>JALAZF010000078.1:6250000-7500000 GCA_022829125.1 Lathyrus tuberosus
TTATAAAATTTTGGAAAATTTTATTTTTCATTTTTATTTTATTTTTTGCCCCTGAATTAATTGTTTAATTAATTTCTTTTTGGATTGTTTCATATATGCACACCCTGCCTTGTTGATTTTTTTTCTCATCATCTATACATGATTTGCATCTCATACTTTTTGTATTTGTTAGAGGACATGTTGAGGTTCAGAAAAATATTTTTCTCATATTTTTAAACTCTTTGCATATTGCATTTTAGTCCCTCTCCTTTGCATATTGGTTTATGGTTCCAATGTGGTCTTTGCTTAATAGTTTGAGGTACTTAAACTTTGAATTTTGGTGTGATCTTTTGACATGTTGTTATTCTCTGACTTAGGTCATTTGAGTTTTAATTTCACAATTTTTTAATGTCATTTGATATATGTTTGCTTATTTGTGCTTAAATGACTTATGCATGACTATGTCTTGACACCTCTTTACACAAGTTGTTTTGCCATGCCTAATTGATTGAGTTTCTTTGTGATTATTTGCATGAAATTTTGGTATGATGTTTACCCCTGGTTGAGACTTATTTTTGCAATTTGTGAATCATGTTTGGCATGTGTTAAGTGTTTGGACTTTGATTTTCCATTTGTGGATTACTTTGATGCATGTCTTGAAGGTGTTGCTTGATAATTTACCTTGTATGACTTAAGTTTGGTTTGGTATGATATTGATGCATATGCTACTGCCTCTTGAGTTCCTTACTTGGTTTTCATTTCACTTGAGCATAGTTGAATGCATTTTGTTTGAATTGTATGATAAACATCATTACCATTTGCTTTGTAACTTCTTTGGATCACAATGCTTCATGATATGAATCATTTTTGGATATGTGAATTGTTGATGATAATATGATCTTGGTTCTGACTTGCTTTCATCTTCATCTTACCTTTCTCATTTCATCTTGGTATGAAGTTCATTGGTGCTTAATTGTGCATTTCATATTAGTATGCTTGCCTTTTTCCATGTTTATCTTTGCATGCTTACTTGAAATGTTTTACATTGATCCTTGAAACATTTTTGATGATTTGAGTTAGACATTTATGATGTGATGTGCTTGCTGCCATTTATTGTATCTCATCTTCTCCTTCTCTTTCTCTTTCTTCTCTTTCACTATCTTCCTCCCATGAATCTCAAGACTTGTTTAAGTATTGGATTCTCTCCCTTTAGAGCTACCTAGTCCAACTTAATTTTTGATTAAGCTTGGAGTAGGATTAGCATTAGGTTTTAGGTAGTTGTCTCTCCTAAGTCTCACTAACCATAGGTCATCCGTACATGATAACATTAGGACTCTTAGTTTGCCTTTAGAGTTTCCTTTTGGGTCTTCTCTCTTCTCATCTCAAAACTTCTTGAAAACACTTAATAAAATATAACGTATATTGCGCTCGAGCCTTAAGTGTAGGAAATGAAGAACGAGGGGTCTCCCCTCATCTTCTAGAGTGTTTAGCATACGTCCCATTTGGGGGCGACCATGCGATTCACTCGTTCCCTCATGGTAGACTTTGGTGCAATGTAAGTTACGAACTAACTTAAAACACTTCTGTCTTAAAAAACACCAAACAAATTCTAATCTTTTTATCCTTCGGGATTGTTGGGTTTCAAACTTCATTTTCAGAAAAGAGATTGTCGCTCACGTAATAAACACTTACCCATCCGTGGTTGTACCACGAACTACATTAGCTCCGATTCCTCTCTCTCGTCCGATTGAGGATATGTAGGCACAAGACAACGATTGTCTTGGCGAGCAACCTTCCCCCACAGTTCACGTCCGAACTACATTGACTCTGACTTTCCCATTGCACTGAGGGAGTACGTAGGCCTAGGACAACGATAACGTCCTATCGAGTCACTTCTTTTTTCTTTTCTTCTTTGTTCTTTCCGTTCTCGTTTCTTCTCCGGTCCAGTAGCAGTGGAGCTCCAGACGACGACATCCTTTGATGCAGACAACAAGCGTGGATCCCATCGAGTACGATGGACGTGTTGGGTGCTAACACCTTCCCTTCGCGTAACCGACTCCCGTACCCGTTTCTCTTGGTCGTGAGACCATGTTCTTTCCCTTCCCTCAGGTTTATGCAGTGTTTCCTTTCCCTCTCTCGGGATAAATACACATTGCTGACGACTCTGTGTTTTTCTGTGCCACTCTCGCGTTTGTACCGTTGGATGCGAATCTTTCGGGAGAAACACATTTTAGGGCAGACCTTTACAATCAGCATTCAACCCATCTGGGGCAAGCCCTGTAATCAGCACATCTAGTTCAACTGGGGCAAACCCATCAAAGGCTTGATCAATGACAATCCACTACAAGGTTCAAACACTGGGGCAAATAGTTTCTGATCATGTCATGGTTTGATAATTTTCAAGGTGAATTCATTCAAAAACCCCACGGATTGGGGCAAACAAGTTGGAAAGAGGCAGTTTCCCTCGATACTTTCAAATTCATCAAACAGACTATGCAGGACGGTAGTAATTGTTGAGTCAACACGTGTCAAAAGCCTTGGGGCAGAGCAAAAGCACAATCAACATGGATTGGTTAAGTCGTTACGCTCATACGGTCAACATGAATTGATCACGTCGCTACGCTCATACAAAGCCACCATGATTGAGGTCTTCTCAAGAGTGAATACATATCTTATCAGCAAAGGATCAAACTTTTGGAACCAAACTCGTCCACATCTATTTGCTGACCATCATATCATCAAAATCCAAGTGTCAGGAGGTTAAACCGTCTCACCAACCCCGAAGTCCAATCCTTTATTGGCAACTACCCAAAAGTCCACACTCGTTGGCACCTTCAAATTTACCCTTCAAAGTCCAGCTTTCATTGCCAACCACTAAAAGTCCACCGTTGTTGGCATCCTCATAACACCTGAAAGCCCAATTTATTGGCAAACATCAAATTACCAAAGTCTAGTTTCATTTGGCAATTACCAAATTCAATCCCTGGTGATACCCTCGACAAGGAAACCTATCCCCAGCACGGCCGATCATTTGCATCGTCATGTGCATGACATGCTAGCATAACATTACATAATCATATCAAGCACTAGCATATCTTGTGCATTCATACGTGCATTAGATTCCCTAGCAGTTCCATCTTAGTATGTGTTTCAGTGCATCATGCAATGCATGGCATATCCATCCCCGACAACATAGCATAACAGGATCCAGGATCAGTTCGCAAGTATCTTGGCCAGTCCTCCATCAAAGTCGGCAGTATTCTTTTAAAGAGAAGTTGACACCCCGGACGTGCTCTTGGAATTCTATTCCCCAACAAGTCATTCTTCAACCATGCAGTTGATAATGATAATCCCCAGGAGCTATTGTCAGTGCTCCCCAAGCATAGATCATCATAGAAAGTTTCTTGTGAGTTTCCCCTACAGAGCCAGCACATTTCCTCTGACAGGAATCTCGTTCAACTTTTTTATCACAAAGATACTGCTTTGGTATCATCGAGGAACCTTAATGGATAAGGGACTGCTTCGATGACCCACCGAATCGTCTGCCTTCAGAGATTCTGCTTTGGTATCATCGGAGGACCTTATTGGATAAGGGACTGATTCGCCGACCCTGAGAATCGTCTTCCTTCAGAGACACTGCTTTGGTATCATCGAAGAACCTTAACAGATATGGGACTGCTTTGACGACCCAGAGAATCGTCTGCCTTCAGAGATACTGCTTTGGTATCATCGGAGGACCTTATTAGATAAGGGACTGCTTCGCCGACCCAGAGCATCGTATTCCTTTAGAGATACTACTTTGGTATCATCAGAGAACCTTAATGGATAAGGGAATGCTTCGACGACCCAGAGAATCGTCTGCCTTCAGAGATACTGCTTTGGTATCATCGGAGGACCTTATTGGATAAGGGACTGCTTCGACGACGCAGAGAATCGTCTTCCTTCTAAGATACTACTTTGGTATCATTGGAGAACCTTAACAGATAAGGGACTGCTTCAACGACCCAGAGAATCATCTACCTTCAGAGATACTGCTTTGGTATCAACGGAGAACCTTAATGGATAAGGTACTGCTTCGACGACCCAGAGAATCGTCTGCCTTCATAGATACTGCTTTGGTATCATCGAAGAACCTTAATGGATAAGGGACTGCTTCGACGACCCAGAGAATCGTCTGCCTTTAGAGATACTGCTTTGGTATCATCGGAGAACCTTAATGGATAAGGGACTGCTTCGACGACCTAGAGAATCATCTTCCTTCAGAGATACTGCTTTGATATCATCGAGGAACATTAATGGATAAGGGACTGCTTCTACGTCCCAGAGAATTGTCTGCCTTCAGAGATACTGCTTTGGTATCATCGAGGAACCTTAATGGATAAGGGACTGCTTCGACGACCCTGAGAATCGTCTGCCTTCAGAGATACTGCTTTGGTATCATCGGAGAACCTTAATGGATAACGGACCTTTTCGAAGACCTATAGAATCGTCTGCCTTCAGAGATACTGCTTTGGTATCATCGAGGAACCTTAATGGATAAGGGACTGCTTCGACGACCCAGAGAATTGTCTGCCTTCAGAGATACTGCTTTGGTATCATCGAGGAACCTTAATGGATGACGGACTGCTTCGACGACCCTGAGAATCGTCTGCCTTCAGAGATACTACTTTGGTATCATCGGAGAACCTTAATGGATAAGGGACTGCTTTGACGACCCATAGAATCGTCTACCTTCAGAGATATTGCTTTGGTATCATTGGAGAACCATAATGGATAAGGGACTACTTCGACGACCCAGAGAATCGTCTGCCTTCAGAGATACTGTTTTGGTATCATCGGAGAACCTTAATGGATAAGGGACTGCTTCGACGATCCAGAGAATCGTCTGCCTTCAGAGATACTGCTTTGGTATCATCGGAGAACCATAATGGATAAAGGACTGCTTCGACGACCCAGAGAATCGTCTGCCTTTAGAGATACTGCTTTGGTATCATCGGGGAATCTTAAAGGATAAGGGACTGCTTCGGCGACCCAGAGAATTGTCTGCCTTCAGAGATACTGCTTTGGTATCATCGAAGAACCTTAATGGATAAGGGATTGCTTCGACGACCTAGAGAATCGTCTGCCTTCAGAGATATTGCTTTGGTATCGTCGAGGAACCTTAATGGATAAGGGACTGCTTCGACAACCCAGAGAATCGTCTACCTTCAGAGATACTGCTTTGGTATCATCGAGGAACCTTAATGGATAAGGCACTGCTTCGACGACCCAGAGAATCGTCTGACTTCAGAGATACTGCTTTGGTATCATCGGAGAACCTTAATGGATAAGGGACTGCTTCGACGACCCAGAGAATCGTCTGCCTTCAGAGATACTGCTTTAGTATCATTGGAGAACCATAATGGATAAGGGACTACTTCGACGACCCAGAGAATCATCTGCCTTCATAGATATTGCTTTGGTATCATCGGAGAACCTTAATAGATAAGGGACTGCTTCGTCGACCTAGAGAATTGTCTGCCTTCAGAGATACTGCTTTGGTATCATCGGAGAACCTTAATGGATAAGGGACTGCTTCGACGACCTAGAGAATCTTCTGCCTTCAGAGATACTACTTTGGTATCATCGGGGAACCTTAAAGGATAAGGGACTGCTTCGACGACCCAGAGAATCGTTTGCCTTCAGAGATACTGCTTTGGTATCATCGAGGAACCTTAATGGATAGGGGACTGCTTCGACGACCCAGAGAATCTTCTGCCTTTAGAGATACTACTTTGGTATCATCGGAGAACCTTAATGGATAAGGGAATGCTTCGACAACCCAGAGAATCTTATGCCCCTTCAAATATACAACTTTGGTATCATCGGAGAACCTTAGTGGATAAGAGACTGATTCGACCACCTACAGAATCTCAAGTTATTCTGTTCATTTTGTACCCCGCTACCTCACTCTGTCAGTTCTTACTCCATAGTACATTACCTTTTAAGAAAAATTTGGGGACTTCTTATATCTAATTGACTTCTACCCTAAAAATGAACGCCATACAACGGTTCACTATCTCGGGTCAAAGACAATTAGATAGGGGCATCTGTCATATCCCAAATTTGTGCTACCCACTCATTTTTCTTATATTAAGCATGTTGTTGCTGCATGGACTTCTCTTAAGATCATCATATGGTTTTTGGCGTTAATCCTCTGAAGTTTAGGCTATGGAGATTTGGTTGGTACTCTATGTAATTAGAGGCTCTTGCAAGTAAAAGGAAAGATGTCTCCTCATACTCATGACCAATTAATCAAATTACAGTCAATTGGTTTCAAGCTAATTTTAGGATATGCTCTAAGATGATTCAAGTTGATCAAGTATAATGATTATAATCCATTTCCTTAAAGAACAGGCTTAAGAAAACTTGAAGTTTCGAGCTATGATCATATATCTCAAAATAATTTTTAACCATATTCCAAGTGTGACACTGAGGCTATATGGTTAACAAGCTAAGGAATGACCATTCTTGATTAAAGGAAAAAGGGATTCAACTTTAGGTCGTGTACGCTTTTAACCCAAGCTTGAATTGGTTCAAAATTGGGCCCTGTTCAAAATTATAGAGATTTTTCTTCACGTTGTCTCTGATGTTATAACTAAATGATTGAGTTGTTTTAAGATTAAGAATTCGAAGCCATAATTAAGGGTTATCAAGTTAAGTTTTAATTAGAAGAATTGGAGCAAGATTAATCAAGAAAAAATTTAAGCCATCAGAAACTTTCAAGACAAGTTATGTATGGTCTCGAGTTATGAGCAAATTGGTGTTAAGCTTGTTCTAGGTAATACCAATTCAGTGGCAAGCTATTGAAAGTTGTCAAGATAGTGGCTAAGAAAGCTCCAAAGTCATTAAGAGGTTATGGCCAAAGTAATTGGAGCATGAAGAAGTATGGTGCAATTCAAACCATGGAATGGTCACGTACTAAGGTGCACATCACTTTTTGGATCAAGTCTTTTGATAAAATAAATATACATTATCATTCCTGAGTCTCATGGTCAATACATCAGATCATCCAACGTTTAAATATGCACCAAACAAGACTAGCTGCATTATGATTGAGTTTGGTTACTTCATTATGACGTGGATAATTGAATCCAACGACTGAGTAGGTTACTTTGATCTTCCCACAAACGCACACGTTTTTACAAGTAACGGAATACAACAGCAGATTACAAGTCATGTGGATTCACTACAAATCATATTCTAACTCAAACAAAATACCATCACAAAGTTTAAATCATTAATCAAAACTTGAAATCACTAAGGTGACCAAGTTATTACATTGAAAATAAGACCAAGTGTTGGTACAGAGATTCAAGGGAGTTTCAAAGTTTGTCACTTTATACAAATAATCCCACAAAATTCCACAGAACATGACTCTACCATTTCAAACTAAGTCACTACAATCCTATGCACAATTCCAATCTTCACAAAACAAATTCCATGACTCACAAATATACAAAAACCATAGTAATCTGCTGCAGGCCCACCAAACTGTTCCCCACACACCAGCCATCTTGTGTAACCTTCTAAACCACAAACCGCATCACATCGTGGCACCAACCATGGCAGCATAACCATTAAAAACAACTCATGATAAGCTCAATCATGCGATACCAAGCCTTGTATCCAAAACCTCTAGCATCATGTAAAATCATTAAACCTTGTCAAAGCTACACACACCTTTGACCCACATGATTCATACCAAGCTGATCATGAGCATTGTACCTGCAAAACAATTTCAAAATAGAGTCATGAAGCCTTACGCACAACAGCACCTTGTAAAATAAAGGGAACCAAATTCCTGTCATAAGTCAACCTCATACAATTATCAGGAACTAGCGGTTTCAACATAGTGCGTCATCTACCACTACTAAAAAAACATCACATACAGAATTTTTCAAAGATTCACACTCAGAGAGCTCCACTTCTTGAGATTGACATAGCAGTGCTAATGTAGTTAAGTTATCATGCTCAAACCTGGCTAATCTTTGTGGATAAGTGACATTATGGATGCTAACAACATCTATAGAAAAGCCAGCAATTAATGATGCAGCAGCAGATGGTCTCTTTGCAGATGCGACAATGGTATTAGCATCACCTTTCGTTACAAAATACACAATATTTCATGGCAGAAATGATAGTTATATGGAAAGAATTGAAGGTTGCACTTCTGAGTTGAAAAGCAATACATGATCCTACAACTATCAAGATTTGAAAACTTACCGCAATCGCCTTATTGTTGTCAATGGTTTTGTTCTAATTCTCCCTTTACTAGTTAATGAAACAACCAGAATAAACCTCCCAGCATGAGGCAAAAACAATCCTCTGTTACAAGAAAAGAGAAGCAAGAAATCAGCACAACATGACTTATTTTTTTGAGTCAAAGGACCTACACATCAGCATGATAAGACAGCAGTGAAAATCACATTTACACACAGTGAAAAATTAGAAAAATCACATCTTCTAGACTCACAAAACAGAAAAAAATGGTACAATCACAATCCCACGAAATCAACGTTCATTCCCACTACCTCTAACGGCCTGATTTTGCAAGAAGGACACCTCACATATTCACACAATTTTCCTCTGAGCTCTACCCTAACTCACACGAATTAGAGGATATTCCTCTGAAAATTCCCCAATCTCACACGTACCAATCACCCTCAGGTTCCCCTATAAATAGAACACTAATCATCAGTGAAAATGACGAAGAAAAACCCTACTGAAACTCTGCTAAAATTGTTCCTCAATACCCTACACTAAAGCTCTCTCATTCTATTCACATTCTGAAGTTCACATTAAAGTTCAGAGTGTGAAGAGCTGCACCTAAGAATATACATTGTAACACACAGCAAGGACACGAAATCGAACAAGGGAAAGAAAAGAAACCAAAGAAGAAGAAGCAGGAAAGCGAAAAGAGTGAGAAGGTCAAGATACACTACCTCGCTGGGTTTACCATCGGACTAACTCCGATCTTGTAAGTTCCTTCCTTTTATACTTGATTTCTGCTCATCTTGTGGTGTTGTTCAAAATCTCCATTCTGTATACTTGATGTGATGCACTGTTTCTCTTTAAATCTGGATTGAGTTTAGGGTTTCCTACTGTGAGTCGCGATTTGTTTGTTTTAAAACGTTATTTGCGAGAATGAGGTTCAGATTTGTGATTTACGGTCAAGATTAGGGGGGTTTGTGTAGAAACTTTTGAGGTTTGGTGGTGATGTCGCCGGAGAAGACGGTGGCGGCCGCCGCGCGCCGCCGCTTCTCCGGCCAATTTAGGGATTCGTTTGGAGTTGAGAGAGAAAGAGACGATCGAGAGAGAGAAGGATTTGAGATTATGAACCCTCATTCTTTCCTTTTGGCTTTGTAACGGACGGTTAGTGGGAGACTGGGTGTCCTCACCCACCGGTGACAAGTGTCGCCTGTTGTTCCATCTTCCTTGAATCCCATGTGCCCTTCTCCATACAGCCATACCTTCACCCTTCATCAGTGCCCTTGAACGAGTCCATGATTTTGACTCTATCTCCATCCAATGATTCAGATTCGTTCTGATGATCATTAGTTGACCGAGGGAGCACCATGGACTCCCTCCTTGCATTGGGCTTTCAGTTCTGGGCCTAGGAAAATTCATGTTCACACCCCCTTTCAACTGACTTTTCTGGCCCATTTGTTTGTTTTTTTAGAACTTCTTATTATTGTCACTTTTTAATATAAAAACAAAAAAAATACACTTTTCTAATTAATTTCTAAATTCCTTTGCATTAATCAATTTCCAATTAATTTTATTAAACCATTTTGTTTAATACTAATTAACTTTAATAGTTAAATTTATTAAATATTTTAGTTTAATTTAATTAATTGTTAGAATTTTCTTTAATTCTAAAAACATAAATTAATTAGTTAATTTAGAATTTCTCTTCTTTAGATTAACCTTAGAATTGGGTTACTAACTAAACTAACATGCTTGATTATATTTCTCCCCCCACTTTGTTTGGTTTATGATCATTGTGTGCTATTTATACTTTTCTCAAATGGATTATTATCATGCCTTGATTAGATCTATGTCATTCATCATATGCTTATCCAAACCTTTTTCAAACTAATACCTTGACTTAATGTCAAGCCCTTTTTAAACACCTTGTAAGTCGATTGTTTTCACGATCGCCATCAACCTCACATAGCCTCTTCTTGGGCTTTATACAATTATACTTGTTGCACATTTCACAATCTTGTTTGCATGCATATGTGTGATTGTCTTACTTTAATTGTGGCTTGATTATTCCCATTTGAGTAAGTGTATCCTTCTCCAATAAGATTAAAATCAACCTTTTCAAAAGAATAAATAAGATTGATCCAACGTCAAGCATTTTTTCAAAACAAATTCATTTAACCACTAATTCATCTTCAAGCACACTTGATCCATATCAAGTCCTATTACCCCTCTTGTAAGTCGAGTGCTTTTGCCTCGCCATCGACCTTACCTTGAACCACTAGGACCTCTTTTCCATTAGTTCGATCCTTTAACCATTCCGTACGCAAATTCAAACCTCGGTCCATATCGAGCATTTTACAAATCAAACCAATACATTTAACTATACTTAAACACTATTTCTTGAAAGGTGAAAAGGAGGGGGGCCAAGTCTTTGACCTTTCTCCTCAATTGTTTGGGTGCGAGTTCTCTTACTCGTGTGTGGACAATTGGCGCCTATAAAAAAATACAAACCAAACAACCGTAGTCCCACGAACTACGAATGCTCTAACTTTCCCATTGCACAAGGGAATACGTAGGCACAAGGGTTCTAATCCTTGCCGAGCACACTAATAAAAAACCACCCATCTTCCCCTTAGAAGCAAATCCCCTAGAAGATAACAAACAAACCTAGCTAACTTTCTCACGAATCAAATCAAGATGTTCCCGTTGAGTACAATGGACGTAGAGGGTGCTAATACCTTCCTTCTTACGTAATCGACTCCCGAACCTAGAATTTGGTTGCGATGACCATTTTCTTATCCCTTAAAGGTTTTATCGATATTTTCCTATTCCTTCCTTGGAATGAATAAAGTTCGGTGGCGACTCTGTTCGAACGTTTTTTCCGCGTCCATCTTGAGGATCGTGTTTTTCGAGGTACGACACTTAACAACTCTCTCCAACTTATTATTTTGTTTGTCCTCAAACAAAAGTTTGTCAAACATAAATGAACCCAAAGCAATGCACAAGAAATTGGAATCAACAAGTTAGAACAACGATAAGTTCATGGTTCGAAAAGTAGAAGTACAAACAAAACAAACCTACCACACTCAAAATGAATCATGGAGATGAAACTATTGTTAAGTGAAAAACACAAATCAAAACTTCTAATGCAATACAATTCCGACATGAATCATACATAAGCACACATTCATCAAGGGGTGAAAACATTATGAGGTTTTATCACTCACCAAACAATCCTGCAAACATCCGGATCGAATTATGCATTCAACAAACGACATGAATTAATGAGTGTAAAAGAAGGAATCACAAGGACTTCAAAGGAAGGGTCATTTATCAAAGTCATTGAAACAAAAATTCCTATTCCTATGAGAGCATTCAATTCTCACATTCATACATAATTCAAGACCTTAACCCTTTTATTTTCTTTTCTTTGAGGCATCATTAAAACCTTGAGCTCATTTGTTGGCTATCCATGCCCAAATTTCTTTCTTTTTTATTTTTCTCTTTCAAGTTCTTTCATTATTACAACCACTTTATTTTCACAATGCCTCAATCTATTTATTTCTCCCCAAATTTGAATACAACCAATATATGATGTTAAAAATGCTCTCACACATCTAAGGCAAGGAACAACAAAAGCAACCTTACTTAAAGGTTGAGGTTCAAAGGTTTCACAAACAAAAAATCAAGATCCATTCCAAAATTCAATTATTTTTCATGTACAATATTTACACGATTCAATTATCCACACGAATCTTGATAGAAAGGCTCAAAGGGGCTAGCAAATGCTTGCTCACTCACATGGTAGATTGATCATTCTATTTGTTCAAGTGGTTTCTCTCAAAATACAAAAATATGCCTTGATCCTTTTCTTCCTTTCACACAAATCAACACACATGCATGATTTAAACATAATAAGAACTAGTTAAACAAGGATGTCGGTTTCCCGCATATATTATACAATGAAAGCTTCCTCATAAAGGCTATGTTCTAAGTGAGTCACAATTGAATAAGTATTTCTAAAGAATTCATGATAAGATGTTTTGCACAAATCACTAGTTTCATATTCATGCTAGGTTTAAAAAATGAAAAATATGTACCTTGCAATTGTACCTTTACTCAAGTATATCATTACCACTCAATTGCATGTCGATTCATCAATCTTGACATTAGTCACAAGGTTCCTTCAAGTTTTTGAACTTAGGAACAACACAAAATAAAAAAAAAATCTACTAAACTAAATAATTGCATACTGCTCAACATAATAAAACATATTTATCCTAAAAATTGCAACACCCAAAACATGGTGCAATAACATAAGTTCACAACCCTCATCCTAAAAAGGATGGTACAAAATCTATCCAAAAGGACGAAGAAAACATAAAACAACCAAGTCTTAACAACTCAAACATAAAACATAATAATAAAAAAAAAATATCAGATTAAACCAAAAATCAGATTACTCAATACTACTCGAAGAATCTAACTCCCACTCTGTCTCTCCACTATCATCATCATCATCAACTGCAACATCATCAAAATCTACATCGCCTTGAGCCACGCCTGCCTGAGGTACATGTGTCTACTGTGGAGGTTACGGAGGAACCCGCTCCATCTAAAAATAAAATGGTTTGTCCTCAGGCATATCTACAAAAGCACTAAAATCCTCAGAAGAATGGAAAAGATGATCCACATGTGGCTCACGAATTTGTAAATGCAACGCACACATAGATGAATGTAAAAAACTAAAAGCTCTTTGATGAGACATGTGCACGTCCCAATTATACATTCATGCCACACGCTCATCATAATCCTGACCAGCTGGAGGAACCCCCGACTGCTGTTGCGTTGGTGGTACTCGCTGCTCTGGTGGTGGTGGTGGTGGTTGCTGTTGTGCATCAATTCTAGGCATACAGTGGATGTGAATCCAAGTATCAGTCACGCCACCTTTAATGGTCTTGTGAACCACGTCAGGTATCGGGACACCCGCTTGAGTGCTAAGGCCCATACTCAAACCTGGAAAGACTAAGATAGACGGAACCTTGGTATCCAAACAGTGACCACTAGCGGTAGTAGCTCGGATGTCATCAGAGATGATCCTCACTACATCTATCTGCCTCTCATCCAAAATGTAATAAAGCATGCATGAAATGTCAAGAGGAGTAGAAGAAGTGTGACTCCTACGCCTTATGTTGTGAAGGACTTGTGTCATCAAGATTTGCGCAGGGTGATCATGTCACCTCTCTTCCATGCTTTAGCCTACCTGCAACATTCAACTTGAAACCCCTATCAGGATACACCAAGGCATCACTCACATTAGTAAAGTTCCAGTTCTTCCTTGCTACCCTTTTATAATAAGCTCATTGATCACCATTAGCCAACACCAACGGTTTGGCCAGATAAGCATTGATGGCATCCCGTGAAAAAGATACATGCTTACCTCGTACATATGTTATGAAAGAGTAAATTCGACCCTCCACCAGAATAGAATTAGCGTAGAATTCACGAATGATCTCAAAGTTCATCCATGTGGGTAGAGTATGCAAGGTATCCCAGGAATGATTTTTAATTATGTTGAGGCAGCCTCTGTAGTCACCCTGAGGGTTTATCCTAAAAATCCTTTCCGACCAAATACTCCTCCGAGTAAGCTCAAGGTACGTGCTTCCTCTTCAGCCCCTAGGAATTTGCTTGCGTCATACGTTGCTGGCTCTTTCCTCTGCTTAGAGCAAGGTTATCAAACTCGCGAGTCTACTCAGACTCGTAAAGTGTCAGTAGATTCGACTCGCAGAATCGAATCGCAAACTCGTACGAGTTTATGCAAAATTAAAAATGAATTTCAAAAACCTCACTAATACAAAACACGCAAACAACAACGCCTTGTTTACAATGGATTTATATACACCGTTGTAATATATTAAAGTTTTCGCGCCCAGTGAGTTGCTGGATTTATAAACAGTAATTTAAGGACGATTGTCTATAAAAAACCGTAGTAATAAATGATGTGTAGCAAGATTCGGTTCTCAGCAACTATATTTTTTCCATTTTTTAGAGTACATTAAGCGTGTGTTACTTAAGTCCTTTATTTAAAAAATAAAATGTAAATGATTTTACAAAGGTGAATTAAAACAACCGTTGTTATAAGCTTGTGTCACTTAAGTCCATTATTTAAAAAATAAATTGTAAATGATTTTACAACGGCGAAGGAAATCAACCGTTGTTAGAGGAATTAAAATTCCACTACGGTTGTGTTACCCAATCGAGATTAAAGGGTTTACTGATAAATTAAAACAAAACTTATTATGTATTTATTTCATAAGACTCCCTAGGCGAACAAGCGAGCCAGAGATGGCAGCGGTGGCGTAATCTTTACCCTCTCCATATCCATTCATTTGGAGCTCAAATCTTCACCTTCTAAGTACGGTACTCTTTAACATCTTCATTCCTTTTATCTTGGTTTATGTTGTATATGCTCAAATATTCACCCTCTTCCTTCATTTGATTCCCTAGGTTTGAAGTACGACACTCTTCAACATCATCATTCCTTACGTGCATAAGATTCTCAGCGTCGAAGTACGATATTCTTCAACATCTTCATACTTTTTTCTTTGTTTATGTTGTATATGCTCAAGTCAGTATGAGAGTACATGTTTCATATGCTTTAGGTTTAGATTTCCATATGCATATGCTTAAGTTTTTGGAATATATTTTGTTGTCTCATTCACATTATTATACGTGTATAAATTTCAGAAGTTGTTATGGATCATAGTTGGATGAAAGTTGATAGATTAGGTTCGGTTTATGAGAGCAGAGTTCGTGAACTCCTTGAATACGCTGATAAACATCTTCCCGACAATAATGGTATCTTTTATGGTCCTTGTGTTGTTTGCGCAAATATCAAAAAGAGTACAAAGAGAGAAATATTCCATCAGCTTTGTTGTGATGGTATATGTCAAAATTATATAATATGGACGTGGCATGGTGAGGTGGATAAAGAGGAAAGTCGGGCATCACAAAGTCAAAGAGTGGATGAAGATGAATATATGAAAGATCAACTAGAGGATATGTTCTGTGATATTGGGGAATCATCTTTTAAGAATCCTCATATTGATGATACTTTATGTAGTGATAAAGACACCCCTTTATATAAGGGATGCACAGATTTTACACGATTGTTGGTGGTCTTAAAGTTGTTTAATCTAAATGTCACCAGAAGATAACAAATTGTCAGATCATTGCTATGAGGCCAAGAAGATATTGTGTCCAATGGGTTTGGAGTATATCAAAATGCATGCTTGTCCTAATGATTGCATATTATATCGGAAAGAGTATGAAGACTTGTATCAATGTCCAAAATATGGTGTGTCGCGTTACACAATGGTGATGACAATGACTATGACAATGTTAATAGGAAGCATCCTCCTGCTAAAGTGTTATGGTACTTGCCAATAATTTCATGATTTAAGAGACTTTTTGCTAATTTGAATGAAGCAAAGAATCTTATATGGCATGCAGATGAAAGGACTCGTGATGGAAACATTTTCCATGTAGCTGATTCGTTGCAATGGAAGAAGATTGATTCGTTGTTTTCAGATTTTGGAGTTGAGCCAAGAAACCTTAGGATTAGGATTGCCACCGATGGAATGAACCCATTTGGTAGTATGAGCACTAATCATACTTTGTGGCCTGTTCTTCTCACTATTTACAACTTATCTCCTTGGTTGTGCATGAAGCGCAAGTATATGTTGTTAACTATAATGATTTCTGGACCACGATAACCTGGTAACGACATAGATGTTTATCTAAGTCCATTAATTGATGATTTACGAATCTTGTGGGATGAAGGCATTGAAGTTGATGATTCATATTCTGGGGAAAAGTTTAAGATGCGTGCAATGTTATTTTGCACAATCAACGACTTTCTTGCTTACGGTAACTTTGCTGGATATAGTGTCAAAGGACATAGAGCATGTCCTATATGTGAAGATGATACTTGTTATCACCAACTTGAGTTTGGAAAAAAGACTGTTTACCTTGGGCATCGAAAATTTCTAAAACCCGGTCATCCTTATTTTAGATTGCGGAAGGATTTTAATGGATAATAAGAGTTTGTTGAGGCTCCCGAACCTTTAACCGATGATGAAGTTTATCAATGACAGGATCACATTAATGTTGTCTTTGGGAAGAGAGAAAAAGAAAAAGGGATGGTTGCGAAAAATATATGGAAAAAGAGGTTCATCTTCTTTGATCTTCCATATTGGTCAAGTCTTGATGTTAGACATTGTCTTGATGTGATGCACGTGGAGAAAAATGTGTGTGATAGTTTGATTGACACACTTATAAACATTCCAGGAAAGACTAAAGATAGTAAGATTTCATGTCTTGATATGGAGAAGATGGGTATACAAAAACAGTTGGCTCCAATAGAGAAAGGAAAAAGAACTTATCTGCCTTCAGCATGTCACACTCTATCTAAAAAGGAAAAGAAAATTTTTTGCGAGTGTTTGCAAGGTATTAAAGTTCCGCAAGGTTACTCATCAAACATCAAGAAACTTGTATCAATGAAAGATCTCAAGTTAATTGGTTTAAAATCTCATGATTGTCATGTATTGATGCAACAACTTCTACCAGTGGCTATCCATGGGATCCTACCAAAAAATTTAAGAGTAACTATAACGAGATTGTGCTTATTCTTCAATGCCATATGTAATAAATTTCTTGATTTCAAAAAATTAGATGAATTAGAAGATGAGGTTTCCATAATCTTGTGTCAATTGGAAGAAGTATTCAAGATCTAAATGTTAAGTCAATGACTCTGGATGTAGTTATTCAAGCACATTTCTATATATTGAATAATATAGATGAAGTTTAACGTTTCATAGATACTCACAAAAGACTTTAGAGTAAAAAATCTCCCTGAATGAGTGACAAGTTGTTGTTGATAAAGCATAACAAGATATTTATATATTGGTTTAATAAAAGTGTATCTAATGATCATAGTGCATCCGAGATACTTAAATGGTTGTCGTACGAGACAAAATTTTGTGTCATTACTTAGACTTCATACGATATTGGTCATTATACCTTTTATAAAAAATCAAAAGATGATCGTAATACAATGCAAAATAGTAGGGTTATGGTTGAAGCCAAATCGATGTATTTCTCTAGTGCGAAAGATAAGAATCCTGTATTGGCAACTACCGCGTTTTATGGTGTCATTGCTGAGATTTAGGAGATTGATTATGTTATTTTCAAAGTGGCTTTATTTAAATGCAAGTGGGTTCCCAATAATAGTAATGGTGTACACATTGATGACTTAGGATTCACCCGGGTCGACCTTGGCAAGGCATCTTTTATGACCAAACCATTCATCATGGCTTCTCAAGCCAAACAAGTTTTCTATGTTACCGACCCATCAGACATATCAGGGAAATGGTCAATCATTCTCCAAGGAAAACACATTCCTCTTAGTGATGAAAGTCTTGATATTCCGTCCACACCTTCTTACACAATACAAGTTCCTACCTCATATGATGAAGTTGATGGAGATGTCGATCATGAAGAAGGCATATGGGAAAATTAACAAGTACGTAATTTATTCTTTATTCATAATATATTAATTGTATGTTATAGTTTCTAAGTATTTTTACTAAAAAGTATAATTATTTGAAATCCTAGGTCTTTAGAGTCAAGACACCAACAGACAAGACACCAACAGACAATACACCAAGAGACAAGACACCAACAGACAAGACACCAAGAGACAAGAAACCAAAACACCAAGTTACAATTATGTGATGTTATGTAATGTGTAAAATATAGGTTGTTTTTTTTGATAAATTGTAGGAAGTTTGTTTTGATACAATTGAATATGATACAATTATGTGATATTATGAATATGATACAATTATGTGATATTATGAATATGATACAATTATGTGTTATTAAACTTTATCACAAATGTGAGTTGTATTTTCAGCTGTGATACGGTGAACAATAATACAGGTAAAAAAATTGAGTTATATATAAAAGCAGGATAATATTTGTTAATCCTGTAGAAAATATAATAATAGTTATACATCATAACCGTTAAAATATCTCGCGCGCTGTCCAGAAAAAAAATTCAAAACGGCGCAGCTGGGAATCAAACCTAGGACCATTAATTTTATCACAACGGTCCTTTGGAAAACCCATTGTGATAAGGCGCGTGCTTTCCAGTTTATTACAACGGTTTTTGGGCCGTCATAGTAAGTATAATATATACAACGACACTCTACATAACAACGCCTGGGCCTGCATGATTATATATCTTTCCCAACCGTTGTTAAAAGGGTTTTTTGTAGTAGTGCATATAAGTGACATATATATGACACACACCAATGTTTTAATTGTTGGGATTTAAGAGGGGTTTTTCAAAATTTTATCATCTAACGGAATAATCCCGATGAACGGATCTTGATTAAACCATCAATCACAAATCAAACACAAAATAAGAATTCTGAATTACCTCTTGAAGCGTGCTTTAACTTTGATCATGAACGTGGAAAATACCATCGTCTCTACGAAGTCCACGCAAGCACAAAGTGGAATGTGGTGCTAGCCGTCTCTTGTTTTGAGAAAATTGACAATTAGCTTTGGTCGGGGAAAGAACTTCTCTATTTATAGAGAGCTCCTAAAACCCTAATACACTTATTTTGGACATTTCCAAAATAAGCCCAATCTTATTTAATTAAACTATTTAATTAAATTATTATTATTTATATTTAACTAAACTCTTTTAATTAAATAAAATAAAATATTAAATTAAATCATATTTAATTTAATCAAATGTCAATTCTCATTTATTTAATTAAATTATATTTAATCAAATAAATTAGATACATGCTAATGTACTAAACAAATTAAATACTATTAACGCATAATTAAATTATATCTTATTTAATTTAATCGTCAATTCCATTATCAGTACTCTTTGCATGTGACCCTATAGGTTCTCGTAACGTTGACAATAATATTAAGTTACCTATTAAATATCTTAAACAGTGAGCGGTATCTAGCAACACATCACTGTTACCCAAGTCACGAGAATGTCGTGTGATCTGACATAACCTGTATGTGATAATGATTATATGTATAATTACCCTTTTGCCCTTATATCTATATTGAACACAAGGCATAGAATGTGTCACCCTTGTATAGTCCAATATTTTATTACTTGATCCCTGGGTATACTTGATAACAACAAATAAGTCCAATATCTCATATCGACTCATTTGAGCACGGCCATACATTTTACAGTCATACTCTATCAAGGGGCTCACAAATATTACTCCCGTATATGTAGGAGGGACAAATCCCATCTAGGTCACTCATGTCCCTCAGCATGATTTGTAAAGCACCCATAAACCATCTTTATGGTCATTCTGTTACGGACAATGTTTGATTGGCAATAAAGTACTCAACTCCACATCTAGGGTCGATAGTGGTTTCAGGTCGAATGGTGAAATACATCACTATTACTATGAAAATAACTTATGAGACTTACATAGCAAACTATCTAGTATTCTCATGGTGGCTCAATCCAATATAAATATTACTCCTAATATTTATACATACGTGAAGACTTGATATCTCATATCCATGACTTGTGAGATACAGTCATCAGTCTACTCACATAATAGTCTCTATGCACTACTGTTTTCCTATTTGACAGTAAAGCTTAACTACGGATACTTTAAGAATAACGTCTTTATGTTTAATGAGGTCTCACGATTAAGTCACACTTAACAGGTCAATAATAGATTAATTATTCTAAGGACTTTATTATGTCATATACAAATAACACAATAAATACAATGCCTAGTAAGTATATATATTAACAAACAATATATATCAAGGTCATGATACAAAAGCATATACAACCAATACTGATTGGTTATTAGGGCTTACTCCAACAATCTCCCACTAGCACTAGAGCCAATAAGATATTAACTTAACATCTATCTGCCCATTGTGTGCGTCAAGCATTATTTAAGCATGATACTTTGTTAGTTTATAAGGAAATTTTTTCAATGTTGGTAATATACACCTATTCCGATTTCAACTTTCGATCTTCTATCGAAATAAATTGAAGTGTTAAAATATATATACATGGATTGCTAGTGAGATCTAGTTTTCTGAGCTTGCAAGATTAACCCATTATCATCGTGAATGAGATTAATAGGATCTACAATACAAAAAACACAACTTTCTTCCTAAGAATTAGAAAAGCGATCCAAATCATATATATGACCTTTGTACTAGAAACGGCAACTGTCTGAAGCCTTTTTCAACTTATACAGTTGTCATCTAAGCATAACATTTAATTTATACTGTGATATGAATATATAGTTCATAAAATTTTGGAATAACATCGTTGTAACTCCTTTACAATGATTATTACCATCTACTCTCAAGAAAAGGAACACCAGGTCCTTTTAAGATATCCACATACCTTGTTAATAGTGATCTAGTGATGAACATACTTCAATTATTTTTGTACTTATTGTTTATGCTCATAGCATATGGTGAATCTAGTGCAGTACATATCACAGTGTCTTTTTTTTCTTCATCCAATGAGGTAAGACATTGTCTATTAGACAAAATTCATGTCACACATGCAATAATCTTAATGCGATATTATGCATATTAAGTGTCTCAAAACATCATCAAAATATGTACTTATGCTAGGATTGAGATTCATCAACCATCTATCTCTATAGATTCTGATTCCTAACCTTTTAGGAAGTCTCGCTTAATCATTTCATCAAAACCATTTCCTTAACCATGTCCTACATTGGTGTTGTAGGAAATTTGTTTTGATGATTATTATGACGCCTGCATACTATACTAGATTTATGCAAACACTCCCACTAACCTTTTGTGTGCACAAGATTTAAACATGACATTTATTAATCCTAGTTTACATAAAACTTAATTAATAAAAGGATTCAACTCCAAGAAGCTTGCTATAATCCATAATTGGATTTAAACAACTTATACTTCTTTTAGAATCAATATCATTTATGATCTTCTCTAGATATTGTGCTACACGAACCAATGGTCCAACAACAACTGCCTTGTTAAATTGGTTCATATTCCATTCTCATAAATATAGGTATTTTCTAGATCTTGAATTTCTTCAAGTTCTGTATCACTCCCACTGGTTCCTTTAGATACGTAATGTCTCTAAAGGAAAACATCAGTTCCATTGACAAAAAAATTTTGTCCCATAACGCGATATAGAATATGTGTCCCTTATTTCTATTGGGATATATCCATAAATACATATTCATCTAGATTGTGATCAAGTTTACTTATTAAACCTTACAGCCCAAATGATCATAAAGAGAAACTAGGTACTCTTACCTCCATATCAAGTATGGTGCCTCTACGACTACTTTAAATGGAATTGGTTATGGATAGGAATAATTGTATGTAAAATAATTTATAAAGAAGAGTCACAAAGATATAATTGAACTATATTAGATCGAACAGTGTCAAACATGATATGATTTAAATGATCATTATATTCCTTTTATAAGTATTTACCACAACGAACAATTCCTATGGTCTTAATACCTTTTCGAGTTGTTTCCTTCTACTTCATTCTTGAACTCTTCTCAAAAGAATTCTAACTCGTGTCACATACACAAATCCATAATTACTGAGTTTGTCAATAATATAAATGAAGTAAGAGAAACAAAATTTATCTAGCAAATATATTTAGAGGTCCATATACATCACACATGTAAATAATCAAGATATATCATATGTCCTTTCACTTAGTCGATGATTTGAGACATTAGATATATTTTACAAAATCAAGACTTGCATATATCAAATGATACAAAACCAAATGAATCCAACAATCTATTCTTATAGACTTTGAAAATGTGTATCTCACTTATTGGACTAAACATTAATGCTATTGATATACATAATATTCAAATCTTATTTGATCTATCCCACATTTGTTATAGATGAGCTTATCAAGATCGTGTAACTCAAATACACTACTTGATTTAGTATTGAAACCACTATTTTAGATAATCATAACAACACTTGTCCATTATCAAAACATGCACTCCTCATCTTGTCAATACAAGATTTAGAATTAATGTTTATTACTAAATGAAACTTAATAACAATTATTTGGTTTCATTCCAAGCTCTAATTTAAGTCTAATCATAAGCTCTTATAGTCAATGAAACACATTGTTCCATTCTAGACGTAAGCTAACTCAAATTACAATCAATGTCCGACTTCTTAAAAGACTCATCACGTTCTTATAAATGTGAGATCAACATCTAGTATCACATACCCAAGATGTAGAAGTAGACAATTTGATTTGCTATAACAATTTATATAAAGAAAAAGTCTTACTTCTTTCTTCTACTTTGACTCCTTTTATAACCATTAACAGCTTTCTTCTTTCAACAAATGAAATCACTGACTTCCTTTAGAACCATATTTTCTGCTAAACTTCAAAAAAATATAAAATGAATCGCATTCCTTTTATGATTCATCTATTTAGCATCACAAACTACTTCCTTTTCTTTTCAATAAGATGTGGTAGATATATTTAAAATACATTCATAACAAATTTTATCTACTTATCCGAGACAATCTCAAATAGAACTTCTGACCAACTATTTGGTCTACAAGAAATCCAAATTTTAAATCTCAAAACTATTTTAGATTCATTTGGATTCTTAACTTGTATAGAAAAGACCTTGAAAAGTTTTACATTTCTCATATCTTGTATTTCTTATTTAAAAGAAAATCCTCAAGGTTAATGATAATAACATTCTCTGTGACGACTACAACTACGAGATATGTTATATCTAGACATTCGACTTGAACCTTCTCATAAGTATCATTCTTTGAATCTAGTTCTATTCGGTTGTTAGGAATTGGTTGCTTGAGAACATACAATTTTTCTCGTGCTTTAGAACAATTCTCAATTTCCGTACCAACTCAGAAACTCCTTTCTGATCCTTACATCCTTCATAAGGACATTTCATAGTAAATTAAAAAAAATAAAATGCAAAAGAAATTCTAAATACAAAACGTGTTAAAAGATTGTATCAAAACCATTTTAATAAGGACTTTTATTAAAATGCTCCCACTATTTTTACTCAAACTAAATGTCCCTCAACATTTGATTCGGAAAATCTCGTTGGAAGATTTTCTAGCGGGTCGAGATCCATATTTCACTTTGTTTTAAATCCACGTGGGCGGATTACACAAAACTCTGTTATTTAGGTAGGAACTCTTTCCAATTGTATCTAATACAACTCTCGAATTTTATCAGTCGAGTGAATAACTCTTTATTCTAATCCATCTTATGGATTGTTCTCAACTCTTGCTTCTAAACATATATAATCCTATTATAATTAGTTTAGTTAACTCAAACCCAAAAATTTAATAGTTGGATATTACTTTTATCCCATCGCACCTTACTAATATAAAACATGCACCTCGCGTTAGGCGAAACCTACATTATTCGATACTAGTCTTGATGAGTGTTAAACTTTGGAAAGCAATTAACTTAATATTTAATTAAAGGGATTTTAATTAAATTTGATCTCAATGGTTTGTGTATCTCATACACTACATAATTATGTATCTTATACACACGCATATAAACATATATTTCACGCATCACATACATAAAATAAAAGTAGGAAATACGATTATGACCACCTAAAATGCAAGAATTAAATAAACTACTTTATTACAATTTTTAGACCCGCATGCAAGCTTCTCAAGCCTCTCCACCGACATCATCGTTTCGCGTTGTCTTCTTTTCAACTCTTGAACTTGAACAATTTATAATATTTAATTAAATAAAATAACAATTAAATGGCATGACATGCAGGTCGTATTTAATTACAATAAACCACGACACGCAAGTCGTATTTAAATAAAATAAATCACGACACGCAGGTCGTATTTAAAAGAAACAAACGCCAAAATCTAAGGTAATAATCGTATACCAATTTATTTAATAATTAAATAATTAAATAATAAATAATAATAGATTATCAAATTACAAATATTGACGCATCAACACTTGACGCTTTTGCGAACCCTAAAAGCACAACTCTTGCACCGTCACAAACCCTAATGCATAAGCGTTCATACCATCAAAACGTAATGATCGATTATTCAATATAATTGATCAAAATGTCATTGCTTCACCATACAAAAGTTGGACTTCGAAGCAAAAAACACATTGATCATTCAAATGTATAACAATCATTACACTTATTTAATGGACGAAACAAAATAGTGTATCAAATACACTAACTTCGCATTAGAAATATTTATATCGTATATAAATTTATCAATTGTATTTTTTTTTTATAAGCAATTTGTATTAACGGGAGAAAAAGGGATTCTCCAACCCGTACAAAAACCTAACAAAAGCGACAAACCGAAAAGGGGACTCCCCTAGACGAAATTACAAGAAGTCTAAAGGGTGATACAACCAATCATAAAAATTACATTTCTTGCGACTTATTTCTAACCATCTCCAAGATGCTGTAACAATATGGTTAAAAACCTCATCCCCATCCCAAACTAAACCGTTGAAAATTATGTTATTCCTCATGTTCCAAATACACCAAGATGAAACAATCCACAAAAAACAGCTCATATTATCTTTCCCTTTGTGATGGAGAGCTAAGAACCATAAAAGAGCATGGTTACAAAGGTTATCCTCAACTATCTGCTGAACACCAAGCCAATTGGAAATTTTCAACCACAAAACTTGAATTTTCAGACAGGAAAGGAAAAGGTGTAAGGCATCCTCGTCAGCAAGAGAACACAACACACAAGGCTTATCTTGCGAGGAATTGATAACGCCCCTAAAACCAAGGTTGGAACAAGTCGGTAACCTATCTCGAATTGTATTTGTATCACTTATGAATGATCGAAGTATCGCAGCTTCACCATACTAATGTCGGATTCCGAAGCATAGTCAACAACGAACATCCAAATTATACAAACACATGATACTAATATTTAATTATAAATAATAAACACTTTATTATTTTATTATTCTTTATAATTATAAACTATTTTATTATTAGTTAATTATAATAATAAACTCTTTTATTATTATAATAATAATAATTATTAATATAAATAATAAAATCACATGGTTAGTGATAGCTTGATAACAACCGCTTGCTAAATGATAGCTTTCAAGCATTTCTAATTTCGGCAAAACATTTCAGAAATCAAACAGAAAGCATCGGCCGCAATACTATATCAAATCCAATATGTTAAACCAAATACACATAACTAATATACATACACAAGAATTAGCATACATTAGTAGATTGAATAGTAATTAGCCAATAATTTTTAATCCATCTATAATATAAGAAGATTAACTGTTCTGGTTAATACTTCCATAACCCTTGCCTTAATGCTGCCACATCACTAATTGGGGGGTATTTTGTGTCTAAAACTAACTATTTTATACTAAAACCATCCGTAATTAGTTTCCAACAAGTCTTTAGCTACAAAAATTACTCATTATATGAGGTAAAAGTAACTGAATGGTGTAATAAAGTTGATAAAGTGGGAAAAAGCAAAACAGAAAAATAAAGTAATGAGTTTAGTTGGTAAGGACAAAAATTTGAAATTGCAGGATGGGACCAATTATCGAAGTCTGTTGCTTAGACTTCACTTCACCTGCTGTAAAAAATGGGTGGATGGGAAAAAATTTCCTCTTCTCCGTCCTTCACTCTCTCATCTTCGTTCTCCCTCTTCTCCTTCCTCCTTCCTTTTCTTTACAAACAATAACCACACCTTCTTCCGTCTTCGTACTATTCGAGTGGTGAAGCGCATTAGAAGCAATTTCTTAGGTTAAATGTCCGTCGTCGACTTATACACCCCAAGGTATTGTTTGATTATGGTAATTTTTGTATTGGAGTTTGTAGTTTTGTCTTTCTTCTTTTTCAACCGTTTGGTGTTTTAATACAGGGAAGGGAATTTAGTGAAGATGCAGACACTATTGAGTAGTTTTTTGGTTTTCATAATGGTTTACTTGTGATTTTAATGTTTTCTCACTGTTTTTAGAGACTCATTTTTGAGACTATGACACTTTGATTCAATTTTGTTTTCATTTCAGTTTCTATGACACGCATCATTAGGGGGATCAGAATGCATTCAAGTAGCAGATCTGACTGTTGAGCCAGGTATGAAAGATATTTCCCAGCTTTGCTGAATTTCACTGGTATAGAAATTGATAACTTAATAGATGTATATGATTTTTATTTCGCATTATTATTTTCACCTTTTTAATAGATACTAAATGTAATATTTATGTCCGTATATCATGTTGTAAAACTAAAAAACTCATGCTTCTGACTTTCATTTGTGGTGGCATAGATGCAATAGTTGTAAATTTGGTGGCATGGAAATCTCCACCATCTCCTATTGAAGCTGACCATAATACATGCCCATGATGGTTCAAAAGCTATGAATCTTGAGAGTGCAATTGGAATTAAAGTCAACACACACAGTGAGTGGTGCGTTTATTTTTCTGTTTAACATATAATTCTGTAATGGTTGTATCATTTTGAAAATATATGTTATGTTAAGCTTAAAATTCCCAGAGGGAATTGAATATGCAGTTATTCTTCGAGATTAATTCAATCCTTGACTGTTTAATGTAATAACTTATTTAAGGACCAAATTGTTAAAGAAAGGGCAGCCTGGTGGGAGGTTGGTTTGTATGGAGCTCCTGTCATAATGACCTCCAGGGAAGGGCCAAACTTATGTTGGATCTTTTATAGAATCAATATCCTATAATCAATAATCATATTTACTGTAGGAGGTGGAATTGTGGCTGCAGGAACTGCAAAAGAGCGAGTGATCTCTGGTGAAGATGCGGTAAGTACAATCTGAACTTTATTTATTCAGGAAATATAATTCAACTTTGTAATATCCTCCTGGCATTAGTTGTCGACTCACATCATATTCAGTTATATCAATAAAGATTTTCTTTGTATAATAAAGATATATGTCTGATCAAACTTCTGTCACTTTGGGTTTTGGAGGAACACCTTCAGGATTGTAGTTTATAATTTGTACATGTGTTTTAAATTCAGTAATTTCTAGCATTTTGGGAATGGATAGCCATGATATCTTGAACACGTTTTTAGCCATAGGATATTGAAACATTCTTTTATAAACATAGGTTCTCTGGTATCGTGCAATACAAGTTTGATTTTGTGCAGTGCTGTCACTACGCCAAAAATAGGAATAGACAGCACCAAAAAGACAACGCTTTTATAAAAAAAGCGCTGCTAAAAAGAATAAAAAAATTTTGCTAAAAAAAAGCGCAGTAAAATACAGGCTTTAGAAAGCGCTGTTAAATGCAATAAATGGATGCCACCTTAGAAAGCGCTTTTTTGGAAAGCGCTGTTATAGGTATTACTTTAGACAGCGCTTTTAAAAAGCGATGTTTTAAGTTAACCTTAGAAAGCGCCTTCAGAAAAGCGCTCTTATAGGTCTTAAATTCTTTTCACTTTAGAAAGCGCTTTCTAAGGGAAGCGCTCTTATAGTTTGCACATAAGAAAGCGCTTTTTTATAAGCGCCCTCTAAGGTCATTTACGAATTAAAATATAAAACAATTTATAAACATTTTCAGACACTTCTATTCATTTTCTCTCTTGACCGTTTCTTCTACTGAAACCCTTGCCGTCGTTCTTGCATTGCCATTGCCGTCGTTCTTGCATTCCCATTGTCGTCACCGTTGACGTCACCGTTGCCGTCACCTTTGTCGTCACTGTTGCCGTCATTGTTGCATTCATTTCTTGAAAACGTTGTTGTTGTTGATGTTGTTGTTGTTCTTATTCTCTTATCCTCTGAAAACGAATAAGGTACGTTGTTGCTGAACTGAGTGATCTCTTTTATTATTCATTTCTCTATTTTTAATTTTTGTTTTTGATTTGATTTTTATGGGGAAAAAGTTTTCACGATGAGCCTATATTAATGGTTACTTTTATTTTCTACTGTATTAATGGATACAAAGCTCCCTCTTCTGATTTCAAGTCGAGGACATTTTTCCCAAACTATTTTTTGCTTTTATTTTTCATGTTAATTGAAATTTAATATATTTATTTGAAGTATTTTTAATGTAAATTCAGTTTTAATAACTTTGAGGTCAATGATGCTCTTCATTTGCCTACATTGGCTGATTACTTAGATTATGATGTATTTATACTTAAATGACCTGAGACCTCTTATTAAATAGTTTAATGTATCTCAAGTAATTTGCATAATTTTTTTGTCGAAGGTTACTTTTAAATATTTTCTATTGTATATTTGGCAAAGTTGGTTAGTATAAACAACCTAGTATTGATTGAAATTGTATTTCGCTAGTTGTGTTGTACTGTTTTTCCAATTGATTGTGTTTGGTCTATCCTTTTTTTCCAAGTTCATTTCTTTTATTTTCTAGAACTTGTGACTTTTCGTTATAAGTTAATTGTCTACTTTATACTTATTGAGGAGAGAATTTTTTTGATACTTTAAATTATAATTTTTCGTGGTTTTTAAAGTTATATTATAAGTCAATGAGCCTATATTAATGGTTGTCTCTCACCTTTCTTCTTGTATTTTGATCTGTTCTCTAAACTTAGTGATTCTAAAGTATTTATTTTGCTCTTGAGTACTTCGAATATGTAGGTGTTTACCTCTAATCGTTGCTTGTTTGTGATTACATGTTGCCACTTATCAAGTTATGACTCATAATTGGTCAATTAATGATATTTCATTTTATGATACGTGTATAGGGGTTACTTGTGTTCAAAGTGTGAAAGTCGGATCATTTCCCTACAGGTATAACATTTTTTCTTTTTGTTTTTGTTTAGTTTAATTAGTATAACTATGGATAAGAAATGGATGTCTTCAAGTCGATTGTCGAAAGAGTACGACAATGGGGTATCAGAATTCGTTAAGTTTGCTGTTGCGCACGCCAAAGACCCCCAGTCGAATGATATGTCCTTGCTTGGGTTGCTGTTTTGGGAGTCGGGTTGACGCGGTTCAGTTGGCATCGCATTTATTGAGGAGTGGAATTGATAGAAGTTATACATGTTGGAATTTGCATGGTGAGAAAATTAACGGGAATGTTGAATCGGGGGATAATACGACCTACGCTTCATACGACAATGGCACAGATACATACGATTCTGATCGAGTCGAAGAGATTGCAGAAGCACTTGAAGAAGAGCTTAAGGATTGTCCCAAAATTTTTGAGAGGTTGGTAAGCGATGCAGAGAAACCGTTGTATAATGGTTGTACCAAATTCACAAGATTGTTTGCGGTATTAAAGTTGTACAACTTAAAGGCGGGCAAATGGATGGTCGGATAAAAGTTTCACAGAGTTATTGGCCCTTATGAAAGATATGCTTCCAGAGGATAATGCTCTTCCCAATCGAACATATGAGGCCAAAAAGATGTTGGGCTCTATTGGCATGAACTATGATATGATACATGCCTGTCCAAACGATTGCGTATTGTTTCAAAATGAGTATGCATCGTTAAATGAGTGTCCTAAATGCGGCGTCTCTCTATATAAGAAAAAGTTGTCTCCAGCAAAAGTCTTATGGTATTTTCCTATAATTCCGAGATTTAGACGCATGTTTCGTAGTGAGACCGATTCAAGACACTTGACTTGGCACGCAGATGAAAGAATTATTCATGGAAAGTTTCGACATCCGGCAGATTCACCACAGTGGATGAAAATTGATGATGATTATCCTGAATTTGGAAAAGAAGCAAGAAACCTTCGCTTGGCATTATCTACTGATGGAATGAACCCATACGGTATTCAAAGTATCTCACATAGCACTTGGCCTGTGATCATAATGATTTATAACCTACCTCCATGGCTATGTATGAAGCGTAAGTACATGATGTTATCTATGTTAATTTCTGGGCCTAGACAACCAGGGAATGACATAGACGTATACTTGGCACCCTTAATTGAAGATTTAAAATTTTTGTGGGAGAACGGTGTGGAGGTTTATGATGGGTATAGGAAAGAAAGTTTCAACTTGAGGGCGATGTTGTTTGGCACAATTAATGATTTTCCAGCATACGAAAATCTATTAGGGTACAACATAAAAGGTCAATGTGCGTGTCCTATTTGTGAAGATAAAACAGATTGGACGCGATTGGAGTTTGGTCAGAAGAATGTCTTTCTCGGTCATCGTAGATTCTGAAATTCTAATCATCACTATCGTGGGTGGAGAAAAGCATTCAATGGAGAGCCAGAACATGGTAGAGCTCCAACTATATTGACAGGTGATCAAATTTTTGAAAAGGTGAAAAATGTGAGAACTCAGTTTAGAAAGCCTTTTGCACATACACTTGTCAAAAGTGGGTGGAAGAAGAGGTCAATTTTTTTTGAATTGCCATATTGGAAGTCGTTGTATGTAAGACATTTTCTCGATGTTATGCATATTGAAAAAAATGTATTTGACAGTGTTATTGGTACGTTACTCAATATACTAGGAAAGTCTAAGGATGGCCTTAAAGCAAGAAAGGACTTGGTATATATGGGGATAAGAACTGAATTAGGACCCTTGAAGAAAGGAAAATGAACATATCTACCACCTGCTCCGTATACTCTATCTAGAAAGGAGAAAAAAGTATTGTGTAAGTTTCTAAGTGAAGTTAAAGTTCCAGAAGGATACTCTTTAGATATTAGAAGACTTGTGTCTATGAAAGACCTCAAGTTAAAGAGTTTAAAGACGCATGACTGCCGTTTTATAATGGAACATTTTCTACCAATAGGTATACGTTCTATTCTGCCAAAAAAAGTAAGAAGCGCAATAACTAAATTGTGTTTTTTCTTCAAGTCAATTTGCAGTAAGGTGATCGATCCTGCGATCTTACCAACATTGCAAAAGGAAATAGTTATTACTTTGTGTGATCTTGAAATGTATTTTCCTCCCTCGTTTTTTGACATAATGGTTCATCTAGTTGTTCATCTGGTTAAAGAGACACAATTGTGTGGACCAGCTTATATGAGATGGATGTACCCTGCTGAACGTTATATGAAAATATTAAAAGGGTATGTGAAAAACCGAAGTCGACCAGAGGGTTGTATTGCCGAACGATACATTGTTGAAGAAGCGGTTGAGTTTTGTACTGAATATCTGTCCAATGTACAATCAATTGGACTCCCCAAATCTCATATTGTCGAAAAAAAAAGAAGGAAAAAAGTTAATTGGAAATGAAGTTGTGACAGTATCAAGGGTCGAACGGGATCAATTGCATTTGTATGTTCTGCACAATGAGAATGAGGTTGAGCCGTATGTTGAAATGCACAAGGATGTTCTCCGAGGTTTAAATCCGAATAGAAATGAGAATTGGATAGTACGAGAGCACAATCGAAGTTTCATACCTTGGTTTAAGGATCATATTTATTCAAAGTATTATTCAGACCGCGCGTCAATAACAGAAAGGTTGAGATGTTTAGCATATGGTCTAAGTATGGTCGTGTTTTCTTATAGCGCATACGCAATTAATGGATACACATTTTATACCAAAGAACAAGATGATAAAAGTACTATGCAAAATAGTGGTGTCACCGTGGTAGCTGAAGCAATGCACATTTCAAGTGTGAAAGACTTAAACCCCAAATTTGCAAATCTGTCATATTTTGGGGTTATCGAGCGCATTTGGGTGTTTGATTATGAGAAGTTTCAGATTCCTATATTTTGTTGCAAGTGGGTTAAAAATAATAATGGCGTACGAATGGATAAGTCAGGATTTTTGCAAGTGGATCTTAATAGGGTGGGGTACAAAGATGAGCCTTTTATTCTAGCCTCTCAAGCTAAACAAGTGTTCAATGTCACTGATCCGACAAGTACAAAATGGTCTATAGTGCTTTTATCTAACAAAGTAATTGATGAAAACGTTAGAGATCAAGGTGATATTGATGTTGATATTGAATCATTTACTAGAAATGATCAAGATGAAAATATTATAGCGAATGAATCATATACTAGAAATGATCATAATGAGGGTATTTGGATCAATCCTACCGTCCGTGTTGTTAACAGACGGGTAGAACATACTCCAAACAAGAAAAGAAAGAGACGTTAGTGAAAAAGGTACTAGTTATAAAATTATAGCTTATATCATTCAATATAGCTTATATCATTCAATGGATTAGGATTATGGATTTTTATATTTGTCATTTAATTTCTGTTTTTTTCTTTCTTACAGGTCAAATGTCTAGTAACCAGGAAGATACGCACGAGTAGCACGGGCTAGAGCAACCAATATTACATGGGTCAAAGTGAAGGTATATTTATTTTCACAATATTGCTTATTAGTGATGCTACTTGATAACACAAAGCATCTATATATTCTTTCTTATTTGTTTGTCTATGTGTAGTGCCCTCGTCAGCGTAATGGCATAGACTGCGGGTACTTCGTTTTGAGGTTCATGAGAGAAATCCTTCAAATGGGACAATTGGAGATTCCTATTACGGTATGCATGGTTTTATAACTTAGGATTTATTTTAATATTTATCGGATATGTCATATAATTTATTATTTTTAACTAAATAATGCGTATTTTGTTTTGTTATGTAGTATTTCGATGATATGGCGTGTCCTTATTACACGAGGAAACAATTGCAAGATACTAAGGAGGAATTGTGCGAATTTTTTATTGCAAGAAGAATTCTTTCTTGAATGTATAGTTTTGTGAATGTAAATTCTAGTTTATTGAAATGTAAATTCCATACAGGTTTGAAACCATACAATAGAATTTGTGTGAATTCTGCATGTAAATTCTAGTTTATTGAAATGTACAAATTCTAGTTTATAGAATTTGTGCGAATTCTACATTAATGTAAATTCTAGTTTTGAAATAGAATTTGTTGATGGAAATGCGTATCCATACTGGTTTATTGAAATGTGAATTATACAGGTTTATGGAAATGTGAATTATACAGGTTTCTGCATAAAAAAAATGGTTAAAATGGGATTTTTAAAAAAAATCTTCAAAATTATACGTAGACAAAAGACAGCGCTTTTGAGAAAAAAACGTTGTCTAAAGTTATACATTAGACAGCGCGTTTAAAAGCGCTGTGTAAAGTCCCACTTTAGAGAGCGCTTTTAAGGAAAAAGCGCTCTCTAAAGGTATATAAAAAAATCATTATACATATACATTAGACAGCGCTTTCAATAGTGATGTATAAAGTCCCCCTTTATAGAGCGCTTTTGAAGAAAAAAGCGCTCTCTAAAGTATATAAAAAAATTCTTTAAAATTTTAAAAGTATACATTAGACAGCGCTTTTAAAAGCGCTGTCTAAAGTCCCCTTTTAGAGAGCGCTTTTTCATAAATAAAAAAGCGTTGTCTTTACCTACGACAGCGCAGGCTTATACAACGCTTTTAAGCGCTGTCATAGGCCAAAAAAAGCGCCCTCTTTTCCCTTGTTTGGCTTAGTGTGTTGTTGAATTACACTGTTGTTTAAGCTACACAAGGAATCCCAAGCTAAAAATGTTCAAAGCATAAAGTTGTTTTTGTCATTGTGACCAGGATGTTTGTTTGTTTCTTGCTCTTGAATGCTGACTCAAATGTTGTCACTTTCTGTGGTTATCTGCAGGTTTGCTGCATCTGCGTCGCAAAGTATGAAAATAACGATGAGGTTAGAGAACTGACTTTGTGAGGAAAGAAAATCATATTTACAATGTAAATGAGTTCTCATTGACTTTTTGAGTTTGTGCCGCTATCCAATGAGTTCTCGAACATACTATGAATGATTGATTATTACTCTATATTTGCAGCTAGGAAATGGAATCATCATTAGATTCAACTCTACTCGAAAACGTCCCTTCAAAGCGGTAACATCTTCTTTTGTCTTTGTATAAGATATTATATACGGTTGAAATTCACCCGTTAATATGCCACTGTCATTTCAGATTAGGGACATAATCATATGCTTCTGGTTTCAAAGCAAGTCGTCAGAACACAACTGAAATCCAAATTCAAAGTAATTTGTCGTCATAATTTGTTTAATCTTTTAGTTGGGTTCCAAACAACACTAGTGACGGTAATCATTTGCCTATCAGATGCATTTGATTTTATTTTTTATTCCTATTTGATGGCATCTATATTAACTTATGATGTTTTCATATTCATGATATTACTACAACATATTTTTAACATATTGATGTTTCCTCCAGACTGTTTCCTCCAGTCTTACCTGCAGACTGTTTCGGTTTGGTGTTTCCTCCAGCTATCAAATGGACAACTGCAGCGTAAGCCATCTTATGTTATTTGGTATTTCCTGCGAAATTATGCTGTTACTGTAAGTCCACGAAATTGGAATTTATTTTTTTTCCTCAATTGTTATTTATATCTCATGTACTGTACCCAAATTATTTCTCATGGATACTTTTCATTTCCTTTAGTGACCATTAAGTTTATACATTATTTATGCATCACCACTCACCACACATTATTTCTTTGCCTGTCAATATTCCAACTCTACAGTTTCTAAAGTATTAATGCTTTTCCATTTCCAATGTAGGGGGAAGATGCAGTGTCACAACCCTCATTATTTATTCATGCCTCCTATTCTCTACTACACAGATCAAACATCAAAAAGACAACATTTTCTATGGCATCCAACAAAATAACCAATGCAGCAGACCCTACTGATGACCACACACACCCTCACCTGCAACCTTCTCCGGAATTGCAACAACGTGACGGTCACCATCATCCTATCGACGGCCAACAACTTCTGCAGGTTTGCCCTATACATTTACTCATGCTTTTGTTAATCACTATATCTTTCTCTGCATTATTGTTTCATTGTGATTAACAATGATATTCTATATAACATCTACAGACCCGTGCACTACTCCAACCTCCTGTCCACAATGAACCCCTTGCTGACAACCAACCACCTACCGAGGTGCAACCACCTACGGATTTCGACCGCGGTGAACCCCACCAACATCCTCCCCGGTTTGAACGACATCTACAGCTCCCCCCAGTACAATTTTGTTTTCCATGATTGTTTTTTCCCGTTCTTATATTGCATCACCCATTTGATTAACGGGTTTTCTTCTTAAGGTACGTGACGCTTCTGCACTGCGACACAGAAGAAAGAGGAAAAGAAAAAGGAAACCAGCAAGAAATCTGAGGAAAGTCAAATTTTTGGATTCAGATGAAGACGATGAACGGAACTACGAACCAGTTGATTCTGATGATGACGATGAGCGGGACTATACCTGGGAGAACTCTATGTCTGCATGGAGATTTTGATTTACTTTATAACTATGCAACTTTTCTTTCAATTTAGATTCACTCATTTACTATGTATTCTGTCTTAACAATTTTTCTGGAAATCAACTTTTAGACTTCTACAACTTTTATTGCTTTATTACATTTACTTTTTACATTGTGTTCTTCAATTTAAATTTACATTCAATTATAATTATATAGATTCTAATTTATAAGTCATCTTAAAACAATTTAAACATTAATATACGGGATCAATTTCGTTGTTGATTAAACCCACAAAAATATTAATCCTTTTAAAATTATTAACTTTTAATTATTTCTACATATGAAATAATTATATTTATGTTTCAAACTTAAATAAATAAATATATATCTTTTGAAATAGTAACTTTTTTTTTCACTAATTTTGTTTTTTTTTTTTTTTTTGTTTTTTAATATTTTATAAAAAATGCGCGTAACACACCGGTACCCGTGCGAACGCACGGATATCCCGCTAGTTAAATTAATAATGCTATACTCTTACGGCGACGATTGTTAGATTTATTAAAAGAAACAAAATAGCAAACAAACTGCTATTACCAATAGCATTCTAACTGCACAAAACTCGTTTCACACTTCAAGGGCTCTTGAATAATTGTAAAATAGTTTTCAAAATATTAAACGCTTTTAATATTACTTTAATAAAACTTGAAACAATTTCTTGTTAATAATTTCTGCATAACGACAACGGCCGAAGCATTACAAAAAATAGACACTTATTTTTGTCAAAGTAAAATCACATTTTACATAAATCACATTCGAATTAGAGATTTAATCAGAACCAGACTCTGATACCACTATTAGGATTTGAGAAGGATTTTTCAAAATTTTATCCTTTTAACGGAATAATCCCGATAAACGGATCTTGATTAAATCATCAATCACAAATCAAACACAATAAAAATTCTTAATTACCTCTTGAAGCGTGTTTTAACTTTAATCATGAACGTGGAAAATATCATCGTCTCTACGAAGTCCACGAGAGCACAAAGTGGAACGCGGTGCTAGCTGTCTCTTGTTCTGAGAAAATTGACAATTAGCTTTGGTAGGGGAAAGAGCTTCTCTATTTATAGAGAGCTCCTAAAACCCTAATACTCTTATTTTGGACATTTCCAAAATAAGCCTAACCTTATATAATTAAACTATTTAATTAAATAATTATTATTTACATTTAACTAAACTCTTTTAATTAAATACCATAAAATATTAAATTAAATCATATTTAATTTAATTAACTGTCAATTCTCATTTATTTAATTAAATTAAAATTTATCAAATAAATTAGATACATGCTAATGTACTAAACAATTTAAATACTATTAACACATAATTAAATTAAATCTTATTTAATTTAATCGTCAATTCCATTATCAGTACTCTTTGCGTGTGACCCTATAGGTTCTTGTAACGTTGGCAATAATATTAAATTACCTATTTAATATTATAAACAGTGAGCGGTATCTAGCAACAAATCACTGCAACTCAAGTCACGAGAATGTCGTGTGATCTTACATAACCTTTATGTGATAATGATTATATGTATAATTACCCTTTTGCCCTTATATATATATTGAACACAAGACATAGAATGTGTCACCCTTGTATAGTCCAATATTTTATTCCTTGATCCTTGAGTATACGTGATAATAACAAATAAGTCCAATATCTCATATCGACTCATTTGAGCACGACCATGCATTTTACAGTCATACTCTATCAAGGGGCCTACAGATATTACTTTCGTATATGTAGGAGGGACAAATCTCATCTAGGTCACTCATGTCCCTCAGCATGATTTGTAAAGCACCCATAAACCATTTTTATGGTCATCCTTTTACGGACAACGTTTAATTGACAATAAAGTACTCGACTCCACATCTAGGGTTCATAGTGGTTTCAGGTCGAAGGGTGAAATACATCACTATTACTATGAGAATAACTTATGACACTTACATAACAAACTATGTAGTATTCTCATTGTGGGTCAATCCAATATAAATATTACCCCTAATATTTATACCTACGTGAAGACTTGATATCTCATATCCATGACTTGTGAGATACAGTCATTAGTCTACTCACATAATAGTCTCTATGCATTACTGCTTTCCTATTTGACAGTAAAGCTTGACTACGGATACTTTAAGAATAACGTCATTATGTTTAATGAGGTCTCACGATTAAGTCACACTTAACAGGTCATTAATAGACTAATTATTTTAAGGACTTTATTATGTCATATACAAATAACACAATAAATACAATGCCTAGTAAGTATATATATTAACAAACAATATATATCAAGGTCATAATACAAAAGCATATACAACCAATATTGATTGGCTATTAGGGCTTACTCCAACATTTATACTTATAAATTCTTCGTTTATGACATAAATATATAATACAACACTAATTATCATGAAAATTTAAATTTCATACTCCATAACAAATTTCTTAACAAAAAAATTCGATAATAAAGCAAACAAAATTGCAAAGTATATTGTTAAAGACTTAAATTACTAATTTCTTCTTAATTAGCTACTACATGAAGCAAAAAAAATCATAAAATAGATGTGCTAATCAGAAGAGTACCACCAATATAATCACCATAATCTTTATCGGTATCATGAGTATCATCATCAAACTCTGCCTCAGATGAAACACCTTATTCATCATTAATCAATGTTAGATTGCTTGATGTTCACTTCCACCTAATTTAACATTGCCACCACCACCACTTTGCACAATATTAGTTATAACAACATTAGTTTCCACAACATTATTAACAATAACATCATCTTACTCATCATTAACTTCAGCTTGCATATTTTCTTTATTATGTTCTTCAATTATTCATTCATCATCTGAATGACTAGCTTCAAATGAAAGAACAACACTATTTCATTTTCCTTTTCCACTTTTCAACTTTAAATTGTACATGATATAAACCAAATTATTCACCTTTTTTTTATGCAACCTATTTCTTCTCTTTGTATGGACCTAAAAATTAAATAATAATTCAACTCAATGTTTCTAAAAAATTAAATTCAAGTCTATAAACAGACAAATAATAATTCATTACCATTTCAAAGGAACTTCAATTACTTTCACAATCATAAGAGCTACAAACTAAGCTTAGAACACGAATTGCATACCTCTTTAAGTATGGAGTCATATCTCCATAAAAATTCCACCCTTTAGTAGGTAACATATCCTTCCTAAACTATTTTCCACCATAAATCATAAATTTTCTAAACTATTTTGTCACATGCAAATTGATACATGCACATGGGGATCATTCGACCTGATTGGACTATAGTGCATCACCTTTACACAAGATATCATACATGAGAAGCATCGAAGTCAAACATACAAGAAAATACTTACACACATGATTGAGTTATGTCCACAAACATAAACAAAGCAAGAGACAGAATAAACTCATGTCATTGATGAAAGGGGAAGAAACTTTGCTGAAACAAGAGACTAAGAGAGAGAGACTTTTTAATTCTCGTACAAGCAAAAAGAAAAGGTTTTTTTTATAAAAAAATAAAATAAAATCTTTTGGGGAATTTAGGCCTTTTTTGGTTTTAAAAAAATTCAAAAAAAAACTTATAGACTTCTAAACTCGTTATAGACTCACGAGTCTATATGAGTTTGTGCGAGTCTACCCGAGACTACTCGAGTCTATCAAAAAATAATTCTATACATGAGTCTACTCGTTTATGCTTCCTAGACTCGTAAACTCGTACGAGTTTACGAGTCTACCCGCGAGTTTGACAACCATGGCTGAGAGGATTGGTCAGCACTAAAACGAGCACGCTTTGGAGGCATCTGCGAAATAAGTAAACCAACACCACCCAAAAACATCAAACAACCACCCCATAAATTCAGAATAATTCACAATTAACAGTATGTCATCACAAAACATGCAATTAATCGTGGGATTATTTAAAAATAAGAAGTTTGATCCCAAGGGAGAGCGCTAAGAGCGATTGAGCATGCAGGAAAAAATGCCTCAGCAGCCAACCAACTACCTCACAACAAATATCCTAACATTAATCAGCTAGTAGCAATATACCAAAAGGTCAGAAACAGGGTACAGAGGAGCGCGCTAAGTGCGGTTGCGAATTTTTGGAAAAAATCCCTCTACAACCACCCAAAACCAAAATAATCAACACCCAAACAACAGTTCAATCAACATGCATTCACAACAATATTGAATCACATATTTTAACAGGATGCTACCTAGAAAAATAAAACAATCCTAATATTTCACCTTAAGATTTCACAAAATCACTTCTACACAAACAACCCTAAAATATCAGTTCCTACTTTATCAAATTAAACCCTATCAACATTTGTTGTCTAGTTCAATAAAACAATGGGTATTAACAAAACTGGAAGTAGAGCAAGGAGATGAAAAAGATAGAGAACTTGAAACTTTAGAAAAATGGTGAAAGATGGAGCTTGTGAGAAGCTTGCTTGGAAGAGCAAGGGTGAGACTGAGATGAGGAAATAAGTGGGAAAATTCAAAGTTTAAGCTTTTAATCTTTCAAAACACATATGACCTTTTCACAAACAAGGCCCACTTAACATTCACCCACTCAAGCCCACACTTGAGTGGGCCAGTTTCACGTGACTGCGCTGAGCGGCCTCAGTACCGCGCTAAGCACGCACAGTGAAACAAGGCCACTCAGGTGTGGTCGCAGATAAGGTTCTCCCGACTTTTAGTCACCCTATTAAATTCAAAATAATCAAAAAACAATAAATACTTACAATGTTGGGGTGTCTCCCAACAAGCATTTTGTTTAACGTCGTTTGAGCTCGACGGTCCAACGAGACCTCAACGATTGCAAAAAGAAACTAAAAGCAACCAGATCACACCTCCCAACAAAAAGGTCTTCATCCATTTTCATGACCAATTTTTCTTCCAATTTTCTTCAAGAATGAAAAATCCCAGCAAGACTTCATCATTGCCACTTTAGCCTCTTTATCCTTCTTTTTCATTGATGCGAGTCTTGCGTCATCATCTTTCTTTTTCATCACCGCAACTCTTGCATCTTCCTTCTCACATGATAATCATCTTCCACTAGACTTGAATACACCACACTTTTGAAATGTGTAAAACACACTTCTTCCTCACTAATCCTCAACTTCTTGATGCATTCATTAACATTGACCAACATTTTTGCGGTTTTCATGAAGGGTATTCCAAGAATGATTGGTGTATCCTCGCCCTCTTACATATTCCTGACAACAAAATCAACCAAAAATAAGAACTTGTCTACTTTTAGTAACACATCTTCTACAACACCATGAGGACGAGTCCTTGACTTGTCCGTAAGTTGCAAAGTCATGTTGATTGATTTCATTTCCATGTTTTCAAGGCTTTTTACCAAGGAAAAAGGAACCAAATTGATGCTAGAACCCATATTGATTAAAGCTTTGAATTTAAAATCATTAAATATAGTGATAGGAATAGCTACTCTTCCCGGATCTCCTTCCTTCTGTGGAAGTACACTTTGAACAACAACGATACAGTTTGCATTAAGTGTAATGGTTTCTTTGTTCGTATACCTCTTCTTTTTTGTAAGTATGCTTTTCATGAAATTTGCATACTTTTCCATTTGTTCTAGATCCTTTGAAAATGGAATGCTTATTTGCAACCGGCTAAATATGTCCAAGAATCTAGCATAATTCTTCTTATTGTCTTTTTTCGTCGGAGCATTGGGATACAATAATTTTTTCAATGGAATGTCACTCTCATGCTCCTTTGCTTTTGTATTTTCTTCTTTTTCTCCTCTCTCCATTTCTTTTCAACTAACTCCTTCTCATTATTTTCAACTTCTTCTTCAACAATCTCATCAATGCCCCTACTTTTAGTAAATATAGTTTTGCAATGTTCTTTAGGATTAACTTGAGTGTTAGCAGGAAATGGCCCACTGGGTTGTTCGGCTAATAGCTTAAACAATTGCCCAATTTGAGTCTCAAGATTCCGAATAGAAGCATCGGTGTTCTTTTGGTTAGAAATTGACATTTGCATAAATTTTGTGAATTTGTCTTCCAACTTTGAATTTTCACTTGGAGCTTGTGGAGGTTGAGTGTAGTATGGTATTGATGTTGACGATTAGAACTTCCGATTTCTTGAGGCCTCCATTGTTGTTGATAACCTTGGTTACCTCTTTGTTGGTAACCTTGGTAGCCTTGTTGATAAGGTGGTTGACGTTGATAAACTTGGTTTTGGTTTCTTGCATAGTTAGCTTCTTCAACCACCGGAGGACAATACCCGGTAGGGTGATCTCCATTACCAAGCTCTCAACTTGCCACTTGTTTGTTTTTGTTGGGAATTTCTTGGATTTCTTTTATTTGTTGTGGAATTTTTGACATTTGTCGAGTCAACATCTCCACTTGTTGTGAAAGCAATTTGTTTTGTGCAAGAATAACGTCATTTGTTCCCAACTCTTGTTAGAACAATATTTGGTTCTGCAATATATTTCTTTGTTTTGATAATAACAAAGTTGTATTTGTGTGAGAACAATTTTGGTACTCTAACGTGTAATTTCTTAAGAATTGACAAACAGGTGCTGACTCTGATAAAGATAGTTCTGACTCTGATAGAGATTATGTGCTACGTCACTATGAAATTCTCAATGGTCGCTTCTACGTCAAGAAGCAAGATTGCTTTTGATTTACTGTGTGTAAGAAAGACTCTAAGAAGACACTATGTTGCTGCTGCAATGTTCTCTTAGGTTTTGACTCTGAATTTAACTCTGATACTTATCTTCTGAAGACTAAGTGCTGAAGACTCTGAAGACAAGGTTCTGATGAATAGCGTTCTGAAGACTCTGAAGACTTAAGTTTCTGAAGACCAAGTTCTGAAGACCTTGAAGACAAGGTTCTGTTGAACAAGTTTTGAACACTCTGAAGACTTATGTTTCTGATAACCAAGGGTTCTGAAGAAGGAGTGTTGAAGACTCTGATGATAAGGTTTTGCTGAACAAGTTCTGAGGACTCCGAAGACACAAGACTCTGAAGACCCAATGATTCATTCTTCTGATCATGCTTCAATCATAACAACTCAGAAGCCTCTGATGAATAGAAGAAGACAAAACGTTTGTGTGGGAAAATAGTACATAGTATAGATCAAACACGTTCTTTTCCACTACCATTCCACTACCCTGATTTGGTGGTACAAAGGACAATTTTAGTGTACGATTTTCATTCTAGCATAACTAAATTATTTCAATTCGCCAATATTTTTCTGATATTACAGATCTGCTCTTCAACGGATCTTTTTCGGCTATATAAAGACTTGATCATTCAATGAATCATGTGTGACACCAAGTGTGAAAAATAGAAATGTTCAAAACACTGACTCATAAAAAGAAAGAACTCAAGAAATAGAGAAATTCATTAGTGAACAGTAAAGCACCACAATACAAAGAAGAAGATTGTTCTTACTGTGTAGGTCCAATCTAAGTTAGATTGAGCTAGAAATAGTGTTTATATCAGCTTATGTAAGAAGCATTTCATTGTAAACATTTTATTGGATCAAACAGTTATTTGAATTCCTTAAAGGACCAGTTGGGTCAGAATCCTTAAGAAGAGACAGTTAGTCTGTGTATTGTTAGTCACCAGCAGTTGTTAGTGCAGTTGTAATCAGTTTGGTTATAGTGGATTAAGTCCTTGTGTATAAGGCGAAATCACCTTGGCGGGTGGACTGAATTAACTTGATAGTTTTCAAGTGAACCAGGATATATCGTGTGTCTTTCTCTATTGTTAGTCTATTTGTGATCTTTGTTTGAGTTTCACAAAAAGCTTTCATTTTTAAAACCCAATTCAAACCCCCCTTTCTTGTGTTTTACTCGCACCTTCAATTGGAATCAGAGCTCCGGTTCTGATTGTGATCAACGTTTTATCAACACTTAAAAGTGTTCAGTACCGATCCAGTATTTGTGTGAGATATCATGGCAGCTCCTGCTAATACTACTGCAGAGAAAGTTCATTACAGTGCCAAACCACCTGTCTTTGATGGTGAAAAGTTTGACTACTGGAAAGACAGAATAGAAAGTTTCTTTCTTGGTTATGATGTAGATCTTTGGGATTTGGTAATCGATGGCTACACTCACCCAGTTGATGCTACATGTGCTAAATATCCAGAAGTGTTATGACCAACCAACAGAAGAAAGATTATAAGAATCATCATAAGGTAAGAACCATATTGCTAAATGTTATCTCCTATACTGAGTATGAGAAGATAACAAATAGAGATACTGCCAAATCTATATTTGATTCTCTAAGAATGACTCATGAAGGTAATGCTCAAGTCAAGGAGACAAAGGCGTTAGTGTAACACCCCCTTTCTATACCCCCCAAATAAACACATAATCATTTAGGCACATATTAAAAATTTCGTCAGAGTATAATTATAAACATAGTATAAAAGAGGTATGTCACATTATACATGAAATTAAAACATTCAACACCTACTCAACAATTGATATGCAACAGTGGGGTAACTTTGCAACAGAGGAACTTAGTCCTTACACCCACATCTCAATATTTAGAATAAAAGTAGAAAATCTAAACATTGAATAACATCAAACATATATACATATATATATATATATATATATATATCATCAAGCATTATCCACCAACATAATTCATGTTTACGTAAACATTCATCAACAAGATACATGTACAAATGTATCACAAAAGAATCATAATCTTCCTAGCTACCCGGTGCTACATATCAGAGCCGACCGACCAAAAGAATGAAGACATGCTTCACAAAAAGACCACCAGCATACCTACTCTGCAATGCCTCATAGAGCATCATAAAACAGCAGAAGGGTGAGAAATATTATCATAATACCAATGCATATAATTATATATCTTAGCATAAAAATACACATATACTACATTCTCACCACAATTCATCACAACTCACTCATATACATCACAATGTATATATATACAAAACCAAGCATATTTATCATGCATACTTTCACAATTCTTATCATTCCACATAAACATACATATTAATGTTTATTCATCAATGCACCATTATAAATATGATAAATGCAAATCATAGAGACCGACTCATGACTCTATGCAAATGCAATGCGGTATCGACTCAATCATCTCAAGTTCACTCAGGAACTTATTGGAACCATCGCTCGTTACCAATGTAACTCCCCGTCGGGCCTACGATGTTCACCCATTGCTCACACCTCACATAGGCACACAATGTTTATGGATTGCTCACACCTCACATAGGCACACAATCCGATTGCTCACACCTCACCTAGGCACACAATCATTTGTAATCATCGCTCACACCTCACATAGGCACACGACATTACAACGGATTCTCATTAGAATCACACAACACAAGAATGTACATCATTATGCTTCACATACAAAATGACTCAAGACATTCTTGAAATGCATACATATTTACAATATATTCATGCATTCATCTCATACTATCACATACAATCTATATACATTCACATCAATGCACTATTGTATGATTCACATCCAAAACACACATTCAAAACGGTAAAAGTCGCTAAATAACGCTATTCCTGACTTTCCAACATAATTAAACCGGTTAACAATTTCCAAATCATCATAATAAGAAAGTACAGCTCAATAGCTTCACAACGATACCAAGAATGTAAAAATCGGATAAACGGAACACAAGTTACGAAAGAAAACGAAAAACGATATTTTGAAAAGTCCCTTTTTACCATTCTCCTGGCCATACGCGTATTGCCCTGAGCCATACGCGTATTGCCCAAAATCCTAGCCATGCCATACGCGTATTACCCAAGGCCATACGCGTATGGGCAGAACCATTTTCTTCCCAAAATTCCCATTTTAAACCCCATACATGTAGTGCATCCCAACATACGCGTAATGCCCTGAAGTGATACGCGTACTATACTCAAATGGGCAGATGGCCGAGTAAAATACCATCTCATACGCGTATTGGCCCATGGATCGCCCACCATACGCGTATTGCCAAGGTCCATACGCGTATGAACATGCCCCATACGCGTATGACCTGGAAAAACCAGAAAAATTCTTCTGCATAATTTTGCTTACGGGTTCCAATCCAAAACACCCTATATTCATCATCTAAACTCAGAAAAATACCAATTTGATGTACAACAACATGTATCAATCATGAATCAACAACAAGGAACACGAAAACATCATTTCCAACACTAATTAATCAAGTTCTAACACTTTCTACACAAATGGGTTTATACAAAAACTCATAAAAATCAACAACAACAACAACACAATCATACATAATGATATACATTGATGAGATAATAAGATTTCACACCCTTACCCGGATTAAATCGATTCCTAGAAGTTGTTTTGAAGATTTCCAAGCTTTTCCTCTTTTTCTCTCTTTCCCCCTTTTCTTCTCTTTTCTCTTCTTCCTATTTCTTTCTCTCCTTTTTCCCTCTATTTCTCTTTTCTTTCTCTTTCTCTCCTATTTCCTCTTCTTATCTCTTTTTCTTTTCTATTTCTTATTTTCTACTCAAATTCAATTAATTCATTTTCTCACATAATTCTATTTCCACTAAATTTCTAACTTATCATTAATTGAGAAATGTCCAAAATACCCTCCATTCTAATTTCCCCGAAAACTCTCAAAAACGGTAAAATATCATAACATGTCAACATAGCATATTAACACACCAATTTCACAAATAAAATAATTTGTCACTCAATTTAAATAAAAGACTCAACAAAATGGGAATAATCAGAATCGGGGCATTACAGTTAGCCCTAATCCAAAAATATGAGGCATTCAGAATGGAGGATGATGAGACAGTTGAAACCGTGTTTTCAAGGTTTCAAATGCTAGTCGCAGGACTTAAAGTTCTGGACAAAGGTTACTCAACTGCTGATCATGTGAAAAAGATCATTAGAAGTCTTCCTAAGAAATGGAGACCTATGGTAACAGCTCTAAAGCTATCCAAGGATCTTAACAAAATAAGTCTTGAAGAGCTTGTTAGTTCTTTGAGAAGTCATGAGATAGAGCTCGAAAAAGATGAACCTCAAAAGAGAAGCAAATCTATCGCTCTTAAGTCTAAATCTAAAAAGGCAAAGGCTTATCAAGCTGAGGAAGAATCAGAATATTCTGGTAAAGAATCAGAAGATGTGTTGTCATTAATCTCCAGAAGAATCAACAAACTCTGGAAGCATGGGCAAGGAAACATCAGAGGATCTAGAAGAAACAAAGGTCGCTCTGAGTGATCATCTGGATAGAAGAAGCAGACCTCTGGAAAGGAAGTTATCTGCTACGAGTGTAATGATCCAGGTCATTACAAGAACGAGTGTCCAAAGATCAAGAAAGACAAGAAGCCTAAGAAGAACTTCTCCAAAGCGAAGAAAGGACTAATGGCAACTTGGGATGAGTCTGATTCTAAAGTAGAGGAATCTGATGAAGAACAAGCAAATGTTGCGCTAGTAGTAACAACTGACGATGAAGTTTCTGGAGAACCAGAAGACAGAATATCATCAGAACCAGAATCAGACTCTGACTCTGACTCAGAGGTATTATCTAAACTCTCTCGTTGTGAATTAGAGTCATGTCTGTCAGAAATGCTGGAAAAATATTAAACTATTCAGAGTAAATGCAAAGACCTTAAAAAATATCTTGTAATTGCTTCTGAGGAAAAAGATAAGCTTGAGCAGAATAATTCTTCTCTAAATGAAAACATTTTTTGCTTAAAAAATAGTAATTATGCCTTAAAAAGCAAAGTTGCTAAATTAGAAGAAGAATTAATCTCCAATGTCTCTGACACAAGCTGTATCAACAAGTATGATAGAGCAACCCAATATTTTCTTGCTAAAAGCATAGATAGAAGCAAAATAGCTTCCATGATCTATGGAGTAAGAAGAAATGGTAAGAAAGGTTTGGGATGTATAGAATCATCTGATATTGACAAAAGTCAAATTGTAAAACCAAAACCTCTCTACGACCATTTTGTGCCTTCTGGCACTAAGATTGTTTGCTCCGAGCTTGCACAAAAACCCCTCACCGACACAGAAATCTATTTCTAAAGTGAAATATCATGAACAAATTCCACTTGATTATACTGTTGCACAAAAGCCCAAAGCTGTGAAACACTCTGAGAAAGATAACAAGAAAGGACCCAAAAAGTGGGTACCTAAGGACAAGATAATCTATGTTGCAGATACCCTTAGCAGCTCAGTTGAGACACCAGTCATGGTACCTGGATAGTGGTTGCTCGTGACATATGATGGGAATAAGGCATGTGTTCCAAAGTCTGGATATTAAGCCTGGAGGCTTTGTAGGTTTCGGAGGAAACCAGAAAGGAAAAATCATTGGCTCTGGAACCGTATGTAATGGTAACCTTCCTTCAATTACTGATGTTCTTTTAGTTGAAGGTTTGATGCATAACTTGTTGTCAATTAGTCAACTTAGTGACAACGGTTATGATATCATCCTTAATCAAAAGTCCTGTAAGGCTGTAAGTTAGAAAGATGGTTCAATCCTATTTGTCAGAAAGAGGAAAAACAACATTTATAAGATTAGACTTTCTGATCTTCGTGAATAGAATGTCAAATGTTTAATGTCTGTTAATGAAAAACAATGGGTATGGCATAGACGTTTAGGCCATATTAGCATGAGGAGGATTTCTCAGCTAATTAAGCTTGAACCTGTCAGAGGCTTGCCAAATCTGAAGTATTCTTCAGATGCTCTTTGCGAAGCATGTCAGAAAGTAAAGTTTTCCAAAAATTCCTTTAAAGCAAAGAATGTTGTGTCCACCTCTAGACCGTTAGAACTTCTGCACATTGACTTGTTTGGACCAGTGAAAACTGCGTCAATCAGTGGAAAGAAGTATGAATTAGTAATCGTTAATGATTATAGTCGTTGGACATGGGTAAAATTCTTGAAACAAAGGGATGAGTCTCATTCTGTGTTCTCTACCTTTTGCTCTCAAGTGCAAACAAAAAAGGATTGTAAAATTGTCAAAGTCAGAAGTAATCATGGCGGAGAATTTGAGAACAGATACTTTGAGAATCTTTTTTATTCTCATGGAATTTCCCATGATTTCTCCTTTCCCAGAACTCCACAACAAAATGGAGTAATGGAAAGGAAGAATAGGACTTTGTAAGAAATGGCTCGAACCATGATCCAGGAAACTGACATGGCTAAGAACTTCTGGGCAGAGGTAGTAAATACAGGATGTTACATTCAGAACAGGATTTCAATAAGATCTATTCTGGGTAAGACTCCTTATGAATTGTGGAAGAATAGAAACCCTAACATTTCATATTTTCATCATTTTGGATGTGTTTATTTTATTTCGAGCGCTAAAGAGAATCTTGGCAAGTTTGACTCCAAAGCTCAAAAGTGTTTACTGTTAGGATTCTCTGAACGCTCTAAAGGCTACAAAATCTATAACACAGAAACAAGAATTGTTGAGGAATCAATTCATGTCAGATTCAATGATAAGCTTGACCCTGAAAAGTCAAAGCTAGTTGAAAAGTTTGCAGATCTGAAGATCACCTTATCAGAATCTAAAGAAGCAGAAGATTCAAGAGAAGTAGACAAAGATGCAAATTCTCCAGATTCAGATACAACCTTACCAGAAGCTGAAAATAACCTATCTCATCAGAAGAAGAATAGATTAAAGACTTCTCATTATGAAGAATTGATTCTGGGAGATAAAGTTGATCTAGTCAGAACTCGTTCATCCTTCAGACATTCGGAAGAAACCCTTCTGGGTCTAGTGTCTCTGATAGAGCCAACAACAATTGATGAAGCTCTCAAGGAAGATGAGTGGATTCTGGCCATGCAAGAAGAACTGAATAAATTCACCAGGAATGACATATGGGATCTTGTTCAGAAACCCAAAGGTGTCCACGTCATTGGAACTAAACGGGTGTTCAGATTCAAGTTAGATGAGAAAGGTGAGGTCGTAAGAAACAAAGCATGATTAGTTGCACAAGGTTATAGTCAACAAGAAGGGATAGACTATACAGAAACCTTTGCACCAATTGCCAGGTTAGAATCTATTCGAATTTTAATCTCATTTGCTGTAAATCATGACATTACTTTATATCAGATGGATGTAAAGAGTGCATTTTTAAATGGATATATTTCTGAAGAAGTGTATGTACACCAACCTCCTAGTTTTGAGAGTTCTGAAAACCCAGATTTTATTTTCAAACATAAAAAATCTTTATATGGTCTGAAACAGGCTCCCAGAGCTTGGTATGAAAGGCTAAGTAACTTTCTTTTGGAAAATGACTTTACCAGAGGAAAAAGGGATACAACACTCTTTTGTAAAACCTTTAAAAATGACATCTTGATCGTTCAAATCTATGTTGATGATATTAAATTTGGCTCTGCTAATATTTCCTTGTACAAGGAATTTTCTAAGTTAATGCAGGCTGAATTTGAAATGAGTCTGTTGGGAGAACTCAGATTCTTTCTGGGAATTCAAATTGATCAAAGATCAGAAGAAACGTATATTCATCAGAGCAAGTATGCAAAAGAACTTCTGAAGAAATTCAACATGTCAGAAAGTAAACCTGCTAAGACTCCTATGCATCCGACATGCATTCTGGAGAAAGAACAAGTAAGTAAAAAGGTTTGTCAGAAGCTATATCGTGGTATGATAGGATCTCTTCTGTATTTGACAGCTTCTCGTCCAGATATTATGTTCAGCGTATGTCTATGTGCTCGTTTCCAATCAAATTCAAGGGAAACTCACTTAACTGTTGTGAAGAGAATCCTAAGGTATCTTAAAGGAACAACTAACCATGTCTTGATGTATAAGAAAACATCAAAGAACAAGCTTTCTGGTCACTGTGATGCAGATTATGCTGGAGACAGATTGGAAAGAAACAATACTTCTGGAAACTGTCTATTTCTGAAAAGTAACCTCGTCTCATGGGCAAGCAAGAGACAATCAACAATTGCTTTCTCCACTGCAGAAGCAGAATACATATCAGCATCTATGTGTAGTACTCAGATACTCTGGATGAAGAATCAACTTAAAGATTATCAGATACAAGAGTGTAACATTCCTATCTTCTGTGATAATACTTATTTCATTTGTTTATCTAAGAATCCTATTCTACATTCTATGGCAAAACATATTGAAATAAAACATCATTTTTTGCGTGACTATGTTCAGAAGGGTACTTTTCAGTTAAAATTTATGGATACAGATCACCAGTGGGTAGATATTTTCAAAAAATCTCTTCCTGAAGATAGATTCGTATTCATTCTGGAAAACTTATTTATCAAACCTTGTCCAGAATGAGATGATAATATTTTTAATGTGGCAGGCTACCAGAACGTCTGATATAAGATTCTGATGACTAAGAAAAGTGTGTTAAATATTTGTTTGTTGACTTTCTGATTCATGATACTTCTACAAGTTATAAAATATCCTGATCAGAAATTAGTCCAGTCAGATACCTCTTAGTATTCTAGACGTTGGAAACACCAAAACGTGATCTCTTGAAAACAAACGGCTGTGATTATTTGTGACACGTGTCCAAAATCAAATCATATCTACTGTTGAAGAGATACCTCGAGCGTTGTGATTTCGTGAGACTAGGTTTCAAGTAATTATTTCCTATTACTCCTTAATGTCTATAATCATGTTTAACACATTGGATTTGAAAATTTACTTGATAACTTTTTAAATCCTTATGTCTTCCTTCCTCATTAGGCATTCATAAAGATGCATGTAAGACAAACACTACTACAAAACGCGCATACAACAATGTCAGGCTTACAATGGCTTGCTTATACACCATTGTAATAGATGCGCGCATTTTTTTAAATCTCATTAAAAGGCTTTTAATGACGGTTAATATTCCAACCGTGGTGAAATGTGTGGCCTTTTACCACGGACGGGTATTTAAAAAACCGTCATTATAGGTAGCGCCTGGTCATGGGTTCAATTCCCAGAACCAACATTTATGGTTTTTTACATATTTTTTTAAAATGCCCACAACTTTTCACCATGGGTATTTACAAAGCCATCATTATGCCTATAGTTTAGTTTTAGGTCTTGCTCTTCAAAAAATCGGTTTTACGGAAAATCGTCTCCTTTTTTATATCTGTTTCGTGCATCTAAAGCAGAAAAATCATGCGGTCATTAGTCCCTTACTCTAGAAGAGTTACGGGGCTTCACCCTCAAAACCCCAAATTCATCTTTTTTCTATTTTTAATGATTTTTTTACTGTTTTCATAGTCTCAAAAAATTCCAAAAAAATTCTCAAAATTCTTATTTTACCTAATTAGATTAAATTTCGTGTTTTTAGATTTTTCTGAATTTATTTTAATCATGTTACTTCTTTCCTATTTTTTCAAAATGCTGACAGACCTTTAATTACGGGTATTTAAACCAACCGTCATTATAGGTAGTGTTTTTTACTTATTTTTTCAAAATGCTTACATACATTTCACCACGGGTAATTTAAACCAACCACCATTATAGGTAGCGTCTTGTCATGGGTTTAAGTCCCAGCACCAGCATTTTCAAGTCTCATTACCAACATTATAGGTGGCGTGTATATTGAGTTTATTCAATATCCTTAAGCAAATCTTGGTCGTCTATTTAGTGATTATCAACGGCCAAGACACTACTATTAGTGATCTGCATGAAACCTAAAACTTAGACATCTTCTACCTCCAAACATCATCTTTCATTTACGATACTCTATTTCTCCACTAAACCAAATTTCAGAACTCGAGTTAGCAATGTTAGTTGTTGGCGTTCTTTTTTAATTATTTTTGTTCTTTGTTGTTCTTTTTTATTATTGTTGTTCTTGTTTATTAATGTTGTTCTTCTTGTTATTATTGTTATTATTATTGTTCTTGTTCTTGTTCTTGTTCTTCTTTTTCTTTTTCTTCTTCTTCTTCTTTTTGTTATTGTTATTGTTGTTGTTGGTGGTGGTGTTGTTGTTGTTGTTGTTGTTGTTGTTGTTGTTGTTGTTGTTATTCTTATTGTTGTTCTTGATGTTCTTGTTGTTCTTGTTGTTGTTCTTGTTCTTGTTGTTGTTCTTGTTCTAATGCTGCAATTTTTTTATTTGATTAAAAGACATACAACAACAGGTATTTAAAATAACCGTCATTATAGGTAGCACGCTTTCCAGTTTATTACAACGCCTACTAGGCCGTGGTTGTAAGTATCATATATACAACGACAATCTACATAACAACGCCCTCACCCGCGTCATTATATGTCATTCCCAACCGTTGTTAAATGAGTTTTTCGTAGTAGTGAAAGATTTCTTGAAACTTAACACTTGCCTTCCTTCCTTTATTCTTTGTCAGAATATGCCCTCTAATTTTCGAGTATACATTTAATTATATTTATTTACTGATGTCATAATATTAATAATGTATACTAATCTGTGATCTTTTGGAGACTGATATACTCCTTCATCATTTTTTGTTCTTGTTTCTGTCCTGTGTATTGGAAATGATGAATTTCTCGTCTCAATTCATCTAGTCTTTATTGTTATTTATTGCTATCACTCTTTATTCTCTTTATATACCACACTTCTCCTCATAACTATTCATCTGTTTCTACTTGCTTTTCACTTCTATCCTTCTTGCTTTCACGATGTCTTCTAAAACCATTAGGGGAGAAATCTCTGATTTGGATCTCTTGAAAGAATACTCTATTGATCTCAATGGTCTTGTTGAAAATGGTCATACCAATATTCTCTCAGACATCATCTACCAAAACTGGGATAGATATCTTGAAATTCTCAATGGACCTATCTATCCAGCTCTTGTAAAAGAATTCTGGGCCAATGCTCGTATCCTTGCATATGAGTCCGATGCTTGTTGCATTCTGTCTATTGTATATGGATTTCCCATCATGATTAACTCCTCAACCATCTCTCAAGCTATTGAATGCAAAGAAGATGGTGAATATGTTGAAAACTACAGAGGAAATAATTGGTTTGCTAAACATATTCACATCATCAATCTTCAAGAAAGACTTGCTGACAGTCCCTATTTTCTCACTCCTGAGGCTAAAATCTGGTACCAAATCATGGGAACAAATCTTAGACCCAGGGAAAAGGGAACAAGACGACTCTCTGCTATGGATAGGCTCTTCATTTTCTTCTTAATCTCCAAGATTAAGATTAATCTGCCTAAATCCATATTCAACTTCTTAAAAGGAGAAATTCTTTCGTCGAGAGCGGAGTTATCATTTCAGATTCCTTACAGTAGAGTTATTTCTCACATTCTTGATCTTCAAGGAGTTGTTGCTCACTTAAAACAAATCGGAATGAATAAGAAACTCGATACTGAATGGTGTTCTCCCATGAACCATTCAGAAACCATCATCAGGGAATGAGATAGCTGTTTGGCGTGTGTTTCATCACTGTTGGTCTCTTGGTTGCCAGTTGCTTGGTCTTTCTTCCGTTTATCATTTCTTTTCTTGTCCGTTGTCCTTGTTGTTGTTTGTTTTCCTATTTTGAGATTTTGTTCCTGTACTGCGCTCTGGCGTTTTGTTGTTTTATCAATGAAGGATTTTCCTTATTTGCATTTATCTTGTCTTACTACATTCCATTATGATTAACATAAAAGGAAGAAAAAGACTAAATTTAACTTATCTAAATTCTTTCAAATCAAAATGTTTAGTTAAACCTTTTTGTTATCCTTTTTTATTATGACAAAAAGGGGGAGTATTAATATGGAAAAGTTATTTTGATAATATCTTGTCTCCAATCATAGCTCTAACATTCTAACACTTTAAATGTCATATCTTTTTAGTATGTTTTTCAGGAAAAATTATTATATTAGTAAAATGACTGATATCAATCAGGCTCTAATTTAGTTAATCAAGCTCTGTTATCAAAATGCATCACCACTATAATCAAGTTCTGATATTCTGGATCTATCTAAGATCTCTGCAATCAGGCTCTATATCCCAAATCTTATAAGATTTTATTAAGTCTTAGATTCAGGGGGAGTTTAACAAAGGGAATTCACTTTGAACTTATCTGAGTCAATTCTGATTATCTTCGTACAAAATTGTGTTATCAAAATACATTGTTTTTTCATTATAAAAAAGGGATAAATTGTTAGAACGAGATTTGGTTCTGCAAGATATCTCTTTGTTTTGATAATAATAAAGTTGTATTTGTGTGAGAACAATATTGGTACTCTAACGTGTATTTTCTTAAGAATTGACAAACAGGTGCTGACTCTGATAAAGATAGTTCTGACTCTGATAGAGATCATGTGCTACGACACTCTGAAATTCTCAATGGTCACTTCTGCGTCAAGAAGCAAGATTGCTTCAGATTTACTGTGCATCAGAAAGACACTAAGAAGACACTATGTTGCTGCCGCAATGTTCTCTTAGATTATGGCTCTGAATTTAACTCTAATACTTATCTTCTGAAGACTAAGTGCAGAAGACTCTGAAGACAAGGTTCTGATGAACAGCGTTCTGAACACTCTGAAGAATTAAGTTTCTGAAGACCAAGTTCTGGAGACTCTGAAGACAAGGTTCTGCTGAACAAGTTCTGAAGACTCTTAAGACTTATGTTTCAGATAACCAAGGGTTCTGAAGAAGGAGTTCTGAAGACTCTGATGATAAGGTTCTGCTGAACAATTTCTGAAGACTCAAGACTCTAAAGACCCAATGATTAATTCTTCTGATCATGCTTCAATCATATCAACTCAGAAGCCTCTGATGAATAGAAGAAGATGAAACGTTTGTGTGGGAAAATAGTACATAGTATAGATCAAAAACGTTCTTTTCCACTACCTTGATTTGGTGGTACAAAGGACAATTTCAGTGCACGATTTTCATCACAGCATAGACATTATTTCAAGTCGCCAGTATTTTTCTAATATTACTGATATGCCCCTCAACGGATCTTTTTCACGCTATATAAAGACTTGATCATTCAAGGAATCATGTGTGACACCAAGTGTGAAAAAGAGAAATATTCAAAACACTGATTCATAAAAAGAAAGAACTCAAGAAATAGAGAAATTCATGAGTGAATAGTAAAGCACCACAATACAAAGAAGGAGATTTTTTTTACTGTGTAGATCCACTCTATGTTAGATTGAGCTAGAAATAGTGTTTATATCAGCTTATGTAAGAAGCATTTCATTGTAAACATTTTATTTGATCAAATAATTGTTTGAATTCCTTACGCGACCAGTTGGGTCAGAATCCTTAAGAAGAGACGGCTAGTCTGTGTATTATTAGTCACCAGCAGTTGCTAGTGCAGTTGTTATCAGTTTGATTATAGTGGATTAAGTCCTTCTGTATAAGGCGAAATCACCTTGGCGGGTGGACTGGATTAACTTGATAGTTTTCAAGTGAACCAGGATATATCGTGTGTCTTTCTCTATTGTTAGTCTATTTGTGATCTTTGTTTGAGTTTCACAAAAAGATTTCATTTTGAAAACCTAATTCAAACCCCCCATTTCTTGTGTTTTTCTCACACCTTCAACTCTATCATGCCCAGTTTCCGTTGAGGTGTAACACGGTTGTGATTTCCTTGGTGATCATTTAGTTCCATCCTATCAATAATAGTAACTACATCTTCTGCACTTTTAGACATTAACGATGCACCCGAAGTAGCATCCAACAAAGTCTTGTGAACCGATCGGAGCTCATTCTAGAAGACGTGCACTTAAATTAATTCATCAAAACCATGGAATTTGCATTTTTGTAAAATATATTTGAACCTCTCCCAAGCTTCATTGAGATATACATTTCCACCTTGAGCAAACACCGAAATTACCGTCTTTGCTTTCATGAATCTATTCTAGGAAAAAACCGTTCAAGGAACTTCTTCTCTAATAAATTCCAATCCGTCATCACAAGAGTAGATTGGTCAAGATACCATTCCTTCGCCTTCCTGATTAAGGAATACAAAAATAGTCTCTTAAACAAGGATTCTTCTTCTGATTCCAGTGCTCCCATTGCGCTCCTCATGGTCTATACCGGTAAAATGATTTTGATATAAAAAAGTAAGGATTCTGGTCTTCATCTTAGAATGCCTCCCGTTGTAGGCATTGCGTGCAAATTGAGCGTTGTTTCTTGGACTGTTAGTACATGGAGTTGAAGCAAGAGATGGAGGTGGAGGTGGATCTGCCATGTTTGGCGTAACAATGGGCGTAGATGAAGAAGTTTCTCCGTGCTCTTGTATTTCTTTGGCAAGTTGCTGTCTCCGTCTAGTTCTAAAATTGAGCCTTCAAGCCGTTCTTTCAATCTCAAGATCGAAAAGAAGTTGGTCTGCAGGTACACTCCCTCACATAAATAGATTCTGCACACTAACCAAACAAATTAAACAACACAAGAAAAATAAACAGACGTAAGAGATCACAATACAAATATCTTAAAATAATAAACTATTGCATTACTTGCAATATCAACAACAATCCCCGACAACGGCGCCATTTTGTTGAAAAGTATTTTAGGTGGGTTATTTTATCGTATCCGCAAGGATTGTCCTGATAAATGCATTATTGCCATTCAATAGTTTATGAGTTTCAAGAAAAGGGTTTTCAAAGAGTTTTGGTTTGGTAACATATGTTTTCACTTGTTTTAGTAGCAAAGAGTAAATTTTAGAAAGATGTTTGTTTTAAGAAAAGCATATCAAGATTAGATTTCGTAACTCATTTCATACATATCTTATTAATCAAGCATGTGAACTTAGTTTAGATCAATACAATTGTGTATCCTCTTGATTCTGTTTATTTCTAAAGATGTTTCGTGAGTATTATTGTTTCAATCGCTAGATGATTTCTCTAAACAACAATCGAAACAATAAACATAAAGATCGATACAAAGCAAATATTAACTCCCAAATCTATGTCTAGAGTTTGTTTGTTAATAGATGAAGAACTTAGATCAAGACTTGGAAAATCTATGTCTAGAGTGATTCAAACCATACATATATCATTAAAAGCAAAGATCTTCATCATATATTGATCATCAACATTGTTCACATACAAAAGATCAAAAGAAATACATACTAATAAGGTTAACTACCTCTAATCTTGACACAAAAGGTGTTTAGCTAGGCATCACCATGGTAGCTTGATCAACAAGTAAAAAGGAAAGCTTTACTAGCATCAAATTCGAATGATCCATGATTGATACTCCAAAGTTTTGATTTTCACTTCTTTTGGAATTCCAAAATTCAAACCCTAAAAATCCATTTACAATCTGAAAAAGTGCAGAAAAAATGAAGTGTTTTTAAAATATCTAATCAAGTGCCTATGTATACAAAGGCGGCAAATTCTCAGAAAGCGTGCAAAGCGCGGTCAAGGACCTTTAGCTAGTGCCTTCATCTCAAAAATGCGCTGAAGTAGTGCTGGAAAGCGCGCTAAGCTCGAGTTGCCGTAAAAATGTCGCGAAATTGATCTTCAAAACCCTCTTCCATCATCCACAGGTTCCAAGTATTATATCCAGCAAGAAAACCTATCAAAAGCATCAAAATGATCACAATTTATAATATTTACATGCATAATCGGAAACTTGCGTATTTTCACTAAAATATACGAATTTACTACAAAAACACCAAAGAAACAATTAGAAAAGACTGCAAGATACAATAAAAAAATATGCACAATTCAGCACGTAATAGTGACAGATCTTCAAAGACTAGAACCCATTGGTATACCTTAAAACTTAAACGGTATTGCATCTAGACAGCATGAAACACTACGCCAAACAAGACTTTAGACATCGTTTTTTTAGGCCTTAGACAGCGCTTAAAAGCGCTGCCTAAGCCAGTGCTGGCGTAGGTAAAGACAGCGCTTTTTATTTACGAAAAAGCGCTCTCTAAAGTATACATTAGAGGGCGTTTTTTCAACAAAAAGCGATGTCTAAAGGCCCCCTTTAGACAGCGCTTTTTTAAATGTTGTCTAAAGTATGCCTATAATTTTAATTATCAATTTTTCTATACCTTTAGAGGGCGCTTTTTCAAGAAAAAGCGCTGTCTAAAGGCCCCCTTTAGACAGCGCTTTAAAAAGCGCTGTCTAATGTAATTTTTTCTATACCTTTAGAGAGCGCATTTTAGGAAAAATGCTTTCTAAAGGCCCCCTTTAGACAACGCTTTTAAAAGCGCTGTCTAATGTATGCCTATAATTTTAGTTATGAATTTTTCTATACCTTTAGAGGGCGCTTTTTAGGAAAAGCGCTTTCTGTTGTGAACTATAGACAACGCTTTTTCTAGAAAGCGTTGTCTTTTCTCTACGTATAATTTTAATGATTTTTTTTAGAAATTCCATTTTAACCATTTTTTTATGCAGAAACCTGTATAATTCAAGCCATTTCAATAAACCTGTATATTTCACATTTCCATTAACAATTTCTAGTATGGTTCATTAACCATTTCCACTAATCCCATAAATCACATAAACCACATAAACCATTTCCATTATAATTCAAGTCATTTACATTAACCATTCACAAAACTATACAATTACATTCCAAAATCACATAAATAACATAAACCATTCACAAAACTATACAATCCCATAAAATAAACCATTCACAAAACTATACATTCACATAATCCCATTAACCTATACCTTATATGACTTTTTTTCCAATAAGGTATTCGCACAATTCCTCCTCAATTTCTTGCAATTTATCCTTCGTGTAATGAAAACACGCGTATTCATCAAAGTACTACATAACAAAACAAAATATGCATGATTTAGTTTAAAATAATAAATTATATGACATATCCGATAAATATTAAAATAAATCCTAAGTTATAAATCCATGCATACCGTAATAGGAGTCTCTGATCGATCCATTTGAAGGATTTCTCTCATAAACCTCAAAACGAAATACCCGCAGTCTATGCCATTACGCTGACGAGGGCACTACACATAGACAAACAAATAAGAATTAATATATAGTTGTTTTGTGTTATCAAGTAGCATCACTAATAAGCAACATTATGAAAATTAATATACCTTCTGAGCTTCATTTTCATCATGTGTCTCGTGTGTGTCGTCATGGTCACTAGCCATTTCACCTGTAAGAAAGAAAAAAATAAAAATTAAATGACAAATATAAAAATCCATAATCCATAATCCATTGAATGATATAAGCTATATATAACATGACAACTAATTAATATTATTGAATGATATAAGCTATAATTTTATAACTAGTACCTTTTTCACTAACGTCTCTTTCTTTTCTTGGTTGGAATATGTTCTACCCGTCTCTTAACAACACGGACGGTTGGATTGATCCAAATACCCTCATTATGATCATTTATTGTATATGATTCATTCGCTATAATATTTTCATCTTGATCATTTCTAGTAAATGATTCAATATCAACATCAATATCACCTTGATCTCCAATGTTTTCATCAATTACTTTGTTAGATAAAAGCACTATAGACCATTTTGTACTTGTCGGATCAGTGACATAGAATACTTGTTTAGCTTGAGAGGCTAGAATAAAAGGCTCATCTTTGTACCTTACCCTATTAAGATCCACTTGCAAAAATCCTGACTTATCCATTCGTACGCCATTATTATTTTCAACCCACTTGCAACGAAATATAGGAATCTGAAACTTCTCATAATCAAACACCCAAATGCGCTCGATAACCCCAAAATATGACAGATTTACAAATTTGGGGTTTAAATCTTTCACACTTGAAATGTGCATTGCTTCAGCTACCACAGTGACACCACTATTTTGCATAGTACTTTTATCATCTTGTTCTTTGGTATAAAATGTGTATCCATTAATTGCGTATGCGCTATAAGAAAACACAACCAAACTTGGACCATATGCTAAACATCTCAACCTTTCTGTTATTGAAGTGGGATCTGAATAATACTTTGAATAAATATGATCCTTAAACCAAGGTATGAAACTTCGATTGTGCTCTCGTACTATCCAATTCTCATTTCTATTCGGATTTAAACCTCGGAGAACATCCTTGTGCATTTCAACATACAGCTCAACCTCATTCTCATTGTGCAGAACATACAAATGCACTTGATCCCATTCGACCCTTGATATTGTCACAACTTCATTTCCAATTAACTTGTTTCCTTCTTTTTTTCGACAATATGAGATTTGGGGGGTCCAATTGATTGTACATTGGACAGATATTCAGCACAAAACTCAATCGCTTCTTCAACAATGTATCGTTCGGCAATACAACCCTCTGGTCGACTTTGGTTTTTAACATACCCTTTTAATATTTTCATATAACGTTCAGCAGGGTACATCCATCTCATATAAGCCGGTCCACACAATTGTGTCTCTTTCACCAGATGAACAACTAGATGAACCATTATGTCAAAAAACGAGGGAGGAAAAATCATTTCAAGATCACACAAAGTAATAACTATTTCTTTTTGCAATGTTGGTAAGATCGCAGGATCGATCACCTTACTGCAAATTGACTTGAAGAAAAAACACAATTTAGTTATTGCGCTTCTTACTTTTTCTGGCAGAATAGAACGTATACCTATTGGTAGAAAATGTTCCATTATAAAATGGCAGTCATGCGTCTTTAAACTCTTTAACTTGAGGTCTTTCATAGACACAAGTCTTCTAATATCTGAAGAGTATCCTTCTGGAACTTTAACTGCACTTAGACACGTACACAATACCTTTTTCTCTTTTCTAGATAGAGTATAAGCAGCAGGTGGTAGATATGTTCGTGTTCCTTTCTTCATGGGTTCTAATTCATTTCTTATTCCCATCGCTACCAGGTCTTTTCTTGCTTTAAGGCCATCCTTAGACTTTCCTTGTATATTGAGTAACGTACCAATAACACTGTCAAATACATTTTTTTCAATATGCATAACATCGAGAAAATGTCTTACATACAACGACTTCCAATATGGCAGTTCAAAAAAAATTGACCTCTTTTTCCACCCACTCTTGACAAGTGTATGTGCAAAAGGCTTTCCAAACTGAGTACTCACATCTTTCACCTTTTCAAAAATTTGATCACCTATCAATATAGTTGGAGCTCTACCATGTTCTGCCTCTCCATTGAAAGCTTTTCTCCACCCACGATAGTGATGATTAGAATTTAAGAATCTACGATGACCGAGAAATACATTCTTCTGATCAAACTCCAATCGCGTCCAATCTGTTTTATCTTCACAAATAGGACACGCACATTGACCTTTTATGCTATACCCTGATAGATTTCCGTATGCTAGAAAATCATTAATTGTGCCAAACAACATCGCCCTCAAGTTGAAAATTTCTTTCCTATACCCATCATAAACCTCCACACCGTTCTCCCACAAAAACTTTAAATCTTCGATTAAGGGTGCCAAGTATACGTCTATGTCATTCCCTGGTTGTCTAGGCCCAGAAATTAACATAGATAACATCATGTACTTACGCTTCATACATAGCCATGGAGGTAGGTTATAAATCATTATGATCACATGCCAAGTGCTATGTGAGATACTTTGAAGACCGTGTGGGTTCATTCCATCAGTAGATAATGCCAAGCGAAGGTTTCTTGCTTCTTTTCCAAATTCAGGATAATCATCATTAATTTTCATCCACTGTGGTGAATCTGCCAGATGTCGAAACTTTCCATCAATAATTCTTTCATCTGCATGCCAAGTCAAGTGTCTTGAATCGGTCTCACTACGAAACATGCGTCTAAATCTCTGAATTATAGGAAAATACCATAAGACTTTTGTTGGAGACAACTTTTCCTTATATTGAGAGACACCGCATTTAGGACACTCATTTAACGATGCATACTCATTTTGAAACAAAACGCAATCGTTTGGACAGGCATGTATCTTATCATAGCTCATGCCAATAGAGCACAACATCTTTTTGGCCTCATATGTTCGATTGGGAAGAACATTATCCTCTGGAAACATATCTTTCATAAGGGCCAATAACTCTGTGAAACTTTTATCTGACCATCCATTGCCCGCCTTTAAGTTGTACAACTTTAATACCGCAAACAATCTTGTGAATTTGGTGCAACCATTATATAACGGTTTCTCTGCATCGCTTACCAACCTCTCAAACATTTTGGGACAATCCTTAAGATTTTCTTCAAGTGCTTCTGCAATCTCTTCGACTCGATCAGAATCGTATGTATCTGTGCCATTGTCTTTTGAAGCATAGGTCGTATTATCCCCCGGTTCAACATTCCCATTAATTTTCTCACCATGCAAATTCCAACATGTATAACTTCTATCAATTCCACTCCTCATTAAATGCGATGCAAACTGAACCGCGTCAACCTGACTCCCAAAACAACAACCCAAGAAAGGACATCTCATTCGACTGGGGTCTTTGGCGTGCACAACAGCAAACTTAACGAATTCCGATACCCCATTCTCGTACTCTTTCGACAATCGACTTGAAGACATCCATTTCTTATCCATAGTTATACTAATTAAACTAAACAAAAACAAAAGTAAAAAATATTTACCTGTAGGGAAACGATCCGACTTTCACACTTTTATCACAAGTAACCCCTAATTACAGTGGCGAGAGAGAACAACTAATTACCTTTAGAGATGTAAACAACTTCTAGACCCACACAGTGTCCAGATATGTTAGAATTACCAAGATCCCCCTGTACACGTATCATAAAATGAAATATCATTAATTGACCAATTATGAGTCATAACTTGATAAGTGGCAACATGTAATCACAAACAAGCAACATACTTAAGAGCAAGCATACTTAATTAAACAAGTATCCAAGCATACTTAAACAAGTAACCAAGCATTAGAGCAATTCATCCTAAACCTAACAAGATTCAAATCTAAGCAATACCTAAACAAGTAAACATGCATCAACTTAAACAAGTAACATTCAAAGTTCATCAATCTTAATTAAATCCAACACACTCCCTCCATTTCGTCTTTGAAGCAAGAATGAGCAACCACCACAACCACTTAAAACAGCCGCTCATCCAATCTTCCTATCCCATTAACACGAAATCACGACCTTCATAAAACCACACGGACAACCAACAACAATAAACTTCCATCTCACAACACAAACCCGAACTCTGCGACACAAACAAAACCGCACAAAATTTCAATTCACCTTCAAAACCCAGCAACCGGAAACGAGAAGACGAAGTGAGAAAGCGCCACCGCGAGAGAAAAGAGAGACTGAGACGAAGAAAAAGCCATAGCAGAAAGTTATTTATTTGTTTTATTTATTGATTTTATTGATTTCGTGAGCCTTGTATATGTGAATACAAGGAAGTTAATGCAAACAGAATGAAAACAGAGAAGAACGATAACAATGGCGAATGAAAACAAGAATGAAACAAGAATGAAAACAAGAATGAAAACAGAATGAAAATTGTACCTCTTCTTCGTTTCGTCTTCTTCTTCACGAAAGCAATGGCGAATGAACGACGGCAATGGCGAATGGTTTTCAGCAGAGAAGAACGATAGCAAGGGTTTCAGTAGAGAAGAACGGTCGAGAGAAGAAAATGAAAAGAAGTGTCTGAAAATGATTAGAAATTGTTTTATATTTTAATTCATAAATGACCTTTAGACAGCGCTTTTATAAAGCGTTTTCTAAAGTAATACCTATAGCAGCGCTCTGTTCAAAAAGTGCTTTCTAAGGTTAACCTTTAGACAGCGCTTTAGAAAAGCGCTTTCTAAAGTAATACCTATAGCAACGCTTTGTCCAAAAAGCGCTGTCTAAAGTGGCTTCCATTTTGGGCATTTAACAGCGCTTTTAAAAAGCGCTTTCTAAAGGTTGTCTTTTACAACGCTTTTTTAAGCTAAATTTTTTAAAGACTTATAGCAGCGCTTTGTCCAAAAAGCGCTGTCTAAGGTGGCTTCCATTTTGGACAATTAACAGCGCTTTTACAAAGCGCTTTCTAAAGACTGTCTTTTACAACGCTTTTTTTAAGCGAAATTTTTTAAAGACTTATAGCAGCGCTTTGTCCAAAAAGCTCTGTCTTTTTTGTGCTGTCTTTGTCCAATTTTGGCGTAGTGAAAGAAGTTGCTTGCATAAAAATCCCCCGTACATGTATGCCATACAAATTGTTCTTGCAAAAGTTTACTCTTAGGCTAGATACCATTTTAAAACACTCAATGCTTTTATACTGCATAAGTTCTATCAGATTCCCTATCCTAATAGGATAGTATCCTCAGGAAATTACAATATCGTAAGTTCAATATGATAATTTACTTGGAACCCAACAAAATCCCCTACACTAGCTGCTTTGTTGATCAAACCTGCCAAATCTTGCACCATAATTGTGAATAGAAATGGGGATGGTGGATCCCTTTCCTCAAACCCTTCTCAACTCTGAAATCATTTAGTAGACTTGTATTAACAAAGATTGACATGTTACTATTGAAGATGCATGCCTCCATCCACTTCATCCACTTGTCTCTAAAACCAAACTTCACTATCATGTGTATGGCTCTATTATGTTTAGGTGATATAAGTGGTTGCATTTATTCTGCATGGGTGTATTTTATTGTCAAGTTAAGATATACTTGCTTATATATTGTTAAAATTAATTATACTATCATACAAGACTTTAGTTTGTTACTACTATTCGTTCAATTTCAATTAAGGTTTTATTTTTTATTTTTTGCATAGACCAAGAAATAGTTAATGTATAAGTGAAATAATTAAAGTTGTAAAGATAAGACATGTTTTCTATATCTTAGAATTAATGATACTATCATCCAAGAACTTGGCGTGTTACTACTCGTTCACTTTCAATTAATTTTTTTTTACATAGAAAGAGAAATAATTAATGAATAAGTGAAATGATTAAGGTTGTCAAGAAAAGACATATTTTCTGTACGTATGATTAGAATTAAAGAGGTCATACAAAAAGACTTATGTTTGTTACTATTCACTCAGTTTCAAGATAATGAACAATAAGGTGTTTTCAACTTTTATTTATTTAAACACGACTTATATTTTTACAATGGATGGAAGGAATATTTGAACCTTCCCCTAACTAACTGGCAGTATTATATATGTCATACCATCCAACTATAGAGGCTCATTTAATGGAATGATAACAAATTAACAACCAACTCAGCCACATAAACGGTGATAAACACAATTATCAGCCACCTATAATCTTGGAAATAATACTGGTATAACTAACTTATGTACCATTAAATATCCTCTATACTAGCTTTTTGTATAAATATTGCTTGCTTGTGAGAATTGTAACTCAAGCATCCCTATTCAGCTTCCACTTCTAAACTACTTTTGTTCATTTTTTTTCAATCATGAAAAAGGCTTTCTGTATTCCTCTGTTGCTCCTTGTAACATGCTTGTATGCTACTTCTGTTTTAGCAAGAAATTATCCTACAGGTTTGTCGTTTTCACATTCACACATTAATGTACACAATATCAATATAAAGTACATATTTAGAGATTTGGTTTCTAGAAATGATCTTTAGTCTCAAACATTTATATTTCTCCCATATTTGGTAAAAAGAGTAGATAGAAATTTATGATATTAAAATATAACTTGAAACAAGTATATAATTTGTTGTCACTTGTGATAATAATTTTGCGTTTCTTATGTAGGGAATGAAGTGAACACAGAAGTGGAGCATGCAAATGAAAGGGTGACAAAGCCAAGCCTAGAAGGACCAAATGAAGATGAAAAATTCAAAGGATTTTTTCATCTTAAACACAAACTCAAAGGATATTTCCACAAGACACCAATTTATTATAAGCCTATACCAAAATACATTCCAACTTATAAGCCATTCCACAAACCAATCACAGTGGAAAAACCTATCCCCTCTGCTGTTGAGCCAGAGTCATTTCTCAAGCATAAGCATTATTTCTTCAAAAAGCCTATTATTCCAATTGTTAAACCTGTTTATGTTCCAATTTACAAGCCTGTTCCAAAGGTTATTCCAATTTACAAACCTATTCCAAAGCTGATTCCAATTGTTAAGCCAATTCATTAATCAGTTTGAGAGGAAAAAATAATCTATTGCAAGTGTTCCATAGAAGTAACCATGATTGAAAAGATGTGTTCCATTCCATAAAAGGCTACACATATAAATAGCTACACCTATCTATATTTTAAATGTGTTAGCATAATCTTACCTTGTGTAATTTTATTATTTGATTTGAGGAAACTTGTATTGTGTATTAGTTAATGTTTTCACCTTAATAAAATTCTCAATTCTCAGTTTGCCTATTATCATTGATATTATCTTCTTTGTATATTTCTTATTATCTATTATTATCATGTGTGACAAAAAAGGAACCATTTTTGGATATCTTATATTGAGATATTGTATCTAATCTAGTGGTTGAGATTGCACCATTTCATCTTGTGGCTGTCATCATCTGATAGCCTAATATATATTGCATTGTAATCTCTTTGTACATACAATCCAATAGATTCAATATCATATCAAAGAGTTGGTTATTTCACCAACTGTTCACTAGTGCAGATATATAAAATTACACCCGATTTTTATACATTTAACACCCGTTTCTGGAGGGTGTGAATTCAACGGGTGAGAAATGTCAGACACATTTACACCCGTTTTTAAACGGGTGTAAATTTGATGTTATATTACACTCTTTTTTTCGGAAATCGGGTGTAAATTGTTACATATATACATTTATAGATGGTATATTACACCCTTTTTTTGTTTAAAACGGATGTATATATATTCAACTTTACACCCTATTTTATAAAAACGGGTGTAAATATGTAAATAATAGCATTTCAATCAAACAAATTTACACCCAATTTCTTAAAAATCGGATATAAAATGAGTAGTGATTACTATAGAGGGTAGCAAACTTACACCCTCTTTTCTTTAAATAGGGTGTAAAATTTACACCCGATTTTGCTGTTCATGTTGGCAATTTTACACCCGATTTCACCATTGTTGTTGGCATTTTTGGATCCTGTATACTTTAATTAAATAGAATGTTTGTATTAGTTTCATAATTATGTTATATTTAATTAGATTTAGAACCTATTTTATTTAATCAAATATTTTGTATACCACTTAACATTCAATAAACAAAAAATACAACCAAAACAACCATCCTAACATCATGTATATATGTCTTATCAAATCATATTATCTAATAGCATAAAACAATCATCCTAACATCATTGTACATATATAAGTCTTATCAATCATATTATCTAATAGCATAAAGTCATACAACTAAAGCATATTAACAAAAACTATCTATATATAATTTTTCCTCCTTCGCTTTGATTTTGGCAATATTTGTACGTCTTGTTTGTCCTCATGCTCTTCAGCCATTTGCATTTGCTCTTCAGCCTTTCGGTCTTCAACATTTTGATCTTCAATCATTTCCAAAAAGCATTTAGCCCAGAGTTGTCGCACGTGATCAATCGTCTCTTTTTCATATGACGAAGTGTCGGTGAATATCTACAAATTTACATATAATAAATTAAAATACTACATGTTTTTCATTAAATACATGCAATACAACAATATTTTAACTTATCCTACCTCGTTGAATCTTTCAACAATAGAAGCTTCAACGATGTCAAACATAGTCTTCATGACGTAGTATCCACATGCCCATCCGTTATCTTGACGATGTGCCTACATATATATGAAATCTTAGTTATAATAAAGACACCATGAAGTGTGACACAACAAAACATCCACCTTACATGCTACAATCCAATAAAAACACAATAAAATCTTAGTTGTATATAACTATAAAACGTTATTGTTTCGGTTCAGAGACTCGGTGGTTGAACCGTTGAAACGCAAAGGTCGGAATCAGAGAATGTCGTCAACTACTAACGCAAAGAAACGACTTCTTCGTTAGCACTTAAACTTGTTTTTAGTATCTAATTTTAGCAAATAATGTTTGCTAATTTTATGTAATATTATTACTTGCATTAATTAATTGATATATTAATATTATTATTAATTAATTTAGTTGAAAATGTATAGTGCTTCAGGAAATTGAATTCAGAGTTGGCACGTAGAAAGAAACCTAGGCAGGTGTATGTTTCACAGATTACTGAGTCTGCTATAGTAACTATTTTGGTTATGAATAGTCTGGGTCTATGTCTAGGCATTCAATACTCTATGATATTCATGTGATGAAAAAGAGTGTAATGTTATCATTTCTTCGTTTTGAAATTCTAAACTCCAGTTACGGAGAAATAAGTTACATTTTATGTAACTCAATCAGTCTTAACTATAATCAATGCATATATTCCTCTTGTAGATAATATGTCACCATTCTAATCCTATAGCCCTACTTCACCGATCATTCAACTAGCCAATGTTTTCTCGGTTTTCTTTTATATATATATATATATATATATATATATATATATATATATATATATATATATATTTGGATATTTGTGCCTGAGCCTATATACATCTGTTACCTATTCAAACTATGAATTTAGTACTACAAATTCAGCAGAAATATGGGTAGTACATAACATTAACCATTAACCATTAAATATGTGTGGTACAGGACATTAACCATTAAGTATGCAGCTATTGCAAAACACATTGCAGCAGAACTATGGGTAGTACAAAACAACTCACTTACCTTGACAATCTTCCAATTAGGCTTCTTATTCTTAATTCCTCTTAATAGATGATATCCTTCTACAGCTCTGATAAAAGAAATTGCAACAGAAGTAAGTTATAAAAATAAAGTTAAAAGGTACAAAAATTAAGTATAAATGAAATCTCTTGATTTAGGCTTCTTACCCCTCAAGTATGATCTTAATATTTTTCTTGCGAGGTTTGTTTAATGAACAAAACCAAAAGATATCATTATCTTTAGGACAAATTACAAACAGCTGCCAATGATTCCTGTAGTTTCAAAACAAAAGTGTTAGAATCACTAAAATTCAAATATTACATAATAACATAATAATGTATAAAACCTTCAAGGAAACATGTACTTACCGATTTAACAAGGGCCCTAAGTAACACTTTTTTGATTCGTCATCCAGCTTATTTTGTATGTATGATTGGATTACTTCGGCCGATCTAGTAGAAGTTAGCGTCCTATGTGGATCAAGAAAACCAAATAGTTCACTGACATTCTTGGAGATGCGATGTAGATATCTGAAATGTTGAAATAAATGTTAATCATAAATGATAAATAGAAAACATAATCAAAAATAGAATAAGATACTTACGAGCACCATACAGACAAGATTGATGTGGAGAGCCATTTAATACCGGCAATTAATTCGTTCAAGTCGAGCCTATCAATAAAAACAGAAAATTCACTTGTTTCATGAATCACATCTAGTGAGAAGGACTCTTCCTTGAGGTCTACAATCTTTTTTAAGTAATCTTCAGTAATCAAAACCTTAGAGCAGCTTCCGTTAGTGCTCGTATCCAGAGATTGCACATTCAGTAATATATTAAACATTAATTAAATTATAAAATTTGTAAAATTTTAATCGATTAATTAAATCAAATTACCCATACCTCTTTTAAAAACACCTCTTTAGTCCTTTTAGGGCAAGGCTCCAATTGCATCTCTTGTAGGAATTTAGCTATCTATTTTTGCATCTCCTTTTTCATTTGCTGTTGGAGCTCTAATCTTTGTTGTTGGAGCTCTTTTTGTAATTTCTGTTGGAAATTTGCATTCAGTTTTTTCTCCAAGGCTAGAAGGTCATCTTGAGAGACATCTCCTGAGGTGGGGCTAGAAGCTTTAATATATATATATATATATATATATATATATATATATATATATATATATATATATATATATATATATATATATATATATATATATATATATATATATATATATATATATATATATATATATATATATATATTGATTTTTTTATATTGAAGATCTTCAACATTTAAATCAAGATGCTACCAGATGTAGATTAATTGAGGTTTTAATGTATCTTGCAGTTCCACAAGCATATCCCATGGATGAGGATCATATAAAGCTCTGCATTGCTAATCAATTAAATAGGTCTGGATTGGGACAGTACTTTGAGGGAGATATCGAAGTACTGTTGTCACAAGTTTATCGGTAAGACTCACGTGAACCAAGGTGTTACAATACTGATACTAATTACTAATTATGATCGTTTTAGTATGTGAATTAATAATAACATGTTTTTCATTATAAAAACGACAAATAAAAATATTTATAACGCTACCTTTCACTACTGTTATGTTCATGCACCTGTTTTTGCGGTAATAAAACCTTTTTTTTTAAAACCATGATGACAAGTATCTTCTTATAATGTTCCATTGTCATAGGAATATGTCATATATATTTCCTAACACACTCATATCAATGTGATCACAATTCTAAAATAGTTATTGAACCATTAATAGTTAGATAAAAGTAGTAATGTTAGTATAGAAGACCGGATTGAAGGAGCTGTCGATTTGATAATTGCACTTGTAAGTGAAAAGAAATATCCTTTGTGAAGAGAAAATTTGTGGGTTGAATAATCTAATTTTTCTTTGCCAATTCCAGTTTAGTTTTTAATAATACACTTTGATCCTCTTGATTTCAGTTTCTCTAGGTTCCTATCCTAATAACAAGTAATGAGTTAAAATGAGACTATTTTATGTCACACAATGGGCTTCCAAAGGAGAGTGAAGTAAAGAAAAACAGAGTTTTATGTTATTCTCGATTATATAAAACAAAAATGGTAAATACCAAACACGATGATGCATTTAAAACAAGTAAGTGCAGGTGAAAAGATTGCAACTGTAACCTGAATTAACTGAACCGACATAGGATGTGTTATCTGGCTTCTCAACTGATTCGGGAACAGCTGTTGATGTGGAATTATCAGAACTCACAGAGGCCACTTTGGAGGTCGTAAATACAGCACTGGACTGATTGATAGAAACCGTAGAAGGGGGTTCCTCAGATCTAACACTACCCGTCAAATTGGAAGCACCAGTACCTGCTTCTACCGGAATAGTTGCACTTGAAGCCGAATCAACTTGCGAAATTGTTTGAGCAGGCAATCTAGTATTGGCCGCATCTAAACTATTTCCAGGTGTTTCATTCACATCCTCCTTTTTCGGAAGTTTCACAAAACTAGACTCACTATTATCTATTCGCGAGTTTGAAGTAGCATCAGTTTGCCGATCAAGAGACGGTTTCTTACCATCAATATCTAAACTTTTACCAACAGAAGCATCATTTACGGAAGCAACAGACACATCTAACTTCTCCGAACTACCTATACCGTAAAAATACCCATGAACATGAGCACCAATCGGGGACGAAACAAGAACAAATGAAGCATAAATCAAGAAAATCGCAAGCGCTCCTACTAAAACAATAATCCAAGAAAGTGGCTTTGGATGGTAAGACATTCTGGGGGAATCTAACTGTGTATCAAAACTCATGTCACTCAATCAACCATAGAAAAACATCTAATATCAAAATTTCAACCATACATATAGTAATTTGAGTGATGAAAATCACATAGTAGTTCCCAAATGATGAGATCAAAGACCGAGATCACCCCTGTTACATCGAATAACAAGATAGAAGTAATCAATACAATGTAATAAATTCGGACTAATAAAGTGAAACAAGAGAACACTTGTTTTAATAACGCATTAACTTCAAAAATTCGTTAATTACGAAGAATCAGCATTGAATAATCGAAACAAGGATAATAATTGGGAAAAATGAAAATTTATAGGAGATTGAAAAACCCAGTGAAATGAAAATGAATGAAAAACGAAATTGGATCATGGAAAGAATGAAAAGCAGAAACCTTTGGAGTGTGTTCCGGTGAGATGCGGGATTTGGATGAATTGTGATGCTTGTCGGTTCTGCAAGGAATGAAGCGTGGCGCGATGATTGAAACGATGAAATGGAAATCACGTTGATTTTACAGTGATTCAGATTAACCAGAAAGCAGATTTGGATTTTGGATGATTAGGGTTTTCACTTTTAAGAACGATGATTGAAAGAGGATGAAAGAAATGATGAAATGGAGTTCGGCAATGAGATGAACTCGCGATGATTGAAACGATGAAATCACGAAGATTGAAACCCAGAAAAGGAAACGATGAACAGAAACGAGAAATGGGTTTAGAGAGAAAAAGGGTTTAGAGAGAAATGGGTTTAGAGAGCAAAAGGGTTTAAGTTATTTCAGTAATTAAATTTGATATGTTGATATGTTTTTTTTTATTATTTTAGTTACAAAATATTAATTAATCAATTTACACTCATTAATTTATTTACTTCACTAAATATATCACTTAATAAAAGTTAGTTTGGTTTATTAATATGGTTAATGTTAATATTGAGAGTTATTAAATTAAATAATTATTATAATATTGTTATATCAATGATTTTAATTTATTATAATAATATTTTCAATTTACACCCTTTTTTTTTAAATAGGGTGTCTATTATCACGTACTGCTACTACAAATGACATTTTATTTACAAGTTTGTAATCGCGTTTATTATTTACACCCGTTTTCAGTATAATGGGTGTAAATTTTAAAATTATATTCATCACTTTGCACTAGTGGTTTTCTGTTATGCTTTCCTCTACTCTCTGTTATGGAGATTATTGCAATATGGTATCATTGTGCTTTTGAATCCATGGCTCCACGCAACACTGCCAACTCCGGTGGCATCTCCATCTCTTCCGTTCCCGTTTCAGATCCAACAAGTGCATACTACGTCCATCCCAGCGATGGCCCTTCCTCTGTATCCATTACTCCGGTTCTCAATGGTTCAAACTACCACAGTTGGGCACGATCAATGCGCAGAGCCCTCGGAGGCAAAATGAAGTTTGATTTTGTAGATGGAATGATTCCAGTTCCCACTGATCCATTCGATCCGAGTTTTCGCGCTTGGACTCGCTGCAACATGCTTGTTCACTCATGGATTATGCGTTTAGTTTCAGAATCGATTGGCCAATCCATCGTTTTCATGGAAAACGCCATTGATGTCTGGAATGACCTCAAAGAAAGATTCGCACAAGGGGATCTTGTTCGCATTTCTGAGCTACAACAAGAAATCGACGCTTTGAAGCAAGAAAATCGGACGGTAACTGAGTTCTTTTCACATCTTAAGATTCTTTGGGAAGAATTAGAAGTGTATATGTTGTAACACCCATATTCCCATCACGAATAAATAATACATAAATAAAATCAGAGTAGCTAAAAATTTATTTTTCCGACAGAAACAGGGTTGCCACACTAAAAGAAATAAAATACAATCCCTGCTCAATATTTTTAATACATAGCACAAATATAATACCCACAAAGGGAAACTTTTTCCAACAAAAAGGAAAGGTCAATTATGGAATAAAACGGAAGGATCCATAACTGGCTTGTTTTACAAAATAAATCATTTTAGAACCTCTACTATATATACAAAAGTACTACCAAATATATCCAACAAAAATATATACTTATATATATAATCATTCCCCGACTCACGTGCTACGTATCAGAGCAGACACCAAGACTGATAACAGAACGGAGGACTAATCTTCGCCAAAAAGACCTCCAGCAACTCTAATCTGCAATGCCTCATAGAGCATCATAAAACAGCAGAAGGGTGAGAAATAACAACTAAACCAAGATTGCATAATAATATGCCACAACACAAATAAATTCACATATATAATATTTCTCACCACATACATCACATACTAACACATATAGCATGCCACCAATACATAACATATCCCTAACAATTCAACCACATAGCATATAACGATTATACCAATCTAATCACATATCATACGTTTTCACACAAAACATAACACTCACAACCAAAGCATTTATCGCCTATGCATAATAATTTACCAAAGCTATCACAATCTCAACACAACACAAGTCAATGCACAATTCCCACACATAATCAATCAAATCATGATTTTCCACAGATAATGCATCCATTCACAATTCTCACACATAATCAATCAAATCATGATTTTCCACACATAATGCATCCATTCACAATTCTCACACATAATCAATCTATGATTTTCCACATATAACTAATGCAATCATAATTCATGCAGATGCAAAGAGACCGACACAACGACTCTCTATGCAAATGCATATGCGGTACCGACTCCAAGGTTTCATATCTCATCACTAGTTCACTCAGGAACTCTGCTGGAACCATCGCTCGTTACCAATGTAACTCCCCGGTGGGCCTACGATGTTCACTCATTGCTCACACCCCACATGGGCACACAATGTTTATGGATCGCTCACACCCCACCCGGGCACACGACCCGATCGCTCACACTCCACATGGGCACACGATCGTCTATAATCATCGCTCACACCCCACCTGGGCACACGACGTTATAGCGGATTCCCTCTGGAACCAATCTGTCGCTCACACCCCACACGGGCACACGACGTTTATGGATCGCTCACACCCCACATGGGCACACGACCCGACAATACCACGCATCACATAACTGGGAATGACAGCATAGCCATTCTACCCCAATACATACCTCACTAGGAACGACAACATAGTCATTCTACCCTAGTGCACCTCTCATTAGGAATGACAACATCGTCATTCTACCCCAATGAATATCCCACTAGGAATGACAACATAGTCATTCTACCCTAGTGGACACCACACAAGGAACGACATCAACGTCATTCTACCCCAGTGCACACCTCATTAGGAATGACAACATAGTCATTCTACCCCAATGAGTATCCCACTAGGAACGACAACATAGTCATTCTACCCCAGTGGACACGACAACTCAATTGTACATCACTAGGAATGACATAAAGTCATTCTACCCTAATGAGTACAACAACAACACTAGGAACAACATACAGTCATTCTACCCTAATGTGTTCGACCAAAACATTAATACCTCACTAGGAATGACATATAAGCCATTCTACCCCAATGAGTATCCTAACACAATTGGAATCTATTCCACACACCAAATATTACTATTATAGCAATCCCATGATAATCAATACCTTACCATTCATCTTGCTGTGGATCTACGCCACAGAGGCCGCCATATCATACATTAATCATACACTTGAAGCCACATACATTGATACTTACTTAAACAATGTATTTATCACTAACTACGACCCACAACAAATAGCATTTCATCATTTACATTCACATCATATAACGTCATACAAGTCATATGGTATGCCTCAACAACATATAACACGATAACACACAAGTCGCACACAAATACGACGTTAAAAGTCAACCAAACGACACATTCCCAATTTCCCGACAAAATTTAATCAGCTAACAATCCCAAAATCATCATCATCAGAAAGTACATTTTATAAGCTTTCCATTGGTACAAAGAACGTCCCGATCCGAGTTAAGGATCAAAAGTTATGCAATTTCAAATAAAACAAAACAATCAAAATTCCCCAGCAGCGCCCGGCGCTACCCAAAGACCGCCCGGCGATTCTCCCTTCGCCTCTGCATCGCCCGGCGAAGCAGCGGCATAACTTCCTCCCCTAAAACTCAAAAGAGGCAGAAACTTGGAACCTCTGCGCCTCTCAAAATCGCCCGGCGAAAGGACGAATCGCCCGGCGCTCCAAAGCCTTCGCCCGGCGCTCTGCACCAGATGCAGAAAAATTCTGCTGCGTGCACACTGTTCTAAAACCCCCAAAATCTCCATTTCTTCCCCAAATCCATTCCAAACAATGAAACAAGTATCAACAAAGGTTCATAGACACAGGGTACTCATACATCACGATTTATATCGATTTTTATCCGCGAAAACATCGATTTCTAACAAATTCCCTAATTGCGACCTAAACGGAAAACTATACGAAACGATCCACACAACACACAAAACATACACATATACATATACAAGCAAGAGATAATTGAAACTTCTCACCCTTACCCGATTAATCGAAGATCACGCTTTGTTCTTGAAGATTTTTCTCTTCTCCCTCTTTTTCTCCTCTTCCTCTTCTTTTTCTCTTTTTCTTCTTTCTCTCCCCTTTTTCTCTCTATTTCTTTCTATTTTCTTATATTAACAAATATCTACCCCCCAAAAAGACCAAAATACTCCTCAGCTCAAATATCTCGCAAACGCTCTCAAAACGCGATAAAACATAAACAGCGATAAAAATATACTTCGGGAAATAAAAGTTGAAAAGAAATTATAATTTGATGCAAATATTTTACCTATCAATGAAATTAACCAATTAGCGGGTAAAACACTTAATTCATATAAATGAAAATAATAAAATAAATTCACACATTCCATAAATTCACATATTTGAAATAATTAAATACCATAAAACAAATCGGGGCGTTACAACTCTCCCCCACTTGGACATTTTCGTCCTCGAAAATATCCTGATACCAACAGCTCCGGACACGACTCTCGCATCCGACAAATCAAACCAACAAGCCAACCAAAGGTACACCGCGAATAACACAACTGACAAACCACCTCGCTAACAGCAACCAGAACAACAATCATAATACGACCACTACTACAACAACAACGACAAGATGTAAAGCCCATACAAGGCACTTGACGACCAACTCACAACTCAAGAATACCCAAGCACAAACTCACAGGTTCACTCTTGAACCGAAACACAACAAGATCGTTACCATTACCATGGAAACGAGACCACAACCCAAACAAGAACAGAAAGTTCCACACACACATACAAAATGTGCCATATCACGCTTCCGCTGCGCACTATGATTACTCTAAATCCTCTAGTCTACCCATCTTACGTCCAAAGTCTAACTTGTTTTCATATTCACCAAGAACTACTTTTCACTGTTAATATACTCGTCCTCACTCTCTACTGTGTTATCTCTCACCCCAGACACAAGCCTCGGAACTGCTCAAATATCTCTAATTCTCTTACCATCAAAACCGACATGCATAACAACTCTTGACCTTACCCTCTAGGCACAACATCAGCTTTTTCCCGAAGGATAATCCAAGAAAAATTCATAACTTGTCACGAATTCCAATGGAAGTCATAACTCATCACAATTCTAACCATCCTCATTGTCTCATACTCCATTCCTTCAAACCAACCAAGTACTCTAAACTCTTGCGATTACCAAACAATTTGAACCTAGAACCAGAAAGATGATACTTCCAATCATTCCAGCACAATACAATTGCAACCAACTCTAGATCCTAAATAGTATCGATCCTTTATGAATCCTCAATTGGCGTAAAGCATAAACCACGAATTTACCCTCTTGCATTACCACACGGACTAAACTCATCAAGGACGCAGCCCAATATCTCACAAACAGTTCATTAGGATCACACAGAATCAAAACTGGAGCCGTAGACAACTTCCACTTCAGCTTTCCGAAACTTTCCTTACAACGAACTTCCCAAACAAACGACTTACCCTTTGCAAGTCACCTCGGATAACAGAACTACGAACTTAGCGAAGTCTTCTATAACCTGTAGTAACAACCAACTGAGCCCAAAAGTTTCTAATCTCCTTAACCAACTTTAGAGTCTCTCAATGTAGAACTGCATCTACTTCCGATGGATCCATAACCATACTCTCATCCGAAATAACATATCCGAGAAAAATAACATTTTCAATCCAAATTCTCACTTGAATAACTTAGCATAAAACTTCGCCCCTTTTTAACACTGGTAATTCAAATCTCAAACACTCTACCTGTTATTCCTCGGAGTTTATAACAGACTCAAATATCCTCAATCGAAGCCATTACGAACCTATCCAAATAAGTATGGAAGATATGATTCCTCTACTCCACAAACATTACCGACGCATTACTAACATCACTGCACGTCGTAATGTCCAACCAAACTCCAAAAGATATAAATTCTTAAAGCTTTCGCAAACCTTTTCACGGGGTAACTGGTTACTCACGTACAAGCTTAACCGGGCGAATAACATCATGCACCACAGGCTTGTTATTCCATTCAATCATCAGTTCCTTGTATTACTATCAATATTGGAGCTCTCTAAGACGACACACCTGGTCTCACAAATCCCTTCTTCCCAGTAAATCTTCCAACTGCTCTATCAGTCCGGGTACTTCTAATACTAACATCCAATATTCCATCCGGGAATACATCTGAAAATCACACACAATCAATAGCTCTTCACTGTGTCCTTTCTGCCAATTTCTAGAAAACTATCATCACAAACATAACAACATCTTAGTTTCACGTCCTAAAAGTTCTTTTACTTACTCAGCAGATCCAACCCTCAAATCCTTACCTTCGTCCAATTTGAGTTCACACTCTACTCTCTGAGAACGACTTTTAACAATACCCAATCATTCTCTCTCAATAACTTCCCAACTTGCCCAACATATCAATCTCTAAACCGTCTCATCTTCTGATATAAGAATCTTAATCAACTCATCGAAGCAATCCGTAATCACTTTCTTTAATTCCAAACAATTCATTCCACACCTCTATTAAAGCCGGAAAGACACGTCCATCCCATCCAATCATAATTCCCGTCTGCTATCAACAAGAGATTAAGGGTGATCAGTTCCTCAATTTGTCAATAGACAGCCGACAATCATGATGGGGCATAGACCGCCTTTACCAAACTATAATAGCATCCCTTGCATCCTGCACAAAACTACCTAAGGCACAAATCCTTAGTCGACATAAACCTTACCTCCGCATTCCTCCCAGAACCGGGAACCACACTGTCCAAAGAGCACTTACAATCTTGCAATTCACAACATACTAAGCCAACGCTCCACACCTGAAGCAACTTGGAGAAGTACCAGCTTCTCCCCCACTTATCTCAATCTCACACCTGAAGACAAAAGATTAGAGAAACCAGAAAGTACTGACAGTGCTTTCACACACATATCACGTACTAAAGAACAAACAACATCGACAGTATTCAACTGTCACACCAACAGACTCAACAACTTGGCCGGACGGACCGACCTGCTCTGATACCACTAATGTAACACCCATATTCCCATCGCGAATAAATAATACATAAATAAAATCAGAGTAGCTAAAAATTTATTTTTCTGACAGAAACAGGGTTGCCACACTAAAAGAAATAAAATACAATCCCTGCTCAATATTTTTAATACATAGCACAAATATAATGCCCACAAAGGGAAACTTTTTCCAACAAAAAGGAAAGGTCAATTATGGAATAAAACGGAAGGATCCATAACTGGCTTGTTTTACAAAATAAATCATTTTAGAACCTCTACTATATATACAAAAGTACTACCAAATATTTCCAACAAAAATATATACTTATATATATAATCGTTCCCCGACTCACGTGCTACGTATCAGAGCAGACACCAAGACCGATAACAGAACGGAGGACTAATCTTCGCCAAAAAGACCTCCAGCAACTCTAATCTGCAATGCCTCATAGAGCATCATAAAACAGCAGAAGGGTGAGAAATAACAACTAAACCAAGATTGCATAATAATATGCCACAACACAAATAAATTCACATATATAATATTTCTCACCACATACATCACATACTAACACATATAGCATGCCACCAATACATAACATATCCCTAACAATTCAACCACATAGCATATAACGATTATACCAATCTAATCACATATCATACGTTTTCACACAAAACATAACACTCACAACCAAAGCATTTATCGCCTATGCATAATAATTTACCAAAGCTATCACAATCTCAACACAACACAAGTCAATGCACAATTCCCACACATAATCAATCAAATCATGATTTTCCACACATAATGCATCCATTCACAATTCTCACACATAATCAATCAAATCATGATTTTCCACACATAATGCATCCATTCACAATTCTCACACATAATCAATCTATGATTTTCCACATATAACCAATGCAATCATAATTCATGCAGATGCAAAGAGACCGACACAACGACTCTCTATGCAAATGCATATGCGGTACCGACTCCAAGTTTTCATATCTCATCACTAGTTCACTCAGGAACTCTGCTGGAACCATCGCTCGTTACCAATGTAACTCCCCGGTGGGCCTACGATGTTCACCCATTGCTCACACCCCACATGGGCACACAATGTTTATGGATCGCTCACACCCCACTCGGGCACACGACCCGATCGCTCACACCCCACATGGGCACACGATCGTCTATAATCATCGCTCACACCCCACCTGGGCACACGACGTTATAGTGGATTCCCTCTGGAACCAATCTGTCGCTCACACCCCACACGGGCACACGACGTTTATGGATCGCTCACACCCCACATGGGCACACGACCCAACAATACCACGCATCACATAACTGGGAATGACAGCATATTCATTCTACCCCAATACATACCTCACTAGGAACGACAACATAGTCATTCTACCCTAGTGCACCTCTCATTAGGAATGACAACATCGTCATTCTACCCCAATGAATATCCCACTAGGAATGACAACATAGTCATTCTACCCTAGTGGACACCACACTAGGAACGACATCAACGTCATTCTACCCCAGTGCACACCTCATTAGGAATGACAACATAGTCATTCTACCCTAATGAGTATCCCACTAGGAACGACAACATAGTCATTCTACCCCAGTGGACACGACAACTCAATTGTACATCACTAGGAATGACATAAAGTCATTCTACCCTAATGAGTACAACAACAACACTAGGAACAACATACAGTCATTCTACCCTAATGTGTTCGACCAAAACATTAATACCTCACTAGGAATGACATATAAGCCATTCTACCCCAATGAGTATCCTAACACAATTGGAATCCATTCCACACACCAAATATTACTATTATAGCAATCCCATGATAATCAATACCTTACCATTCATCTTTCTGTGGATCTACGCCACAGAGGCCGCCATATCATACATTAATCATACACTTGAAGCCACATACATTGATACTTACTTAAACAATGTATTTATCACTAACTACGACGCACAACAAATAGCATTTCATCATTTACATTCACATCATATAACGTCATACAAGTCATATGGTACGCCTCCACAACATATAACACGATAACACACAAGTCGCACACAAATACGACGTTAAAAGTCAACCAAACGACACATTCCCAATTTCCCGACAAAATTTAATCGGCTAACAATCCCAAAATCATCATCATCAGAAAGTACATTTTATAAGCTTTCCATTGGTACAAAGAACATCACGATCCGAGTTACGGATCAAAAGTTATGCAATTTCAAAGAAAACAAAACAATCAAAATTCCCCAGGAGCGCCCGGCGCTACCCAAAGACCGCCCGGTGGTTCTCCCTTCGCCTCTGCATCGCCCGGCGAAGCAGCGGCGTAACTTCCTCCCCTAAAACTCAAAAGAGGCAGAAAATTGGAACCTCTGCGCCTCTCAAAATCGCCCGGCGAAAGGACGAATCGCCCGGCGCTCCAAAGCCTTCGCCCGGCGCTCTGCACCAGATGCAGAAAAATTCTGCTGCGTGCACACTGTTCCAAAACCCCCAAAATCTCCATTTCTTCCCCAAATCCATTCCAAACAATGAAACAAGTATCAACAAAGGTTCATAGACACAGGGTACTCATACATCACGATTTATATCGATTTTTATCCGCGAAAACATCGATTTCTAACAAATTCCCTAATTGCGACCTAAATGGAAAACTATACGAAACGATCCACACAACACACAAAACATACACATATACATATACAAGCAAGAGATAATTGAAACTTCTCACCCTTACCCGATTAATCGAAGATCACGCTTTGTTCTTGAAGATTTTTTTCTTCTCCCTCTTTTTCTCTTCTTCCTCTTCTTTTTCTCTTTTTCTTCTTTCTCTCCCCTTTTTCTCTCTATTTCTTTCTATTTTCTTATATTAACAAATATCTACCCCCCAAAAAGACCAAAATACTCCTCAGCTCAAATATCTCGCAAACGCTCTCAAAACGCGATAAAACATAAACAGCGATAAAAATATACTTCGGGAAATAAAAGTTGAAAAGAAATTATAATTTGATGCAAATATTTTACATATCAATGAAATTAACCAATTAACGGGTAAAACACTTAATTCATATAAATGAAAATAATAAAATAAATTCACACATTCCATAAATTCACATATTTGAAATAATTAAATACCATAAAACAAATCGGGGCGTTACATATGCCGATACCTAATTGTAGTTGCCGTATTCGATGTTCTTGCGATGTTATGCGAACTGCTAGATTCAATCACGATCTTCTATATGTTATTCGTTTTCTACCTAGATTGAATGAAGAATTCAATGTTGTTAAGTCTTAGATTTTACTTCTAGATCCCTTACCCTCTCTAAACAAGATTTTCTCTATGGTCATTCAACATGAGCGCCAGATTAACCCCATTCCCAGTGCCTCTGATGACTCCAAGATCTTAGTTAATGCTGCTGACAATAAGAAATATGCTGCTAGGAATCCAAAATATGGGCAAAGAGTTGGCCCCTTTTGTGGCAAAAACGGCCACACAATTGACAATTTTTATCGAAAGCATGGAGTTCCTCCACACCTACAACGAAATTCCAGCTCCACAGCTCATAATATCAGCACAGATAGTCCAGATACTGCTCATTCTGCAGATGATTCACAGCCTGCGCCCCAACCTTCCCCACAACTTACCACTGAGCAATACAACACTCTGGTATCTCTTCTTCAGGCTTCAAATGTTAATATGCATTCACATACTTCTTCCAATCAGGTAACCTCATCTCATTCAATTGGTCACTCAGTTGTTGTTAATTCAGGTAATATCTCTGTCCCCTCATCATTTGTCAATCATACTACTCAGAGACAACACAAGATTCAAACGCTTCGCGCACTCAGACGAAATAAACGAATGAGTCGCTCCCGTATCAATAATAGCAACTAAAGGTGTACTATTAATAAAGCAAGTACCTTTAATCAGACGATCTGCACTTGAAGTCTAAGTTCCTGCTAAAGAAAATACCTTCCCACCAGTTGGAGCTTTCTTTGGATTTGGACACTTCGTGCTAATGTGACCAGGTTCCCCACAATTAAAACATTTCACCACATTCCTTCTACAATCGGTAGTAGCATGCCCAAGGCCTCCACAGTTAGAACATTTCGCCACAGTCTTCCCACACTCAAATGATTTATGACCCATTCCACCACACTTGTAACACTTAACGGAACCGGAACTTCCCCCTCCAGATCTCCTCTCAAAGTTTCCCCTATGCCTGCCCTTATCAACGGGTGTCACATAAGGTCCACTTCTAGCTTGTTGCTTTCCCTTCCTCTCATTCAAACTTTTGTAATGTGTAGAACGAGCCTTGCTATCTTCCTCGAAGATTCTACAACATTCCGTCAAATCCGTAAACCGTCTTATCCTTTGATATCCCACAGCTTGCTTAATCTCGGGACGCAAACCATTCTCATACTTAATACACTTAGAGAACTCAGCAGTAATTGCAGCATAGTGAGGATGGAATTGAACCAACTCCACAAACTTAGCAGTATAGTCCACAACGGACATACCACCTTGCTTCAGTTCAAGGAACTCCATCTCCTTCTTCCCTTTCACACTTTCAGGGTAATACTTCCTCAAGAACTCAGTACGAAATAAATCCCAAGTTACCTCTTCATCATCCACCTCGAGAACTTGACGCATACCGACCCACCAGTCGTCGGCTTCTTCCTTCAGCATGTGAGACCCAAGCCTCACCTTATTCTCCTCCGCACAGTCCATGACTCTGAAGATCCTTTCAATCTCTTTCAACCAAAGTTGAGCACCATCGGGATCAAATCTTCCTTTGAAGACCGGCGGTTGATTCTTCCTGAACTCGTCATTCGCATTCACATTCGGCGCACCTTGCACCGCCCTAGCCATTGCTTCCAAAGCAGCAGCCATCGCATTGTCGTTTCTACCAGCCATATTCTGATCATTCCCAAAAATGACAACAAAGTTAAACAACAATTCAACCAACACAACAACAAGACAGACACAACTGACTCAACTCTGGCTCTGATACCACTTAATGTAACACCCCCTTTCTATACCCCCAAATAATCACATTTAATCATTTAGGCACATAATAAAAATTTCGTCAGAGTATAATTATAAACAAAGCATAAAAGAGGTATGTCACATTATACATGAAATTAATACATGCAACACCTGCTCAACAATTGATATGCAACAGTGGGGTAACTTTGCAACAGAGGAACTTAGTCCTTACACCCACATCTCAATATTTAGAATAAAAGCGGAAAATCTAAACATTGAATAACAACTAACATATATACATATGCATATATACATCATCAAGTATTATCCACCAACATAATTCATGGTTACATAAACATTCATCAACAAGATACATGTACAAATGTATCACAAAAAAATCATAGCCTCCTAGCTACCCGGTGCTACATATCAGAGCCAACCGACCAAAAGAATGAAGACACGCTTCACAAAAAGACCGCCAGCATACCTACTCTGCAATGCCTCATAGAGCATCATAAAACAGCAGAAGGGTGAGAAATATTATCATAATAACAATGCATATAATTGTATATCTTAGCATAAGAATACACATATTTCACCTTCTCACCACAATTTATCACAACTCACTCATATACATCACAATGTATATATATATTCACAACCAAGCATATACATCATGCATACTTCCACAATTCTTATCATTCCACATAAACATACACATTTATGTTTATTCATCAATGCATCATTATCAAGATGATAAATGAAAATCATAGAGACCGACTCACGACTCTATGCAAATGCAATGCGGCACCGACTCAATCATTTCTCAACACTAGTTCACTCAGGAACTCTGCTGGAACCATCGCTCGTTACATCACTGTAACTCCCCGTCGGGCATACGATGTTCCCCGTCGCTCACACCTCTTATTTTTAAGGCACACGATCCGATCCGATCGCTCACACCTCTTATTTTTAAGGCACACGACGTTTATGGATCGCTCACACCTCTTTGTATAAGGCACACGACCCAACCGCTCACACCTCTTTGCATAAGGCACATGATCGTCTATAATCATCGCTCACACCTCTTTGCATAAGGCACACGATGTTATAACAGATTCCCTGTGGAATCAATCCGTCACTCAGGACGTTACCAGAATGTATATCATGATGCTTGACACACAAGAACTCATGACTACCAATGCATCTTTTCAAATCAATAATATAATTATCACATCATCATATTCATACATTGAAAATAATTCAAACAATGCATTCATCTCATACTATCACATAAAATCTATATACATTCACACCAATGCAATATTGTATGATTCACATCCAAACACACATTCAAAATGGTAAAAGTCGCTAAATAACCCTATTCCCGACTTTCCAACGTAATTAAATCGGCTAACAATTTCCAAATCATCATAATAAGAAAGAACATTCCATAAGCTTTCTAATGCATCAAACCACGCCTCGAACCGAACCACAGATCAAAAGTTATGCAGAAAACAAAATTACACAAACATCACTGTTCGCTGGGCGAACCCTCTCGCGAGCATTCGCTAGCACCTTCGCTAGGCGAATGTTCCAGCGAACCAACTACTAGCTAAAAACAGATACAAAGTTCGCTAGGCAAACAACTCAGCGAACCAAGGCAGCAACCACCAACATCAAAAACACCCAAACTTCGCTAGGCGAACAACTCAGCGAACCTTCGCTGACCTTCGCTAGCTGGTTCGCTAGGCGAACCCGCGAAAACATCATTCGCTACTGCTTTGCCCCAGGTTTGCTAGGCGAACCAAGGAAAACTCAGAATTTTTTCAGCGCTGTTGAAAACCCAAAATCCATATTTTTCAACCCAAAACATTTTCAAAACAACATATATCAACCAGAACCTATTCTAATCATGGCAACAAACATTCTACCACGTTTACGTCGATTTCCAACCGCGAAAACATCGATTCCTCAACATCGACCTAGAATAGAAAACTATGAAAACACAACAAACAATCCAATACACACATACATAATCATACATAATGATATACATTGATGAGATAATAAGATTTCACACCCTTACCCGGATTAATCGATTCCTAGAATTTGATTTTCTTGATTTTCCTAGCTTTTCCCTCTTTTCCTTCTCTTCCTCTTTCTTTCTCTCCTTTTTCTCTCTATTTTTCCTTTCTATCTCTTTCTCTCACATTTCCTCTTCTTATCTCTTTTTCTTTTCTATCTTCTTTTCTATTTCCTTTTCTACACAACTTAAATTAATTCATTTTCTCACACAAACCTATTTCCACTAAATTTTCTAACTTAACATTAATTGAGAAATGTCCAAAATACCCTCCATTCTAATTTTCCCCGAAAACTCTCAAAAACGGTAAAATATCATAACATGTCAACATAGCATATCAACACACCAATTTCACAGATAAAATAATTTATCACTTAATTTAAATAAAAGACTCAACAAAATGGGAAATAATCGAAATCGGGGCGTTACAGATTGCAAGGGTAGAAAAAAATATTTTGTTCAATATTGAAGAACATTAAAGATTTTTTCTATCTTGCAATCCTTCCCAAAGAATAATGCGTAAGACTTTGGGGCGGCTACATATAAGTTAGGTTTAGGGTAAAATCTAATTAACGAGTGTTGTTATAGTAAAATATGATAATCTAATCTCTCATTTATTAAATGTAGTCGAAGAAATAGATCATTAATTTAAAAATTAAAAAAAAAATAAAAAGAAAGACACCATTTTTAAAGAAATAAAAACATAAACTGCTGCTGTTGGGATTCAAAGCATGTCCTAGATTATTTTTTCTCTCGGTTATATTTAAAAATATACGAAATATGTGGTATTTATTATAAAATAAAATAAAACATGGTGCACCTTGACCTTTTACCTCCGTTTTTGGTTGGGTCAGGTGAAATCTTTGTCATTAAGTGTATTATTTGTAGTAGTGTCAACAACAACAAAAAATAACAACAACAAATCAATAAAATCTTTAACCATGAAATCTCAAAAACAACAACAACATCAAATAAACAAAATCAATAGAATCGTTAAACATTAAATCTCAACACCACCAACAACTACAATATTAAACATTTTACTTGACACAACAAAAACAAATAACATTCTTAATTTGCATAGATGCTTTACTAACTAACATTTGATTTTTTAACAAGTTATAAGACAAGAGATTACATTAAGGAAGCAACATTGAAATTTTTTTCTACTCTTGCAATCCGGCCCAGAGAATGGTGTTTTACTTCATGCATCTGCTTTCATTATATTGTTTTCATTATGTTAAGTTTTTTTCAGCACTTTGCTTCATTATACTATTTTCGTTGTGGCATTCACATTATGATTGGTTGGTGAGGGTTTCATGTGGATCACTGATGTTTCATGTGGATTGATGAGTTGGCAATGTCTTTACCGTTGTTACTTTATAAATGAAAGAAAAAGAGTTGTTACTAAATTTTGTCATAAAATTGGACAAAAGCTTTCCCCTCGGTTAACAGAGGTAATATGTCTTAAATAACAAAAAATAATAAAATGCACTAAAATGAAGTTGTTGGAATTCAAAATGGGGGTTAATTAATACTTTTCTCCTTGGTTTTCAGCTCAACCGAGGTAATAGGTCAGAAATAAATATTGAAAAAATAATAATAGTTAAAATGTAGTTGTTGGGATTTGAAGGCGTGTGCCCTGAATACTTTCCCCCTCGGTTACTAGCCCAACCGAGGAAATAAGTAGTAATTTTAAAAAGAAAATTAAAATGTGGTACACATTTGATTTAGACCTAGGTTATTTGTTGGAGAAGGTGAAAGATTTGTTATATAATGTATTATTTATAGTAGTGAGACCTTACTATGTAATAGGGGATAGATGCCACTTGTGACTATAAACGTGAGATTTAAGTTTGGAATAATATGTATATGAGAATGATATGTAGTATATATTTTATAATGAGGTTTTAGGGTTTCGAAACCTTAGAACCTTCTACTAATCACAATTTCCTTCAGGGATATATGTGAGAAGATCCCCTAGAGTAACATTTCATGATCTTTAGGCTCCAATAAACTCTAATGAAGTGTATTACTAAGGCATGACCATCTCAAGGTTCTAAAGTACTAGAACCATCTTCTCTGACAACTACCTTACTGAGTTTACAATAGTATATCAAGATGTCCATCTGATTTGGCGTTACGTCCTTCCTTGAAGGACCGAGATTTAATATTGTGTTTGGTGTGAAGGTGTGAGAGTTGTTTGATGGATCCGACAGACCTAGTAAATAGAAAATGACAGGTTATCTGATGTAAATTCATGGTATTGTGATGTTAGATAGATTGGGAATTGGAGGTATGTTGAAGCCCTTAGAGATACTCAAATGGAAGTAGGAAAGCATGTCAATGGAATTTATAGTGGTACTACCACAAACCTAAGAGGGTAATGACTCGATTTAGGGGATAGTAGAAAAGTTGACAATGTCGGACCACTTCTTACCAATCAAGACCACCTATAAAGTTCTTTAGTTGTCAAGACATTTTTATATCTGAAATAGTTAGATTTCATGGAGTACCATCGAGTATTATGTTTAATTGTGATCTAAAGTTTACTTATAGGTTTAGGAAGGCCTTTCACCAAGCAATGGGATCTAAGTTGAATCTTAGTATGATAAACTGTTCGCAATCGAACGACTAGAGAGAAAGAACCATTCAGATGGTGGAAGACATGTGGTGGTCATGTATCTTAGAGAATGAAGGAAGTTGGATAGCACAACGGTATATAGATGGAACATTATAAAACATTATATTGAAGGAAGTGTTATATGTATTTGTGTTGGGAAGGCGTATGAGATAAGGGAATTTTAGGGCCGAAATAAATTCAAGACACCATCGAGAAAATAAGAAATATTCGAGAAAAGATGAAAAAAGCTCAGGATTATCAGAAGATTTATGAAGATTGGCGTAAGAGAACTTTGGAGTTTGGCGAAGGAGACCATGTGTTCTAGAGGGTTACCCCTCGGCAAAGATTAAAGAGACCCTTCAAGATGAAGAATTTGACTCTGAGGTTCATTCGTCTTTATCAAATCATAAGTCGAGTAGGAAAAGTGACATATCAGTTGGAACTACGACCCACCCTATCTGTACTAAATGATGTGTTCCATATATCTCAACTTCAAAAGTTTGTATCGGATCTTTTTCAACCTATTCTTTCATATACACTTGAATTTGCAACAAATCTCACATTTCAACCTAACTTAGATGCATAGTTAATTATGAAATGAAATCCCTAAGGAAGAAGAAGATATTATTGGTTAAAGTATTGTGGGAGGAATAACACCCTAGAGAAGCTACTTGGGAGCTAGAAGCAGATATGCGAGCCAAATACCTGCACCTTTTCAAGTAACTCTTAAAGTTTTGATGAAGATATTTTATTTAGGGGGGGGGGGGGGGAGTGTGATGCCTCATATCATCTTACAAATTAGGTGTAATTTAAGTTAGTAGTGATAAGTTTATAAAGAATAAAACCTTACTTTTAGTAAGGAACCCTAAGGGAATCTTTTGCAATGTGATTAAAGTTAGGGGCATAGTAGTCTTTTCACTTTCCACATATAAGAATCCCAAGTGAAGATTTTCTAAGTGAGGTTTAATTTTAGTTTGCAGTGACAATGTTGCTAATATGAAAACCTTACTAAGGTTAGGAACCCTAAGGGTATCTTTGGCAATGTGATTAAAGTTAGGGGCATATTAGACTTTTCACTCTCTACATGTAAGAATCCCATATGAAAAGGTATTTTTTATATTAACCAACTTGTGAAATTGAGAGAGAGAGAGAGAGAGAGAGAGAGAGAGAGAGAAGGAGGATTAAAAGAGAAGGATAATTGAAGATAAAGAAGGAAAGGGAAACTGTGGGCAAGGAAGAAGAAAATGGAAGGAGAATGAGCTATATCCAAACTTTGCATGTGAAGAGGAATAAGAGATTGAAAAATTCAATAATATCTCCAACTTCTTCTCCTTATTTAATTCTTGTGATCAGAATCAAGAGTGAGGTAGGTTGTCTTAAGTTTTTGATCCTTGATTGGTAAAAGTAAGAACATTGCATGTTATGTAGGATTGTTATGACTACATGAATTAACTTTTAATTATCTGTTAAATTGAATGCATGTGATTTCATGATGTTGCTATAATGCTTTATAATGAGTTTCTTAGTTTGGGAAGATCTTTTCGGTTTAGGAATTTACTATGGAATTCGGTCACTCGGGTAAGAACTTAAGGCATTGAAAGATGTAAACCAAATCATTTAAGCGTCCACGTATTGGCTTCGATTCTGGCAGAAGCGGGATGGCACTCTATTACGTAGATAGACAGAATAGGGCCTAACTGGCTTGACCCAGAGAAGAATGTTGAGTTGAGGAAATGAAGCCTTCCCAATTTAAATATTTTCCTGTCGATGTAGTATATTCTCCTCTGTCCTGCTCCCCAGAAAAGGGTGAAGCGGAAATTAAATAAAAAGAAGAAGCTGGTAGATTCAGGCTACCCTAGCAGCGTAGAATCCGTCCCTCCCCGTTCACAGATGTAGTTGCGTGTAGTATGCCTAAAGTAAAGGAAAGGTAAGTCAAGGCTCGGGAATTCTTCAAATGAAATACGTTCTTCCTTTACTGCTTGACTTTGTTTGCATATCCATTGTTTGTTAAAGGCATACCCCCTAGTGTTATTGACTCAGCTCTTGGGGATATCGTAGGAAAGAATGAAGTGAGGGACGCGTCTTAGTTAAAGGATAGAATAACCAAAGCATTCATATTCTAGTGTATTAGAATCCATTATAGGTCATTCGGAAGGGCTCTGTTTCTATTTTAGGGCATAACGTTGTGGTTCTTCCCGCTCCTTTCAGTCGAGTGACTTTGTACCTGTAACACCCCAAAATAAATATAATATTTATTTAATTGAATTATTATGATTATTCGGTGTTTTGGTGAGTTTTGGTGAATATTATGATGCATGGTGATTTTGTGTGGTGTTGTGTGGTAGCATTGAGTAAAGGGAATATTGAGGCGTTTAGAACTAGTAATATAATTAATATTATTTTATTGATAATAATAATAATATAATTTGAATAATTAAATTATTATTTAGATTATTATTATTATTATTATTTAGATTATTATTATTATTAGTATTTAAAATAAATAAGAGGACCATTAAGGGTGAGACGGTAATATTGAGAAGGGTTAGTGAGGATAATATGGGTAAATCATAATTAGGGTCCAAGAGGTAGGTTTAACAAAAAGAAAAGTGTGAATTAGGGGAGTTATTCTGTGCAATCGTAAGAAGTGGAGAGAAAACTGAGGAAAGGAGGCGAGGGCACAGAGAACGAGAGAATCAATCGTAGAACCCCAAAGAAGGATTTGTTGCTGGAAAAATTCGACGTATGGGGGTTAATCCAGGTTAATATGTTTGATATGGGTTTAAGGTAGAAGTAGTTATGTGTTCTGTATTTCTGTCGAATTTTTGTGGCGGATCTGTGATGAACATTGTGATGATTTTACGTGAATCTGTGTGCGTTTGATTTCTGTCATGAATTTGTACGAGTTGCTGGAATTTCTGTGAAATTCGTGTGAATGATTATTGTTGCTGTGATGAATATTTGAACAAAACTAGATCTGAAATTGAAGGTGGGATTAACGAATTAGGACTTAATAATTAGAAAGAAATTGATGAAAATAATGAAGTAGGACAAGGACTTGGATCTTTGATGAATCGAAACTGTTTTGGGTCTGATTTTGAAAGATCGAAGGTGGTGGAATGGGAAGTTTTTCGTTCAGATGCGAAATCTGAGTTTTGGAGTGTTTTTTGGCAATACGCGTAACGGGGGAAGTATTAGACGTAAGAGGGGACACACCCAGGGTGATACGTGTAGCATACGCACCCGTCCCCAGGGCCAGCATGACCTTCTGCCAAGACACGTAGTGTACGCGTACGGAGAGTGGGGTGGTATGCGTATGTGGAGCCATTACGCGTATGAGAGGCTGGGAATGAGGAAGGATACGTGTATGTGAAGCCATTACGCGTAGGGAATTCCTGGGAACTGAGCAATACAGTATGGACTAGCCAATATACGTATGGACTAGCCAATACGCGTAATGGTACGTTGGAAGGGACTTTTGAGAGGGAAACCCCTCTGGTGATACGCGTAACAAGAAGGTTGGTACGCGTAAGGGAGGCCTGGGAAGGTGGCCCTACCCGTATGATACGCAGGCCAGTGGGCGAGGATTTGACCCATACGCGTCTGGGGCATGGCCATACGTGTATGGGCAGGGTAGCTGACAGAATTGTCTGTTTTTTTCATTTTTGTCCCGTTTTCGCTTGTGATGCAGCTTCCTTGAAACGTAAGGCTATGATGAAGCAATAAAACATGAGTAAACTAGTAATGAGGGTGAATGGGATAAAATCAGGAATATCTTGACGTGACGATGATGACATGAAGAATTGTGAGGTATAATGACGAATCGTGATGAGTGCGAATTAGTGTTGTATAATGATGTTTGATGATGATTCATGAATGATGATACAATTATGACGATTTTATGACAATGATTATTATGACGATTTGCATCATGCATTCATGGCATAGTTAGGACTTTGGTCTATTTGGTGGCTTCAATCCCATTGTGTGGATTGAAGTGTTTTGTGACGTGCTCTGGTTCTTGTGTAGAATCGATCATATTGGTGGGGATCTTTGGAGGGTGATGGCCTAGTGTCCATCAATTATGAAGAATTGGTGCCACATGCATGAGTTTATGATGTTACATTTGCATATTGTGTGGCATTGCATTCTATTGATGTAATTGATGTATTAAGGATGTTTGTGAGTGATTTGATGATGTTTACGTGTATACTTTATCTTTGCTTATATTTTATAAATTGATTTGTGATTACTCACCCTACCTGTTTGAATGTTGCCTCCACGTGGGTAACGTGCAGGTGATCAGGCTTAGCTTTCTTGGCGCATGAAAATTTATCATTTTGAAGTATTTTGATTTCCCCGTCGATTAGAGGGTCTTGCTCTGATATGTAACATCGGGTCGGGACGTTTGACTCGAACGATTTACGTTCTTTTATTTGTTGGCATGAGGATGTTTTATGATGTTTTGTTTTAAGAAGTTTTGGATTATAAAATTGTTTTTTTGAATTTTGATTTTCGCTGCGTGATGTTTAAATAAATTCATGATGGTAAAACCCGTGTTACGGAGCAGGTGGTTATTTGGTGTTTTGTGACAAAATGTGATGCCCTTTTTGGGACTGTACTCTGATAAAATATTTGTATTTATTCGTGATATTTGTTGGGTAGAGAAGGGTGTTACATTAGTGGTATCAGAGCAGGTCGGTCTGTCCGGCCAGGTTTTACATAATGTCAGTCCCCTGTCAGTCGACGAGTGTGTGTACACTGTCGATGTTTTGTTTCTTCTAACCTTGCTGGTGTTATGCAGGATGGCTGGAAGAAATGTTCATGCTATCGCAGATGCGTTGGAGTCACTTGCTCAAGCAATGGCTCAGAACAATCAGAATGATGGAGCTCCGGACGATTTTCGTGCTTTGGGGAGGTTCCAGAGGAATAATCCGCCGACTTTTATGGGTATTCATGATCCAGAGAGTGCGCAGAAGTGGCTGAAGGTGATTGAGAAGATCTTTCGGGTGATGGAGTGTACTGACGCTCAACAAGTGCCGTTTAGAACTCATATGTTGTCAGAAGAGGCTGAGGATTGGTGGGATAACACCCATTAGAGATTGGAAGACGTTGGTACTGTGTTAACCTGGGCTGTGTTCAAGCAGGAATTTTTGGGAAAGTATTTTCCAGAGGATGCTCGTGGCAAGAGGGAGGTGGAATTCCTTGAGCTGAAACAAGGCAACATGGCTGTGGCAGAGTATGCTGCAAAGTTCGAGGCGCTGGTGAAGTTCTGTCCTCACTACAACGGTGTTGAAGCTGAGGTGTCCAAGTGTATCAAGTTTGAGAATGGGCTGAGGCCGGAAATCAAGTAGGGTATTGGGTACCAACAAATTCGCAGGTATGCTGAGCTTGTGGATAAGATTAGGATCTATGATGAGGATAGCCTAGCTCGATCTGCTCACTACAAGCATCTTAGTTAGATGAAAGAGAATGGACAGTATAGAGGGAAGCCTTATACGACTTCGGCTGACAAAGGGAAGCAGTAGGCTTCATATGGGAAGAAGACAAGTGGGGTAGCAGCTTCCGCTTCTGGGAAGTGTTATAGGTGTGGCGAGAAAGGCCACCATGCTGAGGTTTGCACCAATAATGTGTTGAGATGTTATAGATGTGGCAAGAAGGGTCATAGAGCTACTGATTGCAAGGATGACGGTCCAACCTATTAAAAATGCAGTGAGAAGGGTCATATCAGTACCCAGTGTCCAAAACCGAAGAAGACTGCTACTGCTGCTCAGACCAATGGCAGAGTGTTTTCTTTGAGTGGTGCAGAAGTTCCAGAGAAGAACAACTTTATTCGAGGTACTTGTTTTATTAATAACGTTGAGTTGGTCGCTATTATTGATACCGGTCCTACTCATTCGTTTATTTCGTTTGATTGTGCTACTAGATTGGGTTTGAAATTGTTTGATATGAATGATAATATGGAAATAGAAACTCCAGCTAATGGTTCTGTTACTACTACTTTTGTGTGTTTGAGATGTCCTTTGACGATTTTTGGGAAGAGTTTTGTGATGGATTTGGTGTGTTTACCCTTGCACCAAATCGATGTAATCCTTGGAATGAACTGGTTGGAGTTCAACCATGTTCAGATCAATTGTTATAATAAGACCGTAGGGTTTCCTGAGTTTGGTGATAATGGAGAGTTGATGTTTTTGTCTGCTAAGCAAGTATACGAACTTCTGGAAGACGAAGCCTTGGTGTTTGCAATGTTTGCATCGTTGCAGGTTGATCGTGATGCTGCGAGTGTCGAATTACCTGTTGTCTGTGAATTTCCAGATGTGTTTCCAAATGACATAAGTGATTTGCCTCCAGAACGTGCACTACAAGAAATTATCTATTTTACGACACATGGATTGCGACCCTTGTGTAAAAACTGTCGTAATTTCCTATTTGCGACAGTTATCACGACGGTTAAATTCGTCTGCCTCAAAATTTAACACAAAATAATATATTCTTAAAAAAACAAAGTTTTTCCACTTTTTCATTACTCTCACGTGTGGTCATTTTTCCTTCTTCGGAAAAAGAGAGAGCAAAATGTGTTTCCTCCCTCTCAAACCCTAATGGCCGTCGCCCTTTCTTCTCCATCTATCTCCTTTCTCCACAACCCAAATCGAAGAAGATGACCATATTCATTCTTCTCATCATCCCACCGCGTCAATAGCCGGTGAACAAACATCTCGTCGCCGCGCCGACACGCCTCACAGCGGCGACCGCGGTGACCTCCTCTCCACCAAAATGTGCCTCTTTCACTAATACTTCCAATTTAAACAATAGTTCTTAATAATTTCTTCACTCATGGCACGAATAGGAATCAAGCGCTAACGAAACTCAAAATCGAAACAACAACAATTACAATGGAGTCATAGCACAACCTTCAGGTATGAACGTACACAAATATTCTTCTCTTCCAACTTCTACTTGCCTAAATTGCTTGTTGCGAAGTGTTTGCGTGTGATTTTGTTGAAGTGGATATTGATGGTTGCTGTTGAATTTGGAAGTTGTTGTAAGCTATTGTGATTGGAGTTGATGATTATGAAGCTTGAAGATGAATGAGGTTGAATTGCTTTTGAAATTTTTGAAGGTTGGATTAAAACTCGAAGAAGAATATAGATGAAGGTTTAAGAAGAAGACTGAAGGAAGTTTGGAGGTGAATTTGGCAGAGTGGGTCTGGTTGTGAAAAGCTTAATGGAAGTGAAGGTGATTGCTTCTATTTAAAGGAAATTGGCATGAATTGTGAGCTGAAATTGAGTTTGGATGAAGTTTTGCTGCTGTTGTTTTGCTTCTTGCGCGTCTGCATTTTGGCTCGTATGTAATAACTTGCTTTTGGCTTTGTGAAGTAGTGTTTTCTTGCTCATGTGCTTGTTGTCGTGCAACCTGTGTTTTGGCTTGATGAACTTGTAGGTCTTTATTTATTTATTTATTTTTGCAATTTGTTGTATGGAAATGTAATGGCATAATGGGCATTTTGTATGGGATGCTGAATTTTGTATGGCAACCTAGCTGTCGACCATCGTATTCTTTTTCCGGCAGACGCAATTGAAAACGAAGGTTGAGAGAAATTTTCAAGCTTTCATTCATTCAAGCTGTTCAATGATTTATTTTTTGTCTCTTTAGGAATTTGGTGGAATCACTCATAGCACATCGAAGCCACAAGTTGTGTTGTCATGATTTATTTTTTTGTCTTCAAGTATTTCGTGCTGTCATAACATTTGGGTGGTCTTAGTGTAATTTAGAACATCTAAGATTATATTTTTACGATTGGTTTCCATGTTTCTTATATTTGACAATTTTAATTTTAATTTAAATTACAACTAGGAGTTTAGTATTAGTATGAATAAAGTTTAGGGCTTCATTTTTCCCAACACGATCTAGTCAATGTGCAAATCTTCTTTCTTTCACCTTATCCAAATTTCAGTTATAATGTCATTTATTATTATTCTAATGTGATATTTTATGTTTGGCAGTCTATGTTGGCATTGAAGCCAGGTGACCTGTTTTTAGCAGCTATCCTCGGAGGAGAAACATTAAGGTGACTATTATTATATTTTTAGAGATTTATTTAGAATACCAATGTATGCGTGGAGCACAAAATGGAACGCGAAGGAGGGATCAGTCCCCGAGTTTCACCTTTAGCACAGGTATGCATTGTTGCAAAACTTATTTATGTAGTATACAAGATCCTTCGCATTTTGAAATAATGTAATGGTGTTTCTTCTTTCCAATAGCATAATGTGGTTCTGTTAGATCCCTGATCCATAGTACTAAAAGTCGTGGTCAATCGATAGTATAATTGAACACATGAAAAACATGTATATTTGAACACAATTTATAAATATGATGTATATTATGAACACCTAAAAGTTGTGGTTAATGACATTAAAAATCGTGGTTAATTACGTTTAGTAGTTGGTTAATGGGTTGCAACACATAATAATTCCCATAATTGGTTTGCGTTAACCATCTATAATTTTCTCGCAATTTGTTGTCAAATTTTTGTGTCAAAATATCATTTCTCATAAGTTTCATTGTCACGTTTTTGTTATGGTAACATTAGTCTTCTATACCACTTTATGATCCGTCGGTTATTCTAGCTAGATTTAACTTTAATGCTTGTAAAGACGAGAGTTATACTTTTTATGAGTACAAATATAAAGCTGGAACTATGAACACCTTTTGTCCTCCTTTTTTAGGTTCGAGATGCTGGGAATCTTTTGACTAGGGCAGGATTCAACCTACCAGGTGTTGATGTTGATGAGTATACAGTTAAATATGGAAAAACAGTAAATAAAGTTGTTCCCTGTTGACACCAGATCAGTACACCCGGTCATATGGATTTGTGTGTTGATGTTGATGACCAAACTCAAAGTTAATAAAAACAGCTTTATTTACTGGTTTGAGTATGGTGGCTTTATGATAAAATTCTTTCAAGTTGTTATCGTTTCTTTATAATGTACGCAGCTTTAATAATTTTTTACACTTTTGATTCATTTTTGTAATGGCTGTTCTTATCTCTCTGTAGTACAACCCTAGAACTTATAGAACATCTTCGTGCAATGGGTGAAACAAATGCACTTTCCCAAATGAACTCGGTAAAGATTTATCTTTTCTTTCATACCAATGGATGTTGAATAGAATTTCCTTTTATCAAACGGCCAAGATTGGATGTAATTTCATCTCGTCTTGATAAGTATTACTTTGACAGTGCATTGCTGACCCAATATCTAGTTTAAATATCTGAACAATCCACTTCTTAGGTAAGATATCTATCATGGAACATTTGTTGTTGTTATTTGTATTTGAATGATTATAATTTGTAATGATTTGTGTGTGTGATTTTCTGATTTGTGATTGTGGCTTTTTCCAGGTTGCTACAATTGGAAGTGTGATTGGTCATCTTGCTAATCCATTGTTGGTTTGCCTCTTAAACCTGCAATGCGTGCAGATTCTTGGGGTTCTCCAAAGTCTGTTGAACCTGATGTGCCGAGTAAGCTTGTTAGGTCTGGTTACCAAGCTTTCGAGGATTTTGTTCTAATGAAACTACAAAAGGTATACCATTTGATTGTGCTATTTTCTGAAGTTATTCGAGAATGTGACACTTTCGGTATCGGCACCTTCTGATACCAATATGTCGCAGTCGTTTTCATAAATGTTGAGTTTCGCTGTGATCCATTCTAAAAGTTCTTAAGATTTTGATTAAATTTAGTGAAATTTGGCTGATTAGTGATGACAATATCATTATATGATACCATTTTGCATATCATCTAGAACTGGTATTGCTTTGAAATTCTTTATTCCGATGATCAATGAACTCTTTGAAATTTTAATAGTTTTTACTCTCCAACTTGCATATCATCTAGAACTGGTATTGCTTTGCGAAGACAGAGGCGGAAGAGCAGGCGCTGAACTTTGCAAACAGAGTCGGGCTTCGCGTGGTGAGCATTTGTCCTATTTTAGTTTTGGGGCCAATTTTGCAGTCAACCACCAATGCAAGTAGCTTGTTTCTCGTCAAACTTTTAAAAGGTATCTACTTATATAAATATTAAAATCATATTTCATGTTATTCTACTTTCTTTTTTATATGTCTTGAACATAAAGGCAGTGATTCATTGGAGAATAAACAACGATGGATAGTTGACGTACGTGACGTAGTCAGTGCATTAGTTTTGGCTTATGAGAATCATGAAGAAGGGAGGTATATATGTACTTCACACGCTTTCACAACGTGAGATTTGGTAGAGAAATTGAAGAGCATATATCCAAAATACAAGTATCTTATAAAGTAAGCTTCAAATTTCCATCTTCTAAACCAAGCATCATACTAAATATAATTATAAGGTTGATGCACTAGTCTAGAAATCTTAATGTTGACAACTTCTTATTTTATAGACATATCCAAATGTTGAGATTACATGTTCTAGTTCTTATGAGATATCAATACTTCCACTAAATTTGTACCATAGACTATTTACGAGAAGATAGCCATAAGGCTGGCATCTACAACTTAACTGCAATTTTTCATTCCTTGATGAATTTCTATAATGTTTATGGATTTGTTTCATTTTTTGTTCTGTGGATAACATTGTGTAATGTTTCTTGGACATGAAAATCAATGTGAATCAGGGTGGATTGAATTCTTCTATAATGTGTGGCTGATAACTAGGAAGAGCTTCGGGTTGACCAAACACTCATTGAGTGTTACTGGCTCTGCAATCACAACTTACTCTTCTTCTCGGGCGGCACGGCACCTAGTACACAAAGATTGAGATTAAGAGAGAAGCAGTTAAGAAAAATTATAAGCTTATGTACAAATATTTAGTTACATTTGCATACCTTAAAATTATACAAACTTGTATTGACTAGTACTAGTAAGACGCCTTGTATCTAGACCTTTCACAGTTTGGTTTCGGTGCCTATTTTTATTATGTACTTGTGCATTGGAATATATTATATCAATAATCCAGATTATCGTGTGCTGTGTTGGAAGTTTGATGTTAACATTAGAGACATTTCTTCTTTATCCATATCTGTATATCATTGTATATCAGATAACATAATACCAGTATCAAATTAACCTTTGATTAAATGATGTAATTATTCTATTGTGTCGTTAAATATAAATTTAGTGGAAGGGTCATATGATTTACTTGTTACTAGTTCTAGTTCTTATTTTTGTAAATAAAAACAATGATGTGTGCTAAAAGTTCATTTGAATTTTCTGTATGTAAGTTCTTTGTTGTTTCTTTAATATAGGTTTATTTTATGGAATACTGTGTGCTAAAAGTTCATGTGAATTTTTTTTAATTTTAGAAATATATTAGCTATGGAATTACCTGCGGATTAAAGATTTCCTGCGGATTTACCTTTGGAAATACGTACTATTTTTATGTTTCAATAACAAAAAAAAAGTTATTTATGGCGGTTTTAACCGCCCATATTTTCAATTTACGGCAGTTCCCTTCCTGTCGCAACATAGAACGACAGTTGGAGTGATGGTTTTAGAAACCATCGCGATACTGCCTGGAAACACACGTTTTTGCGACAAAAATAAAACTGTCGCAACTAGTAAATTGTGGCGGTTCAAACCGCCGTAATTTGCCAATATTAACCGTCGCAACTTGCCAAATTTTCTTGTAGTGGTGAAGTGGAGTTTGCAGTGGACCTGATACCAGGTACGAGTCCATTGTCAATGGCTCCTTACCGGATGTCCGCTTCAAAGTTAAGTGAATTGAAGAAACAATTGGAAGAATTGCTTGAGAAGAGGTTTGTCCGACCGAGTATTTCTCCTTGGGGTGTTCCTGTGTTGTTAGTGAAGAAGAAGGGCGTAAGTATGAGGTTGTGTGTTGATTATCGGCAGTTGAATAAAATGAATATCAAGAATAAATATCCACTTCTGAGAATTGACGATTTGATGGATCAGTTAGTAGGCGCCTGTGTGTTTAGCAAGATTGACTTGAGGTCAGGTTACCATTAGATTCGTGTTAGGCCTGATGATATTCCGAAGACATCTTTTAGGATGAGGTATGGTCACTATGAATACTCTGTGATGTTGTTTGGAGTGTCCAATGCACTTGGTGTGTTCATGGAGTATATGAATCGGATTTTTCATGAGTATTTAGATAAGTTTGTTGTGGTTTTCATTGATAATATTCTGATATACTCTAAATCTGAAGAAGAGCATGCTGAGCATTTGAGCGCTGTGTTGCAAGTATTGAAGGAGAAGAAGTTGTATGCAAAACTGTCAAAGTGTGAGTTTTGGTTGAAGGAAGTGAGTTTTCTCGGCCATGTGATTTCAAGTGGTGGGATTGTTGTGGATCCTTCTAAGATTGATGCTGTGTTATAGTGGGAGACTCTGAAGTATGCTACTGAGATACGAAGTTTCCTTGGATTGGAAGGATATTACCGAAAGTTTATCGAGGGTTTTCTAAGTTGGCATTACCTTTGACTCAGCTGACTCGAACGGGTCAAGCTTTTGTGTGGGATGTAGCTTGTGAAGAGAATTTTGTGGAATTTAAGAAGAGGTTAACGAACACTCCAGTGTTGATTTTTCCTAATCCGAATGAATGTTTTGTAGTCTATTGTGATACACCGAAGATGGGTCTTGGTGGGGTGTGGATGCAGAATGGTCAAGTTGTTGCTTATGCTTCCAGGCAGTTGAGGGTTCATGAAGTTAATTACCCTACCCATGACTTAGAGTTGGCAGCTGTGGTGTTTGTGTTAAAAATTTGGAGACATTATCTGTTTGGCTCTAAGTTTAAAGTGTTCAGCGATCATGAGAGTTTGAAATACTTATTTGATCAGAAAGAGTTGAATATGAGGCAGAGAAGGTGGTTGGAATTGTTGAAGGATTATGACTTTAATTTGAATTACCATCCTGGTAAAGCAAATGTAGTGGCTGATGCATTGAGCATGAAGTCATTGCATATGTCGATGCTTATGGTGAAAGAGTTGGAGTTACTTGAGCAATTTAGAGATTTGAGTTTGGTATGTGAAGAGACTCCTGACAGTGTGAAGTTGGGAATGTTGAAGTTGACTAGTGGTATTCTCGAAGAGATCAGAATGGGGCAACAATCTGACTTGAAGTTGGTTGACCAGTTGACCTTGATCAACCAAGGTAACAGATGTGAATTCCGGATTGATGAGAATGGTGTGATGAGGTTCAGAGACAGGGTGTGTGTCCCAGATGTTCCAGAAATTAAGAAAAGCATTATTGAGGAGGGACATCGAAGTAGATTGAGTATTCATCCTGGTGCTACGAAGATGTACCAAGATTTGCAGAAGTTGTTTTGGTGGCCAGGTATGAAGAAGGATATTGCCGAGTTTGTTTATGCGTGTTTGACTTGTCAGAAGTCAAAGATTGAGCATCAGAAGCCTTTAGGTATGATGCAACCGTTGAATATCCCATAGAGGAAATGGGATAGCATTTAAATGGACTTTGTGTCGGGGTTGCCGAGAACTGCAAAGGGAAATTATTCGATTTGGGTGATTGTGGATAGATTAACTAAATCGACTAATTTCTTGCTGATGAAGATTAATCATTCTATGCAGAAGTTAGCCGAGATGTACATTGAGGAAATTGTGAAGTTGCATGGGATACCTTCGAGTATTGTGTCGGATAGAGACCCGAAATTTACATCGAGGTTTTGGAAGAGTTTACAAGATGCTTTGGATACTAAGTTGAGGATGAGTTCTGCATATCATCTGCAGACGGACGGTAAGACGGAAAGGACTATCCAATATTTAGAGGATTTGCTGAGGGCTTGTGTGTTGGATCACATAGGATATTGGGATAGCCATTTACCATTGATTGAGTTCACGTACAACAACAGCTTTCATGCTAGTATTGGAATAATGCCATATGAAGGGGAGAAGGTGTAGAACTCCCTTATGTTGGTATGAGTCAGGCGAGAGTGTTGTACTCAGACCTGAGATTGTGCAGGAGACGACTGAGAAGATTAAGATGATCCAAGAAAGGATGAGAGCTTCGCAGAGTCGTCAGAAGAGTTATCACGATAAGAGGAGAAAAGCACTTGAATTCCAAGAGGGAGACCACATGTTTCTAAGGGTGACTCCAGTGACTGGTGTGGGTCTAGCTTTGAAGTCTAGAAACCTCACTCCATGTTTTGTTGGTCCATATCAAATCTTGCAGAGGATAGGAGAGGTAGTCTATCGGATTACTTTACCACCGTCGCTTGTGAATTTGTATGATGTGTTCCATGTGTCAAAGTTGAGGAAGTACATTCCAGATCCATCGCATGTGATTCAGATGAATGATGTACAAGTGAGGGATAATCTGACTGTGGAAGCATTACCTGTGCGGATTAATGGTCGTGAAATGAAGCAACTGCGGGGTAAAGACATGGCTTTGGTGAAGGTGTTAAGGGGTGGACCAGCTGGCGAAAGTTGGACTTGGAGCGTGAAGATCAAATGAAGGAGTCGTATCCGACTCTGTTTCCTCCATGTAATTTTTTAGGGCGGATATTCATTAAGTGGGGGAGAGTTGTAACACCCCAAAATAATTATAATATTTATTTAATTGAATTATTATGATTATTCGGTGTTTTGGTGAATATTATGATGCATGGTGACTTTGTGTGGTGTTGTGGGGTAGCATTGAGTAAAGGGAATATTGAGGCATTTAGAACTAGTAATATAATTAAGATTATTTTGTTGATAATAATAATAATAATATAATTTGAATAATTAGATTATTATTTAGATTATTATTATTATTATTTAGATTATTATTATTATTAGTAGTATTACAATAATTAAGAGGACCATTAAGGGTAAGACGGTAATATTGAGAAGGGTTAGTGAGGATAATATGGGTAAATCATAATTAGGGTCCAAGAGGTAGGTTTAACAAAAAGAAAAGTGAGAATTAGGGGAGTTATTTTGTGCAATCGTAAGAAGTGAAGAGGGAATTGAGGAAAGGAGGCTAGGGCACAGAGAACGAGAGAATCAACCGTAGAACCCCAAAGAAGGATTTGTTGCTGGAAAAATTCGTGGTATGGGGGGTTAAGCCGGGTTAATATGTCTGATATGTGTTTAAGGTAGAAGTAGTTATGTGTTATGTATTTCTGACGAATATTTGTGGCGGATCTATGATGAACTTTGTGATGATTTTACGTGAATCTGTGTGCGTTTGATTTCTGTCATGAATTTGTACGAGTTGCTGAAATTTCTGTGAAATTCGTGTGAATGATTATTGTTGCTGTGATGAATATGTGAACAAAACCAGATCTAAAATTGAAGGTGGGATTAACGAATTAGGACTTAATAATTAGAAAGAAATTGATGAAAATAATGAAGTAGGATAAGGACTTGGATCTGTGATGAATCGAAACTGTTTTGGGTCTGATTTTGGAAGATCGACGGTGTTGGAATGGGAAGTTTTTCGTTCAGATGCGAAATATGAGTTTTGGAGTGTTTTCTGGCAATACGCGTAACGGGGGAGTATTACGCGTAAGAGGGGACACACCCAGGGTGATACGCGTAGCATACGCACCCGTCCCCAGGGCCAGCACGACCTTCTGCCAAGATGCATAGTATACGCGTACGGAGAGTGGGGTCAGCACGACCTTCTTATTTGCAGTGCAAAAAAACATTCTCTATCCATAACAAAAAAAATAGAATAGATATTAATCCTTTATAAGTTACTTAAAACAAATTTAACCCAAATCCATGAGGAAACTCCGAAATCCTGGAGAATAAATTAAATATCCTAAATATTATGTATGATTGCCTCGCCCTATGATCAAAAACTCATTCCCAAACTAAACATGAAAAACTGCAAGATCAAATGTATCTAGTTTAAATCCACAAAAGAGATATAGATCAACAACTCTTGTAAACAAATTGATCAAGCCCTTAGTGACAAAAAGGAAGAGGAGTAGAGTTAGATGGACTCCATGCTTGAGCCTTCTCTAAAATGGAAACCTTCCCTGCCGACGCACAACCCCACATTCAAGCATATCACCTACGATCTCATTAAGTGCCACCACCCATTAACCGAAACACGATTTCAAATAAAAGTAGGAGGATTAAAAGATATAATATTGTCCATCACAATTGTTAGTCTAGAAGATAACGCCTTAATTACCAATTTACACAAGCATCCCACCATATAATATGTTTGAAATCGCCTAGATATGAAGAGGATTCCACCTTACCAATAAGTGGAAAAACTAAGTTAATAGGATCCAAATAATGTGGTCATCGCAAAAAACTAATTAAACACGAACCAGACACCCTTCTTAATAAGCTGCCAAAACATCATAATAAAAGTAAAGTTAAAATCATATGGACCTTTTTTTTACAATACACTACAACAAAATAAAAATTTCTAACGATTTTTCATCTCGGCCCAATATTCAACCGAAGTGAATAAAATAGGAATGACACTTTTAATTAGAAAAAAAAAAACTGCATATTTCTTCGGTTGTGTTGACAATCGATAAGAAAAAATTTCAGGGGAAACACACCTTCCATTCCAATGAACTACAGTTTTCAATTTTTATTTTAAAAATTACAACCTAATCCATTGGTTGACTTGGCAACCAATAGGAAAAGTATTTGACTTGGTGGCTCGCATTTGTTTAATTTTATAATTAAAATTTGGGCGTCATATTACCTTAGTTGGGGTGGGAACCAATAGGTAAAGTTATTCTGATTCCTTCGGTTAAGCCACCCAAGCGATAGGAAATCCCTTTAATATTTTTTATTTTTTAACTAAAATTATGGTGCCTTATTCCTTTAATTGGGGTAACAACCTAGAGGTAGAGTAAATACATATTCCCTTGGTTTAGCCGCCCAACTAATATGAAAACTCACACAATATTTTTTTTTTAAATATAACGAGGTTTATTTAGAATATAATGCCACTACAAGAAAAACTGTCTCCAGCCTCGTGATATAGTGACGTGAAAATTATGTGGCAAAAAAAAGAGAGTTGTGACGTGATTATCACGTCGCTACATATTTTTATTATTAAAATATTGACATTGCTGCATGCATAGGAGAAAGTCAGAATTTTTTTTTTAAACAAAATGTTGTGACGTGGTAATCACGTCGCACCTTTAAAAGTAAAATAAAAAATAAAAGAAATCAGGCATGCACAGGTTAGCAGATGGGGGGAGATTTGAAATTTTCAAATTTTTAGTTGTGACGCGATAATCACGTCGCAACATGAAATTTAAAAATTAAAAGGACGTTAAGGAGGGAAGAAGTCTGGCGTTGAATTGATGGGAGACAGTTTACTGACACTTTTATTTGTGTCATGATTCCAATGTCACAATTTTTTTACTGTTGGGATGTTGTGACGTGAATTTCACGTGGCAAAGTTGTGACGTGAAATTCACGTGGCAAAATGGTCTATATAATTTCCACATTTCTCTCTCTCGTCCAGACTATATAAGTTTATGAATGTTGGGATGTTGTGACATGAATTTCACGTGGCAAAGTTGCGACGTGAAATTCACGTGGCAAAATGGTCTATATAATTTCCACATTTCCACTCTCTCTCGTTCAGACTATATAGTTTTTTAATGTTGGGATGTTGTGACGTGAATTTCACGTGGCAAAATGGTCTATATAATTTTCATATTTCTCTCTCCCGCTCAGACTATATAATTTCCACATTTCTCTCTCCAGCCACATGTTTTAGTGAAGTGGAAAACATGTGGCAAAATATAGGTGTTTGCGACTTGTTAAACACGTCACTAGCTTATTTATCATTAAAATAATACATTTAAAGTTAGCAAGTGGGTTACTAGATTTTTATTTTTAAAAAAAAATGTTGTGACGTGAAAATCACGTCGCAACTCTTAAATTTAAATAAATAAAAATTAAAAAAGGCAATTAGTGACGTGTTTTACATTTCGCAAGTTGAAAATTTGAAATTTATCCGTTGAGTGTTGCGACGTTGATTTAACGTCGCTAAATGGACTATTTATTTTATATGAATTTTAAGTTTCTCAGACCATTCCCTTTCTCTCTTTCCTTCTCTTTCCCTTCTTCTTTCTCTCTTTCCCTTCGTCTTTCCCTTCCCTTCCCCTTTCTCACTCAGAATTCTCTTCTCTTTCATTTTTTCCCCAACTTCAAACTTAAGATAATTTCTCCTCTTCTCTTCTTTTCCTTTTTTTTTTGTTTATTTTCATAATATATTCTGAAATTATTAATTTACTTATTATTTTTTTCTGTATTTTAATAGATTGAAAGAGATTGAAGAAGATTATTTGGAGAAGATTTTGAGAAAGATTGAAGGAGATTGAAGAAGAGGTATTTTTGTAATTAATTTTTTTCTTCTGAATTTTATATATTATTGGTTTTGTTATTGTTTAAATATAATACTATTTTTTTTGTAAAAAATATTTATTGTGATATATAAATTTAAAACGAAAATGTAATATTTAATTTTTTAAAATATATTTTTCTGAAAACGAAAATATGTGATATTTATTTATTTAAAACGAAAATATATTTGTATTATATAAAACAAATTATATTTATTTATTAGATAAAAAAGGTTTTATTAAATAAATCATATTTTATTTATTAAATAAAACAGAATATATATATTATATAGTTATTTAAAAATAGAATATATAATATATTATATATTTATTAAAAACAGATTTTATGTATTTTTAAAAATAAAATATAAAAAAACATAATATATAATATTTATTAAAAAATAGAGTATAAAAAAAACAGATTATATATTTATTTAAATAAACAGAATATATTATCACTACTAGAAATACTCTGTTTTCCTGCGGATTTTGACAAAATTTCCGCAGGAAACTTGTTACCTGCGATTCTTCCTGCTATTTTCTGTTTCCAAATAAAACCTTCGTGGGTAATTAATTTAGCAGGTAAAGTCGCAGAAAAAAGTCGCAAGAAAATGTTGCAGGAAAGAAACGCAGGTAAAACAGCTAAATTCGCAGATAATACCGCAGGTAACTAAAGTTCTCGCAGGAAAAGTCGCAACAAATTTAAAATCCGCAGGTAAATCCGCAGGTAACTAAAGTTGTCTCTCTGGTTTTTAATTTTTTTAATTAATTGTGTTTAATTTATATTAAAAATATTATTATTAATGTTAAATATCAAAGTAATAATATTATAAAAATAAAAATCTAATTTGAATAAGCCAATGCAACACCAATCACATTCAAATTTTTAAAGCAACCAAACATTACTATAAAGTCAATAACAAATACTTCTAGAGTTACACTACAAAAAATGACTAAAAATGACACAATCAAGTTACTAATAATCACTTGTTCAACAAAATTAATAAGAAAAAACAATGCAAATTTCAAACTACTACCTCCGTCCCTAATTATAAGACCCTGCTGAGTTTTTTTCTTGTCCCATTTTATAAGACCCTCTTCAACTTTCAAAGTACATTAATTATTCTTTTCCAAACATACCCCTAATTATATTATTTATTTTTTTGCACTCTGTAATAAATACAATTACATACACATTAATTATTTCTCTCTCCTAAGGATAAACTTGTAAAATTATACAAAATAATCAATAAATTTAATATTCTAACCAAATTTCTTAATTCTCGTGTTTTTCTCAACGGGGTCTTATATTTAGGGACGGAGGTAGTATTTAACAAGAAAAAACAATCCAAATCAAAATTCACTACTAATGTGTGCACTAATGTCTTCAACTAATTCATCAACATCATCTTCACTTGGATCTTGTGAGAGAGTTCCATTTCCCATGACTTAATACCATTTTGCACTATTTCCTCCAATGATCCTTCTGGCCATTCCTGAAAAAGTTAACACAAAATTGAGAGAAAAAAAAACATATGATTTAGAAGTGATAAGATTAAGGTGTGGTGTGGTGGTTTACTTTGGTTCTTGCTTGTTCGAAAAGCTGGTTGATGAAGTCCATAAGTGGGAGGGCCACCATGTCTCCACTGGATGTTGGAAATTAAAAATATATAGAAATTATAAAAATTGATTTTTAATTCCGCGATACACAATATGCAAAATCGTGTAGAAAATATTAAAAAGTTTTGAAAATGAAACTTCGTATAAATATATAAAAAATCAATGCAGTCAACATAAATAACTAGAACATATTATAATTCTTAGTTAATATAAGAAACTCTAATACTTAGAGAAAGACACTAGTGGTGGTGTTATATAAGACTATACGAATTTGTCTTAAAAAGACACTAGTGGTTATGGAGAGTGTATGTCTATAAACTATCTTCAATTTTGATTTTTAAGTATTGAGACAGAAAAATGAGGGCTTGATAAAACGGCATGTGACACGAGGGTCTTCACTTTCTGTATATAATAACAGTGATAGATAATAGATAGATAAATTAGTTCAAGAGACACCACTAACACTAACAAGCATTTCAATCCCTAACCTGGCCCGTCTTAACATATAGATAGCAAGGACATGAAAAGAAGAATCAGTAGATTACCCGTGACATGGAACAGAAAGCTAAGCAGTGTCTGTTGCAGTTTGGGTCACCCCGGATTTCACTAACAGCTTAGTCAAATTATCTGGGGAGCAAACATGATACTTGACTTTTCCAGAGGGTGAAAGAAACATCTGCCAGTTCAAGCTTATCCGAGGTAAGACTAGGGGTGTCCATAGTTTTACTCAGTACCGTCAATGCAAGCCGAAATTTTTGTCCCAGCCTGCAAACAGGAAAGAAACTCCAAAAGGATGGAGACCAAAAGTGGAGATACTTTTCGTTTTGAACTCACTCAACTGAGCCCAAGAAAATCTGCACTATTAACTGGCCACTGTTAGAAACTCAAATTAACAAGTTGAAAAATTAACTTCCACATCTTTTAACATTTCCTCAACTTATAAAATATCGGCCCAATTGTCATCATTACAATATGTTGCTCCATTTCCTTCACCGCATCAAGGCTACCGGAAAACAGAGCCATCCCTCCGGTTTCGAACCTATCCCTTTAACCCCAGTTCCTTCGCATTATCCACTACCCAATTCCTGTAAATTCTAAATGTAGAGATGCAGTCACAGAATCAGTTCAAGTTTACAGGAGAATATGATGGTGATGCTACATATATATCTAAAGACACTATAAATCTAAAGACAAACGTTGCTAACATGAAAAGTTAATCCCTATCAGCTTTAGAGTGAAAAATCTTGCTGAAGTAATCATGTTCCCAAGTTTTATTTTATGAGATGTCTCCCCAAGGTATGCAGCTGATGTTTGGACGGATATCAGAATTCTTCAGGGCTTGTTGGCATGTTTTTGAGGAATATGTTCTTACTGGTTTTATAGTGCTAAGCATAATCTTCGAAGACCGCACCGACTTCAGGCTCGTGTTTAGGACAAGAGGGAGGAGGGGCATTAGATGCACCGTACCTTGCAGATTCAGAACTGTTAGAATAAACACTGCTAGTGGGAAAATTGACTTTTGAACGATCCATTGATGGCGGCACAGCCACATTTGGCCTAACATTAACGCTGCCTGCTTGGGAATTAGTATTTAGAGTCTGAATCTCCAGCAGTGCTTCCAACTCTGCAATTTTTATACTTGCTTCTGATGCCTCCATCGCAACTTTACTTTTCGCTCTCTCTTTGTCAGCTACTAAAATAAGACAAAATATCATCAAGGAATAGAAAAAATGTCAATAAATGCATAAAAAATGTATTATTTCCTTGTAAAAAAGACCACCACTTCCTCAAAATTGACACGTGCCTACACTTTAACTGTCAGAACTGGCAAGAAAGGTTAATATGTACAAAATGTCTATTAATGGGTGTTTATGTCGATAAATTCATTAGAGAACGAAAGCACATGCCTATGAACACAACGAAGCAGAATCCAGATAACAATAGAACGTGAATAGAGTATCCATACCAAGCCTTTCTTTTATGACAGCAGCATTTTCAGCCCGAGTGTTTTTTTGAAAAGGAGGATATATCACGGTACATTTCATTTGAAGGACGAATTCCTGCATCCTCCATCCATTGTAGTACCTGCATCAGAATTTGCTTCATTTTCCATGTGATTTATTGCATTGCTAAACACTAGATAAGTGAAACTGAATATTCATGAATTACAAAAGTCTGTACGAGACTAGTGCAAGTGGCATTGAAGACAATTCAGCAAAAAGAGATGCAAATTATTGGGTTATTATGATTTTTATCAACTTGAGAGCCTTATAACAGTGTTAATAGGCTAGGCCTGGGATTAAATTAGATAATAAGTAGGAAGTGTGTTGTTGTTATCAATGAACCTGATGCATGATAAGAAATTGGGATATTGTTTGATTTATATAGCTGACCCCATCTAGTAAGACAATGTTTGTTCTAGGAATTTTAGTATTAAGTATTATTATATTTATAAACTACCTCCATCCCAAAATATAAGACCATCTTGAGTTTTTCTGTCTTTTTTTTATAATATTTCTTCCCAATTTTCAACTACATTAATTATTTCTTTAGCAACATATTGCTAATTATGTTACATCTTTTTTTGCAATATATGAAAAATACTTTATAAAACCATTAACTAATCATCTCTCTTACGGTAAACTTATAAAAATATATCAATCGTTAACAAATTTTATACCAATCCCAACTTTTTTTAAACATCTATCAATGAAACTTATATATACAAGTAAATTCAGGAATTCAGGAATACAAGGCCTCCAAAGTCATGAAGTTAAATTCTGCATGTATCATTATTATATTAAATCTTAATTAAGTGCACACAAATGAGATAGAAACAATAAAATAAAGTTAAATTGTTTTCATAAATTCTCCGAAACAGTCTCACAATATGGAACTTATGAAACAACTTTTAGGTAAATTGAAATAGTTTGACTTTATTTTATCTTTTGTTGTAGAAATAGATACAAGAAATCACCAATATCATGGAGTGCCTTTCCGTTAAGTCTTGAAACATCAAGCTGTTGGACTGCATTGAAGAGTACAACTGATGTTGAATCGTTTACCACTCCTTCCCCAGAGACTAAGCTGTATAGTAAAGGAGTAGCTTCTTGATTAAGAACCTACAACAGCCTCCAAATGCAGTGTTGAAACTAAGATCATGTGGATATATAATTAAATGGATAAAGCTATTCACAAAGCTAACCAACCTGTAGCGTACAAACTGTGTAGGTTGAGGAGAAAATTACTCATTAATGTCAAATTGCTCAGCCATATATTTAGGCGAGACACAGTCAGTACTCTGCAAGTAGTTAATGCTGTTAGTAATTCAAATTTGATTATGCAGGGAAATCACATTACTTAGATTAGAATAGCATACAAAATCTCATTAAATTCAACAAATGCAGTACGGATTGAAAAATGATTCTAGACATTACAAAATGAGAACCAATGAAAAGCAAAAGGTAAATGATATGGAAGTGTTCATATATAGTAGAAATTAGCTATATATTACTGTCATCAAGATTGCGATCAATTTTACCATCCATATTATCATCATCAGCACTACTTTTGTAATACCCCGTATTTTATTAATTCGGATGATATTATATTGTGAGAGTAAAGGGAATTGGAAAGAACTTTTGCCACTGATTGAGTTTTCTTATAACAATAGTTACCATGCAAGCATCGGCATGGCTCCTTATGAAGCATTGTATGGGCGAAATGTAGAACGCCTTTGTGTTGGGCGGAAATTGGCGAATATAGAATTTTGGGACCCGAAATCATCTAAGAGACTACGAAAAAGATTCGAATGATCCGCGAGAAAATTAAGCAAGCACAAGATCGACAAAAGAGTTATGCGGACAATCGAAGGAGACCTTTAGAATTTGAAGAAGGTGACCATGTGTTTTTGAAAGTCACTCCTAGATTGAGATTGAAAGGACCGTTTAAGTCACGCAATTTAAGCCCAAGATACGTGGGACCGTATCAGATCTTAGAAAAGATTGGTGAAGTAGCTTACAGATTGGCCTTACCGCCTTCTCTGTCGGAAATGCACGATGTTTTCCATGTATCTCAACTTCGGAGATTTATTCCAGATCCTCTTCAGCCGATTCTACCGGATGCTATTGAAATAGAAGCAGACTTAACATTTGAACCTCAACCGAGCCGCATTGTAGGAAGAGAAACGAAAGTATTAAGGAACAAGGACATTTCTCTCGTTAAGGTGCAGTGGGATGTAACGCATCCGAGTGATGCAACTTTGGAACTTGAATCGGAAATGCGAGATGCTTACCCTCATTTGTTCAGGTAATCTTTTAAATTCGAGGGCGAATTTCTATTTAAGGGGGGGAGGATGTAGTACCCCGTATTTTATTAATTCGGATAATATTATATTGTGATCGACTGAGCCCAGTGTACTCTGAGAAATTATTTGACAAAATAATTAGAGTAACTGAGGAACTTAGAATAAATCCAACTAATATTATCTGACTCTGAGGTATTTTATTAATTTGGACTTAAGAGACTTTTTGGACATTTAGTAGTATTATTTCTAATACTAAGTTTACTACTTTTTATTTCCTTCCACTTTCCAAACATAAAAAGAAAAAGATAGTAAGAAAGAGATAGAAAGAAGAAAGAAGGAAAGAAAGAGAAAAAGAGGAGAAAGAGGAAATTTGAAGAACTTCAAGAATCATCATCATCCATTCATCCCATCCTTGCCCAATCATCTCATCATCCTCATCTTGATCATCTAGAGGTGGGTTCTAGTTAGAAACCACATTTTTAGAGTTTTTGGAATGATTGAGTTTTTAGGTCAATATGTTGAATCGATGTTTTTAACGCACTACAACAAAAGTAAGTTATAACATCGCACCTTAGACAGCGCTTTAATACAAAAGCGCTGCTATAAGTTAAAAACAAGGAAACTAGCCATTTAAAAAAGTAAAAGCGCAAAAAAATACAAGACCTTAGACAGCGCTTTGGTCAAAAGCGCTTTATAAGGTATTATAAATTTAAAAAAAAAATTTAATGGAAAATATTAGACAGCGCTTTAGTTAAAAGCGCTTTCTAAGGTCTTAAAAATTAAAAAAAATAAAATCAAAAGCGCTGTCTAAGGCCAACCTTTGAAAGCGCTTTTAAAAGCGCTGTCTAAGGTCCAGCTTAGAAAGCGCTTTTATTAAAAGCGCTGTCTAAGGTATAATAAAATTAAAATATATGAATAGTCAGTATTCATTTTCATATTTCCGCTCTTTCTTCTCCCCTGCATGCGAACAGAGCTCAAAACCCTTCACCGAAAAACCTTCACCGTCAACCGTCCGTCAACCGTAAACCTTGCCGTCCGTCCGTTTCTGCTGATTTCCGTCGTCGTTCGTTTCTGCTCATTGTCGTCGTCCGTCCGTTTCTGCTCTTTGATACATTTCGTTCTTGCATTGCCGTTGTTACCGTCGTTAAAGGTACGTCGTTGTTGTGTTTTGTTAAGTTTTGTTAATGAAGTTAATGAAAATGAGTTTTGTTAATGACGTTAATGAAAATGAGTTTTCGTTCTTTCTGCTCTTTGATGAGTTTTGTTAATGAAGTTATGTTGGACTGTTTTATTAATGAAGTTTTGTAGTGAATGAGTATGTTTGAAGTTTTGTTAATGAAGTTTTGTAGTGAATGAGTATATTTGATGAGTTTGTTAATGAGTTTTGTTAATGAAGATTTGTTAATGAAGTTTTGTAGTGAATGTGTATGTTTGATGAGTATGTTTGATGAGTTTTGTTAATGAAGTTATTGTTTAGGTCGAAATTAGTTGGACTGTTGTTGGAATTTGAATTGTTAACATGCTAGTTTAGGTTAGTTTTAGTGAGCTAACTCCAAGTATTTTTGTTTAAAACATATTTTATTATATTTGTTAAATCGTTTAGTTTAGTTTAGTTTAGTTTAATGAAGTTTTGTTTAAAACATCTTCTAAATAGTTTAGTTTAATGAAGTTTAGTTTAATGAAGTTTTGTTTAAAACATCTTCTAAATAGTTTAGTTTAGTTTTATTAAATCTTCTAAAAAACTTTTATTTTAAAACATATCCAACTCTTTAGCCATTATAGCTAAAGAGGTAAAATTTGTTATATACTTGATTTCTTTCTTATATTTGTTATATATTATGTCATATTTGTTATATTTGATATCCTTGATTTCTTTATTATATTTGTTATATATTATATTTGATATCCTTGATTTATTTATTATAGGTTAGATGGCTACTAACAATGATCACCCACATGATGATGATCACCCACATGATGATGATCACCTACATGATGATGATCCCGATATTCAGGTTGGAAGTAACAGATCTATGGAAGCAGAGATTAGAAGAGGAATAACCATTATGAAGAGAGTGATCCATGCTAGAGATCAAGGCATCACTTATAATGTGCATTGGAGCGCCCATAATACACTTATTGAGCCTAACGGTCATACTTTGACAAGTTTCATTGGTGCACTTGTAAGGAATGCGGTTCCTATTACTTGTGATGATTGGAGATCCAAACAGTTGAAGGAAACCAAAGAAAAAATTTGGAATGAGATAAAGGTACCATAATTATGTCTTTAATTATGCCAACTAATTATGTCCTTCAAATTAATTGTACTAACCAATGTGTATGGTTTTTTTAGAGGTGCTTCAACGTCGAGGAAGAAAGAAAAGCTTTTTTGATGAGATTGGCAGGGAAGCTCCTAATAGGGTTTAGGACATATTTAAACCGCACCTATCTTAGGGATGCTGACGATAACTTTGTTGATGGAGAGTATCCATCTAAATATGCAAGTTTGATTTCACCACAAGAATGGATAACGTTTAAATCCAAACGGCAAACCCCAGAATTTACGCGATTAAGTGCAATTAATCGGGAAAGAGCATCAGCTCCCAAGTATAAATACAGGAAAGGACGTGTTGGATATGGACGTTTGGAGCAATCTTTGGTAAGTATCAATATATTGCAATGCTATAATAATTGTTCATCATGAGTTATAGTTGATCATATTATTTGGCTTTATATGTAGTTACAACAGGCGAATAGCTCTGAAACATCTCTTCCTGCACATGTCTTGTGGAAGGAAGCCCGTGTGGGCAAGTCTGGAGTTGTTGCAGTAGAGGTTCTACAAGTATTTGAGAAATGTGTAAGTATAACAATATTTCTTTAATTAAATCAAAACTTTATTAACAAATATTTGACAAATATTCGATATTCATCTGATTTTCAGGAGGCGTTATCTCAGTCTGTATCTCCAGACGATACCAGGAGCATACTTAGTCGGGCATTAGATGTCCCTGAGTATTCTGGTCGGGTGAGGGGTAAGGCATTTGGGATCACCCCGACCTCCTTGAATATTAAAAAGGGAAAGGTTGCTAGTAATGCAGAACTTCAAGCTAAATTGGAAGCACTAGAAGCTGAGGTTCGGGAATTACGAAAGGAAAAAGAAAGGGATAACGCTTCATATGTTAGAGATGGATAGGAGAAAGATAGTATCAACTGCAGCTTTCATCCGATTATTCTAGAGGTATTTATATATATATATTTATGAAATTAAATTAGTAGCTTAAATTATTTAAATGACATATATACACATTAACAATGGCATATTTATTTTTAGTTTTAGGGCGTTTCCCAATGTCAGCTCTTCTTATCTTCACCAACTTATCGGAATGTTGCAAAGGGAAAAGTGTATAACAATGGGGTACAATTACTTCACAATAAATCCCTCCCTACTGGAAGTTTGAAAGTATCAGTTGATATTGCTATAGAGGAGGAAGCACCATTATCCTATCCTGACGATGATTCGGATGTAACATTGGTGCGAGATGCTACAGGGTCGTATGTTGCATGGCCGTCAAACCTCATACTCGTAGGATATGAGGTATGCTTAAAACCGTTATAAACCTTTGTTAACCTTAATGTGTAGATTCAAAGATTTTACGAGCATTTTATTTTCATTTTTTACATTGTAATGTTATTTAGACTCCAACAAAATCCAAAACAAAGGATAAGCGGATTCCGGAGCATACCGAGTCCGTTGTTTCAAAAAAACAAGTACATCACAATTATATGATATTTATGCATAGAAAATGTTAAATTGGATATCTTATACTTCATCTAACAAATTATATGATATATAGCTGCCTGGTAAAAAGATTAGCAACATTTCAATGCAAAAAAATGTTGGTGCTAAGAAGAGTAGGGGTAGAAAACAACCTATCTCCAAGTTTAGGTCGTGCCTCCAGACGTATCTACAAGTGACAGATATTATCACCGGAGGTGTTCGTCTTATACATATGGAGAAAGGTATCTATGGCTTTGAAAACAAATTAATGATGTTTTTATTTAAGGTTTCTGTATGACAGAGTTATGCGCCCACACGGATTGCAGCAAAGATTTGCATTCCTATGCCCGGCGTCTGTCAACTTAACCTTAATAATCAATAAACCAGATGAGGTCCTGGCGTATATACGCGACGTCTTTATGGACAACCAAGAAACGGAAAAGTTGTTCTTTTTACCGTTTAATACTGGGTTAGATTTTCATTCTAAATTCATCTATTATAGTTTTTTTTGTATTTTGACGTCGTGTAGAAAGTTTCCATCTAACACTTGTTTAATCTTACAGTGGACATTGGTTGTTGGTCGCAATTAATCCTAGCAGAGCAATGGTGTATTATCTGGATTCGTTAGGAAATGATTGGACAACATACCCGGATTTGAAGAAGTGTATTGACACGTAAGTGAGATTGTTCTAAATATGAATGTGTATATTTATTTGTTTGTTTATTTATTTATGTGAATTTTTCTAAATATTCACTTATATTTTATTAGCGCTATACAAGCTTTCCTAGCACTACGAGCTAGCCATCTACCACAACGGAGAGTCAACCCCATTATTACATGGAATACAGTGAAGGTATATTAATTATCACATGTGTTATTATATTAGTGATGCTACTTGATAAAACTTAGGATTTATCCATATTTTCTTTTCATTTGTAGTGTCCTCGGCAACGCAATCAAATAGATTGCGGCTATTTCATGTTGAGGTTTATGAGAGACACTCTTTTGTTGGATCGAATAGAGATTCCGTCCGATGTATGTATTTCTAACTTATGAGTTATTTTAATATTAACACATATCTCTCATGTCTAATGAAATAGTTAAAACTAAATCAAACTATGTTATATTATTATGAAGTACTTTGAAGAATGCAAGTGTGCTCATTACTCAATTTCTCAATTGGATGAAATTAAAGAGGATTGGTGTCAATTCATTATGGAGCTCGGAATTTTACAAGGTATAATATTGTACTCTTACTTTAATTGATGAGAATTTAAATATGTGTAACTTTGTTTATGTATTCTTTTAATTGAATTACAATCTTTGTGTTTTCAGGACCTATAATGTAGATTTGAAGCATACCTTTGGTTGGATGCAAAAGTACTAGTATAAGTGATATGTGCATTTGTACTAGTATATAATTTTGGTTTGTAATTTTAAATATATATATTGGTTTGAATTGCCAATTGTTTTGGATATATAATTTTGGTGTAAATTGGTACATTTAAATAGGATAAATTGGATTGATTTGAATCTCCAAATTGTGGTATTTTTCTGAACAGGTCAAAAACAGGTCAAATTCTGGTTGAAAAAACCTGGTAAAAATTGAGGTTTTAAAAAATTTATATAAAATTTTTCGTATACCTTAGACAGCGCTTTTACCAAAAGCGCTGTCTAAGGTAAACCTTAGACAGCGCTTTGGGTGAAAGCGCTGTCTAAGGTATACCAAAAAAGTCAAACAAGGTAGGGCTTAGACAGCGCTTTCACCAAAAGCGCTGTCTAAGGTATACGAAAAATTTATATAAAGGTACCATAGACAGCGCTTTTCATTAAATATACCCACCTTTAGACAGCGCTTTTGGTATTAACCAAAGCGCTGTCTAAACCTATAGCAGCGCAGGTTTATACAGCGCTTAAAAGCGCTGTCTAAGGGCAAAAAAAGCGCTGTCTAAGGTCTTATCTGTTGTAGTGACGGTTAGAAATCGATAGAAATTGCATAGAATGATCTCATTATGTTCATTATCAATTATGATGCTTGTTTATGCTGTTTATGAATGTTTAGAGTTGAGAAAATGGGGCTTTGACCCTTGGGTAGGAGAAGAAAACGCTGCTGAGCATGGTTGTTCTGGTGTAAAGCGTCGGGCGGTGCTCAGAGCGCTGGGCGGTTCGAGGCTTCGCCTCTGCTTCGCCAGGCGATGCCAAGAGGCGCAGCGTGTCACGATCCTGGAATTTCATGTTTTTGGACAGGTGTCTTACGCCTCTGCTTCGCCGGGCGAAGCGAGAGGAAAAATGGAATCCGCCAGGCGAAATTTCCCACCGCCGGACACTCCTGGGACTTTCAATAATTTTTCCTTTCTTTTAAATTCCATAACTTTCAACTCGGGCATCCGTTTTGAGTGATCTTGGTATCAATAGAAAGCTGTCGGAATAATCTATATGATGGAAGTTGATAATGTCGATTTTACCGACTGATTAATTAATCGGGAAAGCCCAAAAGTGATGTAATTATGTTTTTAATGGTATTATACTATTCTTTTATGCCAATATGATGTGTTTTGCCTATCTTATAGTTGCTTCACATGTTGTGATTAAATATGCATGTTATATGAAATGAAATAGGAAGAGTGAGGAAAACATTAACCTTAACCATAGGTGAACCTAGTAATGACTAGGAGGTTTATGATTAACTGAACGACAACGCTCGTGCAGAAGAGGCCGAGGCGTGTGTCCTTTCAATAATATAGGGAGATTGAACACTAGTATGGAACATGTGTATAAACCTTTGTGGTTTGGTGAAAAGACAAGAGAGGTCTTAAGGCGTATGTGGCCTTGTGATTGTCGAATACAATCCCGTATAGTTATTATCATGTAATCGTAACCGGTATAACTTGAGTGTAGTTTCATGGGTCTCGAGCTCCTCTGAAACGGGTACACAATTACTTGGTAGGTTTTATTCCATATGCGTAGTACGATTGGAGCCTAAGGGTAAAGAGACTTGTGATGGTTAATAGGCCATGAGAAGTGACGGTTCACGGTTAACAGGCCGGTGATCCCGAATCCAATTCGTATGTCAAGTAACTACAAGGATCTATGACTCGGGTCGACTTCTAGACGTAGGAGCGTACGGGAATAGGAGATGCCTTGGTATGGTTATCGATTAATGATGTGGTGAGTTAATGAACTCATGTCATGTTTCCATATAGTGTGAGATTATAAAGTGTGCACTCAAGAGTCTTTCCCTTTCCCCGGACTTGAGTTAGGATTGTTAGAACCGTAAATAATCCGAGAGAATCCATAAGATAGGGAACTCACTGAGATTTGATGTATCTCACCCCACGTTGTTGATGTATTTCAGGTGCATCAGGTACAGAGAAAGGTAAGGACAAAGTCGTTTGATCTTTCCTTGCACGTTGATGGCTAGCTTCCGCTATGTTGTTATTTTGAGATCATTGTTATGATCTAGTTCTTAGTTTTTATCATATTGGAACATCTTGTATATGTAATGCCTTAGACTTTTAGTGTTATGTATTAGAGGCATTTATGTGTATAATGTGTTAACTAGGAACTTATTGTATTTCAATACCAAATACTTGGATTCATATATATAATTTATGCTTTGATGTATGGATTTTATATATGGGTGTTACAGTTGGTATCAGAGCAGGTCGTATCCTCGACCTAGCCATGAAATAGCATAAGTATTTCTTTCTGTTTCATATACGTTGTGTCGCCATTGGTCTTAGGTGTTATATTTATGGCATTGAGCCTGATCAACTTAATCCTATTTGTATGACCTTTAGGAACATGGCTGAAGGACGTAGAAACACTCGCGGCAGACCCGTAAACCCTCCAGCTGGGACGAATTCGCCGGGCGGCGATGGTAATGCTCCGTTGTATTAGTTCATGCAACAGATGCAACAACAACAGAATCTATTCATAGAGCAAATGGTGCAATAGCTAAATGGAGGGTTGCATCCTCCAGTGGTTGTTCCTGAAGCGGTGGGAGGAAACTTTTGGGACTTTGTCTGCATGAACCCTCCGGAATTTCATGACGGACTAGACCCCGTTAAAGCGCATGAATGGATTGCTGGCATGGAAAGGATCTTTTTTATAGTAAGGTGTAATGAAGAAAATAAGGTGGTTTTTGCTTCGCATATGTTGAAGGGTCTGGACAAGAGATGGTGGGAGAGTGCTTCGGCTCTAATGGCTATTCAAGAAGTGCCGAAGGTGTGGGAACAATTCAAGGTTGTTTTCATGGAGAAGTATTTTCCGAGTTCGTTGAGGACTCATAAGGAATTCGAGTTTCAACAACTGCGACAGGGCAGTATGACGGTAGCAAGTTATGCCGAAAAGTTTGAGATCATGGTTGCGTACTCTAGGCAGGCCATGTATGCACCTGATGGGAGGTGGAAGATAGATCAATTTCTGTTTGGTTTAAGGGCTGAAATTTCACATAGCGTCTCACAGACGGAGTTCGCTACGTATGCTGAGATGTTAAGACAATGTTATGTGGCAGAACATGGTTTGAAAAAGGTTTGAGATGAAAGTGTAGCAAGTCGGGTAACTCAAGGTGATCTTGGAAAGTCTAATCGACCATTTAGACCTAGACCACAATCCTTCAAGGGGAAGCAGGTACAAGATACAAGGGCGAGTACACCTCCCGTGTGTCACACTTGTGGCAAGAATCATTTTGGAAGGTGTGGTTTTGAAGGGCTAAAGTGTTTCCAATGTCAAAAGATGGGTCATATGAAGAAGGATTGTCCTCAGAATAGGACTCAGACACAAGGAAGGGTTTATACCTTAGATGCAAGGAAGAAGAAGAGTGACAATTCCTTAATTGCTGGTACGTGCCTTGTTAATGGATTTCCTTGTTTTGTTTTATTTGATTGTGGAGCTACGCACTCTTTTGTGTCTATGCAATGTATGAAGCGGCTTGGGTTGCGGTCCTTCCCTTTGTCTCCTCCTATGGTGGTCACTACCGCCATGGATGAAATAGTTAAGACACCATTGATGTGTGAAAACTGTGTTTTGTCTGTGGACGGTAGAGTTTAGAGAATTAAAGGATCAGTTAGAAGACGGACGGTAAGACGGAAAGGACTATCCAATATTTTGAGGATTTGCTGAGGGCTTATGTGTTGGATCACATAGGATATTGGGATAGCCATTTACCATTGATTGAGTTCACGTACAACAACAGCTTTCATGCTAGTATTGGAATAACGCCATATGAAGGGGAGAAGGTGTAGAACTCCCTTGTGTTGGTATGAGTCAGGCGAGAGTGTTGTACTCGGACCTGAGATTGTGCAGGAGACGACTGAGAAGATTAAGATGATCCAAGAAAGGATGAGAGCTTCGCAGAGTCGTCAGAAGAGTTATCACGATAAGAGGAGAAAAGCACTTGAATTCCAAGAGGGAGACCACATGTTTCTGAGGGTGACTCCAGTGACTGGTGTGGGTCTAGCTTTGAAGTCTAGAAAGCTCACTCCACGTTTTGTTGGTCCATATAAAATCTTGCAGAGGATAGGAGAGGTAGTCTATCGGATTGCTTTACCACCGTCGCTTGTGAATTTGTATGATGTGTTCCATGTGTCAAAGTTGAGGAAGTACATTCCAGATCCATCGCATATGATTCAGATGAATGATGTACAAGTGAGGGATAATCTGACTGTGGAAGCATTACCTATGCGGATTAATGGTCGTGAAATGAAGCAACTACGGGGTAAAGACATAGCTTTGGTGAAGGTGTTAAGGGGTGGACCAGCTGGCGAAAGTTGGACTTGGAGCGTGAAGATCAGATGAAGGAGTCGTATCCGACTCTGTTTCCTCCATGTAATTTTTGAGGGTGGATATTCATTAAGTGGGGGAGAGTTGTAACACCCCAAAATAATTCTAATATTTATTTAATTGAATTATTATGATTATTCGGTGTTTTGGTGAATTTGGTGAATATTATGATGCATGGTGACTTTGTGTGGTGTTGTGGGGTAGCATTGAGTAAAGGGAATATTGAGGCATTTAGAACTAGTAATATAATTAAGATTATTTTGTTGATAATAATAATAATATAATTTGAATAATTAGATTATTATTTAGATTATTATTATTATTATTTAGATTATTATTTAGATTATTATTATTATTATTTAGATTATTATTATTATTAGTATTTAAAATAATTAAGAGGACCATTAAGGGTGAGACGGTAATATTGAGAAGGGTTAGTGAGGATAATATGGGTAAATCATAATTAGGGTCCAAGAGGTAGGTTTAACAAAAAGAAAAGTGAGAATTAGGGGAGTTATTCTGTGCAATCGTAAGAAGTGAAGAGAGAATTGAGGAAATGAGGCTAAGGCACAGAGAACGAGAGAATCAATTGTAGAACCCCAAAGAAGGATTTGTTGCTGGAAAAATTCGAGGTATGGGGGGTTAAGCCGGGTTAATATGTCTGATATGTGTTTAAGGTAGAAGTAGTTATGTGTTATGTATTTCTGACGAATATTTGTGGCAGATCTATGATGAACTTTGTGATGATTTTACGTGAATCTGTGTGCGTTTGATTTCTGTCATGAATTTGTACGAGTTGTTAAAATTTCTGTGAAATTTGTGTGAATGATTATTGTTGCTGTGATGAATATGTGAACAAAACCAGATCTAAAATTGAAGGTGGGATTAACGAATTATGACTTAATAATTAGAAAGAAATTGATGAAAATAATGAAGTAGGATAAGGACTTGGATCTGTGATGAATCGAAACTGTTTTGGGTCTGATTTTGGAAGATCGAAGGTGCTGGAATGGGAAGTTTTTCGTTCAGATGTGAAATCTGAGTTTTGGAGTGTTTTCTAGCAATACGCGTAACGAGGGAGTATTACGCATAAGAGGGGACACACCCAGGGTGATACGCGTAGCATACGCACCCGTCCCCATGGCCAGCACGGCCTTCTGCCAAGATGCGTAGTGTACGCGTACGGAGAGTGGGGCCATACGCGTATGGGAAGCCATTACGCATATGGTAAGTTGGGAATGAGGAAGGATACGTGTATGGGAAGCCATTACGGGTAGGTAATTCTTGGGAATTGAGCAATACGCGTATGGACTAGCCAATACGCGTAATGGGACGTTGGAATGGACTTTTGAGAGGGAAATCCCTCTGGTGATACGCGTGACAAGGAGGTTGGTACGCGTAAGGGAGGCCTGGGCAGGTGGCCCTATGCGTATGATACGCAGGCCAGTGGGCGAGGAATTGAGTCATACGCGTATGGGGCATGGCCATACGCGTATGGCCTGGGTAGCTGACAGAATTGTCCGTTTTTGCCATTTCTGTCCCGTTTTCGCTTGTGATGCAGCTTTCTTGAAACGTAAGGCTATGTTGAAGTAATAAAACATGAGTAAACTAGTAATAAGGGTGAATGGGATAAAATCGGGAATATCTTGACGTGACGATGATGACATGACGAATCGTGAGGTATAGTGACGAATTGTGATGAGTGCGAATTGGTGTTGTATAATGATGTTTGATGATGATTCATGAATGATGATGCAATTATGACGATTTGCGTCATCCATTCATGGCATAGTTAGGACTCTGGTCCATTTGGTGGCTTCAATCGCATTGTGTGGATTGAAGTGTTTTGTAACGTGCTCCGGTTCTTATGTAGAATCGATCCTATTGGTGGGGATCTTTGGAGGGTGATGGCCCAGTATCCATCAATTATGACGAATTGGTACCACATGCATGAGTTTATGATGTTGCATTTGCATATTGTGTGGCATTGCATTCTATTGATGTAATTGATGTATTAATGATGTTTGTGAGTGATTTGATGATGTTTGTGTTTATACTTTATTTTTGCTTATATCTTATATATTGATTCATGATTACTCACCCTGCATGTTTGAATGTTGCCTCCACGTGGGTAACGTGCAGGTGATCAGGCTTAGCTTTCTTGGCGCATGAAAATTTAGCATTTTGAAGTATTTTGATTTCCCCGTCGATTAGAGGGTCTTGCTCTGATATGTAACATCGGGTCGGGACGTTTGAGTCGAACGATTTACGTTCTTTTATTTGTTGGCATGAGGGTGTTTTATGATGTTTTGTTTTAAGAAGTTTTGGATTATAAAATTGTTTTTTTAAATTTTGATTTTCGCTGCGTGATGTTTAAATAAATTCATGATGGTAAACCCCGTGTTACGGAGCAGGTGGTTATTTGATGTTTTGTGACGAAATGTGATGCCCTTTTTGGGACTGTACTCTGATAAAATATTTGTATTTATTCGTGATGTTTGTTCGGTAGAAAAGGGTGTTACAGTACCTCTCCTGACTGAGAAAAAAGGTTCTAGAGGCATCCTCCATTCATAGCGATATGGGTTTTTCTGCACCATATTTTGATCTGCATCTTCTTTGATCCGGAATTCCCAACAAATCCTTGTCTCCCCGAATACAAAGGGATTTAACACATGGAAAATCTTTAATTGTACCTCCACTTATTAAGACCATAGAATGTTTCTGCGAATTATGACCTTCGCCCGGAATGTGAGTAAATATATCATGTCGATTTGTTTTATATTAGAGAGAAGGGAGTTGAAATTTGGTCTGAATGCATAAACAAATGAACACGAACAAAATATTTCAAACATTGACACATTACAAAGCATAACGTGTGTTACAGGTGGGCCATAACGACCCTAGGAAAAACGTACCAGGGGATGCCTGGGCACATTATGGGTCATAACCCACATTACTGACAAGCCGTCTTAGACCAATTTCCCTCACCCCTTTTGTGATGTTTGGATATTAGGGCCCTGACTTGGCACCTTCATTAGTAGGAAACTTTTTGATAGGCTAATGGTACATAAACAAAGTCCACCATTGAAATTTAAAGGTATAACTTTGGGAAATAAATGGGGCTAGTGATAAAATAGGGTTAGGAATGGGAGTGATTATCACATTCAATAAAACGTAGTTCTGGTGATCATGAGGTGATCATGAGGAACTGAACCCCACTACTTAGATCATTTATTACACTTATACATAGAGAATAAACTTATCATTGGGTTGGGGTTTTGTTCTAGAAACTTTTACGTTCTTAATGTGACATAGAGGCTTAATATGACGTTTTTCACTACAATAAATATATAAAAACATGTGTTTCTCACGAATACATAAACAAATATAAGACAAATATTTGAGTACGTAAATGAAAAATCAACTCATGATAATTCTAATTAATAAACTTAAGCAAGTTAAAAGTGATATATATATATATATATATATAGAGAGAGAGAGAGAGAGAGAGAGAGAGGGACAGAGAGAGAGTGAGATTTTAAGAAAGGAGAGAAAGAAAATGAAAAAATGGGTATATAGTTAAGAACAAAGTTTAACAAAACCACTTTACCACCCAAATTTATGTATTTGTAATCCTAAGAATCAAGTAAATTCTTAATAGAGTTAATAAAAGGTTTTCATGTAACTTCAAGATGGGGGCTAGCTCCAATCGGGATCTCTAGGTACGTAACAGAAAGAGTTTCTTATTTGCAGTGCAAAAAAACATTCTCTATCCATAACAAAAAAAATAGAATCAATATTAATCCTTTATAAGTTACTTACAACAAATTTAACCCAAATCCATGAGGAAACTCCGAAATCCTGGAGAATAAATTAAATATCCTAAATATTATGTATGATTGCCTCGCCCTATGATCAAAAAATCATTCACAAACTAAACATGAAAAACTGCAAGATCAAATGTATCTAGTTTAAATCCACAAGAGATATAGATCAACAACTCTTGTAAACAAATTGTTCAAGCCCTTAGTGACAAAAAGGAAGAGGAGTAGAGTTAGATTGACTCCATGCTTGAGCCTTCTCTAAAATGGAAACCTTCCCTGCCGACACACAACCCCACATTCAAGCATATCACCTAGTACAAGAACTAAAACTTCTCATAATATAATCAGGAAATTCCAACTAACCAAATCATAAGCTTTCTCAAAGTCCATTTTGAAGAGGACACGATATTTTATTTTTTGGCCAAATCTACGATCTCATTAAGTGCCACCACCCATTAACCAAAACACGATTTCAAATAAAAGTAGGAGGATTAAAAGATATAATATTGTCCATCACAATTGTTAGTCTAGAAGCTAACGCCTTAACTACCAATTTACACAAGCATCCCACCATATAATATGTTCGAAATCGCCTAGAGATGAAGAGGATTCCACCTTACCAATAAGTGTAAAAACCAAGTTAATAGGAACCAAATAATGTGGTCATCGCAAAAAACTAATTAAACACGAACCAGACACCCTTCTTAATAAGCTGCCAAAACATCATAATAAAAGTAATGTTAAAATCATATGGACCTTTTTTTTACAATACACTACAACAAAATAAAAATTTTCTAACGATTTTTCATCTCGGCCCAATATTCAACCGAAGTGAATAAAATAGGAATGACACTTTTAATTAGAAAAAAAAGACTACTTATTTCTTCGGTTGTGTTGACAATCGATAAGAAAAAATTTCAGGGGAAACACACCTTCCATTCCAATGAACTACACTTTTTAATTTTTATTTTTAAAATTACAACCTAATCCATTGGTGGCTTGGCAACCAATAGGAAAAGTATTTGACTTGGTGCCTCTCATTTGTTTAATTTTATAATTAAAATTTGGGCGTCATATTACCTTAGTTGGGGTGAGAACCAATAGGTAAAGTTATACTGATTCCTTCGGTTAAGCCACCCAAACGATAGGAAATCCCTTTAATATTTTTTATTTTTTAACTAAAATTATGGTGCCTTATTCCTTTAATTGGGGTAACAACCTAAAGGTAGAGTAAATACATATTCCCTTGGTTTAGCCGCCCAACTAATATGAAAACTCAAACAATAATTTTTTGTTAAAATATAACGAGTTTTATTTAGAATATAATGCTAATTTAATATTCGTTTCAAAACCGAACGAAACCTAAACTGAATCTTCTCCTCCATCGAAATTGCACCATCTTTACTGAACAACTCGAAACTTCATTTATCTTGTAAATGAAAGTCAAAAAATATTACTTCTTATATAATGAGTTTTGAAACTTCATCTCTTAGTAAATAAGTTTGAAACTTAATCTTCAAACATAGTGGGGAAGATCTGAATAAAGGGAAAATAAAGGTTATGATAATAAACACACTTACTTCATACATATCCATTGTGAATGATAATGATGATATCCAATAAACAAGATTTAGACATGTCAACAACCCTCAACTTTAAATTTCCAACAAACCGGACCATCCACGAGCACATAGCCACATACATCTCAACACAACCACATTAAACCACCAAAACCCAACAACTTATCTTCAACAACAAAAATCAACATTTCTAAAACTAACAACTACAAAGCCCACAATTTAACCAATACTCACAACAACAAAAACCATTCACCATCGACTATAACACATACACATAACCTACCCCTCAACAAAACAACAACTTCAAAACACCCGAACGACAAATCCTTTTTTATCCAAAATAACTATTTACCCTCAAATCCACCTCAACAACCAAACTACTACTATCCCTCATTTGACACCTCAACTCAAAATACTCCCCAAGCAAACTGAAATTTTACATCACACAAAATAAATTTTGGTAGTGCATAGGTGAATGAGTCATTCTTCGATGACTCGGTCCTAGTGGTGATCCGAAGACCTCTTCTCGATCATCAAATAATACGGAGAACCATGTAGTACTTTGAAGGACAATAGGATAGCGCGCACCTACTCAACATAGAATCGACCATCATTTTCAATGACCCGATAAATATCAATGTTAACTACTATTTTTTGTAATCTAATTTTGCCATTGTTTAATAAATAAATCTTTGATTTCGTTATTTTTATTAAACTAACATTTTGTTTTTAATGATTTACTAAATTAAATAATTCATATTATAATAAGTTTTATAAAATTAATATAAAAATAAAATTCAATGTATAATTAAATATCAAGAAATTTTAAAGAAAAAAGGATTTGTATAGACCTGTTATTTTAATTGGCGGGTGCATTTAAAATTTTAAAAGACTTCTTATTTTATTTGATGAGCCTTTGATAATAATTCTTAAAAAAAACGTGGTTGGTTGAGAATTTAATTGAAAAAAGATGGTATTTTGAAAATAAATTTTGAAAATGGTAATAGTTGGATGAAAAATTCTACTAGCATAAGACAAATACTACTAATAGTAAGGGAAGTACATTTATAGACGCCAATTATAATCCATTCAATTAACCTAAAAGTGTTCTTTTACTGGTCATCAAATTTTTGTAAAGGTACATGTAGGGATGGCAGACAAATTCAAATTCGCGTGGCTCATTCGCATCCAAATTCGAGTTAATGGGTGAATATTCAAGTTGACTGAGTTCGAGTGCCACTGATATTTCGGGTGCGGGTTTGAATAATGTGAAACCCGCGTTCGAAACCCGAAACCACACCCAATATATATATATATATATATAATTTCAAATAATTTTAATATTGTTGTTGTATTTTTGTATTTTTGCTACGGATTCGGGTTTGGGTGGAAAAATCTGAACCCAACGGATGTGGACGCGGGTATTATTTTGTCACCTGAATAATTTTTGAATTCGAGTTCAAATTTAAATATTGTAAAACTCGCACCCAACTTAACCCTTTGCCATCCTATGTCCGTGGTAAACTTTTGATAATGGAATGATATGTGAAGTCAAATCACAATGAAGGCATATTTTGGGCGCAGTTCTAAAAATAGGTAGGTACGTAAAAATTGAACATATTTAGGGACAAAAAAAGTACAGACAGAAAGAGAAGCATGTGCACCTGCTGTTATGATGAGATGAGAAGAAATCTAGTCTGTAAAGAAAGCAACACACCGTCTGCCACACGTAACTCCCATCGCCGCTATATGGATAGATTGATCCCACCCTATTGTGAGTTTTTTACTGCACTTTCTTATATTTGAAATTTTAATATGTTAAACTGTCCTATTTAAAAAAAAAAATCTAAAATACCCTAAACTTAATGTGTGCTCACCATTCAAATGACAAACACTTTAATATTTTATTTTATTTTTCATTTTTTAGAAAAGTCTTCAAATGGATGTTTGTCATTCGAATTGACGAGCATTTTCATGCTCAAAAAACGTTCTTATTTGAATGACCGAGCATACGTTAAATTTAGGGTGTTTTAGATTAATTTTTCAAAATAAAACAGTTTGATATTAAAATTTCAAATATAGGGCAATGCAGTAAAAAAAACTCCCTATTGTAACATCGTTTGATGTATTATTTATAAATTGGTCTATGTAGATTTGAAATCATGTGTAATTATACGCAATCAATTTGTTAACAAGTGACAAGAAAAATATTGATTTTACAAAGGTGTAGGTTAAAATATTTCATTAATCATCTAAAATGATAAAGTAATTCATGAATAAAAGAAATATATTAGCAAGTGATAAGAAAGATATTAATATTACAAAGATTGTAAGTTTTTTTTTTTAATAACCAGCATTATATTTATGAGGGAATCTTTCCCAAGAACCAAACATTACAACTTACATGTTCACACCATTTCAACTAACATCAATGTGCAACATCTCAACCAACAATTTAAATGAACTATTCTATACTACAAAACAGAAAACTCCAACTTAACATAGATGTATTTATTATGTACTCAAAGGAAGTTTGTACCACTCATAAAAAGACTGTCTCCTACAATTTTTATTCTCCAAGCTTTTCCATCTCCAAGTAGTGGTTATGATAGAATGGAAAATGTCAATATGATTGCCTCCTTCATTCCTGAATATAGCCAAATTCCTATGTCTCCAAATTTCCCAACATCCTACCAACCAAATGTAGCATAGTTCTTTGTTTAGAATTTGAGAATTGTGGCTCTGCACTATCACCTCAACACAGTCTGTTGCCAAAGGAAACTTCACACCCATCCATGCCTCAATGTTGCACCATATTTGTCGTGTAATCCTACAAGAGATGAAAATATGAGATATATCTTCAACCTCTTGAGCACAAAATGCACAAACCAACTGTTGAGGCGCCAAAAGAATTCCTCTCTTTTCTAAAGCTCGCCTTGTAGGAAGTCTGTCTAATATCATTCTCCAACCAAAGACTTTGACTTTAAGGGGAATTTTTTATTTCCATAACACCTCTAAAGCTTTTATTTTGTTCTGGCCTAATTCTGCATAATCCACACTACCATTTAATGATTCATAGCATACTTTAACACTATACTGATCCTGCTCACCTCTTGGCCATATAACCGAATCTTCAACATCAAATTCCAAAACCACTTCTTCAATCAACTGAAATAATTCTGCACCCGCCTCATCATCAATTGTATCAGTAATAACATTCTTTCCTCTGAGATTCCATTTCCAAGTATTTCCAATCCATTCACCACAATCTTGAATTAATATATTCTGCTCTGGAGATAAAGAGAACAGACCTGGATATTGAACCTTAAGTGCCTTCCCACCAATCCATCGTGCATGCCAGAACAGAATCTTTTTACCGTTACCTACCCTCCAAGATAAAGCCTTAAAAATTCCTTGATCATTGCTTGGCCTGCCTAACCTCTGAACATCTTTCCACCAACCCGACCCCTGCTTTTGAACTGGTCTATCATACTCAGTAAAGAGATTTTGCAGAACATTGTCGTACCTGGCTTTAATAATTTGATACCATCCTGCACCCGTTTCCTTGTTAAATCACCAGAGCCATTTAGCCATCAATGCAATGTTGAACTTTGACACATCTTTAATGCCAAGCCCTCCTTTATTCATAGGTTTACATACTTGCGACCATTTAACCCATGGAATACAATGTTTTTCTCCTTCTCCAGCCCACAAGAATTGTCTTTGAATAGCTTTTATCTCTTTTAGAACACTCATTGGTGCCACATAGTAAGAAAGGAAATGAATAGGCAGATTAGCTATAACAGAATTTATCAGTGTCACTCGACCACCTATCGAAATCAGTTTTCCCCTCCACTTAGATAACCTTGCTCTAAGGGTTTCAATGACTGGAAGCCAAAAAGCTCTCTTCTTGTGTCTACCTCCAACAACCAAACCTAGAAACTTGAATGGAGATTTTCCAATGTTACAAGCCAAAAACTCAGATACCGCCTCCAACATATTTTCCTCAATGTTCAATCCTATTATTTGACTCTTGCAGTAATTAATCTTCAATCCAGAAACCACTTCAAATCCTCTAAATATCGATTTTAATGCCCAAACATTAGACCAAGAATCATTACACATTATTAATGTGTCGTCTGCAAACTGTAGCAGATTAGGAATATGCTCATTTTCCATTTTCATACTGATCCGGAGTATTTGAACAGGTCCACGTATGCTGGTCGTCAGATGGGCAAAGTGCTCGGAATGTTGATGAGGAGAGGAGGGAGTGTACCTGCAAGGCACTCCGACGCTCAAGTAAGAAAGGGTCAGAGAAAAGGGGCAAGTACAAAGTGTATTCTTAGGATGAATATTTGATACCTGGCCCTCTAGAATGAGAGGTTTTATATAATGTTCCCCAGCGCGTGGCCAACAGTCCTATTTTCAGGGCGAAATAACCGTTTTCCTGAAGAATAGGTAACTGCCCAAACTAGCCGTTATGACGGGCAGGATGCCCAAACTAGCCGTTATACCAAGCAGGAAGGTAGTTGCGGGCATCTGTTCGTCAACTGTCGGGGAGTTGTAGTCCATGTGTGACGGGCAATAAATTCGGGCAGGACTGAGCAGTCTGTGACCGGTTGTAGGGGCAAAAGGGTACTTTTGTACCCTTAATGGACTGGATCCAAGCGTTTGGGCCGTTACTGTAGCAATCATGAATTGGGTCGTGCATGGGCGTTGGCCCAGTCCAGAACAGTAGTCCCCCCAAGTCGTTACTTCCGAGCGTGGAGGTGATGACTTAAGGATAACGTACAGTCCCGGGGAAGTAGGGCGTTTTGCTCGTTGGCTGTGGATGCCCGTGGTTTCTATTGCCCACTGTGGCTGTTGGTCGCGCAACTGCAGGCGGCTAATGCTCCTGGCGAGGAGGAGCCTGAGGACGTGAAGATGCTAAAGACAAGGTCAGAGTTAGTTGCCCGACTGGTGGTGGCTGAGAATGACAACGTAGTGCTTGGCGAGGAATCCTTCAAGAACGCAGTGTCTCAGCTTCAGGTGGTGAATCCTGGTGTTGATTTGGTGACCGAAGGCACCAATTTCCTGGCGTACGTTAAAGACAGGCAAATTGTGATGCCAGAGTCTCTCCTTGCCGGCCAAGCTAGAGCCCAGACTTCTCCGCCCAATGATGAACGAGTCGAAGACACCGAGGAATGATGTTTGCAGATGATGATGTTTTGCCGACCTGCGTTCCGTGTAGTTTGTTGTAATTTTATTTGATTTGGGGGGGCGTGGCCCCCCCTTTTTTTATGTAATTCGTACAATCTTTGGCCCTTGTGGCCCTTTTTTACTTTATGTCCGGTTTATGTTGGCCGATTTTGTTACTTATATGATTTTTGTTTATATTGTTGTGCTTTACATTAGCGGTGCATGTATGACTGCCCGTCGGAGGGTGTGTCTGTTAACAGAGCTTTCTTTTGAAAGATTGCTCGTTGTGTGTGAATTCACCAGTGTGGAGAACTGGTCGAATAGCCGGGGAAGGTCCTGGCGAGGTTGCGGATCTCAGGTCGCGATTGAGGCTTGAGGTCGCGGCGTGAACGTCCCATCGCGAGCTGGGGTTCTGCCAATCGTGGTACCTGGGCGAAGGCGATGCTCGATTGAGGACCGCCGACGAGCAGAGCTCCGGCTCATTTACTTGAGTGGGATTCCACTTTGTGCGCATGCAATGTTTGTACCTGAACGAGCATGATGACCGTTAGGTGGTCCTATGACGCGAGGAAGCCTATTGTGACTTTAGCTGTAGTACTGCTTAAGTTTTTCAGCGTTCCATGGTCGAGGGATTTCATCCCCGTTGAGGGTCTCGAGGAAGTAGGAACCGTTCTCCGTTCTGGCACGGACTCTGTACGACCCTTCCCAGTTGGCTGCTAATTTGCCTTCGTGAGGGTCCTTGTGGTTTCTTTGCAGGACAAGGTTGCCCACATGAAACTCTCGTCGTAAGACTTTAGCGTTGTGCCTGATTGCTATTTTTTGCTTAAGAGATGCTTCGCGGAGGGCTGCTCCTGTTCGGATTTCCTCGACAAGGTCGAGCTCCTCTCTTATTGCTTTGTCATTCATTTCCTCGTCTAGAGGTGATTCGGTCCTCCTGGACGGTACGTGAATTTCAATGGGTATAAGAGCCTCCGTGCCATATGCTAAGCGGAAAGGTGTTTCCCCGGTTGTAGACTGAGGAGTGGTGCGGTACGCCCATAAGACGCTGTGGAGCTCCTCGACCCAGGCTTTCTTTGTTTCATCCAGTCTTCGCTTGAGGCCACGAAGAATGACACGATTGGCCGCTTCTGCCTGCCCGTTGGTCTGGGGATGTTCTACAGATGCGAAACGTTGCTTTGTTCGGAGATGGGCGACAAAGTCTTGGAACTTCTTGTCCGTGAACTACGTTCCATTGTCCGTGACAATTGCTTGGGGAATCCCAAAACGGGCAAGGATATTTCGCTTGTAGAAGCGCAGAATGTTAAGTGTTGTTATCGTTGCTAAGGCTTCTGCTTCTATCCACTTTGTGAAATAGTCTACGCCCACTATCAGGTATTTGTTTTGGCTGGACCCCGTCACGAAGGGTCCTAGGATGTCTAGGCCCCACCAGGCGAATGGCCACGGGGAGGTCATGCTTTTCAGTTCGTTAGGTGGAGCTAGGTGCATATCCTCGTGCCGTTGGCATTTGTCGCATCTCTTCACATGCTCCTTGGCATCGTGCTGCATGGTTGGCCAATAATACCCTGCTCGGAGGGCCTTGCGGGCAAGGGACCTTCCTCCTAGGTGCTGGGCGTTAATGCCTTCGTGGATTTCTCTTAATACGTGAGGGACAACTTCCTCCTCTATGCATTTGAGCAGTGGGATGGAGAAGCCTCGTCGATAGAGTTTGTTTTCAAGGATGATGTACGAGCAAGATCTTTGTCTGATGGTGCTGGCTTCCTTGGGGTCATCCGGAAGCTCGTCCCTGGTGAGGTAGTTGTACACGGGTGTCATCCAGCCATCGCTGTCCCCAATCGCGTGTACGTGTAGGGTCGAGGATCCCTTATCGATGCTGGACCAGGGAAGTATCTCTTGGATGACTGACCTGTTTCCGCCTTTTCTCTTAGTGCTTGCTAGTTTGGACAAGATGTCTGCTCGCACGTTATGTTCACGTGGAACATGTCTCACTTCTACCGTTCTGAACCTCGCCATTTTTCCCTTGACTAGGGTTAGGTATTCAGAGAGACTGTCATTTTTTTTTTGATATTCTCCTGATATCTGGAGGGTTACGAGCTGAGAGTCCGTGCAGATGATGATTTCCTCAGCCCCTAGGTCTTCGGCTATACACAAACCGGCGAGGAAGGCTTCATACTCGGCCTGGTTGTCCGACGTGGGAAAGGACAATGTGAGAGAAGCCTCGACTATGGTCCCTTCATCGTTCTCCAAAATTACCCCTGCCCCGCTGCCGGTCGAGCTGGATGTTCCATCTACATAGATGGTGTATCTGTTTGCTATGTGGACCCGGGAGTCTGAGAACGTCATTTCCGCTACGAAATCGGCCAGAGCTTGGGCCTTAAGAGCTTTCCTGCTTTCGTACTGGATGTCGAACTCGGACAGTTCCAATGACCATTTGAGCATTCTGCCTGCCATGTCTGGTCGTCCCAGTAATTACTTTATGGGCTGATCCGTTTTTACCACGATCGTGTGAGCCAAGAAGTAGTGTCTCAGTCGTCTGGCAGCGTTGATGAGGGCCAATGCTACCTTCTCTATCTGTTGATATCACAACTCTGGGTCCTGCAATGCTTTGCTCGTGAAATATATTGGCTTTTGTCCGCCAGGATTCTCGCGAATGAGAACGGCGCTAACGGCCTCGGCAGTGACGGCGAGGTATAGGAACAAGACTTCCCCAGTGTCTGGTCGTGATAATACGGGCGGTTTAGACAGAGCTTGCTTCAAGTGAAGGAGGGATGTTTCACATTCCTCGGTCCATTCAAACGCTGCTTCTTTCCGCAAGAGCTTGAAGAAAGGAAGGGCGTGTTGGGCAGATTTTGCCACGAAGCGGGACAACGAAGTAAGCACCCCGTTGAGGGATTGGATGTTCTTCTTAGACGTGGGCGTTGAGAACTCAGAGAATGCCCGACACTTGTCGGGGTTAGCTTCGATTCCTCGTTCTGTTAGGTAGAAGCCAAGGAATTTACCTGCCCGTACACCAAACGTGCACTTTTCTGGGTTAAAATGCATTCGATACTTTCTTGCTTGCTCGAAGATTTTGCGAAGATGGGTGACATGATCTAGTTCCTCGTGGGACTTGACGATCATATCGTCCATGTATACTTCAAGCATGTCGCCTATTTGTCCTTGGAAGACTCTGTTCATCATTCGTTGGTACGTAGCACTTACGTTCTTCAGCCCGAAGGGCATTACGTTGTAGTAATAGTTGCCCGATTCGGTCATGAAGGCTGTGTAAGTTTTATCGCTCGCGGCCATTGGGATTTGATTGTAGCCCGAGTAGGCGTCGAGGAAAGATAAGAGCTTAAAACCCGCTGAGTTATCTACGAGCTTATCGATATTGGGGAGGGGGTAGGCGTCCTTCGGACAGGCCCTATTAACATTGGTATAGTCAACACACATCCTCCATTTGCCATTATTTTTTCTTACAAGTACAACGTTTGAGAGCCATGTAGTGTATTTGGCCTCAGAAATAAACCTAGCTTCTAGAAGGTCTTTGACAGCTTTCTCCGCGGCTTCCATCTTTTCCGGGGACTGTTTCCTTCTGCGCTGGGCAACGGCTTTGAAGGCCGGATCAATTGTAAGCTGGTGGCAAGCGACGGATAGGTCCAATCCTAGCATTTCAGCAGTGCTTCATGCGAACAAGTCTGCGTTCTCCCGGAGGCATGCTTTTAGTTGTCTCCTGGCCAGGTCGGGGAGGTCTGCTCCGATCTTTACTCCCCGTTGGGGGTCTTCTCTGAACAGAACGATCTCGAAGTTTCCATCTAGGACAGGGCGTAGGAGATGGCCGTTGTTGTTGGACTGGCTGCTCGAAGTCGTTGGGTCCTTGGCATGATCTTCCTCGCTGAAACGGCTGTCCAATTCGATAGATTCGACCTGGGGGAGCGGTTTTGGCTGCTCGGAGCTGTTGGGCAGGGGGGAACGACCAGAAGTCCTTAGTCCTGCTGAGATGGTGCTTAGTCCTTTTGATTCTGCTTCAAAGCACCGACGGGCAGCTTCGACGTCGCCGTGGAGGGTGGCGACCATCCCTTTAGAAGTGTAGTACTTCATCTTGAGATGTACGGTGGAAGGTACCGCAATCAACTCCGCCAGGGTTGGCCTTCCAAAAATGCACTGGTATAGTGACGGGCATTCAATTACCAGAAACTGTACTTTAATTGCTCGGGTTGTCTCTCCTGAACCAAAGGTTACGATGAGCTCTACGTAACCCCGGGACTTTGTCACCGCTCCGTTGAATCCTTGCAGGTCGGATCCAACATATGGAGTAAGGTGAGAGTCATTCAGTTGCAATGTTTTGAACAGGTGGTTGTACATTATATCAACCGAGCTGCCCTGGTCCACGAGTATTCTACGAACGTCGAAGTTCGCCATCTTTGCTCGGATAAGCAGTGGAATGCTTGAGTTCGGTGCTTCACCGAGGAGCTCTTCCTTGTAGAAGGAAATAGGAACAGATCCTTTGTGAGTGGCGTCCAGCGTAGTGACTTCATTGGAGATTTTGCTGATCAATTGATCGAATCTCCTCTTGACTGAGCCGACCATGATTTTGTTGAATCCACCACCAGAAATGAACATGGCTGACGGGAAGGCCTCCCATGGGCTGTGAGCAGCGAGGTACGTGGAGATGGACAGACTATCAGGGATGCGGAAGTCCTCTGGCCGAGTTATGGACAAGCGACCTGTATGTTGGTGTCATCAGAGGGCGGAGTCTCTTCTGCAACCTTTTTGTTCTCCTGGGTTTCCTGTCGGGGAGCATCTTTCTTTTTTACGAACTGATTCAGGTGGCTGTCGCGAATAAGGATCTCTATTGCATCTCTGAGGTGGATGCATTCTTCCGTCGTATGACCGTGACTCATGTGGAAGCGGCAATACTTGGATTTGTCTACACCCGGTCTGGCCGGCAGCTGTTTGGGGAAACGGACTCCCGCTTGTTTGAATTCCGAGTTGGCACACTCGGACAAGATTTTCTCCCTCGAGGCAGTGAGAGGGGTATAGTCATGGAACCGCCCAGAAGGTCCCTTCTGTTCGCGTGCATCGCGAGGCCGATCTTCGCATCTTTTATCTCCTTGACGGGATGTCGAGGTTTCTTCAGCTCTAGACGAGCGGGCACCTTCATGGTGTCGAGAGGCCCGGACAGAGTGTGCAACAACCTTCTCTTCGTACTGTATATGCGACTGGGCTTGGAGGAGAAGGGCGTTAAGGTTCCTCGGTGGATCGAGGCCGATGGCTTTTGCGAAGTCTGAGCCAGGACGTAATCCCTGCTCGAGCAGGAATTTCTTCATGTCGTCGGTTGTTGGCACTTGGACGGCCTCCTTGTTGAACCGTTCAATGTAAGCCCGAAGAGGCTCATCTCTTCCCTGTACGACAACTCCGAGGGACGCCTCGGTCTTTGGATAGAGTCGCGATGCAGTAAAGTGACGGGAGAAAATCCTCCCCAGCTGCCTCCAGGATGTAATGGATTCTTCTGGCAGTTGCTTGTACCATGTCATTGCTCCCATCTGGAGCGTGGTCGGGAACAGGCGGCATTTGATGGCTCCTCGTACCCCTCTGTAGTCCAAAAGAGCATCTATGTTTTCTATGTGCTCGTCTGGGTCAGTGGTTCCATCGTAAGTCCCTAGAGACGGAGGCTTCTCTAGTCCTTTAGGGAGACGGGTGGCCAAGATCCTGCGGGACAACGGGCCGCGAGGCTCGTCATCGCTGTCTGAACTTGGAGTTGATGGTGACCGTTGTCTACGCTCGAGGCGGTGGTCTCTGCAAGGCGGTGGTCTCTGCGAGGCGATGGTGAACGTAGCCGGTCACGAGGTCTGACCGGTGGAGAATGCCTATCCTGCCCCGTTCTCTTGTGTTTTGGTGATGATCGATCCCGCGGGGAGATCTGGTCGCGCTTGCGAATGTGTTGTGATTCAGGCTCATGCCTCGATCTATGGTCTTCCCCACGCCTAGGTGGCGGGCTTCTTGATTTTCGGTGCTTACTCTTTGGAGGAGAGGATCTTGGAAAAGATGCTTCCTCGAGAGCTCCTATTCTCTCTCCTTGCTGCAAGATAAGGAGGTTTGTGCGGTTGACAGCTTCCAAAAGAGCTACAACGGCCAGGTCGGTGCTGGGAGGGCCAGGAATTGGTCGTTCACTCGACGGTAGCTGTTTGCCTCCTTGCTCGGTGGGTGGAGGAGTTGGAGACGCACTAGCCCCATGTTGAAGGAAACGGGGATCAGAAAGTAACAAAGATCTGCCGTCAGCGTCCATCTTGTTGACGGGAACGAGAACTGTAACGTCAGCACCTTTTGCGGAGTTCTGAGCGGCCATATGTGGGCGGATCAAAGAAAGTATGTTTTGATCTTTTAGTTTCCGAGGAGGAAAGAAAGAAGGGGAGAACAAGGAGTTCCCACAGACGGCGCCACTGATCCGGAGTATTCGAACAGGTCCACGTATGCTGGTCGTCAGAAGGGCAAGGTGCTCGGAATGTTGATGAGGAGAGGAGGGGGTGTACCTGCAAGGCACTCCGACGCTCAAGTAAGAAAGGGTCAGAGAAAAGGGGCAAGTACAAACACTACAATAGATAAGACCTTAGACAGCGCTTCTTTTGCCCTTAGACAGCGCTTTTAAGCGTTGTCTAAACCAGGGCTGCTATAGGTTTAGACAGCGCTTTGGGTAATACCAAAAGCGCTGTCTAAAGGGGGGTATATTTAATGAAAAACGCTGTCTATGGTACCTTTAGACAGCGCTTTTTGACATTATAAGGTATACCTTAGACAGCGCTTTTGGGAAAAACGCTTTCTAAGCCTGACCTTTTTTGACATTTTTTTGGTATACCTTAGACAGCGCTTTCAGAAAAAGCGCTGTCTAAGCCCTACCTTTTTTGACATTTTTTTGGTATACCTTAGACAGCGCTTTCAGGAAAAGCGCTGTCTAAGCCCTACCTTTTTTGACATTTTTTGGTATACCTTAGACAGCGCTTTTGGTAAAAGCGCTTTCTAATCCCCACCTTAGACAGCGCTTTTGTCAAAAGCGCTTTCTAATCCCCACCTTAGACAGCGCTTTCACCAAAAGCGCTGTCTAAGGTATACGAAAAATTTTATATAAATTTTTTTAAACCACAATTTTTACCAGGTTTTTTCAACCAGAATTTGACCTGTTTTTCAACCAGCAATTTTTTTCAGAAAAATACCACAATTTGGGGATTCAAATCAATCCAATTTATCCTATTTAAATGTACCAATTTACACCAAAATTATATATCCAAAACAATTGGCAATTCAAACCAATATATATATTTAAAATTACAAACCAAAATTATATATACACCTATTTATAATTACAAATCATTACATTTTTTCTACAAATGCACATATTACTTATACTAGTACTTTTGCATCCAACCAAAGCATTGCTTCAAATCTACATTATAGGTCCTGAAAACACAAAGATTGTAATTAAATTAAAAGAATACATAAACAAAGTTACACATATTTAAATTCTCATCAATTAAAGTAAGAGTACAATATTATACCTTGTAAAATTCCGAGCTCCATAATGTATTGACACCAATCCTCTTTAATTTCATCCAATTGAGAAATTGAGTAATGAGCACACTTGCATTCTTCAAAGTACTACATAATAATATAACATAGTTTGATTTAGTTTTAACTATTTCATTAGACATGAGAGATATGTGTTAATATTAAAATAACTCATAAGTTAGAAATACATACATCGGATGGAATCTCTATTCGATCCAACAAAAGAGTGTCTCTCATAAACCTCAACATGAAATAGCTGCAATCTATTTGATTGCGTTGCCGAGGACACTACAAATGAAAAGAAAATATGGATAAATCCTAAGTTTTATCAAGTAGCATCACTAATATAATAAAACATGTGATAATTAATATACCTTCACATAATTCCATGTAATAATGGGGTTGACTCTCCGCTGTGGTAGATGGCTATCTCGTAGTGCTAGGAAAGCTTGTATAGCGCTAATAAAATATAAGTGAATATTTAGAACAATTCACATAAATAAATAAACAAACAAATAAATATACACATTCATATTTAGAACAATCTCACTTACGTGTCAAATTTACCTCTATTTATAACCAATATTTTAATAAAAAAGACTCTTAAATTGACTCTCAGAATTACTTTAGTCATTTAGCTAAACATCAATTTTTGTAATAAATCATGACCCCCATTACCATTTATATCTAGCCAAACATGTTGGCTTTATCTTTTCATTTTCACTTTAAAAAACAAAAAACCAAATTTCACAAAACCTTATCATCAACCTAACACCCTTTATTAATTCAAATTTCATCACCCTTCACTCCAGGTTCAAATATTTCACTTTCTCATTCTTAAAAACATAATGAATAAGAACTTCTTCCTCACAACCACACTTCTCTTTATATTTACCATCACCCCCTACTCCCCCTCAATGCAAATGCCTTTTTCTAGAATCTCTCTTAAAGTTAAAAATTTTTAAATACATTTACATAGAAAATAACAAAATTTCTAGTCAAATACCCCAAAACATAGGCAACATGACTAAACTAGGAGCATTTAGTCTAGAAGTAAACTGATTCACAGGAACAATTATACATTTTCTAATAAAATTTAAATCATTAGACACATTGGAACTTTCAAAGAATAAATTTTTAGGAATAATGCCGAAAAGTTTTGTAAGATAATATTCAGTTTAGTTTATAAAACCTGAAGCCAACTTCAACTGATTCAAGTTGGTAAAATGGATTTAGAAAACTCTACTTATTTAAAACTTTGAAATCATAAGCATTATTATTAGTCTTACTTGTATCCAACATCATACACATAGTCAAACAATATAATCTTCACTGCCTCTTTAATTGTCTCTACTTGTATCAACACTTCCCAAACTTGATATACTTCAAACCATAAACACCCTAATTTCCTATCCTCAAATGTCAGTTATCACTCACTAAGTCACTGTCCAATTATACATATATCATCTCATTGCAAGTAACATACTATTCCCAAGGGACAATCTCACCTTAAATCCTAAAAAATCATGAATATTATCACTCACATTTTCCCTCACCAATTCTAAATTAGTATAAAAGAGAAATGAGTTCTGAAACAAACATGTCTATAAAAGAGTAATGAGTAACTTGCAATCATCCTAAGCCTAAAATACACAATACAATCAGTATAATTCAAATCAAAACTAGCAACATTTCAAATACCTTTTATAAAATACTACTCTAAATCAATTTATATTCATAGGTCATAAATGTGATTTCTTCATGTCATGTAACTAACATATGATCATTAGTGATTCATTTAACTGCCGCATTTCATCGAACACGTCAAAAGCATCTTTGTGAACTATAAAAATGATCATTGGTAATTACGATGAATACAAAAACACCAAAAACACATTGAAATTTAATAGAGCAAAAAGAGTTACAGGATGTACTTACAAAAGTAGATGACCATAGGTAAATCATTTAACTGCGACATTTCATCGAACACCTCAGAAGTAGCTTTGTGAACTACAAATATAGTATAGTCAAGAGTGGAAGGAAAACAAAATTATTCCAAATAAATACTCTTTTTCCTAACTAACCTTCCTTCTTCATTTGGCATCACCAAAAAAGCAGGATCTGAATTGTTTTTGTGCTCATTTTTTGTCAGTTTCATTCCACACACTTATTAGCAACCTGAAATCATAATAGTAATTTTGAAATCTGGTTTTGGCAAGTCATTACCTACTAATCAACTACTTACCACAGTGTTGGAAAATGGTGTGCTAAAAGAATACAAGAAGGAAGACAGAAAAATAATTCTGCTACTGAAACAGAATCCCGAAAAAAAAATACATCAATTGGAAGTTTAAAGCCTATAAATTTCCGAAATGCACTCCAGAAATCAAGTATAATGACAAAAAATAACTAACGGTAACTAAATCTGATAACAACGACGAACGCATAATTGGAATCAAAATACAGAAATTAACATTATTTAACGCACTTCGTATGGGAACACGAAAGCTTGAACGGTGAAATGTGGTCTACCTACCAACGACGGAGGGTGGGCGGTTGAACAACGGAGGGTGGTCGATTGAACGGAAAAACTAGCCGTCAAGCTGAATGAAAAAGGGATCTAGGTTAAAGAAGCTTCGTTTATGATTTTAGGGTTCATGGTTTTAGGTAAAATTCTCTACAATATTTGAGTTTGAGAGTTTAAGAAGAAGAAATTGAAGAAAAGAGTTTATCAATTTTTTATTTTAAAATGAAATTGTGTTTAGAGATTTGGAGAACCAAATCCAGACTTTTTTTCTAATGAACTTGGAGGGAACGTGAAAATTTTTAGAGTGAAATCTAAATTTTGGGTGCTTGAGAATTTTTTTGTCTTTTAGCAAATCCATAAAAGAACGGTTGGCCTTAGACAGCGCTTTTGATATTATTTTTTTTTTATTTTTAAGACCTTAGAAAGCGCTTTTAAGGAAAGCGCTGTCTAATATTTTCCTTTAATTTTTTTTTAAAATTAATAAAACTTTAGAAAGCGCTTTTTACCGAAGCGCTGTCTAAGGTCTTATATTTTTTTTTAAATTTATAAGACCTTAGAAAGCGCTTTTAACTAAAGCGTTGTCTAATATTTTCCATTAAATTTTTTTTAAAATTTATAAGACCTTATAAAGCGCTTTTGACCAAAGCGCTGTCTAAGGTCTTATATTTTTTTGCGCTTTTATTTTTTTAAATGAATAGTTTCCTTGTTTTTAACTTATAACAGCGCTTTTGTATTAAAGCGCTGTCTAAGGTGCGATGTTATAACTTACTTTTGTTGTAGTGAAAGTGTATTCTTAGGATGAATATTTGATACCTGACCCTCTCGAATGAGAGGGTTTATATAATGTTCCCCAGCGCGTGGCCAACAGTCCTATTTTCAGGGCGAAATAACCGTTTTCCTGAAGTATAGGTAACTGCCCAAACTAGCCGTTATGACGGGCAGGATGCCCAAACTAGCCGTTATACCGGACAGGAAGGTAGTTGCGGGCATCTGTTCATCAGCTGTCGGGGAGTTGTAGTCCGTGTGTGACGGGCAATAATTCCGGGCAGGACTGAGCAGTCTGTGACCGGTTGTAGGGGCAAAAGGGTACTTTTGTCCCCTTAATGGACTGGATCCAAGCGTTTGGGCCGTTACTGTAGCAATCATGGATTGGGTCGCGCATGGCTGTTGGCCCAGTCCAGAACACATACCTTTTAGAATATTCAGACTCACAACTCTTCTTGTCATCAGTGCCAATCCCTCAGTAACCAGAACAAAGAGAAAGGGAGAGAGAGGATCTCCCTGTTTGAGACCCCTGTGTATTTTGAAATCCTTGGATGAGCTGCCATTTACTAAAACCGAGCCATAACTGTTGCAAACTATTCGTGATACCCAACTTATCCAAATTTGATTAAAGTGCATAGCCTCCATTATTCTTATAAGAAAACTCCATTTAACACAATCATAAGCCTGAGTAAAATCAACCTTAAACATAAAACCTCTTTTCTTCTTTTTCATCATGTAATCATATACTTCATTTGCCACTAGAACTCCATCCATAATCTGTCTACCAGGGATAAATGCAGATTGAGAAGTGGAAACCAATTTACTAATAACTCCTCTTAATCTTCTTGCCATTAGTTTTGAAATGATTTTATGAATGCATCCAATCAGTGCTATCGGCCTATACTCATTTATTGACTGGGGATTGTCCTTCTTCGGTATTAGAACAAAGAAAGAAGAACAGAAAGTTTTTGGAAGGCTAGCTTTTTCATGGAATTCTGCTATGCACTTGGTAATATCTCCTCCAATTATTGCCCATGTTTTCTTTATGAAATTCAAATTAAACCCATCATGACCTGGGCTTTTGTTGCTGTCGCATGAATTGATTGCTTCTCGAATCTCCTCCTCAGAAAAAGGTTCTGTCAGGTAATTATTATCCTCCTCATTTAGTTTCTCCAGCCCATTCAAATCCATGTCTATGCTTCCATCTTCACTGCTTTTATATTTATTTTAATAATGATCATGAATAAATTGTTTAACTGACTCCACTTCTGCCTCCTCCTCCAATCCTAAGTTTAATGCTAACATTTCATTAACTATCTAAAATCATAAAGTAATTTAAGAGTCAAAAAAGTAATAAAACTCAGTAACATTTATAAAAATTAGCTCAGTGAACCTAGAAACAACTAAAATTTGATAATCTAGGTTACATATCCCTTAAGATTTTTATAACACTTAGTTTTAGTAACAATAGAAAATCGTGTATTTTGGATATTTTTTTTATCTGGGTTAAAATATCCCTTTGTATTCTACATTTAATATATTTTGTTTATAAAAAAAAAGGTTCGACTACATTACAAACCAAACTACTTAACAAATCCCACCTATTACTCCAAATAAAAATTCCTAGTTGTGTGTCTAGTTTCGGGTTCCAGAGTTTATTCACATTATTATTTTTATTCTTTATTTTTTTTAGCATTATCCAGGTAGTAGCTCCTTTTTTTCTTATTGCAATATATTATATGTCTTTCCATAAACACAGTTGAAAACATTCATTTTCTTATTTTATAGTGCAAATAATCTAGCCTACCGTCTACGTATTTCTCATATTTTGGGTGACGCGACAAGGTTCATCATCACAACGTTACATGACACACAATTTTATCAATTAATCATTTATAAAATTGAAACAAATTTTTCAAAAAATTTCAATAGCCCACAATTGCATCCAATTTACTTTTTAAAATTTGGTAACCAAAAGATATAAATCCTTAATAAAAACAAACAAATTGCAAGTAATAAAACAACTAAATTAAACTTCTCACCCAAAAATTAAATGAAGACATTGTCTCAATGTCAAGACCTGAGATAAGAAATTATTGAAACAACACCGACACACAGATAATAAACTAAATACTCTCTCAGTTTTTTATTATAAATTGTTTTTGACTTTTTAGACGGATTAAAAAATATAATAATTATAGTATGGAAAAGAAATTTTTTTAAAGGTTTTATAAAATTGTCATTTATTAATGATATTGAAAAAACAAATTTACATAATTGAAAGGAAATATAATAATAAATATTTAAGAGTATAATAGGAAAAATAAATTAATGATTCATTAATATTATAAAACGACTCATATTGTGATACAACATTTTTCCTAAAACGAATTATAATAAAAAACAGAGGTAGTAGTACCTACTAGGTTTATGATTGACATAATAACTTGGCTAGGACCCAAACTTGAAGTGTTACCTCATCTATCTTTGTTGGGATCTCTTTTTTCTTTTGATAAGCCAATTATATTCATTTAACAAAAAGGTACTAGGGGTACCCCAACCCATTTACAACCAACAAATTAATATACAACCAACAAAAACAATACAATCTACACCTTCATTGAATAAAATCTAAAGGTTGTTTATAGTGTACCACTCATAAAGGCTACAAAGAGTTCTACCTTTAGTTAATGTTAAAATCCACCTCCAAGCAAAAAACATGTTTCTTAGCACTATCGCATATGGGTCTCCAACCGCGTCATTGAAAATTACTTAGTCTCTTGCCCACCAAATATTCCAACAAACTACCACCTATAAGCTTCTAGCAATGTTTTTAGAGTACCTTCTTCTAAACTTTTCTAGCCATGACAGTAGATGTTTAGATAAAATTGTTTTACTATACCACTAATCTCCAACCATTCACACATTTTGTTCCAAATATACATTATCCTATGCTTTGATTGAATTAGTCGCAGTTAGTTAGAATTATCCTTTGGTTTTTGTTTTGTTGTTTCTCTTGTGTGGCTTTTTGATCTATTTGGATCCTCTTCTTGTATCAGGGGTTGGAGTACCCCTAGTACTCCCTTAATTTTAAATCCTTGCTTACAAAAAAAATTATCCTAGGTGTTGCGGTGAGAATCGGATGTCAAGCCATTAATTAACTTGAATCACAAATCTTAATTCACCACCGAGCTTTGATTTATCCAAAGGAAAGGGTAAAGATCGAAAAAGACCCTAATAAGAGATCTAAGGTTCGGGGGTTGGTTATACCTAGGGAAGGTGTTAGCATCCTAAGTATCTGTAGTACACTACAGGAACCTCTTATTAGTATTTGTGTTATGTTATTGTTTGCTTGCTAAAGGAAATGTGCTAAGGTAAAGACCTAGGGTATGTACTAAGTATGCTCACCAAGACATCGTATCTCGTGCCTACGTATCCTGACGGGAATGGAATCAGAGCATTCGTAATTCCCCTCACTAAGGGTGAGGAACCATTGACTGTGGTCAAAGTTCCAAAGGGAAATAGGGTATAACAGCAAGACACCTACGTGGGGTGCGGCGACTCCAAACCTAAAACTAGGTAAAGCAGGGAAGATGATGGCTACCTATGACTATGAGGTCAAGGGTTGAAGATGGATATGAGGCCAAGAGAGGGTAATGAACTATCTATGATTTTGAGGTCAATAGAGAGACTTTCCTTTGGAAGGAGTGGAAGAACAACTTCTTGTAAACAAGAGGTGGAGGGGGATTAAAGCATGTGAACAGTATGAGTTCAAGGACTAAAAAGGACAAACATTAATCAAGTGAGAATCAAAGCATGATATGTACATTCATATATGAGCATGGAAAAGTATGGTGAGGTAATTCACAACAAGCATGAATAAGTGAACACATAAGTATAGCAAAGATAACATCTTCAAAGTTTGAAATCAAAGACATGTCAAAGTTATGAGATTTAGCAACAAAGACTCAAACAAGACCTTAATAAAATGACCTTATCCAAGGTCAAGGAACAACTCTTAAACAACCCTCTCATATACCATAGAACAAGCCAAAGGGAAATCTCACAAAGCTCTCAAGAAACAAATGATTTTTCAAAGAAAGTTCAAAAATTAAGCACAAGGTTGTTCATGTTTTTTTGAAAATTTATAAGTTGATATAAAAATAAATTAAAAATGAAAATAAAATTAAAGAAAATTAAGTTAGACACTAAAATATATTTGTGAAATTTTGGTGATTTTCTATTACTAAAAACCATTTTTTAATTGGTAAAAATAAAAAGAAAGAAAATGGAGTAAAAATAAAAAGGAAATAAGCAGAGGTGTGATTGTAAAATCCTAATGAACTAACTATATGTTGCTGCGCCTGGGCCCTATAATCCAGGGGGTGTGATTAGCCAATCAAACAAGGGCCAAGTCCAAATGGTTGTGGAAGCACAAAAAGAAAAGAAATGTCAAAAGGGTGCCTGGAGAGAGGAGGATTCGAACCCCATACCCCTTGGTTTCACACGCGCATGGTTTACCACTGAGGTGGCTATACATCCAATGTATATACAACCCCTAATAATATGTAAACCAAACAAGTGGAATAAACTACTAGGTTTTTGTAACACATGAAAAATGTTATGTAAAAAAAGCTAACGACACAACATCAATTGGTCATCCACTACTTAAACTACAAAACAACAAAAATAACAAGCTCATCCCATCTCCACACGCCAGGTCATTATTCCCATGCACGACATAAGATCCCTGAAAAACTGATCACGCAAACAAGATTGCACCATGGATTCATCATTATTTCCCAGACATTTTCAACCTCAGTTTACGACAAAAATCCATGAGACAAAACGCACGGTGTAATGCTCAAACATTAGAACAACAATGAACCTTAATCAAAACCAAGCAGAACTCTAAACGCAGAGGAAAACAGACTAAAAATAGGGCGACTAAACTGAGACAAAAACTTAACTTATCAATGCTAGTTCAAACGGAAACGCCATATTGTTAAACAAAACAAAGCAGATGCCATCATTTGAGCACAATGACAGCATTAAAATCATTTAGACTTTTTCATATGAACATGGAAAAATGGGCATGGGAAGAGAGAAAGAGGTTTACCAAGTGGAGAAAGGTCCACTGCCCCTTCAATCTCAAGAGCTTTGGAGTTCCACTGGAGGTACCTCCTCTTTTGGCTGGTGATTGCTCAGGATTTTTGAACAGGAAGTGCAAATCGTATCTCCTCTTGACTACTCACGAGTTCTTTCTTTGGTCCTGTACATGGTGTGTTTACTGTTGTGTTGTATCAATGGTGCTCATGCGTGTTTGTTCTGATCTTTGGTAGTATTGTGTTGATGATCCTTTTGGTGTTTTTGATGTATTGATGTAAAAGAAGCTCACAAGTTCTCAAGGTTTGGTGTGATAACTTGTGGTGTGTAGTGTTGATGTTGTGATCTGAGGGACGTGTTGATGATGTCCACAAGGGAGAAGGAACTCTCCTTTTTATAGCCAAGATTGCTAGTCAATAGTATTGAAAACACAAGGGATATTGACTCTATCTTGAAGGAAAAGAAATGGTGGGGTTTTAGCATCCACGTGCATGGCTCCTATTCTTCTTGAGCCAAGTGGAGTCTAACCATTGGTTACTTATTTTGAGGCTCTTGTCAGCAGAAAAAGATGAGCAAGGATCAAGGAGTTCGGATACACCAAACATTACAACGTGGTCTTAATTTTTGCAGCATGGTACTTTTGTGTTCCAACTTTATCAAGTACAAGGTGGTTGTACTTTGGAGGTTTCTTGTGGTAAAGTGCTCATTGGAAACTGGTGATGAAGTGGTCAGTACAATGTACTTGGCACTTGGTCAGATTTGAGTTCAAAAGGAAGGGTAGTTTGTGTAATGGAACTAAGTCATGACATCTTTTCAAACAATGGAACAAATGAAGCAACTATTGATTCTTTGGAGAATTGGCACGAAAAAGATTAATTTATATGTTGGGGAAAGCTTGAGATTTGAAGCATAAAACATGTGGAAATATGTGACAAAGTTTGGTGTAACACAATATTAGAAAATAGAATTTCATGAGTGCATGGCAACAATTCCATCGTGGCAACTTCATGACACCATAACTTGATAACTACCTCACCAATTCTTGAGATTTTTGGTTCCATGAAGAATAGGCATTTGATAGAACATTTTTCATGTGGAAAACAACTTGAGATAAGGCTTGCAACAAGGAGAAAAAATACCAAGAAGTCATGCACATGGGCTGTCCAAAAAGAAACTTAAAATAAATTCTAAGTTGAGATTTTCCAACTTGAAACAACCAACTTTAGAACATCATACCTTGAGATTGGTTTATCCAAATGAGGAGTTCTACACATGCTTGGAAAGCTTGAAGAACAAGGAACAACTTTCATGTCAAAAGATTTTTGATTTGAAGTTTGGGACAAGGTGAAAAATGGAGTTAAAGTTGTGTCCAAAACTAGGGCAAAATGCTTAAAATTTCTCTAAGTCATAAATTCATCTTGGCTTCCAAGTCTCATAACTTAAAAATCAAACCTCTTTTGAAGAAAGGTCCTCTAATACACTTTGAAGTTCATGGTGAGAGCTTCCATTTGAGCTTTGAGTCGCTCAATTTGGATGTGTGGTTTGGAAGTTATGGCCTTCCCAATTTTGCACAAGGGGTGAACTTTTCACACAGAAACTTTTAAGAACCAAATATTGCCCTCTTTGGAAGAAACCTCTCAAATTTCAACTTCTCATGCCCTAGCTCAACAATTAGACATGTTTTGATGGGGTATGGCTTGAAGGCTTCATTTTGGATCCCAAATCTCAAAAGTCAAAGGCTTTACTTTTCAGTCAAAACCCTAATTTTCTTCAGGAATTCAACTGGATGATCTCTGATGATCTTGCCCTCCTTCTTGTGCCAAACCTAACTTTTACACAAAAAGGAACAAACTAACATGATATGGTGGTTAGTTAACAATGTATAGATGATTGAACTCTAAATGCAAGTGCAAGATGTCATGACATCTAAGGGGTAAAAATTTGGGGTATAACAGTTACCCCTATTTAAATAGCTTCACCGGATGGTACGAGAGATGGGAATCCTCGGGACATCAAGGTGCAATGTATTTAAATATAGCAAACCAAAATTTTTTCCCTTAGATGGAATGTGTATGCTAAGGACAAGCAACAGACACACAAATGCTGACATGCCATGAACTTCTAGTATGATGAAAATGATAGAATGATAAATGCAAAATGCAGACCGAGACAAAGTTCACACAATGACTAATCACTCACTGGGGATGACAATAACACTGGGGAAGCTGAAACAAAACTGGGGAAATCTAAAGTGACTAAACAAATGGTTCAAGTGTGACCGGTGTAGCACCCCAAAATTTGCCCTACCTTTTTATGTTTCTTTCTCATAATTGTTCATTTGCATTGGGTTCCTAAGACATGTGATCAAGGCATCTTCCTTTGGTTGGAGTTTTCCGTATTCAGAAGATCTATCAAGCATCATGTTCATCCGCTTCAAGATTTCTCAAGAAGCATCAAGAGACTAGGGTTTCATCACTCCTTTGATTCAAGTTTGTTGGTAAGCTTACAATTCGATAGATTCAAAGTTCTCACCATGGATAGAAGATCAGGGTTATCAGGGGCCATATCATCGCTTCAAGTCAAGTGTGTTTATTCAGTTATGATCAGATGGACGTTTGACCTCATCTTGGTCAAACCATCAGGAGCTTACTTCAATTGCAAGTTATCTATTTCAGTGGTTGACCGCTCAGGCAGTGGGTTTCCAAGGTTGAGTTATGGACTTCATCAGGTTATCAAGCAATGTTTCGTGTGAGGTTGGGTTCAAAAAATCAACTTCATCAGTGGTGTTGCAAGTTGTGGTTGCGTTCGAGGGCTGTCGTGATGTTGTGAAAAGACGAGAATTGGTGTAATGTGGTCGTCCATTCTTTTAACCATTTTTCTTTATCCATTTCTTTTTAACCATATTCATTATCCAAATTTAGTCCATATTCATTTTAACCTTATTTCCCAATATCCATTCTAAGCCATTTTTCTAAATCCATTTTTAACCACTTTCATGTCCATTTTAGTATCATCTCATTATCCAATATAAATACTCATTTTTCTTTCTAAACCATATCCATTTTCTAATCCATTCTTTTTAATCACATTTTTATCCAATTATTCACATTTTCTATCCATAGTCCCTGTAAATTGTTACAAGTCCAAGTCCATTTGTGCAAAATAAATAAAAATATGAATACTACAATAAACCCATTACACCAAATGCTAAGGAAAAAAAACAAAAACCTGCTAAAAAAAGAGGGGACATGATTCACTACTATTCCATCACGTCTACTGCCACACACCTGCACTCCATCAGACTTGCTACTACACACTCACTCTTCTTGCAGTCAAAACTGTACCGTGACCTTACCACCAAAGTTGCCAAAACACGATTAATCCCACACTTTAGCCACTCCAATACAAAACCATAAAAACTGCTGCATGAACCGTACCGCACATGCTGCCCTCCAACACACAAATTCAGAACCCTGTTGCAATCGTACAACCATCCCCACCACAAGCGCACAAACCTGCTACACCACTGCTTTCCGCAACACACACCGGGCTGCACACAGAAACCTCTGCCACGCTGCCAAACCTGTCAATAATACACACCACCAACGTTCAGCAACACAACAATAATTTTCAAAAAGACAAATCAATTTGCAAATTCCATTCTACCCCTCATATTCACTCTATAAAACACACACTCCTCTCGCTCAAAACCGGAAGCTCTTGGAGCCTTTGTCACTCTGCCAAAATCACCCTTCTTCATCTTCGTTCTCAACCACACATGAAACTTTCAACTGATTCAAACTACAACAAACTTCAACACGCCTTCATCACCTCCAAATAACACTTTCCGACTCAAATCCCTCCTTTCTCCTTTCTTTCAACTTAAAAACACTCCCAAATCCTTCTGCGAAACGTAAACCGTGCACCAACACAACATAAAAGCCTTTGACACCTTAACCTTTCAACAGCAATACAACAATTTCCTCATTTCCAACCTTTTCTCCACCCTCAAATCAACAGCTCCAAACAACCCACAAACTTTACAAATCAACCATTCATAATACCCAAACTCACAACCCAAATCAGAATAGAATAAGATGGAGAAGAAAAGAGATGAGGTGAGAAGATCGTCGAAACCGTGAAACAGAGAGATAGAGGAACGAATTGACGAACACGGACAGAAGGAAATCAAACCTGAGCAGAAGACGGCGAGGAAGCCATTAACGAGGCGATTCGAAGCGAAGCTGGCGAGAGAACGAGCGAGATATCTGAGGCGAAAACTAACTCTGGACGGAGCGTTTGATGTGAAGGTTTTGACGACGTGGTTGTCCTTGTTGTTTTTATCCCGTTCGACCCAATTTCATGTTGATCTGCTAGTTAGGCTTTTGACTTTTCTTTTGGGTCATATGCATGTGTCATTGTTTCTTGTTGACCGTGTATTTTCTTTTGGATTGGATTTTTGACACTTGAGCTGTTGTTACTTGTTAGAGCTTATTTTCTTTTATTTTTCTAATTCACCCTACTTCTTATGAACTGTGTGGATGAATGGGCTTAGCCCATGTTCTATAATGACTCCACGGCTGATCCTTGCACCCCCCGTGAGATTAGCTTCCGCGCCTTGTTTTTTTTTAAGATTAGGTTAATTTGGGTTTTAGTTATTAATGTTTAATTATTAAGATTTTGATATTTTGATATGTGGCTGTGAATGTTTGATAACTGTATTTTGGATTATTTTGACAATTAATATTTGTTTAATTTGTTTAATTAATTGTGTTAATAGTTTTCTTGTTATTTTCTTGTTCAAATGTCAATATTTTCTTAGTAGATTTTGAATAAAATTTCAGTTGACTTTTTGTTATTAAGTTCTTGCTAACTTTTGGTTTCTCTCGTAAGAGCCTTCGATTTTGGCTCAGTTGATCTTGGATGTTGATTTGTGACGCTGGACACTTGAGGATTAATCGGATTGATAATGGTAAAGCTTCTAACAATTCTTGAGCTTTATGCGTGTTGAAGAGGCAACGGACCTTCTCCGTTAGGTACCCCTAGAATCTCAATTTTATTTTTTATGCCTCATTTTAGGATTGTATCCATGTTAGAAGCATATTGAGTACATCTGAAGCCCTACCTCAAAGTAGGCTCTGTTTGAGCATCATGTTTAGTACTTAAGTGCTTTGTGTCTCTGTTGTGTCAACATGTTGATGATTGAACACTTTTACATCTTTGTACTTTCTTTCTTTTCTTGAGACTTGTTTAAGTCTTGATTTTGTTGATATCTGTGATTGAATTGGTTAATGTTTACTTGTGTTTGTTCACATGCTCCCTTAAGGCTCCTAGTCCGACTTAATTTCTGATTAAGCTCGGAGTAGGATAGACATTAGGCTCTCAATCCAAGCATGATAACATTAGGTAGAATTCCCTCTTGATCCTGACCTTAGGGCCATTTTGCATGATAACTTGTAGGACAGAGCTTCCCCTTTTCTCTCGCACCCTTGCGATTGAGACTAGTTAGACTCCTCTCTTTTCCCTCGCACCCTTGCGATTGAGACTGTTCCTTTCTTCCGTAGTGCCACGAACTACGGACGCTCTGATTTCCTCTCTCTGGATAGATTGAGGATACGTAGGCACGAGGATCCCTATCCTTGGCGAGCACACTAACAACTAACTTCTCCTTCTTCTTTTAAGCTTTCATGCTTGTGTTTGTTTTAGCATTTGAGATGCTCTCTTCTTCTCTTTCACTCTTTCTCATCCCTTGGATCTCAAGACTTGTTCAAGTCTTGGATTCTTTCCCTTTAGAGCTACCTAGTCCAACTTAATTTTTGATTAAGTTTGGAGTAGGATTAACATTAGGTTTTAGGCAGTCTTTTCTCTTAAACCTCACTAACCATAGGATATCCATGCATGATAACATTAGGACCCTTTAGTCTCCCTTTAGAGTTTCCTTTGCGTTTTCTCTTCTCATCTTCAAACAAAAGTAAAAAATACTTAATAAAGGAAAACAAACATTGTATTTAGGCCTTTCATGCAAGAACAAGATAGTGAGGGATCTTCTCCCATTTTCTTGGAATGTTTAGTGTGCGTCCCATCTCGGGTCGTTATGCGAGGCATTCGATCTTACATGAGGGACTTAAATACAATGCGCATTAGAAAACACAAAACAATCAAAACATTTCTTTTTAAAAAACTTCAAACAAATAATAACGTCCTTCCTTCGGGAATTCTCTTCTCATCTCACTCACTCTCAGCGTACGAACGTGCTCATACTCGTTCTCCTGCAAGATGGTAACGCACTCGGACCAGCGAGCCTGCAACACCTGAGCTAGAATGTAAGCCGTTCTCTAAAAAACACAAACAACTTTTCCCTAGTTAGGGGAACTACGTCGCTCTGATTCTCATGCTCCCGATGAGATACGTAGGCAGTGGGGTAGGGCCCATGCGAGCACTTATTTTATTTTCCCTACATTTGTTTCTTTTTCTTTCTCTTTTCCTTTTCTTTTTTTCTGTTCCTTTCCTTTCCAGTAGCAGTGGAGCTCCAGACGACGACACCCTTTGATTGAGACAAGCAAGCGTGGATCTCATCGGGTACGATGGACGTGAGGGGGTGCTAATACCTTCCTCTCACGTAACCGACTCCCGAACCTAGTTCTCTTGGTCGCAAGACCATGCTCTTTCCTTCTCCTTCAGGTTTATGCAGTGTTTCCTTTCCCTCTCTTGGGATAAATACACATTGCTGGCGACTCTGTTTCGGTGCCACTTTCGCGTTTGTACTAGGATGAAAATCCAGGGAGCGACAGCTGGCGACTCTGCTGGGGATCGAACCCAGAATCTCTGGTTTCCTTAGCGAGTCAATCCTAGCGCTTGTCTGTTTTTCTTTCATTGGGTGTTTACTGTACTTTGCTGTATTTACTGTTTTACTGTATAGTTATTTACTGTTTTTGCTGTATACTACTGTATATTACTGCATTTATTGTATTTTAGCATTTTTTTCATTTCATATGTTATATTATGCTATGCTGCTGTACTGTTTTCTGTTTGGCGGGATGAGGGTATTCTGAGAGATAGGCCCAATACACAGGCTTGAGTGCACTTAGGATTAGCGGGTTTCATGTCCTCTCGCGTTCCATCTCGGTTCGAGGAGGGAATATGAAACACAATCTGGATGTGGTTCTCTCTAGAGAATTCTGCGTTGTGGATTTCCCACGATGGTAGAGCTATCTGGAAGAGCTGCTAAGTCTGGATGACCTATTAGGATGACCCCTCTTTGTTTTGAAGTGAATCAGCGGACGACCTCTTTGATTGGCGATAGCATTGTATCCTTCGGGCTGAATGTGCTATTGCTTCTCAAACCTCTGAAGCTGGGGATCTTCCGTTTTGGAGAATCAGTTGAGGCCTCCTCGATTGATGATGATGCCAAACCAGAAATGGTGAACGTATCATCATTTCTCGACCTGAGAGCCCGGGATACTAAGCATCCTAGTACCCACATGTGAGAGGGGCGGGTTGTTTACAGGTTTGCAAGTAACCTTGACTTTCATCCTACCTGGTATTCTGGTTCTCTTATCAGTGCAAACTTATTAGCCGGGTATTCTGGTTCACTTATCATTGTGGACTTATCAGCTGGGTATTCTGGTATTCTGATCATCCGGTATTCTGGTATTCTGGTATTCTCTTCAGAACAGACCAGTGAACTTATTCAATCAGCAGCACAACAGTTATTCAGAATATGTGGAAGCTTTGATCCCATGTCTGCTGCATTCATATTGCATTGCATTTGCATCTTGCACCTTTTTTGCATATCTGTCTCCGGCCTGATCAGAGTGCTCATCCATCCTTTGTCTGAACCGCAGTTGATTTCTAGACTTTCTCACCAGACTTGAATCAGCTTTTGGGGAGATCATCATGAATTCCGCGGAACAGAATCAGTTTGTGACTAGGGCCGATGTTGAATTGATGAAGAGTCAGTTGGATCAACTTGTGGAAGCTATGACAGCCATGAATAGGGGAGAAGCCAATGTTCAGAGGACTTCTGTGATTGGGAATGTCATTCCACCTCCTGTGAACAATGTTGCTCAAGCTCAGCCTGTTCGAATCCCTGTTGAGGATCAAGCTATACACGAGCGTACCATCGTCCGAGATGGACACTCTTCTTCTCTTGATGCTGCAGATTATCAGAGTTTTGCCTTCTCTGTGCCAGATGTCAAAGGGGTAGTTCCAAAGGTGAACCCTAAGGATCCACGATCTATTGATAACAAAAGATACCGTGTGTTGGAGGAAAAGATTACAGCCCTGGAGAGGCGTGATACTCTTGATCTGAATGCTTTGAGCATGTGTTTGGTGCCTGGCCTGGTAATGCCTCCGAAATTTGGGATGCCGAAGTTTGAAAAATACAAAGTAGATAGCTGTCCGAGGCTACATTTGGTGATGTTCTGCAGAAGAATGACCTCACATGTCGACAATGACAAGCTCATGATCCACTGCTTTCAGGACAGTCTGAGTGGGGCATCACTGAATTGGTATATGCAGTTGCAGAGTGGTAGCATCCGATTATGGACAGACCTAGCTAACGCCTTTGTGAAGCAGTACGATTATAATTTTGACATGGCTCCCAGCCGAATGCATTTGCAAGACTTGTCTCAGGCAGATAATGAATCATTCCGAGAGTATGCTCAAAGATGGAGAGAGTTAGCTGCTCGTGTTCAACCGCCACTTTCGGATAGAGAATTGGTTGATTTATTCATGGATACCTTGCAAGGCCCGTACTTGGAAAAGATGATTGCCAATGGGGCAGCAAAATTTTCGGACCTTGTTGAGAGATTACTCAAGTGTGGAAAGCTTCAAGGCATCTCGAACTTCCAAGCTAATGAAAATGAATCAGTTGTCAGTTCTCAAGAAGAATTCGAGGAAGAAAATAGTTCCATTCAGGAACCTTGACCACCTCGTTCTCAGTGTTCAGACATATCAACTGTTCAGATTCAACAGTCTTATGGGTCTTCATATCAGGGACAACATTCTTCTGCAATTCAGAGACCTCCTCAGAATCAACGGTCGTATCGTCGTCAGTCGCGTCAGCACGCCCGACAAAGACCAAGGAAGCCAGAGAGGAATTTCACTCAATTGCCAATGTCATATAGTCAGATGTTGCCGGATTTGATCAGAGGTGGATTGATGGTGCCGAAGGATTTGAAGCCAGTGCCTTGTCCGTATCCACCAGGTTTTGATGTCAACTGAAGACTGTAAGGTGCTCAGGAGCAAGGTTCAGACACTGCTTGACTCCAACATGTTCTCATTCACGCCTCAGGGTATTCAGATCCACGACTCTCCTTCATCCAGTCATGTGGGTTCATCAGTTCAGGTTATGGAAGAAGACACCGAGAGCAGTGGTGCAAGTTTTTATCAGACTGACCTCGATGAGCAATTCTGAAGATGGCTAGCTCATTAGCAAGCCAAGCTTGGAAATCCCAGTTCCCCGAAGCTGACTATCTTTTAGATCATGTCATTTCTTTGCATTTGTAGTTTCTTTTCTGTTAAAGTGCAAACTCATTTGTAAAACTCGTCTGTTTTCAGTTGATAATGATAATGAAATGAATATGCATGTTTTGATTAAATCCATCTGTGTTCACTCATATTTTCTTTATTGATATCTAACCCTTGTTTAAGCAGGATCTGAGGGAGGATGATGAAATTCAAAGACGCAGAACTTCTGATGGTATGCTTTTGGGACAAAACCCTGCTGATGATGTACAGGCATTGTTTCAGCTTCCCAAACACCGGAGATATAAGGAAGATAATCCCTTGTAAACCCCTTTGAGCCTAGAAGTAGGAGTTTCTTTCTGAAAACGAAAAGAATCCTCAATCTTAACCCGGGGCAGGGTAGGTGTCGATTAATTTGACCGAGCGTTCAATTCGAGGATCAAATCTATGGTTATCCCTCACCAACCGAAGAGTGAGGCAGTCACATCCCTTTCAAACAAGTCAGACAAGCCAGTGTCACACGATTTGTTCAAAAAAAGGAAAAGAATCAAAAGAAAAAAAGAAAGCCCGCTAAGTCGAAACTTTAAGACAAGTGACTTAGGCAAAAGTTAGGGCATCCCACTGGACTTCAAAATCGAAAAATTCAAAAGAGTTAGTCCAGGCAAAATCAGGGAAAAGCAAAAGAATAAAAAGCGAAAAATGGAAAAAGAAAAATCCTCAAATAAAGTACAAGTCGTGTGTTTACAGACACCAAAGGCAAAATGGGTGAGTGTCACTCCGAAAACCGTGTGGGTTCCTTCTATCCTCCTACCATTCATTAACTTTTTGAAAGGAGAGCGCTTGTGTCAAGTTAGCAGAACGTAGGACTGGAGAACATCTAGGAGATTGGGTGGGTTAAAACAAAACTTTGAGCCTTATATCCTTTCTTTCTCAAACCGTGAACTAAGCCACGTTACAACCTTTAAAAGACCTAATTGAAGCAGGGTTGTTTCGAAAGCATACTTCGGTAAAGATCGCGTCGAACCTGACTCCTAAAAGGATCTTCTTACCATTCATGTTGGTATCAGTGACATTCTGATTAATGACTCATTCACTATATGTCACAACTTTTTTTTCCAGTGAATAGACTTGGATTTCAAAACTGTCATATGCATTGCATTAAAATTGTCATTTTCAAAACGAATTGTTTTACTTGCGAGTAAGTGCTTGATCAGGGAAGTTTCTGCAATGAAAAGATTAATCAATATAAGTGCAGAGTGCCCGAATACTCCGTTGAGCAGGGGCAAGTCATATCAAATGGGCAACTCATTCCAAGATTTAGTTAATCTGGGGCAATTACGTCGAGATTCAAATCTCTCGAAAGTCGGTCAGTTAAAGGTACTCCGTCACAGATCAGCCAGACAGGGGCACAAATCATTTCAAGGCTGGGGCAGGCCATCCCAAGAGCATGAGAAGGTAGTCCATCCAGATGATTGGTCAGCTTATACAGGGTTCAGAGTATTGAGGCCGAATATCTCACGGTTATGGTTCTTGAATCTTCTCGAGGAGAATTTCTCTGTAGACCGTGCAGTCTGGGGCAGTTACGTCGAGATCCGACGAATCTCTACAAGAGTTTGAGGACATTGAGGCGTTTTAGATGTCAAGTCTTCTGTAAAATTGTCTTGAGGCAATTTCTTTTAGTGGACCATGTTGGTCTGGGGCAAGTGAAAAGGAAAAAATTGTCGTTCACGCATATGTAGTCAGTCAGCCAAAAGGTTTGAAACAAAGAGGCATTCCAACCCAAGGCATTTGTGATTCCCTATTTTCAGCAGGCTTCATAAATCATGCAGCAAAACCTTTCTCCCCATCAGGTGATGGTTCGGAGTTGGATTTTCTCAGTTGCAGAAGTCATATCCAGCACGGGGCATACGTGCATATCCTTTTGCTTGCAGATAGCAGCCTCATACCAGGCTCAAAAACAAGATTGAAGCCTTTTTAGGAGCATGAGCCATTTCTCTCCTAGACGAGTAATCACTTATTCCCACGCAGAAGGTTGGGGCAATCATGTTCAGGGAAGGGTTCACTTGTCACCCTTTTGTCACAACGTTTACTGATGGAGTCCATCATTCGGTCAACGGTCGGTCACGACGTTTTGATATCAGTGAATTAAGTTCAACTTGGTATCGTTGTATCTTATTAAGTCGATTCTCTCGTTCAGCACTTCCAACAGTTGCAAGCATTTTTGTGTCGATAACGGTTGTGAATCCCCAGTAGAGTTGCTTTGCAGACACCGAAGTTGATGATTAACCCAGTGAAGTCGTCAGGAGTTTGAAGATGCTTAATCTCCTGTAAAATCCTCTTATGACGTTTCTTCAGGTAAGTCTCGTATCATAGAGCAGAAAGCAAGTTGTTGACCGTCCCAAGCACGGGGCATTGTGAATTTCCCCAGCAGAGGATGTTCCAGATCTATTATCCCCAGTAGAGTTTGAGGACATCTGGTCTTCTGTAAAATCCTCTCAAAAGGCATTACCCAGCACGAGACGCTTTAAAGCATTTTTCTCCAGCAAAGTTGATGATAAACTCATTATCCCCAACGAAATCGTCAAACGGAAAATTTGCCTAACATGGGGCATTGTAGCACTTATCCTAGGCTCAACAGTCTTATTCTTCAGCAGACTACCGTGGAATTGTGTTGGGTTTCCCAGCAGATGTCTAGGGACTCTTTCCCAGTAAGTTGCAGTGACATGTTATAACCAGGATTTGTATATCCCCGACAGAGTAGCCCAAATTCCCAGCAAGATCGTATCTCTGATAATGGTATTCCCCACAGAGTTCAGCATTGAATCTTGTCAACAGTATTCCTCAGCTGAGTTATTTTGTCCCCACAGAGGCTTATTGATCAATAAAATCTCTTCCTCAGCAGAGTGTTATTATATTCTCTCCCCAGCCGGGTTAGAAGGTTGATCCTCCCAGCAAAGGATCTCAGGTTTGGTAGATCCTCAAGCAAAGTTTTAATGACTTTTCTTCCCTAGCAAGATGTCGTGCAAAGAAATTCTCGTCCCCAGCGGAGTTGCTGTGACCAGAATCCAGCCCCAAGCAGATGAAGTAATTCCTGGCAGAATCATCATATTTCAAAGTCCAATTTATTTTTGGCAAACTTGATAATTCGAAGCAGACGGATTGTTCATTCATTTTTTAGCAGAGATATTATCCTTTCAGGAGTCTCCGAGATCAAATCATTGATCATTGTTCCTCAGCAGAGTCAGTAGAGATGTCTGACACGAATGCAGAGAGTAGTCCAGTATTGGAATTCTTAAAGTCCAACCGTAGATTGGCGAAAGGTCCATCCAAGGGTGGCAAATTCTTAATGTCCAACCGTAGATTGGCGAAAGGAAGTCCAACCGTAGAGTGGCGAAAAGTCCATCCAAGGGTGGAAAAGCAAAGCAGTAAAGTCCAACCGTAGATTGGCGAAAGGTCCATCCAAGGGTGGCAAATCATAAAGTCCAACCGTAGTTTGGCGAAAGTCCACCCGTAGTGTGGCAAGTCAGTAGTCGTCTGACTCCATTTAAAAAGACAATTTCAAGTCCAACCGTAGATTGGCGAAAGTCCACCCATAGTGTGGCAGGCCAGTAGTCGTCTAGCGTTGTACAAAAGACATTGTTAAAGTTCACCCGTAGTGTGGCAAGCCAGTAGTCGTCTGGCGTCGTTCAAAAGACATCCCTCCAGTGCTTTTCTTCCCATCAGAGTTTTATTCAGCGAGGGTTCATATTACCGTACAGGATAAGAGTGTTGTGAGTATTGGATTTGTGCTTCCTCAGTTTGCTGTAAAGTTTTTCGTCTCCCCAACAGAATAAGGGTAGAAGGTAGATTCCCAACAGAGGACCAAGTCTGATCTTGTCCCCTAGCAGAGCTGATATCATCAACCATTGTCCCCCAAGCATATTTTTGGGTGATGGTTAGCGTTCCCCGGCAAGTCAAAGGTTGAGTGTCATTGGCACTTTTCTTCAGCAAGATTCCTGGGATATTTCCTCCAACAGAAGTCTGTTATTCATACTTTCATGCGGAGTGGAGGTTTAGTTGGGATCTCGAGCAGTTATGACCCTGAAGGCAATTCAGTTGTTATCTCAGCGGAGTTGGCCTCTTCTCTTCAGCATTTATTTTGCTGGAGGGGGTCCTTTTGCATATAGTAAGCATATTTTCATTTCATCCTCAAACACGTAGCATTTCCATTTGATGTGGAGCATTACGCCAAAATTCAAACATACGCATGCGAAGCATAAGCCAGATTTGGTACCTTGTACAGAAGCCCGAATCAATTTCCAGTCAAGACGGTGACATATCCCCAGCAGACATTACAATCAACCCCTCTGCTTACCTTTCTTTTGGGTCGTAGATCATACGTCGATCTTACCCTCGACCAGTCATTGTCCATCAACCCCTTGATGACGACATTTCGTTCAGGTTTCCTTTCTGTCATCCCCATGACAGTGTGTCCCTACAGTGGATTATCTTCAGTCAGGTTTTCTTTCTGTCATCCCTATGACAATGTGTTTCCTTCGGTCGAGTCTTATTTCTGTCATCCCTATGACAACGTGTTTCCCTCGGTCAGGTGTTCTTTTCGTCAAACCTTTGATGATGTGATTCCTTTGGTCGAGTTTGTTTTCTGTCATCCCTATGACAACGTGTTTCCCTTGGGCGAGTTGTCTTTCTGTCATCCCTATGACGATGTGTCCTTTCAGTCGGGTTCCATTTTTCTTCCCGTCCAACCCTTTTGACGATGTGGTCCGCTGGGTATGTTGTCTTTCGGTCCAATTTCTTCGACGACGTGTGACTGGGCTTCAATTATATTTTCTCCTTGCGGTTAGCAAATTTTGCGGTTCTTTTTGTATTCAATCACCTTGTACCTTGAACGTCTGAAAGCCGTCGCTGTCATCCCTTTCAGGTCCAAGTCGATTGAATAGGGGCAGCTGTAGCACCCCAAAATTTGCCCTACCTTTTTTCTGGCTTATGTTTCTTTCTCATAATTGTTCATTTGCATTGGGTTCCTAAGACATGTGATCAAGGCATCTCCCTTTGGTTGGAGTTTTCCGTATTCAGAAGATCTATCAAGCATCATGTTCATCCGCTTCAAGATTTCTCAAGAAGCATCAAGAGACTAGGGTTTTATCACTCCTTTGATTCAAGTTTATTGGCAAGCTTACAATTCGATTGATTCAAAGTTCTCACCATGGATAGAAGATCAGGGTTATCAGGGGCCATATCATCGCTTCAAGTCAAGTGTGTTTATTCAGTTATGATCAGATGGACGTTTGACCTCATCTTGGTCAAACCATCAGGAGCTTACTTCAATTGCAAGTTATCTATTTCAGTGGTTGACCGCTCAGGAAGTGGGTTTCCAAGGTTGAGTTATGGACTTCATCAGGTTATCAAGCAATGTTTCGTGTGAGGTTGGGTTCAGAAAATCAAGTTCATCAGTGGTGTTGCAAGTTGTGGTTGCGTTCGAGGGCTGTCGTGATGTTGTGAAAAGACGAGAATTGGTGTAATGTGGTCGTCCATTCTTTTAACCATTTTTCTTTATCCATTTCTTTTTAACCATATTCATTATCCAAATTTAGTCAATATTCATTTTAACCTTATTTCCCAATATCCATTCTAAGCCATTTTTCTAAATCCATTTTTAACCACTTTCATGTCCATTTTAGTATCATCTCATTATCCAATATAAATACTCATTTTTCTTTCTAAACCATATCCATTTTCTAATCCATTCTTTTTAATCACATTTTTATCCAATTATTCACATTTTCTATCCATAGTCCCTGTAAATTGTTACAAGTCCAAGTCCATTTGTGCAAAATAAATAAAAATATGAATACTACAATAAACCCATTACACCAAATGCTAAGGAAAAAAAACAAAAACCTGCTAAAAAAAGAGGGGACATGATTCACTACTATTCCATCACGTCTACTGCCACACACCTGCACTCCATCAGACTTGCTACTACACACTCACTCTTCTTGCAGTCAAAACTGTACCGTGACCTTACCACCAAAGTTGCCAAAACACGATTAATCCCACACTTTAGCCACTCCAATACAAAACCATAAAAACTGCTGCATGAACCGTACCGCACATGCTGCCCTCCAACACACAAATTCAGAACCCTGTTGCAATCGTCCAACCATCCCCACCACAAGCGCACAAACCTGCTACACCACTGCTTGCCGCAACACACACCGGGCTGCACACAGAAACCTCTGCCACGCTGCCAAACCTGTCAATAATACACACCACCAACGTTCAGCAGCACAACAATAATTTTCAAAAAGACAAATTAATTTGCAAATTCCATTCTACCCCTTATATTCACTCTATAAAACACACACTCCTCTCGCTCAAAACCGGAAGCTCTTGGAGCCTTTGTCACTCTGCCAAAATCACCCTTCTTCATCTTCGTTCTCAGCCACACATGAAACTTTCAGCTGATTCAAACTACAACAAACTTCAACACGCCTTCATCACCTCCAAATAACACTTTCCGACTCAAATCCCTCCTTCCACCTTTCTTTCAACTTAAAAACACTCCCAAATCCTTCTGCGAAATGTAAACCGTGCACCAACACAACATAAAAGCCTTTGACACCTTAACCTTTCAACAGCAATACAACAATTTCCTCATTTCCAACCTTTTCTCCACCCTCAAATCAACAGCTCCAAACAACCCACAAACTTTACAAATCAACCATTCATAATACCCAAACTCACAACCCAAATCAGAATAGTATAAGATGGAGAAGAAAAGAGATGAGGTGAAAAGATCGTCGAAACCGTGAAACAGAGAGATAGAGGAACGAATTGACGAACACGGACAGAAGGAAATCAAACCTGAGCAGAAGACGGCGAGGAAGCCATTAACGAGGCGATTCGAAGCGAAGCTGGCGAGAGAACGAGCGTGATATCTGAGGCGAAAACCAACTCTGGACGGAGCGTTTGATGTGAAGGTTTTGACGACGTGGTTGTCCTTGTTGTTTTTATCCCGTTCGACCCAATTTCATGTTGATCTGCTAGTTAGGCTTTTGACTTTGCTTTTGGGTCATATGCATGTGTCATTGTTTCTTGTTGACCGTGTATTTTCTTTTGGATTGGATTTTTGACACTTGAGCTGTTGTTACTTGTTAGAGCTTATTTTCTTTTATTTTTCTAATTCACCCTACTTCTTATGAACTGTGTGGATGAATGGGCTTAGCCCATGTTCTATAATGACTCCACGGCTGATCCTTGCACCCCCCGTGAGATTAGCTTCTGCGCCTTGTTTTTTTTTTAAGATTAGGTTAATTTGGTTTTTAGTTATTAATGTTTAATTATTAAGATTTTGATATTTTGATATGTGGCTGTGAATGTTTGATAACTGTATTTTGGATTATTTTGATAATTAATATTTGTTTAATTTGTTTAATTAATTGTGTTAATAGTTTTCTTGTTATTTTCTTGTTCAAATGTCAATATTTTCTTAGTAGATTTTGAATAAAATTTCAGTTGACTTTTTGTTATTAAGTTCTTGCTAACTTTTGGTTTCTCTCGTAAGCGCCATCGATTTTGGCTCAGTTGATCTTGGATGTTGATTTGTGACGCTGGACACTTGAGGATTAATCGAATTGATAATGGTAAAGCTTCTAACAATTCTTGAGCTTTATGCGTGTTGAAGAGGCAACGGACCTTCTCCGTTAGGTACCCCTAGAATCTCAATTTTATTTTTCATGCCTCATTTTAGGATTGTATCCATGTTAGAAGCATATTGAGTACATCTGAAGCCCTACCTCAAAGTAGGCTCTGTTTGAGCATCATGTTTAGTACTTAAGTGCTTTGTGTCTCTGTTGTGTCAACATGTTGATGATTGAACACTTTTACATCTTTGTACTTTCTTTCTTTTCTTGAGACTTGTTTAAGTCTTGATTTTGTTGATATCTGTGATTGAATTGGTTAATGTTTACTTGTGTTTGTTCACATGCTCCATTAAGGCTCCTAGTCCGACTTAATTTCTGATTAAGCTCGGAGTAGGATAGACATTAGGCTCTCAATCCAAGCATGATAACATTAGGTAGAATTCCCTCTTGATCCTGACCTTAGGGCCATTTTGCATGATAACTTGTAGGACAGAGCTTCCCCTTTTCTCTCGCACCCTTGCGATTGAGACTAGTTAGACTCCTCTCTTTTCCCTCGCACCCTTGCGATTGAGACTGTTCCTTTCTTCTGTAGTGCCACGAACTACGGACGCTCTGATTTCCTCTCTCTGGATAGATTGAGGATATGTAGGCACGAGGATCCCTATCCTTGGCGAGCACACTAACAACTAACTTCTCCTTCTTCTTTTAAGCTTTCATGCTTGTGTTTGTTTTAGCATTTGAGATGCTCTCTTCTTCTCTTTCACTCTTTCTCATCCCTTTGATCTCAAGACTTGTTCAAGTCTTGGATTCTTTCCCTTTAGAGCTACCTAGTCCAACTTAATTTTTGATTAAGTTTGGAGTAGGATTAGCATTAGGTTTTAGGCAGTCTTTTCTCTTAAACCTCACTAACCATAGGATATCCATGCATGATAACATTAGGACCCTTTAGTCTCCCTTTAGAGTTTCCTTTGCGTTTTCTCTTCTCATCTTCAAACAAAAGTAAAAAATACTTAATAAAGGAAAACAAACATTGTATTTAGGCCTTTCATGCAAGAACAAGATAGTGAGGGATCTTCTCCTATTTTCTTGGAATGTTTAGCGTGCGTCCCATCTCGGGTCGTTATGCGAGGCATTCGATCTTACATGAGGGACTTAAATACAATGCGCGTTACAAAACACAAAACAATCAAAACATTTCTTTCTAAAAAACTTCAAACAAATAATAACGTCCTTCCTTCGGGAATTCTCTTCTCATCTCACTCACTCTCAGCGTACGAATGTGCTCCTACTCTTTCTCCTGCAAGATGGTAACGCACTCGGACCAGCGAGCCTGCAACACCTGAGCTAGAACGTAAGTCGTTCTCTAAAAAACACAAACAACTTTTCCCTAGTTAGGGGAACTACGTCGCTCTGATTCTCATGCTCCCGATGAGATACGTAGGCAGTGGGGTAGGGCCCATGCGAGCACTTATTTTATTTTCCCTACATTTGTTTCTTTTTCTTTCTCTTTTCCTTTTCTTTTTTTCTGTTCCTTTCCTTTCCAGTAGCAGTGGAGCTCCAGACGACGACACCCTTTGATTGAGACAAGCAAGCGTGGATCTCATCGGGTACGATGGACGTGAAGGGGTGCTAATACCTTCCTCTCACGTAACCGACTCCCGAACCTAGTTCTCTTGGTCGCAAGACCATGCTCTTTCCTTCTCCTTCAGGTTTATGCAGTGTTTCCTTTCCCTCTCTTGGGATAAATACACATTGCTGGCGACTCTGTTTCGGTGCCACTTTCGCGTTTGTACTAGGATGAAAATCCAGGGAGCGACAACCGGCTGACACTTTAGAAAGAAAAGATAACACAAGATCCTCAATGGAAATAGCACCGGAAAGACGGTCTCCACTGGGGAATCCGATAACAAAGACTCAATCTGGAAGAACGTCAAAAAAAGAAAGTCACATCCGGAAGAGCATCAGATGGTAAAAGAAACCAGACATTCAATAATGGCTTTGAATGAAAGGTATAATCACAATATCTAGTAATGGCTATAGATGAATGTGAGAAAGGTAGAGATCCAAGAAAGCATTGGATAAAAGGACACCAGGCATTCAATAATAGCTTTGAACGAAAGGCATAATCATAATATTTGAGAAGGCATCAGATGAGAATGAGATAAAAAGGGTAATCCAAGAAGGCATTGGACACAAAGGAACCAGTCATCCAATAATATCTTTGAATGAAAGGTACAATCACAATATCTGAGAAGACATCAGATGAAAGTGAACAAAATAGATATCCAAGAAAGCATTGGATAAAGAAAAACTAGTCGTCCAATAATGGCTTTGAATGAAAGGTGCAATCACAATATCTAATAATGGCCTTAGATAAAAGTGAACAAAGTAGGGATCCAAGAAAGCATTGGACGCAAAGAAACCACAGTATCCTTGAAAGCATTGGAGGAAAGTGGACAAGGAGATATCCAAGAAAGCATTGGATAAAAGAAACCAATCATCCAATAATGGCTTTGAATGAAAGGTACAATCACAATATCTAATAATAGCTTTAGATAAAAGTGAACAAAATAAGGATCAAAGAAAGCATTGGATGCAAAGAAACCAGTCATCCAATAATGGCTTTAGATGAAAGGTAAGACTCTTAATATCTGAGAAGGCACCAGATGAAAGTGAACAAAGACTCGATCTGGAAGAACATCAGAAAGAGGGACACATCCGGACAACCATCAGATGGTAAAGAAACCAGACATCCAATAATGGCTTTGAATGAAAGGTATAACTCATAATATCTGAGAAGGCATCAGATAAATATGAAACAAAAGGTAATCCAAGAAGGCATTAGATGTAAAAGAATCACAATATCCAAGAAAGCATTGGAAGACTGTGGACCAAGAGATACCCAAGAAAGCATTGGATAAAAGATACCAGACATTCAATAATGGCTTTGAATGAAAGGAAAAATTACAATATATGAGAAAGCATCAGATAAATATGAAACAAAAGGTAATCCAAGAAGGCATTGGATGAAGAAATCACAGTATCCAAGAAATCATTGAATGACTGAGAAAGAACTTTCAGGAATGACACTGAAAGTAAAGGCAAATCACTATATTCAGGAATGGCATCGAATGATAGTGAGAAAGACATCCAGGAATGACACTGAATGCAAAGGAGAAAACTCATCCAGGAGTGGCACTGAATGGATAGATAAGACTTTTAGGAATGACACTGAAAGATATCCAAGCAAACTTGATGGGGATTACAGAAGAAAGGAAAAACTTCCAGGAATAGCACTGGGAGAAACAAGAGGAATAAGATATCCAGGAATGGCACTGGAGATCAAAAGAGATAGACATCCAGGAATGACACTGGATTGAAAGAATATAAAGATCCAGGAATAACACTGGAATGAGAGAAGACAAACATCCAACGACAGGACTAGATACTCAAGGGAACAACAACATTCAGGGATGGCACTGAATGAAAGGACGAATAACGTTTTGGTAGGCGCCAAGTAAGTTAGACTTTGACCACAAGGTATGACGCGGATAATAACACGACCTCGGGGGAAATGCAAATGAGGATGAAACACTCATGCTATGCATATGGTATATGAATTATGCCATGCAAATGCAGATGCTGACGACACATCTCGACTTTTTCTGAGAGAAGACAAGACTGGAAGACTGATTCCTCAACACGGAGATCACTGTCATTCTGCTAGGGGACTAGAGATGCTAACGGTTGAACACACCTCTACCACACTGGTAAACTGTATCAAGTTGATCCTTGGAGGAGGGATGGAGAGCTGCTTGGGGACTCTTCGAGTAAACTGCCCCAGATTAGCTTACTGTTATAGATGACCTGATCATTGCTTCAGTTTGTCTGATTATGTAACTGACTGCTTTGTTGTACACTGGGAAAGCTTGCCCCAGTATGAGTCTTGAAAAACCTTCTGTATAAACCAGTTCTGGGGAGGACTTGCACTAAACCACAAATCTTGAACTGATTCTCAACAGGATATGGAAGGAACTTATCCCTGATAGGATCACCGACCAAGTTTCTCGATTGTTTGAAAATTCCTTGAGAGGAAAGCTAGTTTGCAAACAAAAGTATTTGTACAACATGGTAAATGCAAAGTTCATGCAACTTTTGAAATTAATCATTTTTTAAAGGTGCAAAGTATATGAGTCATTGGTTAGAACCCGGCGGTTCAAAACACCAAAATGAAAAGTTTTAGCGAAAAGGTATGATGCCAAAAACGAATGATCTACAAAGATCTATGGGAGTCAGTTTACGCAACCTTGCTGTAGTATGCTTTCAAAATAACCTTGCTTCAGTTAGGTCTTTCGAGGGTTGTAATGTGGCCTGGTTCACGGTTTAAGAAACAAAGGATAAAGGCTCAAAGTTTATTTGTACCCACCCAATCTATGTGATGAACTTCTGATCCTACGCTCAGTTAACTCAAACTATGCACTCAAATTCCCATAGGTTAGGAATTGCGCTGATGATGATAATGATGATGGTTCAAAATTCAATGGACTTGAGATGGCGATCACTACTTCCTTATAACTTTTGGTTGTCATACAAGCTTGTTCTTACTTCTCTTTGTATAAGGTAAGGTCATGAGCTTCACCTCTTTCTTAGCTTTTGCCTCGAAAGAGACTCGGCTCATTCTTTGAGTAAGGATTCCTTGACGACCCTTCTTCATTTATCACTTTGGGAACAACTTGTACTACATTTATTGGAAGAGTTGATAGTTTGTGACTGTTTGGCTTAATGATTATGATGAACCATCATTGGCGTTTGACTTGAAAGACATCTTCGACACTTGCTTGCTGTGTGCGAAGAAAAACTTATGAGTGCAACTTTTATGTGATAGGTGTCTTGCATGAAACTCTTGTATTTGAATGGACAATCAAGTTACTGAGAACTACCCTGCCCCAGGTTAAGGTTGCATGTTTTTTATTTGTAAAGAAAAGAAACTCCTACTTCAAGGCTCAAAGGGTTTGACGAGGGATTATCTTCCTTATGTCTCCAGTGTTTGGGAATTAAAACAATGTCTTACATCGTCAGCAAAGTTTTGATTCGAAAGCATACCAACAGCAATTATGGGTATAACATTTTCATCATCCTCCCTCCAATCTTTCCATTGTCAAAAAGAAAGTGGAAAAAGAAATAAAGTATTTTTGCAAAAGAAAGCATAGAGATGTAAATAACAGACAAAATGAGTTGAATCAAAAGTTGCATTGCTCATTTCATTAATTTTAAAAGTACAAACATCATTTGAAGGCAAACAGCCATTACCAAATAAGGAAAATGTAAACAACAAGAAACCAGGCCTAGTGACTAGTTAAACACAAAGATGAGTTGTCCTGTCTTTAAGAAGTAGCTGAGTTGAAGTCGACTGAAGCTTCACTTGGCGTGCCCTGGAAGAGGATTGCTCTGAACATTGGGATTGTCCTTAAAGGAGAGGATTTTGTTTCTCATCAGCTCTTGTACTTTAGCCTTCAATGCAAAGCAACCTTCCAAGTTATGGCCTGCACCACCTTGATGGTATTCGCAATGAAGATCAACCCTATAGCCGGCTAGAAGAGGGTTTAGAGGAGGAGGCATAGGCCTTGTGGTAATTAAACCTTACTGAACCATACCAGGATAAAGCTCGGTGTATGTCATGGGAATAGGATCAAATTGATTCCTATTACGGTACTGGTTATGTCCCGCAGTTGGACGTTTGGAAGCTTGAACTGGTCGTGGAGCAGTAACCACGGGTGTAACAGCAGCAATAGTAGGGTGAACATCATACTGAGGTTGGGGACGAGGCCTTCTCACTTCAACCATTACAGCGTTAGTCTGATCTTCCTTCTTCTTTTGGAAGTTTCCGTAGGATTTCCTCACAGCATTGGAAGATTCAGCAGCCTTTGACACTTTTCCATTCTTAAGCCCTTCCTCGAGCCTCTGGCCAATAGTAACCAAATCAGTGAAATTGGTGGAAACACTTCCAATCATCTTCTCCCAATAGAACGGGGATAGGGTATCCATGAACATTACAGTTAATTCCTTCTCGACCAAAGGAGGTTCAACTTGGGAAGCCAACTCTCTCCAGCGCTGAGCATACTTCTTAAAAGATTCCTTCTCATACTGAGTCATGTTTTGCAGCTGGCGGCGATCAGGAGCCATGTCAAGGTTATATTTATATTGCTTCATGAAGTCATTTACAAGATCTTGGAAGCAGTGAATGGAGTTTTGCTCGAGATCCACTCAAGCTATCCTGAAAATAGTGGATAAGCAGCTTCTCATTTTTGGTATAAGCAGCCATCTTGCCATAATACATGACCAAATGAGCCCTTGGACAAGATCGGCCCTTGTACTTCACAAATTCTGGAGTTTTGAACTTAGAAGGCATAACAAGGTCAGACACGAAACACATGTTGTCTGCATCCACATTGAAAAATTCAGCACCCTCAACGGGCTTTGAGTCTCTTATCTATGATCTGAAACTGCTCTTGGACAACTTCAGGTTCAACAAATTCTTCACGGACTTCACCTTGAGCACTGGAAGCATTGTACTCATAGAGGGGATTCTCAAAGGGAGCTCGAATAGTCTGTGGAATAGCGTGGACAATAGGTCTGCCTCGGCGAAAACAAGAGCTTGAAGAACTGGCATAGCAGTCTGACCAACCATAGCAGTAGATGCAATCGGTGGAAAATAGTTGTATGGCAAACCAAACTCAGGCCAAGTTGAAGGTGGCATTTGAATCGGTGGAGGTTCAGCACTCGAAACTTCCTGGATGACAGTTCTTTGGGAAGGCTCTCCTCTAGCAATCAAAACTTGAAGCATCTCAGTGAGCTTAGTCACGCTTGACTTAAGGTCGTCGATCTCCATTCAGATCTCCGCATTGTGCACCTCTTGCTCTGACATCTTGCGTCTGTAGCTAGCTCTAGTCCGGTATCGGTGTCGAGGAATCAGCTTGACGACTCACATGTGACACTAGTAGATAAAAACAGCTAGAGATGAGTATCTGGACAGACAGACGTATGCAATAAGTCATGCAAAGATGCAAATGATATGCAATGCAATGCAATTAGGATGCAAAACACGTGCAACAGGATCAAAGGTTCGAGATCGCAGCATGGAGTCTGGGTAAGGAACCAACCATAGGGTGTGTACTAGGGTTATTGTATCCGTAGAATAGGGTTTTAAAAATTTCTCAGAGTCAACGTAAATCTTTCGAATATTATCGGCCTACGTGACTACTCACACGGGTTAATAATATTCTCAAGATAAACTCTTTTGAGTGTAGTATCGTGTATCGACTATTTGGGACTACTCCCTCATAGCCATCTCACTACGCCCTAAAAAGGTCAAGTGGGGTGAAGGTAACTACGGTCCTCAGAATCACGGGCTCTCAAATCAGGAAGAGTGACATCAATGCGACTACTCACACCAGACATCAACAATCCCAAAGGGCCTCAACTGAGCATGGTCATCATATTCCAAAAATTGTTAAGACTACTCCCAACAACCGACTATTGATTACACCACAATCCTATCATATGTGCGCTCTCAAGTCCAGGTTAGGACTTATCTCACCACTCAAAGTAGCAACCATGCATACAGAAAACCCAAGAACAGACTGATATATACAGATATACAAGCAAGCAAACATGTAAAATAACACAAATACAAACAAGATAGGCTTAACCCTCTTAAAGGAATGTGTCCCTAGTGAAGTCGTCATTTCTGTTGCGGTGAGAATCAGATCTCAAGCTATTAATTAACTTGAACCACAAATCTTAATTCACCACTGAGCTTTGATTTATCTAAAGGAAAGGGTAATGATCGAAAAAAACCCTAATAAGAGATCTAAGGTTCGGGGTTTGGTTATACCTAGGGAAACTGTTAGCATCCTAAGTATCTGTAGTACTCTACAGGATCCTCTTATTTGTATTTGTGTTATGTTATTGTTTGCTTGCTAAGGCAAATGTGCTAAGGTAAAGACCTAGGGTATGTACTAAGTATGCTCTCCAAGACATCGCATCTCGTGCCTACGTATCCTGACGAGAATGAAGTCAGAGCATTCGTAGTTCCCCTCACTAAGGGTGAGGAACCATTGACTGCGGTCAAAGTTCCAAAGGGAAGTATGGTCTGACAGCAAGACACCTACGTGGAGTGCGGCGACTCCAAACCTAAAACTAGGTAAAGCAGGGAAGATGATGAATACCTATGACTATGAGGTTAAGGGTTGAAGATGGCTATGAGGCTAATAGAGGGTAATGAGCTATCTACGACTTTGAGGTCAATAGAGAGACTTTCCTTTGGAAGGAGGGGAAGAACAACTTCATGTAAATAAGAGATGGAGGGGGATTAAAGCATGTGAACAATATGAGTTCAAGGACTAAAAAGGATAAACATTAATCAAATGAGAATCAAAGCATGATATATACATTCATATATGAGCATGGCAAAGTATGGTGAGGTAATTCACAACAAGCATGAATAAGTGAACACATAAGTATAGCAAAAATAACATCTTCAAAGTTTGAAATCAAAGACATGTCAAAGTTATGAGATTTAGCAACAAAGACTCAAACAAGACCTTAATAAAATGACCTTATCCAAGTTCAAGGAATAACTGTTAAACAACCCTCTCATATACCATAGAATAAGCCAAAGGGAACTCTCACAAAGCTCTCAAGAAACAAATTATTTTTCAAAGAAAGTTCAAAAATTAAGCACAAGGTTGTTCATGTTTTTTAGAAAATTTAGAAGTAGATATAAAAATAAAATAAAAATGAAAATAAAATTAAAGAAAATTAAGTTAGACACTAAAATATATTTGTGAATTTTTGGTGATTTTCTATTACTAAAAACCATTTTTTAATTGGCAAAAATAAAAAGAAAGAAAATGGAGTAAAAATAAAAAGGAAATAAACAGGGGGTGTGATTGTAAAATCCTAATGAACTAACTATATGTTGTTGCGCCTGGGCCCTATAATATAGGGGGTGTGATTAGCCAATCAAACAAGGCCTCGGTCCAAATGGTTGTGGAAGCAGAAAAAGAAAAGAAATGTCAAAAGGGTGTATGGGGCGAGGGGGATTCGAACCCCAGACCCCTTGGTTTCACACGCGCATGGTTTACCACTGGGGTTGCTATACATCCAATGTATATGCCACCCCTAATAATATTTAAACCAAACAAATGGAATAAACTACCAGGTTTTTGTAACAGATGAAAAATGTTCTGTAAAAAAAGCTAACGACACAACATCAATTGGTCATCCACTACTTAAACTACAAAACAACAAAAATAACAACCTCAGCGCATCTCCACACACCAGGTCATTATTCCCATGTACGACATAAGATCACAGAAAAACTGATCACGTGAACAAGATTTCACCATGGATTCATCATTATTTCCCAGCCGTTTTCAACCTCAGTTTACGACCAAAATCCATGAGACAAAAAGCACGGTGTAATGCTCAAACATTAGAACAACAATGAACCTCAATCAAAACCAAGAAGAACTCTAAACTCAGAGGAAAACAGACTAAAAATAGGGCGACTAAACTGAGACAAAAACTTAACGTATCAATGCTAGTTCAAACGGAAACACCATATTGTTAAACAAAACAAAGCAGATGCAATCAATTAAGCACAATGACAACATTAAAATCATTTAGACATTTTCATATGAACATGGAAACATGAGCATGGGAAGAGAGAAGGAGGTTTACCAAGTGGAGAAAGGTCTACTGCCCCTTCAATCTCAAGAGCTTTGAAGTTCCACTAGAGGTACCTCCTCTTTTGGCTGGTGATTGCTCAGGATTTTTGAACAGGAAGTGCAAATCGCATCTCCTCTTGACTACTCACGAGTTCTTTCTTTGGTTGTGGACAGTGTGAATTTACTGTTGTGTTGTATTAATGGTGCTCATGCGTGTTTGTTATGATCTTTGGTGGTATTGTGTTGATGATCCTTTTGGTGTTTTTGATGTTTTGATGTAAAAGAAGCTCACGAGTTCTCAAGGCTTGGTGTGATAACTTGTGGAGTGTAGTGTTGATGTTGTGATCTGATTGTCGTGTTGATGATGTCCACAAGGTAGAAGGAAATCTCCTTTTTATAGCCAAGATTGCTGGTTAATAGTATTGAAAACACAAGGGATATTGACTCTATCTTGAAGGAAAATAAATGGTAGGGTTTTAGCATACACGCGCATGGCTCATATTCTTCTTGAGCCAAGTGAAGTCTAACCACTGGTTGCTAGTTTTGAGGCTCTTGTCAGCAGAAAAAGATGAGCAAGGATCAAGGAGTTCGGATACACCAAGCATTACACGATGGTCTTAGGTTTTGCAGCATGGTACTTTTGTGTTCCAACTTTATCAAGTACAAGGTGGTTGTACTTTGGAGGTTTCTTGTGGTAAAGTGCTCATTGGAAACTGGTGATGAAGTGGTCAGTACAATGTACTTGGCACTTGGTCAGATTTTAGTTCAAAAGGGAGGGTAGTTTGTGTAAAGGAACCAGGTCATGACATTTTTTCAAACAATGGAACAAATGAAGCAACTATTGATTCTTTGGAGAATTGGCACGAAAAAGATTAATTTATATGTTGGGGAAAGCTTGAGATTTGAAGCATAAAACATGTGGAAATATGTGACAAAGTTTGGTGTAACACAATATTAGAAAATAGAATTTCATGAGTGCGTGGCAATAATTCCATCGTGGCAACTTCATGACACCATAACTTGATAACTACCTCACGAATTCTTGAGATTTTTGGTTTCATGAAGAGTAGGCATTTGATAGAACATTTTTCATGTGGAAAACAACTTGAGATAAGGCTTGCAACAGGGAGAAAAAATACCAAGAAGTCATGCACATGGGCTGTCCAAAAAGAAACCTAAAATGAATTCTAAGCTATAAGATTTCCAACTTGAAACAACCAACTTTAGAACATCATAACTTGAGATTGGTTTATCCAAATGAGGAGTTCTAGACATGCTTGGAAAGATTGAAGAACAAGGAACAACTTTCATGTCAAAAGATTTTTTATTTGAAGCTTGAGACAAGGTGAAAAATGGAGTTAAAGTTATGTCCAAAACTAGGGCAAAATGCTTAAAATTTCTCAAAGTCATAAATGCATCTTGGCTTCCAAGTCTCATAACTTAAAAATCAAACCTCTTTTGAAGAAAAGTCCTCTAATACACTTTGAAGTTCATGGTGAGAGCTTCCATTTGAGCTTTGAGTCACTCAATTTGGATGTGTGGTTTGGAAGTTATGGCCTTCCCAATTTTGCACAAGGGGTGAACTTTTCACACTTAGAAACTTTTAAGGACCAAACATTGCCCTCTTTGCAAGAAACCTCTCAAATGTCAACTTCTCATGCCCTAGTGTCATACCCCAAATTTTGACCACTAAGATTTCCCATCATTGTGCAAATTATCATCACAATATGGATGTAACTTTATGCCTCATCAATCTCCTCAAGAATTGTTGAGCATTCCCTACAACTAAGAATTAGGGTTTCAAGCCCTCTCAGAGCTCTTAGACAAAGGCAATCAAGGAATGATATGATCTTTGACTTGTCTAAACCTCTCAAACATCCACAATGGATCAAGAGGACTCCCACATCAAGGATCAAGCACAAGGCTGCAATATTCCAAGTGGATTAAGCCTCAAAATCGCTAGTGTCACCAAATTAGGGTTTTGGTCGACCAGGGCCTCCAGATGGAATTTTTCCTCTGGGCATGAGCCAATGCTTCAAAGCATAACCCAAGATACTCCAAGGGACCTCATGGACCCCATCATCAAGTCAATTTAGCCTTAGGGGATGCATTCACAAAAAAAAACAGGAATTAGGGTTTATTGACCTAATTCACCCCTAAGTTGACTTTTGGGGCAAAGCATGAGCCAAAACCTCAACACATGATTTGAGGGCCCCTAATACACTACATTGAGCCATTTGCAACAATGGATTGATCCAAGAAGCTTGATTCACAAGTTCCAAGTTCATCAGAACCACAGTTTGGGTTTCGCGGAAAAAAGTCAACTGTGCCTTTGACTTTTGACCAGGACATGCTCCCAAACCTTAGGACATGATTCAATACACCCTATAACACCTATGAAATCAATCCATCAATTTTGATTTAGGTCAAGGACTTGATTTCATAGAGGATCGCACAGTTTGGAATTCATCTGATAAAAAGTCAACTGTGCCCAAAAGTCAAAGTTTGACTTTTAGATTTTTTTATCAATTATGGTTCCCTAACCCTAAAATGATGTTAATGTGTGATTGGGATAATCATTCATTAAGAAAAATCAAGAAAAGTGGGATAACTTGTAAAAGGGGTAACCATAAAAAACTTAGAAATTTTCTAAGTTATGGAACAAAGTGGCTAGAGTACCAACTTCCAAGGATCATAACTTATGATCCAAGCAACCATTTTGGCTGATCCAAAGATGCATTTGTAGCTCTCATGGCATACTTATTAAAGGGATGGTTGATGGTAAGGCTGGAGGTCATCCTAACTTTGAACAACCTTCTGTAGTTCTTCTAAGGAAGATTAATGGTTATAGTCCTTCTCATATATCTGAAATTATGACTAATCAACATCATGTCATAATGCTTAATGAGTTGGGACTGGGTGCATTGGTGTTTATACCAGATATGTCTGATCTAGATGTTGAAGGAGTTATGATTGGAACTATTAAAATTCTTCAAGATAAAGATTCCCAAAAATCAGGTTTAAGAAATACTAGTGGTGATAATAATATGTCAATCATCATGTTGTGTGAATCTCAAATGCATAAGGAAGTTGTTGGTCATGTCTATGAAGATATTGAGTATGATAATGGCATAGCTGATGATAGTTATAATTACCATGATCATGCCTTAGATGATGTGAATACTATGGTTAATGAAGTTATAGGTAAGAATGATAACATCCTTTTGGATTGTGTTAGAAAGAAGATGAGAGTGGTCTCAAAGAAGACACTGTCTAAGGATGACATGTCTCCTCGGAATGATGAAGATCTTGGTCTCGTGAGTGGGAAATAAGAAAAATTAGTAATTGAAAAGAAACATCTTAAACAAGCTAAAAATTTTGTGTGAGGATGAGATAATAAGCATGACAGTACATTATATTCATCAAATGTTGACTAAGCTTGAGGAAGGCATGATAAGAGAAGTGAGCTTCCCTCTAGAGTGTCAGGAAAACCAAATGAAGGAATACTTAGGTTATCCCCAAGAAAGAAATTGTACTTAAATAAAATAGAGTGAACCTTTGCTTAAGGATGATGAACAATATGTTGTTCAAGAAGTATCAGACATCAAGAGAAACATGGTGGTTGCTAAGTGCTCTACTTAGAGGAAGGTCGAGCAAGCTGCTGAAATAACTTCTTTAGTTATCATGTTCAAGACACATAAAAGGCTAAATGGTAATGAGTTTTCAACTAACAATATGGAAAGAAAATTGAAGGGAATATGTGTGTATCACAAAAGAACATGGCTTATAAGGAAGATATCAATAGAGGCAATGACATTTGAAGAAGTGATCCATCTATTGAAGAAAGTTAGTGTAACAAGCAAGGAGAACCTCATACTATTTTACGCTGGTGACAATCTAGATGAGTCGAAGAGTTTTATTTACAATATAGTATCTTGGGTTAGCAAGGAGCAAAGAAGAGTAATCTTATTTAATGATGAAGATGAACTCGCTGTAGGTGGGAACAATGATAAGAAATTGCTTAGGCTAAATCAGATTTTAAAAAACTATAATGTTAGGCGCAATATCATGACATTAGTCTAGGAAATTCTCACTAAAGCTGTGGATGAAATCAATTTGAAATATCGAGGAGTTTCATTGGTATTTTCACATTTTAGAGTCGATATCAATCAATGTTGGGGAGTTTTGACAAAAGAGAAAAATAGCTTATCTCCTCTAAGACCACTTTGGCACATAAAATAAGGACTTTTCATTGGTTATATCAGTTATGGTATAACTGGGTTGGTGTTACAAACAAGAGAATCATATTTCTTGCATTAGCTTACTCTCATATTACATATCATTCTCCCAACATGAATCAAGATCAAGCTAGTGGAAGCAAGATGGTCCATGAGATTGTTTCTTAAAAGGAGGATATTGTTATGCTGGAGTTATGGTTGAACAAAGCCAAGGATACTAAAGCTGTTAGGGATCACATTTCTGTTGTTGTACCATATGGTGGAATATAATATGAGAAGTGTCGCGGTGAGAATCGGATATCATGATATTGAATCAACTTGAATCACAAATCGTAATTCACCATCGAACATTGATTTATCCAAAGGAAAGGGTAAAGATCGAAAACCCTAATTGTAATGTAAAACCATGCAAGAGATCTAAGGTTCGGGAGTTGGTTATACCAAGGGAAGGTGTTAGCATCCTAGATATCTGTAGTACTATACAGGAACCTATTGATTGATTGTGTTATGCTATTGTGTGCTTGCTAAGAGAAATGTGCTAAAGTAAAGACCTATGGGTATATACACTAAGTATGCTTGCCAAGACATCGCATCTCGTGCCTACGTATCTTGACTAAAAGAATCAGAGCATTCGTAGTTCCCCTCACTAAGGGTAAACAAAGCTTGTTGGTTAGTTTTAGGAGAAGAGACAAGTTGTCATCTTAAGGAGAATACTCAACTTAAACCACCTCAAACATATGAAAGATGGATCTTTGCTTCACATTAAGAGAATGGCTCTGACTCGGATATAGAATCGACGAGTATGCCACGTACCTCTCTCGAGTGGAAAAGAGTCTATATTTTTCTCAACTATATCATGGGGTAGGAGAATTATATCTTAACTAGGGATGACTCGTGTCTAATTCTCTCATGGGAGAAAAAAGGGAAGACTAACTATAAGTTGTCTAAGGTGAACATCCTAAGGGGAAACTATCCTACAGAACGCTATCCTAAGGGAAATAACCTATAAGAAATAAGGATCAAGCTAAAAAGAAACGTCTAAACAATCCTAGAAAATGACTTAAGAGTCAATAAGGTAACTTTCCTTTGGAAGGAGGGACAACCACTATTAAAACACGTGTTGAAATAGGGGAGCTTCAAGATAATGATGATAAAAACCAATGGACCAAAGCCAAAGATCAAATGAGATAACATATCAAGAATGGCACCAACTATATCATATCATGCTTAACATGCCAAGATGCTCATGAATAAAGTCAAACAAACAACCAAACCAACAAGTATACTTGCCACAAATGTCAACACACAAAGACATATGAAAAAAAAGAGGCTTATCATGGAAGTTATGACTCATAAACTAAGAGGGCAGTAGCATACACATCTCATGAATCTCATAATCAACATCAACATGTCAAAATAAACATCAACATGGATCACATTTAGGCATGAGCAAAACCATATGCAAATAACAAGCCAAACACATCATGGAATGATTCAAACAAAACAAGGCATGTGTAAATGATAAAATGACAAACAAAGACACCTTTAGATCATGAAGTCAGAAATGAAACACGCTTTCCAAATCACACATAAGCACATATTCAAACAATGCAAACATCCCAAGAAACAAGCTTAAGAAACAAGGTCAAAATGAACATGAGAACATAGACAAAACAAACAACTTGACATGTTATTCCAACAATGGGAAAATGAACAAATAAATTTTCCATTTATGCTCAAATGCAAACTCATATATTCAAGTGTATGTGTGCAAAAGGTGGCCACAAGAAGAGCACAAAAGCTAGCACAAACTAAATCAACAAGGTGGAATATCATGAGATACGAGTACAAATCGAGGACCACAAATAAGTAAATGAAAACCAATCCAAACAAAATCAACAAAGACCAGCAAGCAAACACAAACCTCCTCACAATGTGTATTAAAACACTCTAAAAAACCAGTCCAAGAATCAAAGGGGAAGGTTCTCAATCAAAGCCAAAGTTCAAACTAGTTTCGAAATAAAATAAAATTAAAATTAAAATTTATAAAAAATAAAATAAGATTCGAAAATATAATCAGGAATTTTTTTGGGATTTTTTGACAAAGGGAAGTTTTTTTAATAAAATGAAATTAAACAAAACAAATAATAAAAAAAGAAATGGAAAAGACCAAGACAGAGGGGTTTATTAGCAATCTGGCCATGAACTGGGAATAGGTTCAAACTCGCGTTGGGCCCAAGAGTGGAGGGTGTCAATATCAAAACGAAGCAGGCCCACGTCCAAATCCCCACACATCAGCAAAAAAAAGGAAAGAGAACATGGTACAAAAAGCATGTGGACCTCATATCAATCGGTCACCCAGGTGTTTAAGTTATAAACGGACAAAATAAATCACTGCCAATGTAAACACGACACGTCATCGTCTTCTTCATGCAAACAAGGGAATGCAGAAACTCATAACCCTAACATGCATACGTTCATGAAAAGCAGCAACTTCAACATCCATTTTCATCATCAGTTTTCCATCAAAATTAACAAAATAAAATGGAAACAAAAAGTACTCAAAGAGTAGAACAATGCTACACCATTGAATGTCTAAATAACAACTTCAACATGGTGAAAATCATCACGAAAGTCAAGCATACCAAAACTAAAATCAACATTTCAAACATCACACAATCGAACAACACAGTGTGCCATCATTTCAGGACTTCCTAAAGCATTTTATGAGTTTTAAAAAAGATGAGAAGAAACAAAACGTGAGAAGTTAACCGAATGGAGCTTTCTGCAGTATCCGTCCTCACGTGCAAAGAGTCTTCAAAACTCTTCCTTGTCCTTCTAGGATCCTTGAGGAAGGTTGTTGAGGCCAAGAAATGGAAGACTAGATCCAAAAGAATGGAATACGAAAGAGAATAAGTTTTGAAAGAAAGAGAGTATTTCAATGGTATGAGGCTGTGAAATGTTGAGAATGATTCCCCCTCCCACTAGGGTTTGTGCTAAGCTTATATATGAAGGTCTTGATGTATTAGGAGGCCAGTTACTGTGGTTAATGGTTGTGGTGAAATTTTGAAAAAAAAATGTGAAAATGGAGGGAAGAAACACATGGCATGGTTGGTGATATTTTGTCATGTTGTGTAAGCATTGACACTGAGCAAGAGATGCATAATGGTTTTGGGTGGAGTGAATCCTTGCTAAGCAAGTTTTGAAAGTTTGTCTCTTTCCCAAGTTTGGCAAAACTTGTTAATGAAGGGTGGATTTTGTACAAGGCTTGTTGGAGTATTTTGGGCAATGCATTGGGTGATGTTTTGGAGTGAGAATGAGATAGTTCTTGTGCATGAGAATAACATGTATGTTTTCTACATGAAAACTTGGCATGGTGCATGAAAATGTGGCCAATAAACATACTTGATCGCAAATCCAACGCAAAGTAGGAATATCATACAATAACTTTCATTTGGAAAACAACTTGAGATGAGGCTTGGAAAGTGGAGAAATGTTGCCATATAATCATGTCTACCAATGTCATCAAAAGGAAAATTTAGAAAAATTCTAAGTTATGAAATTGACAATTTTGGAACACAAACTTTGAAGCAACATAACTTGATGTATATTTGTCCAAATGACAAGTTCTTGTAATGGATGGAAAGCTTGAAATGAGCTCTACAACTTTGATGCTCAAAGAAAATTGAAATTCAGCTTGGATCATGGTGAAAGAATGCTTTGATAAATCATCCTCCATGTTGAGATTTTATACTTAGAAAAATTTCTAAGTACAAAACTTCAAATCTTTGTTTTTCTCGACTTTAGGCCTCCATATCTTGAAATCCATGGATCTCTTAAACATTTTTCCTTCTCCAAACTTGTAGTACATGGTGTCCTCTTTAATTTGATAGCTAGTTTGCTCCATTTGGATCAAGGATGGAGAAGTTATGGATGTTGCAAAATGGCTAAAAGTTGGAATTTTCACACTTAGAATCTTCTCTTTCAAAACTCTAATCTTTCAAATCTCTTGATTTTATGCTTCCTCTTGATTTTAATTGATCCAAACTCACAACACCACTCAAGGTGATATGGCATGCTCATGGTTGACCTCAAAATCCCAAGTTTGACTTCTCAGAGGCACAATTAATTTCCTTGAACAGATGAATCTCCAAACCTTGATTTTCAATCAACAACAATCCTCTGGGCTATTTGGATATCTCAAGTGGACTTAAATGGATGCCTTGATGAGCCTTAGGTCATGTCCCAGGGTTTTTGGCCAACTCTTGACTATAATCCATGGGTGCAATTGGCTTTGACTGAAGAAAACCCTAATCCTTGATTAAGTGCATATGGACCTCTAAGGAGCTCAGTGTTGTCATACCCCAAATTTGTCCTACCTACTACGAGATTACTTGGCCTTAGGCCACCGCCTTCCAAGATTCATGGTCTTGTATGTGTTTAAATTGTCTGCTAGCTCTTGTTGGGTTTCTTTGGTTTCAAGAAGAGACAAAGGAGGACTGGGCACTCATTTTATGATTAATCAGTCAAGACATGATCAATTGGCTTCAAACCGATTCTAGTTGATCAAGTACAATGATTAGAATTCATATCCTCAAATCGTGGTTAAGTTTGCTTAAAGTTTTAAGTTATGATCAAGAAAATTTTTAACCATATTCCAAGTGTGACACTGAGGCGGTATGGTTAAACAAGCTAAGAAATAACAATTCATCTAAGTTTGGATTGATTTAAGAATTGGTGGATGAATTTAGGCCATGTACATAGTAAGTAGCGTAACTGTTATGTGGTCAAATGTGAAACTCAATAGTAAGTAGTGTAACCGTTATGTGGTCAAATGCGTAACTCAATCCAAGTATTATTCAAAAGTATTAGCAAAGCAACTCAATCCAAGTATTGTTCAAAAGTTGTAGGAAAGCATAATTGGAGTGTGTTACAACTGACTGTCAAATTCTCGTGGCCAGTTTCGACATAATAGGTTTTAAGGTGTTTGTTTCACGAAATGCTAAGGTTTGAGCAATACTATTTGTATGGTATCATTTTGAGATTTTTCAAGTCGTGAAGGTCATGGAGCTAAGGTCACAATGCAAATTTACAAAAGCAGCAACAAACCATAGTTATTATGCGATACAAAAAAGTTCAAGTCATGGTCATTTTGTTATCTAAAAGCCTTGTTTTGATTATTAAAGTCAATTTGGCAAGTCATGATAGGATGGGATTAACATTCAAGGTATGTGAAGAATATCTCAGGTCATAAATCCTTGGTACAATACGTATGATTTTTAAGACCTCATTTCAAGAGGAGGAGACACGAGTTCATATCATAACCGGTTCCTTGGCAAACCGTGAGTAGCAGGCCCAAATGGAGGTAATATTACTTAGCCAAACCATGTTCATGCTTAGAGAGTAATACCAAATTTGTGAAGTTGCAGTACAGTAAAAAGTCCATAAACCTCTTCACAAAGCAAGATCACGAATGACTCTTGATTCAAAATACCTTAAAATAATCTAAAGGCTAAGAAATAAAGCTATGAAACTAAGATTCATAGTATACACAGTGCTACAATCCACATAGTTTTTTTTCAAAATGAAGTGTACAAATTCTACATGCTGCAACATTATCAGTACATCAACACAGTAGGATACATCATCAGGCCATGACATCTTCACGGTTTATCGTCTACAACAACACAACTCTTCATGTGCCAAAATTTCATGCGCAGCAGAGCAGTCCTCTTCATGTGCTTAGAAATTCACCACTGCTCATAGATAATCACCCTGCTCACTCACGACTAGTGATAAAACCTGCAGAACATTACAGATAAATCAGTTCTTGTCTTAGGAAATAAATGAACAGCAGGATGCATTAGTATATAAAAGCTAGAACCATGGAAATGAGCATACAAAGTTGGTAAACACTTTAGAGTCAAATAAAACCAGCTGCACGACCTATGTAAGTTATAGGTGAACTTAGAGGTTCTTTTGTTTTACTTGAAAATTGCCACATATTATCAACCCTTCAAAACAAGAACAGAACATGGAAGACAGTGCAGGAAAGTTTAGCAAGTACAGTCTGAACAAGCAGACAAAAACAAGGGCAGAGCTCAGAAATTGCAGATGGAGCAGATACATCAGCTTGGCAAAAACATATCCTGAGCCTCAAAAAGGAACAACTGACCTTGCAACAATGAAGATTCCTCAGCAAAGTTCAAATTACTAAACCCTAATGTTGCTACTATAAAAACCATGCTTCAATTCGCAGAAAGGGGAGACACCTGAAAAAATCCAAAATCACTAGAACCCTAAAAAATTTTCGATTCTTAAAAATACCCCCTAACCCATTTTCACTAAAGATCTCATCCTAAAAATATCTGTAAGAATTTCTCATTGAAATTTTGACAAGAGATGAGCTAAGCCATACATCCTCACTCACAGGACAACAATATCCAACAACATCAACACGGCAAGCCGAATCACAAGGGAGAAGAAGAGAAAAAAACGACGAAGAAATTCCATTATTACTCTGCTAAAATCCAGTCCCAACCATTACCAAAGCTCAGAATTTTCAGAAAGCTTTTTAGAGTTTCACATTGAAACTCTAAAGATAGCGAGCTTAGCCACTCACGCACCCTCAGAACAACGAATTCGTAGCAAGCACGACAGAAAAGATAAAGAATAAGAAGAAGAAAAAAAAGCAAAAAAGTGAGAAGAATAAGACACATTACCTCGCCGGATTTACCATCGGACTAGCTCCGATCTTGTAAGTTCTCTCTTTTGATTTCCGCTCACCTTATTGCATAGATCCAAATCTCTGATCTAATTTCTCAACATGTTGCTCTATTGATTGTTTGAATAATGAGTAATTTTAGGTTTTCTGTGGGTTGTGATTTGAACATTTAGGGTTTCATTTGCCAAAACAAGTGATGAGGCTTTAGAGAGAGACGATGGAAACAAGGTTTGAGGGAGATAGTTCGTTGGATTTTACTGAGAGAGTATAGATCAAAGTTGTTGAATCTAATATTGAGCTTTAAAGGCTGTTTGATTTTAATCATAAAATCTTTTAAATACTGACCGTTTTTCTGCTATATTAAAAGCCATTCAGTGTTTTGGATAATGAGAATAAAATAGGGACGCGTGTAATTGTTGTTTTCCTAGGGCCATTTACTGCCACCTAGAAGCATTCAATGTGTGCTTTTAATTTTCTTTCCCCCATTGCAAGCGCCGGTTATTGGGTTTAGAGAGGTATTTGTCACTTGGTTTTTTTTGTGAATTCTGTCTCCCTCTCTTTTCTTGCTATGTTTCGTTTAGGGTTTTGGTGGTTTGGATTGAGTATGGGCCTTTGGGCCCAACCCGGTTTAGGAATAGCGCCCCTGGGCCGTTTAGGCTCCCTATGGCGTGATGTTTCTGGGGCTTCCCCTCCTTTTCTCTATCTTGCACCCTATTCTGCTCTACTCTAATTTTGTTTTATTTGTTTTCTAGTTTTTTTTTCGTAATTTAGTCATTTAAAAATATGTTTTCTCTTCAACTTAATTTCTTGATATTTTCTATAAATATTTAAATGAGTGTAGGATTATTGTCTTCAAATGATATCAACTTTCTTTGTAGCTCTATTTGTTGTTGCTATAATTAAGAATATTTCTATTAATTATTGATAAATAAAATTATCTTTGTATCTCTAAAATTAATTAAAGTATAGTTCAACACTTAAATAACATTTTATTTAATTAAATCTCAACTAATTATTTAATTTCTTAAGATAACTAAACCTTTTCTTAACTAATGAAAGTACTGGGCTCTTGAGGTCTAGCACTTCGTGGGTCCTTGGATGAATGCTCTTGAGGCGCACGCTTTGAGTTGTGTTCATTCCGTCTTTCGTTTATAAAAAATACTTAAAAATTTTTGCTTAATCAAAATACAATTAACCTTTAATCAAAGTACTTAATTAAATTAAAAAATCATAATCCATTTACATTTTAATCCTTTTAAAACACTTAAAATACATAATCTAATTTATTCCTAACCTTTAAAAATCATTTTCTTAAAATTAAACTAAAATCATAAGCCACTTAGGTTAATATTTCTAAAACTATTTTCTTAATCAATTATAGAAGTGGTGGGCTTTTGGGGTCAAGCACTCATTGGGTCCTTGAACGACCGCTCTTGGGGCGCACGCCTTGAGTTGTGATCCTTCCGTCTTTCATTTCTAAAAACTTTTAATCCATTCAAATCCTAATCAAAACACTTAACGCTTAAAAATACAATCTTTTTTTAATTAAAATACTTAATCTGACTAAAATACTTAACCTTTAGAACACTTTCTTAACTTAAAAATCATAATTCAAATCTTAAAACATTTACTTAATGTTTTACAAATATTCTCTTAACTAAAATTAAAATCATAATCTACTTTGAAATATTTAAAATATTTTCTTAATTAAGGTCTTTCTAATTAATATTTCTAAACCTTTTTCCTAACTTATTATGGAAGTAGTGGGCTTTTGGGGTCTAGCACTCCTTGGGTCCTTGAACAAACGCTCTTGAGGCGCACGCCTTGAGTTGTGTCCGTTCCGTCTTTCATTTCTAAAGACACTTAACTCTAAATCCTATTAAAACACTTAATCCTCCTTAAAACTCTTAACAAGTTCAAACCCTAAGCCGATTAGCACGTATATTAAGATACTCTAATCAAATTCAAATCGTTTTCCTAATCAAATTATGGAAGTAATGGGCTTTTGGAGTCTAGCACTCCTTGGGCCCTTGAACGAACGCTCTTGAGGCGCACACTTTGGGTTGTGTTCGTTTCGATCTTTCGTTCCTAAAACACTCTCCCTAATTACATGGACAAAGAAGCCCATTGTCCAACAAACACGATTTTATAATCAATAGAATGAAAAAGGTGTCATTGAGATCTAGCATCTCAGTAATGTCTCGATTAATTGGTTGCGAGGCGGACGTCTCGTTTATCCAATAATCGTCGTTCTTCCTCTAAAATACTTAACAAACCAAACACTTCCTACGCAACCGAAACCCTAAAACACTCGCAAATCAAACTCTTTTTCTCAATCAAATCTTTAAAACACTTAATCCAATTCAAACAACTTTTCATAAAGAACATTGTTTAATCCATTCTTCCGCGCATATAAACTAGTGCTTCAGCCTCCCCTAGCGAGCAGACAAGCCAACGTTTAGCAGTTAGAATGCGAATTAAACATTTGTTCGTTTAAAAAACACCAACCAACCATAGTCCCATGAACTACGAATGCTCTGACTTTCCCATTCCACGAGGGAATACGTAGGCACAAGGGTTCTAATCCTTGTCGAGCACCCTAATAAAAAAACCACTCATGCACCCTAATAAAAAAACCACTCATGCACCCTAATAAGAAAACTACTCATGCACCCTCATAAAAAACCACCCCATTTTCCCTTTTAGAAACGAGCCCTTTTACCTTAGAAGAAAACTAACAAACCTAGCTAACTTATCTCCCAAATCGAATCAAGAGGTTCCCGTTGAGTACAACGGACGTAGAGGGTGCTAATACCTTTCCTCTTGTGTAACCGACTCCCGAACCTAGAATTTGGTTGCGATGACCATCTTCTTATCCCTTTAAAGGTTTTATCGATATTTTCCTTTCCCTCTTTTGGGATAAATAAAGTTCGGTGGCGAATCTGTTTCGAACAGTTTTTTCCGCGTCCATCGCGAGGATCGTATTTTTTGAGGTACGACAAGTGTGAGGCCATCTTGTGTTTGTCCTTTGATGGGAACGAGCCTCCTAGGAGTGTGAGGACTTGCTTGGTTGATGATGCCCACAAAACTTGACTGGCCAATCTCCTGAGACCTCTTGGAGTAAACCCTAGTACAATAGTGAACAAAAGCAAACAAGGCAGAGCAACAAGACTTGGTTAGTTATGCATATATGATTGACCTAAAGAGGTGAGATCTTAGGGCTAAAAAAAGGATATGACAAGAAGATTCTTATAAATAATTTTAATCTTGTAAAGATAAGGAAGGTATATGAAATTGTGAAGGAATTAATGAATCTGAATGTAAGTGATTTTGAGTAAGATGAAGACCTTAAGATCTAACTGGCTTCAAGTTTGAAGACTGCCCTTCAAGGATCCTGTTGAGTCAAATTGGTGGTCCTTGCTTTTGGAATTTTCTTTTGTTGTTGTAAGGGGTTTAAAGCCTTGTGTGATTGGGTTTTGTAATATTGTTGAGCTTTTTTTCTGGATATTTTTCATGTCTTTGGTTGTGTATAATGGAACATACTAACGTTGCATGATTAACCTTGTGTATGTTATCCTCTATACATGTTGTCTTCTTATAACACCTTACCTTTTACCAAATTATGGGAAAAAAAATGGGGGAGAAGTGCTAATGTTGTGCTCCATGCTGGAGCATCGGGAAGGACATCAAGTCTTGGTCCTTGTATATGTAAGAAAAACAAATATATTTGTGTTAGTAGTATTCAATGATATCAACTACTAACTAATTTTTGTGTGCATGACTAAGTATGTAAATGATTTCATACTGATATATGTTAGTTAGTAGGATTGTATGTTACTAACTATGAGATACTAGATACATGCATGACTAAGTATGTGAATGATTGCATGATAATCTGTTTAGTTTTGGAGCACACTAAATGGACTATGCGTAAGAATATGAATGATAATGTTTTTGTCTTTTGCTGATGTTGGTGCTTAACTTTGATACATGGAAGAAGTTGTTGTTATTAATTCTCTAAAGATCCAGTAGTTCTACTGGCTGTCACTTGAAGAGTTATTTTTCCACAATTTGACGAAGGTGGTGATTGTTTTTCCTATTGGATTGACCCTTTGGATTGGCTATATTTTAGAAAAACAACAACTTGAAGGAGTTTTCAAGTGTTCAAGCTTAGTCTACTATGCTAAAGTTGTATGAAGTTGCAGAAATAACACATGTTGGGCGTGATGCTCCAATATGTTGGTACGACATATAGGCCTTGTGCAACAGGCACTAGATTGCTTCGTTTTGGATTGTGTTCTTCAGAATATTATTTAAAGATTTTATTGTTATTGATTTATTAATAAGATTATTGATTTATGGACAACTAGAAGATCAAATCAAATTTAAAAGAGATATAAGTTTGAAGTTGTAATAATCAAATCATATCTCTTTGTTAGAGTAATTCAGGAAGCAAATCAAATATCCAACAGATTGTGAAAAGATTTTGGACAAAAGTATCTAAAGATCCATAAAGAAAAAGCCCATAGTTATTTGTTATCTAAGGTGGTCAAAACCTACATTGGAAGCAAGCATTCCCATTGAAGATCATAGAGTGTTAGGTTTTGTTTCATGTATTTAGGATAATGCCTTTAGAGGATTAGTGTTAAATCTTTTTGTACACCTATATGTTTTAGTAACTTGGCAAAGAAGGTTTGTCTAGTTGAGTTGTAATCAACATTGTTATGTACACATTTATGGTTTAGTAACTTGGCATAAAAGGTTTTTCTAGTTTATTTATAATATTTAACATTCTTTATATTGTTAAGATTGAAGTTGATCACTAGGGTTTAGTGCTTGTTTTCCCCTGTCACTGGGATTGTGGCAAAGAAGAAAGTGAGTAGGTTATCATATTTAGGGAGAAGTTTTAAATTGAAGGTCATTTGGTAGATAGAATGAGGAATTAAACAACATAGGGTTTGTTGTTGCTTGTAAGTCTAATTGTACTAAGCTACTAATAGTGATTTCCCTTCTTTGGTTGTGGGCTCGCCTCCTCAAATGTAGGTGTAGTTTCACCGAACTAGGTAAATAATTAATTGTGTTCTTTATTTTTTTTCTACTCCATCATCTGTTACTAGTTAGTGTATTGTTTTTGGTGTATCTTGTCGCACCCGTTGCCGGAGCGTCGTGTTCGACATCTGTTCCATGAGGAACAAAAAATAAAAGGAGATTGTTGTTCCTTTAGGATTGGCTGAATTTTGCGAAACAACATCATAGAGAAGTGTTCAAGTTATGCGAGCTTCTTCAAGGTGATTTTCTGGTGCAAAAGGGACACATGCTGGACGCGATGTCACATCATGTGGCTACGACATTTAGGCCTTCCTCAATAGGCCAAATTGTTGTGTTTTTGGAAGATTCTATGATTAAGATTCAATCATATTTTATTTCTTTTATTTAGAAACTAGTAGAAGAAACGTGCGTCCGCACGGGTAAAAGAATGTCTACATTGGACGCACGGGTAAGAGCTTGTATGTAACAGATTAGACGGAAAGAAATGTAATATATATTAGATAAAAAAAATATGTAGAAATTCCATAGAAAAAGTATTATTAATATATAAGTTATTGAAAAAAAGGAAAAAAATATAACAAAAGTAGTTTATGAAACCACTTAATAGTGTAAGAAATGAAGTGAGTGGAAAAAGAAATTGTAGCATTGTAATGTAATGAATAAAAACGATTAAAATATAAATATGATTAACCAAAAAAAATGTAAAGAAAAAAATGAAAAAGTGCAGCATGTTGTAATGTAGTGAAAAAAAAAAAGAAAATGGATTGTGGGCGCCCAAAAAGGGAAGAGTAAACGAGGTCCATTAACTGAGGAAAGGAAAAAAATAAGTTTAAAGGAGAAAAGGGTCAAGGTGTGTACAAAGTGGTTTGCATTCCGTACGAGAGGGAGTAAGGGTGAACTGTTTCTGCTCTCAAGTAAGGTTGCAAAGTGCTTATTTTGAAAGATAAGTAACATTTCACATTATACATGAACTTTGACGACACATAGCATGAGTTAATATAACAATCATTGATTCGCTGCCGATGTGTAATTCATAAACTGTTTTGTGAAAGTCTCCCAGAGAGTAACATCAAGTTCAGTACCACTGTAAAAATATCAAAATGTTTGGCACGCGACTATTGATGTAATAAAATAATAAAAAAATTATGGCTTCATGATAGTAAATATTGAAGTTACAAACCATTCATCGGACAACGTAAGGTTGACATGAGGTTTTTTTCCAGCCCCCTACTTGAGTCCTCAGAATTTGTTGGACAACTGCTATAACATCTGACAGACAGGAAAAAACGAAAGGTAAATTGGTTAAATCAAATTGGCGTACAATGCAAGTGAGACAGAAAAGCTGTAGCATTACCGTATAAGTGATCAGCATCAAAAACACCATTCAAGAAATCTCCAAATGACTTGAAATTGAAAGTGTGCAGTGGGATATCTCGAATATCCATTGCGGTAATAGCAATGCCAGAATTTATAAACAGCTTCAGGTTGTTGTCACACACTTTTAATGGAAGGTCGTAGGTCAAAGGCTCTCCGTTGTAAATCATGTATGTCTGATGTTCCTGTAGGGTCTGCTTCCAAAGATCAGGTTCTCGGTTTCGTGTAACAACGTGTATTTGAGCACCCTATTGACAACATTAATAACATTAATGAAACTTGATTGTTTGATAAAGAAAGTAGGGCTAAAAAATAAATAAGACCTTTGCATCTTGTACAATAGCCTCAACATGTTGTTGGCCATTGTGTTTTGTTACTGTCCATAGGTCAACGACGCGAATGGCAAGCTTCCAAATGTTATGCTCAGGTTTCAAATCAACAATAAAGATGGGTGGTCTTGAGATAATGAGCTGCAAAACATTAGACAAACATGGAGATAACAAAGACAAACCAGTAAAAAAGGAAATCACTGCCAACATAGTTAATGTTGTCATACTGTCTCAAAGATATCATGTTCAGTAGAACCATATAGAAAAAAATGGCATAAAGGTGGTTTCCAAGCAAAAAGTATGAGAAAAATAAAAGAATGAAAAACATTTACAAAAAAAAATTTAGGAACAAAGGCCCTAAAGGTGGTTTCCAAGGAAAAGTAGGGACAACAGGAAAAATGAAAAACAGGTTTTCAACATCAAAAGCAAAAATGATAAACAGGTTTTCAAAATCAAAAGAAAAAATGCAAAACATAGCATTTGAACATCAAAAGCAAAAATGCAAAACAAGTTTATTCAACATCAAAAACATAAATGAAAAACATGTTTTTTCAACATCAAAAGCAAAAATGGAAAACATGTTTTTCAACATCAAAAGCTCAAATGGAAAAAAAAAATTTCAACATCAAAAGCAAAAACGAAAAACATGTTTTTGCAACATCAAAAGCAAATACGAAAAACAATTTTTTCAACATCAAAATAAAAAACGAAAAGCATGTTTTTTAACATCAAAAGCTAAAATGTTGTCAAGTTCACAACACTAAATATAAACCAACAAAGGTTAAAGAATAACACAGTAAATGGGAAGCAAAAAGGCCATGAAAGAAAGCAAAAAAATATAAAGATGATGAGTACAAGACAAGAGGGGAAGACGAAAAGCAAAAAAAAAGTTTGCATTACCTGAGTTGCAGGGAGACGAAACGTAGAAGCAGAGAAGCAAGACAGTGGATAGTGAGAGAGTTAATGAGAATGAAGAAAAAGGTTGAAGAGGAGTAGGATATGAAAGTGAAAGAACTTTGAATATTGGTGTGACTTGTGTTGTTACCCGAGTAATTGGGTGTATCAAGGAGGATGTAAAAGTATAAGCCAAGTGGCAAAATGTGAACTTGTAATTAGTCATTGATTTATTAATTAGTAAATGACGAAAAAGGGTTTTTATGTGTGTGATTAATGAGTGATGAAAGGGTAAAAGTGATGAAAGGGTAAATTAGGGTGTTAATATGCATGTTTCATTAATAGTTAGGTAGTTGATATGATTATATAATTTGTTGGACAATTGTGATTATCAAATCAAATTTAATGTGATTTAAATTTGAATTTGAATTAAATTAAATCAAATCATATCTTTCTGTTAGAGATATTTATGGAACCAATTTTATCCAACAAATTGTGCAAAGATTTTGGACGAAATTAAAGAAAAGATCCAAAGATAAATACCCATAATACTTTTTCTATATAAGGATCTCACAACTACATTGCAAAGAAAACAATACATTGAAGATATTAGAGTGCTATGATAGTCCTTGTTATTGTTGTATGTACACCACTATGTTTTTGTAACTTGACATAGTTGTTTTTTCTTAATAAAGTTGTAATTTTCAACATTTTTTTATTAGTTAAACAACAATCATTAGGATTTAATGATTAAGAGAAAGTGAGAGGGGTTATCATATTTAAGGGTATACCAAAATAGAAAATCATTGTGTAGTGTTTGGAAGAGGCATTGAACAACATATGGCTTGTTGTTGCTTGTAAGACTAATTGTACTAAACTACCAATAGTGAATTTCCTTTCTTGGGTTGAAAATCAACTCTCTAAACGTAAGTGTTGTTACATCGAACAAGGTTATCAATTATTTTATTCTTTATTACTTTTTTCTTTATCATTTTGTACAATTGAATCTATATTAATTATGGTGATTCTAGAACAACCTGTCGAACCAGTTGTCTAGGAAATGATGTTCGACATCTGTCCCCTGAAGAACATAATTTCATATACAAAGACTCACGATTTCAAAAGTACCATACAAAATAGTAGGATTATGGTTGTAGCTGGGTCAATGCACATTTCTAGTTCAAAAGATAAAAATTATGTTGTGGCATCCATACCTTATTTTGGAATCATTGAAGAGATCTGGGAAGTTGATTTCATTAAATTTAAAGTGCCTATTTTTAAATGTAAATGTACTGATATAAACAGTGATGTCAAAAGTGACGAATTTGGTTTAACATTAGTGGTTTTACATTAGCTTATACGGACAAGCCCTTCATTATGGAATCTCAAGCAAAACAATTTTTTTATGTTTGTGATCCTTCCAACAAAAAGTGGTCATTGGCTCTTCAAGGTAAAAATATGTATGAGCCTAATGAAAATCTAGATTCAACCCTAGATATTTTTTAGAGTCCTATTTCTCAAAGGATACCTACATCCATTGAGGAAACTATAGCGGAAGTGTATGCCACTCGTGATGATCATGAAGAAGGGATATGAGAAACATAATGAAAATGTTTGTAAATAGTTTATATCCATATATGGCACATTTTGGTTTATCAAGAATTTTTACTTTGATTCTTAACTTTAATTTTAATCCATATATGAAAAATTTATTCATTATTAATATGTTTTTTAAATGCAGACACATTGATGATCCATCATCTCCTTCATCAAGGGAGAATGATACTGAACATACCAAAAAGAGAAGTAGACATGGCACACGAATGAAACAATTTTGTTTACTTGATAATGGTGTAAAGATGCCAATTGATTTCAACACAAGGACCAAAATACCTTTAGAGGAAAACATTAAAAAAAATTAAGAGTCATGTGGGTTCCATTGCTCGAAACAAAGTCATCATTTTGGGGGAATATTGGGATAATATAGATTCAAAAGTGAAGGATCAAATTTGGGTAGATATAATGGTATAATATTAATAATGCTTGCCAAATGTAATAATTAAATGTATAATTTTCATACACTAACCTAGAGGAGAAATATTAATGGCCACATTTGAGGAGGGACGTTGGCGTTATAGTCAGGAGGCGTTATACTTGTCAGGTTTCTAAAGGTCAGTCTCGAAATACTGGTCTTTATATGCCTTTACATATTCTTGATGATATTTGGCAAGATTTAGCCATGGAATTTGTGTTGGACTTGCCTCGCACACATCGAGGTGTAGATTCTATATTCGTAGTTGTTGGCAGATTCTTCAAGATGACACACTTCATTTCTTGTAAGAAGGATGTTGATGCATCTAACATAACCAAACTGTTTTTTAGGATGTTAATGCATCCAACATAACCAAACTTTAGACAAAGACACCCGATTTCTCTGTCATTTATGTATTATTCTTTGGAGATTCTTCGGAACCGCGTTTAACAGGTGTTCAACAGCTCATCCTCAAATAGGTGGACAAACTGAAGTAACCAATAGAACTTTGGGGAATATCATCTGGAGTGTTTGTGGAGACAAGTTAAAGCACTGGGATTTAGTTTTGCCTCATGTTGAATTTTCTTACAACAACATTGTGCACTCAACTACAGAGAAATCACCATTTTCTCTTGTTTACACTTCTAACCTACGCATGTGGTTGATTTTATTAAGTTGCTTAAGGTTCCTAGAGTTAGTGCGGTTGCTGGGAATATTAATGAGGAGAAGGTAGTTGTTAAAGAAGCTGTCAAGGTTAATTTGGAGGCTACTAGGCAGAAGAATAAAATGGCTAATGATAAATGTAAGAGAGTTAAAGTTTTCAATGTAGGAGACATTTTGATGTTGTTTTTGCATAAGAAGAGGTTCCCAATTGATACTTATAACTAGCAAAAACCACACAAGTACTGCGTGTTCAAAATGACCCGAAAGATTAATGATAATACTTACGTGGTAGCTCTCCTGAACTCGGGTTCCTTATCAAGACGAGAACTCGGGGTCGAGTTTTTCAGAGGCAGAGGAGACGGATGTAGGAAGGCTGGTGCAACTTTCACTACAAGAAAACATGTAATTAGCTAGGGGGTTATCCCCTCACTAAGCCAAAAAACCCATCACAAAACATCATTTTGCGAGGGGAGGGAACCCCTAGCAAATCAGGCCATCGCAAATTATTGGCTAGGGGATAAGCCCCTCGCAAAAGTGGCTAGGGGATTAGCCCTTCGCAAAAAACCATCAAAAAAATTTAGCCTGTTTTCCTGTAGGTATAGACACAGCTAGTGGCACAGTGGGAACAGACGTGTCAGAAAATTTGCGAGGGGATAAACCCCTAGCCAAAAAAGCAACGTATTGTGATTAGTGAGGGGTAAACCCCTAGCTATGCATGTCAGACTATTTGCGAGGGGCTGCCCCCTAGCTAAAAAGCTGCGTATTAAATTTAGTGAGGGGTTATCCCCTAGCTATTTGTGTCAGAATTTAGTGAGGGGTTCCCCCCTAGCTAAAAAAGCTGCGTATTAAATTTAGTGAGGGGTTATCCCCTAGCTATTTGTGTCAGAATTTAGTGAGGGGAGGAACCCTAGCTAATTGCCATATGTATTAAATTTGCGAGGGGTTAGCCCCTAGCTAATATATAATTATATTATTTTAATTATATTATTATTAACTAGAATAATATAATAAATTTTTATATAATTATATAATAAAATATTAAAATTTATAATTATATTAATAATTAGAAAAATATAATTATATAACAAATAAATATACATATTTTAATATAATTTTATAATAAATAATTATATATTTTTAAATTTTGTAAAATATAATAATTTATAAAAAAAAGCATTAAAATTAAATATTCACATACATCACCAAATTAAATATTCACATACATCACCAAATTAAATATTCACATACATCACCAAATTAAATATTCACATACATCACCAAATAAAAAGTGCATTAAAATTAAATATTCAGATACATATTAAAAGTTTCATATTTCAACAATTTAAAGTTAATCATCTTCATCATCCTCCTCATCTTCCTCATCTCCCCTAGCACCTTGGTTCATATGCGCGGCCATAAATTGTTCGAATTTTAATGCGCGCTCATTTGCAATCCGCATTGCATCCTCATACTCTGCTGTTTTCCTCCTCAATTCTTCCTCCATCTCAGCTTGTCTTCTCCTCATTTCCTCCATCTCTGCTTGTCTAGCTGTTGCCTCACGTGCTGCCTCGGTCTGCGTCAAATTTCTCACAGTTTCAAGCATATCAGCGGTTAATATAGGTGGACGTGATGATCCTTCTCCATCATCAAGTCTCATTCTAAAACTCCTATCACGCCGCTTAATTGTTTTGGCATACCCTCCAGCACCATACACCCTCCCATTTTTCCTCTTCCCGCGAGCAGTGTCATACCAAGTCCGAAAACCTAGACAAGGATCAATAGGATATCCCTGTGGCGGTGGAGGTAACTCAGGATGCTCAGATAAAGCAAGTGCAAGTTTTCTGTCATACTCCTCCTATAAAAAATAATTAAAGTTAGATTGTTATGATAATTTAAATAAGATATAGGTACATAAAAGAAAGAAATAAAATGACTAATTTTTAGCAAAACTTACTTGAGTGTCCTTTGAGCGTTTATCGACAAACTCCCCATTTTTCTTAATATGAGTCTCTAGATGGATCTCATTAAGCATCGGAGTTCTACCCAACTCTTCATGCTATTAAAATAAAACATAAGTGAAAAAATAGTTAGTTTTAATATAAATTTTCAATGAAAATTTAAGTAAAAACATAATAAAATTTACCAGCCTGTGTGCAATTTCAGCAACACTAATACTGCCTGCTGCGTAGTTGCAGCCACCAACTTCAGATGCCCTGTTTTTTTTTGCTTTTTCGGAAACTTGCTGAAATTTTTCCGAATTCCAATGGTCAATAAGTTGCTGAAATACATCATCACCTATCCAACAGGGACGTGTTCCTTTAGTTTCCCATTTAATTCGAACACGCCTAAGTGTGTCGGATAATCGGGCAGCACATTTTGAATCAAAATTTTCTCTTACTTGGTGGTCCTCTGTAAAATGCCAAACACATTTCTCCTACATTGTTTTATGAATTAAAAAATAAATATATAATGTGTAATCATGAAATAAACTAAAAAAATATAAAGGATATTAAAATAATAGTTACTTTTTATACCTGAAATAAACTAAACCAATCATCCTTATCATCTAATTTTTTATAGATTATTATGACTTAAATATATTACAAATTATACCTGAAATAATAGTTACTTTCTATGACTTAAATATATTACAAATTATAGATTTTTATGATTTAACTCATACTTATTAAATAAATGTGTATATTAATTAATAATCTTTTCTTTTACAAAAATAATATATATTTTGTTTTTTTGAACAATATTTTTTTATACAATACTATTTTCAATAATATGTTTAATATATAATCTATTTTTTAAACGGTATTTATTATGCAATACTATTTTTAATAATATGTTTAATATATAATATCCATTTTCGAAATCTAATTTTTAAACATTATTTCGTATCTTTTTAAACATTATTTAATATATAAGTGTTTTTTAAAATCTGTTTTATAAATATTTTAATAAATATGTTTTATAGTTTTTATTACAAATTTCTTTTATAATTTTTATTACAAATCTGTTTTTAAATTTTATTTTTAATATTTATTTTATAATATAAACTAAATATAATATAATCTATTTTATAATATAATCTGTTTTTATAATTTTTTATAATAAAATAAAAACTGTTTTAAAACAATATCTGTTTTTAATCTATTTTATATAAACTAATTTTTTTCAAACATTTTTTACAACTATTTTAAAATCGGTTTGATGTTTACTTAAAATCTATTTTTAATAATATAATCAACATAAAATTAAAATATGTTTTAAAAAAATATCTGTTTTGAATCTATTTTATATAAACTAATTTTATTTAAACATTTTTTACAAATATTTTAAAATCCGTTTGTATTTTACTTAAAATCTCTTTTTAATAATATTAACAACATAAAATTAAAATCTGTTTTTATATTCTATTTTTAGTAATATAAACAATATTTATAAACATTTTTTACAATCTATTTTAAAACAACATTTTTTAAATATATATTACTAAAATTTCGAAATAAAAAAAATTATAGATTTTATAATACAGCAACACACCAAAATACCTAAAATATTTAGAAAAAGCAATTAAATGTGTACCTTTAGTAGCTCCCTTAAATTTGTAGTTCCAGCTTCTAGATGACAGTTGATGAATCCTTTATCAATTATATACATGTAATATAACAAATAAATAAATCAAATTAATTGTTGAAATACACAAAACAAAATTAATTAAAATATATATGAAACAGTTGAAGAAAATAAATGGAATGGGAAGTATTTACCTGATTTGAAGTTGGAAACGGAAGAAATGGGTACATTGAAACAATGGTGGAAGAGAGGAAGAAGATGAAGAATGAGAGAGAATGGGAATGGAAACGGAATGGGAATGAGAATGGAGACCAAAAATAAATATTACATATATATGACATTACTGCAGTATTTGGGAAGCTGAAAGCATTTAATGAGTAACATTTTGCGAGGGGCTTTCCCCTAGCCACTCCAACGGTCACAATTTGCGAGGGGGTACCCCTAGCAAAATTTAAACGTGTTAGATCAGTTATTGCATGTGTGGCACGTGTCTTTATTTGCGAGGAGTGGCTCCACGCTATTGGAAGACTAATTTTTGCGAGGGGGTGACCCCTAGCCAATGCTGGCGTGTTGCAGTCAGTTTGCAGCAGAATAATTGCCTTTGCTCAGAGTGATTTGACCAGGCATCTTGATGGTGAGGGGATACCCCTCGCAAATCCTTAATCAACATTTAGTGAGGGGTTGGCCCCTCGCAAATGGTCAGATGTTACACCTCTTTTACGCTGACCCCTACTTTAAATAGGTTTTAAAGTTCAAAATTTTTTTCCCTCCTCTTTTGCGAGCACTACAACAAAAGTAAGTTATAACATCGCACCTTAGACAGCGCTTTAATACAAAAGCGCTGCTATAAGTTAAAAACAAGGAAACTAGCCATTTAAAAAAGTAAAAGTGCAAAAAAATATAAGACCTTAGACAGCGCTTTGGTCAAAAGCGCTTTATAAGGTCTTATTAATTTTAAAAAAAAAATTAAAGGAAAATATTAGACAGCGCTTACCTTAAAAGCGCTGTCTAAGGTCTTAAAAATAAAAAAAAAATAAAATCAAAAGCGCTGTCTAAGGCCAACCTTAGAAAGCGCTTTGAAAAGCGCTGTCTAAGATCCACCTTAGAAAGCGCTTTTATGACAAGCGCTGTCTAAGGTCTAATAAAATTAAAATATATGAATAGTCAGTATTCATTTTCATATTTCCGCTCTTTCTTCTCCCCTGCATGCGAACAGAGCTCAAAACCCTTGCGAACGAAAAACCTTCACCGTCAACCGTCCCCCACCGTGTCGTCGTTCGTTGTTGCCGTCGTTGCATTGCCGTCCGTCCGTTTCTGCTCACTGCTGTCGTTTTTGTTTCTGGTCATTGTCGTCGTCGTTCGTTTCTCTTTCTGCTCTTTGATACATTTCGTTCTTGCATTGTCGTTGTTACCGTCGTTAAAGGTACGTCGTTGTTGTGAAGAATAGGGTTTTGTTGCTTTACATTGTTTTTGTAGGGTTTTGTTGCTTTACAATGTTGTAGTGAATGATTATGTTTGGTGAGTTTTGTTAATGAAGTTATGTTGTTCTGTTTTATTAATGAAGTTTTGTAGTGAATGAGTATGTTTGAAGTGTTGTTAATGAAGTTTTGTAGTGAATGAGTATGTTTGATGAAATCTTCTAAAAAACTCTAAAAATTGATGGAGTTTTGTTAAAATTGATGGAAATAGTTTAGATTAGTTTTATTTTTTCCACCTCTTAAATCTTCTAAAAAACTCTTAAAATTGATGGAAATGTCCTCTGAATTTTAGAATTCAAAGCTTGTTTTTGAAGCCTCAAAATTCTAGAATTTGAGATGGTTGAGTTAATAAACAAATATAATGAACATAAACATTTCACTAAAACATAAGAAATTCAACCAGTTACATATCAAACACTATCAAACTTGTTCATTTCTTGATTAATATGGTTGAATTAATGTTATTTTGTTGACCTTAATAAGTAGGAAAACCATGGATAAAAAATGGATGGATGCCGATCGATTGTCTAAAGAGTACGAGAATGGGGTATTGGATTTCGTTAAGTTTGCTGTTCAACACGCTGACGCTGAAGAGCTCAATCGAATAAAATATCCTTGCTTGGGTTGTTGTTATGTGGGTAGGGTTGACGCAGATGGATTGAAATCGCATTTACTGATGAATGGAATTGATCGAAGTTATAAGTGTTGGATACATCATGGGGAGAAAATTAACGAGAATGTTGAACCGACGGGGAAAAGTAATACGACCTATGCTTCAGATGATAAAGACACGGAAACATACGATTGTGATCGAGTCGAAGAGATTGCAGAAGCAGTTGTAGAAGATCTTCATGATTGTCCTGAAATGTTTGAGAGGTTGGTAAGCGATGCAGAGAAACCGCTCTATCAAGGTTGCACTAAATTCACAAGACTGTCTGCGGTATTGAAGTTGTACAACTTAAAGGCGGGCAATGGATGGTCGGATAAAAGTTTCACAGAGTTGTTGGCCCTTTTGAGAGAAATGCTACCGGAGGATAATGTTCTTCCCAATTGAACCTATGAGGCCAAAAAAATGTTGTGTTCTATTGGCATGAGCTATGATAAGATACATGTTTGTCCAAACGATTGCGTTTTGTTTCGAAACGAATATGCATCGTTAACTGAGTGCCCTAAATGCGGTTTGTCTCGATATAAGAAAAAATTGTCTCCAGCCAAGGTCTTATGGTATTTTCCTATAATACCGAGATTTAGGCGCTTGTTTCGTAGTGAAACCGATGCAAGACACCTGACTTGGCATGCAGATGAAAGAATTATTGATGGAAAGTTGCGACATCCGGCTGATTCACCACAGTGGTCGAAAATTGATAATGATTATCCTGACTTTGGAGAAGAAGCAAGAAACCTTCGCTTGGCATTATCTACTGATGGAATGAACCCGCATGGTCTTCAAAGTATCTCACATACCACATGGCCTGTGATTCTTATGATTTATAACCTACCTCCGTCGCTATGCATGAAGCGTAAGTACATGATGTTATCTATGTTAATCTCTGGGCCTAAACAACCAGGGAATGACATAGACGTATACTTGACACCTTTGATCGAAGATTTAAAGATATTGTGGGAGAACGGTGTGGAGGTTTATGATGGATATAGGAAAGAAAGTTTCAATTTGAGGGCGATGTTGTTTGGCACAATTAATGATTTTCCAGCTTACGGGAATCTATCAGGGTACAGCATAAAAGGTGAAAAAGCGTGTCCTATTTGTGAAGATAAAACAGTTTCGAAGCGATTGGAGTTTGGTCATAAGAATGTCTTTCTCGGTCATCGTAGATTCTTAAATGCCAAACATAACTACCGTGGGTGGAGACAAGAATTCAATGGAGACATCGAACAAGGTAGAGCTCCACCTATGTTGTCAGGTGACCAAGTTTTTAAAATGGTGAAAGATATGCGTACTGAGTTTGGCAAACCTTTTGCACATAAGGTTGTCAAAGGTGGGTGGAAAAAGAGGTCGATATTTTTTGAATTGCCATATTGGAAGTCTTTGTATGTGAGACATTTTCTCGATGTTATGCATATTGAGAAAAATGTATTTGAAAGTGTTATTGGTACGTTACTCAATATAAAAGGAAAGACTAAGGATGGCCTTAAAGCAAGAAAAGACTTGGAAGCGATGGGGATTAGACCTGAATTAGCACCCGTGAAGAAAGGAAGACGAACATATCTACCACCTGCTGCTTTTACTCTGTCTAGAAAGGAGAAGAAAATATTGTGTAAGTTTCTGAGTGGAGTTAAAGTTCCAGAAGGATACTCTTCAGATGTCAGAAGACTTGTGTCTATGAAAGACCTCACGTTGAAGAGTTTAAAGACACACGACTGCCATGTTATAATGGAACACTTTCTACCAATAGGTATACGTTCTATTTTGCCAGTGAAAGTAAGAAGCGCCATAACTAATTTGTGTTTTTTCTTTAGGTCAATTTGTAGTAAGGTAATCGATCCCGATATCTTACCAACACTACAAAAAGAGATAGTTATTACATTGTGTGAGCTTGAAATGTATTTTCCTCCCTCTTTTTTTGACATAATGGTACATCTAGTTGTTCATCTTGTGAAAGAGACACAGTTGTGTGGACCAGCTTATATGAGATGGATGTACCCTGCTGAACGTTATATGAAAATATTAAAAGGGTACGTGAAAAGCCGAAGTCGACCAGAGGGGTGTATTGTTGAACGATACATTGTTGAAGAAGCGGTTGAGTTTTGTACTGAATATTTGTCCAATGTTCAGTCGATTGGACTCCCCAAAGCTCATATTTTTTAAAAAAAGGATGGTAAAAAATTAATTGGAAATAAAATTGTGACAGTATCAAGGGATGAACGGGATCAAGTGCATTTGTATGTTCTGCACAATGATAATGAGGTTGAGCCATATGTTGAGATGCACAAGGATGTACTCCGAAGGTTAAATCAGAACAGAAATGAAAATTGGATAGTACGAGAGCACAATCAAAGTTTCATACAATGGTTAAAGGATCATATTTATTCGAAGCGCTCTTCAGATCCTGCTTCAGTAACAGAAAGGTTGAGATGTTTGGCATATGGTCCAAGTTTGCATGTGTATTCTCATAGCGCATACGCAATTAATGGATACACATTTTATACCAAAGACCAAGACGATAAAAGTACTATGCAAAATAGTGGTGTCACCGTCCTAGCTGAAGCAATGCACATATCAAGTATGAAGGACTTAAACCCCAAATATGCAAATCTGTCATATTTTGGAGTTATTGAGCACATTTGGGTGTTTGATGACGAGAAGTTTCAGATTCCAATCTTTGGTTGCAACTGGGTAAATAGTAGTGGCATACGAATGGATAAGTCTGGATTTTTGCAAGTGGATCTTAATAGGGTGGGGTACAAAGATGAGCCTTTTATTCTAGCATCTCAAGCTAGACAAGTGTTCTATGTCACTGACCCGACGACTACGAAATGGTCTATAGTGCTTCTATCTAACAAAGTGGTTGATGATAGCGGTGTAGATCAATGTGATATTGATGTTGAGAATGAGTCATGCATTAGACGGAATGAGTTGAATACAAATGATCAAGATGAGGATCTTATAGCGGATGAGTCATATATCAGAAATGACCATAACGAGGGAATTTGGATCCATTCATCCGTCCGCATTGCTAAGACACAAGTAATTCATATTCCAACCAAGAAAAGAAAGAGATGTTAGTGAAAGAGGTAAAATTTGTTATATACTTGATTTCTTTATTATATTTGTTATATGTTATGTCATATTTGTTATATATTAGTGAAAGAGCATTTTATTTTCATTTTTTACATGGTAATGTTATTTAGACTCCAACAAGATCCAAAACAAAGGATAAGCGGATTCCGGAGCATACCGAGTCCGTTGTTTCAAAAAAACAGGTACATCACAATTATATGATATTTATGCATAGAAAATGTTAAATTGGATATCTTATACTTCATCTAACAAATTATATGATATATAGCTGTTAATCTTACACTTGTTTAATCTTACAGTGGACATTGGTTGTTGGTCGCAATTAACCACAGCGGAGAGTCAACCCCATTATTACATGGAATTATGTGAAGGTATATTAATTATCACATGTTTTATTATATTAGTGATGCTACTTGATAAAACTTAGGATTTATCCATATTTTCTTTTAATTGAATTACAATCTTTGTGTTTTCAGGACCTATAATGTAGATTTGAAGCAATGCTTTGGTTGAATGCAAAAGTATTAGTATAAGTAATATGTGCATTTGTAGAAAAAATGTAATGATTTGTAATTATAAATAGGTGTATATATAATTTTGGTTTGTAATTATAAATATATATATTGGTTTGAATTGCCAATTGTTTTGCATATATAATTTTGGTGTAAATTGCCAATTTCTGAAAAAAATTGCTGGTTGAAAAACAGGTAAAATTCTGGTTGAAAAAACCTGGTAAAAATTGTGGTTTAAAAAAATTTATATAAAATTTTTCGTATACCTTAGACAGCGCTTATGGAGAAAGCGCTGTCTAAGGTAGGGATTAGACAGCGCTTTTGTAAAAAGCGCTGTCTAAGGTAAGGCTTAGAAAGCGCTTATGACAAAAGCGCTGTCTAAGGTATACCTAGAAAAATTCAAAAAGGTTGACCTTAGATAGCGCTTTCACCAAAACCGATGTCTAAGGTATACCAAAAAAATGTCAAAAAAGGTGAGGCTTAGAAAGCGCTTTTTCCAAAAGCGATGTCTAAGGTGTACCTTATAATGTCAAAAAGCGCTGTCTAAAGGTACCATAGACAGCGCTTTTCATTAAATAGACCCCCCTTTAGACAGCGCTTTTGGTATTACCCAAAGCGCTGTCTAAACCTATAGCAGCGCAGGTTTATACAGCGCTTAAAAGCGCTGTCTAAGGGCAAAAAAAAACGCTGTCTAAGGTCTTTTTTGTGGTAGTGGAGGGGTAGCCCCTAGCAATAGTATTTTTCTTTTTTTTTTTCCTATTGTGTGATTTGCGAGGGGTTTACCCCAAGCAACCTTGTTTTTTTAGTGAGGGGTTTTACCCCTAGCTAATTCCCCTAGCTAAAACCATGTTTTCTTGTAGTGTTTCGAAGTAGAAGTCGCACGTCGGAAAGGTGCGGCAAGACTTGTGCAAGTTTGACATCCAATTTTAGAATGACTGTTATTATACCTTTCCGGTCCAAAAACTAACATTTTACCATTTTATGCAATTTTTTATTTTTATTTATGTTTTTGATTAAAAACCTATTAGAAATTTTTTTTTGTTTTATTTATGATTTGGATTAAAAATCTATTAGAATTTCTTTGCTTATGTATTTAAAATTTTTTGGCGTGACCTTTAGAATTATTTTTTATTATAATAATATTCAGTCTTTTTTCTATCTTGTGGATTGTAGAGTTCTATCTAACTTATCGTTTGCGTCAATTGTGATGACTTATTTATGTTGAATACTTTGCATAGCCCTTCGAAATTACTGTTTTAAATGAGCTTATGTATTTCACAATAATTTTACCCATGCAAAAGTATCATTTCTCCTTTATAGTGTTGGTCAATATACCAATAAATAATTCTAGTAATATAGAAGATGGTCAATTACAGTCTAGATAAGATATAAGATATATTTATGGTTCTAATTAGGTGATATTAGTGGTTGTTTTTATGCGTGTAGTTTATTGTCAAGATAAGATAAATTTTCTGTACATGGAATTAATGATGTCGAACAAGACATTAAAGAATTTGGTTTGTTACTACTTACTACTCATTTACATGACTTTGGTTTCTTGCAAAGATGGTGGGTCAACAATGTATTGAAATTTGGCTTAAATGGTAATAAGTATATCTCTGTGTATGGTCCACTTGAATGTATTGTAAGTGCAGTTTGTTTATCAAGATAAGAATAATTATTTTAGAATGGATGGAGTATTTGAACCTTCCTTCACTAACTGGCAGTATTATATATGATCCTACCATCCAACTTAAGAGGCTCATTTAATGGAATCATAACAAACAACTAACTCAGCCATATAAACGGTGATAAACACAATTATCAGCCACATATAATTTTGGAAATAATACAGGTATAACTCACTTATGTACCATTAATTATCCTTTATACTAGCTTATTCTATAAATATTGCATGCTTGTGAGAATTGTAACTCAAGCTAAGCCTTCAAACATTTCCGCTTCTAAACTACTTTTGTTCATTTTTTTTCAATCATGAAAAAGGCTTTCTGTATTCCTCTGTTGCTCCTTGTAACATTCTTGTATGCTACTTCTGTTGTAGCAAGAAATGATCCCACAGGTTTGTCATTTCCAATATAAAGTAGTATACATTTATATTTCTATATTTGGTAAAAAGGGTAGATAGAAAATTATGACATTAAAGAATGACTTGAAAGAAATATATAATTTGTTGTCATTTGTGATATTAAGTTTGCATTTATTGTGTAGGGAATGAAGTGAACGCAGAAGGGAAGGTTGCAAATGAAGGGGTGACAAAGCCAAGTCTTCAAGGACACAATGAAGATGAAAAATTCATTGGATATTTTTATCTAAAACACAAACTCAAAGGATATTTTCACAAGAAACCAATTTATTATAAGCCCATTCCAACTTATAAGCCATTCCACAAACCAATCACAGTGGAAAAACCTATCCCCTCTGTTGTTGAGCCAGAATCATTTCTCAAGCACAAGCATTATTTCTTCAAAAAGCCGATTATTCCTATTGTTAAACCTGTTTATGTTCCAATTTACAAGCCTGTTCCAAAGGTTATTCCAATTTACAAACCTATTCCGAAGGTGATTCCAATTGTTAAGCCAATTCACTAATGCTTGAAAAGCTATTTAATCAATTCCCTAAAGCTTTTACATATAAATAGCTTCATCTCTCCTATGTATCTTGTATAATGTTTATTTTCTTTAGAGAACTTATCTTGTGTTGTGTATTAGTTAATGTGTTCACCTTAATAAAGTTCTCATTGTGCCAATTGTCATTAATATTATATTTTATGTATATTTATTATATCCTTTATATTATTTATATGACAAGAAATAAATAAAATTTAGATTTCAGTTATAAGAAGTGATGTCAGATGTTTAACGATCTTTACCAGAAATAATTAAAAAAGTATATATAAAAAGACCAACTAACATTTTTAATTGTTAAGCTAATTAAACCATTTGGACCGGTATTCAAAATAAGTCTCTCATAGATCAATCTTTTAATATTATACTATATAACTCTGCATTTGCCATTACGACAATGTTTATAGTAGCAGTCATAGGGATTCTCACAATGGATAGATGATTCGAAAGGAAAATTTAACCACGCTGTTTATTACCTTTGTCAATCATCATTAATTTCTCTAAGTTTAACATAGTCTGGCACTACCGCAAGTGCACGATTTTGTTGATTTTAGTATAAAGGATATAGAATTCTAGAGAGACTAAATTACAAGTATCGTTCTCTACTATTATGTTGTTTATGTAAAGCGATGCAAATGAATTTGTTCGCGTAATCGAAAAATAAATATTTTTAAAAATTAATTATAATGACAAAAGAGCGGAATGAGATTCTCGTCAAACGTTGACACTCACTAAGTTGTATTTTATAATTATAACAATGAAATGTTTTCTTTGTAAAAAAATATTAGATTAAAGGTATGGTCCGCTTTCGTGTGACCGGTACCAGATTCTGACTCTATAATCTAATTGACTGATTTCACGTGTACATGTTATAGTTCTAAATCTTGTATGAAAAATAATAAATTCATACTTTAAACGTTATTTTTATTAGAAAATAAATTTAAAGGTACTGTCCGTTTTGGCGTGACAACTACCAGATTTTATGCGTATAAATGTGTGCTTTCACAATTTCGCTTATAATCTTCCAAGGTGAAGTGGTACCCACCGGTAATTCAAAGGTTCAAGAGATTGTTTGCTAATACAAATGATGCAAAGAATATTAGATGGCATACAGATGAAAGAGTGTCTGATGGAAAAATTTGTCATGTAGCTAATGCGTTGTGTAACACCCTTTTAAACCCCGCGCAATAATTAAACATAAATCAAAGTAAATATCATGTCTTTCACAAAAGGGTGTCACATATAATTTCAAAATATCATACAACACCTGTCATGCTCATTAACACTTAAATAATTTCATGCTTTCCAAAAATTTTCACTAAGCATGTAGCAGCGGAATAACTTTCATTAAGAATCTCGTCACATTCAAGTCTCAAATAAATTTCCTTCATTAAATCAACTTAGGCATAAAAAGCCACTTCACCATAAAATTCAAATCAGATTAACAAATAAATAGAGTATTGTTCGCTGGTAAATTTGACGAACAGTCTCTGGTTTCCTAATTTATGAAAATTAGTTTACTAACAGGATCAACCACACAAATCCTAGGACAAAGTGCTTTTGAAAGTGTCTTTGATTTGAATAGGAAGGTATTCGTTTTATATTTGCTAAGGTTTCTTTTAATGGTTTTCGACTAAAAGAACAAAGGTGTAATATGGCGAAAAGATAATTGAAGATAAGTTTAAACGAGAAATAAAGTAAATTGTCAAAGTAAAGGAAATGACTTGAATGTAAAGAAATGAAGAAAAACTTGGAATTTTATTAAAGTACATAAATATAAACTGGTGTTTTCCATACATACATTTTCCAGAACACTCATTTCTCTCACACGGTTACTTTGAGTAATTATGGTAATTTGTACAAAGTTTGGAACACACTGATTCCTATCACAACTACCCTATTTATATACAAATAAAATAACTGCTAATAACAGTTACTTCCTAAAAATACGACACGTGGCTTCTTGCATGTCTTTTCTCCATCAGATTTGCTCCACGCGTAATCTGCCAAAGGTAACGCCCTTTTACATTCAAATTTCAAACTTCATGTCGAAACAACACATCCTTCCGCAGTGTCGAAATGTCGAAGTCTTATATTTCAAATATCTTCTTCAACTTATACTTCCAGCTGCGAATAACAATAGTCTGTCGAAAATACTAAAAATCTCAAATCATTTAATGGCATCGAAAAATACCCATATACAAATTGCCCCCCAATAAATGATTTTTCGATCAATCCAAGAGAAAAACCATTTGTTGCCAACATTTATTCGACACCTTAATGACTCAGCAAGTCAACTGTTTCCATGATTTGACAATTCTGACCCTAAAACCATCACTACACTTTATCAAAACATCAACTCAGCCCACGTTTCTGACAACCAACAACATCATTGCCTAAACCCTAGCACGTCCTAGGTAATTCAACTGCCACCGCCCCACTTCTTCCATAAAAAACTGCCATGTGGGCCACGATCAAAATCCTTCAAAACTTAAACGTTTCAGTCTTTATCACCTATAATTACATCAAAACCCTTTTCTTTTAATCTTTTAGAATTCCTTCTTCTTCAAAAGATTTCTTCTGTTTCTTCATTTTTTCTCTGCAACTCTTTCTTCAACAATGGCTACTCCCACAGCTCATTCTACAAGCAAGAACTCCAAAGGTTCCAAATCTTTACCACCTGCACACAGAATAGCTGGACCAACAATTGTATGCAACTTCAATTCGACCAAACTCCTGTCCAGCCCAGACATTTCGTCGTAGTCCCACGCGAAACAGCCTTTAAATTCTTTCAGCAGTTGGACTATTTCAACTTTTAACTGAGGGTCCATCTTGGCACTTATGTAGGTTGGCCTTTTTTCTGCCCCCAGTCCTAAATCAACTTCTTCCAATGGTCCTGCGCCACCATCTTCATGTCTGTTGACGCTGGATCCTTTTCAAACCCCAAGGGTTCGTCATCATAAATGGCGTCAAACTTTTGATGTTGCCATTCGCCAACTTCTGCGTTGAACAGATCCTCTTCAACGTCCCTCTGAGGATATTGTTTGTTGAAATCATTTCTATTGGCTTTGACAGCCATGTATTTTACTTCGGCTTCAAGAGCCGCCTTGAGTTTATTTTCGGCTATATAAGCCGTAATCTTTTCGAGCACTGACGACTCACTCATCGTCACCAAACTCACTTCCCCAGCCCGTTGGCTCTATATGTGCAGTCCCAAAGACATAGTTTGCCTCATCGACCACTTCCATATCCCACTGGAAACCATATGTGGGGTGGAGATACAGCGAACAAAAAGCATTATCAGTTGCCTTCAGGTCAAAAGTTGCTGGACTGCATGGAGCTATATAGGCCAAGTGTTTGTCGAAGCTGCATCGATCCACATGGTTTACCTCAGCCATGAAATAGCTTTGATCTGCCTCTATGTTTTCGACAATTCCATCAGCTCGCCAAATAGCTATACGCTGATGCATCGACGAGGGCATAACACCCACGCCATGGATCCATTCTCTACCCAGAAGTAAATTATAATTAGCCTTTAAGGCTATGACCATGAACATCGTTGGTCTAGTTATAGTCCCAACAGTTAAATCCACTTGGATAACACCCAAAGTGGTTCCCACTTTGCCTTCATAGTTTGATAATACCATGTTGTGGGGTTTTGCATCAGACTCATCTTTCCCTATCCTCTTCAACATATAATGGGGCATTAAGTTAACTGCAGCCCCTCCATCAACCAGGATTTTGTTCACTCCCACGTTCTCCACTTTCCCCTTTATGAATAGAGGCTTGAGGTGGCCACGCATGGAGTCATCTGGCCTTTCGAAAAAGGCATTCTGTTCCTCGACACAGTCGTTGTTCATAATATAGTAACATACTGGCCTGTGCCCTATAACTTCATTCTCCATAACATCCTCCTCCTCTTCGACCTCCATGACTTGGTCGTATTCTTTTGGAAGGACAGAGACCACGTTGCATACGATGTCGAAAGACGCGTCTGACTCCGACCTGAAGTCGTCGGTCATTTCGTCATCCTCCCCCACTTTTTCTTTAGATGGTACTGGTTCAATTGCATTGCAGGAATTGTTGCTGTAAGATTCCTCTTTTCGATTCACCACTTGGACATTGCTACTTGACTCTGGTTTGCTTCTTTCGACAGCAACTTTCTCAGCAACCCCTTTCTCAGCAGCTTCCTTTTCCGCCCTTTTTTGTCTTTGGAATCGCCTCCACTAGGACTTCGACATGGGATTCTTACCTTTATAATTCTCTGAGGGATAAGGCCTTGGTTTTGGCCTTTCGCCTTCTTTCTTGCCAGCCATTGAAGAACCCCTCTGAACTTCAAAATTTTTCCACTTTCTCTGTCCCTGGGCCTCCCTGATTGGTTGAACCCACTTATCACTTGGAGCTTTATTGGTGGGTTTGAAGGTATTTGGGTGCCTTCCTCCAAACTTTTGCTGGTTTTGATCATTTCGCCTTGGGTCGAACCTCTCCGTTCTAGCAGGTGAAACTGCCCCCCAGTTTCCTTTCCTTTTTGCTTTTTCCATTCCCTCCAGATTATCTGCTGCCTTCTTGTCGAACACAGCGCTACAGCGGGGGCACAACATAACCTCATATTTTTTCTTCTGACACCTTTGAAGGAACTCAATCAGATTCTCTTCCTCTTTAGGATATGCCACTTTTTGATATTCCTCTCTATGGCGCTCTTCATCAGTCTGGAGCTTTCTGGGATACCTCCACCATATTAACATTGGCTGTTTGCCCATCTCCAATACTTAACTTGTTCATCTTCAGAGTGAGCCCCTCCTCAATTTCATGCTTCTTCTTTGCCAGGTCGAAATCTCCCTGGCCCTCTTTTTTATCTCCTTCTGGAGATGGCTTCTTAATGTCATGTTGGCAACAGAAACCAACATATTTCTCTCTGGGATCCTCTATTATCCTTCGTAGAATCCCATAAACAGTTGGCTTCGCAGGACCATCAGTAGTCTTTGCGTTAACCTTAGAGATACCTTCGCCAACCTCAGCATTGGCTTAGTCAAAAGTATCGCCAAACTCCATGTTGTCTCCATTAAGGCCCTCAGTAGCCTTATTCTTGTCTTCGGCAAAGCCTTCAGTAGCTTCGTCGTTCTTTATAATGTTGAGACCCTCAGTGGCCTCCTTCTCTTTCTCGACAGAACTTTCAGTAGTTTCGCCATTCTTTGCATTGTTGAAACCCTCAGTGGTTTCATCCTTGTTCACGTTGTTGAGACCTTCAGTGACCTCCTTGTTGATGCAATTCTTCAAGCTTTCTTCGCCAAGGTATTCAGTAACCTTGATCATCACTGGTTTATTGACGAAGTCTTCAGATATTTCCTCCACATCACTTTCATCTGTAGGGATGTCAGCAATCTCTACCATGTTCACATTTGTGTCGAAACCTTCAGTGGCTTCTATCATTTCAAAGCTGCAGTCAGAACCCTCTTCGACCTCCACCATGTTCACTGTGGATGGTTCAGCATAGTGGGCTTTGACCATCTGCATCGGATTTGAATCAATCCTCATTTGTGGCTTCGACTTATCGCCGAACTTCAATCTTCCGTCACGAATGGCATTTTGCACCAGATCCCTGAAAAGGAAACATTGAGATGTTTTATGACCTAAAAAATTATGGTACTTACAAAAACCTCTCTTTTTTTGTTGTTCTATAGGAGGCAATTTAGTGCCAGGTGGCACTATCATTTGGCCATCTTTAACGAACAAGTCAAATATTTCGTCACACTTAGTGACGTTGAATGTATAAGTCCTTTTAGGAAACTTATCATTCTTTTCAGGTTCGACTGGGTTTTTTCCATTCGACGGAGCCAATACTTTACAGGAGTATGGCGGACCCTGTTTCCATTCTGCTAAGTCAACTTCTTGTTCGTTGAAACTAAATGATTCGCTCTCGTCATCATCATCTTCTTGACATACCCCCACATAAGCCACTCTTTCTTTCTTATTTTTAGTTACTCTAGCTTTTTCGGCTTTTAAACGTTCGACCTGTCTCACCCTATCCGCCAATTGTGCCATATCCCTCAGATATTGAGTGTCTAATTTCTTTCTAATTGAATAGTCAAGACCACCTGCTGCCATTTCGACTAATTCATGCTCAGGCACTTGCGTGAAACATCTCGCCTTAAGTAATCTAAACCTATTTAAATAATCGTCAATTGGCTCAGAGAATTTTCTTTTAACACTAGCCAACTCCTTCAAACTTATTTTCGTTTGTCCTATGTAAAATTGTTCATGGAACAACCTTTCTAACTGGACCCACGTATGAATCGAATTTGCAGGCAAAGACGTAAACCAAGTAAAAGCATTTTTTGTTAAAGAACTTGGAAAATATTTCATTTTTAAATTTTCATTGCGTGCAATTTCTCCTGCTTCGATCAAGTAACGGGCCACATGTTCGACAGTGGATTCGCTAGTATCCCCTGAGAATTTGGTAAACTTTGGGACTTTCCATCTTGGGGGTAATTCTTGTTGCAAAATATACTCAGACAATGGGGATGTATATCTGGGCCTTTGCAGCCCCACATTCACACCATTTCTGGCTATAATCCTTTCGACCATGGCTGCTAAATTATTTTCTGCTGGCATGTTGTTATAACGCAATTGTTGCACAACATCATCAGCATTTTGGTCTCTATGGACTAACACCCTTCTAGCCTCTTGTTGGACAGGAATTTCGACATAAGGCTGTTCGACCACTACCTCTTGGTTTCTAGGGTTTACTTGAGGAACATTTGCTGGCCTCTGGTTTATTGTGGTTTCCTCTTCGACAACTACTCTGGGATTCTGAACTATTTGTTCCCTTGGTTGGGTTTGAGGAACACCAAAGAAGTCAGCAATGCGCGTCATTTGCGCTGCTAATAACTGGTTCGTTTGGGTGGTGTTTTGTATTAAAGGATTAAACACAGCCCCCATTTGTTGTGTTAGCATCTACACCATATCATGGTTGCTTTCGTCTATTTGTTGCCTAATTACTTGTGCAAAATTGTTACTGATTGCAGGCATATCAGTTTGGTATCCCGTTGACACAGGCTGACCCATTCTGCCTATGTGGTTTGCACCAGACCCAGATCCTTGTAGGGGCGAAGTAACATTAACCAAAGGATCAGAGTATAACGATGACGCATTGTGCAAACTTGCCATCACAGTTGTTGGCATTCCATAAGGTTGTTCTCTATTATGTGGAGGCATTGAAAAATTCGTCGCAAATGGCCTATGAACACCCCCTAAAGGAGGAGGGGTCATATGAGGCATTTGGGGTCCAACCGTAGAGACACTTGGCGCGTTTTGGGATGCCGAAAATGCTGGTGTCGGCCCCGTTGATGATGGTACCGCCTCTGATACAGAAACTGACGCCCTATTTTCTTCTATCGAAGGAATAGGCATTGGGTTGTTAGCATTTTGATTATTAGGCGCGTTTTGGTTCACCATTCTTCTTATTCTTGTTCTTTTTGGTCTTTCTTTGTTGTTCACGGCTAACTTGCCACTCCTTAGAATCATACAACGAAATAAAAACTTTTTCTTCTAAGAATTTACTATAAGAACAAAAGACAAACTAAACAAATGCACTAGGTCCCACTGGGCGTGCCAATTTGTTCGCTGGTAAATTTGACGAACAATCTCTGGTTTCCTAATTTATGAAAATTAGTTTACTAACAGGACCAACCACACAAATCATAGGACAAAGTGCTTTTGAAAGTGTCTTTGATTTGAATAGGAAGGTATTCATTTTGTATTTGCTAAGGTTTCTTTTAATGGTTTTCGACTAAAAGAACAAAGGTGTAATATGGCGAAAAGATAATTGAAGATAAGTTTAAACGAGAAATAAAGTAAATTGTCAAAGTAAAGGAAATGACTTGAATGTAAAGAAATGAAGAAAAACTTGGAATTTTATTAAAGTGCATAAATGTAAACTGGTGTTTTCCATACATACATTTTCCAGAACACTCGTTTCTCTCACACGGTTACTTTGAGTAATTGTGGTAATTTGTACAAAGTTTGGAACACACTGATTCCTATCACAACTATCCTATTTATATACAAATAAAATAATTGCTAATAACAGTTACTTCCTAAAAATACGACACATGGCTTCTTGCATGTCTTTTCTCCATCAGATTTGCTCCACGCGTAATCTGCCAAAGGTAACGCCCTTTTACATTCAAATTTCAAACTTCATGTCGAAACAACACATCCTTCCAGCAGTGTCGAAATGTCGAAGTCTTATATTTCAAATATCTTCTTCAATTTATACTTCCAGCTGCGAATTACAATAGTCTGTCGAAAATTCTAAAAATCTTAAATCATTTAATGGCGTCGAAAAATACCCATATACAATTATACAATCGTATCTCTCAAAACATGAATCAAACGTTCCCCACTGTTACATAATCAGAGCACGACTCAACCTAAAATAAATAAGGAAGCTAAACAAGCTACTCCAAATAACTATCCTCGTACTAGCAAACAACTCTAATCTTCAGTACCTGAGCGATGTCGTATAAAACATCATTCCAATAGAAAGGTGGGAATTCACATGATTATTGAAATCATAAGATGATAATTAATTTAAGGCATACAAGCATCATCACAATTATTCTCACACTTCAAAGTTTCATCAACCAAATATAAATCAAGTATTCATACTATTCACAAGTATATCCACACTATCCACAATTTTTCCAATTCAACAAGTCACATACATACACATACTTCTATATAACAAACATATATGCAATGTGACTCGATGCAAGCTTCAATGCAACTCATGCCATGTGGTACCAACACTTGTTATGATTTTTCGGTTTTTACACTTAAACCGAGTTCGTCCCCTAGACCAATAACAAACAAAAGCTCGTCCCCTAAGCTTTCAAACCCCACTCTAGGTTTGGGACAAGTCACTAGCTCCCACGGAACTAGCAAGCATTGCCTTTTGACACAAATGATGCGTATGCAATCAACAACCATATACAATTAAGATCATTCTGTAATCTTAATATCATGCATATCTCAAATAATCCATCACACTTGAATTATTACACAATTGCACATACAAACACATTTTCATAATTAAAGTATTCATACTTTAAATGTCGTCACCACAATCAACAAATAATACACAAGGATCGATTACATCCAATCACAACTCACAAACACAAATTACCGATTAAATAAAGACTAATTAATCAATCACTAATAATTGAATCCAATATCCAAAAAAATTTCACTATTCAATAAATATTAATCAACATTTAAATAAATAATTACTATTTAAATAAATAAGCCATATTCCATAAATAATCGATAATTAAATATCTAATTAATATTTAAATTAGTTTTCAAATTAAATAATTGATATTTAGTAAACCATTTAATTCTTACTAGGATTCTAATAATATATATATATATATATATATATATATATATATATATATATATATATATATATATATATATATATATATACACTACTTAAGTTACTTAATATCTAACTATAGTTCCTGGGCAGTACCAAAGAAGAAGGAAATCACAACATCTCATAGTCAATTAAGCTAATAAAGTGTTATTTAATTAATACATTGTTATGGCTACAGTGGAAAAGTGGAAGAGTTCATTCACAATTTTTCCAACTAATATATTAAGCATATTTTAGTAGCCTCATGATTCTTACTAACAATATACTCCCTCTGTCCCATATTATAAGAGAAATTCACTTTTTAGATTCATTAAATAATTAATGTATTTGGTCTATATATAGACCAGATACATTAATTATTCAATGAATCTAAAAGTAAATTTCTCTTATAATATGGGACGGAGGGAGGATATATTTCCTAATTCCTTACGCATGAATAGAAAGGTGGACAATTCATTGCCACACCCCTGCGCTGCATTTAAGATGAGACAGAGGGATAATTGATCCACCAATTAATGATGAAGAATTCTGCTCATATTATTTAATTGGTTTCTAAGTGGTATCTATAATATAGGAACTTTTGTAATTCTGAAAAAATGACCCATTTGCCCTGCTGTCCCCACACTCAGCCACGTCTCATGTTTTCAAATTTTCAAATCTTCTTCTTCATTTACTCTGCTTTGGAACTAGGTTTGTTTTTCCAACCACATTTTATCGTTCTCTCTTCCTCGTCTGCCTTCTTCTCACTCCATCTTCCATAATTTTTCTGGTTTTCCTCCTCTCTCTCTGCACTACCAACTTCATCTACTTCTTCTTACTCTTTCTTATCCTCTTTGGTTCGGTTTGGAGACATAAAATGGAAACCAAACTGCGAAAATAGCGTCGACGGGAGTTTCTCAATACGCTATTCATTATGCCTGGAGCAGGCCTAACTGCTGATCTTTCGCTGATGATGGGGAGGTGCGATTGAAGATGGCGTAGCTTTCATGGTTGGAAAGGGGAACCAAACACAATAATGATGTGCGATTCCGTTTGCGGTGGTGCGGCTATTGGACTGACTGAGACACGGTGGTTTCTAACCCAGGTACACTCTGACTTTTTCATACAATATAGTTAACCCTACTGGTCTCACATTAACATATTTTTGTTTTTTCAAATGATGGAACATGCCTAACCGAAATATGTGATATGATTCGTTTAATCTATTTTATAGAAATTTATGTGTTGGGACAATGTTGGTGATTTTTCTACGATATGAGGCTGTTTTGGAATCGGTGGTGTCTGAGTGACAGTTTTGAGTTTGTTTTGGTGTTTAGGTTTTGAGATGGTGTGGTTTAATGCAAAAATTGCTTGGCAGAACTTCCCTGATTTGGCGGGGAGCAGTGAATAAGCTTCAGGAGAGTGTGAAGAGTATTGAGAAGAATTTTGATAATGCACTTGGTTTTGAAGCATGTATGATGTTTTCTTCTTAGTATAACCTTTTTATAAAACACTTGATGTTTCAATGTCTATCTGCAGATATTTGGCTCCAGAGTACTTTATGCATGGTATTATGGATGAGAAGAATGATGTGTTTTCGTTTGGCGTTTTGCTACTCGAACTTATAACAGGTCCTCGCACAGTTGATTCAAATAGTAGGCAAAGTCTTGTGATTTGGGTAAGGAGTACTAGGAAAAATAACTTTTGATCACATTACTTCAAATGATTATATTCACAATGGCATTTGTTGAACCTTTCTCACAACTGATAAAATTTTCTTATCCACAAATGGGTCTTTACAGCTATAGTTATTATTACATTATTTTATTCTTGCAATTACTTTCTTTTTTAGTTGTATTTATATCTTTAGTTTTGATCTTTACTTCTGAACAGAGTAAGGGTATAGTGTTTTACTACCTGGGAAATCGCGGACAGAAAAGTGGAACGTGTACAGGTATTACTCTTCTATGTTCCTTATCTGAATAGTTATACATATTTCTAGGGCCAAGTGTGTAATCCTACTTAATATGGTTTGGCAGATCCGCACGTTCTCCTCTGAAGCTGATTGACAGGTTCTCTGATAATCCTGATATTGACACACTACATGATAATTTTGTGTGAGCATGACTCCCATTATATGTTCTATTTTGTTTGCATTTAATCATCTTTGTATTATTTCTTAAATTTGGGTTTTATAATCATTTTGTTTGTATGTTTCATTGGCTTTTGATTCTATGGGTTTGGATGAAGAATAGTTTGAGGTGTTCAAGATGTGAACTTTGTATCAAACTGCAAGAGTTTTCATCAAAATGGGAAATTACAGATTCACGCAGAAGCAATATGGTACCTTCTTTGTTTGTTTTCATTTCTCATCTTTTAAGGCTCAAGGTTTGATCTTAAATTTGAAAATTTTAGTGTTTTGGTTGGTGGGAAATTGATTTTGAATAGTTTTAATCCTAAGGATAGTGATAATGATGCAATTATTAAAGACTTTACTTTAATAGTTGAATTAAATTTGCTTGAAATTGTGTTTATACCTGTTACTGATTCTGGTTTTTGATTTGTCAATGGTGTTTAAGTGTTTTCTGCTCCTGAAGATTTTGTTGTAGATTATAGAGCTAGATTTGTTGGTTCTTTTGGTATTAGGGAATACAAGAATCTTTCTTACGGTGTTTTAGAAACGATTCATAGGATTAATGTTGGAGGTTTGAAGTTAACTCCTTTTAATGATACCCTTTGGAGGACATGGATTCTTGATAGTGATTTTCTAGTTTTTAAGGATGCAGCTAAGGGTGTAGTGAGCACTCACACACCCAATTATCAGAAAGGAGGCACGACTCGGGAGATCGCGCCCGATATTGTTTATATGTCTGCTCAGTAAAATGAATAGGGACAATCAATCCATTTTAGCTTCACAATTCAAACATGGAATTTTCAAGTGGCTTCTGTTGGTGTTCGAGACTTGGTTCGGTTTCATTTTGGCGGTATTTTTAGTCATTCTCTTAATTTGTTGTACTTTGATGTGTATATTAATAAATATTCGGCTTATATTAATAAATATTTGCCCAGGTGATAAGTGCAAAATGTACCAATTATTGTATATAAGTTTTGTTGCACTTATCGATACTTTTTGTCTATATCGTTCAAATAGACCCCACTTTGTTTATAAATACGTTTAATTTACGTTTTAGTGTATATATTGCGTAACATGTAAATATTACTTAGTTTAATTGATTTTTATCTCATTTTTGTAGGTAACTAATAAAGGCTATTTTGCCATATTCTTGAAGAGCATTGAATAAGCTTTTCAGCGCTTCCGACCGTGCGTAAATCGGAGCTACGGTTCAGAAGTTGTGGTCAAATAAGGGGCTGTTTTTCTGTCATGTTCGCCTAGCGAGTGTGATAGCGAAGGTTCGCCTAGCGAAAGCTGGCGAAGGTCCCAGCGAATGGTGGCAGAAAGTTGCAAAGGAGAAAGAGACCATTGTTCGCTTCGCGAACGTCCTAGCGAGCATTCGCTAGGCGAATAAAACGTTCGCGTCGCGAACCCGCGAAGGAAAGCAAGGGCGGTTTAACATTTCAGAGGCACTTAAGTGCCATTTTTTGAGGCTCGCCTAGCGAGTAAAAACGTTCGCCTAGCGAACCTGCGAAATTCTGATTGTATTTATTAGATTTTCAGTCATTTTGTTTAGGATGGTTTTGGGGTTTCTTGATCCCACTTCCATCAAACTTCATTTTTCACTGATTAGCTTAGAAAACAACTGTGGAGCATGCATACGGATGAACCGGGGTGGATTGATCGTCGACCGGCTCCGACAATCTGCGAGATGTTTGGTTCATTCCTTTTCTTCTTTGTGTTTTCCTTTATGGTTGGGTTGTGTATATGTATTTGCTGCAAACTCATGTATATTTGTCGCCCATGGCGTTGTATAAAACTTGCTTTACAAATCTTTATTGGTGATTGTCTCTGATTTTTGCTTTATGCGCGGGGTTTGGGTTGCGTTAGACATAACCTTCGCGAACTTCGATTAGGGACGATTGTCTGTTAGTTTCTGGACTCTAGAGATGGATTTAGGAGCTAACAATCTTTAATAGGCATCGAATTTTCATGCCTTCCGTGTCTCGAGGCTTCGCTCGCGAGAGTGACGAAGAGAGTGACACGGTTGTTATCTCAACTGTGCGTTAGACATAACCTTTCTTGTGAGCGATGCTGGGTGATATTGAGGAGTATTATAGGTGGAGTATAACTGGTCGGTAAGTTTAAGTTTGTGAGGAGTCGATTGTATGCACGCCTGATAAGTTTGTTTCTGAAGAATGAATCTCTTTTTATGTTCATCTTTACTTTTCTGTTTGTTTTTACTTGTAAACCATTTTAATCCAAACTCATAAACGCGAGAGATTGTCGAACGGCATTCTTTCCCTCGAACCGATCTCTGTGGACACGATATAAATCTTGGAGGGAATTCTTCCGAAAATAAATATTTTTGCTGCTTGCCCTATATTGCAGCCAACAAAATGGCGCCGTTGCCGGGGATTGGTTTTGATATTGAATCGCATTGCGATAGTTTCTTCGTTCTTTAGTTTTGTAGATATCGTACATGTTGTATATTTTCACTTGTTTATATTGATACTTGTACATTTTGACGTTTGTTCAAGTGTTTGGTTAGGACGCTTGCTTTTGGTTGCGCGGTGAGACATCACCATGGCATGAATGAAGGAAGTTTCTAATTAAGCACCGTAAAGGCGTCGAGCTTACGACGTAAAACAAGCATGGTGTATTCTTTTCTTTTATTGTTGTTTAGTTTAGGTAGTGTGGTGAGTATTCATTAAACAATTTGTACTCGGATTTTTCGTAAAATTCTCAAATCTTCACTTTACAACTTGTTTAATGAATTTTTGCCGGTTTTTCAGTTTGTGTATATTAATAGTTTTCGCGTTTGTCAATGAGCTTGTTTTGAGTAGCTTGAGGATGCTTTTGTGATTTTCCAAGTTGGTTCGTTTCAACTTGCGGATGTATGGTAATGATTTTGTTAAGTTTTGTACACGTCTGAGGTATGTATTTATCGCTTTCTATACTTTAGCATATTCATGATACTTAGGCATTTTACAAACTTCCATGTCATCCATTCTTTTGTATACTTGTTCTTATTGTGAATCACTTTAGTTCCCAACCTTTTTGTGAGGTGGCTTTCCATTGTTCATATATGCGCGGAGAACCAACATTCTTGTTATAACTGGATTTTATTATGTTGAATCTTTTATTTGTGTTGATTATATGAATGCATGAAAAGGATCAAGGCAATTGTTTCATTTTGAGCACAACCACCTTAGCCAAATAGTCAATTCACCTTGTGAGTGTGTGAGAATTCGTAACCCCTTTGAGCTTTTTGATCCATGTTTTTATTTGAACTTAATGCTTGTCTATGAGTATTCAGTTCACTTATTTTTGAATGGATTTTGTTTTTTTTCTTGGACCTCAACTTTTTGTGTTGTTGTATGAATTTTTTCCTTGCCTTAGAAAGTAGGGAGTATTCACATGATGATGTGGTTGAATTCAAGTTGGGGAGAGAATGGTTGTTTACTCATTGGTAGGATTCTATGAGGATTGAAAAAGAAAAGAAAAAAAGAGAAAAATATGACAAAGAAAAGAAAAGAAAAAAGTGAAAAAGAAAGAAAAAAGAAAAATCCTTGAAAAAGGAAACAAAAAGAGTTGCAATAATTGTGCTAAATAAGTATTGTGTGTTGTGTAGCACTTGGGATTTTGGAAGAAGTTGGTTGAAATTTTGTGTGTGAATCTTTGTGAGTTTTCACTCCCTTAGGTTTAGGCAAGTTTTATTTCAATTACCTTTAGAAATTGCCCCTTGTTGGTTTACCCGGCCACGTTACAACCTTGAAAAATCCTTGTGATTCTTGCTTTTGTATTTGCAATGTGAATTTGTGGATGTATGCATAATTTAGTCTTTTGTTTGCATGAGTGTTGTGTGAGTGTAAAGAACCTCATTTTGTGTTTTTCATCTACCGATGATTGTTTTTGCTAGGTGTGATTCACATTTGAACTTGTGTTGTTTTAGAATTTTTGGCATGACTTTTGTACTTTGCTTATGTTTCGTGACTATGTTATCGTTGCAGTTTAGTGGTAAGTATTTACTTTTTGTGTGTACCGTTTTCATTTGAACCATTCATTCGTTTCCATTTTTCAAAACCTGTTGATTCGTCATTCTTTGGCTATTTCTTGCGCATTTTCAAGTTTGTTTGATTCTTGTTTGTGGACAAACAATTATGTAAGTTGGGGAGAGTTTGATAAGTGCAAAATGTACCAATTATTGTATATAAGTTTTGTTGCACTTATCGATACTTTTTGTCTATATCGTTCAAATAGACCCCACTTTGTTTATAAATACGTTTAATTTACGTTTTAGTGTATATATTGCGTAACGTGTAAATATTACTTAGTTTAATTGATTTTTATCTCATTTTTGTAGGTAACTAATAAAGGCTATTTTTCCATATTCTTGAAGAGCATTGAATAAGCTTTCCAGCGCTTCCGACCGTGCGTAAATCGGAGCTACGGTTCAGAAGTTGTGGTCAAATAAGGGGCTGTTTTTCTGTCATGTTCGCCTAGCGAGTGTGATAGCGAAGGTTCGCCTAGCGAAAGCTGGCGAAGGTCCCAGCGAATGGTGGCAGAAAGTTACAAAGGAGAAAGAGACCATTGTTCGCTTCGCGAACGTCCTAGCGAGCAATCGCTAGGCGAATAAAACGTTCGCGTCGCGAACCCGCGAAGGAAAGCAAGGGCGGTTTAACATTTCAGAGGCACTTAAGTGCCATTTTTTGAGGTTCGCCTAGCGAGTAAAAACGTTCTCCTAGCGAACCTGCGAAATTCTGATTGCATTTATTAGATTTTCAGTCATTTTGTTTAGGATGGTTTTGGGGTTTCTTGATCCCACTTCCATCAAACTTCATTTTTCACTGATTAGCTTAGAAAACAACTGTGGAGCATGCATACGGATGAACCGGGGTGGATTGATCGTCGACCGGCTCCGACAATCTGCGAGATGTTTGGTTCATTCCTATTCTTCTTTGTGTTTTCCTTTATGGTTGGGTTGTGTATATGTATTTGCTGCAAACTCATGTATATTTGTCGCCCATGGCGTTGTATAAAACTTGCTTTACAAATCTTTATTGGTGATTGTCTCTGATTTTTGCTTTATGCGCGGGGTTTGGGTTGCGTTAGACATAACCTTCGCGAACTTCGATTAGGGACGATTGTCTGTTAGTTTCTGGACTCTAGAGATGGATTTAGGAGCTAACAATCTTTAATAGGCATCGAATTTTCATGCCTTCCGTGTCTCGAGGCTTCGCTCGCGAGAGTGACGAAGAGAGTGACACGGTTGTTATCTCAACTGTGCGTTAGACATAACCTTTGTTGTGAGCGATGCTGGGTGATATTGAGGAGTATTGTAGGTGGAGTATAACTGGTCGGTAAGTTTAAGTTTGTGAGGAGTCGATTGTATGCACGCCTGATAAGTTTGTTTCTGAAGAATGAATCTCTTTTTATGTTCATCTTTACTTTTCTGTTTGTTTTTACTTGTAAACCATTTTAATCCAAACTCATATACGCGAGAGATTTTCGAACGACATTCTTTCCCTCGAAACGATCTTTGTGGACACGATATAAATCCTGGAGGGAATTCTTCCGAAAATAAATATTTTTGCTGCTTGCCCTATATTGCAGCCAACACCAGGTTTCCCAATTTTCCTAGCTCCGCCACTGGTTCGGCTTACTGTATTATGTTGTTTGCACGGGGTTATAAAAGAACAGTGGTGGTAATGGTTGAAAACAACATGAACCAAACACTGAAGGATGGCTTAAAAAATAACACTATCCTCCGACAACACTGGTAATGAATGACTTCATCAGTTGACAGAGATGTCTCTTGATAAATTGGACTTTGAAACCATGCTTTTCTGAATGACGAGAATACGGATATGAGTATGATACATATACAATTAGTGTTAAACCATAAATTGTTATCAATTTAATAGAGTCAATAACACTTCTTTAACATATGACTGGTGATATCTTTTGTAATATTTTGACCTTGGTTAGGAAAAAAAATACATGTGATATATTTACTAGGAAAAAATATAGTTTGAAACGGATAAGAGAAGGATATCTTTTTTTAAGTTGTGATCATCATCAACATATGTAGTTTATAATTGAATTTTTTATAAATGTTTTAGCTTATCTAAACCAGCATGTTTTTCTATTTCATTCACTTTAGGATTTTATTTTGATATCATTCACTTTGTTGTCACAACATGTTTTCCTTCTATAATTGTAAAATGTGTATTACAGATATTCTGAAAAACATTGCACAGGTGATGATGAATTCAATGAGTGTTCCTTCCAAAAGAAGTACACTGGAGAGGAAACTTGATAAGCTCATACTCACTCTCTTTGCAACACTCTTTATGATGTGTTTTATTGGAGCCATAGGCAGGTACGTGAGCTAAATAACAAGTTTGATGGACCACTTCTAATCTGTTGCTAATGTTTAGGCAGTGCTAGGAAGGGTTGGAATTTGTTTTGTATGAACTTTATTAGATTTATTGTTTTAATTACTGTTATTAATAACAGTGTTTTGATGGACAATACATGACATCTCCATAACTTGAAATTTTATTTTTTAAGTGAGTTGAGATTTAAATATAACTAATGACTATGACTCCTAATATAAGTATTAAATTCATAAAAATTGTAATCAGTGTCAAAATTTTTATAAAAATCTTAATATAATAATAGCAATTCTGTTATTATAACTAAAATTTTCTCCAAAGTTATGTCATTATAGAATGGGAAATTGAGCAATATGCGCTTTTTATATTTTAGTTTATTTATATGATATGGTTTATTAGAAAAATAAATGAAATTTTGAGAAAGTGATGTAATTCCATACAAAGTAGTAGTATATATTTGTGAATGATATTATTGAAATTTGTGAATTGTAGTGCTATTTTTGTGAACAAAAAATATTTTTATTTACATCTTCATTCATCAGAGGAGGGCTCAGCACAGTTCAATCCAAAAATTAGATTTCTGGTAACGTGGACTTGCTCTGTCAAGATAAATAGCCACCTCTGCTCATTCTTTTTCTCTTAACTTACTGCTTATAAGTTACTTTTCTATTCAGCTACTATGTTATTTACTTCAACCTTGGAGTTTCAATCTTACTAAAAACCTATCTTGTGACTTGTGCTAAGATGGCACGAGGGACTACAGCTAAGGTTCACCTATTGAAATAATGTGTTATATTAGCAGTGTTTCAGCTGATATAACAGATACTACCACCATCGGATAAGTAATGGTTAATTGAGACCTGTGTAACAAGGCTAATCCAGAAATCTCCCATATCCAGAAGTAATGGTTAATTGAGACCTGTGTACCAAGGCTAATCCAGAGACCTATGTAACAATTTTTTGTCTAATGATTGCTAAATTTATTAATGTTGCAGACCCGTGAAAATTTTCGTCAACGAGAAAAGGTACAATAACTATGGATTTACAATTAATAAAAGGAGTCACATTGTAGCAGAATTATGCCGCTACATCATTGCTGAACAGAATTGTGGAGTTTGTCTGTTCTCGCCAGCTGGTATGCACATCATTGCTGAACAGAATTTTGGAGTATATTTGTTCTCGCCATCTTCTCTGTATTTTATTTGATGATCTACATCTAAAGAAAGGTATTCTTGTACTCTTTTACTATGGGTTTCTATTATTTATGATATATAGGAATAAGAATTCGTTTCCTCTCCAAGGATTTCATCCGGCACCAGAATTCATTATTAGAGATTTTTATCGAAGTTTTAGGTCCTATAAGTGGGTTATTGAAGTGCTGCTGAGATTTTACCACAACCTTGTGAAAGAATTGGTCATTTATCTTTTGATTGTCTGACCTGCCAGGATTAATTAAGCAAGATTATGTAGAAAACTCATTTCATTTCGTAGGATGAATAGCGTGGTTAAGGCTTTCGTTTTACATGGATGTTCATAGTTTGTATGGTTCGGCTGAATTGACTAGATTCTGATGTTAATTATTTGATTATCTTTTTAGGTCAGATATCTTGGATTTCTTGCGAAAACTATATGGCAACATCGCACCTGATAAACCTATCACGTTTGAAGCAAGTCTCTTATATGAATAAACTGAAAAAGATGGCTTTGTGTTTTAGGTTTTTATATCCCTTACTGTTATGGCTAGAATTCTTTGTGCTATGAAGTGAATAATTTTTATCTCTTGGATATCAAGTTGTGTGTCTTCCTATTAGTCCGTCCATTTTAAATTACTTGGCATTTAATATTTTTGACATGACTCAAATCAGTGGAATAATTTTACAAAGATATTGTTAAAATGTATAGTGGAATATAATACCTTGAAATAATAGTCACAATACGTTTTTGTTGGTTTCGCCTGAATCTAAAGCATCATTATATATCTGTAGTTTGTAAGTTATTAGCATTCATAAACTCTTTGAGCTAGGATTTGTCATTCCTTTGGAAACAGAAAGTTTAAACGTCTCTAATAAGAATTAATGATCAAGTCAAAGAAGGAAAGATGTTTTCCTCTGGTTCTAGAAATACTCTTAAATTTTTGTTCTTCTAGAGATTTTTCATAGACTTTTTAACTTGATCATTATTTCTTTCAAAGACTTTTAAATTTCCGGAAATATCACTATGGCCATTGATGGTCTGTTTTCTCTTATGTGTTCTGTCACTGCAGCAGGAGATGTTGATATTTAGACTAAATCATGGTCGAGGATGTGAGCAAGAATGAGATAGTGAATGTACAAACTAACTAAAGCAATTTTTCCTGCAATCATTATGGAATATAATTGCTCAATATGAAAATGTGAAACATGTGTTGTGAGTGAGTCCATCAGCCATGATTTTCAGTATATAACATTACTTGATTTAACTTTTTAAGAAACCACACATTTTACATGCAGAATAAAAATTTGTGAAACATTCCTGCAAAAATGTATAAACATTTGTACTTCTTAATGCAGTGCAATATTCCGAAGGAGAATCAATTCAAGCAGCCTGGAGAAAGATACCCAACTTGGTCACCTGACAGGTTCTTGCTACAAAATTCTGATATGATCAACATGAAATATATTAGGTGATGTCTAACATTTGGTTTTCTTTCCATTCTTATATCTTTTTAGGCGGGAAATATTTCTCCGCAGCTGGGTAGAAGCTTTATCCGAACCTGATCCACGCATCACCCATGAAATACGCAGCATTTAGGTATCATACGAGTCTCAGGTAAGATTTAGACAAGCCAATTTATCACACTAGAAAATTATAGTGTAGCCGAATGAAAGCAAAACTCTACTTATTTGCTCATACGATATCGATATGCAGGCTGATCGTTCTTTTGGGCAAAAGTTAGCATCTCATCTGAACATGAGGCCTAGCATTTAACTCTGTTGCCAAATATTGAATCATCGCAAGATTTTCAGATGTGTAAAATGTATGATAAAGGATGTTTGTTTGGATCACTATAACAGACTTTTATTTTTCTTATTTTTCTTATAATGTTATTTTGTGAATGATATACCATATTGAAAATCCGGGTGCTTATAATGTTATGATGTAGCTGGGTGTACACTTTACGTGTCTCAAGAGATTCAATCATCAGTTCCTATTCCGGGTGCTTATGCCACAGCATCATGGTACAGAGCTGCAACATTAGCCATTAATAATAAATACAAGAATAAATAGTATTCAAGGAAAAATACAAGAGGAAATAAACCTACATAGCTGTTAGTGAAATCTCCTGTTTGTGCGGATTGAGCCAAGTTTTGTTCTCAATTTTGTACCATTGAGCTCTCCGCTTATGTCTCTTCTGCATAACGCAGGGAGAGCGATACTACAGTTGATAATATGATTCTTCTCAATGCGATCTAATGGTTGTATTTCTCGTGGTTGGTTTTATGATTTTCACCCGGTCTTACTTTATTCCTGTATTTGACTTTTTTTTGGGCATCCAAATGTATAAGATGGAATAGTTAGAATGTTGTAGAATTAAATGATGAAATGAAATAAAGTTTAAAAATGAGAATACAATAGCTAATGTATATTAGAGTTGTCAATAAAGTTCCAGTTCAAAGGATTGCTGCACAAATTTAAACTATAACTTTCAGTTACAATTATTCTACTACGAGAAGGTTGCTCACTAAAAAACTTTGTCTTTGATGGATATGAATTATGATTCATAAAAGAAGAGGTAAATCCTTAACTGCTTGTGGCAATCTTCATTAACAATTTTCTAAATTTATAATTTTTAATAGATGTATTTTTGTTCTATGATATAGATTATTAATGAAAGTCCAAGTGATACTTTTGTAGTAGTAGATAAGTCACCTGCAATTTTGATCTATATTTAAATTAAAATATTTATTTAAAAAAAAATATTAAAATATTTTTATAAAAAAATTTGTTTTTTGTTTTTTACATTCTTATTATATTTTAAAAACAAATACGCGTAACAGATCAATACTCGTGCGAATACACGGGTATCCAGACCATAATTCGTGCAAACACACAGGTATCAAAACTAGAATCCGTGAGAACGTACGGGTTATTACATTTTTTTTGTATAATTAAAGAAAATAAAAATTTATATATTTAAAAGAATGTCTAGATCCAAACACAGGCAAAATGTGTTTATTTATGTTATTACTATTTATTTATACAAATAAAACAATATTTAAAAATAATATATTATTAGTTGATTTTTATAAAATTAAATGATTGTATAAATATTTTTATAAATAGTGAGAAAAAATTAATATTTACATAAAAATATACAGTTAATTCAAATATACGTATATATGGAATAATTATATTAAAGCTATAATTATAAATAAAAATTATTATTATTTTAAAAATGATAAAATTTTTTTGTTAAATAATTTTGTCTTTCTATTTTTTTTCATATTTATTACATTTTTAAACAAATACGCGTAACACGCCAGTACCGATGCATCGCACGGGTATCCAATAGTTCTTTCATGAAACTACCAATTAATACATTCATCCTATGAGAGGAACAGGTGGCGCAACATTTAGTGAAGTAAAGGGATAATGTTTAGTTATTGTACTACTCCTCTTTTATATTATAAGCAAAAATTACTTTTTAGATACATTAAATAATTAATGTATCTAATTTAATATAGAGACCAAATTCATTAATTATTTAATATATCTAAAAAGTAACTTTTGTTTATAATATCAAACGGAGAAATACCATTTGTCACTTCCTATCATTGCTTTATTTCCCTTACTATAATATATATTCCTTACATTGTCACATAATATATTATAACTACAAGTGCTATGCTACTTGATATGATATACCTATGTACTACCTTCGTCCCTAAATATAAGACTCCGTTAAGTAAAACACGGGAATTAAGAAAGTTGGTTAGAATATTAAATATATTGACTATTTTGTATAATTTTACAGGTTTATCCTTAGGAGAGAGAAATAGTTAATGTGTATGTAATTGTATTTATTACATAGTGTAGAAAAAGATGTAATATAATTAGGGGTATGTTTGGAAAATAGTAATTAATGCACTTTGAAAGTTAAAGAGAGTTTTATAAAAAGGGACAAAAAAAAAACTCAACATAGTCTTATAATTAGGGACGGTGATAGTACTACTTAATCTTGCGCAGCTTTTATGTAAAAGGAGGAGAATATATTATTGACTACTAGTAAGTGTCAGTATCTCCCTGCGTATAAAATTAAAATGGAGGGGGGCACATGAATTCTATTGTCAATTCACTTTCCACTATTCATGCGTTGAAGTCTTTTATATATATATATATATATATATATATATATATATATATATATATATATATATATATATACTACTTAAATGATATCACTACTACCAATTAGACATCAATAATTCCTGCGCAAAAATTGAGGAAGTGGGTGGAGAATTCTCATTATGCCCCTGCGCATCATAAATTAGGGAGGGCCGCTTCACCTTGTAAGCTACCTTTTTTTTCTGAAAAAGTCAAATTTTATTAAACTATGCACAAGATGTGCTAAAGTGAAGATATTACAACAGAGAAAACATCAGTAATGTCCTAGCACTAGTATCTCGAGAACTGAGAAAAAAAAGACAAGGAGAAAAAATGTACTGCTAACAACATACAGCAACTCCAAAGGCCTAATGACCCTACCAAATTACCAGCTGCACCCTTTAACCAAAAACTTGTACTACCGTAAACCTGCTGCTAAACCAGATAGATGAGGGAATGAAGAAACACCGGCACGGGACCGAACCGCAATCACGAATGCAAAACCGAAGTAATCATACTGATTTAAACACAAACAAATTAGCAAATCAAGATGCAAACTAGGGTCGCCATAGATATCCGAACACCATGCTACCAAAGCCTTTGGAGTTGAACCGCAGGAAATAAACTCTCCTTAGCCAGAATATGATATTTCCAACATACAATAATTATAACTCCACACCTTCGGAAGACAAATGACGAAGCACCAGCAGAAAGGCGATGAGAATACTATTCCAGGAACAAAAATGATCTAGCCTCCTGAAGACGGATCACACTTGCCGCTAGCGGATTGAGCTTCCGATCCAACCAAGGGCACTCAAAAATACTAAATAGAAAAGAGCCTCCTGCACACCACCTCAGTACACTTGCCAACAAGAGATAAGAGTGTTCGATCGCAACAGTGAAACTACAAAGATAAAGACATTGTCTGTACTACTGCTCAACACACACCTACCTCCCATATCTGCTATCTTCAAGAGACATCCTTGCTACAATAACTTTTATTACACCACACTAGCACCCAAAGCCAAGCAATCTACACATATCAGACTCTAATCACTACCAGAAGATACTGCTATCGACAACCACACATAGAGAACAAACAACAGATGACTACCTCCTTGATTGAACCTAGCGACTCTGATATACATCAAAGCCACCTCTTGCACACCAGCTGCCAACCAGACTTCAAACTAATTATACCTCCAAGAGAATTAGCCACTCCAGGTGTTTTAGCTCCTGATTTAAATCCATCAATGTTGATTCCAACACATATCGCAATGCACCTACTACACGCTCCAAACCCGCCTGCCTACTAGGACCAACATGAAATTAACCACTCAAGCAAACACCCCCAAACCCACCAAACCCCCACTAAACAAACCCTGAGATGGCGAAACAAAACCTACTAGCAGAAAAACCAAGAACAGACTGGCAGAGATAATCAAATGCCAAAGAAATTGAGAGCTAACCAAGATACCACCACCGAGACTGCAACCAGATCAAACTAAACGGGCCAGAATGTTGCGCAATTCTGAATATAACACAATCTCGAAAGGCCCCAGCAGCAGACCTCCCATAAGACACATCTAGCAGAACTTTACTTGACAAAATTCTTTCCACTATATTCACCAACAAGACAGCAACTGCACAGAACACCTACCAAGAGCCTCTAAGATTGGATAGCCTTCACAACAGCAAATCCCAGATTCCACACCAACTAATTGACAGCGCCAAAAGACCTAGACAGATCACACAAGAACCAAAGGAACCACCACTACTCCTGCTCCACCAACTGCCCTGGATTGAAAATATTGAATCTGAATGGGCTCCAGATGTCTCCTACATTCAATATTACCTCTCTAAGACCCTAGATACACTCCACACGCCAGACTGGGCCCAACAAAAACCTACTCTACACCAAGACCGGCTCTGCAACCCCCACTGAATAACACTGCACATCTTAAGACCCCCTAACAGCTCTACACTGAAGCAGCATCCACCACTCCAAAAGCTCACTTTGAAACACCAATATGTTACTCTTCTATTAGGCCCAACGATGCTCTAGGATTCGAGCACCACAATGTTAAACTGGGGTTCAAATCCTTTCCTTTCACTTTCAACCAGTTCCATGCATATATTTTGACATTCTCCACCAGCCTTTCACAATCTATGGTCTTATTCTTGAAAAAAAATTCGTTACGAGCTTTCCAGATTATCCAAATACATGCGAACCAGATCACTTTGAGTCTTGATCTTAAATTTCTGTCACCATCTAACAGCCCTTCGAACTGTTTCAAATGAGTGAAACTGTCATTATGCAGCACTGTGGCTATGTTTAACCACCGACAGACTGCGTACCATGCTCCCGCCAGAATCGGACACTCAAAGAACGTATGCGCTACCGACTCTTCTTTACCACACCCACCTATGCAATCACTTGATCCAGAATTAAGCACCCCTCTCTTTATTAAATTATCTCTAGTAGCCACTTTATTTTGAAAAATTCTCCACACAAGACATGATACTTTTGTTGGTACCGCTTTATGCCACGCTCTGAAACACTCCGGGTTTGCTGGATTGTCGATTTGAGATATCAACCCCTTATAGATTTCCTTGACCGAATAATCTGATGATTGTATCCATTCTCCATAGTTGAGACTGGTAACACTCTTCCACCAATTAGAGCAGTCCCTACTTCTGCCCGTTGTTCCGTCGTTCCTGATATCGTACCTGTTTGCAAGTGCCTTGAACCACAGGCCATCCATCTCCTCTTTTATCTTCCACTCCCATTTTCCAAGAAGTGCCGGGTTAAATTCCTTTAGTTTTCTAATGCCTAACCCACCCTCATCTAAAGGTCGACATACTTTGTCCCAATGTACCCAATTCATTTTTCTCTCACCCTCACCCCCACCCCACAGGAATTGTCTAAATTGAGATTCGAGATTAGAAATAATACTTGACGGCGCCTTAAAAAGGATAAAAAAATAGACGGGAAGGGCTTGCAGGATAGATTTAATGATTACCACTCTCCCCCCAATTGATAAGTGTTTTTTCTTCCATCTAGAAAGTCTTGATCTCACCGCTTCTACCACGCAGCGGGAGATCTATGAGTTCTGATTCCGTTATGAATTCGTCAAAAGCTCGAATTTCGTCCCTTCTTACGTTTTCACCTCTTCCTTTCCTTTCTGATTCTGTTCTGACTGTATTGAAATCTCCCATCAAGCACCATCTTTCTTCTCTTTTTGCTTCGATTAATTGTCATAGCTCTGCCCAAAGCACCACTTTACGTCTACTTTCACACGGAGCGTATATATTTATTAAGTTAACTCTTTCTTTTCCGCCCCCCTAATTTGCCTTCCAAAAGTAGAGCGAATTCCATCGTTGATATCCTCAGCATCTTCAATTTACTAATGTCTCATATTGCAAGCAGGCCCCCAGATCTCCCCTCAGCAGCTTTGTAAGCAAAATCAAACTCTTCGGAGCCCCACATTTTATAACATATCTTCCTATCCACAACTCCCAACTTTGTTTCTTGTATACATACCACAGTTGGCTTGTGATTTTGAGTTAATCTCTCAATTTCCTTCTTCTTAGCCAAACCCCCTAACCCCCTTATATTGTAAGATAACAGCTTCATGGATGATTAGTTGTTATGATGCACCTCACTTCTTCCTCCTTGTTTTCTACCCTTTAACCTCCTTCTTCCCATTCACTTTATTCTCTAGTTCTTGAATTATTTCTCCTTCTTCTCCCTTATGAATCAATCCAAATTCTTTCCCCAGATCCCACACATCCTTAGCGACTTCCTTAGCGTTTCCATGCACTAGAATCCAATTTCTTCTTTCCAGATCACTTGAAACCCAATTTAGATCATCATCGGTTATTACCTTGTTTCCTTTCTTTTGCCGTTGGATACACGTACACTTCAAGTCTTCTAATCTCCTTCTCTTCCACTCTTTTTTCTTTTCTTTCAGGATGTTGAATCTTCTTAGTTTCCTGTCCCTGTATTCTTGGAATTTTCGCCCTCTTTGATCTGGATCCTCCTTCCTCCTGTTTCCATTGTTTTTTGACTTTGAATACTTCTTTGTCTTGATGTTTCCTATGTTCTGACTTTTAGCACCTTCTTTATCTTGATTTGATGTTTCTTTTACTGATTTCACCACATTTTGTCTCATATCGTTACCCTCCACATTGTCACCCCCCAATTGAGTATCTAAATTTATGTGTTTCTTGAGAACTGGACTTCTACATCGCTTTTTCTCTCTCATACTGACCGTCTACTTTATTGTTGATTTGAACAGTATTGGTTTTTCCTTTCTCGTTTGGCTTATTCGTGTCACTCTTTATTGATGGGCCCCATGTATTATCCTCCAATGCAATATCTGAGTTGTGATTAATGTGATCCAGCCTACTCGACTCTCTCTCCTTAAACGCGCTGTTGTTGATAATTAATTTTTGAATTTTTCTATGCTCACGTTTTTGGCTACTGCACATGTGCTTTGCTTTACATGTCCTTTTCTCGGTACCTTCTCCCAGTTCTGCTTTGTCATTAACCCCGAGGTCTGGAGCCTTTTCCTTCTCTTTTCCTACAACTGTTGCTTCTTTGCGCCCCACACTGTCATTATTACAGTCCACACTATTAGTTTCCTTTTCTTTTTCCTCCCTCGAAATGTATTTTTCCAGGTTGCTTGCTTCACTCAAGCAGTCCTCGCGCCCCTCACCGTCCCCGTTTTCCAATCCTTTCAATAATTGCTCATAATTATGCACGATTTTCAATTCGTCATCTTCTTCCTCCATGGAAGCCATAGACGGAGGAATGAAAGAAGAGTCTAAACTTTCATTATCAGATTCCATCCACCTCTGTATCTTTTCTCTCCTTCTATCCACGATCTCTGAGTTATTGCAGTCACAAGTTTCTTCTGTCACTCTTACGCTATACATTTCATCATTTATCTGGATCTTAATAACTTTGTTGATGAGCTCGACATATGGTGTTCTCACAAAAACTCGCGCCACATCCAGCCTCTTAAGATGCTCTGTCTCCGGGTCCATCTTGATAAAGCTACCGAATGAGGTTGTGAGAATAGCAAACACCTTTCTTTTCCACGCATAAATAGGAATTCCATACAATTTACACCAGATGTATCTTGCTCCCGTTCCGTCTCTATGTTCCCACTTTCTCACCATCGAAAACCATTTATTAAAGAATTCCTGAGAGTTTTGTATCATTCTTTTGAGATCTTCGTCCTCATCTACTCTTAAGAATACCATATCACCCCCCATAGGTATAGCTTGAACATTTGCAATTCCTTCGTTCACCATTTTTTGTTGTATAGAATCGGCCTCCTCAACTATTCGAAGCTTACCCACGAAACCTGAATTTGCCCATTGTGCTTCCTCTTCGTTGATATTGACTGATAACCCTCCCTGATAAGTATTCTCCATAATCCGTGCTTCATTTGAACGTTTAGGTCTCCATATTTGTCCACTTTCTGCGTTCTGAGCTTTTTGGATTTTTTCTAAGTCTCTGATCACATCTGCATATGTTCTGCCCATCTCTCTGAAACTTTGCTTCTTCTCACTTCTTTCAACCAATTTCTGCTTCTCTTTTCCTTGACCCTGTATTCTATATCTTTCTGGTTCTCCGGTATTGAAGTTGTTCTTGAATTTTACTGTTTTATTTGGCCGTTCATATTTCAAGATGTTCACCTTTGCTTTGTATGTTCCAATCCAAATATCGTTTAACTTGTTCTCCAGCCAGCCCTCATTCTTAATTCCTTCATACCTAACAAAAGAAAATACTTTTCCCTCATTGTTTCTTTAACTAGCAATGTACACATCACTCACCCTTCCCCATTTTTCAAATACTCTTCCTAACTCTCTAGAAATTAAGTCTTCTGGGATGTTACTCACGTAACAAGTGGTTGTCTTTTCTATTTTTGCCATACTCATATCATCCTTGTCTTTGGCCACTCTGTAAACTCTTCTTTTTCTCGGTCTCACCAGTGACCATATTTCTGGTTTTCTTCCTATAAACTCTGGTTCTCTTGAATAATCCATGTTTTCTTTTGGTCAGAGTTGGTTTGTTAAAAATTTGAGGAATGAAGATGAAGCCTTCTGGATAGTTTGATTACCAATCTCTACCTTAGATTCTGCAATCTATTTAAGAACTATATTATAGTTTTTACCTTGTAAGCTACCTAATGTACTAAATCTGCTGTGCATTTTATTTCACTACCGAACATAATGAGGGAAAGCTATACTTCACTAATCCCAGGCTTGCGCTACAGTATGTGTAGTAAAGGGGTTACATTTTCACTTCCTACTATTTTTGGTAAGCTACTGTTGTCATACCCCAAATTTTGACCACCAAGATTTCCCATCATTGTGAGGATCATTACCATAATATGGATACGCTTCATGCCTCATCAATCTCCTCAAAGAATATTGCGCATTCACCATAACCAAGAATTAGGGTTTTAAGCCCTATCAGAGCACTTAGACAAAGGATCAATCAAGAAATGATATGATCTTTAACTTGTCTAACCACTCAAACACCCATGAGGGATCAAGAGGACTCCCACATCAAGAATCAAGCACAAAGTTGTAACATTCTAAGTGGATCAAGCCTCGAGATCGCCAGTGTCACCAAATTAAGATTTTGGTCGACCAAAGCCTCCAGATAGCAATTTTCCTCTGGACATGAGCCAATGCTTCAAAGCATAACCCAAGATACTCAAAGGGACCTCATGGACCCAATCATCAAGTCAATTTAACCTCAGGGAATGCATTTACCACAAAAAATCAGGAATTAGGGTTTCTTGACCTAATTCACCCCTAAGTTGACTTTTGGAGCAAAGCATGAGCCAAGACCTCAAGACATGATTTGAGGGCCTCAAATACATCACATTGATCCATTTAAAACAATGGATTAATCCAAGAAGCTTGATTCACAAGTTTCATTTTCATCTGGACCACAATTAGGGTTTTGAAGAAAAAGTCAACTGTACCTTTGACTTTTGACCAAGACATGCTCCCAAACCTTGGGACATGATTCAAGACACTCTAAAACACCTATGGAATCCATACATTAGGTTTGAATTGGGTCAAGGACTTGATTTCACAAAGAATCACACAGTTTGGATTTAATCTGATAAAAAGTCAACTGTACACAAAATCAAGTTTGACTTTTTGGAATTTTTCACAAATATGGATCCCCTAAGCCGAAAACAATGTTAATGTATGGTATTGATCATCATTCATTAAGAAAAATCAAGAAAAGTGAGGTTTCTTGCAAAAGGGGCAGCCTTGAGAAACCAAATTTTTTATAAGTTATGGAACAAAAGTGATTTTGTACCAACTTTGCAAGGTCATAACTCCTAAACCACAAGGCATTTTTCTCTCATTCAATGCTCATATGAAAGTCCATATGACATACTTCAAATATGTCAACTACAAGAAATTCCAAATCTCCATTGATTTTGAGTTATGGATTGATCAAATTCATAAAAAGTGAAAATGGCCACTTTTTCCAACACTTAGTAAAATTTTCAATAAGTCAGAATCTGTCTTACTTTTTCCAAAATGTAGAGGCATTTTTCACTTTGATCCAAGTAGAACCAGGTCCATTGGTGAACAACAAAGTTGAAGTATGCCATGAGGGCTTTCCAATAAGTACCAGATCATCTCCTAATTCAATTTGAGTAGGAAGTTCCAACCCTTGGAATATAGCATCAAGGACATATTTTGTTTAAGGCAGATTATAGGTCATTTGCTCGATTTGGCCAAATCAGATAATTCTAAGCCTTGTCATCCAATTGGACACCTCAAGGAATAAAATCAAAGATGAATGATCTGATCCACAAGCCTCCCAAGTCCAAGAAACTACATGTAGCCATAAATGCCCTAAAAAGGCTAAAAAGCTCAAAGACTCCAATTTTGTTTCCAAGCATTCAATGGATGCATCAAGGTGGCATGGAGTGAGACATTGCTAACTGAATGAGTCAAGATTCAGCTCTGAACCAAAGGACCATAGGCATATGCCCTAACCTCAAGTCAATGGCTATAGGAGACTAAAGATACCTTTATGCTACAATTGGCCAAGGGACTGTCCAAGTTGCCATTCATTATTGCTTGTAAGACAAACTTGCTCTACTATAAATAGAGCTCATTTGTGGTCAGTTTGAGTACACCAAAGCACTACAACACTTGCTTTCCTCAAAATTCTCTCATTAGGCCAAAATGCCTTCTTTTGCAAGTCACCACTGAGTTTTTGAGTTGGAGAGCAATTCCACCACGGCTCATGATCCAAATGCATCCAATGTATCATATATAAGCTGTTCAAACACTCACCCTTGATCTGAAACACCAAAATCAGAAAGTCAACCTCCAAAACCTCAAAATTTAACTTTTTTGCATTTTTCAACCCATGTCTTGATTCAGTGACTTTCAAAACCAAACAAAGCCTCAAACACACTCCAAATATCATCCTTAAACTGTCCCAATTGGTTTCCCTCATCTGGAACACCATTTGAGAGAAATACTATCTTGGTCACTTTTGCCCCTTTTGCAAGAAAGGGCCAATTCTTGTTCCTGAGGACTCCAGTTGGTTTTGATCATCCTAAAAGCTTCTAAGGGATCAATCAAGAGTGTCTAAAGCATTGGATCACTTCTGGCACAAGGATCATGATAGTTAGCACAAGGAGCTTTAAGAGGTAAGTGCATCACAACTTGAACTCTCTAAATCATGCATTGCTTTGATGTCCATTGATCATGGACATCTCATACATATCATATATGTTGTGTTTGAACCAATTTGTCATGCTATTATTGCATGTACAATGAGATAGCATAGAACATGCAAATCTAGGCCTATTTTTAAAATAGAATCATTTTCTGAAAATTCCAAAAGCTCAATTTGATTCCTCATGAAATTCTAGGCAGGATACACCTAAATTTTCTCCAAATCCATGGAGAAATGAGGAAGTTAGAGCCTTCACGCAAGAGGCAAAAATCAGGCCATCCATTGGGCAAGGGCCAGGCCATGGCGCCTTGGCCGGGCCTAAAACCAAGGCACCCATATATGTTTATGGGGTGGTTTTGATACACGGATGTATCACCACCCCAGAGGTAGCGCGCATGTGTGTTTGTTTGGCAGGTCGTGGGTTCAACACCTACCCAGACCATTTTGCCATTTTCTCTCTTTTTTGTTATTTTTCACATTTTTATGGTTTTTATTAATTAATTCCAAAATTAATTTCTCTCTCAATTTTAATTATTTTTTATTGGTTCTTTTTTTGAAAATTCAAAAAAATGTTAAAATATTATATTCTACAAAAAATTTCACAAAAATATTATTTATTTTATATATTTGGTATTTTTGTAAAGAATTCTATTTTATTTGTTTTTAAACATTTTAAAATGAAATTCTCACCTTGATTTTTCAACTTCAAATGAATTTTAAGCTTTCATGTGATTAAACATGATTTTTCAAAATATTTTTCAAAGTTTACAACTTGTTTTTTAAATATATTTGAAATTATATATCATTTTTTATTTAATTTTCTTTGAAAATCATATCTTTCAAAATTCAAAATTAGGGTTTCCTATAATTTTTTATTTTTCAAACACTTTGAGCCTCTAATAGAGTGTAAGACCCAACCCTCTTTTGTACATAAATAATTTTGGGCCTCAGTCATTGTATAAGTCCCGATACGATTCTCGAAATAACGGTGCGATCGTTATTTTTCATCTGGGCCTCTCCTTAAGTTGTAAGCCCCATCTCTTGTATAAAAATAAACTTTTTGGCCTCTAATAGAGTGTAAAACCCAACCATATTTTGTACATAAATAATTTTGGGTTTCAGTCATTGTATAAGTCCCGATACGATTCTCAAAATAACGGTGCGATCGATATTTTTCATCTAGGCCCCTCCTTGAGTTGTAAGCCGCATCTCTTGTACAAAAATAAACATTTTTGGGCCTCTAATAGAGTGTAAGACCCATCCCTTGTAAATAAAAAGCTTTTTGGGCCTCAGTCGTTGTATAAGTCCCGATACGATTTCAAAAATCTCGGCGCGATCGTCGTTTTCAAAACAAAATCATATGGGCCTACCCTTGTGTTGTAAGTTCCACTTCTTTTCTTTTTCAAACACTTTGGGCCTCTAATAAGTTGTAAGACCCAACCCCTTTGTACAGAAAACCTTTTTGGGCCTCATTCATTGTATAAGTCCCGATACAATCTTCAGATTAACGGTACGATTACTGTTTTTCATCTGGGCCTCTCCTTGAGTATAAGCCCCAATCTTCTTTTCAAAACAACTTTCCCTTTTGATTTAGGTCCAAACTCATAGTTGTTATCAAAACTTTCTTTAATTTCTTGAACAACTAACCATACAGCTGTTACAATGGAAGCTTGCTCACCTGTAAGTTTTAAACAACTTTCTTTTACATACTTGCATATATATATATATATATATATATATATATATATATATATATATATATATATATATATATATACAGGTGAAATATATACTGTATGTAAAAAGAGGGTAGGAGGACTTACAGCCTCCTCTTGTTTGTGCTGGAAGCTTGCTCACCTGTAAGTCCTCCTACCCTCTTTTTACATACAGTATATATTTCACCTGTATATATATATATATATATATGCCTGTATATTATCTTGCTTAGAGTTTTCCCCGGCAATTAGGTCTAGAATTAGATAAAGCCAGTGGTCACTCTTTCAACACAGTCAAAACTAGGTCCCCATAGGAATTTCCAGGCAGTCTTGCCTTCTCTTGGGCTTATACAATATGGAACAAAGAGAAAGGCATTATTCCCGGTGAAACTTTTCTCAGACTGTCACTATTAGAAAATTGTCAAAGAAATTCATTTCCCCCAGAGAGGATTAATTCCCGGTGAAACCTCTCTTGAATTTCTTAAAACCCTATAACTGTTCACTACAGAAAAGATTATTCCCGGTGAAACTTTTCTTGAACTTTTCTTAAGTTTGAACCTACAGGCTTCCTAAAATCATCCCCGCCTCCTCTTGGGCATTGTACAAGGACCATGTCTTCTTATAAGTTCTCATGCCTTCTCTTGGGCTTAGTACAAGGACCCAAAGACCTCTTACAGGTATAGGACAGAACCTAGTCATCCTTTGTTAGAGAAGTCTTTCTGAAAAGGTCAAAACCTTGGACAATTTAGGGTTGATTCTCATCCCTTAAAACACCAGCCTCCTCTTGGGCATCATACAAAGATAAACCTTCCCATACCGGTAGACTTGGATAGTCTCACCCATTTTGGATTTCAAAGAAACCCTCAAGTTTCCCGAAAGCACGGGAAAAACCCTAATCATTTCATCAATCACTAGTAGAGTTAAAACCCCCTTAGGTTTCAAAACACAATCTCTAAAATCCTCACTTTAAATTTCCCCAGCTAGGGTCAAAGCACTCCCAATAAACCTTTATCAGAACCTCAAGGCATCTGATATTTCAACTCTTATGTAATCCTCAGCAAGAGTTGATTCCCCATGTTAGACCTGCCTTTGGATCTCAATAATCCTCAGCAGAAGATAGCCCTTCTTAGGCTTTGTATAATGATCCCTAATCATCCCTCTAGCCTCCTCTTAGGCTTTGTATAAGGATCTTTCTTCACTCTCTTGTTGAGTCAATCACTTTTAGCCTCCTTTTAGGCTTTGTATAAGGATCTTTCTTCACTCTCTTGTTGAGTCAATCATTTTTAACCTCTTCTTAGGCTTTGTATAAGGATCTTTCTTCACTCTCTTGTTGAGTCAATCACTTTTAGCCTCCTCTTAGGCTTTGTATAAGGATCTTTCTTCAATCTCTTGTTGAGTCAATCACTTTTAGCCTCCTCTTAGGCGTCATACCCCAAATTTTGACCACCAAGATTTCCCATCATTGTGCAAATCATCATCACAATATGGATGTACTTTCATGCCTCATCAATCTCCTCAAAAAGGATTGAGCATTCACTACAATCAAGAATTAGGGTTTTGAGCCCTCTCAGAGCACTTAGAGAAAGGATCAATCAAGAAATAACATGATCTTCAACTTGTCTAGCCTCTCAAAAATCCATGAAGGATCAAGGGGTCTCCCATACCAAGAATCATGCATAAGTATGCAACATTCCAAGAGGATCAAGCCTCAGGATTGCCTGTGTCACCAAATTAGGGTTTGGTAGACCAGGGTCCCCAGATGAAAATTTCCATCTGGGCATGAGCCAATGCCTCAATGTATGGTCCAAAAAGCTTAAAAGGATCTCAAGAGCCCATCCACAATGGCAAAATCACCTTGAAGGTCCATCTATCAAAAAATCAGGAATTAGGGTTTTGACCTAATTCAACCCTTGAGTTAACTTGTGAAGTGAGGCATGGCTTGAAGCTTCAAAATAAACTTCAAAGACCTCAAATACATCATATTGACATGTTTACAAGTTTTGATTGACTCAAAGAGCTCAAATCATAAGCCACAAGAACTCAAAACCATCTGATCACAAATTAGGGTTTTTGATGGAAAAAGTCAACCCTATCCTTGACTGTTGGCCTACCCTTGATCTCAAACCTTGGGGAGGGGTCCAAGACATTCCTAAATACCCTTGGAGGCCATCCATGAAGTTTAATTAAGCGCAAGGATTGATTTCACAAAAGGATGACAAAGTCAAAATTTCATCTGATGAAAAAGTCAACTATACAAAAATCCAAGTTTGACTTTTTGGATTTTTGGTCAACCAAGGCTCCTTAACCCTAAAATAATGTTAATATGTGATTTGAATCATTATTCATCAAGAAAAAACAGAGAAAGTGAGTTAACTTGCTAAAGGGGTAACCATAAAAAACTTAGAATTTTTCTAAGTTATGGAACAAAGTGTCTAGGGTACCAACTTTACAAAGCCATATCTCCTAACCCCTAAGGCCTTTTTCTCCCATTCGAAGCTCAGATGGAATCCCTCATTACATACTTCAAAAGTGTCAACTACAAGAGTTTCCAATTCTTCATGGATTCTGAGTTATGGTTGGATCAAAATCACTAAAACTTGGAATTTACCACTTTTCTAACACTTAGACAAATTCTGTCTAAGTCAGAAAAAACAAGTGAAACACTAAAACTTGGAGGGCTGTTTCACATAGTTCTAGGCTGAATCAATTCAAGATGTAAACATCAAAGTTGTTGTGCATATTGCCAACAATCCAAGGAACTCATTGGCATGAAATAACTAAACTTGAGCCAAGAGTTATGGCTGCTGCAAGACACCATGGCACGACTGTCTTGAAAAACCAGTTTGTGTGATTTCTTGCCATACACGATTTTGAGCCAAAAAGCAATGATCATTATGCCACATTCATCCAATATGACCATAATGCATCTGATCCAACCTACAAACTTGGACTGAAATGCCAAGAGCTTATTCTTGAGAATTGTTGAGTTTTTGGCATATATGCCTTGAATTCAAAGGGCATTAATGTGGAATAGAGCACATTCAAGATTCTCACTCTCCTCAGTCAAGTTCTCTGATTAAATAACAATTAAAAGGACTGAAGAATGTGATTTCAGTCAATGTATAGCTGATCTATTTGGGACAGCTATTGCACCTTGTGCAAGAGGCATTTATGCCAAGCCAAGACCATTGAACCATGACCTTATCCTCTGAGCTTCAAAAGAACCAATTCAACACAACTCCTCTACTATAAATAGAGGTCCTAACTGATCATTCAAACTACACCAAAACTCATTACAACAAGGCTTTCTCTCTTTCACTCCTTAGGCCTAAAAACTTCATTTCTTGAGTGGTTACTATCGGGTTTTGAGTTGGAGATCAATACCACTCAAACCATTGATTCAGACACATCACATATAACATATAGAAGGTGTCTGAACACTCACCTCCCATCTGTAACATCAAAATCATCAAATGGACATCCAATTGCACAAAACTCATGACTTGCTGCAGAAGGAATCATGTTGATCAATCTAAAGGGCTCTCAATCACTCCAAGCATTCAAAGACTTTCCTTAAGGTACAAGGAAGTTGTCCAAAGCATTAGAACTCAACTGTAACACCTCCATCATCAAATTCGATTCTCAACTGCAGAGGTAAGCCTCAAACTGTCAAACTCATTGAATCATGCATCATAAATATGTTTTGTGACTACCATTGTGTTTTTGAATGTTTGTAGATCCTTTACCCTCAATCAATTGTTGTTTACAGTTCGTGTATAGGATTTCATCGAGTTCATGCAAATTTTAGGGTTTATCAGGTTTTGTCATATTATGTTTTGATTCACTTAATTTCAATAACATTGAGTATTGCCATTGTGTTCCTTGTCTGAAAGCGCATGATTTTCATATTTGGATCATGTGAAATGGTTGAGAAATGAGTGAGATAGGAGGCTTCACGTATTTGGCTTAAGGAAGAAGATGTCCATGGTGCCATTCTTCAGAAATTCCACTTGTTTTAATATATATTTATCACTTGTCATACTATGTTTGAATTGGCATTGCGCCCTAGTAGAAACACTAGTATGTTTGTGTGTGTGAGTGAGTGAGAGGTCTGGGGTTCGAATCCCCCTCGCCCCAGACCTTTTGATATTTTTTTTCAAACATTTTCAAAGGCATTTTACACATATTATTATCCCTTGCCATTCTCTTTCAGCTACACGCAAGTGGCTAAGTTGGCAAAATTTTGAACTATCCTCCCCAAGGGCGTGAGTTCAAACCTTGGGGGGACCATTTCTAATTTTTTACCACTTAATTTTATCAATTCTTTCACCAATCTTTTAATAACTTTGAAAATTAATTCTCATTCATTTTTCATCATTTTTGATTGGTTCTTTTTGCAAAAATTCACAAAATTGATAAAGTATTTTATTCTATCACACAAAAAATATTAATTGTCTATATTTAATATTTTTTCATAAAGAACTTATTTTATTTGTTTTTACATTTGAAAATATTTATTTTCCCTTGATCTTTTCAAAATCAAATGAGTTCTAAATCATCTTGTGATTAAAACCTCATTTTTCAAACCTTAACCAAAAATCACAAGTAGTTTATTTAAACTTATTTGGGATTTTTTTAATTAATTTTCTTTAAAGAATTACTTTTAAAAGAAAATGAAATTAGGGTTTCTTTGATTTTTTATCATTATAAAACATTTAAACACTTTTGGGCCTCTAATAGAGTGCAAGACCCAACCCTCTTTTATACATAAAATAATTTGGGCCTCAGTCATTGTATAAGTCCCGATACAACTTTCAAAACAACTGTGCGACGACTATTTTTCATCTGGGTCTCTCCTTGAGTTGTAAGCCCCATCTCTGGTACAAAAATAATCTTTTGGGCCTCTAATAGAGTGTAAGACCCAACCCTCCTTTGTACATAAATAATTTTGGGCCTCTGTCATTGTATAAGTCCCACTGTGTTTTACAAAATCTCGGCGCGATCGCCATTTCAAAACAAAATTAACTAGGCCTACCCTTGTGTTGTAAGTCCTATTTATTTTCTTTTTTAAACCTTCGGGCCTCTCCTTGAGTTGTAAGACCCATCCCTCTGTACAGAAAAACCGCTTTGGGCCTCAGTCATTGTATAAGCTCCAGTACAGTTTATAGAACAACGGTACGATTACTTCCATCTGGGCCTCTCCTTGAGTATAAGCCCCAACAATCTTTTCAAAAACAACTTCCCTTTGATTTAGGTTCAAATATACAGTTGTTATCAAAACTTTCTTTAATTTCTTGAACAACTAACAATACAGCTATGGAAGCTTGCTCACCTGTAAGTTTTTATCAGCTTTCTTTTATCAGCTTTTATATATATAACTATATTGTGGGAAGCTTGCTCACCTGTAAGTCCTTCTTTCATTCTTTTAAACACATGTCAAATATATATAACTGTATTAATTGTGGGAAGTTTGCTCACCTGTAAGTCCTTCTTTCATATCCTTTTAAATACTTGTCATATATCAATTGTATATATACTTGTATATCTGCCTAGAGTTTTCCCCAACAACTAGGTCTAGAACTAGGTAAAGCCAGTTGGTCACTCTTTAATACAGTCAAAACTAGATCCCCATAAGATTTCCAGATATAGTCTTGCCTTCTCTTGAGATTAAACAATATGGAACAAAGAGAAAGTCATTATTCCCGATGAAACTTTTCTCAGACTGTCACTATTAGAAATTGTCAAAGAAGTTCATTTCCCCAGAGAGGATTAATTCCTGGTGAAACCTCTCTTGAATTTCGTCAAACCCTAGAACTGTTCATTAAAGAAAAGACTATTCTCGGTGAAACTTTTCTTGAACTCTTCTTAAGTTTGGACCCACAGGCTTCCTAAAAGCATCCTCGCCTCCTCTTGGGCTTTGTACAAGGACCCTCCGGCTTCTTAGAAGTTCCCATGCCTTCTCTTGAGCTTAATACAAGGACCCTGAAGACCTCTTAAAGGTATAAGACAGAACTTAGTCATCCTTTGCTAGAGAAGTCTTTCTTGAGTCAAAACCTCAGACCAATTTAGGGTTGATTCTCATCCCTTAAAACATATGCCTCCTCTTGGGCATCATACAAAGCTAAACTCTTCCATACCAGTAGACTTGGACAGTCTAATCCCCTCTTGGATCTCAAAGACATTCTTAAGCTCCTTACAAACATAAGAGAAACCCTGGTCATTTTTTATCAATCTCCAGTAGAGTTAAAACCCATGGGTTCTAAAACCCAGTATCTCTCCTAAAAATCCCCAGCCAGTGTCAGTTTATCATCCGAATAACACTATCCCAAATCAGAACCTCGAGGTGTATGATATCTCAACTCTTCTGTAACCCTCAGCAAGAGTTGATTCCCCATTTGGACCTGCCTCTAGATCTCAATAATCCTCAGCAGAAGTCAGCCTCCTCTTGGGCTTTGTACTATGATTCTCCCTTAGCAGAGCTAACCTTTTCAGACTCTCTTATTGAGTCAATCACCTTTCAGACTCTCTTGTTGAGTCAATCACCTTTCAGACTCTCTCATTGAGTCAATCACCTTTCAACACTCTCTTGTTGAGTCAATATTTTTCAGCCTCCTCTTAGGCTTGGTATAATGATTTCCCCTAGCAGAAGTCAACCTCCTCTTAGGCTTTGTATAATGATTTCTCCAGCTTGTTCAGCCACAATCTTGGGATTTGTACAAGACAGATAGAAGCACTTTCTTGTTGAGTCAAATCCCTTTCAGTCTCAATCTTGGGCTTTGTACAAGACACCATATAAATTTCCTAAGCAGAGTCAATCCTCTTTTCAGCCTCAATCTTGGGCTTTGTACAAGACAGATAATACTCTCCAGCAGAGTCAAACTCATTTCAGCTTCAATCTTGGAATTTGTAAAAGACACCTAAAATATCCTCAGCCGAGTCAGTAAAAATCTCATTTTAGCCTCAATCTTAGGCTTTGTACAAGACAGATAAAGATTTCTTTCCCTCAGAGTCAGTCTTCTTTTCAGCCTCAATCTTAGGCTTTACACAAGACACATACAAACCCTCCCCGGCGGAGTCAAAATACCTTTTAGCCTCCTCTTAGGCTTTGTATAATGATATCCCCAAAGAGTCAGTCTCTTTTAGCCTCAATCCTGGGCTTTGTACAAGACAGATAAACACTCTCTTGTTGAGTCAGTCTTTCTAGCCTCCTCTTAGGCTTTGTATAAGGACTTCCCTAGTGGAGTCAATCAACCTCTTAGCTTTAACCTTGGACTTTGATCAAGGCACACAAAAATCAACATCCCCTCAGAGGAAATCAAAATCTCTCTGTAGGAAGTCATTTCTCTGTATATCACACATCAAAACAGACATTCAAAACAAACCCTAATCCCAGATAACTGTTGTAAGTGGCACACTTGTTGATTCAAATATCCAAGCTATTGTCCATCTTTTATCCTGGTAAACCCTATCTTTCATCTAATTGCTGTAAGCGGCAAGCCTCTGGGTTATTTACATCCACGCAGCTGTCCATCTTTTAGCATGAGAAATTCCTAAGGAAAAATGGCATTGCTCTACGTTGAGTTAAAGTTTTCCCCTTCAGGACAAATCCCCTATAAAGGAAATTATGGCATTACTGGATTCACATATCCCAGTTAAAGTAATCCTCCTTTATAAAACAGTGACCCAACAACTGTGATAAACAGACAAGATGTCTCCCCTTTAGAGATGACAAGTTCTCTCTCAGTCAAACCTTTTAGCTTCAATCTTGGGCTTTGAACAAGAAACAAATACTCAACCCTTTAGCTTCAATCTTGGGCTTTGAACAAGACACCAAAACATCTTTTCCTCCCATAGAATAGGAGGAACTACGATTGCTCTGATTTCCCTGTTTCTTTAAATGGGAATACGTAGACATAAGATTGCGAAATCTTAGCGAGCATACCAATTAAAAACTCTAGGTCCAGCACCTTCATACCAATCAAAACTTAGGTCCAGTACCTTACCAAAAACATCGGAAAACCCGAAAATCAACAAAAACTCACTCTCTCTCTCATATTTCCCAAGAAATTTTCCTAACCCATTTTCGGATAAACACCATCAAGTACAAAGCAGAACCTAAAACTAACAGCCTGTGGATAACCACATATAGGATGGGTAATTGACAACTCCCCATTGTATAACCTGACCCCGGACCCCCCAATCTCTTTAAGTATGTGTTCAGTTAAACATTCGCGTGCAAGGTTAGTTTGAGATAGCTTCCCTTTCCCTTCCAGCTTCATGGGATAAATAAGAAATCAGAAAGTAGCACCACATCCTCCTCATTCCGAGAAGGAAACCATTCTGCGATAAGGTGGTCGTGTCACCGACAAAAATCGCACGCTACTGTAATACCCCAAATTTTGACCACTTAGATTTCCCATCATTGTGAAAATCATCATCACAATATGGATGAACCATCATGCTTCATCAGTCTCCCCAAAGATGGGTGAGCATCCAATACAATCAAAATTAGGGTTTCAAGCCCTCTCTGAGTGCTTAGACAAAGGATCAATCAAGAAATGACATGATCTTCAACTTGTCTAATCTCTTAAATATCCACAATGGATCAAAAAGGACTCCCACTTCAAGGATTAAGCACAAGGCTGCTCCCTTCTAGGTGGATCAAGTCTCAAGATCGACAATGTCACCAAATTAGGGTTTTGGTCGACCAGGGCCTCCAGATGGAAATTTTCATCTGGGCACAAGGCAATGATCCAAAACATGACCTAATATGCTTCATGGAACCTCATGAACCCATGCATCAAGTCAATTTTGCCTCAGGGGATGCATTCATCAAAAATCAGGAATTAGGGTTTTTTGACCTAATTCACCCCTAAGTTGACTTTTGGGACAAACCATGAGCCAAGACCTCAAGAGATGATTTGAGGGTCTCTAATACACCATATTGATCCATTTGTAACAATGGATTGATCCAAGAAGCTTGAGCAACAAGTTTCATTTTCATCTGCACCACAATTAGGGTTTTAAGGGAAAAGTCAACTGTAACTTTGACTTTTGACCAAGACATGCTCCCAAACCCTAATACATGATTGAATACACCCTATGACACCCATGGAACATGTCCATCAAGTTTGATTTAGGTCAAGGACATGATTTCCTAAAGAATTGCACAGTTTGGAATTCATCTGATAAAAAGTCAACTGTGCACAAAAGTCAACTTTGACTTTTTGAGATTTTTCACCAAAATGGATTTTTAACCCTAAAATGATGTTAATGTATGATTTGAATCATCATTCATCAAGAAAAATCAAGAAAAGTGAGATAACTTGTAAAAGGGGTAACCATAAAACTTAGAAATTTTTCTAAGTTAAAAATAAAGTGGCAAAGGTACCAACTTTGGAGGACCATAACTCCTAAACCACAAGGCCATTTTTTCTCATCCAAAGATGGATTTGTAGCCCTCATTATCACCTACAAAAACTTCAACTACAAGTCATTCCAATTCATTAAGGATTTTGAGTTATGGAGTGATCAAAGTGGCTGAAAAGTGAAAATGTCACTTTTTCCAACACTTAGTGAAATTTTCACTAAGTCAGAATTCTGCTTCACTTTTTGCCAAATGTAGGGGGATTTTTCACTTGGAATCAAAAGAGATCAAAACCAAACTTGTTCAAACAGTTGTTGTATCATGTAAGAGCTTTCCAAAATGGCCAAGAACATTGCCAAATTCAACCTACACCATGAGATACAACATTGGCAAGTTGCCTTGCTGAAATCTGTCAAAGCAAGGCAGAATTTGCATTTTGGCTCGATTTGCCAAAATCAGCCAATTGCAATTGCTCCAATCCACTTGGACACCTCAGAGGATTGAATCCAAAGGGGACAATCACTGAGCCAAGCCTCCAAGGTCCAAGGAACAAGGAATAGCATGTTGAACCTAGAGTTGCCAAAGTAGGGACAAGACTTCAAATTTGGAATGAGGCATTCAATGGAACCATCAAGGTGGCATGGACTGAGCCATTCTCATCTGAAATCAGTCAAGACTTATCCAAGACCAAGGGGATCAAAGCTCTGTGCCCTAACCTCTAGTCAATGGCTAGAGGAGACTTTCATTTCCATTGGCCAACATTTAGGAAACCTACTTACCAGCTGCCATGTATTATTCCTTGCAAAACAAACTTGCTCTACTATAAATAGAGCTCAATTGTGGTCAGTTTGAGTACACCAAAGCCATCTAACAGTTGCTTTCCTCAAAATCTCTTTCTCTTGGCAAAAATGCCTTTCTTAGCAAGGTAGCTATCGGGTTTTGAGTTTGAGGGCAATTCTGCACAAACCAATCACTCACACACCTCACATACATCACATATGAGCTGATCAAACACTCACATAACATCTAAAACATCAATTTCACAAAATCACTTGCCATCCACACAAGTTTGAAGTGAAGTTGTAGCTGAGATGCCATAAACTGATCCAGTCCATTTCAATTCAATCCAAGTGTTCAAACACACTCCATATGGTGTAGGGAAGCTGTCCAGATCATCACAACTTATCTGTAACACCTCCAACTCAAAATCACATCTGAACTTGCTGTCACGACTTGGAGGTAAGCCTAAACTTGGTCATCTCTCAATCTATGCATATTTCCTCGCACAATAATTTGGCCATATGTTCATAATCATGCATGGAATGTTTTCCCTCAATTAATTGCATTGTTTGAATCGTGTATCAAAAATCCTAGCCTTCATGCAGAAATTAGGGTTCTTGAGGTTTCTTCGTGATTTCTTGTTGTATGTTTAATTTAAATGAAATTAAAGTACATAGACATGATCGTGAGGTTGAGGCGAGCATAATGATATGTGGATTGCATGTTATAATTACGTATTCAGTGAGATTGGATGGAAAATGCAAATCTGGGCAAACTGAAAAACGCGTGTGTTCTTGGTGTTGTTCTTGGCGCCATTTTCATATAATTTGAATATTTGAATTTTGTGATTTTGTTTATTGATTCAAAAATTAATTTCTCTCTGAGTTTTAATGATTTTGAGTTGATTCTTTTTTTAATAATTCACAAAAATGTTAAAATATTTTATTTTATCAAAAAATCCCAAAAATATTATTTATTTCATATAATTGATATTTTTGCAAAGAATTAATATTTTGATTGTTTTTGGCATTTTAAATATTTTTTCTACATTGATTTTGCAACTTTTGATGCTTTCTAATTATTTTGTAGGTCAATACTTAATTTTTGAAGCATTAATCCAAGATCACAATTTGTTTTCCATGTGTTAAACAATTTTTGATCATTTTAATTGAATTTTTATTCAATTAAATACATTTTGAAAACAAATTAGGGTTTTGGATTAATTCAACCCTCATAAATCATTTTCAAAACACTTTGGGCCTCTATTAGAGTGTAAGACCCAACCCCCTTTTTTTGACCAAATCATCTTTGGGCCTCACTTATTGTATAAGTCCCGATACCGTCAAAAAACAAACGGCGTGATCGTCGCCTTTTCAAAAATCATCTGGGCCTACCCTCGAGTAGTAAGACCCATTTCTTTTTCTTTAAAACCTTTTTGGGCCTCTTGAGAGAGTGTAAGACCCATCCCTTTGTACAGAAAACCTTTTTGGGCCACAGTCACTTGTATAAGTCCCCTTGTACAAATTCAAACAGTGCGCTCACTGATAAAACCCTGGGCCTCTCCTTGAGCTGTAAGCCCCAAATCTTTCTTTTTCAAAGCACTTGCTCCTTTGATTTTGAATATACTGTTGTTTTTAATCTTTCTTTGTTGAACAACTAACCAAACAGCATGGAAGCTCTACAACCGAGTAAGTGGTTATCGCTTTCATTTACTGCTTTCATATTATAAACTGTATTGTGGGGCTGCTCACTGTAAGTCTCCTTTCATAAACTCATATCTACTGTGTAATAATAGTATAGATATTTCGAGTTTCCCCGGCTACTACGTCTAGAACTAAGTGACGCCGTTTCATTTATTCGTAGAAATAGACGCCTAGATCCCCAATAGGAGCACCAGATACAGTCTTCTCTTCGGTTGTCCTCCTTAAGAATCGTCAAGAAATTCTATCCCCCAGAGATGAATTATTCTCGGTGAAACTTCTCTTGAATTTCTTCAAACCGCCGAATGGTTCGGACTCTCTCTAAAAGTTAAAGTCACTGGATAGTAAACCTCGCACGTTTACCAGTGGTTTTAACTCTAAAAGAGTTTTCCTGAACTTTTCTTTGGTTTGGGACCCACGGGCTTCTTAAAAGCATCGGCCTCCTCTTGGGCATCATACAAGGACCCACTGGCTTCCTAAAAGCAACCCCGCCTCCTCTTGGGCATTATTCAAGGACCCTACGACTTCTTAGAAGTATTCACAGCCTCCTCTTAGGCTTCGTATAATGATCTCTTCCTCCGGGAATGATAGCCTCCTCTTGGGCATTCGTACAAGGACCCGTCGACTTCTTAAAAGTTTCCAGCCTCCTCTTGGGCTTCGTACAAATTGTCCCGACGACCTCGTAGAGGTATAGGAACAGAACCTAGTCATCCTCATAAAATAGTCCTTTCATAGAGTCTACTACTGTTTCTCAAAGCACAGTACGAGAGATAAAACTCTAGACTTGGACAGTCTAACTTCCTTGAGTCTCAAAGACATTCTCAAGCACCCTTCGTTAAATAGGAAGGAAACCCGCAGACTCGGATAGTCTCAATACCCTTTGGATTTCCCGTTTCCTCAAAGAAAAGGAAATATCCCTGATCCTCAAATCAAATACCTGAGTACAGTGTTACTCATATAAGAACTGATTTTCTCTTTTAAATCAGTATATTGGATCTGTCACTAAACTGAAACAGTTACAATAGCCTCCATCTCGGGCTTCGTACGAGATACCAAAATTCTCCCCAGTGGAGTCAAAACAACCTTTTCGCCTCTCTCTCAGGCTTTGTATGAGACACAAAAGATTCCCTCGTAGAGTCAATCACCCCTTTTTTTGCCTCCATCTCGGGCCTCGTACGAGATATAAATCCCTTAAGCAAGAGTCGAACTCTTTGCTAGCCTCCTCTTAGGCTTTGTATAACGATATGCCGCACTGGGTCAAAAACCTTTAGCATCTCTCTCGGGCTTTGTACGAGACACAAAATAGCCTCCTCTTAGGCTTTGTATAATGATTTTCCTAGCGGAAATTAGCCTCCTCTTAGGCTTTGTGTAAGAAAACCACTGGTTGATCCAATCGACCTTTTAGCATCAAAGCTGTGCCTCGTTCGCAGTACACAAACATCAACAACTCCTTTCCCTTCATCTAATCGCTGTAAGCGGCAAGCCTCTGGATCATCTACATCCATGCCACTGTCCCTCTTTTAGCATGAGAAATTCCTAAGGAAAGATGGCATTGCTCTACACTGAGTTAAAGTCTTCTCCTTCAGGTTAAAACCCTTTCTTCGGAAATTATGGCATTGCTCGGATCCGCGTATCCCAGTTAAAGTAATTCTCCTTCCCCCTCTTTAGAGATGACAAATTCTCTCTAAAGTCGAGGTCTTTCAGCTTCACGTCTTGGGCTTTGAACAAGACACAAATAGACCTTTTAGCTTCACATCTTGGGCTTTGAACAAGATACAAACCACCTTTCGCTTCACGTCTTGGGCTTTGAACAAGACACCAAAAACCAATTTCCTCCCATAGAATAGGAGGAACTACGAATGCTCTGATTTCCCTGTTTCGGTAAACGGGAATACGTAGGCATAAGATCGAAAGAAAAGATCTTAGCGAGCGCAATCACCAAAAACCCAAATCCCATATCTCCATCAATTAAAAGCAGTAATTCAAAAGCACCAGTCCTAACATCCTAATCCTTATTCCCCGCCAGCAACCCTTTGCCTAGAAAAAAGAAAGAAAGAACCGTATTGGCGAAATACGAATAACCAGTACAAAGGCCCCCCACATTGATAGTATCCGTAACCTAACAAACCGCTATTTAAACTCAGTATGCAAGCAGGGTTAATTGGAGACATCTATTTCCCTACCTTATTCAGCTCACAATAGGATAAAAAATGAATCGACCTGTAGTTTAAAGCTCAAACCGCAGAGAGCGACCAGCGCTTAAGAACTGCGTCCAAAATCGCTCGCTACAGAAAAGTGGCGCCCACCGTGGGGCCGTTCAAAGTTAGATCTAGGCACGGTCGTCCCCATTTTTCACAGAAAAGTGGCGCCCACCGTGGGGCCGTTCAAAGTTAGATCTTGGCACGGTCGTCCCCATTTTTCACAGAAAAGTGGCGCCCACCGTGGGGCCCTTATTTTTCTTTCTGTCTGTTTTCCTTGTAAAATGGCGGCTCTGCTGGAGAGTCTCCTTTTCTGCCTTAGGGCATCATCCCCATTTTCTACGGAAAATGGGAACTCTACCGAAGAGAAAGATTGACCTATGCTGGTCCATCTCTTAGGCAGGGAACCACAGATTGGGGCTTCCGCCGGGGAACCCATTTCTGTCAGGAACTTAAGATTCATAGCTTTATAAGTCTAGGATGATTAGGACAAATATATATACTGCTTTTCCTAATTGCTATACGTGTTTATTTTTCTGCTACTGGGAATGCGTGTGATGCCGCATGTGGTGAGATTGAGTATACACTTAAGAAAAGCCAACCTTTTTCGTAGTGCGGAAGCTATCGGAAATAGCTGTTACGCAATACTACCCTCATTTGAGGCTGGTGATCTATTCTCGGTGAATGGCACTTACTCTAAGATTGCACACAACTCGCTGGCGATCCGCTTGTTGTTTTGCTTTCCTGGGAGGAGCTGATGATAATGAGTACAGGTACAAAAATCACCCTAGTATAAACCTTTGGGGATGGGTAGAGCCTTGACTTCATGACAACGACCCTCTGACCCCATGTTTTTTCTATGTTTTTGTGTGCTGCATTCATGCATTCATTTAATAAAACATTAAAACATTCAAAAAACTTCTCTTCTAGTCTCTCTGTTTTTCAAATTAAATTAAGACTGTGATTGCAAATATCAGAGAAAAATATTACGCTAATGGATTTCAGTAGAAGGAGAACTCACCAGTATACCTTCAAGGTTCCAAAACTAGGGGATTTGAGAAAGTTAGCAAGGATGATCGTTAACCCAGAGGCTTTCAGAGCCAAGCACGGTGGTTTGCTACCATTGTTAAGAGTCCATGTGATTAAGGGGATCATGGACGCGCTCATTCAGTTCTACGATCCGGTTTATCATTGTTTCACATTCCCGGATTACTAGCTAGCACCAACGCTGGAGGAGTATTCTCATCTGTTGGATTTACATATCACGGATCTAGCTCCATTTTCTGGACTGGAAGAAATTCCAAAGAATCAGACCATTGCAAGAGCAATTCATTTGGACGAGTCTGAGGTCAGGACTCACCTAACTACCAAGGGTGGTATCCAAGGTTTGCCAGCCCAATTCTTAACAAAGAAAGCTCTATACTTCGCTAGTATAGGGAACGGGACTGCTTTTGAAAGCATCTTTGTCTTGCTCACATACGGATTATTTTTGTTTCCCAACATTAATAATTTCGTCGATATCAACGCTATTAAGGTTTTTCTCATTGGAAACCCTGTGCCGACTTTGCTCGCAGATGCGTATCATTCTGTACACTTAGGAAATTTATACAGCAGAGGGGAGATCACATGCTGTGTACCTTTGCTTTACAAGTGGTTTATCTCTCACTTGCCCAAGTCTGCCGCTTTTTGGGATTGCAAGAGTGTCTTACGTTGGTCGCAGAAGATCATGTCCCTCACCAACTCTGATATAGATTGGTGTAATAGGATTTATGAGGGAATCAGAACCATTGACCGTTGTGGAAACTTCCCCAGCGTACCCCTCATAAGAACTAAAGTAGGAATCAACTATCATCCGATATTAGTTCTTCGTCAATTTGGATACCCGATGAGACACATCCCACTGGGTGTTCATCTAGAAGGTCTTTTCTTCAAAGAAGGAGAAAACGACAGAGCACTAAAGATGGAAATAGTTCATGCTTGGAAACAGGTTCATAAGAAAGAACGAGAGTCTCTGGGAAAACCGGACTGTGTCTCGATGGAGCCTTATCTCCATTGGGTACAAACTAGAGCTCTCAAGCTAAAGATGCCTTATCCTCGTTACGGAATTCTTCCACCGAGGGAAACTGTCATGTACTTCATGACGGAAACTGAAAGGCTTCAGGTTACTCTCAACAAAGTTCAAAAGGAAAGAAGATCTTGGAAGAACAAGTACCGCACCCTCGACGTAGAGTGTATCCAAATACAACAATTACTGAAAGAGAAAGATGCTCTGATCGAAATTTTGGAGCAGCATGCTGTAGAGAATCAAGATGACCAAAGGAATTTGCTCACTCCTTTCACCTGGCAAAGGAATGACAATCCGACAACGGCCCAAGCGCCCCGGTCAAAGAAAAGGAAGATACCAGAATCAGCACCCGATTTCTCTTCAGAGAGGACTCGGGACCCATTAGTTTAGGTTTCTGTTTCTGCACTTTGTAATCTACTGTATTTCCATTTCTGTAATCCTTTGGAATTCAATAAAAAGGGGTTTCCCCACTGTTTGATATTTTCAATCTAATTGTCGAAGTTTATTTTAATTAAACCAAAAAAAATAATTAATATAATCATTGCATTCATCATTCTCACATCGCGTATTCTTCTTACCTACGAATCTCACGTTTTTGTCTTGATTCTAGAGTCAAACTGTCTCATTCGTATAATACTCGGGCCAATCGTCAGAAAAAGATGGATGATCTTGAGGAAGAAAATAGAGAGTTAAAAGAAGAGATCGACACTCTGAGAGAGGATATGAGAAAGCTTCGTAACGACATGCAAGCCATGGCAGAAGCTCAGCTATAAAGAACTGTGATCTCAGAGATCACCTCAACGCCCATCATAGAAAAGTATGATCCTAGGTATCAGATGCCGAAAGATCGTCCTTGGGGCATGCCTGTTAACTATATCCCGGAAGGATATGTTCCACCGATCACTGAAGATCAGGGAATCGCAACAGAAGCCGCTGGGCCTGAAGGTTACAAACTTCGGGAAAGCGAAGATGCCTGGGGCATACTTAAGACTCCTGAAGGTTACAAACTTCGGGAGGCGCCAAGACTTACTGCCGTAGTCACGGTACCACCCCCTGTGGTGCACACTGTCCCGGAAGGACAGATTCCACCAGCACCTTCTGGTAAGAAGGAAACTATGTTTGACAGAATGGAGGAATTCCAGGAACAGTTTTTGGAAATGCAGAAAGAGCTGCAAGCCATTCGCGGTCAGGATTTATTCGGAAAGGACGCCGCAGACCTCTGCTTGGTCCCAAATGTAAAAGTCCCGCACAAGTTCCAAGTGCCCGACTTTGAAAAATACAAGGGTAACTCTTGCCCTCAGAGCCATCTGGTGATGTACGCTCGGCGGATGTCAGCTCAGACGGAGAATCAGGACCTGCTGATTCACTACTTTCAGGATAGTTTAACCGGTGCCGCACTCAAATGGTACATGGGTTTAAACTGTACTACGATCAGTACATTCAGAGATCTTGGTACTGCCTTCGTCCACCAATACAAGTACAATTTGGACATGGCACCCGACAGAGATCAACTCAGATCAATGTCGCAAAAGGAAAAGGAAACCTTTAAGGAGTATGCTCAAAGGTGGCGTGAAATTGCCGCTCAAATTTGTCCACCTCTTGAGGAAAAAGAGATGACAAAGATCTTCTTAAAGACCTTAAGCTCATTTTACTATGACCGAATGGTCGCCAGTGCGCCCAGTGATTTCACCGAGATGGTCGGTATGGGTGTACGTCTTGAGGAAGCCGTCCGAGAAGGACGTTTGGTAAAAGACACTGGATCAACGAGCGGTACTAAAAAATACGGTAGTGCTCTCCCTAAGAAAAAAGAGCAAGATATTGGGAATATCTCTCTTGGAAAGCAAAGGCGACGTTATCAGCCAGTAGCAGCTGTTACTCTTGCTATCAGCCCCGTGCCTGTTCCTATGTATCAACCTCAGGTTGCGCAGAGCCAACCTGACCAACAAAGGACACAACAGCCTCTTCAGCAGGCTCGTCCTCCATATAACAACAACCGTACAACACGGCCACCAGGATTTGAGCCTATACCCGTAACGTACGTAGAGCTGTTTCCGTTACTGCTGGCTAAGGGGTACATTCAGACTAAGTCTCCCCTTTTCAGTTCCGGAAAATCCGCCTTTTTGGTTTAAAGCGGATCAAACATGTCCTTATCATCAAGGAGGTTCAGGGCATAACATTGAGACTTGCCTCAATTTCAAATCTGACGTGCAAAAGCTTGTTAGGAGCGGGCTCTTATCTTTCAAAGATACGAATCCTAATGTTCTTACGAACCCGCTGCCTCAACACGAGAAAGCTGCAGTCAATCTGATTGAGAAAGAGACTAACGATGTCTATCAAATTCACGATGTACTCTTATTGGGGACCAATCTGGTCAGGATGCATTGTAGACAGAGTGGATATGGCCATGTGCCACCTCATAATTATCACCAGTGTGATATCTGCTCTAAAGATAACCAGGGATGTTCTGTAGTGCAAGCAGCTCTACAGGAACAAATGGATCTTGGATGGATCCAAGAGCACCGAGTTCGTGGAGTTAACATGGTCTCTACGAATTCCAACGTCATTCAAAACCACGACATCCGTGTGATGAATGTCAACTTGGTGGCGATGCACTCAAGGTAAAGCCAGTATCATAATCTGCCGCGGCACGATTACAGTTCCTGTCTGATTTGCTCGGTAAACAAACAGGGATGCTCTTTCATACAAGAGGCCCTCCAGCGTCAGATGGATCTTGGATGGATCCAAGACTACCATGATAGGAACTCCTATCAAATCAATATGGTTCAGATCTTCGATATCCGCGTAATGAATACCAACCTGGTAGAGTTACATGCTGAGCAGGTCCGACTTGGATTCTTAATATCACATGACTATCAAAGCTGTAAAGCGGGTTGCGAAAACGATCGAGGTTGTACCCTTGTCCAGGAGGCACTTCAGCACTTGTTAAATCACTGGTGGATGCCAATCTATATGGACGAAGATACTCAGCAGATTAGTATCAATAACAGGAATCCTACTCGTCGTCAAAGTCAGGATGTCCGATCAGTGGAAGCTAACCTAGTGAGGTTACATTGTATTCAAAGTGGGCGTGGCCAGGTGCCACCACACAACTATGACAGTTGTAGCGTCTGTTTGGAAAGTAACCAAGGGTGTTACCTTGTGAGAGTAGATCTTCAGGGTCAGATCGATCATGGAGAAATTCGTCCATATCCGGGTTCTGGACCCATCAACTGGACGCCGAACTACCTTGCCGATCAAGTTGAGGATGTTGTCACAATCTCTAGTCATCATAGGACCAGGGATGTTTTTGCCATCGTTCCTCTACTTGACGAATCTAAAGTTCCCAACCAGGAACGGATCGAGATTACTTATGATGGTCAAAAAAATCAGAAGGTTCCCATAGTCATCTATCTACCGGGACCACTACCGTATGAATCAGCTAAGGCAATCCCTTACAAATACGGTGCAACAATAATCGAGAATGGAAAGGAAATTCCATTACCCTCCGTCGTGAATATTGCAGACATCAGTCGTGTAACACGGAGCGGTCGAATCTTCAACCGAGGGGTTGGAGAATCCAACAAAGAAAAGGAACTTCAGGCAGAAATTCCTGATCCACCAGCCGGTCAATCTAGTAATCCAGACTTTTCAAAAGACAAAGATGAGATGCTAAAACTCATCCAAAGGAGTGAATATAACATTGTTGATCAACTGTTACAGACTCCTTCAAAGATCTCAGTATTATCACTGTTACTCAGTTCAGAAGCACACAGAGAGGCTCTACAGAAAGTCTTGGAGCAAGCCTTTGTGGAACAGGATGTAACAATTAGACAGTTCGATAGTATTGTCTCTAACATCACTTCCTGCAATAATTTGGGATTTAGTGATGAAGAATTACCTGAAGAGGGTCGCCGTCATAACATGGCGCTCAACATTACAGTTAACTGCCAGGGCGATGCTTTAGCCAACGTACTGGTAGACACAGGGTCAGCCCTGAATGTTATGCCGAAGTCCACTTTGATGCAATTATCATTCAAGGGACCTCCGATGAGAGTCAGCGAGGTCGTCGTCAAGGCATTCAACGGATCCAGAAAAACAGTTATCGGCGAAGTGGATCTTCCCATAACTATTGGACCTCACACTTTCCAAATCACTTTCCAGGTCATGGACATCCGGGTAACATACAGTTGTTTATTAGGAAGACCTTGGATACATCAGGCTGGAGCAGTTACTTCAACCTTCCACCAAAAGCTAAAGTTCATCAAGAACGATCAACTTGTCACGGTTTGTGGGGAACAAGCCTTGCTTGTGAGTAACTTATCATCATCCACTTGTGTGGAACCCGAGGAGGTTATTGGAACTCAGTTCCAAGCACTATCGGTGAGCAAGAACGATCAATCCGAAGAAGGAACTTCAATTTCTTAATACAAAGATGCTATCAAAGCGGTCGAGAGTACCGATACAAAAGGATGGGGACAGCTTGTCATTCCCACTGACAATAAAACAAAGAAGGGTCTTGGTTTTTCTGCGACTTGTACTCAGACAGCCGCCAAGGATGAAAGTCTTCATCCCCTTCAAAACTTCTTCCACAGTGGAGGTTTTCTTCACCCAGTGTCTCAGACAGTTCATGCTATCAATGAGGAAGATTCCCCTGACACAGATGAAGAATGGAAGTCCTACCTTAACAAGGACGGCTATATGTCTCAGGAAGAGGTGCCTATGCCTTTTTGCTTTCCTACAGAAAGTCCGAGATTTATACCAAGATCAGATGTCGAAATGATCTACGGGGATTGTGATCCGGAAGGATGTCGTGCTCCGCCAAATTCATTAGAGGAGAACACTCCGATGAAAGACAATTTTGACTACAACTACTATGGCCCAATGGATGGTCTGCCAATGTGGCAGCCTTACCCAGGAAACTTGGGGAAAGAAAGTCAGCCGAGTAATGAAACTCAGCTGACCATCATTGAACAGAATACTTGTGTCCCCACCATGTCATGGGATCAACACTCAGGTCATTCAGAGAATGCTCAACATGAAGATGAGTTCGCAACGTTCGCAGGACTTGAATTCATCAACTATGCTTTTCCTGAGGTCAACGTCATCGAAAGGGATGATTTCTCCAGTTCCAAAGAAGTTTGGGACACTTTGGGACAACCAAGTGGAAAATACGACTTTATGGTCAAGTACACTGCTCCCGAAAGCTCTCGTATCAGGCTCGAAGATATCCAGCCAACTGGATGGGGAGATACAACTGAGAGCACCAATGCTATGCAAAATGCAACAGAGGAATCCTCCTACGACAACTCTGCTTGGGAGACAGATTCCAATGATCCTGCTCCACCAGAAATCAGCGTCATTTCTGAAGACAAATCAAGGAAGGTGCCAGACTTTGTGATTCACCGAGGAGTTCGTCGCCAATGGGTTGTCGTCGAGGTTCCGAAGGTCGTTCGTCAGTCAAAGTAATTGCCATCTTTAACCTTTCACCCTGCCCAGGTGAAACGGATGTTTTGATAGGGCCCGCTTTCTATAAATTTCCCTCTTCGCTTTGCCCAAAGCGAGTGAGTTTTGTTTTATAGGGCTGTAGTTTCAAGATTCGACTTGTTCATTAATAAAATAACGTCGTTATGTAATTTCCGCATTAATTGCTATTTTCTCTTTTTGCTTTTTCAGAAAATGGTAATCCTAAAAAAAAACATTCAATAATAAAAACAAGCAGTAAAAACAAATACACTGCACACACTTACATTTTCTCTATCTCTTCTAAACACGAATCATCACGTCATGCAGATTGCTTGTTTTATACCCCGTTGAAACATACGATCCGACGCCTTTTTTCAACTTTGAGTTCCCGGTATTCGAGGCTGAAGAAGAAGTTGACAACGAAATTCCACAAGAGATCTCCCGACTACTCAGACAAGAGGAAAGGTCCATTGAACCTCACAAAGAGCCGTTGGAAACGGTAAACTTGGGTTCAGAAAAAAGAGAGAAAAGAAATCAGGATCGGAGCACTGCTCAGTCCAACTGCCAGAGAGGGTTTGATAAAGCTTCTCAAAGAATTCCCCGATGTATTCGCTTGGTCCTATCAGGATATGCCAGGGTTGGATACTAGCATCGTGGAACATCACTTACCGCTAAGATCGGAATGTCCGCCAGTAAAGCAAAGGTTGAGACGCACTCACCCGGACATGGCCATCAAAATCAAAGAGGAGGTACAGAAACAGATTGACGCGGGTTTCCTCGCTACATCTGAATATTCTCAATGGTTAGCCAACATCGTACCCGTTCCCAAAAAGGATGGAAAGGTCAGAATGTGTGTTGATTACAGAGATCTGAACAAGGCAAGTCCAAAGGACGACTTTCCTTTACCACACATTGACATGCTGGTTGACAGCACAACAAAGTTCAAAGTATTCTCCTTCATGGATGGATTCTCGGGCAATAACCAGATCAAAATGGCGCCGAAAGACATGGAGAAAACTTCGTTCATTACCCCATGGGGCACCTTTTGTTACAAGGTAATGCCGTTCGGTTTGAAGAATGCCGGGGCAACCTATCAAAGGGCCACGACTACTCTGTTTCATGACATGATACATAAGGAAATCGAGGTATATGTCGATGACTTGATTGCAAAATCAAGAACAGAGGATGAGCACGTTGAACATCTGTCTAAATTGTTCGAATGTTTGAGAAAATTCAAGCTCCGCTTGAATCCCAACAAGTGCACCTTCGGTGTCCGTTCAGGGAAACTACTAGGGTTCATCGTCAGCCAGAAAGGGATTGAGGTTGATCCTGACAAGGTCAAGGCCATTCAAGAAATGCCTTCTCCGAAAACTGAAAAACAAGTCATAGGATTCTTGGGACGTTTCAACTACATCTCCAGATTCATATTCCTTATGACCGCGACGTGTGCGCTGATTTTCAAATTACTGAAAAAGAACCAGGATTGCGTTTGGTCAGAAGACTGCCAAACTGCCTTCGATAGTATTAAGGAATACCTGTTGAATCCTCCGATTCTATCACCTCCAGTGGAAGGAAGACCACTAATCATTTACCTCACAGTCCTAGAGGACTCAATGGGATGTGTACTTGGCCAACAAGACGAAACTAAAAGGAAAGAGTCTGCCATTTACTATCTGAGCAAGAAGTTCACCGACTGCGAGACTCGGTACACAAGGCTTGAGAAAACTTGTTGCGCTTTGGCTTGGGCAGCCAAACGTCTTCGCCAGTACGTGATTCGTCATACTACTTGGTTGGTCTCCGAAATGGATCCAATCAAGTACGTTTTTGAAAAACCTGCTCTCACGGGAAGGATTGCCCGTTGGCAGATGTTACTATCAGAATATGACATAGAGTACCGCGCTCAGAAAGCCGTTAAAGGAAGTATTTTAGCCGATCATTTGGCTCATCAACCGATTGACGATCAAGAATCAATCGGGTTTGACTTCCCAGACGAAGATGTCATGTATCTAAAGATGAAAGATTGCGATGAACCGCTACCCAGTGAAGGGCCAGAACCAGGTTCCCAGTGGGGACTCATCTTTGACGGAGCAGTTAATCATTATGGAAACGGAATTGGGGCAATCATTGTTACCCCTCAGGGTTCCCACATTCCTTTCACTGCCAGACTTACGTTCAAATGTACGAACAACGAGGCCGAATACGAAGCATGTATCATGGGTCTCGAAGAAGCGATTGATTTAAGGATCAAAAACTTGGACGTATACGGCGATTCAACCTTGGTTATCAATCAGATAAAAGGATATTGGATCACATACAATCAGGACTGATTCCTTACAAAGACTATGCAAGAAGGTTATTACCCTTCTTCAACAGAGTCGAGTTTCATCACGTCCCTCGTAGAGAGAATCACATGGCTGATGCCTTAGCCACTCTCTCTTCCATGATTAGTGTAGGTCGATGGAATGACATACCTAAGATCGACATCATGCGCCTTGAACGGCCCGCTTACATCTTCACGATTGAAGCAGTCATAGACGACAGACCTTGGTATCACGATATCAAATGCTTCCTTCAGAAACAAGAGTACCCATCTGGGGCACTCAGAAAAGACAGGAAAACCCTCAGAAGATTGGCTGGAAACTTCTTCCTGAGTAGTGACACTCTTTATAAGAGAAATTTTGACATGGTCTTGCTCCGATGCGTCGACAGACCAGAAGCAGACATGCTCATGAAAGAAATTCATGAAGGATCATTTGGCACTCATGCCAACGGACACACAATGGAGAGAAAAATTCTCAGGGCCGGGTATTATTGGTTGACCATGGAATCCGACTGCTACAAGTACATGAGGAGGTGTCACAAGTGTCAGATATACTCCGACAAAATTCATGTACCGCCATCACATCTCAAAGTTCTTTCTTCCCCGTGGCCTTTTTCCATATGGGGAATCGACATGATTGGTATGATTGAGCCCAAGGCTTCAAACGGACATCGGTTCATCCTGGTAGCCATTGACTATTTCACCAAGTGGGTCGAAGCAGCGTCATTCGCCAATGTAACCCGACAAGTGGTGGTCCGATTTATCAAAAACAATATCATCTGCTGTTGTGGTGTTCCAAGCGAGATCATTACTGATAATGGATCTAACTTGAACAATAAGATGATGAAAGAGTTGTGTGCAGAGTTCAAGATCGAACACCATAACTCATCTCCCTACCGACCCAAGATGAACGGAGCAGTAGAAGCGGCTAACAAGAACATCAAGAAGATTGTTCAAAAGATGGTTGTAACCTATAAAGACTGGCACGAGATGTTACCTTTTGCTCTGCATGGTTATCACACATCTGTCCGTACTTCAACAGGGGCTACCCCTTTCTCTCTAGTATATGGCATGGAGGCAGTGCTTCCCATAGAAGTAGAGATCCCGTCAATCAGGGTATTGATGGAAGCTCAGCTCACCGAAGCTGAATGGTGTCAAAATCGACACGACGAACTGAACCTGATCGAAGAGAAGAGAATCACGGCACTATGCCACGGTCAGTTGTATCAATAGAGAATGAAAAGGGCGTTCGACAAAAAAGTCCGACCTCGTGTCTTCAGAAAGGGAGACCTCGTGCTCAAGAAGATACAATCATTTCTCACTGACTCTCGGGGCAAATGGACCCCGAATTATGATGGCCCCTATGTGGTCACGAAAGCTTTCTCAGGCGGCGCCTTGAGACTTGCAACCATGGACGGAGAGGAATTTGCCTACCCCACGAATGTTGATGTAGTCAAGAAATACTTCGCCTAAACTAAAAAAATAAAACGTCTCGGTGGATTGAAATTCAGAAAGGGTGGTCCAGGCAAAAGTTAGAGACATGGAAAAAAAAGAATCATCCCGATGGATTGGAAATCTCATAGTACAATCCAGGCAAAATTAGGGATAATGGCAAGTAACTATGTTCAACAGAGGCAAGTCCCTCAGCAGCAGTAGCTACATCATCTATCGGAGGAAATCTCCAGTCAAAGGTCATCTTCGACAGAAGCTCAGGATGCCCCGAATTCAAAGTTGGTAGAAGGATAGTGGTCGTTATGTTTCAACGTAGCCCTTTTCCTTGTAAATTACCATTTTCTAACTTTGTATATACTCTTTGGAATCACGCGTTTGGCTGATCTCCATCTTATCAATAAAATTTGAGCCTTTGTGCTTTTGTTTGTAATTCTTAACTTGCTTTGGCTTTATGGAACGACGTTGTTTAAACTTAATCAGCGATTCTTGAAATAAAACAAAAAATGAATTTACTTGTTAAAACTTTTTCTGCTTTTAAATTAAAGATGGCATTTCTTTTGACTGTTGAACATCAGAAGAACATCGATTACTTCTCCCGAAGTAAGCGAATTTCAAAGTGCAGAATCAAAGTACTCCTTCTAAGCCAATATTCCTGAATGAAGGGATCAACTGTGTCAGAGACCTTGTTTCGTCTGACATCCTCGGCCGAGTTCTCATCTCCTAAGCCCGATCAACATAGCTCCCCGCGTGGACTATCTCTCCTAAGCAAGGTGGAATTGCTATTTTGAATCAACGGTACTTCTTCGCCCCGCGATGGCCGAGTATCCAATTGTGTTCATCCATTAGTCTGTATGTCGCGTTTGTTTTGTCAGCATAAACATACATACTTCATGCATTTTATTTGCGTTCGCATTTCGTATTGCATCACTATCACTTGAGTCGGTCTTGTCCCCTAGTGATAAACAGGTTTCTCAATCGAGTTTGTCAGTTCTTTCCTCGTCAGGAAGTGTTGCGTCTGCACAATCTCGCCACCAGTGTATCTTTAGATCAGAGTTGGCACTTGGCCACTTTGATAACTTGAACCTCTGAAAGATCAGAGAACCTTCAACAAATGTCACTCTTCGCCATTGAAGATGATATCCTCGCTTTCCCGGATTAAGGAAAATCCACAGAGAAAGCCTCGTGATCAGAGATTCGGTAGCATGCCAGTTTTGCTCCGAAAGGACCACTGATGAGAAGGTCATTAACACCTCAAAATTGGACCCCATCATATGGCGTTTCTCCGGGAAGATCCCGAGAAAAGTATGATGAAAGATCCCAAATGAAGACAGTCTCTCAAGAGACTCGCTTTCCCCAGTAGAATCGACAGATGGCGTCTCCAACAGAGAAGTTTGTACACCTCTAAAACTCAGACGACTGGGTTCCCCAGTAAATCTGACATCAAAACTTTTTCCACTCAAATGGCATCTCCCCAGGAAAATTTTGCGAGAAGTTTGAGCAAAGCCGCTATGAATAGCGTCCCTTGTCAAGAAAGTTTATTGACAAAAGAAACTAAGACCAGTTCTTGGTAGGAAACCAGGATCGAGGAGAAGTTTAAATCAGAAACTAAGACCAGTTCTTGGTAGGAAACCAGGATCGAGGGGAAGTTTAAATAAAAAACTAAGACCAGTTCCTTGGTAAGAAACCAGGATCGAGGGGAAGTTTAAATCAGAAACTAAGACCAGTTCCTTGGTAGGAAACCAAGAACGAGGGGAGGTTTATTTCAAAAGAAAATTGAGACCAGTTCCTTGGCTGAAAACCAGGATCGAGGGGAAGTTTACCTTTTCTAAGCATCATTGCTTAGTTAAAGAAGATGAATGCGGAGGCTACCATTCATAACCACCATCAAAATTTCGGATATTCCGATATTTAATCCTCTTGCACCCCGAATGCTTGAATACTAACGTCATTCATACCTTCGGGTCCAAGAAGATTAAATAGGGGCATCTGTAATACCCCAAATTTTGACCACTTAGATTTCCCATCATTGTGAAAATCATCATCACAATATGGATGAACCATCATGCTTCATCAGTCTCCCCAAAGATGGGTGAGCATCCAATACAATCAAAATTAGGGTTTCAAGCCCTCTCTGAGTGCTTAGACAAAGGATCAATCAAGAAATGACATGATCTTCAACTTGTCTAATCTCTTAAATATCCACAATGGATCAAAAAGGACTTCCACTTCAAGGATTAAGCACAAGGCTGCTCCCTTCTAGGTGGATCAAGTCTCAAGATCGACAGTGTCACCAAATTAGGGTTTTGGTCGACCAGGGCCTCCAGATGGAAATTTTCATCTGGGCACAAGGCAATGATCCAAAACATGACCTATATATGCTTCATGGAACCTCATGAACCCATGCATCAAGTCAATTTTGCCTCAGGGGATGCATTCATCAAAAATCAGGAATTAGGGTTTTTTTTTACCTAATTCACCCCTAAGTTGACTTTTGGGACAAACCATGAGCCAAGACCTCAAGAGATGATTTGAGGGTCTCTAATACACCATATTGATCCATTTGGAACAATGGATTGATCGAAGAAGCTTGAGCAACAAGTTTCATTTTCATCTGCACCACAATTAGGGTTTTAAGGGAAAAGTCAACTGTAACCTTGACTTTTGACCAAGACATGCTCCCAAACCCTAATACATGATTGAATACACCCTATGACACCCATGGAACATGTCCATCAAGTTTTATTTAGGCCAAGGACATGATTTCCTGAAGAATTGCACAGTTTGGAATTCATCTGATAAAAAGTCAACTGTGCACAAAAGTCAACTTTGACTTTTTGAGATTTTTCACCAAAATGGATTTTTAACCCTAAAATGATGTTAATGTATGATTTGAATCATCATTCATCAAGAAAAATCAAGAAAAGTGAGATAACTTGTAAAAGGGGTAACCATAAAACTTAGAAATTTTTCTAAGTTAAAAATAAAGTGGCAAAGGTACCAACTTTGGAGGACCATAACTCCTAAACCACAAGGCCATTTTTTCTCATCCAAAGATGGATTTGTAGCCCTCATTATCACCTACAAAAACTTCAACTACAAGTCATTCCAATTCATTAAGGATTTTGAGTTATGGAGTGATCAAAGTGGCTGAAAAGTGAAAATGTCACTTTTTCCAACACTTAGTGAAATTTTCACTAAGTCAGAATTCTGCTTCACTTTTTGCCAAATGTAGGGGGATTTTTCACTTGGAATCAAAATAGATCAAAACCAAATTTGTTCAAACAGTTGTTGTATCATGTAAGAGCTTTCCAAAATGGCCAAGAACATTGCCAAATTCAACCTACACCATGTGATACAACATTGGCAAGGTGCCTTGCTGAAATCTGTCAAAGCAAGGCAGAATTTGCATTTTGGCTCGATTTGCCAAAATCAGCCAATTTCAATTGCTCCAATCCACTTAGACACCTCAGAGGATTGAATCCAAAGGGGACAATCACTGAGCCAAGTCTCCAAGGTCCAAGGAACAAGGAATAGCATGTTGAACCTAGAGTTGCCAAAGTAGGGACAAGACTTCAAATTTGGAATGAGGCATTCAATGGAACCATCAAGGTGGCATGGACTGAGCCATTCTCATTTGAAATCAGTCAAGACTTATCCAAGACCAAGGGGATCAAAGCTCTGTGCCCTAACCTCTAGTCAATGGCTAGAGGGGACTTTCATTTCCATTGGCCAACATTGAGGAAACCTACTTACCAGCTGCCATGTACTATTCCTTGCAAAACAAACTTGCTATACTATAAATAGAGCTCAATTGTGGTCAGTTTGAGTACACCAAAGCCATCTACCAGATGCTTTCCTCAAAATCTCTTTCTCTTGGCAAAAATGCCTTTCTTAGCAAGGTAGCTATCGGGTTTTGAGTTTGAGAGCAATTTTGCACAAACCAATCACTCACACACCTCACATACATCACATATGAGCTGATCAAACACTCACATAACATCTGAAACATCAATTTCACAAAATCACTTTCCATCCACACAAGTTTGAAGTGAAGTTGCAGCTGAGATGCCATAAACTGATCCAGTCCATTTCAATTCAATCCAAGTGTTCAAACACACTCCATATGGTGTAGGGAAGTTGTCCAGATCATCACAACTTGTCTGTAACACCTCCAACTCAAAATCACATCTGAACTTGCTATCACGACTTGGAGGTAAGCCTAAACTTGGTCATCTCTCAATCTATGCATATTTCCTCGCACAATAATTTGGCCATATGTTCATAATCATGCATGGAATGTTTTCCCTCAATTAATTGCATTGTTTGAATCGTGTATCAAAAATCCTAGCCTTCATGCAGAAATTAGGGTTCTTGAGGTTTCTTCGTGATTTCTTGTTGTATGTTTAATTTAAATGAAATTAAAGTACATAGACATGATCGTGAGGTTGAGGCGAGCATAATGATATGTGGATTGCATGTTATAATTACGTATTCAGTGAGATTGGATGGAAAATGCAAATCTGGGCAAACTGAAAAACGCGCGTGTTCTTGGTGTTGTTCTTGGCGCCATTTTCATATAATTTGAATATTTGAATTTTGTGATTTTGTTTAATTGATTCAAAAATTAATTTCTCTCTGAGTTTTAATGATTTTGAGTTGATTCTTTTTTTAATAATTTACAAAAATGTTAAAATATTTTATTTTATCAAAAACTCCCAAAAATATTATTTATTTCATATAATTGATATTTTTGCAAAGAATTAATATTTTGATTGTTTTTGGCATTTTAAATAATTTTTCTACATTGATTTTGCAACTTTTGATGCTTTCTAATTATTTTGTAGGTCAATACTTAATTTTTGAACCATTAATCCAAGATCACAATTTGTTTTCCATGTGTTAAACAATTTTTGATCATTTTAATTGAATTTTTATTCAATTAAATACATTTTGAAAACAAATTAGGGTTTTGGATTAATTCAACCCTCATAAATCATTTTCAAAACACTTTGGGCCTCTATTAGAGTGTAAGACCCAACCCCCTTTTTTTGACCAAATCATCTTTGGGCCTCACTTATTGTATAAGTCCCGATACCGTCAAAAAACAAACGGCGCGATCGTCGCCTTTTCAAAAATCATCTGGGCCTACCCTCGAGTAGTAAGACCCATTTCTTTTTCTTTAAAACCTTTTTGGGCCTCTTGAGAGAGTGTAAGACCCATCCCTTTGTACAGAAAACCTTTTTGGGCCACAGTCACTTGTATAAGTCCCTCTGTACAAATTCAAACAGTGCGCTCATTGATAAAACCCTGGGCCTCTCCTTGAGCTGTAAGCCCCAAATCTTTCTTTTTCAAAGAACTCGCTCCTTTGATTTTGAATATACTGTTGTTTTTAATCTTTCTTTGTTGAACAACTAACCAAACAGCATGGAAGCTCTACAACCGAGTAAGTGGTTATCGCTTTCATTTACTGCTTTCATATTATAAACTGTATTGTGGGGCTGCTCACTGTAAGTCTCCTTTCATAAACTCATATCTACTGTGTAATAATAGTATAGATATTTCTAGTTTCCCCGGCTACTACGTCTAGAACTAAGTGACGCCGTTTCATTTATTCGTAGAAATAGACGCCTAGATCCCCAATAGGAGCACCAGATACAGTCTTCTCTTCGGCTGTCCTCCTTAGGAATCGTCAAGAAATTCTATCCCCCAGAGATGAATTATTCTCGGTGAAACTTCTCTTGAATTTCTTCAAACCGCCGAACAGTTCGGACTCTCTCTAAAAGTTAAAGTCACTGGATAGTAAACCTCACACGTTTACTAGTGGTTTTAACTCTAAAAGAGTTTTCCTGAACTTTTCTTTGGTTTGGGACCCACGGGCTTCTTAAAAGCATCGGCCTCCTCTTGGGCATCATACAAGGACCCACTGGCTTCCTAAAAGCAACCCCGCCTCCTCTTGGGCATTATTCAAGGACCCTACGGCTTCTTAGAAGTATTCACAGCCTCCTCTTAGGCTTCGTATAATGATCTCTTCCTCCGGGAATGATAGCCTCCTCTTGGGCATTCGTACAAGGACCCGTCGGCTTCTTAAAAGTTTCCAGCCTCCTCTTGGGCTTCGTACAAATTGTCCCGACGACCTCCTAGAGGTATAGGAACAGAACCTAGTCATCCTCATAAAACAGTCCTTTCATAGAGTCTACTACTGTTTCTCAAAGCACAGTACGAGAGATAAAACTCTAGACTTGGACAGTCTAACTTCCTTGAGTCTCAAAGACATTCTCAAGCACCCTTCGTTAAAAAGGAAGGAAACCCGCAGACTCGGATAGTCTCAATACCCTTTGGATTTCCCGTTTCCTCAAAGAAAAGGAAATATCCCTGATCCTCAAATCAAATCCCTGAGTACAGTGTTACTCATATAAGAACTGATTTTCTCTTTTAAATTAGTATATTGGATCTGTCACTCAACTGAAACAGTTACAATAGCCTCCATCTCGGGCTTCGTACGAGATACCAAAATTCTCCCCAGTGGAGTCAAAACAACCTTTTCGCCTCTCTCTCAGGCTTTGTATGAGACACAAAAGATTCCCTCATAGAGTCAATCACCCCTTTTTTTGCCTCCATCTCGGGCCTCGTACGAGATATAAATCCCTTAAGCAAGAGTCGAACTCTTTGCTAGCCTCCTCTTAGGCTTTGTATAACGATATGCCCCACTGGGTCAAAAACCTTTAGCCTCTCTCTCGGGCTTTGTACGAGACACAAAATAGCCTCCTCTTAGGCTTTGTATAATGATTTTCCTAGCGGAAATTAGCCTCCTCTTAGGCTTTGTGTAAGAAAACCACTAGTTGATCTAATCGACCTTTTAGCATCAAAGCTGTGCCTCGTTCGCAGTACACAAACATCAACAACTCCTCTCCCTTCATCTAATCGCTGTAAGCGGCAAGCCTCTGGATCATCTACATCCATGCCACTGTCCCTCTTTTAGCATGAGAAATTCCTAAGGAAAGATGGCATTGCTCTACACTGAGTTAAAATCTTCTCCTTCAGGTTAAAACCCTTTCTTCGGAAATTATGGCATTGCTCGGATCCGCGTATCCCAGTTAAAGTAATTCTCCTTCCCCCTCTTTAGAGATGACAAATTCTCTCTAAAGTCGAGGTCTTTCAGCTTCACGTCTTGGGCTTTGAACAAGACACAAATAGACCTTTTAGCTTCACATCTTGGGCTTTGAACAAGATACAAACCACCTTTCGCTTCACGTCTTGGGCTTTGAACAAGACACCAAAAACCAATTTCCTCCCATAGAATAGGAGGAACTACGAATGCTCTGATTTCCCTGTTTCGGTAAACGGGAATACGTAGGCATAAGATCGAAAGAAAAGATCTTAGCGAGCGCAATCACCAAAAACCCAAATCCCATATCTCCATCAATTAAAAGCAGTAATTCAAAAGCACCAGTCCTAACATCCTAATCCTTATTCCCCGCCAGCAACCCTTTGCCTAGAAAAAAGAAAGAAAGAACCGTATTGGCGAAATACGAATAACCAGTACAAAGGCCCCCCCACATTGATAATATCCGTAACCTAACAGACCGCTGTTTAAACTCAGTATGCAAGCAGGGTTAATTGGAGACATCTATTTCCCTTCCTTATTCAGCTCACAATAGGATAAAAAATGAATCGACCTGTAGTTTAAAGCTCAAACCGCAGAGAGCGACCAGCGCTTAAGAACCGCGTCCAAAATCGCTCGCTACAGCTACAGATAAAATGGAGACTCTGCTGGGGACGTCTTTGATCTGTCTAGGATTATGGACTAGAATTCTTAAGAGGTCTAGGATGTTAGTTTTAGGAATGAACATATATATATATATATATATATATCGCTTTTCCTACTTGATATCCGTGTTTATTTTTCTGCTAATGGAAATGCGAGTGATGTCGCATGCAGAAAGTTTGAGTGATACCTAAGATAGGTGATGGCAGAGACGGGCGGTCTTACAGGGAGTGAATCTCGAATAAGCTGTCCCGGTAGACCATCAAATCAGTGGAGATACCCTTTGCGGATTCAATGTCTAACGACTTCGGCTGTGAAAGCAGATTGTTCGATTGTGGTGTCCATGAAACTGAGGATTTAGTATACAGTAACCATGTGACTATTTAGTAGTGCAGAAGCTATCGGAAATAGTTGTCACGCGATACTACACTCAATTGAGATTACCCTAAGATGCTACAGCTTGCTCGGGTGAACCAGCCTGTTGTTGTTATCCCAAGGGGGGTCAATGATTTTGAGTACCGGTACAAAAATTCACCATAGTACAACCTTTGGGATGAGTAGAGCCATGACTCCATGCTCGTGACGCTGAACCTTTGAACCCATGTTTTTTCAATGTTTTTGTGTGCTGCATTCATGCATTCATTTCATTAAAAAACTTTTAAACAAAGAAAAAAATCTTCTTTTCTAGTCTCTCTTTTTTCAAATTAAACTAAGACAATGATTGCAAATAATAGAGAGGAAGATTACGTTATAGATTTCGGTAGAAGGAAAACGCACAAGTACACCTTCAAGGTTCCAAAACTAGAGGATTTAAGAGGGTTGGAAAGGATGATCACCAACCCTGATGCTTTTAGAGCTAAGTACGGAGGACTGCTGTCTCTATTAAGGGTCCATGTAGTTGAAGGAATCTTGTCTACACTGATTCAGTTTTATGACCTGGTCTATCACTGTTTCACATTCCTGAATTATCAACTAGCACCAACACTGGAGGAGTATTCTCACCTGACTGATTTACCCATCACAGACCAAGCTCCCTTTTCTGGACTGGAAGAAATTCCGAAAGATCAAACCATTGCAAGAGTAATCTATTTGGACGAGTCAGAAGTCGGGACTCACATGACCACTAAGGACGAAATCCAAGGATTACCAGCCAAGTTTTTGATAGATAAAGCCCTGTACTTTGCCAGTATAGGAAACGTTAATGCTTTCGAAGATATCTTTGTTCTACTTACATATGGATTATTCCTTTTTCCCAACATCGATAACTTCGTTGATATCAAGGCTATTAAGATCTTTCTGATTGGAAACCCTGTACCGACCTTGCTCGTAGATGCTTATCATTCTGTACACTTAAGGAATTTGTACAGCGGAGGAATGATCACATGCTGTATACCCCTGCTATACAAATGGTTCACTTCCCATTTACCTAAGTCTGCTGCTTTTTAGGATCATAAGAGTACTCTACGTTGGTCACAGAGAATCATGTTTCTTACCAACTTTGACATAGATTGGTACAATCAGATCTATGACGGGATAAGGATTATTGAAAAATGTGGAAATTTCCCTAATGTACCCCTTATAGGAACTAAAGGAGGAATCAACTATCATCCAGTTTTAGTTCATCGTCAACTTGGATACCCGATGAGACATATCTCGTGTAATGTTTATCTGGAAGGTCTTTTCTTTAAGGAAGGAGAAAGTGACAGGGCACTAAAGACAGAAATAGTGCATGCCTGGAAACATGTTCACAGGAAAGGAAGAGAGTCTCTAGGAAAACCAGATTGTGTCTCTATAGAACCTTATCTCCACTGGGTACAAACTAGAGCCCTCAAGCTGAGGATGCCTTACCCTCGTCAAGAAGTTCTTCCGTTAAAGGAATATGTCCTTTATTTTATGTCTGATACGGAAAAACTCCAGGCCGCTCTCAACAAAGTTCAACGGGAAAAGAAATCTTGGAGGAACTAGTACCGTATTCTCAATGTAGATTGTACCAAAATTTAGCAACTATTAAAAGAAAAGGACGCTCTGATTAGGATATTAGAGCAACATGCTGTAGAAAATCAAGAAGACCGAAGAAATTTGCTCGCTCCTTTCACTTGGCAAAGGACTGACAACCCGACAACGGCTCAAGAGCCCCGGTCAAAGAAAAGGAAAATAACAGAACCAGCATCTGAGCTCTCCTCATAGAGGACTCAGGATCCATAAGCTTAGACTTTTCCTTTTACAGCACCTTGTAAAATACCGTATTTTCATTTCCGCAATCTTTCAAATTCAAAAAAACGGGGGTCTCCCCATTGTATGATATTTTCAATCCATTTGTTGAAGTTTCTTTTGATTAAAACAGCAAAAGTAAAATATAATTATTGCATATCATTCATCAGTCTCACATAACTCATCTTTCTTACCTTCGAATCTCACGTCTGTGTCTAGATTCTAGAGTCAAGTTGTCTCATTCGAATAATACTCGGGCCAATCGACAAAAGAAAATAGATGATCTTGAGGAAGAGAACAGAGAGCTGAGAGAAGAAATCGACGCTCTGAAAGAAGATCTGAGAAAACTTCACAGTGACATGCAATCTCTGGCAGCATCTCAGAGACAACAACAAAGGACTGTGATCTCGGAGATCACATATACGCCCATAGTGGTGCTTCCCTATCCCTCCGGTCACGGAAGATCCGGAAACTGCAGCAGGAACCGCTGGGCCTGAAGGTTACAAACTTCGGGAAAGCGAGGATGCAAGAGTCATGACAGCAACTCCTGAAGGTTACAAACTTCGGGATAGGGAAACACCAAAGGTCACCGCAGTAATGAATATACCACAACCCGTGGTACACACTGTCCCGGAAGGACAGATTCCGCAAGTAATCTCTGGTGGAAATGAAAGTATGTACGACAGAATGAATGAGTTCCAGGAGAAATTTCTGGAAATGCATAAGGAACTACATGCCATTCGTGGTCAGGATTTATTCGGAAAGGATGCCGCAGACCTTTGTTTGGTCCCCAATGTGAAAATCCCGCACAACGATGAATCTGCAAAGTTTACAGGACAAGAGTTCATCAACTATGATTTTCCCGATGTTTTCACATTTTATTTATTGTACTTTGAATTTAAACATTTTCCTTTATTCAATTTCCATTCTTGTAATTTTAATTTTATTAGTAATAATATTAGTATGATGATTTTCCCTTTCCAAAGTGTCTAGATTGCCCATGTTTATATATTTACTTTCGTAATGCATCTTTACCTGCCTCTTTGATTTTGACAAAGGGGGTGAAGTATAATCTCAGAGGGAGTAAGGTAAATTCTCTATATAACTCAGGGGGAGTTATCACTCCTAATATAACTGAGTGATGTGTTCTCATCATCAAAAAGGGGGAGAATGTGGAACCTAGTTATGCAAGTGATATGCTTTTAAAAAGGACATCAACTTTTGATTATAACAACTAATGATAAGTCAAGTATGAACGACTAAACGAATAAAGATGCAAACCTATCTTTTGGGTTTGATAAACTTGACTATCCGATGATGGAAAACAAAGATTGAAACTAAAGTCTCATCTCAAGAACTCAAGCATGTGTTATTATAAAGGGCAATATTCGACAAAGTCTTGAAGGAATGTGGTGATCTCCTAACTTAGTAATGACGATCTCTTATTTTAGAAATATATGAACGATAGTAAGGAAAAATGACTTCATCGTAAAAGCATGTGGCAAAAGCAGACACACACTTAAAATATTTTCAAAAATGATTTACCAAAAGAAAATATTTTTAAAAATATCTAGAAGAGGTCAAAATATTTATAGGTGAATTTTTGGCTTTTCTAATCGATTAGAACATTTGTCCAATCAATTAGAAATGTGTAATTTTTAGGCCCAAGTTATCTTGAAGATGCCTTGATTATGTGCAACGAATAGATATCTTAATCTTCCTTTTTGAGAACTTACAAATGATTATTTCCATCTTCTATCGATTAGGAGTAGGTGTTAATCGATCAGATTGTTACAAAATGCTTTTACTAAAATTTCCATTTTGAGCCAACCTCAGGCCTATAATAAAAGTTCCATTTCTTGTTTCAAATGATCCAAAATCATGCTTTGACACTTTCATCTCTCACACTCTTTCTATATATATTTCTTTAACTTTATCTCAATTTGTTTTTATCTTAAGTGCTTTTGTGAGAAAAGTCCTTTTGTGAGTAATATTATTTTTGTAATTCTGGAAAGGGTAGAATCGTAAAATTCACCAAGGGAATCTTTTGTATACACCTTGGTTGAATATTGTCCTATTACGAATTTTTTTGGGTAAAAAGCTAAACCTGTAAAAATATTTTTGTTTGGGATTGTGTGTTTCATTCCTAGTTTAACAAAGGTCAGAAAAGAAGAATAAAGGTATAGCCTTTGTATCCAACATTGGGGAAGTTGGAAGTCAAGGTGTCTCAGAAGAGAGCTTGGTGGATAATATTTTTCTTCTTGGGAAAAATTTCAACAAAACCTTGAAGTATCTACATAGGAAGTGGAAGAACAATGTCCCAGACAAGAGGTCCAACATCATTCCCTAGGACAAGGACAAGAATGAATAAGATCCCAATAATGGGAAGGGTATGCAGTGCTTTGAATGTGGAGGTTATGGACACATTAGACCAGAATGCCCTAACTTTCTACGAAAAAAGGATTAACCATCACTTGGTCTAATTCTGACAGTGAAGGTGAGGGAGAAATTGCCAATAATGTGATTTCATATTCTAGAAGATGTGAATCTTCAAGTATATCCAGTACAGAAGATCAGACCGAAGAAGAGGTTGATACATCCTTCATAATCTTGCATCCCAACATGGAAGAAGTCTGCATAGAAATAGAGAGTCTAAAGAAAACAATAAGTGCCCTTCCTCAAGATAAAGAGAAATCTTGCATAACAATAATCAAATAGAAGAAGAACGTAAGCATCCTTCTGAAGGAAACAGAGAAGTTTTCATAAAACATCACAAGTCTAGAGAAGGAGGTAACATCTCTGAACACCAATGAATATCACATAACTCAATCTGAGAGAAATGAGGAGATTGGAAAAATATCAAGCTTGAAAGAACAAGACATAAAGGTTCCTTCATCAAACTTTATTACTCCTGAAAATAAAATTGAGATTCTAAAGTTGGACCACATGTACCAACATTGGGCTCAACATGTGTGAACTTATCACATAATATCAAGAAGTATCCTCTGATATGTCACCATTATGGTAAATATGGACATATAAGGCCTTATTGTTTTGAATGGTTGAAGCTAAACATCAAATTGCAAGGCAGTTCATACTTAGAAGAGGTGGAATCCTAATAATACTTCAACTGACTCCATGGAACGCAGAGGTTCCTCAAGAAAAAGCTGGAATTTTAATAGTGAGGGTACCAAGCACTTGGTAAGAGACAAGACATCTCATGGGAACAACGCAAAGGGAAGAATAAAAGGCTCAAGGAGTTTTTTTATTCCAAGGCAAGAAGAGATTCCACTAAGAAGAGAGTCATCTACCAATGTGATCCACCAATGTGTCAAAGGTAAAAGAGTTCTCATGCAGAAGGAGGAAGACATCAAGAGTCTGAAAGACATTAGGATTGATAAAAATATTATTATTGCAAAAGAAAGGTCCACCCAGATGTCAAAACAGATGGTCTCATATCTGTCTCAAGAGTCTAAAGTAACTCATGAGGAGTGTGTCATTAAAGGGATGGTTGATGGTAAGGCTGGAGGTCATCCTAACTTTGAACAACCTTCTGTAGTTCTTATAAGGGAGATTAATGGTTATAGTCCTTCTCATATATCTGAAACTATGACTAATCAACATCATGTCATAATGCTTAATGAGTTGGGAGCGGGTGCATTGGTGTTTATACCAGATATGTCTAATCTAGATGTTGAAGGAGTTATGATTGGAACCATGAAAATTCTTCAAGATAAAGATTCCCAAAAATCAGGTTTGAGAAATACTAGTGGTGATAATAATATGCCAATCATCATGTTGTGTGAATCTCAAATGCATAAGGAAGTTGTTGGTCATGTCTATGAAGATGTTGAGTATGATAATGTCATAGCTGATGATAGTTATAATTACCATGACCATGCCTTAGATGATGTGAATACTATGGTTAATGAAGTTATAGGTAAGAATGATAACATCCTTTTGGATTGTGTTAGAAAGAAGACGAGAGTGATCTCAAAGAAGACACAGTATAAGGATGACATGTCTCCTCGGAATGATGAAGATCTTGGTCTCGTGAGTGGGAAATAAAAAAAATTAGTAATTGAAAAGAAACATCTTAAACAAGCTAAAAATTTTGTGTGAGGATGAGCGAATAAGCATGACAGTACATTTTATTCATCAAATGCTGACTAAGCTTGAGGAAGGCATGATAAGAGAAGTGAGCTTCCCTCTAGAATGTCAGGAAAACCAAATGAAGGAATACTTAGGTTATCCCCAAGAAAGAAATTGTACTTAAATAAAATATAGTGAACCTTTGCTTAAGGATGATGAACAATATGTTGTTCAAGAAGTATCAGACATCAAGAGAAACATGGTGGTTGCTAAGTGCTCTACTTAAAGGAAGGTCGAGCAAGCTGCTAAAACAACTTCTTTAGTTATCATGTTTAATACACATAAAAGGATAAATGGTAATGAGTTTTCATCTAACAATATGGAAAGAAAATTGAAGGGAATATGTGTGTATCAAAAAAGAACATGACTTATAAGGAAGATGTCAATAGAGGCAATGGCATTTGAAGAAGTGATTCATCTATTGAACAAAGTTAGTGTAACAAGCAAGGAGAACCTCATACTATGTTACGCTGGTGACAATCTAGATGAGTCGAAGAGTTTTATTGACAATATAGTATCTTGGGTTAGCAAGGAGCAAAGAAGAGTAATCTTATCTAATGATGAAGATGAACTCGCTGTAGGTGGGAACAATGATAAGAAATTGCTTAGGCTAAATCACATTTTAAAAAACTATAATGTTGGGCGCAATATTATGACATTAGTCTAGGAAATTCTCACTAAAGCTGTGGATGAAATCAATTTGAAATATCGAGGAGTTTCATTGGTATTTTCACATTTTAGAGTCGATATCAATCAATGTTGGGGAGTTGTGCCAAACGAGAAAAATATGTTATCTCCTCTAAGACCACTTTGGCACATAAAATAAGGACTTTTCATTGGTTATATCAGTTATGGTATAACTGGGTTGGTGTTACAAACAAGAGAATCGTATTTCTTGCATTATCCTACTCTCATATTACATATCATTCTCCCAACATGAATCAAGATCAAGCTAGTGGAAGCAAGATGGTCCATGAGATTGTTTCTTAAAAGGAGGATATTGTTATGCTGGAGTTACGGTTGAACAAAGCCAATGATACTAAAGCTATTAGGGATCACATTTCTGTTGTTGTACCATATGGTGGAATATAATATGAGAAGTGTCGCGGTGAGAATCGAATATCAAGATATTGAATCAACTTGAATCACAAATCATAATTCACCACCGAACATTGATTTATCTAAAGGAAAGGGTAAAGATCGAAAACCCTAATTGTAATGTAAAACCATGCAAGAGATCTAAGGTTCGGGAGTTGGTTATACCAAGGGAAGGTGCTAGCATCCTAGATATCTGTAGTACTATACAGGAACCTATTGATTGATTGTGTTATGCTATTGTGTGCTTGCTAAGGGAAATGTGCTAAAGTAAAGACCTAGGGATATATACACTAAGTATGCTTGCCAAGACATCGCATCTCGTGCCTACGTATCTTGACTAAAAGAATCAGAACATTCGTAGTTCCCCTCACTAAGGGTAAACAAAGCTTGTTAGTTGGTTTTAGGAGAAGAGACAAGTTGTCATCTTAAGGAGAATACTCAACTTAAACCACCACAAACATATGAAAGATGGATCTTTGCTTCACATTAAGAGAAGGGCTCTGACTCAGATATAGAATCGACGAGTATGCCACATACCTCTCTCAAGTGGAAAAGAGTCTACATTTTTCTCAACAATATCATGGGGTAGGAGAATTATATCTCAACTAGGGATGACTCGTGTCTAATTCTCTCATGGGAGAAAAACGGTAAGACTAACTATAAGTTGTCTAAGGTGAACATCCTAAGGGGAAACTATCCTACAGGAAGCTATCCTAAGGGAAATAACCTATAAGAAATAAGGATCAAGCTAAAAAGAAACGTCTAAACTATCCTAGAAAATGACTTAGGAGTCAATAAGGTAACTTTCCTTTGGAAGGAGGGACAACCACTATTAAAACACGTGTTGAAATAGGGGAGCTTCAAGATAATGATGATAAAAGCCAATGGACCAAAGCCAAAGATCAAATGAGATAACATATCAAGAATGGCAGCAACTATATCATATCATGCTTAACATGCCAAGATGCTCATGAATAAAGTCAAACAAACAACCAAACCAACAAGTATACTTGCCACGAATGTCAACACACAAAGACATATGAAAAAATAAGAGGCTTATCATGGAAGTTATGACTCATAAACTAAGAGGACAGTAGCATACACATCTCATGAATCTCATAATCAACATCAACATGTCAAAATAAACACCAACATGGATCACATTTAGGCATGAGCAAAACCATATGCAAATAACAAGCCAAACACATCATGGAATGATTCAAACAAGACAAGGCATGTGTAAATGATCAAACGGAAAACAAAGACACCTTTAGATCATGAAGTAATAAATGAAACACGCTTTCTAAATCATACATAAGCACATATTCAAACAATGCAAACATCCCAAAAAACAAGCTTAAGAAACTAGGTCAAAATGAACATGAGAACATAGACAAAACAAACAACTTGACATGTTATTCCAACAATGGGAAAATGAACAAATAAATTTTCCATTTATGCTCAAATGCAAACTCATATATTCAAGTGTATGTGTGCAAAAGGTGGCCACAAGAAGAGCACAAAAGCTAGCACAAACTAAATCAACAAGGTGGAATATCATGAGATACGAGTACAAATCGAGGACCACAAATAAGTAAATGAAAAAAATTCCAAACAACATCAACAAAGACCATCAAGAAAACACAAACCTCCTCACAATGTGTATTAAAACACTCTAAAAAACCAGTCCAAGAATCAAAGGGGAAGGTTCTCAATTAAAGCCAAAGTTCAAACTAGTTTAAAATGAACACTTTGAATTAAAAAATCCAAAATAAATATAAAAATAAAATAAAATTAAAATAAAAATTTATAGAAAATTAAATAAGATTCAAAAATATAATCAGGAATTTTTTTGGGATTTTTTGACAAAGGGAAGTTTTTTTAATAAAATGAAATTAAACAAAACAAATAATAAAAAAAGAAATGGAAAAGACCAAGACAGAGGGGTGTATTAGCAATCTGGCCATGATCTGGGAATAGGTTCAAACTCGCGTTGGGCCCAAGAGTGGAGGGTGTCAATATCAAAACGAAGCAGGCCTACGACCAAATCCCCACACATCAGCAAAAAAAAGGAAAGAGAACATGGAACAAAAAGCATGTGGACCTCATATCAATCGGTCACCCAGGTGTTTAAGTTACAAACGGACAAAATAAATCACTGCCAATATAAACACGACACCTCATCGTCTTCTTCATGCAAACAAGGGAATGCAGAAACTCATAACCCTAACACACATACGTTCATGAAAAGCAGCAACATCAACATCCATTTTCATCATCCGTTTTCCATCAAAATTAACAAAATAAAATGGAAACAAGAAGTACTCAAAGAGTAGAACAATGCTACATCATTGAATGTCTAAATAACAACTTCAACATGGTGAAAATCATCACGAAAGTCAGGCATACCAAAACTGAAATCAACATTTCAAACATCACACAATCGAACAAACACAGTGTGCCATCATTTCAGGACTTCCTAAAGCATTTTATGAGTTTTAAAAAAGATGAGAAGAAACAAAACATGAGAAGTTTACCAAATGGAGCTTTCTGCAGTATTCGTCCTCAAGTGCAAAGAGTCTTCAAAACTCTTCCTTGTCCTTCTAGGATCCTTGAGGAAGGTGGCCGAGGCCAATAAATGGAAGACTAGATCCAAAAGAATGGAATACGAAAGAGAACAAGTTTTGAAAGAAAGAGAGTGTTTTAATGGTATGAGGCTGTGAAATGTTGAGAATGATTCCCCCTCCCACTAGGGTTTGTGTTAAGCTTATATATGAAGGTCTTGATGTATTAGGAGGCCAGTTACTGTGGTTAATGGTTGTGGTGAAATTTTGAAAAAAAAATGTGAAAATGGAGGGAAGAAACGCATGGCATGGTTGGTGAGATTTTGTCATGTTGTGTAAGCATTGACACTGAGCAAGAGATGCAGAATGGTTTTGGGTGGAGTGAATCCTTGCTAAGCAAGTTTTTAAAGTTTGTCTCTTTCCCAAGTTTGGCAAAACTTGTTAATGAAGGGTGGATTTTGTACAAGGCTTGTTGGAGTATTTTGGGCAATGCATTGGGTGATGTTTTGGAGTGAGAATGAGATAGTTCTTGTGCATGAGAATAACATGTATGTTTTCTACATGAAAACTTGGCATGGTGCATGAAAATGTGGCCAATAAACATACTTGATCGCAAATCCAACTAGCTCACTTTGCACAATCACCACTTAATGAATTTAGCTCCTCTTCATGAGATTTTTGATCCAATGCAAAGTAGGAAGATCATACAATAACTTTCATTTGGAAATCAACTTGAGATGAGGCTTGGAAAGTGGAGAAATGTTGCCATAAAATCATGTCCACCAATGTCACCAAAAGGAAAACTTAGAAAAATTCTAAGTTATGAAATTGACAATTTTGGAACACAAACTTTGAAGCAACATAACTTGATGTATATTTGTCCAAATGACAAGTTCTTGTAATTGATGGAAAGCTTGAAATGAGCTCTACAACTTTGATGGTCAAAGAAAATTGAAATTCAGCTTGGATCATGGTGAAAGAATGCTTTGATAAATCATCCTCCATGTTGAGATTCTATACTTAGAAAAATTTCTAAGTAAAAAACTTCAAATCTTTGTTTTTCTCGACTTTAGGCCTCCATATCTTGAAATCCATGGATCTCTTGAACAATTTTCCTTCTCCAAACTTGTAGTACATTGTGTCCTCTTTAATTTGATAGCTAGTTTGCTCCATTTGGATCAAGGATGAAGAAGTTATGGATGTTGCAAAATGGCTAAAAGTTGGAATTTTCACACTTAGAATCTTCTCTTTCAAAACCCTAATCTTTCAAATCTCTTTATTTTATGCTTCCTCTTGATTTTAAAAATCCCAAGTTTGACTTCTCAGAGGCACAATTAATTTCCTTGAACAGATGAATCTCCAAACCTTGATTTTCAATCAACAACAATCCTTTGGGCTATTTGGATATCTCAAGTTGACTTCAATGGATGCCTTGATGAGCCTTAGGTCATGTCTCAGGGTTTTTGGCCAACTCTTGACCATAATCCATGGGTGCAATTGGCTTTGATTAAAGAAAACCCCAATCCTTGATTAGGTGCATATGGACCTCTGAGGAGCTCAGTGTGAGGCCATCTTGTGTTTGTTCTTTGATGGGAACGAGCCTCCTAGGAGTGTGAGGACTTGCTTGGTTGATGATGCCCACAAAACTTGACTGGCCAATCTCCTGAGACCTCTTGGAGTAAACCCTAGTACAATAGTGAACAAAAGCAAACAAGGCAGAGCAACAAGACTTGGTTAGTTATGCATATATGATTGACCTAAAGAGGTGAGATATTAGGGTTAAAAAAAAGGGTATGACAAGAAGATTCTTATAAATAATTTTAATCTTGTAAAGATAAGGAAGGTATAAGAAATTGTGAAGGAATTAATGAATCTAAACGTAAGTGATTTTGAGTAATATGAAGACCTTAAGATCTAACTGGCTTCAAGTTTGAAGACTGCACTTCAAGGATCCTGTTGATTCAAATTGGTGGTCCTTGCTTTTGGAATTTTCTTTTGTTGTTGTAAGGGGTTTAAAGCCTTGTGTGATTGGGTTTTGTAATATTGTTGAGCTTTTTTTCTGGATAATTTTCATGTCTTTGGTTGTGTATAATGGAACATACTAACGTTGCATGATTAACCTTGTGTATGTTATCCTCTATACATGTTGTCTTCTTATAAGACCTTACCTTTTACCAAATTATGGGAAAAAAGGGGGAGAAGTGCTAATGTTGTGCTCCATGCTGGAGCATCGGGAAGGACATCAAGTCTTGGTCCTTGTATATGTAAGAAAAACAAATATATTTGTGTTAGTAGTATTCAATGATATCAACTACTAACTAATTTTTGTGTGTATGACTAAGTATGTGAATGATTTCATACTGATATATGTTAGTTAGTAGGATTGTATGTTACTAACTATGAGATACTAGATTCATGCATGACTAAGTATGTGAATGATTGCATGATAATCTGTTTAGTTTTGGAGCACATTAAATGGACTATGCGTAAGAATATGAATGATAATGTTTTTGTCTTTAGCTGATGTTGGTGCTTAACTTTGATACATGGAAGAAGTTGTTGTTATTAATTCTCTAAAGATCCAGTAGTTCTACTGGCTATCACTTGAAGAGTTATTTTTCGACAATTTGACGAAGGTGGTGATTGTTTTTCCTATTGGATTGACCCTTTGGATTGGCTATATTTTAGAAAAACAACAACTTGGGGGAGTGTTCAAGTGTTCAAGATTAGTCTACTATGCTAAAGTTATATGAAGTTGCAGAAATGACACATGTTGGGCGTGATGCTCCAATATGTTGGTACGACATCTGGGCTTTGTGCAACAGGCGCTAGATTGCTTCGTTTTGGATTGTGTTCTTCAGAATATTTTTTAAAGATTTTATTGTTATTGATTTATTAATAAGATTATTGATTTATGGACAACTAGAAGATCAAATCAGGTTTAAAAGAGATATAAGTTTGAAGTTGTAACAAATCAAATCATATCTCTTTGTTGGAGTAATTCGGGAAGCAAATCAAATATCCAATAGATTGTGCAAAGATTTTGGACAAAAGTATCTAAAGATCCATAAAGAAAAAGCCCATAGTTATTTGTTATCTAAGGTGGTCAAAACCTACATTGGAAGCAAGCATTCCCATTGAAGATCATAGAGTGTTAGGTTTTGTGTCATGTATTTAGGCTAATGCCTTTAGAGGATTAGTGTTAAATATTTTTGTACACCTATATGTTTTAGCAACTTGGCAAAGATGGTTTGTCTAGTTGAGTTGTAATCAACATTGTTATGTACACATTTATGGTTTAGTAACTTGGCATAAAAGGGTTTTCTAGTTTATTTATAATATTTAACATTCCTTATATTGTTAAGATTGAAGTTGATCACTAGGGTTTAGTGGTTGTTTTCCCCTGTCACTGGGATTGTGGCAAAGAAGAAAGTGAGTACGTTCTCATATTTAGGGAGAAGTTCTAAATTTAAGGTCATTTGGTAGATAGAATGAGGAATTAAACAACATAAGGTTTGTTGTTGCTTGTAAGTCTAATTATACTAAGCTACTAATAGGGATTTCCCTTCTTTGGTTGTGGGCTCGGCTCCTCAAATGTAGGTGTAGTTTCACCGAACTAGGTAAATAATTAATTGTGTTCTTTATTTTTTTTCTACTCCATCATCTGTTACTAGTTAGTGTATTGTTTTTGGTGTATCTTGTCGCACCCGTTGCCGGAGCATCGTGTTCGACATCTCCATGAGGAACAAAAAATAAAAGGAGATTGTTGTTCCTTTAGGATAGGCTGAATTTTGCGAAACAACATCATAGAGAAGTGTTCAAGTTATGCGAACTTCTTCAAGATGATTTTCTGGTGCAAAAGGGACACATGCTGGACGCGATGTCACATCATGTGGCTACGACATTTAGGCCTTCCTTAATAGGCCAAATTGTTGTGTTTTTGGAAAATTCTATGATTAAGATTCAATCATATTTTATTTCTTTAATTTAGAAACTAGTAGAAGAATCGTGCGTCCGCACGGGTAAAAGCATGTCTACATCGGACGCACGGGTAAGAGCTTGTATGTAACAGATTAGACGGAAAGAAATGTAATATATATTAGATAAAAAAATATGTAGAAATTCCATAGAAAAAGTATTATTTTTTTATAAGTTATTGAAAAAAAGGAAAAAAAAAATATAACAAAAGTAGTTTATGAAACCACTTAATAGTGTAAGAAATGAAGTGAGTGGAAAAAGAAATTGTAGCATTGTAATGTAATGAATAAAAACGATTAAAATATAAATATGATTAACCAAAAAAAATGTAAAGAAAAAAATGAAAAAGTGCAGCATGTTGTAATGTAGTGAGAAAAAAAAAAGAAAATGGATTGTGGGCGCCCAAAAAGGGAAGAGTAAACGGGGCCCATTAACTGAGGAAAGGAAAAAAATAAATTTAAAGGAGAAAAGGGTCAAGGTGTGTACAAAGTGGTTTGCATTCCGTACGAGAGGGAGTAAGGGTGAACTGTTCATGCTCTCAAGTAAGGTTGCAAAGTGCTTATTTTGAAAGATAAGTAACATTTCACATTATACATAAACTTTGACGACACATAGCATGAGTTAACATAACAATCATTGATTCGCTGCCGATGTGTAATTTATAAACTGTTTTGTGAAAGTCTCCCAGAGAGTAACATCAAGTTCAATACCACCGTAAAAATATCAAAATGTTTGGCACGCGACTATTGATGTAATAAAATTATAAAAAAAATTATGGCATCATGATAGTTAATATTGAAGTTACAAACCATTCATCGGACAACGTAAGGTTGAGACAAGGTTTTTTTCTATCCCCCCTACTTGAGTCCTCTGAATTTGTTGGAAAACTCCTATAACATCTGACAGACAGGAAAAAACGAAAGGTAAATTGGTTAAATCAAATTGGCACACAATGCAAGTGAGACAGAAAAGCTATAACATTACCGTATAAGTGATCAGCATCAAAAACACCATTAAAGAGATCTCCAAATGACTTGAAATTGAAAGTGTGCAGTGGGATATCTGGAATATCCATTGCGGTAATAGCAGTGCCAGAATTTATAAACAGCTTCAGGTTGTTGTCACAAACTTTTAATGAAAGGTCGTAGGTCAAAGGCTCTCCGTTGTAAATCATGTACGTCTGATGTTCCTGTAGGGTCTACTTCCAAAGATCAAGTTCTCGGTTTCGTGTAACAACGTGTATTTGAGCACCCTATTAACAATATTAACAACATTAATGAAACTTGATTGTTTGATAAAGAAAGTATGGTATAAAAATAAATAAGACCTTTGCATCTTGTACAATAGCCTCAACATGTTGCTGGCCGTTGCATTCCGTTACTGTCCATAGGTCAACGACGTGAATGGAAAGCTTCCAAATGTTATGCTCAGGTTTCAAATCAGCGATAAAGATGGGTGGTGTTGCGGTGAAAATTGGATGACAAGCTATTAATTAACTTGCATCGCATTTCTTTTACAACCGACTTTGATTTATCCAAAGGAAAGGTTCAAGATCGAAGAAAACCTAAAAAGGGGGAGATCTAAGGTTCGGGGGTTGGTTACGTCTAGGGAAGGTATTAGCACCCTAAACGTCCGTAGTACTCTACGGGAACCTCTTGTTAAGTTTGTGTTAAGTTATGTTTGCTTCCTAAAAGAAATCTGTACTAAGGTTAAGACCTAAGGGTATGTACACTAAATTTTCTCGCAAAGATGTCTCATCTTGTGCCTACGTATCTGACTAAAGAATCAGAGCAACCGTAGTTCACCTAACTAAGAGGTGAAAGAGGAACCATTGACTATGGCCAACGTTCCAAAGGGAAATGAGTGTAAGCTCATTTTAGAGTTCACAATAACTCTCTAAGTCTAAGTTATAAGGGGGAAGTGAATTCTCATGATGGTGAGAATCACATAGAGTTCACGATAACTCTATAAGTCTAAGTAAAGGAAAGTGAGCTCTCGTGATAGAGAATCACATAGAGTTCACGATAACTCTATCCTATTACTAAACTGAGAGGAAATGGCTCTTATGAGTCCAAGGTGAAATGGGAATGGATTGTGACTTAGGAGTCAAAGTGAAAAAAAACTTTCCTTTGGAAGAAGGGTCAAATGAGTCAAGTATGAATATACAGTGAACAATATGAATATGAACAAGTATAATAATTAAGATAATATGAACAAAAATAAATCAAGATATATTGACTGAAAGTAAAGTCAGTGGTTAGTGATTAATTTATTGGATTGATGAATCGGGTCCAATGTAATGCTAAACCGTTGTAGCACGGTCTATGAGGAAGACCACTCTATAGAAGGAGGCACAATTCAATCTTTGTGTTAAGACACGATAGAGAAATGATATTGATGATCATTCTCCGATACAATCGTGCCACACGAAAAGAAAAGGTAAAGACCTCGTCTTAAATCATAAACTCTCGTTAATTATCGAAGGTAACATATCACGATCCCAAAGTATAGAAAGAGATCTCGATGATCACTCACTACAGATTTGGAACAATGAAGGTTAATCGCCTTGACAAATAACGTTTGTGAACAGAAAGACTTCATTGATCGAAACATGAAAATGAATATAAATGCGATAGGAAGTGAAAATAAAGTCGGTCTCATTTTAATCATGATTTAATCGAGAAATCGATAATCTATGATGTTGGACTTTCATTGACCGGTATAAAAAATAAAAGAGGTGGCCTCATATACATCACGACTTTAGTGATTTTAAATAGATCGACAAGTCGTGATTTTTGTGATATCATCGGCCCAAATAAAAGAAAATGGACTCGAAGTGAAAAATAAAGTTGGTCTCGTATTTAATCAAGATTTATATCGGTAAATCGATAATCTCGATATTTAACTTTTATCGACCAACCAAAAGAAAAATATGGCCTCATATAATCAAAATTTATTGATTTGCAATAATCAACAAAATTATGATGTTTTTATTTCATTGGCCCAAAAAATGAGAAATAAAATACCAATTAAAAGAGAAATGGATCAAGACAAAATATGAATAAAATCCAATGTAGGAAAACACAAAATTGTCAAGAAATTAATTCTTTAAGAAAATTTAAAAATCAAGATACTAAAACAAATTAAAGTAACCTAAAAGAAAAAGGGAGGAGGGGCACTGTGTATGGATTTGCGAATAGAATAAAAGAGTGAGTGAGAATCATATGGGTCCATGAAGCCCATCATCTCACAAAAATCTATTTAGTAAAAAGAAAATATAACATTGAAACTAATCAGTGGCCCAAAAAGCTTAGCAGAACGGATTGATTTTAAATTGAAAAGAAAAAAAACAAAATTAGGTTTTTTATCCTCCAAGGCAAAACACGGTCCAAGTGGATGTTATTTTCTTGGAAAACAAAACTCAGTGGCCATGTGTAACCAACAAACTTCAACATCTTTTCTACAAACTCTGTCAATGAAAATCAGAAGAGAAGGAAAATAAAATGCACACGTAACATTGAAGAACAGGGGAGGAAAAAAAAACTCTCGCTTCAACCTTCTTCTTGCAAGTCCGATCTCTTGTGGTGCGATTAGAAGGTTTGTGCGTGCAAGGTTGTTGTCTGTGACGTTGAGGTGTGGGTCGGAGAAAAGAGGAAAATGGTTAGGTTTGAAACGTCATCCCTTTCCTTTTCTGAATTAAGATTTGGTTCTGGGTTGAAAAGCATTTGGGTTTTTGGTTTGATTTTCCCGATCCGTGGTTGTTGTTGTTGGTTTATGAAGCAAGGTGAAGTGATTTGAGGTTTGTGGTCGTTTGTGGAGGTTGAGTTGAAAGCGGTTTGAAGAGTTTTTTTTTGTCACTGTTGTTGAAGGGTCGTGAGAGAAGGTTTAATTTAATTTGTATCAGTGAAGAGAAATCAAAATGAAATTTTTGGTTCTGATATTTTGGAGAATGGGTCAATGGTTGTTATGGATGTTTGAAGGGTTTGCAACAAGAGTGAATCTCAGAAGGTGAGTTTGAAGGTTTTGTTTGTTTGATGGTTCTTGGGAGGATAACAAAGGGCTCCTTTCAGAGTTACAGAGTTACCATGTTATGTATGTGAAAATGAATGATGAAGAGGGGCGCCAAGTCCTAGTTTTAAATTGGAGACTACTTTTCTGTGTGATGTTCCCTCCTTTCTCCTTTCTCTCTTTTTTCAGTTGCTGCTGTTGTTCTTTTGTAGCAAGGTAGTGTGGTTTTTTGTAGCAGAAAAAGTGCAAGAGTCTTGGGGTTTTGGCGTGTTCGTACGTTCATTTTAGTAACCTTTTGTAGGACTTTTGCTATTGCTTGTAGTGTGGCTTGAGAGATTGATGCTTGGTAGGCTTTTTTGCTGGCTTTGTGGGGAGTAGGTGTACGGTTTGATGCAGAAAAGTGGGAGTATAGGCACAAGTTTTATGGTTTTGGTCTGGGGTGAGATGGGTGATACGGTGTGTAGCTTGATGGTGTGGAGATTTATGGCATGTCGTATGATGGAAAAGGCGGAACGGCTGCAACAGGTTTATGTGTAGATAGCTTGGAGGCGGGTCGTATGATTTGTAGGTGAGGTCGTTTTGTTGCTGGCAAGTGGTGCTATTTTTGTACGAGTTATGAATTGATGTTTGTTTTGGATAAAGACTAATGTTGCTTTATGGCTTATACATGTTGTAATTTTACTTTATGTTGTAGCTTGCAGGATGGTGTGTCGAACTCTCATGTTGGCTTGTGATGATTTGTAGCATATGGCCTGACAATATAGTGTTTTAACTTTTGCAAATGGATTTGTAATTAGACTTGAAAAGAGTAGCCCATGAGATTGAAAACTCACAATGAATTAAAAGCAATTTGTTGGAATTTTATTTTGAATGATATCTTTTTGTAATGAGTATTTATAAATACTTACAATGGACCTTTGAGCTCTTAGGCAAAGTAAAATGAATTCTATGAATGAGCTTTGGTTAAAAGATGAAATGGGATATTTTGAAAGTGTAAAAGATGGATTGAAAATGGTTTTGAACTAAATTGATATTAATGGATGAAAAAAAATGGATATTGAAAAAAAGAAAAATTTAAAGGTGAATAACTTGGAAAGTTGAATGGGTTTCATGGATATGAATATTGGCTTATCGGATTATTGAAAATGGATATGGATAATAGAAATGGATTAAAAAAAAGAATCTGGATAAAGAGTGGAAAATGGATAATTGGATTGTATTGGAAAGAAATGCACATGAAATGGATATGAAAGGATTGTGGACAATTTGGATAAATAACAAAGGTGGATAAAGGACGGTTACGGGAATGGACATACGATTCCACACTTAAACAACACCAAACTCTGGACAATTGCACTGTCTGCCACAAATCCTGAAGTACATGACCAAACACTTGCACACAACTTGAAATGTACCAACTACTCCGACCTCTTTGATGGCTTTGCAACCTCAATTGAACTGAAACAATACTGCACACACCATGAACCAGCTAACCTTAGGAGACACAGCTGAACGGTATTTGTCAACCATAAACTCCAAGGGTAAGAAACTCTAATTCTCGTGCCTCGAGTGCGCACTTATGAAACAAATGACTGGATGAGGACCAAAACCCTGATTCAGAATCTCTGCCACAGCATGATAACCTGATACTGATACAAACCACTTGTTTGACCAAGATTAAGTCAAACTTCCCCTGAATCTCAAACCACACCACACAGACCCTTGTCCTGATGGCCTTGTCTGGTCCTTGAAGAAGAACTTGTGATGAAAACCAAACCACATTGGATTATTAAAGAGAGGAGGTCTCTTGAAACAAACCCTGATTTACAAGTGAAACAAAATAAACAAAAACTGAAAAAAAAAATGGTTAGTTAACAATGCATAGGTGATTGATCTATGATGCTCATGCAAAATATGTTATGACATCTAAGGGGTCAAAATTTGGGGTACAACAGTTGCCCCTATTTAAATAGCTTTACCGGATGACACGAGGAATAGAAATTCTCGGGGCATCAAGGTGAAAAGGTATTTAAATATAGCAAACCGAAAATTTTGCCCTTAGATGGAATGCAGATGCTAAGGACAAGCAACAGACATGCAAATGCTGACATGCCATGAACTTCTAGTATGATGATTATGATGCCATGATAGTGCAAAAATGCAGACAAACAAAACACCGAAGGATAAAGAGCTACCAAACACGGGTGAGCTTCACCGGGGAAGAAATAAAGGTTAGTATCCACGAGGTAAACTTACTGGGGATACAGGCTAACCAACAAAAAGACTCACTGGGGAGACTCTGAGGCAACACTGGGGATAGAAAATGAAACTGAGGGAAACCCTACAGGTCCTCATTTGGAGATAGGAGCCAGAGAGGTGTTCTCCACTGCGGAAAGATCCAGGGAGATAGACGACTGGTTCATATGTGACCGGACGACACTGGGGATAGAAATACATTCTTACTGGGCATGAAACCAGAAAGAAGACCTGATCTCCACTGGGGATCAGTCCGAAATAAAAGGGTAGATATCTTACAAAGATATTCGGGGGATTTCTTATACTGAAGAGTTCAAACGGGATCTTCAAGAAAAGCCAGAAAATACAGAGACAAACTCTGCGCATCAGATGATGAAAGGTGACTGGACCTTTGCTGTAAATAAGGTTAATGAACCAATGGGTACCAAAATGTATTGGTTGAGATAACAAGATGATTTATGAAGAATACCAGTGTGAGCTGGACTTTGGAAAAGGTTCAAGCAACAGGTTCATGATAAACTGGAGTTTAAACAATGTTTGACTCGATTCAAACAAAGAATGGTCCACAATATCTGGAAAGTTAAGTTCAGGTTTGACTCGATTCAAACAAAGACGTTTTACAACAACAGACTGAAGTAAAGACAATGTTTGACTTGATTTAAACAAAGACGGTGCCAACGATAATTGGACTTTTGGTTCAAGCTTGACTCGATTCAAGCAGGAACAAACTGAAATAAAAGCAATGTTTGACTCGATTCAAACAAAGACTGTGCCAACGATAATTGGACTTTTGGTCCAAGTTCGACTCGATACGACAGGGACAGTTTAAAACAAAAGACTCAATGTTTGACTCGATTCAAACAAAGACTCGGTTCAGGTTCGACCCGATTCGAACAAGAACGGTTTAAACAAAACACTCAGAGATGGTCAGTGTTTGACTCGATTCAAACAAAGACTCGGTTCAGGTTCAACTCGATTCGAACAAGAACGGTTTAAACAAAAGACTCAGAGATGGTCAGTGTTTGACTCGATTCAAACAAAGACTCGGTTCAGGTTCGACTCGATTCGAACAAGAACGGTTTAAACAAAAAACTCAAAGATGGCCAGTGTTTGACTCGATTCAAACAAAGACTTGGTTCAGGTTCGAATGGATTCAAACAAGAACGGTTTTAGATGACAGACTCACGATAATCTGAAGCTAACAATGTTTGACTCGATTCAAACAAAGATGGTTTTGACAACAGACTCACGATAATCTGAAGCAAACAAAGGATAAATAATGAGCTCACGATAACTCAAAGTTTAGGTTCAGGTTTGACTCGATTCAAACAAGAACGGTGCCAATGATGATTGGACTTTAGGTTCAAATGAGACTTGAAAGAAAAAGATGCCAGTGATGACTGGACTTTGAAAAAGGTTCAAACAACGGGTTCACGATAACCTGAAGTTTTAGTTGCAAACGATGGATTCAAACAACGGGTTCACGATAACCTGAGGTTTAGATTCACATCTGACCTGGGTTCAAACAACGGGTTCATATTTGACTCGAAGTTTAGGTTCATATTTGACCTGGTTAAACAATGCCAACGATTACTGGACTTTAGGTATCCAAATGAGGTGATTGAGTATCAGCTAGATTGGTACCGGGGTTGCATCAATGAAGATTAGACTTCCTAGGGAATACCCCTTATGGTTGCAAAGAGGTTGAATAAAACCAGAGATAGATAAGTTTCTCATAAGAGACTGCCACTTATTGCCATGAAAGAACAAGCTTCTCCAAGAGAATGATACTTGTTGTTGGGTATAAATTCCAAAGAGACGTTGATATTACAACACTACCGGAGGAACAATTGTGTCCTCAATGGGGATTTGGAAAAGAATCTTCCTGCGAGACAACGGTGCAAAATAAATGCACTTTCGAAAGTGGGTTCAGAAACCACACCTATCAGGGACCAAAGTCCAATCTAGGAACAAGCTAGAAAGAAACGGCCAAACAAGACTCCAATTGAGGAATGAACTCAACTGGGGGTTTATCTTATCCAAACGTGGAAAAGATAAATGGAACAACCATCATCCACGAGGATATAACTCTGTGGGGATTTCAAGAATGGATGGGCACATTATGCCTAGGGCTGACAACTCTATTGGAGAGGATAGACAAACCCAGTCACTTGGGGAGATAAACGCCAAAGTGAACAAAACAGGTAAACACCAGAAGGGAAGCAAAAATGCTAAGATGCTATGCATATGAATGCTTATGCCATGCTTATGCTTACGCTGACAAAACAGACAAGAAGCGAAATTGGAGATGAAATAAACATCTCGACAAGGATACCCAGCCAAACTCATCAGATCGGACCATTACTGGGGATGAACTTACAGATGAAGCAGCTCTACTTCAAGGTTATGACCTTCTCTGGGGAAAGAGTATTCCACTTGGTATAACATCATGACTTCACTAGGATTGCCATCGTGAGCTTGATTTCCTTACTGGAGGAAGAGGATCCATGGAGAATGGCCAAGCGCGATCGAAGTAACAATTTACTGGAAGCTGGCAAAAGATATCACGAGAACAGGGTAATTCTGCATCCTGACTTGTATGATGATCACCATAATAGACAACAGCTCTTGCAATAGGTAATCCTCAAATCTTCTCTGCCCCAGATTACATGGTATGTTGGGAGAAAATATCAAGAGGATTTTACAGAAGAATCGGCATACGAAATTCCTCAATATCTTCAAACTCTTAGATTCATGAATCTTGGCGTAATTGCCCCAGATTAACTGCATTTGCACAACAAAGTTCTTGAACTCGGTCTTCAGACTGGTTGTTGACAAATGGGGAACAAACTTGCCCCTGTCAGCTCGGTTGATCTGTGAAGGAGATGCCCCAGACTAGTTGACTTTTGAGAGATTTACCGAATCTTGACCTGACTGCTTCTGATTAACTGATAAGTCATCCAAAAGGATTTTACAGAAGAATTGGCATACAAGATGCTTCAATATCTTCAAACTTTTGAAAGGAATCATAAGTCTTGACAAAGCTGCCCCAGTTCAACTGCATTTGCAATACAAAGTCTTTTAGACTGTGGTAGGAACAACTGGAGAACAAACTTACCCCTGCCGATGGGTCACTGGGGTCCAAACTTGTCGTAAGATGACCTCAAGAAGACTTTCCCCGATACCCTGAACTTTTGAAGAGTTCTACCTCTGATTCTTGGGATGATTGATTGGAGAATCTTCATACTTGGTTGCCCCTGACTGAGCTTCCTTTATCAAGTCAAATTCCCCAGCTGGCTGCATTTGTTGGGATTTCTTCGACATTGAATCAGTTTTGCAAACAAGTATTTTTCATTAAAAATTGGCAATTTCAATGCAAAATTCATGCAAGCTTTGGAAAACAAATTTTATTGATGAAATACACACGGTGGAGTGATTAAATGATTAAAACAAAGGTGTATCTAGCCATTGATGGCAGGCAGGTGAAGTGATCAACACACGCAATTAGCAAAGATCATTAGGAGTCAGGTTAATCAACCTTACTGTAGTATGCTTTCGAAACAACCTTACCTCAATTAGGTCTTTTAAGGGTTGTAACGTGGCCTGCTTCACGGTTTATGAAACAAAAGATAAAGGCTCAAAGTTTATTTGGTACCCACCCCATCTTCGTGACGAACTTAAGTCCTACACTCAGTTAACTCAAGTTATACATTCAAGTTCCTATAGGCTAGGAATAAATTGATGATAATTGATGATTCAGAAACCTTTATAGTCACTGTTCCCCTGCAGAATTTGGTTGTCTTTTGTTGTCTTTGCTGAGGTTATGACCTCTTTTTTTTTTGGTTGAGGTCACGATACCTCTTCTTTTGATTTGGTTGAGGTCACGATACCTCTTCTTTTGATTTGGTTGAGGTCACGATACCTCTTCATTTTGGCTGTTGTACAAGTTCTTTGTGTATAAGGCAAAATTCGGGGCTTCCCAACTTTCTTGGCTTTCGCCTTGAAAGGGACTCGGCTCATTCTTTGATTAAAGATTTTTTTTCAACGATCCTTCCTTATTTGCTGTTTGGAGGAATAACTTGTACAAACGCTAACTCATTTGATTTGAGAGAGCTGACTGGTGTCTTGCATGAAGCGCTTGCATTCGAATACATAACCAAGTTAAACTGAGAACTACACTGCCCCAAGGTTGAGATTTAAGGGTTTTTTGTATAGAAAGAAACTCCTACTTCTAGGCTCGAAAGGTTAACGAGGGATTATCTTCCTTATTTCTCCAGTGTTTGGGAATTGAAACAATGCCTTACATCCTCGGAAAGGTTTAATCGAAAGCATACCACAGTAATTATGGATAATATTTTCGTCATCCTCCCCAATCTTTGCTTAAACAAACAGTTTGATAAAGGGAAGGAAACAAGATAAAGATATATTTTTTTGTTTTTTTCACGAACATAAAAGTAAATGAGTGAAACGAATGGACTTAATCTAAAGATGCATAAACACTTCATTAATCTTGCCAATTTGAAAGTACAACAATGCTTATAAGCAAATATAAATTCAAACATGCAAAGAAAATACAACAAAATGCTAAACAACCAAAAGTTTTCCAGCTTCGGGGAACCGAAATTTCCTTTCTTGACTTGCCAAACTGGTCTCAACAGGAACCTGCACAGGTTGAGCTTGGGCAGCATCGTTAACAGAAGTCCTTTGAATGATGTCGTCTTTCTTTGCCAAGGCTGTCATAATCTGATCCAACTGGTTACTCAACAAGTCAAAATCCATTCTGGTCACAAACTGGTTCTGCTCTTCTGAGTTCATGATCCTTTAAAATCTACTTCAAGTCCAATGATGGCCTCAGGAAGTCAACTGGGTTACAGACAGAGGGTGGATGAGACTCGAGGCTGAGAAATGTAAATGCAATGCAAATGCAATGTAATGCTAATGCAAGCCAAATGGTTTCAAGGAACTCAAAGGCGAGCTGCAAACATTTTGGAAAACTGAAGAGTTTTGTTTAAAAAATCCGTGATCTCTAAAGATCTTTGCAAAGAAAAGAACATCTGAGTTCCTTGAAACCATCAATGGATGCAATGAGATGTATGTAATGTACAAAACACGGGCACACAAAAACATAGATATATGTACACACAACAGCACACAAGCCCTAGATTTAGGGGTCTCATGTATGGATGAACGTATGCACAAACACACATATACAGATATTCACAGATATGCACACACAAATAAGAGAGGGCCTAGGTTTGAAGATCACGAGCATGGAGCCATGGTTTACCCATTCCATAAGGTATGTACTATGGGTTTTAATCTGCAGAATAGGGTTCTAAAAAGGTTCCCAGAGTCGACAATCCTTCTTTCGGATATTATCGACTTCTCAATTAACTTGGTAATCAATAATATTCTCAAGAGAATCTCGTCTGAGCGTAGTATCGCGTGACAACCATTTCGGAAATAGACTCCCTTATGGTCACCACACTACATCCTAAAAAGGCTTAGTGGGGTTTGGTAACTACGGTCCTCAGAATCACGGGCACCTAGGTCGAGAGTAGTAACGTTTTCACGAATAGAATCGTTCAACGTGACTAAAATCTCAAGAGGGCCTCAACTGAGTGATGGTGTCTCAAGTCAACTTTTTCAGGAATCGACTCCCTCAAAGCCTCCTTGAATATACCATCGTCCTATAATAAGTGCACTCAAGTCCGGGTATAGGACTTATCTCACCACTCAAAGTAACAACCCTGCACACAGAAAACCCAAGCACAACAGGCATATATATATATATATATATATATATATACAGATATAAATATACAAATGTACAAGCAAGCGAACATATAAATAACACAAATACAAACAAGATAGGCTTAACCCTCTTAGGGGAATGGATCCCCAGTGAAGTCGCCATTTCTGTTGCGGTGAAAATTGGATGACAAGCTATTAATTAACTTGCATCGCATTTCTTTTACAACCGACTTTGATTTATCCAAAGGAAAGGTTCAAGATCGAAGAAAACCTAAAAAGGGGGAGATCTAAGGTTCGGGGGTTGGTTACGTCTAGGGAAGGTACTAGCACCCTAAACGTCCGTAGTACTCTACGGGAACCTCTTGTTAAGTTTGTGTTAAGTTATGTTTGCTTGCTAAAAGAAATCTGTACTAAGGTTAAGACCTAAGGGTATGTACACTAAATTTTCTCGCAAAGACGTCGCATCTTGTGCCTACGTATCTGACTAAAGAATCAGAGCAACCGTAGTTCACCTAACTAAGGGGTGAAATAGGAACCATTGACTATGGCCAACGTTCCAAAGGGAAATGAGTGTAAGCTCATTTTAGAGTTCACAATAACTCTCTAAGTCTAAGTTATAAGGGGAAAGTGAATTCTCATGATGGTGAGAATCACATAGAGTTCAAGATAACTCTATAAGTCTAAGTAAAGGAAAGTGAGCTCTCGTGATAGAGAATCACATAGAGTTCACGATAACTCTATCCTATTACTAAACTGAGAGGAAAATGGATCTTATGAGGCCAAGGTGAAATGGGAATGGATTGTGACTTAGGAGTCAAAGTGAAAAAAAACTTTCCTTTGGAAGGAGGGTCAAATGAGTCAAGTATGAATATACAGTGAACAAGTATAATAATCAAGATAATATGAACAAAAATAAATCAAGATATATTGACTGAAAGTAAAGTCAGTGGTTAATGATTAATTTCTTGGATTGATGAATCGGGTCCAATGTAATGCTAAACCGTTGTAGCACGGTCTATGAGGAAGACCACACTATAGAAGGAGGCACAATTCAATCTTTGTGTTAAGACACGATGGAGAAATGATATTGATGATCATTCTCCGATACAATCGTGCCACATGAAAAGAAAAGGTAAAGACCTCGTCTTAAATCATAAACTCTCGTTAATTATCGAAGGTAACATATCACGATCCCAAAGTATAGAAAGAGATCTCGATGATCACTCACTACAGATTTGGAACAATGAAGGTTAATCGCCTTGACAAATAACGTTTGTGAACAGAAAGACTTCATTGATCGAAACATGAAAATGAATATAAATGCGATAGGAAGTGAAAATAAAGTCGGTCTCGTTTTAATCATGATTTAATCGAGAAATCGATAATCTATGATGTTGGACTTTCATTGACCGGTATAAAAAATAAAAGAGGTGGCCTCATATACATCACGACTTTAGTGATTTTAAATAGATCAACAAGTCGTGATTTTTGTGATATCATCGGCCCAAATAAAAGAAAATGGACTCGAAGTGAAAAATAAAGTTGGTCTCGTATTTAATCAAGATTTATATCGGTAAATCGATAATCTCGATATTTAACTTTTATCGACCAACCAAAAGAAAAATATGGCCTCCTATAATCAAAATTTATTGATTTGCAAAAATCAACAAAATTATGATGTTTTTATTTCATTGGCCCAAAAAATGAGAAATAAAATACCAATTAAAAGAGAAATGGATCAAGACAAAATATGAATAAAATCCAATGTAGGAAAACACAAAATTGTCAAGAAATTAATTCTTTAAGAAAATTTAAAAATCAAGATACTAAAACAAATTAAAGCAACCTAAAAGAAAAAGGGAGGAGGGGCGCTGTGTATGGACTTGCGAATAGAATAAAAGAGTGAGTGAGAATCATATGGGTCCATGAAGCCCATCATCTCACAAAAATCTATTTAGTAAAAAGAAAATATAACATTGAAACTAATCAGTGGCCCAAAAAGCTTAGCAGAACGGATTGATTTTAAATTGAAAAGAAAAAAAAACAAAATTAGGTTTTTTATCCTCCAAGGCAAAACACGGTCCAAGTGGATGTTATTTTCTTGGAAAACAAAACTCAGTGGCCATGTGTAACCAACAAACTTCAACATCTTTTCTACAAACTCCGTCAATGAAAATCAGAAGAGAAGGAAAATAAAATGCACACGTAACATTGAAGAACAGGGGAGGAAAAAAAAAACTCTCGCTTCAACCTTCTTCTTGCAAGTCCGATCTCTTGTGGTGCGATTAGAAGGTTTGTGCGTGCAAGGTTGTTGTCTGTGACGTTGAGGTGTGGGTCGGAGAAAAGAGGAAAATGGTTAGGTTTGAAACTTCATCCCTTTCCTTTTCTGAATTAAGATTTGGTTCTGGGTTGAAAAGCATTTGGGTTTTTGGTTTGATTTTCCCGATCCGTGGTTGTTGTTGTTGGTTTATGAAGCAAGGTGAAGTGATTTGAGGTTTGTGGTCGTTTGTGGAGGTTGAGTTGAAAGCGGTTTGAAGAGTTTTTTTTTGTCGCTGTTGTTGAAGGGTTGTGAGAGAAGGTTTAATTTAATTTGTATCCGTGAAGAGAAATCAAAATGAAATTTTTGGTTCTGATATTTTGGAGGATGGGTCAATGGTTGTTATGGATGTTTGAAGGGTTTGCAACAAGAGTGAATCTCAGAAGGTGAGTTTGAAGGTTTTGTTTGTTTGATGGTTCGTTGGGAGGATAACAAAGGGCTCCTTTCAGAGTTACAGAGTTACCATGTTATGTATGTGAAAATGAATGATGAAGAGGGGCGCCAAGTCCTAGTTTTAAATTGGAGACTACTTTTCTGTGTGATGCTCCCTCCTTTCTCCTCTCTCTCTTTTTTCAGTTGCTGCTGTTGTTCTTTTGTAGCAAGGTAGTGTGGTTTTTTGTAGCAGAAAAAGTGCAAGAGTCTTGGGGTTTTGGCGTGTTCGTACGTTCATTTTAGTAACCTTTTGTAGGACTTTTGCTATTGCTTGTAGTGTGGCTTGAGAGATTGATGCTTGGTAGGCTTTTTTGCTGGCTTTGTGGGGAGTAGGTGTACGGTTTGATGCAGAAAAGTGGGAGTATAGGCACAAGTTTTATGGTTTTGGTCTGGGGTGAGATGGGTGATACGGTGTGTAGCTTGATGGTGTGGAGATTTATGGCGTGTCGTATGATGGAAAAGGCGGAACGGCTGCAACAGGTTTGTGTGCAGATAGCTTGGAGGCGGGTCGTATGATTTGTAGGTGAGGTCGTTTTGTTGTTGGCAAGTGGTGCTATTTTTGTACGAGTTATGAATTGATGTTTGTTTTGGATAAAGACTAATGTTGCTTTATGGCTTATACATGTTGTGATTTTACTTTATGTTGTAGCTTGCAGGATGGTGTGTCGAACTCTCATGTTGGCTTGTGATGATTTGTAGCATATGGCCTGACAATATAGTGTTTTAACTTTTGCAAATGGATTTGTAATTAGACTTGAAAAGAGTAGCCCATGAGATTGAAAACTCACAATGAATTAAAAGAAATTTGTTGGAATTTTATTTTGAATGATATCTTTTTTGTAATGAGTATTTATAAATACTTACAATGGACCTTTGAGCTCTTAGGCAAAGTAAAATGAATTCTATGAATGAGCTTTGGTTAAAAGATGAAATGGGATATTTTGAAAGTGTAAAAGATGGATTGAAAATGGTTTTGAACTAAATTGATATTAATGGATGAAAAAAAATGGATATTGAAAAAAAGAAAGATTTTAAAGGTGAATAACTTGGAAAGTTGAATGGGTTTCATGGATATGAATATTGGCTTATCGGATTATTGAAAATGGATATGGATAATAGAAATGGATTAAAAAAAAGAATCTGGATAAAGAGTGGAAAATGGATAATTGGATTGTATTGGAAAGAAATGCACATGAAATGGATATGAAAGGATTGTGGACAATTTGGATAAATAACAAAGGTGGATAAAGGACGGTTACGGGAATGGACATACGATTCCACACTTAAACAACACCAAACTCTGGACAATTGCACTGTCTGCCACAAATCCTGAATTACATGACCAAACACTTGCACACAACTTGAAATGTACCAACTACTCCGACCTCTTTGATGGCTTTGCAACCTCAATTGAACTGAAACAATACTGCACACACCATGAACCAGCTAACCTTAGGAGACACAGCTGAACGGTATTTGTCAACCATAAACTCCAAGGGTAAGAAACTCTAATTCTCGTGCCTCGAGTGCGCACTTATGAAACAAATGACTGGATGAGGACCAAAACCCTGATTCAGAATCTCTGCCACAACATGATAACCTGATACTGATACAAACCACTTGTTTGACCAAGATTAAGTCAAACTTCCCCTGAATCTCAAACCACACCACACAGACCCTTGTCCTGATGGCCTTGTCTGGTCCTTGAAGAAGAACTTGTGATGAAAACCAAACCACATTGGATTATTAAAGAGAGGAGGTCTCTTGAAACAAACCCTGATTTACAAGTGAAACAAAATAAACAAAAACTGAAAAAAAAAATGGTTAGTTAACAATGCATAGGTGATTGATCTATGATGCTCATGCAAAATATGTTATGACATCTAAGGGGTCAAAATTTGGGGTACAACAGTTGCCCCTATTTAAATAGCTTTACCGGATGACACGAGGAATGGAAATTCTCGGGGCATCAAGGTGAAAAGGTATTTAAATATAGCAAACCGAAAATTTTGCCCTTAGATGGAATGCAGATGCTAAGGACAAGCAACAGACATGCAAATGCTGACATGCCATGAACTTCTAGTATGATGATTATGATGCCATGATAGTGCAAAAATGCAGACAAACAAAACATCGAAGGATAAAGAGCTACCAAACACGGGTGAGCTTCACCGGGGAAGAAATGAAGGTTAGTATCCACGAGGTAAACTTACTGGGGATACAGGCTAACCAACAAAAAGACTCACTGGGGAGACTCTGAGGCAACACTGGGGATAGAAAATGAAACTGAGGGAAACCCTACAGGTCCTCAATTGGAGATAGGAGCCAGAGAGGTGTTCTCCACTGCGGAAAGATCCAGGGAGATAGACGACTGGTTCATATGTGACCGGACGACACTGGGGATAGAAATACATTCTTACTGGGCATGAAACCAGAAAGAAGACCTGATCTCCACTGGGGATCAGTCCGAAATAAAAGGGTAGACATCTTACAAAGATATTCGGGGGATTTCTTATACTGAAGAGTTCAAACGGGATCTTCAAGAAAAGCCAGAAAATACAGAGACAAACTCTGCGCATCAGATGATGAAAGGTGACTGGACCTTTGCTGTAAATAAGGTTAATGAACCAATGGGTACCAAAATGTATTGGTTGAGATAACAAGATGATTTATGAAGAATACCAGTGTGAGCTGGACTTTGGAAAAGGTTCAAGCAACAGGTTCATGATAAACTGGAGTTTAAACAATGTTTGACTCGATTCAAACAAAGAATGGTCCACAATATCTGGAAAGTTAAGTTCAGGTTTGACTCGATTCAAACAAAGACGTTTTACAACAACAGACTGAAGTAAAGACAATGTTTGACATGATTCAAACAAAGACGGTGCCAACGATAATTGGACTTTTGGTTCAAGCTTGACTCGATTCAAGCAGGAACAAACTGAAATAAAAGCAATGTTTGACTCGATTCAAACAAAGACTGTGCCAATGATAATTGGACTTTTGGTCCAAGTTCGACTCGATACGACAGGGACAGTTTAAAACAAAAGACTCAATGTTTGACTCGATTCAAACAAAGACTCGGTTCAGGTTCGACCCGATTCGAACAAGAACGGTTTAAACAAAACACTCAGAGATGGTCAGTGTTTGACTCGATTCAAACAAAGACTCGGTTCAGGTTCAACTCGATTCGAACAAGAACGGTTTAAACAAAAGACTCAGAGATGGTCAGTGTTTGACTCGATTCAAACAAAGACTCGGTTCAGGTTCAACTCGATTCGAACAAGAACGGTTTAAACAAAAGACTCAGAGATGGTCAGTGTTTGACTCGATTCAAACAAAGACTCGGTTCAGGTTCGACTCGATTCGAACAAGAACGGTTTAAACAAAAAACTCAAAGATGGCCAGTGTTTGACTCGATTCAAACAAAGACTTGGTTCAGGTTCGACTGGATTCGAACAAGAACGGTTTTAGATGACAGACTGACGATAATCTGAAGCTAACAATGTTTGACTCGATTCAAACAAAGATGGTTTTGACAACAGACTCACGATAATCTGAAGCAAACAAAGGATAAATAATGAGCTCACGATAACTCGAAGTTTAGGTTCAGGTTTGACTCGATTCAAACAAGAACGGTGCCAATGATGATTGGACTTTAGGTTCAAATGAGACTTGAAAGAAAAAGATGCCAGTGATGACTGGACTTTGAAAATGGTTCAAACAACAGGTTCACAATAACCTGAAGTTTTAGTTGCAAACGATGGATTCAAACAACGGGTTCACGATAACCTGAGGTTTAGATTCACATCTGACCTAGGTTCAAACAACGGGTTCATATTTGACTCGAAATTTAGGTTCATATTTGACCTGGTTAAACAATGCCAACGATTACTGGACTTTAGGTATCCAAATGAGGTGATTGAGTATCAGCTAGATTGGTACCGGGGTTGCATCAATGAAGATTAGACTTCCTGGGGAATACCCCTTATGGTTGCAAAGAGGTTGAATAAAACCAGAGATAGATAAGTTTCTCATAAGAGACTGCCACTTATTGCCATGAAAGAACAAGCTTCTCCAAGAGAATGATACTTGTTGTTGGGTATAAATTCCAAAGAGACGTTGATATTACAACACTACCGGAGGAATAATTGTGTCCTCAATGGGGATTTGGAAAAGAATCTTCCTGCGAGACAACGGTGCAAAATAAATGCACTTTCGAAAGTGGGTTCAGAAACAACTCCTATCAGGGACCAAAGTCCAATCTAGGAACAAGCTAGAAAGAAACGGCCAAACAAGACTCCAATTGAGGAATGAACTCAACTGGGGGTTTATGTTATCCAAACGTGGAAAAGATAAATGGAACAACCATCATCCACGAGGATATAACTCTGTGGGGATTTCAAGAATGGATGGGCACATTATGCCTAAGGCTGACAACTCTATTGGAGAGGATAGACAAACCCAGTCACTTGGGGAGATAAACGCCAAAGTGAACAAAACAGGTAAACACCAGAAGGGAAGAAAAAATGCTAAGATGCTATGCATATGAATGCTTATGCCATGCTTATGCTTATGCTGACAAAACAGACAAGAAGCGAAATTGGAGATGAAATAAACATCTCGACAAGGATACCCAGCCAAACTCATCAGATCGGACCATTACTGGGGATGAACTTACAGATGAAGCAGCTCTACTTCAAGGTTATGACCTTCTCTGGGGAAAGAGTATTCCACTTGGTATAACATCATGACTTCACTAGGATTGCCATCGTGAGCTTGATTTCCTTACTGGAGGAAGAGGATCCATGGAGAATGGCCAAGCGCGATCGAAGTAACAATTTACTGGAAGCTGGCAAAAGATATCACGAGAACAGGGTAATTCTGCATCCTGACTTGTATGATGATCACCATAATAGACAACAGCTCTTGCAATAGGTAATCCTCAAATCTTCTTTGCCCCAGATTACATGGTATGTTAGGAGAAAATATCAAGAGGATTTTACAGAAGAATCGGCATACGAAATGCCTCAATATCTTCAAACTCTTAGATTCATGAATCTTGGCGTAATTGCCCCAGATTAACTGCATTTGCACAACAAAGTCCTTGAACTCGGTCTTCAGACTGGTTGTTGACAAATGGGGAACAAACTTGCCCCTGTCAGCTCGGTTGATCTGTGAAGGAGATGCCCCAGACTAGTTGACTTTTGAGAGATTTGCCGAATCTTGACCTGACTGCTTCTGATTAACTGATAAGTCATCCAAAAGGATTTTACAGAAGAATTGGCATACAAGATGCTTCAATATCTTCAAACTTTTGAAAGGAATCATAAGTCTTGACAAAGCTGCCCCAGTTCAACTGCATTTGCAATAGAAAGTCTTTTAGATTGTGGTAGGAACAACTGGAGAACAAACTTGCCCCTGCCGATGGGTCACTGGGGTCCAAACTTGTCGTAAGATGACCTCAAGAAGACTTTCCCCGATACCCTGAACTTTTGAAGAGTTCTACCTCTGATTCATCAACTCTTGGGATGATTGATTGGATAATCTTCATACTTGGTTGCCCCTGACTAAGCTTCCTTTATCAAGTCAAATTCCCCAGCTGGCTGCATTTGTTGGGATTTCTTCGACATTGAATCAGTTTTGCAAACAAGTATTTTTCATTAAAAATTGGCAATTTCAATGCAAAATTCATGCAAGCTTTGGAAAACAAATTTTATTGATGAAACACACACGGTGGAGTGATTAAATGATTAAAATAAAGGTGTATCTAGCCATTGATGGCAGGCAGGTGAAGTGATCAACACACGCAATTAGCAAAGATCATTAGGAGTCAGGTTAATCAACCTTACTGTAGTATGCTTTCGAAACAACCTTACCTCAATTAGGTCTTTTAAGGGTTGTAACGTGGCCTGCTTCACGGTTTATGAAACAAAAGATAAAGGCTCAAAGTTTATTTGGTACCCACCCCATCTTCGTGACGAACTTCAGTCCTACACTCAGTTAACTCAAGTTATACATTCAAGTTCCTATAGGCTAGGAATGAATTGATGATAATTGATGATTCAGAAACCTTTATAGTCACTGTTACCTTGCAGAATTTGGTTGTCTTTTGTTGTCTTTGCTGAGGTTATGACCTCTTTTTTTTTTGGTTGAGGTCACGATACCTCTTCTTTTGATTTGGTTGAGGTCACGATACCTCTTCTTTTGATTTGGTTGAGGTCACGATACCTCTTCTTTTTGGCTGTTGTACAAGTTCTTTGTGTATAAGGCAAAATTCAGGGCTTCCCAACTTTCTTGGCTTTCGCCTTGAAAGGGACTCGGCTCATTCTTTGATTAAAGATTTTTTTTCAACCATCCTTCCTTATTTGCTGTTTGGAGGAATAACTTGTACAAACGCTAACTCATTTGATTTGAGAGAGCTGACTGGTGTCTTACATGAAGCGCTTGCATTCGAATACATAACCAAGTTAAACTGAGAACTACACTGCCCCAAGGTTGAGATTTAAGGGTTTTTTGTATAGAAAGAAACTCCTACTTCTAGGCTCGAAAGGTTAACGAGGGATTATCTTCCTTATTTCTCCAGTGTTTGGGAATTGAAACAATGCCTTACATCCTCGGAAAGGTTTAATCGAAAGCATACCACAGTAATTATGGATAATATTTTCGTCATCCTCCCCAATCTTTGCTTAAACAAATAGTTTGATAAAGGGAAGGAAACAAGATAAAGATATATTTTTTTGTTTTTTTCACGAACATAAAAGTAAATGAGTGAAACGAATGGACTTAATCTAAAGATGCATAAACACTTCATTAATCTTGCCAATTTGAAAGTACAACAATCCTTATAAGCAAATATAAATTCAAACATGCAAAGAAAATACAACAAAATGCTAAACAACCAAAAGTTTTCCAGCTTCGGGGAACCGAAATTTCCTTTCTTGACTTGCCAAACTGGTCTCAACAGGAACCTGCACAGGTTGAGCTTGGGCAGCATCGTTAATAGAAGTCCTTTGAATGATGTCGTCTTTCTTTGCCAAGGCTGTCATAATCTGATCCAACTGGTTACTCAACAAATCAAAATCCGTTCTGGTCACAAACTGGTTCTGCTCTTCTGAGTTCATGATCCTTCAAAATCTACTTCAAGTCCAATGATGGCCTCAGGAAGTCAACTGGGTTACAGACAAAGGGTGGATGAGACTCGAGGCTGAGAAATGCAAATGCAATGCAAATGCAATGCAAATGCAATGTAATGCTAATGCAAGCCAAATGGTTTCAAGGAACTCAAAGGCGAGCTGCAAACATTTTGGAAAACTGAAGAGTTTTGTTTAAAAAATCCGTGATCTCTAAGGATCTTTGCAAAGAAAAGAACATCTGAGTTCCTTGAAACCATCAATGGATGCGATGAGATGTATGTAATATACAAAACACGGGCACACAAAAACATAGATATATGTACACACAACAGCACACAAGCCCTAGATTTAGGGGTCTCATGCATGGATGAACGTATGCACAAACACACATATACAGATATTCACAGATATGCACACACAAATAAGAGAGGGCCTAGGTTTGAAGATCACGAGCATGGAGCCATGGTCTACCCATTCCAGAAGGTATGTACTATGGGTTTTCATCTGCAGAACAGGGTTCTAAAAAGGTTCCCAGAGTCGACAATCCATCTTTCGGATATTATCGACTTCTCAATTAACTTGGTAATCAATAATATTCTCAAGAGAATCTCGTCTGAGCGTAGTATCGCGTGACAACCATTTCAGAAATAGACTCCCTTATGGTCACCACACTACATCCTAAAATGGCTTAGTGGGGTTTGGTAACTACGGTCCTCAGAATCACGGGCACCTAGGTCGAGAGTAGTAACGTTTTCACGAATAGAATCGTTCAACGTGACTAAAATCTCAAGAGGGCCTCAACTGAGTGATGGTGTCTCAAGTCAACTTTTTCAGGAATCGACTCCCTCAAAGCCTCCTTGAATATACCATCGTCCTATAATAAGTACACTCAAGTCCGGGTATAGGACTTATCTCACCACTCAAAGTAACAACCCTGCACACAGAAAACCCAAGCACAACAGGCATATATATATATATATATATATATACAGATATAAATATACAAATGTACAAGCAAGCGAACATATAAATAACACAAATACAAACAAGATAGGCTTAACCCTCTTAGGGGAATGGATCCCCAGTGAAGTCGCCATTTCTGTTGCGGTGAAAATTGGATGACAAGCTATTAATTAACTTGCATCGCATTTCTTTTACAACCGACTTTGATTTATCCAAAGGAAAGGTTCAAGATCGAAGAAAACCTAAAAAGGGGGAGATCTAAGGTTCGGGGGTTGGTTACGTCTAGGGAAGGTACTAGCACCCTAAACGTCCGTAGTACTCTACGGGAACCTCTTGTTAAGTTTGTGTTAAGTTATGTTTGCTTTCTAAAAGAAATCTGTACTAAGGTTAAGACCTAAGGGTATGTACACTAAATTTGCTCGCCAAGACGTCGCATCTTATGCCTACGCATCTGACTAAAGAATCAGAGCAACCGTAGTTCACCTAACTAAGGGGTGAAAGAGGAACCATTGACTATGGCCAACGTTCCAAAGGGAAATGAGTGTAAGCTCATTTTAGAGTTCACAATAACTCTCTAAGTCTAAGTTATAAGGGGAAAGTGAATTCTCATGATGGTGAGAATCACATAGAGTTCAAGATAACTCTATAAGTCTAAGTAAAGGAAAGTGAGCTCTCGTGATAGAGAATCACATAGAATTCACGATAACTCTATCCTATTACTAAACTGAGAGGAAAATGGATCTTATGAGGCCAAGGTGAAATGGGAATGGATTGTGACTTAGGAGTCAAAGTGAAAAAAAACTTTCCTTTGGAAGGAGGGTTAAATGAGTCAAGTATGAATATACAGTGAACAATATGATTATGAGAAAGTATAATAATCAAGATAATATGAACAAAAATAAATCAAGATATATTGACTAAAAGTAAAGTCAGTGGTTAATGATTAATTTCTTGGATTGATGAATCGGGTCTAATGTAATGCTAAACCGTCGTAGCACGGTCTATGAGGAAGACCACACTATAGAAGGAGGCACAATTCAATCTTTGTGTTAAGACACGATGGAGAAATGATATTGATGATCATTCTCCGATACAATCGTGCCACACGAAAAGAAAAGGTAAAGACCTCGTCTTAAATCACAAACTCTCGTTAATTATCGAAGGTAACATATCACGATCCCAAAGTATAGAAAGAGATCTCGATGATCACTCACTACAGATTTGGAACAATGAAGGTTAATCGCCTTGACAAATAACGTTTGTGAACAGAAAGACTTCATTGATCGAAACATGAAAATGAATATAAATGCGATAGGAAGTGAAAATAAAGTCGGTCTCGTTTTAATCATGATTTAATCGAGAAATCGATAATCTATGATGTTTGACTTTCATTGACCGGTATAAAAAATAAAAGAGGTGGCCTCATATACATCACGACTTTAGTGATTTTAAATAGATCGACAAGTCGTGATTTTTGTGATATCATCAGCCCAAATAAAAGAAAATGGACTCGAAGTGAAAAATAAAATTGGTCTCGTATTTAATCAAGATTTATATCGGTAAATCGAGAATCTCGATATTTAACTTTCATCGACCAACCAAAAGAAAAATATGGCCTCGTATAATCAAAATTTATTGATTTGCAATAATCAACAAAATTATGATGTTTTTATGTCATTGGCCCAAAAAATTAGAAATAAAATACCAATTAAAAGAGAAATGGATCAAGACAAAATATGAATAAAATCCAATGTAGGAAAACACAAAATTGTCAAGAAACTAATTCTTTAAGAAAATTTAAAAATCAAGATACTAAAACAAATTAAAGCAACCTAAAAGAAAAAGGGAGGAGGGGCGCTGTGTATGGACTTGCGAATAGAATAAAAGAGTGAGTGAGAATCATATGGGTCCATGAAGCCCATCATCTCACAAAAATCTATTTAGTAAATAGAAAATATAACATTGAAACTAATCAGTGGCCCAAAAAGCTCAGCAGAACGGATTGATTTTAAATTGAAAAGAAAAAAAAAACAAAATTAGGTTTTTTATCCTCCAAGGCAAAACACGGTCCAAGTGGATGCTATTTTCTTGGAAAACAAAACTTAGTGGCCATGTGTAACCAACAAACTTCAACATCTTTTCTATAAACTCTGTCAATGAAAATCAGAAGAGAAGGAAAATAAAATGCACACGTAACATTGAAGAACAGGGGCGGAAAAAAAAAATCTCGCTTCAACCTTCTTCTTGCAAGTCCGATCTCTCGCGGTGCGATTAGAAGGTTTGTGCGTGCAAGGTTGTTGTCGGTGACGTTGAGGTGTGGGTCGGAGAAAAGAGGAAAATGGGTAGGTTTGAAAATTCATCCCTTTCCTTTTCTGAATTAAGATTTGGTTCTGGGTTGAAAAGCATTTGGGTTTTTGGTTTGATTTTCCTGATCCGCGGTTGTTGCTGTTGGTTTATCAAGCAAGGTGAAGTGATTTGAGGTTTGTGGTCGTTTGTGGAGGTTAAGTTGAAAGCGATTTGAAGAGTTTTTTTGGTCCCTGTTGTTGAAGGGTTGTGAGATAAGGTTGAATTTGATTTGTATCAGTGAAGAGAAATCAAAATGAAATTTTTGGTTCTGATATTTTGTAGGATGGGTCAACGGTTGTTATTGATGTTTGAAGGGTTTGCAGCAAGAGTGAATCTCAGAAGGTGAGTTTGAAGGTTTTGTTTGTTTGATGGTTCGTTGGGAGGATAACAAAGGGCTCCTTTCAGAGTTACAGAGTTACCATGTTATGTATCTGAAAATGAATGATGAAGAGGGGCGCCAAGTCCTGGTTTTAACTTGGAGACTACTTTTCTGTGTGATGCTCCCTCCCTTCTCCTCTCTCTCTTTTTTCAGTTGCTGTTGTTGTTCTTTTGTAGCAGGGTAGTGTGGTTTTTTGTAGCAGAAAAAGTGCAAGAGTCTTGGGGTTTTGGAATGTTCGTACGTTCATTTTGGTAACCTTTTGTAGGACTTCTGCTGCTGCTTGTAGTGTGGCTTGAGAGATTGATGCTTGGTTGGCTTTTTTGCTGGCTTTGTGGGGAGTAGGTGTACGGTTTGATGTAGAAAAGTGGGAGTATAGGCAAAAGTTTTATGGTTTTCGTCTGGTGTGAGATGGGTGATACGGTGTATAGCTTGATGGTGTGGAGATTTATGGCGTGTCGTATGGTGGAAAAGGCGGAACGGCTGCAGCAGGTTTGTGTGCAGATAGCTTGGAGGCGGGTCGTATGATTTGTAGGTTAGGCCATTTTGTTGCTGGCAAGTTGTAGCGAGCGATTTTGGACGCGGTTCTTAAGCGCTGGTCGCTCTCTGCGGTTTGAGCTTAAACTACAGGTCGATTCATTTTTTATCCTATTGTGAGCTGATGAAGGAAGGGAAATAGATGTCTCCAATTAACCCTGCTTTGCATACTGAGTTTAAACAGTGGTCTGTTAGGTTACGGATGCGATCAATGTGGGGGGGGGGCCTTTCTTGTGTTATTTTGACAGATAGGTTTCTGGCGGGGAACAAGGATTAGGATGTTAGGAATGATGCTTTTTGATGTGAGAGTATGGGATTTGGGTTTTTTTTTTAGTGTGCTCGTTAATATTTTTCTTTCAATCTTATGCCTACGTATTCCCGTTTACCGAAATAGGGAAATCAGAGCGTTCGTAGTTCCTCCTATTCTATGGGAGGAAATGGTTGTTTTGGTGTCTTGTTCAAAGCCCAAGACGTGAAGCTAAAGGTAGTTTGTATCTTGTTCAAAGCCCAAGATGTGAAGCTAAAGGGTCTATTTGTATCTTGTTCAAAGCCCAAGATGTGAAGCTAAAAGTGTTGACCTTAGAAAGAATTTGTCATCTCTAAAGAGGGGGTTGTTTGTCACAACTGTTGGGTGACTGACTGTAAAGGAGGATTACTTTAACCGGGATACGCGGATCCTAGCAATGCCATAATTTCCTTTATAGGGGTTTTTAACCTGAAGGAGAAGACTTTAACTCAGTTAGAGCAATGCTATCTTTCCTTAGGAATTTCTCATGCTAAAAGAGGGACAGTGACGTGGATGTAGATGATCCAGAGGCTTGCCGCTTACAGTGATTAGATGAAAGGGAATGAGTTGTTGATGTTTGTATACTGTGAACGAGGCACAACTTTGATGTTAAAAGGTTAATTGGATTAACCAGTGGTTTTCTTATATAAAGCCTAAGAGGAGGCTGATATGTGTCTCGTACAAAGCCCGAGAGAGAGGCTAAAAGGTTTTGACTCGACGATGAAGTGTTTTGGTATCTCGTATAAAGCCTGATATGGAGGCTATTTGACTCAACAAGAGAGTTTTTTGTATCTCGTACGAAGCCCGAGATGGAGACGAAAGTGGTGATTGACTCAACGAGGGAGTCCCTTATGTGTCTCGTACAAAGCCCGAGAGAGAGGCTAAACGTTGTTCGACTCCGCTGGGGATAATCATTTGTACAAAGCCCAAGAGGAGGTTGTGGTTACTGTTTCAATTAAGTGACAGGTCCAGTATACTGATTTTAAAAGAGAAAATCAGTTCTTATATGAGCAATGTTGTACTCAAGGATTTGATCCAAGGATCCAGGTTATTCCTGTTCTTTAAGGAATCGGGAAATCCGAAGGGTATTGAGATTGTCCGAGTCTACGGGTTTCCATCCTATTTAACGAAGGGGTCACTTGAGAATGTCTTTGAGACTCAAGGAGATTAGACTGTCCAAGTCTAGAGTGTCCTCTTTTATACCATGCTTTGAGAAACGGTAGTAGACTCTATGAAAGGACTGTTCTATGAAGGTGACTAAGTTCTGTTCCTATACCTCTAGGAGGTCGTCGGGACAATTTGTACGAAGCCCAAGAGGAGGCTGGAAACTTTTAAGAAGCCGATCGGTCCTTGTACGAAGCCCAAGAGGAGGCTATCATTCCTGGAGGAAAAGATCATTATACAAAGCCTAAGAGGAGGTTGTGAATGTAACACCCCAGTTTTGCCAATTTTATTTTATTGAGTCTTTTGATTATTTTATTATTATTTTATTTTATTTTCGACTTTTATGTGAAAATATGTTATTTTTCGTCGTGATTATATTTTATCACGTTTTGGGAACGTTTGTGAGATATTTGAGTGTGGGGGTATTTTGGTCTTTTCCCACTTATTTTCATTAAGTTAGTAAGATAGAAAGAAAAAGAAAAATAGAAAAGAAAAGGGAAAGAAGAAAAGAGAAGAAAAGAGGAGAAGAGAGAAAAGAGAGAAATTGGAGAAAAGCTTGGAAAATCATCAAGAACAATTTCGAGGAATCGATTAATCGGGTAAGGGTGCGAAATTCGATTATACTATGATTGTGTATGATTATGTATGTTTGTGTGGAAGTTTTGTTGTTTTTTTCAAATATAGGTCGAAATGAGATAAACGAGTAGAAATCGAGGTTTTCACGGTTGGAAATCGATATAAACTTTATTGTATGATCACACTGTGTGTATGAATAATCGTTGATGTTTGTTTTGCTGTTGGAATTGAATTTGGGTGAAAAATGGGATTTTTGGGGTGGATTCTCGAAGAGGGTTTTTTTTTTTCTGAAAATCGCAGAGCCCGCTCAGCGCTAAGATGCCCGCTCAGCGCGCTCTTGAAAAAATGTAACCTCACCAGGCAGGAGCGAGCCCGCTCAGCGCGCTCACGGACCCGCTCAGCGCGGTCTGGGACTTCAAAATTTTATCTGTTTTCTAAAATTCCGTAACTTTTGATCCGTAACTCGGATCAGGACGTTCTTTATACCGTTGGAAAACTTATGAAATGTTCTATCTAATAAAAATGGGTTTTGAGGATTGTTAGCCGATTAAATTATGTCGGGAAATGGGAATAGTGTCGGTTATCGATTTTTGTCATTTTAATGGTGTGGAATTGACGTGTATTATGCCGTATGTTGTTGTTTTGTACGTGAGATGACTTATGTGCTGTTGCGATGATGCTTTGTGGCCGAAAGGCAAGAAAATGCTAAGTGTGGTATTTGATAAATGTGCATGATTATGAATGTGTGTATGGATGCAATGTGAATGTCATGAGTCATTGTATGCCAAGCATCATGATGTACATTATGTGGAAACGTCCTGAGTGGCGGTTTGGTTCCTGATGGAATCTGCTATAACATCGTGTGCCTCAAAAATATGAGGCGCTGCCTGAGGACCTAAAGTGGTGGTTATAGACGATTGTGGGCTCCTTTGGAGACTTAAAGCAATCCTTAACGTCGTGTGCCTCGAAAATATGAGGCGATGCCTGAGGACCTAAAGCGACGGGTGAACATCGTAGGCCCGACGGGGAGTTACTTGAGATTCTCAGTAACGAGCGATGGTTCCAATAGTTCCTGAGTGAACTGATGATGAGACATGAGACATTGGAAGTCGGTACCGCATGGCATGTGCATAGAGTCGTTGTGTCGGTCTATGTGCATTGCATAAATCATGAATTAATTGCGTGTGAATTTGTGAATGTGATTGATGATTGTATGGTATATGTGTGGTGTGTAATGGTATTCGATGCTTGAGAATTATGCGGTATTATGTTATATGTGGTTGTGGTGAGAATGTGTTACTTGTACATTTTTGTGTTTATATATATAATTTTATTCAATTATATTATGGTTGTTTTTCTCACCCTTCTGCTGTTTTATGACGCTCTATGAGGCGTTGCAGATTAGAGTTGCTGGAGGTATTCTTTTTGTGAAGCGTTGCGTCTTCATTATTTTGGTCGGTCGGCTCTGATATGTGACTCCGGGTAGTTAGGGTGGCCGCGTGCTATTACTTTGTATATTCAATGATATATTGTGGTTGTATATGTATAACTGGATGTATGATAGATATGTTTATATGTATATATGTATATATGTTGTTCAGATTTTAGATTTTCCGCTTTAATTCTAATTTCTGAAAAGTGGGTGTAAGGAACTAAGTTTCCTCTGTTGATTGCTACCCCACAGTTGCATATCTTTATGGGCAGGTGTTGTATGCTATGTTTTGTTACAGTTGATGTGATTCCTCCCTTTCTATGCCGCGAATTCAAATGTACTCTGACGAAATTTCGAATTTTCTTTTAGTGCTTTAATTGCATGTTAATTGGGGGTATAGTTTTGGGGCGTCACATTAAGTGGTATCAGAGCCAGTCTGTGTCAGTTGTATCGTTTGTGTCTATTATGTCTGGCATATTGGGCGAGTTATGTTGAGCAAGTGGTTGTTTAACCATAGTTTCTGTGTTTAGACGAACAGAATATGGCTGGTCGTAATGATGCTGCATTGGCTGCTGCGATGGAAGCGATGGCACGAGCTGTGCAGGGTGCACCGAATGCTGCTGGAAATGATGAGTTTAGAAAGAATAAGCCGCCGGTCTTTAAAGGGAAGCATGATTCGGATGGTGCGCAGTTGTGGTTGAAAGAGATTGAATGGATTTTCAGGGTAATGGATTGTGATGACGATGATGTTAAGGTGAGGCTGGTCACTCATATGTTACACGAAGAGGCTGATGACTGGTGGGTCAGTACTCGTCAGGTGTTGGAAGCTGAGGAGGAGGAAGAAGAGATCACTTGGGAGGTGTTTAGCCGAGAGTTTCTAAGGAAGTATTTTCCGGAGGATGTCCGAGGAAAGAAGGAGATTGAGTTTTTAGAGCTAAAATAAGGTAATATGTCGGTTATTGACTATACTGCTAAGTTTGTGGAACTTGTACAGTTTTATCCTCATTATGTGGAAGCGACTGCTGAATTTTCAAAGTGTGTGAGGTATGAAAGTGGCTTGCGTCCTGAGATAAAACAGGCTATTGGATATCAGAGGATTCGAAGGTTTGCTGATTTGGTGGAATGCTGTAGGATTTATGATGAAGATAGTAAGGCTCGTTCTGCTCACTATAAAAGTGTAAGTGACAGGAAAGGGAAGCAACAGTTCCGTGGTGGACCGTATGTGTCATCGGTTGATAAAGGTAAACAAAGGAGTACTTTTGATCGAAGGTCAAGTGGAGGAGGTATGTCTAATGCTCCTAGGTGTTTTAAGTGTGGTGAATTGGGTCATCGCCAGATGGAATGTAGGAAGAAAGTGGATAAGTGTTCTAATTGTGGTGGTATCGGACATGTTTTAGCTGATTGTAAAAGAAAGAATGTAGTGAAGTGTTATAACTGTGGGGAACCTAGTCACATTAGCTCGAAGTGTCCGAATCAGAAGAAAGCTCCGACTAGTGGGAAAGTGTTTTCATTGGCGGGAACTCAGACTTCAAGTGTTGATCGTCTGATAAGAGGTACTTGCTTTATTAATAATACGCCTTTAATTGCTATTATTGATACTGGAGCGACTCATTCGTTTATTTCGTCTGAGTGCGCGGAACGTTTGAATCTTGGGTTGTCTTCGATGGATGGTGAGATGGTTATTGATACTCCAGCGATGGGGTCAATAACTACTTCTTTAGTGTGTTTGAGTTGTCCTTTGACCATTTATGGCAAAGACTTTGCGATGGATTTAGTGTGTTTACCGTTGGAAGGTTTAGATGTGGTGTTGGGAATGAACTGGTTGCAATTCAATCGGGTGCACATTGATTGTTATCATAAGCTTGTAAGGTTTCCTTCTCTTGAGGAAGATGAAGGCTCGAGTTTCTTGTCTACCAAAAAGTTGAAGAAACTTTTGGCGGATGAAGCTCAGTTGTTTGGAATATTTGCATCTTTGACTGTGGATAGTCAATTTTCTCTTGAAGTGTTTCCTGTTGTGTGCGAATTTCCTGAGGTGTTTCCTGTTGATATTTCAGATGTACCGCCAGAGAGAGAAGTTGAATTTTCGATAGATCTAGTTCCTGGTACTAGACCTGTTTCTATGGCACCTTATAGAATGTCGGCATCTGAATTGGTGGAGTTGAAAAAGCAGTTAAATGAGTTGTTGGAAAAGAGGTTCGTGAGACCAAGTGTTTCTCCTTGGGGTGCTCCAGTTTTATTAGTGAAAAAGAAAGATGGGAGTATGCGATTATGTATTGATTATCGCCAGTTGAACAAAGTGACGATTAAGAACAAGTATCCGCTTCCAAGGATTGATGATCTGATGGATCAGTTGGTTGGTGCTTGTGTATTTAGTAAGATTGATTTGAGATCGGGTTATCATCAGATAAGGGTGAAAGAAGAGGATATTCAGAAGACGGCCTTTAGAACACGGTACGGTCATTATGAATATTCGGTGATGCCGTTCGGGGTTTCTAATGCGCCTGGTGTGTTTATGGAATACATGAATCGTATTTTCCACGAGCATTTGGATCGTTTTGTGGTGGTGTTTATTGATGATATTTTAATCTATTCTAAGTCTCGTGAGGAACATGCAGAGCATTTGCGTATTGTTTTGCAGGTTTTGAAGGAAAGGAAGTTTTTTGCCAAATTGTCCAAGTGTGAATTCTGGTTGTCTGAGGTGAGTTTTCTTGGGCACGTAATTTCAGGTAATGGTATTGCTGTGGATCCATCTAAAGTAGAAGCAGTTCTACAATGGGAGGCTCCTAGATCCGTTACCGAGATTCGAAGCTTTTTGGGTTTGGCGGGTTATTACCGGAGGTTCATTGAAGGTTTTTCTAAGCTAGCTCTTCCTTTGACGCAGTGGACTTGTAAGGGCAAAGCATTCATTTGGGATATTCAATGTGAAGAGAGTTTTTGCGAGCTGAAGAGAAGATTGACGATAGCTCCTATTCTGATTTTACCTGATCCTAATGAACCGTTTGTTGTGTACTGCGATGCTTCTTTAATTGGTTTGGGTGGTGTTCTGATGCAGGAAGGTAAAGTTGTAGCTTATGCTTCAAGACAGTTAAGAGTTCATGAGAAAAACTATCCTACTCATGATCTTGAGTTAGCGGCTGTAGTTTTTGTGTTGAAGATTTGGAGGCACTATCTCTATGGTGCAAGGTTCGAGGTCTTTAGTGATCATAAAAGCTTGAAATATTTATTTGATCAGAAAGAGTTGAACATGAGGCAGCGGAGATGGTTGGAATTCTTGAAAGACTACGACTTTGGCTTGAATTACCATCCTGGTAAAGCTAATGTGGTAGCCGATGCATTGAGCCGGAAATCGTTGCATATGTCCGCATTGATGGTGAAAGAGTGGGAACTTTTGGAGTCGTTTAGAGACTTGAGTTTGGTATGTGAAGTGACTTCGGTTAGTGTAAGGCTTGGAACGTTGAAGGTTGCTAATGAATTTTTGTTGTCGGTTAGTGAGAAACAAAAGCTGGATTTGAAATTCGTTGATTTGATGAGTAATGAGAATATGGATTTCAAGGTGGATAATTTTGGTGTTTTGAGATTCCGTGGTCGTATTTGTATTCCTGATGATGCGGAGTTGAAAAGAATGATTTTGGAGGAAGGACACCGGAGTAATTTAAGTATTCATCCGGGTGCGAATAAGATGTACCAAGATTTGAAGAAGATTTTTTGGTGGTCTGGTTTGAAAAGAGATGTGGCTCAGTTTGTGTATGCATGTTTGACTTGTCAGAAATCGAAAGTGGAACATTTGAGACCTAGTGGTTTGTTTCAACCGTTGGATATTCCTGAGTGGAAGTGGGATAGCATTTCGATGGATTTTGTGACGGGATTACCGAACACTCAGCGTGGGCATAATGCTATTTAGGTGATTGTGGACAGGCTGACTAAATCGGCGCATTTTATTTCGATTGACATCAGTTTTTCTTTGGAACGGTTAGCTGAGATCTATATCAGTGTGGTGGTGAATTGCATGGGGTTCCTTTAAGTATTGTTTCGGATTGAGATCCTAGGTTTACATCTAGATTTTGGGAAAGTTTACAGAAGACTTTGGGTTCTAGATTGAGGTTGAGTTCGGCTTATCATCCGCAGACGGATGGTCAGACCGAAAGAACGATTCAGTCTTTGGAGGATTTGTTGAGAGCGTGTGTTTTGGAACAAGGTGGTACATGGGACAGTTATCTTGCTTTGGTTGAGTTCACGTATAATAACAGTTTCCATTCTAGTATTGGAATGGCACCTTTTGAGGCCTTATATGGACGAAGATGTCGACCGCCGTTGTGTTGGCACGAAACAGGTGAAAGTTCGGTGGTTGGACCGGATTTGGTGCAACAAACGACGGAAAAGGTAAAATTTATTCGTGAGAAAATGAAGGCTTCTCAGGATAGACAAAAGAGTTATCATGATCGGAGACGGAAGGATCTTGAGTTTCAAGAGGGTGATCACGTATTTCTGAGAGTTACGCCGGTAACGGGCGTTGGTTGTGCTTTGAAATCTAAGAAGCTTACTTCTCGATTTATTGGTCCTTACCAGATATCTGCGAGAGTTGGTGCTGTGGCGTATCGTGTGGCATTGCCGCCGAATCTGTCGAATTTGCATGACGTTTTTCATGTTTCACAGCTTCGGAAGTATGTTCCGGACCCTTCACATGTTATTCCAATGGACGAGGTTGAGGTAAGAGATAACCTTACGGTTGAGACTTTACCGGTTAGTATTTTGGATCGCGAGGTGAAGCGGTTGAGGGGTAAAGAGATTGCACTTGTGAAAGTGGCGTGGGGAGGCGCTGCTGATGGTAATCTGACGTGAGAGTTGGAAAGTAGGATGCGGGAGTCGTATCCTGAGTTGTTTGTATCAGGTAAGATTTTCGAGGACGAAAATTTCTAAGTGGGGGAGAATTGTAACGCCCTAGTTTTGCCAATTTTATTTTATTGAGTCTTTTGATTATTTTATTATTATTTTATTTTATTTTCTACTTTTATGTGAAAATATGTTATTTTTCGTCGTGATTATATTTTATCGCGTTTTGGGAACGTTTGTGAGATATTTGAGTGTGGAGGTATTTTGGTCTTTTCCCACTTATTTTCATTAAGTTAGTAAGATAGAAAGAAAAAGAAAAATAGAAAAGAAAAGGGAAAGAAGAAAAGAGAAGAAGAGAGGAGAAGAGAGAAAAGAGAGAAATTGGAGAAAAGCTTGGAAAATCATCAAGAACAATTTCTAGGAATCGATTAATCGGGTAAGGGTGCGAAACTCGATTATACTATGATTGTGTATGATTATGTATGTTTGTGTGGAAGTTTTGTTGTTTTTTTCAAATATAGGTCGAAATGAGATAAACGAGTAGAAATCGAGGTTTTCACGGTCGGAAATCGATATAAACTTTATTGTATGATCACACTGTGTGTATGAATAATCGTTGATGTTTGTTTTGCTGTTGGAATTGAATTTGGATGAAAAATGGGATTTTTGGGGTGGATTCTCGAAGAGGGTTTTTTTCTGAAAATCGCAGAGCCCGCTCAGCGCGCAGATGCCCGCTCAGCGCGCTCTTGAAAAAATGTAACCTCACCAGGCAGGAGCGAGCCCGCTCAGCGCGCTCACGGACCCGCTCAGCGCGGTCTGGGACTTCAAAATTTTATCTATTTTCTAAAATTCCGTAACTTTTGATCCAAAACACGGATCGGGACGTTCTTTATACCGTTGGAAAGCTTATGAAATGTTCTATCTAATAAAAATGGGTTTTGAGGATTGTTAGCCGATTAAATTATGTCGGGAAATGGGAATAGTGTCGGTTATCGATTTTTGTCATTTTAATGGTGTGGAATTGACGTGTATTATGCCGTATGTTGTTGTTTTGTACGTGAGATGGCTTTTGTGCTGTTGTGATGATGCTTTGTGGTCGAAAGGCAAGAAAATGCTAAGTGTGGTATTTGATAAATGTGCATGATTATGAATGTGTGTATGGATGCAATGTGAATGTCATGAGTCATTGTATGCCAAGCATCATGATGTGCATTATGTTGAAACGTCCTGAGTGGCGGTTTGGTTCCTGATGGAATCTGCTATAACATCGTGTGCCTCGAAACTATGAGGCGCTGCCTAAGGACCTAAAGCGGTGGTTATAGACGATTGTGGGCTCCTTTGGAGACTTAAAGCAATCCTTAACGTCGTGTGCCTCGAAAATATGAGGCGATGCCTGAGGACCTAAAGCGACGGGTGAACATCGTAGGCCCGACGGGGAGTTACTTGAGATTCTCAGTAACGAGCGATGGTTCCAATAGTTCCTGAGTGAACTGATGATGAGACATGAGACATTGGAAGTCGGTACCGCATGGCATGTGCATAGAGTCGTTGTGTCGGTCTATGTGCATTGCATAAATCATGAATTAATTGCGTGTGAATTTGTGAATGTGATTGATGATTGTATGGTATATGTGTGGTGTGTAATGGTATTCGATGCTTGAGAATTATGCGGTATTATGTTATATGTGGTTGTGGTGAGAATGTGGTACTTATACATTTTTGTGTTTATATATATAATTTTATTCAATTATATTATGGTTGTTTTTCTCACCCTTCTGTTGTTTTATGACGCTCTATGAGGCGTTGCAGATTAGAGTTGCTGGAGGTATTCTTTTTGTGAAGCGTTGCGTCTTCATTATTTTGGTTGGTCGGCTCTGATATGTGACTCCGGGTAGTTAGGGTGGCCGCGTGCTATTACTTTGTATATTCGATGATATATTATGGTTGTATATGTATAACTGGATGTATGATAGATATGTTTATATGTATATATGTATATATGTTGTTCAGATTTTAGATTTTCCGCTTTAATTCTAATTTCTGAAAAGTGGGTGTAAGGAACTAAGTTTCCTCTGTTGATTGCTACCCCACAGTTGCATATCTTTATGAGCAGGTGTTGTATGCTATGTTTTGTTACAGTTGATGTGATTCCTCCTTTTCTATGCCGCAAATTCAATTGTACTCTGACGAAATTTCGAATTTTCTTTTAGTACTTTAATTGCATGTTAATTGTGGGTATAGTTTGGGGGCGTCACAGTGAATACTTCTAAGAAGTCGTAGGGTCCTTGTACTAAGCCCAAGAGGAGGCAGGGTTGCTTTTAGGATGCCTGTGGGTCCTTGTACGATGCCCAAGAGGAGGCCGATGCTTTTAAGAAGCACGTGGGTCCCCAAACCCCGAGAAATTCAAGGCAAGCTATTCACAAGGAATAGATCAAGTCAGGAAAGTTCAAGAATTTGGAAGAAACTCAAAGATGCCATTCACGGAGAATACATTCATCTCTGGGAATAGAGTTTCTTGACAATTCCTAATGGGGACAGCCGAAGAGAAGACTGTATTTGGTGATCCTATTGGGGATCTAATTGTCTATTTCTACGAATAAACGAAACGAAGTCACCTAGTTCTAGACGTAGTTACCGGGGAAACTCGAAATATCTATACTATTATTACACAGTTGATATGAGTTTACAAAAGAAGACTTACAGTGAAACAGCCCCACAATACAGTTATATGTATATCAAAGCGGTAAATGAAAGCAATAACCACTTAATCGGTTGTAGAGCTTCCATGCTGTTTGGTTAGTTGTTCAACAAAGAAAGATTGAAAACAACAGTATATTCAAAATCAAAGGAGAAAGTGCTTTGAAAAAGAAAGATTTGGGGCTTACAGCTCAAGGAGAGGCCTAGGGTTTTATCAGTGAGCTCACTATTTGAATTTGTACAGAGGGACTTATACATGTGACTGAGGCCCAAATATGTTTTTCTGTACAAAGGGATGGGTCTTACACTCTTTCAAGAGGCCCAAAAAAATTTTAAAGAAAAAGAGTGGGGCTTATAACACGAGGGTAGGCCCAGATGATTTTTTCCGTTTAAAAATGGCGATCGCGCCGAGGTTTTCTTTTAACGCGGAGGGACTTATACAATAAGTGAGGCCCAAAATGTTTTGGTTAAAAGGGGATTGGGTCTTATACTCTAATAGAGGCCCAAAAGTTTTGAATGGGTCTTATAGCTCGAAGAGAGGCCCAAAAGTTTATTTTTCAAAAGGCGACGATCGCGCCGTTTGTTTTTTACGGTATCGGGACTTATACAATGCACTGAGGCCCAAAAATGATTTGGTCAAAAAAGGATTGGGTCTTACACTCTATTAGAGGCCCAAAAAAGTTTTGAAAATGATTTATGAGGGTTGAATTAATCCAAAAACCCTAATTTGTTTTCAAAAATGTATTTAATTGAATAAAAATTCAATTAAGATGATCAAAATTGTTTAACATGTGAAAAAAAAATTGTGATCTTGGATTAATGCTTCAAAAATTAGGTATTGACCTATAAAATAATTAGAAAGCATTAAAAGTTGCAAAATCATTGTGGAAAAAATATTTAAAATGTCAAACACAATTAAAATATTAATTCTTTGCAAAAATATCAATTATATGGAATAAATAATATTTTTGGGATTTTTTGGGAAAATAAAATATTTTAACATTTTTGTGAATTATTAAAAAAAGAATCAACTCAAAATCATTAAAACTCATAGAGAAATTAATTTTTGAGTCAATTAAATAAAAATCACAAAATTCAAATATTTGAAAATTCAAAAAAGGCGCCAAGAACAGCTGAAGAACACACGCGTGTTCTGGGTTTGGCTGATTTGCATTTTCTATCCAATCTCCCTGAATACTTGATTATAACATGCAATCCATATATCATTATGCTGGTCTCAACCTCACGATCATGTCTATGTCCATTAATTTCATTTAAATTAAACACATAACAAGAAATCATGAAAAATCCTCAAGAAATCTAATTTCTGCATGAAGGCCAGGATTTTTGATACACGATTCAAACAATGCAATTAATTGAGGGAAAACATTCCATGCATGATTATGAACATATGGCCAAATTATTGTGCAGCAAAAATTGCATGGATCATAGAGTTAGAAGAGCTCATGCTTACCACTTGCAGCTGGTGATCGTGATTTGTGTTGGAGGTGTTACAGCTAGGTTCCAATGATGTGGATAGCTTCCCTAGGTACCAAGTGATGTGTCTGAGTGCTTGGAATGGATTGAAATGGTTTGGAGTTGAAGATGGCACCTCAACTGCAAAACTGTCAAGAACTTGAGTAATTAGCTGGTGATTTTGTGAAATCAGTGTTCCAGATGTTATGTGAGTGTTTGGATCACTTCTATATGATGTATGTGAGGTGTATGAGTGATTGGTTTGATTGGAAAAGCTCTCAAACTCAAAACCCGATAGCTACCTTGCTAAGAAAGGCATTTTTGCCAAGAGAAAGAGATTTTGAGGAAAGCATCTGTTAGATGGATTTGGTGTACTCAAATGGATCACAATTGAGCTCTATTTATAGTAGAGCAAGTTTGTTTTGCAAGGAATAGTGAATGGCAACTGGTAAGTAGGTTTGGCCAATGTTGGCAAATGAAAATCCAAGTCTCCTCTAGCCATTGACTAGAGGGTAGGGCACAGAGCTTTGGTTCCCTTGGTCTTGGATAAGTCTTGACTGATTTCAAATGAGAATGGCTCAGTCCATGCCACCTTGATGCTTCCATTGAAAGCTTCAATCCAAATTTGGAGTCTTGTCCCTATTTTGGCCATTCTAGGTTCAACATGCTATTTCTTGTTCCATGGACTTTGGAGGCTTGGCTCAGTGATTATCCCCTTTAGATTCAATCCTCAGATGTGTCCAAGTGGATAGGAGCATTTGAATTTGGCTGATTTTGGTAAATCGAGCAAAGTTGCAAATTCTGCCTTGCCTTTGACAGATTTCAACAAGGCAACTTTCCAATGTCATAACTCATGGTGTAAGTTGAATTTGGTAATGCTCTTGACCATTTTGGAAAGCCCTTACATGATACAACAACTGTTTGAACATGTTTGGTTTTGATCTCTTTTGAATCCAAGTGAAAAATCCCTCTACATTTGGCAAAAAGTGAAGGCAGATTCTGACTTAGTGAAAATTTCACTAAGTGTTGGAAAAAGTGATATTTTCACATTTCAGCCACTTTGATCACTCACTAACTCAAAATCCTTAATGAATTGGACTTAGGTCTAGTTGAAGTTTTTGTAGAGGGCAATGAGGGCTACAAATACATCTTTGGATGAAAAAAAATGGCTTTGTGGTTTAGGAGTTATGATCCTCCAAAGTTGGTGCCCTTGTCACTTTATTTTTAACTTAGAAAATTTTCTAAGTTTTTATGGTTACCCCTTTTACAAGTTATCCCACTTTTCTTGATTTTTCTTGATGAATGATGATTCAAATCATACATTAACATCATTTTAGGGTTAAAAATCCATTTTGGTGAAAAATCTCAAAAAGTCAAAGTTGACTTTTGTGCACAGTTGACTTTTTATCAGATGAATTCCAAACTATGCAATTCTTCAGGAAATCATGTCCTTGACATAAATCAAACTTGATGGACATGTTCCATGGGTGTCATAGGGTATATTGATGCATGTCATAGGGCTTGGGAGCATGTCCTGGTCAAAAGTCAAAGTTACAGTTGACTTTTCCCTTAAAACCCTAACTGTGGTGCAGATGAAATTGAGACTTGTTACTCAAGCTTCTTGGATTAATCCATTGCTCCAAATGGATCAATATAGTTCATTAGAGACCCTCAAACCCTCTCTTGAGGTCTTGGCTCATGATTTGTCCCAAATGTCAACTTAGGGGTGAATTAGGTCAAGAACCCTAATTCCTGATTTTTGATGAATGCATCCCCTGAGGCAAAATTGACTTGATGATTGGGTCCATGAGGTCCCATGGAGTATATTAGGTTATGTTTTGGATCATTGGCTTGTGCCCAAATGAAAAATTTCAATCTGGAGGCCCTGGTCGACCAAAACCCTAATTTGGTGACACTGTCGATCTTGAGACTTGATCCACCTAGAAGGGAGCATCCTTGTGTTTGATCCTAGAAGTGGGAGTCCTTTTTTATCCTTTGTGTATGTTTGAGAGGTTTAGACAAGTTGAAGATCGTGTCATTCCTTGATTGATCCTTTGTCTAAGGCTCTGAGAGGGCTTACAACCCTAATTTTGATTGTAGTGGATGCTCACCCATCTTTGGGGAGACTGATGAGGTATGATGGTTCATCCATATTGTGATGATGAGTGACACAATGATGAGACATCTTAGTGGTCAAAATTTGGGGTATGACACAAGTGGTGCTATTTTTGTACGAGTTATGAATTGATGTTTGTTTCTGATAAAGACTAATGTTGCTTTATGGCTTCTACATGTTGTGATTTTACTTTATGTTGTGGCTTGCAGGATGGTGTGTCGAACTCTCATGTTGGCTTGTGATGATTTGTAGCATATGGCCTGACAATATGGTGTTTTAACTTTTGCAAATGGATTTGTAATTAGACTTGAAAAGAGTAGCCCATGAGATTAAAAACTCACATTGAATTAAAAGCAATTTGTTGGAATTTTATTTTGAATGATATCTTTTTTGTAATGAGTATTTATAAATACTTACAATGGACCTTTGAGCTCTTAGGCAAAGTAAAATGAATTCTATGAATGAGCTTTGGTTAAAAGATGAAATGGGATATTTTGAAAGTGTAAAAGATGGATTGAAAATGGTTTTGAACTAAATTGATATTAATGGATGAAAAAAAAATGGATATAGAAAAAAAGAAAGAATTTAAAGGTGAATAACTTGGAAAGTTGAATGGGTTTCATGGATATGAATATTGGCTTATCGGATTATTGAAAATGGATATGGATAATAGAATTGGATTAAAAAAAAGAATCTGGATAAAGAGTGGAAAATGGATAATTGGATTGTATTGGAAAGAAATGTACATGAAATGGATATGAAAGGATTGTGGACAATTTAGATAAATAACAAAGGTGGATAAAGGATGGTTACGGGAATGGACATACGATTCCACACTTAAACAACATTTAACTCTGGACAATTGCACTGTCTGCCACAAATCCTGAATTACATGACCAAACACTTGTACACAACTTGAAATATACCAACTACTCCGACCTCTTTGATGGCTTTGCAACCTCAATTGAACTGAAACAATACTGCACACACCATGAACCAGCTAACCTTAGGAGACACAGCTGAACGGTATTTGTCAACCATAAACTCCAAGGGTGAGAAACTCTAATTCCCGTGCCTCGAGTGCGCACTTATGAAACAAATGACTGGATGAGGACCAAAACCCTGATTCAGAATCTCTGCCACGGCCTAATAACCTGATACTGATACAAACCACTTGTTTGACCAAGATTAAGTCAAACTTCCCCTGAATCTCAAACCACACCACACAGACCCTTGTCCTGATGGCCTTGTCTGGTCCTTGAGGAAGAACTTGTGATGAAAACCAAACCACATTGGATTATTGAGGAGAGGAGGTCTCTTGAAACAAACCCTGATTTACAAGTGAAACAAAACAAACAAAAACTTAAAAAATGGTTAGTTAACAATGCATAGGTGATTGATCTATGATGCTCATGCAAAAGATGTTATGACATCTAAGGGGTCAAAATTTGGGGTACAACAGGTGGTCTTGACATAATGAGCTGCAAAATATTAGACAAACATGGAGATAACAAAGACAAACCAGTAAAAAAGGAAATCACTGCCAACATAGTTAATGTTGTCATACTGTTTCAAAGATATCATGTTTAGTAGAACCATATAGAAAAAAATGGCATAAAGGTGGTTTCCAAGCAAAAAGTATGAGAAAAATAAAAGAATGAAAACCATTTACAAAAAAAAATTTAGGAACAAAGGCCCTAAAGGTGGTTTCCAAGGAAAAGTAAGGACAACAGGAAAAATGAAAAACAGGTTTTCAACATCAAAAGCAAAAATGATAAACAGGTTTTCAAAATCAAAAGCAAAAATGCAAAACATAGCATTTGAACATCAAAAGCAAAAATGCAAAACATGTTTATTCAACATCAAAAACAGAAATGAAAAACATGTTTTTTCAACATCAAAAGCAAAAATGGAAAACATGTTTTTCATCATCAAAAGCTCAAATGGAAAAAATGTTTTTTCAACATCAAAAGCAAAAACGAAAAACATGTTTTTGCAACATCAAAAGCAAATACGAAAAACAATTTTGTCAACATCAAAAGCAAAAACGAAAAGCATGTTTTTTAACATCAAAAGCTAAAATGCTATCAAGTTCACAATAATAAATATTAACCAACAAAGGTTAAAGAAGAACACAGTAAATGGGAAGAAAAAAGGCCATGAAAGAAAGCAAAAAAAAATATAAAGATGATGAGTACAAGACAAGAGGGGAAGACGAAAAGCAAAAAACAAGGTTTGCATTACCTGAGTTGCAGGGAGACGAAACGTAGAAGCAGAGAAGCAAGACAGTGGATAGTGAGAGAGTTAATGAGAATGAAGAAAAAGGTTGAAGAGGAGTAGGATATGAAAGTGAAAGAACTTTGAATATTGGTGTGACTTGTGTTGTTACCCGGGTAATTAGGTGTATCAAGGAGGATGTAAAAGTATAAGCTAAGTGGCAAAATGTGAACTTGTAATTGGTCATTGATTTATTAATTAGTAAATGACGAAAAAGGGTTTCTATGTGTGTGATTAATGAGTGATGAAAGTGTAAAAGTGATGAAAGGGTAAATTAGGGTGTTAATATTCATGTTTCATTAATAGTTAGATAGTTGATATGATTATATGATTTGTTGGACAATTGTGATGATCAAATCAAATTTAATGTGATTTAAATTTGAATTTGAATTAAATTAAATCAAACCATATCTTTCTGTTAGAGATATTTATGGAACCAATTTTATCCAACAAATTGTGCAAAGATTTTGGACGAAATTAAAGAAAAGATCCAAAGAGAAATACCCATAATACTTTTTCTATATAAGGATCTCACAACTACATTGCAAAGAAAACAATACATTGAAGATATTAGAGTGCTATGATAGTGTTGCACCCTAATTTTTTACCCTAAGATCCCTTGTTCTTTGCATAACATCTTAGGTCAATCATTCGTGCATAACTAACCATTTTATTTAGACTTTGTTGTTGGTGCTATTTGTGAAATCAAGGCTGCTGATTCAAAGGCCATGGAGGTTGTGTGTGCTCATGTAGATTATAGTCTTTGCAAGTTGTGTTCTGTTCCTGTGGAGATAAAGAAAAGATGTGCCCTCATTTCTCATAACTAAATAATTATGACATGATCTTTCGCTTATGTTGTATGATGGCATCATTTCCAAGATAAGTTGGTCAGAAAGTTCGTGGCAAGTTGGAATTAAAATAATGATGAACAAGTTCGTGATTGGGTCTTTGCACTTCAACGACTACTCGTGATTTCAAGATGTTTTGAGATAGCCCAAGTGGTTTTAAGTCAAAGTGATGCTACAAGTCATGAGGATTATTTTGTGCCAAAAGTTACCTGTTCAAGGTTATTGCAATTCTCATTCAAAACTTACAAACCATCTTTCAAAAAGATTCAAATTTGAGCTTAAGGAAATTTGAAGATTATGATATTTGGAAATCAAAGATTTCATATGTTAAAGTGCAAGCCACTCTCGTTGCAAATTTCATTCAAGATCCAATGCTACTGTCAAGGATAGCTTGTTAAATGAAAAGGAAACTTGCTTCTGCTTCATATTACCACGCGTAGGAGAACATATCAAAATCTAATCTCAACCATAAGCATGGACCTAGGTGTGAGTAGAAACAATGCAAGATTTTGGCACTATATCTTACAAGTTACAGCAGAGGTACCCAAGTAATAAATTGAACAGTGAGTTACGTAAAATGTTGCATAGTCGGACTTATTGATCTGTAAAGTTATATTCCAAATCATCATTGCCATGATGCAAAGACATATCAAGTCCACTTCATTCAAGCCATAAGAACGCAATTAGCATTGAACTACTAACTTCCTGCGCTGTTATTTCAACAAAGATGGTGTGAATACTAGAGGCATCCAAGCTTCTCAAGATAACATACACATTGACTCAAACAAGTGTCAAATTCCTAACTACATTGACAACTTCTAATTAAAAATTGCCACAAGATCCCACTTTTGAGGCCTTTCACATTTTCCTGTACTAAGTTATATAAAAAAAGGGAATTGATTAGCATTAGAGGCCACGATTACACGGAATAATTCCTATCCAACTATCATTCTCTTGATACGTGATTTATCAAGTAGACCTCCCTTTTTCTGCCTGATCTTCCAATTGCAGCCGAGATTCAGAGTATTTACCACCCCCACATTAGCAGACAACTGAATATACTTCTGCCATGTCCACGTTTGTTGATGAATTTCCAGCCAATAATGCATTAAATTCATGACAAATTTGCCAAGGGTCTTGTCGATTATGCCATTGTTTGCAAAGTGACTCAGAGTGGATTCACTAAGTCCGTGATTTGAAATTGAAGTTCTTGTTACATCCACAAAACCAATCAAGACAACCCGCTGCCATCACCTGTCGGGAATGAGTTCAAATCAGCTTTAAGCCATTACAATCAATTTAAATAGTATAAACCATACAAATACGTCATATCGAAGTCGTGTGATGATGATCAAATCTAAGAAAATGCAAGGACATATGCAGCAGCCGTACACAAGCAATTTCAATAACGACTGCAAATTCAAGAACAAATGATACGGAAGAAATCGTGTGAACCTCTCAGAGTTTGTTCCAAAATCATATCTATCATACCTTCTGCCATCAATGCCAAGACAGTTAATTCTCGACACAACTCGATTTGCACGGATCAAAGTTAACCTACAAAAAACAGATGTACGGAAAGTGTCACAAAAGAAACAAAGTTATTGCGGTCTTTTGAAAACGGAGATAAGATCATCATCAATGTAAAATTAACAAAATCGAGGAGCAAATCGTAAAAGATGTTGTTTGTGAGTAGCAATTTAACTAGGGATGATAGAGCTGAGATGGTACCTTCCAGAAGAATTGATGTCTGGTGTAGTATACCAAGATCAAACTTCAGAACACACTAAGCTAACACAAAGGATGTTACCACGCCACCACGGGCATGCGAACTTCCCCAGGCTTTCCCAAACCGTGCTCACAGGACATTATGCGCAAGCACGAGCGTAATAAGAAGCCTTTGAGATCCTGCACAAAACCAGAGCTAAAATACAAATTAATTCAAACGTCATGAAGACAACATCACTTGCAAAAGGATTCACAGACAAAAAGCTTCCAAAATCATCACAACGCATGTGGTGTGCATACTTGAAAAGAAAGACAAAAGGATTAGAAACTATCACAAGGAAGCTCACGGCATTAAGAAGACTAAAAAGGCATTGAACAATTACAAGGCAATGTCTTCCTAGGTTACTCGTTCAAACATACTTTGGATTGAGGCATGAGCAGTCTTTAGTACCCCTCCACTTGATCAAGCCACAACCATTTCCTTTTGAGCCTCCTAAACCAGCAATTGGCGAAAGTAAGCAAACGCGATCAACCAAATACACCCACACCCTGTGAATCAAGTTAAAGTAGACGTAGATAATTGGGATAAAAATTAAATGGGGTATTACTCCAAAAGTTGCAAAAGTTGAGAAGGAAAAGAAATTTGAATCACGCTTCAGCAGTGAGGAGTGATGAGCATTCATCATCAGCGTTTTCCAAAACAATTATCAAACGGGCAAGATTTAGAAAGGAAAGGATCACATTAGCAACAAATTATACACATTTCAAACTTTCCAAAACCGGTTCCAATATGCCTCAGACAGTATTTCAAAAAACCTTCCAAATCAGAAAAGCACTTTACTATTTCCCAAACACGTCCAAATCTTTCAATTTCCTATTTTGGCCTCAGATCTGTTTTTGAATTAGAAGTTATTCTTCATCATTTTTGTATTAATGGGTAATATCAAGGGGATACCACCAGCATCAATACATTCCCAAAATAGACAGGCAACGGTTCAACAATTTCAAACTAAATCGTATCAAACAAATGCAAAATATATCGGATTCAACCAAGTTCAAAAACTTGCCGAAATTAAAATTATATCAAATCATGGCATTAAACACGAAATCAAATCAGCATAAAGAGCTTCCCAAAAATAAGTTCATCATCGGCCTTATAAAATGGACTTTTCTCATTAGAGACAACAAGAAAAACCCAGCAGAGCATCCATACGAAAATAACACAACAGAGAGAAAAGGCGATAGAAAGGCAACGTTCAAACTGTTATAGATCCATCACCAAACAAATTCACCAAAACGTAAAGATCAGAAAAACAAGTTTTCATCATCTCATCAACAAACAAATCAATCACCAAATTATACAAATCCGTCATTTTCGATTTAAAAAAAAAAAAAAAGCAATCGCACAGACAAGAAGCAGATAAAGCACGCAAAAGGTAAAAGAGAGAAGGAACTCATCCTTGAAGTCTTTCGTGTCCACTCATTCCATCTCCGGCGGCCTCACTTTTTATGCTTTTCGCTTTATTCAATAACTGTTGTAAATGTAATCGCATGAACATAATGGATTGGGGCTGGGAATCTTGGGGCTAGGGTTGTTTGATTGCTTGATCGAGAGAGATAGAAAGAACAAAGATAAAACAGAGAGATTGGGGAACGGCGATGTCGTAGCATTTAAATTAGGGTTCCGATTTGGGTTTTAGCGGCGGCGCCTTAGGGTTTTTGAAGCCCTTTGGCTGAGAGAGAGCGAGAGTTTTTTCAGACGAGTGAGTGGGAGTGTTGTTGCGCTGCCTCTTCTTTTTTTCATTATCCTTATAATCATGTACACATTCCACGACTTATACCATGCACTCTCACTTTTTTTACGCCTCTGATCACATCACACACATATCACGCGGTAGAGATCAGAGGGTCCATCATGAACCCTCTCTCCATGACCACACCTGATCCCTCCGTTTTCCTAGTTTTTAACCTTTCTTTTTCTTTTTTTATAACAACCAAATATGAATTCTTTTTTTTCATAATTAAAATAAGTAGAACTTTAATTAAAAAATAAAATATAACTTTTATTATAATACAACTAAATTAAAAAATTTAAAAAAATCTTTCTTTTTTCCGTAATTAGTAAAAAAAAAACCTTTAATAAAACTTTTATTTATTAAATTTTTTTTTTAATTAAAATATTTTTTAATTAATAAGAATTTCTTTTAATAACTTTTTTTTTAATATAATTTTAAACTAAAAATAATAATAAGAATTCTTTTATAATAAAAAACTCTTTTTTTAATAAGAAAATTTTTTTTTAATATAACTTTAAAATTAAGTAATAATAAAACTTTTATTTATAAAAATATCAAAATTAAAACCTTTTTTCTAAATTAATATGAAATTTTTTTTAACATAACTTTAAAAACTAAAAAAATATAATAATCAGAACTTTAAAATAATTAAGCGTTTAAAAAGAAAACCTTTTTTACTTTACTAATATAAAAACTAAAATAATAAAAACTTTAATACCTAAAACCTTTTTTATTAATAAGAAAAACTCTAACTTTTAATCAAAATAACCTCTAACATGATCCTCAATAATAACTAAAAAAAATTATTATCAAACTCTTTTCTTAATAAACCGCTCCCCGTTAGAATCCCTCAAGGTATATCGTATGCTTGAGTGACGTGGATTAGAACCTTTAGTTGTTATGCCATACTTATGCGTTTGTGTGTTTACTATTGTATGTGATGAATATATGTTATTACTCAAACCTTTTCAAACTTATAAAAATCCTCGATCCAACGTCGAGCCCACTTTTCTACCCATGTAAGTCGATCGCCTTCGGGCATCGCATTCGACCTACCGATCACAAGACACAAGTCTAGCATCACTTTGCTAGCACCCTCGCCTAAATAATAATAATTAACTGCATAAAATATCCAAGGGAAAATCACATGCATGATAACCATGTTATTGTGCATGGTGCACATCATTTGCATCATAATCGACACCCTTAAGTTAAGACAATTAGATAACTTTAGGATAGACTTCCTAAGTTAGTCCCCCTCCAACTTTGATTTCTTTAATCAAATTTTAGCCAACCTAGGTCTCCACACAAGAGAATTAGATGTTAATCATCTCAAAGAAAGGGACATACAATCCCATACCCACAAAATACAAGCATTTTCAAAACTGTGGTGGTCTTTCTTAAGATGATGACTCATCTTCTTTTCCTAAACCTTTAAACATTTAGTATCCTTAATAAGGAACTACAAGTGCTCGGATTCCCTCCTGACAGGATGTGTAGGCACAAGTACGATATCTTGTCAAGCACACTTAGGATTAAATAATAAATTACCTACCCTTAAACCCATGGCAAAACAGATAACAAAAACAAATAACATAATAAAATCAAGAGGTTCCTGTAGAGTACTACAGATATCTAGGATGCTAACACCTTCCCTAGGTATAACCAACCCCCGAACTTAGAATCTTAGTGCATTTGCATTGCATTGTGGGTATTCGGTTTTTTCTCCCTTCCCTTGGATAAAATCAAAGACCGGTGGTGACATTAAAAATGCGATCCTAGTTAACAAATAACTATGGTATCCAATTTTCACCGCGACAGAAATGGCGACTTCACTGGGGACTCTCATAAGAGGGTTCCCCCTAACTTGTTTAATTATGTTTTTTGTTTGTATTTGTTATGTTTGCTTGGGTTATTATTTGTGTGGTGAGACAAAGTCCTACACCCGGACTAGAGTGAAAATTATGATAGGAACGGTGAGACTTCAATGATACTTTGAGGGAGTCGATTCCTGAAAAAGTAAATTGAGACTTCACCACTCAGTCTAGGCCCTCTCGAATAAAATATTTTTCCAACGAGTTCATTCGTGAAGACGATATGGTTTCGATCTAAAGGCCCTCGGGACTGGGGACCGTAGTTACCTTTAACCCAACTTGGCCTATTAGGGCGTAGTGCGGGGACTATGCGGGAGTCTATTTCTGCGATAGTTGCTACGCGATACTGCACTCAGACGAGATTCTCTTGAGAATACTATTGACTACCAAGTGATCTGGAAAATCGATAATATTCAAAAGATGGATTGTAGACTCTGGGAACTCTGTAGAACCCGTTCGGCAGGTACATTTGAAACTATAGTACACTCCTATGGGATGGGTAGACCTTGACTCCATCCTATGACCTTTCAAACCTAGGACTCTTTGCTTGTTTGTTTTGCTTAAGTGTGCTTTGTGTTGCATGCATTCATGAGCATCATTTCATAAAGTTTCATGGAACTTAGCTTTGTTTGTAAACATCATAAGGATATCATGGACTCAAAAAAAAAAAAAAACGCTGAAGTACCCTTACAAGAGTCATGATCTGGACGATCTAAGGAGACTGGATACCTTGTTAACGGATGAAGAAGAGTTCAAGACCAGATATGGGAAGCTTGATAAGGAACTTCTATCAACTCTATTGCAGCCTATCACTGTTGGTGCCGACCCTTGGAGAATAATCTCAGCTAATGGAGTTACTTATTCAAGACAAGTATCTATTTCTATCTTCGGTTAATATTCGAGCTAAAGGAGAAATTTTGAAAAAAAAGCTACTTCTTGCAAGAATAGAGAAACACCAAAATACTTAACCTACTATAGTCCTCATTCAATACATTAGAAGCTCAATTGGAAGAAGAATTCAAGTGACTCAAGAGAAGATCGTTGGAAGAGTCTCCTTAGATCCATCACTACTAGCTTTTATTTAGCTTTTATATCATGATTCTTGTAAGGCGTATGGACACATTGTAATCAATTTTAATAAATCGATATCTTAGTATTTTGATACTAATGGTTGTAACCATTTTAAAAAAAGCGTTTTTTTTTTTATATTCCTTGATGAATATAAATTGCTGAGTTCCATGAAACTTGTTGCATTAACATTGCATCATTTTGCATACGTCTTTGCTCTACCCTAAGCTCATTCGGTCTCTTATCTTTGTGTCGCTCAACTGATCTTCCGAGATTCGAACTTGAAGTAGTTACTGGGGATAATGGATAGAACACAAAATATGGATCCCATGTCAAGCTTCAGAGTGATGACTAACCCGATGTACGGTTTTTCTATTGATTACAATGCTCCACAAGTGGATGTTCCTTTTCGACCTCAGCCTGTGCAAGATAACTTGGTTGGTCAAGTTAATGAAAGAGCTTCCCATTTTCTAAGGTATATGCCGGATTCTCAGAACGCCCGTCATCTGACAACTATGGATGATCCTAGATTGGGAGAAATTGAAAAGAGATTTCGTGACCTCCAAGAACAATTGAAGATGTTGAAAGGACCTAACGCATCTGGTCTTAAAGCTCCTGACTTGTGTCTAGTTTCGGGCATGGTTTTTCCTCCGAAGTTCAAAATTCCTACCTTCGAAGTATACAAGGGTGTTAGTTGTCCAAGGTTCCATTTGACAATAATTTGTCGAAAGATGACTACTTATGCCGACAATGACAAGCTGATGATTCATTGCTTTCAAGAAAGTTTATCTGGGGCATCCTTGATGTGGTATATGAAGCTAGAAAGGAACCATATTCAGTCTTGGGAAGACTTAGCTAACGCTTTTGTGAAGCAATACAATTACAATGTGGACATGGCTCCAGACAGTGACCAATTGATGAACATGAGTCAGAAAAACAACGAATCCTTCAGGGAATATGCACAAAGGTGGAAAGAATTGGCAGCCCAAGTTTAGCCACCACTTCAAGAGAAGGAGATGGCTAAGATGTTTCTAAAAACACAGTCAGACTCTTATTATGTTAGAATGATAGGCATTGTGCCCTTAAAGTTCTCTAAAATTGTCGAAGTCGGAGTAAACATCGAGAACGCATTCAAAAGTGGGAAAATTAAAGACGTCTCGAATAAACAAGCTAATGAAGAAAAGTCTGTTAGTGATTCCCAAGAAGAAAGGAGTGTTGAAGTTAATGCAATTTTGGGCTCTCCTCAGACTTTGCAAGCTCCAGTTCCGATATCTTATCCTGAACGTCGGTATGCAGCGTCTGTTCATTGCCAGCAATCACTACCTCATGGACGTCCGTACAAACGACGAAAGTTGACTCCTCAGAACCAACGTCAAAATCCACGAATTCAGAATGTGAATCATCAGAATCATCGTCAAGATCAGCAGGGACCTCTGAACAGTCCAGAAGAAAAGACTCATTGGTTTGACCTAATACCAATGACTTACAGTCAATTGTGGTCTCACTTTGCCCGAAACTCAGTAATGGCACCCAGAAAGACTAGAGTCATGAAATCTCGCCCGCCTTGGTTCAATCCAGATACCAGTTGTGAATTTCATGACGGAGTGTTGGGGAATTCGATTGAAGGTTGTAAAGTTTTCCAAGAAAAGGTTCAAGAAATGATCGACAATGAAGTGTTGACCTTCAGGAGAGGAATCCCAGTTATAAATGGAACACCTTTATACTGAGAGATGTGAATACTCAAGAAGTCCTTTCAAGCCAATGGAATCAAGAGCAGAGCTCACTCCCAAGGCCATTAAGCTGCCTATTCATTTGCTTGCATCTTATTATTATTTCTTTGATTATAAGCATGTTTTACATGTAAGAATTTGTTACTTTGAATAATTAATGCAATGATAATGGTTGTCTTGAAGAAATCCATTCGTTTCACTCATTTTAAAACACTGTTTCTATTTTATAATGCCAATGCTGCCTAATCTCTTGCCTTGGCAAAGAATTGAATGGAGGATGACGAAATCAAACGCAAGATCTCGTGTTGTATGCTTTTGAATAAAACTCTGCTAGTGATATAAGGCATTGTTTCAAAATCCTAAACACCGAAGATATAAGGAGATAAACCCTCGTTAACCTTTTTGAACCTTTGAAGTATGAGCTTTCTTCTTCAAAAAAAAAAACCCTCATTATAAACCTGGGGCAGGGTAATTTTCAGTAAAAAAAAATGGAGTAAAATATCACGAATATTGGGTGGGCAAACAAACTTTGAGCCTTATACCTTTTGTTTCTTAAACAGTGAACAAAACCAAGATACAACCCTTAAAAGTCCTGATTGAAGCAGGGTTTGTTTCGAAAGCATACTCATTGAGATATCGTTTCCTGACTCCCATGAGTTATGCTCAAATTTGTCTTGGCATTATAAAATCAGTAATTCAACCACCAAAATATTTTGAATAAAATTTTCAAGACAAATATACGTTGCATTATCGGTTTCAGAATTAACATTTTTCTGCTTGCTAGCATTGCTTGACATCATAGAAGCTAGCATAAGAGCATCAGCGATGAGCTAGATCTTTTGAGATTTGAAACTCTGATGAGTAAATGGCGAATCATTTCAAAATGATGACCATACCCAGGGGCACGATACTTGAAGACTTTACTGAGCAGGGGAAAGTTGTTTCCCAGCTGTTTCTTTCACCGTCTGTCCCCGGAAGAACAAGTCTAAAGACTCGGTCATACAGAATACCGTTAATCTGGGGCAGTTAAGTCGAGATTTGATAAATCTCTCCAAATTTGAAGATTCAGTTGTACATAATACCGTTAATCTGGGGCAGTTACGTCGAGATTCGACAATCTCTCCAAGAGTTTGAAAACATTGGGACAGTTGGACGCCAAGTTTTCTGTAAAATTCCCTTGGGATGACTTCTTCTTATAAACCAAGTGGTCTGGGGCATTTGAGAAGTGAAGATCGCTTCTCAGCCACAACAATTGTTGTTCAAAATGGCGACTACCATGCAGGTTATCAATGCAGAGTTACATCGGTCTCATGACTTTATTCACTCATACCTCAAAGGGTTTCTATCCTAAGTGATGTGACGACTCCCCAGTAAGTTTTACGTCAGGTAGTCGCAGCTATTCCCCGGTGAACCTCTACTTCAAGCAGTTATGACATGTTTGATGTAGGATTTCCCCAGTTGGCAGCCTAAGATTCCCCAGTAAACTTCTTCAGTTTCAGCCTTCCCCAGCAAAGCGAGTGTTTATTTCACTCCTCTTTGAATTTTCTCACTATCTCAATATTCACCAGTGAAGGCGGATGTTTATTTCATCCCTTCGAGATCTTATCTTCGACACGTTTTCAACTATTATATTGATTCAAGTTTCCCCGATGAAGTGGATATTTATTTTATCCAGTTACAACTTTCATTCAGACTACGTCAGCTCGCAGTGGATATTTATTTTATCCCCCATGAAGTCTTTTCGACCATGAGTTTGATTCGTTCCCAGTGAATCTTTCTCATTCCCAACAGAATCCAAGGTTCATCTTGACAATCCTAAGTGAAGTCACGATGTTCATCCCAAGTGGAGTGTTCTCCTTTCCCCAAAGAAGTTTGAAGCTTTGAAGTGGGGCATGTTTTCGTATATGGATTTCCTTTCATCCCCAGTGATGCTTCTTATATTGTAAAGATTAGCCGAGTATTTGCATCGAGATGTTTGTTTTCATCTCCAGTTTGCTTCTTGTCGTTATTTTGTCAGCATAAGCATAAGCATAGCATGGCATTCTTTCATGTAGATTCATGGCATGTGCGCATCTTGCATCTTGCATTTTTGTGTTGTTTGTTTGTTCTTTCACTTTGGCTGTGTTTATCCCCAAGTGATCGGGTTTGTCTGCTCCCTCAAAGTAGAATCGTCAGCCTTAAGCAGAAAGAGCACACCCTTTCTAATTCCCCACTGGGTTCGACCCTCGTGGAAGATGGTTACTTCAGTTTTCTTTTCCACCTTTTGGATAAAGATAAACCCCAGTTGAGTTCATTCCTCACTGGATAGGTTCTTGTTTGACCGTTTCTTTCCAGTTATTTCCTGGATTGAACTTTGGTCCCTGACAATCACAATTTTGGATATCCCTAGGCTATTGAACCTAGATCAAGCGTACATTTATTTTGCGCCCTATCTCTCCAAGAAGAGTTTATTCGAAGATCTCGATGGAAGACATAAGTTATTCCTCCAGCAGTATTATGGGATTTAAATCTAGACAACAAGTGGTAGCTCTTTATTTGAGCTCTATTTTCTATCCGGATGATAAATGACAATCTCCTCAAGACATTTTGTCTATCCCTGGTGAAGTTATCAAGGTTACCAACCATCCTCCATCAAATATTATCTCACCGGAAATCCGTCAGAGAAACTTATTGAAGACTTTACCAGTACTCTCTTTATTTGAGAATCTCTATTACAAGAATTTTACTAGCTTCAACACAGTTTCCAGCTGCAGCAGTATTACTTCTTAGTGGTATTCTCCCCAGTGGGTCCACAATTCAATTTGCCGCCATCAAATGGCGTCTCTTCGAGAAGTTTGGTGAAGATTCAAATGATCTTACTCTTTATTTGAGAAGACACATTTTACAAGTCAGCCGGCCCACATCTCTTTTGAAGATCCTCGGTGAAGCTTCCAGGATATCGGCAGTAGATTCCCTGGTTTATTTTAAATTTTGACAAACAGTCGTCTCTTTCCAGGATCTCGGCAGTAGATTCCCTGGTTTACATTAAACTTCGAAAAACAGTCATTTATTTCCCTGGTTATTCTAGGCAGAATATTTCCAGAAGACCTCAGCAGTAGGTATTTCCTGGTTATTCTCGGAAGTAGATTTCCAGAAAACCTCGACAGAAGGTATTTCATTTTTATTTTCCTGGTTATTCTCGGTAGTAGATTTCCAGAAGACCTCGGCAGTAGATATTTCATTTTAAATTCTCTGGTTATTTTCGGTAGTAGATTTCCGGCAAACTTCGACATACATTCGTTTCTCTTCAGGATCTCAGCAGTAGATTCCCTGGTTTATTTTAAACTTCGACCAACAATCACTTATTTCCAGGATCTCGGCAGTAGATTCCCTGGTTTACTTTTATTTTGAAAAACAGTCATTTATTTCCAGGATCTCGGCAGTAGATTCCCTGGTTAATTCTACATTTTGACAAACAGTCATTTCTTTTCTCAGCAGATTCCCCAGTATCTTTGATAATGGACACATTTTTCAATCAAACCTTCGGATAAGGTATTCTCATAAGAGGTTCTAAGTCTCAACAATAGACTCCTCCAGTTGATATTTCTTGAAGGTTCCTCCGGTTGACCACGACAACAAGTTCTTCAAGTGGATTTTGTTAGAAGATTTCATCGCAAGTTCATCACCTTATGCTTAAGATACCTTGTGATTGTCAGTTGGTAGTCTCTTTTCCCCTAGTGGAGTTAGGTTTTTCCCGTGGAGTCTTGCCTTACTGGGTCGTCCTCGTCGGGTCCTTCTTTCTTTGTGTTTCAACATCAATTTTCCCCTGTGCGTTATTCCTCACAGAATCTCTGTCTTGCATTTCATGGCATAGCATGTGCATTTGGTGGCATCTTAGGGCCAAAAATTTGTGCATGTTTGTATTTAAGTCCCTCCTATCTCGTCGAGATGAAGATGCCAATCTTCATATCTCCGAATAGAAGAAACTTAAATAGGGGCATCTGTTGCACGCTAATTTTTTACCCTAAGATCCCTTGTTCTTTGCATAACATCTTAGGCCAATCATTCGTGCATAACTAACGATTTTATTTAGACTTTGTTGTTGGTGCTATTTGTGAAATTAGGGTTGTTGATTCAAAGGCCATGAGGCTGTGTGTGCTCATGTAGATTATAGTCTTTGCAAGTTGTGTTCTGTTCCTGTGGAGATAAAGAAAAGATGTGCCCTCATTTCTCATAACTAAATAATTATGACATGATCTTTCGCCTATGTTGTATGATGTCATCATTTCCAAGATAAGTTGGTCAGAAAGTTCGTGGCGTGTTGGAATTAAAATAATGATGAACAAGTCCGTGATTGGGTCTTTGCACTTCAACGATTACTCGTGATTTCAAGATGTTTGAGATAGCCCAAGTGGTTTTAAGTCAAAGTGATGCTACAAGTCATGAGGATTATTTTGCGCCAAAAGTTACATGTTCAAGGTTATTGCAATTCACATTCAAAACTTACAAACCATCTTTCAAAAAGATTCAAATTTGAGCTTAAGGAAATTTGAAGATTATGATATTTGGAAATCAAAGATTTCATATGTTAAAGTGCAAGCCACTCTCGTTGCAAATTTCATTCAAGATCCAATGCTACTGTCAAGGATAGCTTGTTAAATGAAAAGACAACTTGCTTCTGCTTCATATTACCACGCGTAGGAGAACATATCAAAATCTAATCTCAACCATAAGCATGGACCTAGGTGCGAGTAGAAACAATGCAAGATTTTGGCACTATATCTTACAAGTTACAAAAGAGGTAGCCAAGTAATAAATTGAACAGTGAGTTACGTAAAATGTGGCATAGTCGGACTTATTAATCTGTAAAGTTATATTCCAAATCATCATTGCCATGATGCAAAGACATATCAAGTCCACTTCATTCAAGCCATAAGAACGTAATTAGTATTGAACTGCTAACTTCCCGCGCTGTTATTTCAACAAAGATGGTGTCAATACTAGAGGCATCCAAGCTTCTCAAGATAACATACACATTGACTCAAACAAGTGTCAAATTCCTAACTACGTTGACAACTTCTAATTAAAAATTGCCACAAGATCCCACTTTTGAGGCCTTTCACATTTGCCTGTACTAAGTTATATAAAAAAAGGGAATTGATTAGCATTAGAGGCCACGATTACACAGAATAATTCCTATCCAACTATCATTCTCTTGATACGTGATTTATCAAGTAGACCTCCCTTTTTCTGCCTGATCTTCCAATTGCAGCCGAGATTCAGAGTATTTACCACCCCCACATTAGCAGACAACTGAATATACTTCTGCCATGTCCACGTTTGTTGATGAATTTCCAGTCAATAATGCATTAACTTCATGACAAATCTGCCAAGGGTCTTGTCGATTACGCCATTGTTCGCAAAGTGACTCAGAGTGGATTCACTAAGTCCGTGATTTGAAATTGAAGTTCCTGTTATATCCACAAAACCAATCAAGACAGCCCGCTGCCATCACCTGTCGGGAATGAGTTCAAATCAGCTTCAAGCCATTACAATCAATTTAAATAGTATAAACCATGCAAATACGTCATATCGAAGTCGTGTGATGATGATCAAATCTAAGAAAATGCAAGGACATATGCAGCAGCCGTACACAAGCAATTTCAATAACGACTGCAAATTCAAGAACAAATGATACGGAAGAAATCGTGTGAACCTCTCAGAGTTTGTTCCAAAATCATATCTATCCTACCTTCTGCCATCAACGCCAAGATAGTTAATTCTCGACACAACTCGATTTGCGCAGATCAAAGTTAACCTACAAAAAATCAGATGTACGGAAAGTGTCACAAAAGAAACAAAGTTATTACGGTCTTTTGAAAACGGAGATAAGATCAGCATCAATGTAAAATTAACAAAATCGAGGAGCAAATCGTAAAAGATGTTGTTTGTGAGTAGCAATTCAACTAGGGATGATAGAGCTGAGATGGTACCTTCCAGAAGAATTGATGTCTGGTGTAGTATCCCAAGATCAAACTTCAGAACACACCAAGCTAACACAAAGGACGTTACCGCGCCACCACGGTCATGCGAACTTCCCCAAGCTTTTCCAAACCGTGCTCACAGGACATTATGCGCAAGCACGAGCGTAATAAGAAGCCTTTGAGATCCTGCACAAAACCAGAGCTTAAATACAAATTAATTCAAACGTCATGAAGACGACATCACTTGCAAAAGGATTCACAGACAAAAAGCTTCCAAAATCATCACAACGCACGTGGTGTGCATACTTGAAAAGAAAGACAAAAGGATTAGAAACTATCACAAGGAAGCTCATGACATTAAGAAGAATAAAAAGGCAATGAACAATTACAAGGCAAGGTCTTCCTAGGTTACTCGTTCAAACATACTTTGGATTGAGGCATGAGCAGTCTTTAGTACCCCTCCACTTGATCAAGCCACAACCATTTCCTTTTGAGCCTCCTAAACCAGCAATTGGCGAAAGTAAGCAAACGCGATCAACCAAATACAGCCACACCCTGTGAATCAAGTTAAAGTAGACGTAGATAATTGGGATAAAAATTAAATGGGGTTGTAATACCCCAAAATTTGCTCTCCCTCTTTGTCATCATAGCATGGCATTATCATTTATCATATCATATCCATCTCATTAGCATTGCATTGCATTTAATATAGAAAAATGAAGCATGGCATCCTTCTTACCATCAGGGCATGGATCAGGTGGAAGGTGGACAATCAAGGGATCATTCAAAGCACAAAAAGGTCAATCAAGTGCCCTCAAGGCAAGCCAAGAGGTCTTTCATGTCTCATACCATCTCAATTGATCATCCACAACCTCAAGGATAAGAGATACAATGGGAGATTGAAGCACTACATCTTTCACTATGCAAGAGGTTCAAAAACTGAAGGAAAACCCTCAAAAGAGCTAGCTCATTGATCCAAAATCATCCTCAAATGGCATATATCATCATCCTTTAAGAAGGTACACAACATACTCTGAGGAATTTGAAATTGAAGACTGCACATTTTTCTCCTAGGAGGTGGGCACCAAAACTAGGGTTTCCCATTAAATCAGGGAATCTTTGATTTTTCGGACAAAATTTGATGTCATGGTATTTCATATGTCCCTAAGTGTATGGAGGTGGAAAATTGCTTCTCAATTGGTTTTGGAAGTGTTTCAATTGGAAGAAAGATCAAAAATCAGGAAATTTGGGGCCAAGTCAAATAATCAGAGGAAAAAGTCAACTCTTGACTTTTTGAGCCCAAAATCATGAAATTCATGTTACATATGTCCAATGTACAAAATTTGATCAAGAAACTCCAAAGGAATCATGAAAAAATCAAGATGTAAAAAGTTGCCATTTTTGGGTGAAGAAGGGTTACTAAATATAGCAAGTTTTGGCCATTTTGCATCAGAGTTTGAGCCAAGTCCATTTAAAATTGAAACACCAAATGAAAATTCCACTCGGCCACAACAAAAGATCTTGTTTTAAGCTCCAAATCCATGGGTAGAACATCTCCATTGGATAAAAATTGAGTGAGATATGATTGATCAAAGTTTGAGCAAAGTAGGTTCAAAACTAGGTCATGACCAAGATTTTCAGGGCACGCGCGCAGTCATTTTAACAAACATGTGGTGGGCCAAATGTCCACTCATTTTTCTCATGGTTAAAGGCCTCAAATGAAAAATCTTTCGACCTGAAAGTTGTTCCTCTAGGTGAGATCTTTAAGATTGGTGTTCATGTTTTTTTCACTTGATCAAAGGGGAAGAAGTTATGTTGAGTCCAATGTGCTTTGATCATGCTGAAAACCTAGGGGCCATGTTACCTTGTCAACCAACCTTTGCCACGCCCTCATACCAGTTCCAAACCTATGTGTTATAAGTCTTTTTTCAACTTGTTCCAAGCATCGTTTCACTTCATTTTTCATACCAAACATGTAGCATTACATCTCCCCTTTCCAATGACTCCAAAAACACACCAATTCATTCATTGAGCAGAGAGAAAAACTTCCTCAAACCACCTCATGTTGGCACTGGTGCATTGACAGTTTAGTGCATGATTTTGGCTCAGTCATCCCACAAACACTTCACGAATTTTATTTCCCCATTTAGTCAAGCATATGTTACTTACACAATGCATACTATCACGTGCCATACATGGGAATAGAAAGAACAAACTTGCTTAGCAAGCTTCTGTCACAATAACCTCACCACCTCAGCTTCACTCTCATCCTCACCACAACTGTTATGAGCTTGACCTCACCATAACCCAACCTTGGCTACTCGCCCCTAACTAACTTGACTCAGTTAGTTAGGGTGGACTCAGTTTAACCACCTTGACTCATTTAACTCAACTCACTCGAACCTGGTTAGAGTTTACTATAAAACCAAACCTCACTCTCTAATTTCATTTTCAGCTTCATTCTTCCACATTCTCTCCAAAAACTCTCTCTGCTCTACTCTTAACATCACCATTGCAAGGAATCCTCGAGTTCACATTGTTCATCCTCCTCCTAAATCTTCTATGATTCTCTCTCAACTTCACCAAAGAGCAACTGATTTTTGAGCTTGGATCTCATTTCTTCTCCACTGAATCATCATCTTCATCAAAGCCTTTATTTGGCCAAGTGAAGCTTAAGGAAGAAGCAAGCATTTCCTCTGGTTTTCTCAGACTCTACAAGAACTGCAAGATCAGGTTCCGAAGCTTACAAACTCTTCTCTCACGTTTACTTGTTTATTTTGTTGTTTTCATGATGATATGAGCTCACTAGGAGCATTTGAACTCTGGCTAGTTGATAGAGCTTCTTAGAAGCTTAGATCCAAAAACATAGGGCAATATGTTCGTGCTTGTTTCTTGCTATATGTGAATGGTTTGATGATTTCATTGATGGATTTGGAATGTACGTGATTTCCTCTTTATTTTGATGTATGCTACGTGATTTTTTGGATGGTTTGGAGGTTGTAGTTGCCGGAGAATGGCCGGAGAAGGTGACCGGAGGTCCCTCTCCGGCCGGTGAGGGTTTGAATTAGGGTTTAGTGCATTTTAAGTCGTGACCGTTGGATGTGTGTGATCGTGTGGCTACTATGTTGACAGCACATTAAAATTCACGTGTAAGCCATGTGCCTTATTTCTGATTTTACTTAAACATTGTGTGATGCAGTACATGATAATTTGTGTGTGACCTCATGCGCGTGTGTTGGATCTGTGTACTTTGACTTTTGTTTGACTATGACTTAATCTGATGGCTTGGATTGCTTTGACTATTGTTGACTGAGCTCCATGGTTGTTAATGTGTACTGCGCGTTAGTGGACCTAAGCTGATTTGTTATTCACACCTCCCTGTTTAGAGCCCAAAGCATTTTGAACTAATATTTTGCTAAGTTCACACCCCCATTCCTTTTTGCATTGAATTTTATTTTTCCATTTTTCCACACGTTTGCTTTTTAATTTTTAAAAATACTAAATAGCATCATAAAATTCCACAAAAATTCATGAGCATCATTACAACATTTAGAAAATTTTTGGTGATTTTATTTTCTGATTTTATGACTTTTTACCCCTGCTCCATGATTTTCTTTGAATTTCTTTGGTGTGCATTCTTAATGTGGTACATGATCTTGTTTAATTTTGTTCTTGATCACTAAAAATTGTTTTGATGCTCTTCTTTTTGCATTGGGTCATTATCATCTTGAAGTATCTTGAATGATTTTTATTTGATTTTTTTTAGTCATTTCATGACATGTTTGGTGTTCATTTTTGTGTTACTTGGTATGTGCATCCAATTTGACCTAAATGCATTGTTTGACATCATTTTGCCTTGGTTTCTTGTATGCTATTTTGGTATATGATTCACTTATGACTTGTGTATCCTTAAACCATGTTTTCATAATTTTCATGAGGCCATCTAATTTTTGTTTAATGCAATACATTTAAAACATTATAACATGTCATATCATTGTAATCTTTTGTGCATGTCTACATGTTTTCTTTTGTATATACTTGCATGATCATTTGCATACTTTAGTGAACTATTCACTTGACATTATAGGACATAGATACATATCATATGTCATCTTTGCTTGTTGATTATCATTTGAACCTTGTGCACCTTTAACATGTTGTGTTTGCACTTTCCTTTGTTTGGAACTTCCATCTCAATCCTACTTCTTCTATCACTTCTTAAATGCCTTGATGTGCTTCATGAATACTTGTGAGAGTTTTATGAATCATTTTTCATTTCATTTCAATTCTGATCCATGGATTACATGTTCCATTTATGCATATTTCTTCTTTTTCTTTTCATCTTTCATTCTCCTTTTTCTTATGGTAGCATGTTTTAATGCCATTGATGATGTTTGTTGCCTATCCACTTGGACTTGCATGATGATAATCATTTGTTTTCCATATGATGTACATTCTGGTTGTGGTTATAGGATTTGATTTCTCATTTAATTCTTTTGAGTTTTATGGTGCATTACATGTTCTTTTACTTCTTATACTTCTTGTACATGTTTACTAACCATGTAGGGGCTTTGGTAAGTTGCAATTGAGTGTGGATAAGGAATCCACATTCAAACTTCTTTCCTTTCATCTCTTTTACAATTCCATTTTGTGTTTTGTTAAGCACCTATGTGCTTTCTTTTAATAACTCATCACTTTCCCTTTTTGAATTACAATTCATCTTCTACTTTAGAAGTGAATTGTTTGATTCTTTCTTTCTTTAGACTTTAGGTTGAAACCTCACAAACCTTAGGATCACTCCCTTAACTAATCAATTGGGATTGAGTCTTAGTCCATATAGATTTTTACCTTTATCCTCTCTTGAGTCTCTCTTCTCATTTCTTAGAGGAAACTCAAAACATCTAATAAAGGCAAGCATTTATTGCATTTAGGCGTTTCATATAAAGAAAAGATTATAAGGGGTCTTCTCTTGTAATCTTAGAATGTGTAGCATATAGCCCATCTTGGGTCAATGTGTTAAACATTTGATCTTGTATGAGGGACTTAAATGCAATACTTGTTGAAGGTGCAAATAATAAAAAACACTTCTTCATTTCTTAATCAACAAGAACACTTAATAAATACAAGTATGCTAGTGTGTTTGAACCTTGACAATTGGAACTAAGTGTGGGGGTCTTCTTCACTCTTAGTGTGCTTTCTTACCCATTCCATCTTGGAATGTGAGAATGTACACATTCCAATGACTAAGATTCAGATACACTATCATATGCGAACAAATAAAAAACTCTTAAAAGACAAAAACAAACAATAACGTCTTTTCCTTCGGGAATTCTTTTCTCATCTCATTCATTCTCAACGCACGAACGCGCTCCTACTCGTTCTCTTGCAAGATGGTAACGCACTCGGACCAGCGAGCCTGCAACACCTGAGCCAGAACGTAAGCCGTTCTCTAAAAAACACAAACAATCCATCCCTAGTGAGGGGAACTACGTCGCTCTGATTCTCATGCTCCCGATGAGATACGTAGGCAGTGGGGTAGGGCCCATGCGAGCACTTATTTTATTTTCCCTACATTTGTTTCTCTTTCTCTTTCTCTTTCTTTCTTTCAGTTCCCTTTTTTCCAGCATTCTTTTCTTACACCCTTTGATTGAGACAAGCAAGCGTGGATCCCATCGGGTACGATGGACGCGAGGGGGTGCTAATACCTTCCTCTCGCGTAACCGACTCCCGAACCCATTTCTTTTGGTCGTAAGACCATGTTTTTCCTTTCTTTCAGGTTTATGCGGTGTTTCCTTTCCCTCTCGTGGGATAAATACACATTGCTGGCGACTCTGTTCGGTGCCACTTTCGCGCTTGTACTTGGATGAAAATCTCGGGAGCGACAGCTGGCGACTCTGCTGGGGAAAGATTGACCTATTGCTGGTCCATCCTAAGCGAGTCAATCCTAACGCTTGTCTGTTTTTCTTTCATTGGGTGTTTATTGTTGTGCTGTATTTACCGTTTTACTGTATATTACTGTATATTACTGCATTTACTGCATTTTAGCATTTTTATTCCATATGATATATTATGCTATGCTGGACTGTGCTGTTTTCTGTTTGGCGGGATGGGATTTCTGAGAGATAAGCCCATTACACAGGCTTGAGGATACACTAAGAATTAGAGTGGAGAGTAGTGGGACCTACGTGCCGTTTGGAGTGCGTTGGGTGTTCACGAAATTCACAGCTAGACGAGGCTATCTTGGGACACGTCGTGGCATGCGCATCTTGCGTATTCCAGGATGTAGATCTAGAGAGCTGTCGACTCTAGTGACCGATCATGAGGACCTTAGTGGAAACATCCCTCTTTAGCGGTGACAATGGCAGACCACATTCTGTAGCAAACCCATTCGCACCCGAGGGCCCACTTTGGAACTTGCATAGGATGACTTTTATTTTCTAAGGGGAGTCAGTGGATGACCTCTTTGATTGGCATAGCATTGTATCCTACGGGCTGAATGTGCTATTGCTTCTCAAACCTCCGAAGCTGACAAGCCTTATTTTCTAAGAACCACATGTGAGCATGGGCGGGATGTTTACAGGTTTGCAGGAAACCCAGCCTCCTACCTACCTTACTTGTGATTCTATGATGATTTCAGACATTGTATCCTATGACAGGGATTTGAGTGTTCATCTCAGATATTGCCAGATTCAGTACAGAGACACAGTGCACACAGTTCAATACAGACACCGACACTTGATTACCTGATCACATGCCCTTTTGCATTGCATTATCATATCATAACAGTTATGTTTGTCATTTTCAGGTGCATAATACATTTCTGATTCCAATCCATGGGTTCAACAGAGATCGTTGCCGAAAGAAAGAACAATGTGTCTTACAAGTTTCCAGATCCTGTTTTGGATTCATTGCTCAAAGTTATAGATATGGCTGGTCCGGGTATTCTTGATAGGTTTCAGAAGAGCTACGGGAATTTGGTTGGGATGGTCCGTACAATCACCAAGTATGAACATGATGCTTTGCACACTCTGCTGCAGTTCTACGAGCCTTCGTTGAGGTGCTTTCTTTTTTCAGATTACATTTTGATGCCAACACTGGAAGAATTCTCATTTATTTTGGGAATTCCGATCACGTCGGCAATACCATTCTTCTCTGGTAGTTCTCCCAGCGTAAAAGAAATTGCTGCTGCTTTACAAATGGATCAGGCAGTGATAAAGAGTGGTGTGAGCAGTAAAAATGGAGTTAGCAGATTTCATTTAGAATTTCTGTCTGGACAAGCCCAAGAGGCTGCTAGTGCTAAAAATTGGACGGTTTACAATTCCATTCTGGCTCTCTGCATATACGGCCTAGTTCTCTTTCCCAATCAGCAAGACTTTGTGGATATGCAAGCGACAAGAGTTTTCGTTCTTAAAAATCCAGTCCCTACTTTGTTAGGAGATTTTTATCATTCCGTGCACTATAAGAATGAGAAAAGGAGGGGAGGATCTGTTAGTTGTTGTACTCCACTGCTGAGTCATTGGTTTTTCAAACATTTGCCTCAGACAGGTGCCTTTGTGGAAACCAAAGATGTGGCGAAATGGTCTAAACGATTGATGGGTTTAACTGCTGATAACATTGTATGGTTTGACCACCGGTTATTGAGAATAGAGCTTGTCACAAGATGCGGAAATTTTCCAAATGTGCCTTTGATTGGCAGAAAAGGAGGGATCAATTATAATCCAGTTTTGGCCATCCGACAGTTTGGGTATGCTTCCAGGGATCCTCCTACAGAGCAAGATGTGGAAGAATCTTTATTCTTTACAGGAACTAAAGATGCGAAGGTGGTAGAAGTAGTGAATGCTTGGAAAGATAAGCACAAAATTGGAAAAGCAGTTTTCGGGAAAGGAGATTGTAGGTCTTATCCTGAATATGACAGGTGGATTGAGACGAAAGTAAAGGAATTGCTTTTATCCTTTTCAAGGGGACCTCTTTTATGTTCAGTACAGCCAGAACAACCCACCATGGTGGCTATTGAAGAATGTGAGAAGTGGAAGAAAATGGTCAGAGAGCTGCAGGTAGAAAATTCTGGAATGAGCAGATGTCTTCAGAAAGCTCTAGCTGACAACAAAGAGTTGGAAAAGAGAGCCTTGAAAGCGGAAAAAACCTTGGCTGACAAAGAGGAAGATTTTGATGACAGAGCTCGGTACTTTCGGAAACTTACTTTGGGAGCAGATGACACTAGTCAGGCTCACAAGATTACAAAACAGGCTTTAGCCCGAAGCAAGGATTCATTAGCTCAACTTCGTCAAGCTTGGGATGAAGTCAGAATTGAAAATGCCGAGTTAAAGGATCAGTCGAAGACTAAAGACGAGGAGCTTAAAAAGGCACATGAGCAGAGGAGAAAGTATCGGGAAAGTCTCGATAAAAGTCAAGAACAGTTAGAAGAAGCTAGAAGCCAGCTGAAAAATACCAAGAAAGAGCTTGAAGAAGCCATGATAGAAAGAGAGATACTCAAGACGCAAGCTGGCATAAAGAGACACAAAGGAATGCATGATGACGAAGCTCTTATGCTGCATATGGGTTCTTTAACTGAAGCTCTTGAGAAAAGGGATGTCTTGATCAAAGAAATGATTGAAAAGCCGAATCACCAGCGTACCCGTATACTTTTTGAGGAAGTCAAGTATTCAAGTGATAAGCTGAAGGATGTGGAATTGTCAGACTGATGTTCTTTTCCCTGTATTTTGTTGTTAATGGTTACCATCAGGCTTGTCGATGGATCCATTTGTCCCTTGTATTGCATTTGCTTTCTTAAGTGTACTTGAATACTTTGTTGAATGAGCATGAGCAGTTTATTCAGAATTATTTCTTATCAGATAGCCGCACACAAGCACATGACCACGATACGTCTCTTTATATCACGATTTCTGGTCTTCAGATTTCTGTGGTTTGGATTGGAATCAGGGTATAAAAGCACTTAGGAAATGACAAACATGGCACTGCATGGCATTGCATATCATTTTGCATTTTTGTTACTTGCTTTTCAGGTACTCGTTGCAGGGTCTCTAACCTTTATTTGGTTTCAGGCAGTATAGCGGAGAATCATATTCACCGATATTCGACGCGAAGAAATCAAGTAAGAGTCATGGATCAAATGCAAAGTGATTTGGCTGAAATGAGGGCGCGTATGGACCAGTTTATGACCCTCATGACTGGCATGGCGCAAAATCAGGAGAGATTGAGGCTTCTGGTCGAGCGTCCAGACAATGGGCCCGAAGGTGATCAGCATGACAATTCACAGGGACATGGCATCCCTCCTCCCGGTGGCAACCCTCCTCCTGGTGGTAACAATCGGGGTAATGGAAATGGTAGGCATGCTGGTGTTACTCTTGAAGATACTCTGGAAGACCAATTTACTCTGCTGGATGCTGATGTGGGTAATCAAGGTGATCGAAGGTATGATGAGTTAGCAGAAAAGATCAGGGCCATAGAATGCAAGAACTCTATGGGTATTGATGTTACCAGCTTGGGGCTGGTCTCAGGAGTCAGAATTCCCCCTAAATTCAAACCTCCTACTTTTGATAAGTACCACGGCAATGCGTGTCCCCAAACGCATCTTCAAGCTTATTTTGGGAAGATTTCAGCCCATACGGATGACGAGAAGCTATGGATGCACTATTTTCAGGACAGTCTGGCTGGGGCGTCCTTGACTTGGTATATGAAGTTGAATAGAGCTGCTGTGAAGAGTTGGAAAGATCTGGCAGAGGCGTTCCTGAAGCAATACCAGTATAATATTGACATGGCGCCCAACCGCACTCAATTGCAGGGGTTGTCACAAAATGCCAAGGAGAGTTTCAAAGAATATGCACAGAGGTGGAGGGAAATGGCTGCCCAGGTTCAACCTCCCTTGTCAGACAGAGAAATGGCGGATATGTTTATGGGCACCTTGCAAGGGGCCTATCTTGATAGATTAGCTGCTTGTCCATCAACTGGATTTGCTGATATTGTGATTGCGGGAGAAAGAATAGAAAGTCTGTTAAAGCTTGGAAAGATCCAGGATGTGAGTGGGACTGGCTCTTCGGGGATGAAGAAACCGTTTACTGGTAACCAGAAAAGAAGAGAAGGTGATACGAATGCTGTGTTTAGAGGACGAGGCAGAGGGCGTTCTCAAGCTTATTATCAGGTAGATGCTGTAACAATCCCCATACCGCCTGTTCAGAAACAACAACCCCAACAACAAGTTCAACAGCAACAACCTTTCTTCCAGCAAAGGTCTAGACAGAGGGATCGTAAGATGGATCCTCTCCCTATGACTTATGCCGCGCTGTTGCCCCGGTTACTCGAGTTAAAGTTGGTAGAACTCCGTACTATGAAAGCTCCGGTTGCTGGAAACCTGCCACCTAACTTCGATGCTAATGCTCGTTGTGAGTTCCACTCAGGTGCTCAGGGGCACTCCATTGAAAAATGCTGGGCTTTCCATCATAAAGTACAAGATTTGATTGATGCTAAAGCCATCAATTTCTCTCCCGCTCCTAATATTACTCAGCATCCCATGCCTGATCATAGTACAGCCAATGTATATGCTATTGAAGATGGGAGGAGATTGAATTTGGTGGTAGATATCCATCCAGTGAAAACTTCTTTGTTGGTTGTAAAAGATCGTTTATTGAAGGGACAGGTGTTCCCGGGCTGTAATCAGGATTGTTCCGAGTGTATGAATCAAGAGAATGGCTGTAATAAGTTGAAGGTGGGTTTACAGAATCTGATCGATGAAGGATGCCAACAGTTCGACAGAGTCGTGAAAGACACTGATGAGGTATCAACCGTGACCATCTATTACACTCCCGCTGAGATTCAAATGCCGGTCAGTGCAGTTCCCGTGGCAAGTGTTGCGCCAGAAAGGCCCAGTCCTGTCACTATCACGGTGCCAGGACCAATTCCGTTCACGTCTACGAAGGCTATCCCATGGCACTATGGGGCAGATGTATATTACGAAGGTAAAAAGCAGGAAGTTGAGTCGTTAGTCAGCCCAAATATTGATAACGTAGGGGGTGTAGGGGGCTTTACAAGGAGTGGAAGGTTGTTCGCTCCCCAAACCTTGAGAAGTGATAAAGAGGCAGAAGCCGCAGCAAAGGCTAAAGGTAAACAGGTGGTTGAAAATGCGCCTACACCTGAAGCAGAGACAAAGATTACTTTTGATAAGGAAATGGAAGAATTTATGAAGATAATCAAGAAAAGCGATTATAAGATTGTGGACCAACTGAATCAGACCCCTTCAAAGATTTCAATCTTGTCACTATTGATGTGCTCTGATGCGCATCGGCAGGCGTTGTTGAAAGTATTGAAGAGTGCATACGTGCCACAAGAAATTACTGTTAATCAGCTCGAGGGCGTAATCTCCAATGTTAATGTTAGCCATGGCTTGGGCTTTACAAGTAGAGATTTGACTGTTGAAGGAAGAAACCATAATAAGGCTTTGCATATCACGATGGAGTGTAAGGGCGCAGTGTTATCTCATGTACTGGTAGACACTGGTTCATCACTCAATGTCTTGCCCAAGAAGGCATTAATGAAGCTGGAAGTTGATGGTTTGATCTTAAGGCCTAGTGAATTGGTGGTCAGAGCATTCGATGGAACTAGACGATCTGTGTTTGGTGAGGTGGAATTGCCCGTACAAATTGGACCACAGGTATTCAAATCCACGTTCCATGTCATGGACATACAACCTGCATATAGCTGCCTGTTGGGACGCCCTTGGATTCACGGAGCAGGGGCTGTTACTTCCACTTTACACCAAAAGTTAAAGTATGAGTTTGAAGGGCAGGTTATGACGGTTTGCGGTGAAGAAGACATCTTTGTGAGTCACTTGTCCACATTCAAGTACATTGAAATGGATGGGGAAATTCATGAGATGCTGTGCCAATCATTTGAAGCGGTCAATATCGACGATGCACCTGAGTCTTCCTCTGTACCAGTTGGGGCCGGTACCTCCATTTCATCTTACAAACAAGCTGTCGAAGTCGTCAGGGCAGGCAACGCCCAAGGTTGGGGCAGGTTGATAGAGACCCCAATGAAGGAAGACAAATTTGGTATTGGTTATCATCCCTCTACAACTTCAGATGCGGGGAGCAGGGGACCCATTACTTTCAATAGTGGGGGAATTATCTACATGGACCAGTCTTGTGCAGCCACAGAGGATAGTGTTGACAGTAATTGTGACCTGGACAACTGGGTACGCCCTCATACTCCGGGACAACAAGTGCAGAACTGGTCCGTTGAAGAAGTCATCCGGGTTACTCTTCAGACAGAGTAATTTTTCTTTGTTTTTTCTAACCATAATGCATGTCAAAATCTTGCGCTCTGCCTAAGGCGTATAGATTCATTTGTAGGGCCACCATGGTTGCATTTGCAATGTTTAATCATTAATAAAGGACGTTTTTCAATCAAATTTTGTTCTCTGTCTTTCAGTTTTTATTTTTGCACAAAAAAATAAAATGGCAATGTTTCATTTTCTTTTGTTTTGCTTAAAAATAAAATTCTAAAATAAGGCATGAACCCGTTCATGCAGACTTGATCCTCCGGATACTACTGATAACGATTTTGATATGACTATGTATGACTTTGATAATCCGATTTATCAAGCCGAAGAAGGGGATGAGAAAGATTGTGAACTCCCTGAAGAACTGGCCAGATTGTTGAAACAAGAGGAAAGGGTCATCCAGCCTCATCAGGAGACTGTAGAAATCATCAATATTGGTACCAAGGACGCCAAGAAAGAGATCAGGATTGGTGCCAGCTTGCAAGCAGATGTGAAGCAAACTTTGACGGAAATGTTGCGCGAGTATGTTGACATCTTCGCCTGGTCGTATCAAGACATGCTGGGGTTGGATACGGATATTGTCGTGCACAGGCTGCCATTAAGAGAAGAATGTCCGCCAGTCAAGCAGAAACTTCGTCGGACTCACCCCGACATGGCTTTAAAGATCAAGGAGGAAGTCCAGAAGCAGTGGGATGCTGGTTTTCTTGCTGTGACAAAATATCCCCCGTGGGTAGCCAACATCGTGCCAGTACCGAAGAAAGATGGAAAAGTGAGAATGTGTGTGGATTATCGAGATCTTAATAAAGCTAGCCCGAAAGATGATTTTCCACTACCTCATATTGATGTACTGGTCGATAATACAGCTCAGTTTTCAGTGTTCTCATTTATGGACGGTTTCTCCGGGTACAACCAGATCAAGATGGCACCTGAAGATATGGAGAAGACCACGTTCATTACTCCGTGGGGTACATATTGTTATAAAGTAATGCCTTTTGGGTTGAAAAACGCAGGGGCAACGTACCAGCGGGCGATGGTGACATTGTTTCATGACTTGATTCATAAGGAGATCGAATGTTATGTAGATGATATGATTGCCAAGTCGAGAACAGAAGAGGAACATCTGATTAACCTGAAAAAGCTGTTTGAAAGGTTGAGAAAGTTCCGTCTAAGATTAAATCCAAACAAGTGCACGTTTGGGGTGTGTTCTGGAAAGTTACTGGGTTTCATTATGAGCGAAAGAGGAATCGAGGTTGATCCTGCCAAGGTGAAAGCAATACAAGAAATGCCTGAACCGAGAACAGAAAAAGAGGTTCGTGGTTTCTTGGGTAGATTGAACTACATTGCAAGGTTCATATCTCACATAACAGCCACGTGTGAGCCAATATTTAAATTGTTAAGGAAAGATCAAACGGTCAGGTGGAATGACGATTACCAATTGGCATTTGATAAGATAAAAGAATACTTGCAGGAACCTCCGATTCTAATGCCTCCAGTTGAGGGGAGACCGCTGATAATGTATCTGACAGTGCTTGAAGGTTCCATGGGTTGTGTTCTCGGTCAACATGACGAGACAGGTAGGAAGGAGCATGCTATTTACTACCTGAGCAAAAAGTTCAATGATTGTGAGTCCCGATACTCAATGCTTGAAAAGACATGCTGTGCGCTTGCATGGGCCGCTAAGCGATTGAGGCAATATATGGTTAGGCACACAACCTTGTTGATTTCAAAAATGGATCCTATCAAGTACATTTTCGAGAAACCAGCATTGACAGGCAGAGTTGCACGGTGGCAAATGGTCTTGACAGAGTATGACATTCAGTACACTTCACAAAAGGCCATCAAAGGAAGTATCTTGTCCGACTATCTTGCGCAACAGCCGATTGATGATTACCAACCCATGAAATTTGACTTCCCTGATGAGGACATCATGTTTCTCAAAGCTAAAGACTGCGAGGAACCACTTCCGGAGGAGGGGCCAGACCCTGAATCCAAATGGAGTCTGATGTTTGATGGGGCTGTCAATATGAATGGGTGCGGAGTTGGAGCAGTTCTTATCACGCCGGAAGGTGTTCATATGCCTTTCACTGCCCGTATAACGTTCGGATGCACCAACAATGAAGCAGAGTACGAAGCTTGTATAATGGGGATCGAGGAGGCGGTTAATCTACGGATTAAAACCCTTGATATATTCGGTGATTCAGCTTTGGTAATCAATCAAGTGAAAGGGAGTTGGTACACGCACCAAGCAAATCTAGTGCCGTATAGAGATTATACAAGGAGATTGCTGACGTTTTTCACAACAGTGAAATTGTACCATATTCCTCGAGATGAGAATAGGTTCGCTGATGCCTTGGCCACTTTGTCTTCCATGATCAAAGTGCAAGGATGGAACCATGTACCTAAGATTGAGGTATCCCGCCTTGACAGACCAGCATTTGTGTTTGCGGTCGATGCAACGTCTGATGACAAGCCATGGTTTCATGACATTAAGTGTTTCTTGAAAAGTCAAGAGTACCCGTCCGGGGCATCGTCCAAAGACAGGAAGACGTTGAGAAGGTTAGCTGGTAGTTTCTTCTTGAACAAAGATGGCGTGCTGTATAAAAGAAATTTTGACACGGTCCTGCTTAGATGTGTGGATAGACATGAAGCAGACTTGTTGATGATTGAAGTGCACGAAGGCTCTTTCGGTACCCATGCCGGAGGGCATGCAATGGCTAAAAAGTTGTTAAGATCGGGATATTATTGGTTGACTATGGAGTCAGATTGTTGCAAATATGCCCGGAAATGCCATAAATGCCAGATCTATGCAGATAAGGTGCATGTGCCTCCAAATCCATTGAGTATCATGTCGTCGCCTTGGCCGTTTGCCATGTGGGGCATTGATATGATCGGAAAGATTGAGCCTACAGCTTCCAATGGTCATCGTTTCATCTTGGTGGCCATTGATTACTTCACCAAATGGGTTAAAGCCGCATCCTATGCCAATGTTACAAAACAAGTGGTCGCTCGTTTCTTAAAACGGGATATCATTTGCCGATATGGAGTTCCCGAAAGAATCATTACTGATAATGGTTCTAATTTGAATAATAAGATGATGGCTGAGTTATGCCGGGACTTCAAAATCGAACATCACAATTCTTCTCCGTACCGCCCAAAGATGAATGGCGCGGTCGAAGCGGCCAACAAAAATATCAAGAAGATTGTGCAGAAGATGGTTGTCACGTACAAAGATTGGCATGAGATGTTACCATTTGCTTTGCATGGGTATCGAACGTCGGTACGCACGTCCACTGGGGTAACCCCATTCTCACTTGTATATGGCATGGAGGCAGTACTACCAGTTGAAGTAGAGATTTCGTCCCTCAGAGTCATGATGGATGTTAAGCTAAATTAGGCTGAATGGGTACGAGCCAGATTTGATCAGTTGAGCCTTATTGAGGAAAAGCGATTGGCGGCTGTATGCCATGGGCAACTATATCAGCGCAGAATGAAGCAGGCATTTGACCAAAAGGTGCGTCCTCGGGTTTACAAAGTCGGAGATGTGGTACTCAAAAGGATCCTTCCTCCCAATACAGATCACAGGGGCAAATGGACTCCTAACTATGAAGGTCCATTCGTGGTTAAAAAGGTCTTTTCGGGCGGAGCTTTATTGCTTACAACCATGGATGGCGAAGACTTTTCATCCCCTGTCAACTCGGACGTAGTCAAAAAATACTTCGCATGAATAGACCCGCTGGATAATAAAAAAAATCCAGGCAAAAAAGGGCATCCCGACGAACCAAAAACAGAATAAGGTTCGGGCAAAAATTAGGGATATAATTGAAAAGAAAATTGTACACCCGGTAAGTTGAAAACCCGAAAGGGCAACTTAGGCAAAAAAGGGTATCCTGGTGGATCGAAAACCTGAAAGGGCGGTCCACACAAAAGAGGGGTTTAAGCGAATGACTACAGTCTGAGTTATCTGTACCCATTACCGTTTGAACAACTGACATTCTGAAAGATAGGAATCGGTCTGATCATTCCTCAGAAGGCAAGGTCGGGGAGTTTTGAAGACATACTGGTCATAACAGAATGGAAACTCAGTGGAATTCCGTTTTCACATTGCCATTAGGATAGTTTCTTTTCTCAATTTTCAGCGATCACCTCTTTCCAGGGATTGCTTCCTGATGTAATTACCTATTCTGGGCTCTCAGTCAATAAATTGAATTTCAATAAAAAGCTTTCTATTTTTGTTTTATTGCTTTGTTTGCAAAAACGTCCTAATTTTTTATAAAACATTGCATTTGAAAACATGGCGGCCTTGCAATAACATGCGCAGAAAAAACATTTGAAATTACTTTGAATGTTGAATACTCCTGGATGGTGGATTCTAGCCACGCAATATTCGGGGCATGTGGGCATATTCTTTTGTTGCAGGTAGCAGGTGCGGATGATTTTAAGCACAAGACCAGTAATCAATCACCCCACGCAAAAGACTGGGGCAATTACGGGTAAGGAGACTGGCGTTCATCGTTCGGTCGACGATTGTTCATAACGGGTCGATATCAGTGAATTAAGTTCAACCGGGTACCGTTGTATCTTATTAAGTCAATTCTCTCATACAGTACTTCCAACAGCTACAAGCTTTTCTGTGTCGATAACGGTCACAGGTTCCCCAAAAGAGTGGTCTCGTCGACACCGAAACTGATGGTCATTATCCCCAGCGAAGTCATAAGAGTTTGAAGAGGCTAAATCTTCTGTAAAATCCTCTTATGACATCCTCTTCGGGGACGAATGGTTGGTTTGTCCAAGCATGGGACAAATTGTTTGTTTCCCCAGCATGAAGTGTGGATCATCCCCAGTAGAGTTTGAGGACGTTTGGTCTTCTGTAAAATCCTCTCAAAAGGCATTCCCCAGCACGAGGCGCTTTAAAGCAGTTTTCTCCAGCAGAGTTTGTTATAAACTCGTCATCCCCAACGGAATTGTCTAAGGGAAAGCTCGCCTAACATGGGGCATTGTGGTACTTATCCTAAGCTCGACAGTCGTATTCCTTAACAGACTACCGTGGATTTGCTTTGGATTTCCCCAGCAGATCTCTAAGGACTCCTTCCCAGCAAGTTGCAAGGAAATGTTCTAACCAGGATTCGCATGTCCCCGGCAGAGTAGCCTTGATCCCCAGCAAGATCGTAACTCTGGTAAGGATACCCCCACAGAGGTCAGCATCGAATCTTGTCAGCAATACTCCCCAGCTGAGTTGTTGTTCTCCCTGCAGAGGTTTATAAGATCGGCAGAATCTTTTCCTCCACAAGGATGGTACAGTCTTTCCCCAGCCGGGTCAGAAGGTGGATAACCCCTACAAAGGGTCTTGGATTAGATAGATCCCCAAGCAGAGTTTGTATGACTTTTCTTCCCTAGCAAGACGCCATGCAAAGAAATTCTCATCCCCAGCGGATTCGCTGTGACCAGAATTCATTCCCCCCAGCAGATGAAGTGATTACTGGCAGATTTATTATTCTTCAAGTCCAATTTATTAATTCGAAGCAGACGGATTGTTCATTTATTCTCCAACAGAGATAATATCCTCTCAGGAACCTCTAAAGTCAAGTCATTGATCATTGTTCCTCAGCAAAGTCGGCAGAGATGTCTGACACGGATGCAGAGTGCAATCCGGTATTGGAATTCTAAAAGTCCAACAGTGGATTGGCGAAAGGTCCATCTAAGGGTGGCATATTCTAAAAGTCCAACAGTGGATTGGCAAAAGTCCATCTAAGGGTGGCAAATTCTAAAAGTCCAACAGTGGATTGGCGAAAGGTCCATTTTCGGGTGGCAAAGCAGCTAAAAGTCCAACAGTGGATTGGCGAAAGGTCCATCTAAGGGTGGCATATTCTAAAAGTCCAACAGTGGATTGGCAAAAGTCCGTCTTCGGGTGGCAAAAGTCCAACAGTGGATTGGCAAAAGTCCGTCTTCGGGTGGCAAAAGTCCAACAGTGGATTGGCAAAAGTCCATCTTCGGGTGGCACGAAGCTGCAAAGTCCACCAGTAGCGTGGCAAGCCAGTAGTCGTCTGGCGTCGTTCAAAAAGACATTTCTAAAGTCCACCAGTAGCGTGGCAGGCCAGTAGTCGTCTGGAATTGCATAAAAGACATTATCAAAGTCCACCAGTAGCGTGGCAGGCCAGTAGTCGTCTGGAATTGCATAAAAGACATTACTAAAGTCCACCAGCAATGCGGCAAGCCAGTAGTCGTCTGGTGTCGTTCAAAAGACAGTTTCTCCGACAATGTTTCATTGAAAATTCAAGCTAGCAATGTCGTGGGAGTTTCTTCCTCATCATCCAGAGCAAATTTTTGGTTATATTTGGTATTCAATCACTATATACCTTGAAAGTCCGAAAGCAATTGCTTTCAGGCATTCAGGTCTACAGCGCTTGAATAGGGGCAGCTGTAATACCCCAAAATTTGCTCTCCCTCTTTGTCATCATAGCATGGCATTATCATTTATCATATCATATCCATCTCATTAGCATTGCATTGCATTTAATATAGAAAAATGAAGCATGGCATCCTTCTTACCATCAGGGCATGGATCAGGTGGAAGGTGGACAATCAAGGGATCATTCAAAGCACAAAAAGGTCAATCAAGTGCCCTCAAGGCAAGCCAAGAGGTCTTTCATGTCTCATACCATCTCAATTGATCATCCACAACCTCAAGGATAAGAGATACAATGGGAGATTGAAGCACTACATCTTTCACTATGCAAGAGGTTCAAAAACTGAAGGAAAACCCTCAAAAGAGCTAGCTCATTGATCCAAAATCATCCTCAAATGGCATATATCATCATCCTTTAAGAAGGTACACAACATACTCTGAGGAATTTGAAATTGAAGACTGCACATTTTTCTCCTAGGAGGTGGGCACCAAAACTAGGGTTTCCCATTAAATCAGGGAATCTTTGATTTTTCGGACAAAATTTGATGTCATGGTATTTCATATGTCCCTAAGTGTATGGAGGTGGAAAATTGCTTCTCAATTGGTTTTGGAAGTGTTTCAATTGGAAGAAAGATCAAAAATCAGGAAATTTGGGGCCAAGTCAAATAATCAGAGGAAAAAGTCAACTCTTGACTTTTTGAGCCCAAAATCATGAAATTCATGTTACATATGTCCAATGTACAAAATTTGATCAAGAAACTCCAAAGGAATCATGAAAAAATCAAGATGTAAAAAGTTGCCATTTTTGGGTGAAGAAGGGTTACTAAATATAGCAAGTTTTGGCCATTTTGCATCAGAGTTTGAGCCAAGTCCATTTAAAATTGAAACACCAAATGAAAATTCCACTCGGCCACAACAAAAGATCTTGTTTTAAGCTCCAAATCCATGGGTAGAACATCTCCATTGGATAAAAATTGAGTGAGATATGATTGATCAAAGTTTGAGCAAAGTAGGTTCAAAACTAGGTCATGACCAAGATTTTCAGGGCACGCGCGCAGTCATTTTAACAAACATGTGGTGGGCCAAATGTCCACTCATTTTTCTCATGGTTAAAGGCCTCAAATGAAAAATCTTTCGACATGAAAGTTGTTCCTCTAGGTGAGATCTTTAAGATTGGTGTTCATGTTTTTTTCACTTGATCAAAGGGGAAGAAGTTATGTTGAGTCCAATGTGCTTTGATCATGCTGAAAACCTAGGGGCCATGTTACCTTGTCAACCAACCTTTGCCACGCCCTCATACCAGTTCCAAACCTATGTGTTATAAGTCTTTTTTCAACTTGTTCCAAGCATCGTTTCACTTCATTTTTCATACCAAACATGTAGCATTACATCTCCCCTTTCCAATGACTCCAAAAACACACCAATTCATTCATTGAGCTGAGAGAAAAACTTCCTCAAACCACCTCATGTTGGCACTGGTGCATTGACAGTTTAGTGCATGATTTTGGCTCAGTCATCCCACAAACACTTCACGAATTTTATTTCCCCATTTAGTCAAGCATATGTTACTTACACAATGCATACTATCACGTGCCATACATGGGAATAGAAAGAACAAACTTGCTTAGCAAGCTTCTGTCACAATAACCTCACCACCTCAGCTTCACTCTCATCCTCACCACAACTGTTATGAGCTTGACCTCACCATAACCCAACCTTGGCTACTCGCCCCTAACTAACTTGACTCAGTTAGTTAGGGTGGACTCAGTTTAACCACCTTGACTCATTTAACTCAACTCACTCGAACCTGGTTAGAGTTTACTATAAAATCAAACCTCACTCTCTAATTTCATTTTCAGCTTCATTCTTCCACATTCTCTCCAAAAACTCTCTCTGCTCTACTCTTAACATCACCATTGCAAGGAATCCTCGAGTTCACATTGTTCATCCTCCTCCTAAATCTTCTATGATTCTCTCTCAAATTCACCAAAGAGCAACTAATTTTTGAGCTTGGATCTCATTTCTTCTCCACTGAATCATCATCTTCATCAAAGCCTTTATTTTGCCAAGTGAAGCTTAAGGAAGAAGCAAGCATTTCCTCTGGTTTTCTCAGACTCTACAAGAACTGCAAGATCAGGTTCCGAAGCTTACAAACTCTTCTCTCACGTTTACTTGTTTATTTTGTTGTTTTCATGATGATATGAGCTCACTAGGAGCATTTGAACTCTGGCTAGTTGATAGAGCTTCTTAGAAGCTTAGATCCAAAAACATAGGGCAATATGTTCGTGCTTGTTTCTTGCTATATGTGAATGGTTTGATGATTTCATTGATGGATTTGGAATGTACGTGATTTCCTCTTTATTTTGATGTATGCTACGTGATTTTTTGGATGGTTTGGAGGTTGCAGTTGCCGGAGAATGGCCGGAGAAGGTGACCGGAGGTCCCTCTCCGGCCGGTGAGGGTTTGAATTAGGGTTTAGTGCATTTTAAGTCGTGACCGTTGGATGTGTGTGATCGTGTGGCTACTATGTTGACAGCACATTAAAATTCACGTGCAAGCCATGTGCCTTATTTCTGATTTTACTTAAACATTGTGTGATGCAGTACATGATAATTTGTGTGTGACCTCATGCGCGTGTGTTGGATCTGTGTACTTTGACTTTTGTTTGACTATGACTTAATCTGATGGCTTGGATTGCTTTGACTATTGTTGACTGAGCTCCATGGTTGTTAATGTGTACTGCGCGTTAGTGGACCTAAGCTGATTTGTTATTCACACCTCCCTGTTTAGAGCCCAAAGCATTTTGAACTAATATTTTGCTAAGTTCACACCCCCATTCCTTTTTGCATTGAATTTTATTTTTCCATTTTTCCACACGTTTGCTTTTTAATTTTTAAAAATACTAAATAGCACCATAAAATTCCACAAAAATTCATGAGCATCATTACAACATTTAGAAAATTTTTGGTGATTTTATTTTCTGATTTTATGACATTTTTACCCCTGCTCCATGATTTTCTTTGAATTTCTTTGGTGTGCATTCTTAATGTGGTACATGATCTTGTTTAATTTTGTTCTTGATCACTAAAAATTGTTTTGATGCTCTTCTTTTTGCATTGGGTCATTATCATCTTGAAGTATGTTGAATGATTTTTATTTGATTTTTTTTAGTCATTTCATGACATGTTTGGTGTTCATTTTTGTGTTACTTGGTATGTACATCCAATTTGACCTAAATGCATTGTTTGACATCATTTTGCCTTGGTTTCTTGTATGCTATTTTGGTATATGATTCACTTATGACTTGTGTATCCTTAAACCATGTTTTCATAATTTTCATGAGGCCATCTAATTTTTGTTTAATGCAATACATTTAAAACATTATAACATGTCATATCATTGTAATCTTTTGTGCATGTCTACATGTTTTCTTTTGTATATACTTGCATGATCATTTGCATACTTTAGTGAACTATTCACTTGACATTATAGGACATAGATACATATCATATGTCATCTTTGCTTGTTGATTATCATTTGAACCTTGTGCACCTTTAACATGTTGTGTTTGCACTTTCCTTTGTTTGGAACTTCCATCTCAATCCTACTTCTTCTATCACTTCTTAAATGCCTTGATGTGCTTCATGAATACTTGTGAGAGTTTTGTGAATCATTTTTCATTTCATTTCAATTCTGATCCATGGATTACATGTTCCATTTATGCATATTTCTTCTTTTTCTTTTCATCTTTCATTCTCCTTTTTCTTATGGTAGCATGTTTTAATGCCATGGATGATGTTTGTTGCCTATCCACTTGGACTTGCATGATGATAATCATTTGTTTTCCATATTATGTACATTCTGGTTGTGGTTATAGGATTTGATTTCTCATTTAATTCTTTTGAGTTTTATGGTGCATTACATGTTCTTTTACTTCTTATACTTCTTGTACATGTTTACTAACCATGTAGGGGCTTTGGTAAGTTGCAATTGAGTGTGGATAAGGAATCCACATTCAAACTTCTTTCCTTTCATCTCTTTTACAATTCCATTTTGTGTTTTGTTAAGCACCTATGTGCTTTCTTTTAATAACTCATCACTTTCCCTTTTTGAATTACAATTCATCTTCTACTTTAGAAGTGAATTATTTGATTCTTTCTTTCTTTAGACTTTAGGTTGAAACCTCACAAACCTTAGGATCACTCCCTTAACTAATCAATTGGGATTGAGTCTTAGTCCATATAGATTTTTACCTTTATCCTCTCTTGAGTCTCTCTTCTCATTTCTTAGAGGAAACTCAAAACATCTAATAAAGGCAAGCATTTATTGCATTTAGGCCTTTCATATAAAGAAAAGATTATAAGGGGTTTTCTCTTGTAATCTTAGAATGTGTAGCATATAGCCCATCTTGGGTCAATGTGTTAAACATTTGATCTTGTATGAGGGACTTAAATGCAATACTTGTTGAAGGTGCAAATAATAAAAAACACTTCTTCATTTCTTAATCAACAAGAACACTTAATAAATACAAGTATGCTAGTGTGTTTGAACCTTGACAATTGGAACTAAGTGTGGGGGTCTTCTTCACTCTTAGTGTGCTTTCTTACCCATTCCATCTTGGAATGTGAGAATGTACACATTCCAATGACTAAGATTCAGATACACTATCATATGCGAACAAATAAAAAACTCTTAAAAGACAAAAACAAACAATAACGTCTTTTCCTTCGGGAATTCTTTTCTCATCTCATTCATTCTCAACGCACGAACGCGCTCCTACTCGTTCTCTTGCAAGATGGTAACGCACTCGGACCAGCGAGCCTGCAACACCTGAGCCAGAATGTAAGTCGTTCTCTAAAAAACACAAACAATCCATCCCTAGTGAGGGGAACTACGTCGCTCTGATTCTCATGCTCCCGATGAGATACGTAGGCAGTGGGGTAGAGCCCATGCGAGCACTTCTTTTATTTTCCCTACATTTGTTTCTCTTTCTCTTTCTCTTTCTTTCTTTCAGTTCCCTTTTTTCCAGCATTCTTTTCTTACACCCTTTGATTGAGACAAGCAAGCGTGGATCCCATCGGGTACGATGGACGCGAGGGGGTGCTAATACCTTCCTCTCGCGTAACCGACTCCCGAACCCATTTCTTTTGGTCGTAAGACCATGTTTTTCCTTTCTTTCAGGTTTATGCGGTGTTTCCTTTCCCTCTCGTGGGATAAATACACATTGCTGGCGACTCTGTTCGGTGCCACTTTCGCGCTTGTACTTGGATGAAAATCTCGGGAGCGACAGGGGTATTACTCCAAAAGTTGCAAAAGTTGAGAAGGAAAAGAAATTTGAATCACGCTTCAGCAGTGAGGAGTGATGAGCATTCATCATCCACGTTTTCCAAAACAATTATCAAACGGGCAAGATTTAGAAAGGAAAGGATCACATTAGCAACAAATCATACACATTTCAAACTTTCCAAAACCGGTTCCAATATGCCTCAGACAGTATTTCAAAAAACCTCCCAAATCAGAAAAGCACTTTACTACTTCCCAAACACGTCCAAATCTTTCAATTTCCTATTTTGGCCTCAGATCTGTTCTTGAATTAGAAGTTATTCTTCATCATTTTTGGATTAATGGGTAATATCAAGGGGATACCACCAGCATCAATACATTCCCAAAATAGACAGGGCAACGGTTCAACAACTTCAAACCAAATCGTATCAAACAAATGCAAAATATATCAGATTCAACCAAGTTCAAAAACTTGCCGAAATTAAAATTATATCAGATCATGGCATTAAACACGAAATCAAATCAGCATAAAGAGCTTCCCAAAAATAAGTTAATCATCGGCCTTATAAAATGGACTTTTTCTCATCAGAGACAACAAGAAAAACCCAGCAGAGCATCCATACGAAAATAACACAACAGAGAGAAAAGGCGATAGAAAGGCAACGTTCAAACTATTATAGATCCATCACCAAAATGTAAAGATCAGAAAAACAAGTTTTCATCATCTCATCAACAAACGAATCAATCACCAAATCATACAAATCCGTCATTTTCGATTTCAAAAAAAAAAAGAAGCAATCGCACAGACAAGAAGCAGATAAAGCACGCAAAAGGTAAAAGAGAGAAGGAACTCATCCTTGAAGCCGTTCGTGTCCACTCATTCCATCTCCGGCGGCCTCACTTTTTATGCTTTTCGCTTTATTCAATAACTGTTGTAAATGTAATCGCATGAACATAATGGATTGGGGCTGGGAATCTTGGGGCTAGGATTGTTTGATTGCTTAAAAAATTAAAAAAAATCTTTCTTTTTTCCTTAATTAGTAAAAAAAAACCTTTAATAAAACTTTTATTTATTAAATTTTTTTTTGAATTAAAATCTTTTTTAATTAATAAGAATTTCTTTTAATAACTTTTTTTAAATATAATTTTAAACTAAAAATAATAATAGGAATTCTTTTATAATAAAAAACTCTTTTTTTAATAAGAAAAACTTTTTTTAATATAACTTTAAAATTAAGTAATAATAAAACTTTTATTTATAAAAATATCAAAATTAAAACCTTTTTTCTAAATTAATATGAAATTTTTTTTAACATAACTTTAAAAACTAAAAAATATAATAATCAGAACTTTAAAATAATTAAGCGTTTAAAAAGAAAACCTTTTTTACTTTACTAATATAAAAACTAAAATAATAAAAACTTTAATACCTAAAACCTTTTTTATTAATAAGAAAAACTCTAACTTTTAATCAAAATAACCTCTAACATGATCCTCAATAATAACTAAAAAAAATTATTATCAAACTCTTTTCTTAATAAACCGCTCCCCGTTAGAATCCCTCGCGATATATCGTATGCTTGAGTGACGTGGATTAGAACCTTTAGTTGTTATGCCATACTTATGCGTTTGTGTGTTTACTATTGTATGTGATGAATATATGTTATTACTCAAACCTTTTCAAACTTATAAAAATCCTCGATCCAACGTCGAGCCCACTTTTCTACCCATGTAAGTCGATCGCCTTCGGGCATCGCATTCGACCTACCGATCACAAGACACAAGTCTAGCATCACTTTGCTAGCACCCTTGCCTAAATAATAATAATTAACCGCATAAAATATCCAAGGGAAAATCCCATGCATGATAACCATGTTATTGTGCATGGTGCACATCATTTGCATCATAATCGACACCCTTAAGTTAAGACAATTAGATAACTTTAGGATAGACTTCCTAAGTTAGTCCCCCTCCAACTTTGATTTCTTTAATCAAATTTTAGCCCACCTAATTCTCCACACAAGAGAATTAGATGTTAATCATCTCAAAGAAAGGGACATACAATCCCATACCCCACAAAATACAAATATTTTCAAAACTGTGGTGGTCTTTCTTAAGATGATGACTCATCTTCTTTTCCTAAACCTTTAAACATTTATATCCTTAATAAGGAACTACAAGTGCTCTGATTCCCTCCTGACAGGATATGTAGGCACAAGATACGATATCTTGTCAAACACACTTAGGATTAAATAATAAATTACCTACCCTTAAACCCTTGGCAAAACAGATAACAAAAACAAATAACATAATAAAATCAAGAGGTTCCTGTAGAGTACTACAGATATCTAGGATGCTAACACCTTCCCTAGGTATAACCAACCCCCGAACTTAGAATCTTAGTGCATTTGCATTGCATTGTGGGTATTCGGTTTTTTCTCCCTTCCCTTGGATAAAATCAAAGACCGGTGGTGACATTAAAAATGCGATCCTAGTTAACAAATAACTATGGTATCCAATTTTCACCGCGACAGATAGTCCTTGTTATTGTTGTATGTACACCACTATGTTTTTGTAACTTGACATAGTTGTTTTTTCTTAATAAAGTTGTAATTTTCAACATTTTTTATTAGTTAAACAACAATCATTAGGATTTAATGATTAAGAGAAAGTGAGAGGGGTTATCATATTTAAGGGTATACCTAAATAGAAAGTCATTGTGTAGTGTTTGGAAGAGGCATTGAACAACATATGGCTTGTTGTTGCTTGTAAGACTAATTGTCTAAACTACTAATAGTAAATTTCCTTTCTTGGGTTGAAAATCAACTCTCTAACCATAAGTGTTGTTGCATCGAACAAGGTTACCAATTATTTTATTCTTTATTGGTGATTCTAGAACAACCTGTCGAACCAGTTGTCTAGGAAATGATGTTCGACATCTGTCCTCTGAAGAACATAATTTCATATACAAAGACTCACGATTTCAAAAGTACCATACAAAATAGTAGGATTATGGTTGTAGCTGGGTCAATGCACATTTCTAGTTCAAAAGATAAAAATTATGTTGTGGCATCCATACCTTATTTTGGAATCATTGAAGAGATCTGGGAAGTTGATTTCATTAAATTTAAAGTGCCTATTTTTAAATGTAAATGTACTGATATAAACAGTGATGTCAAAAGTGACGAATTTGGTTTAACATAAGTGGTTTTACATTAGCTTATACGGACAAGCCCTTCATTATGGAATCTCAAGCAAAATAAATTTTTTATGTTTGTGATCCTTCCAACAAAAAGTGGTCATTGGTTCTTCAAGGTAAAAATATGCATGAGCCTAATGAAAATCTAGATTCAACCCTAGATATTTTTTAGAGTCCTATTTCTCAAAGGATACGTACATCCATTGAGGAAAGTATAGCGTAAGTGTATGCCACTCGTGATGATCGTGAAGAAGGGATATGGTAAACATAATGAAAATGTTTGTAAATAGTTTATATCCATATATGGCACGTTTTGGTTTATCAAGAATTTTTACTTTGATTCTTAACTTTAATTTTAATCCATATATGAAAAATTTATTCATTATTAATATGTTTTTTAAATGCAGACACATTGATGATCCATCATCTCCTTCATCAAGGGAGAATGATACTGAACATACCAAAAAGAGAAGTAGACATGGCACACGAATGAAACAATTGTGTTTACTTGATAATGGTGTAAAGATGCCAATTGATTTCAATACAAGGACCAAAATACCTTTAGAGGAAAACATAAAAAAAATTAAGAGTCATGTGGGTTCCATTGCTCGAAACAAAGTCATCATTTTGGGGGAATATTGGGATAATATAGATTCAAAAGTGAAGGATCAAATTTGGGTAGATATAATGGTATAATATTAATAATGCTTGCCAAATGTAATAATTAAATGTATAATTTTCGTACACTAACCTATAGGAGAAATATTAATGGCCACACTTGAGGAGGGACGTTGGCGTTATAGTGTCATACCCCAAATTCTGACCACTAAGATTTCCCATCAGTGTGCAAATCATCAGCACAATATGGATGTACCTTTGTACCTCATTAGTCTCCCCAAAGGTGGGTGAGCATTCAGTACAAACAGGATTTAGGGTTTCAAGCCCTCGCAGAGCTCTTAGACAAAGGATCAATCAAGGAATGACATGATCTTCAACTTGTCTAGCCTCTCAAATATCCACAATGGATCAAGAGGACTCCCACTTCAAGGATTAAGCACAATGCTGCTCCCTTCTAAGTGGATCAAGCCTCAGGATCGCCAGTTTCACCAAATTAGGGTTTGGTCGACTAGGGCCTCCAGATGGAAATTTTCCTCTGGGCATGAGCCAATGCTTCAAAGCATAACCTAAAATTCTCCATGGAACATCATAAACCCCATCATCAAGTCAATTTAGCCTCAGGGGATGCATACATCAAAAATCAGGAATTAGGGTTTCTCGACCTAATTCACCCCTAAGTTGACTTTTGGGACAAAACACGAGCCAAGACCTCAAGAGAGGATTTGAGGATCCCTAACACACCACATTGATCCATTTGCAACAATGGATTGATCCAAGAAGCTTAAGCAACAAGTTTCAATTTCATCTGAACCACAGTTAGGGTTTCGCGAGAAAAGTCAACTGTAGCTTTGACTTTTGACCAGGACATGCTCCCAAGCCGTGGGACACGATTAAATATACCCTATAACACCCATGGAACATGTCCATCAATTTTGATTTAGGTCAAGGACATGATTTCCTAAAGGATCGCACAGTTTGGAATTCATCTGATAAAAAGTGTGCACAAAAGTCAAACTTTGACTTTTTGAGATTTTTCATAAAAATGGTTTTTTAACCCTAAAATGATGTTAATGTGTGATTGGAATCATCATTCATCAAGAAAAATCAAAGAAAGTGGGATAACTTGTAAAAGGGGTAACCATAAAAACTTAGAAAATTTTCTAAGTTATGAAAAAAAGTGGCAAGGGTACCAACTTTGGAGGATCATAACTCCTAAACCTCAAAGCCATTTTTCCCCATCCAAAGATGGATTTATAGCCCTCATGGCCCTCTACAAAAGTGTCAACTACACTTCATCCCAATTCATCATGGATTTTGAGTTATGGTTGGATCAAAATGGCTAAAAACCTAAAATTGACATTTTTCAGCACTTAGCCAAAAATCTGCCTTGTGCTTTCAGCACAATGTCCCAACTTCAAGGCTGTTTTTCTCCATGATCCAAGTTGAACCAGGTCTAATGTCAAACATCAAAGTTGAAGTACGTCATCTAAGCTTTCCGGAAAGTCCTAGAACGTCCATGTAGCATACTCGAGCAGGGAGTTATGGATCTTACAAAAGGCCTTGCTGAAGCTGAATTTTTCAGGGCAGATTTGCACTTTTTTTGTGCCACACGAATTTTCAAGCCTTGTCATCAGTTTGGACACATCTAAGGATCAAATCCAAGTGGGATGATCTGATCCATGAACCTCCCAAGTCCAAGGAACCAAAAAAAGCATGCCAAAACCTAGAAATCCCTAAAAGAGGGACAAAACTCCAATTTTGGTTTGGAGCATTTAATGGATGCTTAGAGGTGGCATGGACTGAGCCATTCTCATCTGAAATCAGTCAAGACTTATCCAAGACCAAGGGAACCACAGCCCTGTGCCCTAACCTCTATTCAATGGCTAGAGGAGACTTGCATTTCCATTGGCCAACATGGAACAAACACCTGCTGCAGTTGCCATTCACTGTGGATCCCAAAACAAACTTGCTCCACTATAAATAGAGCTCATTTGTGTTCAGTTTGAGTACACCAAAGCCATCAAACAGATGCTTTCCTCAAATTCTCTCTTTCACTCCAAAATGCCTTCTTTAGTAAGGAAATTCTGAGTTTTTGAGCTAGAGAGCAATTCCACTCAGACTAATCACACACACACCTCATATATATCATATGTAAGTTGTGCAAACCATCAAAAGTGACCTATAACACCAACATCACAAAGTCACCTCTCAAAACCTCAAAATGACACTTTTTTTGCATTTTTCAAGCCATGTCTTGATTCAGTCACTTTCCAAACCAGATAAAACCTCAAACACACTCTAAATATCATCCTTGGACTGTCCCAAATGGTGCCACACATCTGGAACACCATTTGAGAGAGTTGGCATTTTGGCCACTTTTGACCATTTCGCGAGAAAGTGCTCAAACTTGCTCCAGAGGTTTCCAGCTGATTCCAACCATCCTAAAAGCTTCTAAGAGGTCATTTGAGGTTGTCCAAAGCATCAAATCATTTCTGGAACAAAGCACTTGGTAGGTTGCCCAAAATCTCCAAAAAAGAGGTAAAATCCACAACTTGAATTCTTTGAATCATGCTTTCCTTTGTGGTCCACATACATGCATCATATTGAACAATTCTTGAGGCAAAAATGTAGTCAGTAATGTGTATGTTGTGATCCTCCCACTGTTTGCATTTTAACATGTTTATATGTGGAATTTTGGTTGTTTTAAAATCATGTCCAGTTCTGGTTGTTTTGATTCCTGTGTTCTATACATTAAGTTTTAGTGTGCATGAGTAACACCATTGGATTCCTTGCGAAAAATCGGTCAAGATAGGTTTTTACGGACTTCAATTCCGATGAAAATTGAGAGAGTTACGCGCGTTGGAAATTTGACGCGAAACGACGTCGAATTAACGATAGCGGTTCTGGTTTTTTTTGCTTTGTGTGTTCTGTACAGTGAGTTTCCGAGTGCGTGAATAATACCATTGGATTCCTTGCGAAAAATTGGTCAAGATAGGTTTTTACGGATTTCAATTCCGATGAAAATTGAGAGAGTTACGCGCGTTGGAAATTTGACGCGAAACGGCGTCGAAAACAACGTGCAGTTTTGGTTTTTTAATTTCTGGATTTTGTGTGTTGAGTTTCCGTTTGTGTGAGTAATACCATTGGATTCCTTACGAAAAATCGGTCAAGATAGACTCTTGCGGATCTTGATTCGGTTAAAAATCGAGAGAGTTACGCGCGTCGGAAGTTTGGCGCGAAACGATGTTTTCAACTAACGCGCAGTTCTGGTTCTTTTGCTGCTGCGTTTTGTACGTTAAGTTTCAGCGTGCATGTGCGATACCATTGGATTCCTTACGAAAAATCGGTCAAGATAGACTCTTTCGGATCTTAATTTCGTTAAAAATTGTGAGAGTTACGCGCGTCGGAAGTTTGGCGCGAAACGATGTTTTCAATTACGCGCAGTTCTGGTTTTTCGATTTGCGTGTTTTGTACGTCGAGTTTCAGTGTGTATGTGCGGTACCATCGGATTCCTTGCGAAAACTCGGTCAAGATAGATATTTCCAGATTTTGATTCCGATAAAAATTGAGAGAGTTATGAGTGTTTGAAATTTGATAAAAAACGTGTTGAAAATTAAAGTTTCGGTACTCGTTTTTACCCCAAAAGAAATGTCGGAGATGATATTTTGATATCTTTCCTCTTTTTCTTACTTGTTATTTTCAAAACTCAACCAATTTTTTTTTAATAGCAAAAAATCATCATTTTCCAATTCATACCCCATAATATTTTAATCCACAAAAAATCACAAAAAAAGTATTATTTTTAATATATTTAAAAATAGTGTTTTAAATTGTTTTAAATGCTTTTAAAATGATTTCTTTTTTTCTTGATTTTTAAAACCAAAATGATTTTAAATATTTATGTTGATAAAATATTTTTTTCATAAACTTTAATCATTATTTAATGATTTTATTTGATATTTTTATCATTTTTTTACTTAATTTTTCTTGGAAAAATGCCTAAAAAAATGAAATTGGGGTTTTCTTTGATTTTCACCCTAACAAATCTTTTTCAAACATTTGGGCCTCTATTAGAGTGTAAGACCCAATCCCCTTTTAACCAAAACAATTTTGGGCCTCAGCTATTGTATAAGTCCCGATGCGTTAAAAATCTCGGCGCGATCGCCATTTTCAAACTGAAAATATTTTGGGCCTCTCCCTGAGTTGTAAGCCCCATCTTTTGTACAAAAATACACTTTGGGCCTCTAATAGAGTGTAAGACCCAATCCCTCTTTTTTATATTTTCTCATTTTATTTTATAATGATTTGGAAAATTAATAACTCCTTCAATTTTGATTATTTTTTATTGGTTCTTTTTCTGAAAAATCACAAAAATAGTAAAATATTTTATTCTACAAAAAAATAAAATTTATATTATTTATTTAATATAGTTGGTATTTTTGTGAATAAATTCATTTTTAATTGTTTTTAAGCATTTTAAAAGTGAATATTCATCTTGAAAATAAAGACCTTGGGCCTCCCCTCGTGTTGTAAGTCCCATTTCTTTTCTTTAAACTCTTTGGGCCTCTATTAGAGTGTAAGACCCAACCCCTTGTGTACAAAAAACGTTTTTGGGCCTCATTCGTTGTATAAGTCCCTCTGTACATTTTCAAATAAACGACGCGATCGTCGCTAGTTTAAAATTAACCATTGGACCTACCCTCGAGTAGTAAGACCCATTTCTTTTCTTAAAACTCACTTGGGCCTCTTGAGAGAGTGTAAGACCCATCCCTTTGTACAGAAAACCTTTTTTGGGCCACAGTCACTTGTATAAGTCCCTCTGTACAAACTCAATAGTGCGCTCACTGATAAAACCCTGGGCCTCTCCTTGAGCTATAAGCCCCAACCATTTTTATTTCAAAGCGCTTTATCCTTTGATTTTGAATATACTGTTGTTTTCAATCTTTCTTTGTTGAACAACTAACCAAACAGCATGGAAGCTCTACAACCGAGTAAGTGTTTACCCGCTTTCATTTACCGTTTTCATATGTATATAACTGTATTGTGGGGCTGTTTCACTGTAAGTCTCCTTTCATAAACTCATATATATATAACTGTATTGTGGGGCTGTTTCGCTGTAAGTCTTCTTTCATAAACTCATATCAGTTGTGTAATAATAGTATAGATATTTAGAGTTTCCCCGGCAACTACGTCTAGCATTAGGTAAAGCCCTGTTGATCACTCTGAACTTACAGTCAAAACTAGATCCACATAGGATTACCAGACACAGTCTTCCCTCCTCTTGGGGTTAAACAATATGGAGATGTGAAAGGCAGATTCTTTTTGAACCCTTTCTCAGACTGTCACTCTTAGAAATAGACTGAACTAGATCCCTAATAGGATCACCAGATACAGTCTTCTCTTCGGCTGTCCTCATTAGGAATTGTCAAGAAACTCTACTCCCAAAGATGAATGTATTCTCTGTGAATGGCATCTTTGAGTTTCTTCCAAATTCTCAAACTTTCCTGACTTGATCTATTCCTTGTGAATAGCTTGCCTTGAATTTCTCGGGGTTTGGGGACCCACGGGCCTCTTAAAAGCATCGGCCTCCTCTTGGGCATTGTACAAGGACCCACAGGCTTCCTAAAAGCAACCCCGCCTCCTCTTGGGCTTAGTACAAGGACCCGTTGGCTTCTTAGAAGTATTCACAGCCTCCTCTTAGGCTTCGTATAATGATCTCTTCCTCCGGGAATGATAGCCTTCTCTTGGGCTTCGTACAAGGACCTTTCGGCTTCTTAAAAGTTTCCAGCCTCCTCTTGGGCTTCGTACAAATTGTCCCGACGACCTCCTAGAGGTATAGGAATAGAACTTAGCCATCTTCATAGAACAGTCCTTTCAAAGAGTCTACTACTGTTTCTCAAAGCATAGTACAAAATATGAAACTCTAGACTTGGACAGTCTAATCTCCTTGAGTCTCAAAGACATTCTCAAGTGCCCCCTTCGTTAAATAGGAAGGAAGCCCGCAAACTCGGACAGTCTCAATACCCTTCAGATTTCCCGCTTCCTTAAAGAACAGGAATAACCCGGATCCTTGAAATAAATCCTTGAGTACAATGTTGCTCATATAAGAACTGATTTTCTCTTTCAAAATCCGCATACTGGACCTGTCACTTAACTGAAACAGTCACCATACTCTCTCTCTTGGGCTTTATACAATGATTCTCCCCAGCTGAGTCAAACAACGTTTAGCCTCTCTCTCGGGCTTCGTACGAGACATGTAAGAGACTCCCTCGTTAAGTCAATCACCCCTTTCGCCTCCATCTCGGGCTTTATACGAGATACAAAAAGGTTCTTATTGAGCCAAACAAACAAACAACAGCCTCCATCTCGGGCTTTGTACGAGATACAAAAAACTCTCTTGTTGAGTCAAATAGCCTTCATCTCGGGCTTTATACGAGATACCAAAAGACTCCCTCGTTGAGTCAAAAACCAATTTCCTCCCATAGAATAGGAGGAACTACGAACGCTCTGATTTCCCTGTTTCAGTAAACGGGAATACGTAGGCATAAGATTGAAAGAAAAATCTTAGCGAGCACAATCAACAAAAAACCCAAATCCCATATCTCCATCAATCAAAAGCAGTAATTTAAAAAGCATCAGTCCTAACATCCTAACCCTTGTTCCCCGCTAGAAAGTCCTAGAAAGAAAGAAAACCATATTGGCAAAAATACAAATAACCAGTACAAAGGCCCCCCACATTGATAGCATTCGTAACCTAACAGACCGCTGTTTAAACTCAGTATGCAAGCAGGGTTAATTGGAGACATCTATTTCCCTTCCTTCATCAGCTTACAATAGGATAAAAATGAATCGACCTGTAGTTTAAGCTCAACCGCAGAGAGCGACCAGCGCTTAAGAACCGCGTCCAAAATTGCTCGCTACAGAAAAATGGCGCCCACCGTGGGGCCGGGTCTTTCTAAAACTTTTTTTTTCCTTTTTTCTCTTCACTTATGTGAAAACCACAGATTGGGGCTTCCGCCGGGGAACCCATTTCTGTCAGGAACATAGGATTCTTAGCTTTATAAGTCTAGGATGATTAGGACGAATATATATACTGCTTTTCCTAATTGAATATGTGTTTATTTTTCTGCTACTGGGAATGCGTGTAATGCCGCATGTGGTGAGATTGAGTATACACTTAAGATAAGTGATGGCGACGGGGTCGACCATCAACCTCAGTGGAGGCATCCTAATGTAACCATTCTCTCACCTAGACAATGGGTCGGTTGTGATGCCTGAGAAGCTGAGGAGCCAAACCCTTTCGTAGTGCAGAAACTATCGGAAATAGTTGTCACGCGATACTACCCTCATTTGAGGCTGGTGATCTATTCTCGGTGAATGGCACTTACTCTAAGATTGCTCTACAACTCACTGGCGATCCGCTTGTTGTTTTGCTTTCCTGGGAGGAGCTGATGATAATGAGTACAAGTACAAAAATCACCCTAGTATAAACCTTTGGGGATGGGTAGAGCCTTAACTTCATGACAACGACCCTTTGACCCCATGTTTTTTCTATGTTTTTGTGTGCTGCATTCATGCATTCATTTGAAAAAACATTAAAACATTCAAAAAACTTCTCTTATAGTCTCTCTATTTTTCAAATTAAACTAAGACTGTGATTGCAAATATCAGAGAAGAGGATTACGCTAATGGATTTCGGTAGAAGGAGAACTCATACGTACACCTTCAAGGTTCCAAAACTAGGGGATTTGAGAAGGTTAGCAAGGATGATCACTAGCCCTGAGGCTTTCAGAGCCAAGTACGGAGGTCTGGTACCACTGTTAAGAGTCCATGTGATTGAGGGAATCATGGACGCGCTCGTTCAATTCTACGATCCGGTTTATCACTGTTTCACATTCCCGGATTACTAGTTTGCACCAACGTTGGAGGAGTATTCTCATCTGATCGATCTACACATTACAGATCGAGTTCCATTTTCTGGACTGGAAGAAATTCCAAAGAATCAGACCGTTGCAAGAGCAATTCATTTGGACGAGTCTGAGGTCAGGACTCACATGACTACTAAGGGTGGCATCCAAGGTTTACCAGCCCAGTTCTTAACAAAGAAAGCTCTGTACTTTGCTAGTATAGGGAACGGGACTGCTTTTGAAAGCATCTTTGTTTTACTCACCTACGGATTATTTTTGTTTCCCAACATCAATAACTTCGTCGATATTAACTCCATTAAGGTTTTTCTCATTGGAAACCCTGTGCCGACTTTGCTCGCAGATGCGTATCATTCTGTACACTTGGGAAATTTGTACAGCGGAGGGGAGATCACATGCTGTGTACCTTTGCTTTACAAATGGTTTATCTCTCACTTGCCCAAGTCTGCTGCTTTTTGGGATTGCAAGAGTGTCTTACGTTGGTCGCAGAAGATCATGTCTCTCACCAACTCTGATATAGATTGGTGTAATGGGATTTTTGAGGGAATCAGGATCATTGACTGTTGTGGAAACTTCCCCAACGTACCCCTCATAGGAACTAAATGAGGAATCAACTATCACTCGGTATTGGTTCGTCGTCAATTTGGATACCCGATGAGGCTTGTTCCGCGCAACGCTCATCTGGAAGGTCTTTTCTTCAAGGAAGGAGAAAGTGACAGAGCACTAAAGATGGAAATAGTGCACGCTTGGAAACATGTTCATAAGAAAGGACGGGAGTCTCTAGGAAAACCGGACTGTGTCTCGGTGGAGCCTTATCTCCACTGGGTACAAACTAGAGCTCTCAAGCTAAAGATGCCTTATCCTCGTTACGGAATTCTTCCGCCGAGGGAATCTGTCATGTACTTCATGACGGAAACTGAAAGGCTTCAGGTTACTCTCAACAAAGTTCAGTGGGAGAGGAGGTCTTGGAAGAACAAGTACCGCACCCTCGACATAGAGTGCATCAAAATACAGCAATTACTGAAAGAAAAAGATGCTCTGATTGAAATTTTGGAGCAACATGCTGTAGAGAATCAAGATGATCAGAGGAATTTACTCGCTCCTTTCACTTGGCAAAGGAATGACAACGCGACAGCGGCTCAAGAGCCCCGGTCAAAGAAAAGGAAAGTACCAGAGTCAGCACCCAATTTCTCTTCAGAGAGGACTCGGGACCCATTAGCTTAGGCTTCTGTTTCTGCACTTTGTAATCTACTGTATTTCCATTTCTGTAATCCTTTGAATTTCAATAAAAAAGGGTTTCCCCACCGTTTGATATTTGCAATCTAATTGTCGAAGTTTATTTTGATTAAACCAAAAGAACAATTAATATAATCATTGCATTCATCATTCTCACATCGCGTATTCTTCTTCCCTACGAATCTCACGTTTGTGTCTCGGTTCTAGAGTCAAACTGTCTCATTCGTCAATACTCGGGCCAGTCGTCAGAAAAAGATGGATGATCTTGAGGAAGAAAATAGAGAGTTGAAAGAAGAGATCGATGCTCTAAGAGAGGATATGAGAAAGCTTCGTAATGACATGCAAGCCATGGCAGAAGCTCAGCTACAAAGAACTGTGATCTCAGAGATCACCTCAATGCCCATAGTGGAGAAGAATGATCCTAGGTATCAGATGTCGAAAGATTGTCCCTGGGGCATGCCTGTCAACTATATCCCGGGAGGATATGTTCCGCCGATCACTGAAGATCAGGGAATCATGACAGAAACCGCTGGGCCTGAAGGTTACAAACTTCGGGAAAGCAAAGATGCCAGGGGCATACTGAAGACTCCTGAAGGTTACAAACTTCGGAAAACGCCAAGATTTACTGCCGTAGTCACGGTACCACCCCCTGTGGTGCACACTGTCCCGGAAGGACAGATTCCACCAATACCTGCTGATAAAAAGGAAACTATGTTCGATAGAATGGATGAATTCCGGGAACAGTTCTTGGAAATGCAGAGAGAGCTGCAAGCCATTCGCGGTCAGGATTTATTTGGAAAGGACGCCGCAGACCTCTTCTTGGTCCCCAATGTGAAAGTACCGCACAAATTTCAAGTGCCCGACTTTGAAAAATACAAGGGTAACTCTTGCCCTCAGAGTCACTTGGTGATGTACGCCTGGTGAATGTCAGCTCAGACGAAGAATCAGGACCTGCTGATTCACTACTTTCAGGATAGTTTAACCAGTGCCGCATTAAAATGGTACATGGGTTTAAATCGTGCCACGATCAGCACTTTCAGAGATCTTGGCACTGCCTTTGTCCAACAATACAAATACAATTTGGACATGGCACCAGACAGAGATCAACTCAGATCGATCGCAAAAGGACAAGGAAACCTTTAAGGAGTATGCTCAAAGGTGGCGTGAAATTGCCGCTCAGATTTGTCCACCTCTTGAGGAAAAAGAGATGACAAAGATCTTCTTAAAGACCTTAAGTTCATTTTACTATGACCGAATGGTTGCCAGTGCACCCAGTGATTTCACCGAGATGGTGGGCATGGGCGTACGTCTTGAGGAAGCCGTCCGAGAAGGACATTTGGTAAAAGACACTGGATCGACGAGCGGTACTAAAAAATACGGTAGTGCTCTCCCTAAGAAAAAAGAGCAAGATATTGGGAATATCTCTCTCGAAAAGCAAAGGCGTCGATATCAGCCGGTAGCAGTTGTAACTCCTACTATCAGCCCTGCGCCTATTTCTACGTATCAACCTCAGGTTGCGCAGAGCCAACCTAATCAGCAAAGGACACAACAGCCTCTTCAGCAGGCTCGTCCTCCATATAACAACAACCGTGCAACACGGCCACCAGGATTTGATCCTATACCCATGACGTATGCAGAACTGTTTCCGTTACTACTGGCTAAGGGGCACATCTAGACTAAGTCTCCTCTTACAGTACCGGAAAATCCGCCTTTCTGGTTTAAGGCGGATCAAACTTTCCCTTATCATCAAGGAGGACCAGGGCATAACATAGAGACTTGTCTCAATTTCAAGTCCGACGTGCAAAAGCTTGTTAGGAGCGGGGTCTTATCTTTCAAAGATACGAATCCTAATGTTCTTACGAACCCGCTGCCTCAACATGACAAGGCTGCAGTCAATTTGATAGAAGGAGAGACTAACAACGTCTATCAAATTCACGATGTACTCTTGTTGAAGACCAATCTGGTTAAGATGCATTATAGACAGAGTGGATATGGCCATGTGCCACCTCATAACTATCACCAGTGTGATATCTGCTCTAAAAGTAACCAGGGATGTTCTGTGGTGCAAGCAGCTCTGCAGGAACAGATGGATCTCGGATGGATCCAAGAGCACCGAGTTCGAGGAGTTAACATGGTCTATACGAATTCCAACGTCATTCAAAACCGCGACATCCGTGCGATGAATGTCAATTTGGTGGCAATGCACTCAAGGAAAAGCCAGTATCATAATCTGCAACGGCATGATTACAGTTCTTGTCTGACTTGCTAGGTAAACAAACAGGGATGCTCTTTCATACAAGAGGCCCTCCAGCGTCAGATGGATCTTGGATGGATCCAGGACTACCATGATAGGAATCCCTATCAGATCAACATGATTCAAATCTTCGATATTCGTCTGATGAATACCAGCCTGGTAGAGTTACATGCTGAGCAGGTCCGACTCGGATTCTTAATATCACATGATTACCAAAGCTGTAAAGCGGGTTGCGAAAATGATCAAGGTTGTACCCTTGTCCAGGAGGCACTTCAGGACTTGTTAAATCACTGGTGGATGCCAATCTATATGGATGAAGATACCCAGCAAATTAGTATCACTAACGGAAATCCTACTAGATATCAAAGTCAGGATGTCGGGTCGGTGGAAACAGACCTCGTAAGGTTGCATTGCATTCAAAGTGGACATGGTCGGGTGCCACTACACAACTATGAGCGGTGTGGAGTTTGTTCAGTGAACAATCAAGGATGCTACCTCGTACGAGCAGCCCTTCAAAGTCAGTTGGACCGCAAAGAGATTCAACCATGCTCAAGTTCTGGATCAGTCAATTATCTCGCTGATCAAATCGAGGATGTTGTCGTAATCTCTGATCATCAGAGGGCTGGGGATATTTGTGCCATCATTCCACTACTTGACGAATCTAAAGTTCCTAACCAGGAACGGATTGAAATTACTTATGATGGTCAGAAAAATCAGAAGGCTCCCATAGTCATCTATCTGCCAGGACCACTACCGTATGAATCAACTAAGGCTATCCCTTACAAATACGGTGCAACAACAATTGAAAATGGAAAGGAAATTCCATTACCCTCCGTTGTGAATATTGCAGACATCAGTCGAGTAACACGGAGTGGTAGAATCTTCAACCGAGGGGTTGGGGAACCTAACAAGGAAAAGGAACTTCAGACGGAAACTCCTGATCCACCAGTCGGTCAATCCAGTAATCCCAATCTTTTGAAAAATGATGATGAGATGCTGAAGCTCATCCAAAGGAGTGAATACAACATTGTTGATCAACTGTTACAGACTCCTTCAAAGATCTCGGTATTATCACTGTTACTCAGTTCAGAAGCGCATAGGGAGGCTCTACAGAAAGTCTTAGAGCAAGCCTTTGTGGAACAGGATGTAACAATCAGACAGTTCGATAGTATTGTCTCTAACATCACTTCCTGCAATAATTTGGGATTTAGTGATGAGGAATTACCCGAAGAGGGTCGCCGTCATAACATGGCGCTCAATATCACAGTTAACTGCCAGGACGATGCTTTAGCCAGCGTAATGGTAGACACAGGGTCAGCCCTGAATGTTATGCCGAACTCCACTTTGATGCAATTATCATTCAAAGGCCCTCCGATGAGAATCAGCGAGGTCGTCGTCAAAGCATTTGATGAATCCAGAAAACCGGTTATCGGTGAAGTTGATCTTCCCATAACTATCGGTCCTCATACTTTCCAAGTCACTTTCCAGGTCATGGACATCCGGGCAACATACAGTTGTTTATTAGGAAGACCTTGGATACATCAAGCTGGAGCGGTTACTTCAACCCTCCACCAAAAGCAAAAGTTCGTTCAGAACGATCAACTTGTCACGGTTTGTGGGGAACAAGCCTTGCTTGTGAGTAACCTATCATCATCTACTTGTGTAGAACCCGAGGAGATTATTGGAACGCAGTTCCAAGCACTATCGGTGAGCAAGGACAATCAGTTCAAAGAAGGAACTTCGATTTCTTCATACAACAATGCTATCAAAGCGGTCGAGAGTACCGATACAACCGGATGGGGACAGCTTGTCATTCCTACTGACAATAAAACAAAGAAGGGTCTTGGTTTTTCTGCAACCTGTACCCAGACAGCTGCCAACGATGAAAGTCTTCATCCCCTTCAAAACTTCTTCCACAGTGGAGGTTTCTTCACCCAGTGTCTCAAGCAGTTCATGCTATCAATGAGGAAGATCCCTCTGACACAGATGAAGAATGGAAGTCCTACCTTAACAAGGACGGTTATATGTCTCAGGAAGAGGTGCCTATGCCTTTTTGCTTTCCTACAGAGAGTCCGAGATTTATACCAAGATCAGACGTCGAAATGATATACGGGAATTGTGATCCGGAAGGATGCCGTGCTCCGCCAAATTCATTAGAGGAAGACACTCTGATGAAAGACAATTTTGACTACACCTACTATGGCCCAATGGATGGTCTGCCAATGTGGCAACCTTATCCAGGAAACTTGGGGCAAGAAAGTCATCCGAGTAATGAAACTCAGCTGAGCACCATTGAACAGAATACCTGTGTCCCCACCATGTCACGGGATCAACACTCAGGTCATTCAGAAACTACTCAACATGACGATGAATTTGCAACGTTTGCAGGACTTGAATTCATCAACTATGCTTTTCCCGAGGTCAACGTCATCGAGAGGGATGACTCCTCCAGTTCAAAAGAAGTATGGGACACCCTGGGACAACCAAGTGGAAAATTTGATTATATGGTCAAGTACACCGCTCCCGAAAGCTCTCGTATCAAGCTCGAAGACATCCAGCCAACTGGATGGGGAGATACAGCTGAGAGCACAAATGCTATCCAAAATGCAACAGAGGAATTCTCCTACGACAATTCTGCCTGGGAGACAGATTCCAATGATCCTTCTCCACCAGAAATCAGCGTCATTTCTGAAGACAAATCAAGGAAGGTTCCAGACTTTGTGATTCACCGAGGAGTTCGCCGCCAATGGGTTGCCGTCGAGGTTCCGAGAGTCGTTCATCAGTCAAAGTAATTGCCATCTTTAACCTTTCACCCTGCCCAGGTGAAACGAATGTTTTGATAGGGCTCGCTTTCTGTAAATTTCCCTCTTCGCTTCGCCCAAAGCGACAGAGTTTTGTTTTATAGGGCTGTAGTTTCAAGAGTCGACTTGTTTATTAATAAAATAACGTCGTTCTATAATTTCCGCATTAATTGATGTTTTCTCTTTTTGCTTTTTTAGAAAATGGTAATCCTAAAAAACAATTTAAAAATAAAAACAAGCAGTAAAACAAATACACTGCACACTCTTGCATTTTCTATATCTCTTCTAAACATGAATCATCACGTCATGCAGATTGCTTGTTTTAAACCCCGTTTAAACATACGATCTGATTCCTTCTCCCGACTTTGAGTTCCCGGTATTTGAGGCTGAAGAAGAAGTTGACAACGAAATTCCAGAAGAGATCTCCCGACTACTCAGACAAGAGGAAAGGTCAATTGAACCTCACAAAGAACCGTTGGAAACGGTAAACTTGGGTTCAGAAAAAGAGAGAAAAGAAATCAGGATTGGGGCACCGCTCAATCCAACTGTCAAAGAAAGTTTGATAAAGCTTTTCAAAGAATTCCCCGATGTATTCGCTTGGTCCTATCAAGATATGCCAGGGTTGGATACCAGCATCGTGGAACATCACTTACCGTTAAGATCGGAATGTCCGCCAGTAAAGCAAAGGTTGAGACGGACTCACCCGGACATGGCCATCAAAATCAAAGAGGAGGTATAGAAACAGATTGACGCGGGTTTCCTCGCTACATCTGAATATCCTCAATGGTTAGCCAACATCGTACCCGTTCCCAAAAGGGACGGAAAGGTCAGAATGTGTGTAGATTACAGAGATTTAAACAAGGCTAGTCCAAAGGACGACTTTCCTTTACCACACATTGACATATTGGTTGACAGTACAGCAAAGTTCAAAGTCTTCTCCTTCATGGATGGATTCTCGGGCTATAATCAAATGGCGTCGAAAGACATGGAGAAAACTTCGTTCATCACCCCATGGGGCACCTTTTGTTACAAGGTAATGTCGTTCGGTTTGAAGAATGTCGGGGCAACCTATCAAAGGGCCATGACTACTCTGTTTCATGACATGATACACAAAGAAATCGAGGTATATGTCGATGATATGATTGCAAAATCAAAAACAGAGAGTGAGCACGTTGAACATCTGTCAAAATTGTTGGAACGTCTAAGAAAATTCAAGCTCCGCTTGAATCCTAACAAGTGCACCTTCGGTGTCCGTTCAGGGAAACTACTAGGGTTCATCGTCAGCCAAAAAGGAATTGAAGTTGATCCTGACAAGGTCAAGGCCATTCAAGAAATGCCTTCTCCGAAAACTGAAAAACAAGTCAGAGGATTCCTGGGACGTTTGAACTACATCTCCAGATTCATATTCCTTATGACCGCCACCTGTGCGCCGATTTTCAAGTTACTAAAAAAGAATCAGGATTGCGTTTGGTCAGAGGACTGTCAAACTGCCTTCAACAGTATTAAGGAATACCTGTTGAACCCACCGATTCTATCACCTCCAGTGGAAGGAAGACCACTGATCATTTACCTCACAGTCCTAGAGGACTCGATGGGATGTGTACTTGGCCAACAAGACGAAACCAAAAGGAAAGAGTCTGCCATTTACTATCTAAGCAAGAAATTCACCGACTGTGAAACTCGGTACACGATGCTTGAGAAAACTTGTTGTGCTTTGGCTTGGGCAGCCAAACGTCTTCGCCAATACATGATTCGTCATACTACTTGGTTGGTCTTCGAAATGGATCCAATCAAGTACGTTTTCGAAAAACCTGCTCTTTAGGGAAGGATTGCCCGTTGGCAGATGCTATTATCAGAATATGACATAGAGTACCACGCTCAGAAAACCGTTAAGGGAAGTATTTTAGCAGATCATTTGGCTCATCAACCGATTGACGATCAAGAATCAATTGGGTTTGACTTCCCAGACGAAGATGTCATGTATCTAAAGATGAAAGATTGTGATGAACCGTTACCCAGTGAAGGGCCAGAACCAGGTTCCCAGTGGGGACTTATCTTTGACGGAGCAGTTAATCATTATGGAAATAGAATTGGGGCAATAATTGTTACCCCTCAGGGTACCCACATTCCTTTCACCGCCAGACTTACATTCAAATGTACGAATAACGAGGCTGAATACGAAGCATGTATCATGGGTCTCGAAGAAGCGATTGATTTAAGGATCAAAAACTTGGACGTATACGGTGCCTCAGCCCTGGTTATCAATCAGATCACAGGAGATTAGAACACATACCAATCAGGATTATTTCCTTACAAAGACTACGCAAGAAGGTTGCTACCTTTCTTCAACAGAGTCGAGTTTCATCACATCCCTCGTGATGAGAATCACATGGCTGATGCATTAGCCACTATCTCTTCCATGATTAGTGTAGGTCAATGGAATGACAGACCTAAGATAGACATCATGCGCCTTGAACGGCCCGCTTACATCTTCACGATTGAAGCAGTCATAGACGACAAACCTTGGTATCACAATATCAAATGCTTCCTTCAGAAACAAGAGTACCTACCTGGGGCATCCAGAAAAGATAGAAAAATCCTCAGAAGATTGGCTGGAAACTTCTTCCTGAGCGGTGACACTCTCTATAAGAGAAATTTTGACATGGTCTTGCTCCGATGCGTAGACAGACCAGAAGCAAATATACTGATGAAAGAAATTCATGAAGGATCCTTTGGCACTCATGCCAACGAACACACAATGGCGAGAAAAATTCTCAGAGCAGGGTACTATTGGTTGACCATGGAATCCGACTGCTACAAGTACATGAGGAGGTGTCACAAGTGTCAGATATACTCCGACAAAATTCATGTACCGCCATCACATCTCAAAGTTCTTTCTTCCCCGTGGCCTTTTTCCATATGGGGAATCGACATGATTGGCATGATAGAACCTAAGGCTTCAAACGGACATCGGTTCATCCTGGTAGCCATTGACTACTTCACCAAGTGGGTCGAAGCAGCGTCGTATGCTAATGTAACCCGACAAGTGGTGGTCCGATTTATCAAAAACAATATCATCTGTCGTTATGATGTTCCAAGCGAGATCATTACTGATAATGGTTCTAACTTGAACAATAAGATGATGAAAGAGTTGTGCGCTGAGTTCAAGATCGAACACCATAACTCATCTCCCTACCGACCCAAGATGAACGGAGCGGTAGAAGCGGCTAACAAGAACATCAAGATGATCGTTCAAAAGATGGTTGTAACCTACAAAGATTGGCACGAGATGCTACCCTTTGCTCTTCACGGTTATCGCATATCTGTCCGCACTTAGACAGGGGCAACCCCTTTCTCTCTAGTGTATGGCATGGAGGCAGTTCTCCCCATGGAAGTAGAGATCCCATCAATCAGGGTATTGATGGAAGCTAAGCTCACCGAAGCTGAATGGTGTCAAAGCCGACACGACGAATTGAATCTGATCGAAGAGAAGCGAATCACGGCATTATGCCATGGTCAGTTGTATCAACAGAGAATGAAGAAGGCGTTCGACAAAAATGCCCGTCTTCGTGTCTTCAGAAGAGGAGACCTTGTGCTAAAAAAGATACAATCGTTTCTCACTGATTCTCGGGGCAAATGGACTCCGAATTATGACGGCCCCTATGTGGTCAAGAAGCTTTCTCCAGCGGCGCCTTGAGACTTGCAACCATGGACGAAGAGGAATTTGTCTACCCCACGAATGTTGACGTAGTCAAGAAACACTTCGCCTAAAAAAAATTAAAAAAAAACGTCTCGGTGGATTGAAAACCCGAAAGGGCGGTCCAGGCAAAAATTAGAGACATGAAAAAAAATCATCCCGGTGGATTGGAAACATCACATTACAATCCAGGCAAAAATTAGGGATAATGGAAAGTAACTATGTTCAACAGAGGCAGGTCCCTCAGCAGTAGTTACATCATCCGTCAGAAAACTCCAGTCAAGGTCATCTTCGACAGAAGCTCAGGATGTCCCGAATTCAAAGTTGGTAGAAGGATAGTGGTCGTTATGTTTCAACGTAGCCCTTTTCCCTGTAAATTACCATTTTCTAACTTTGTATATACTCTTTGGAATCACGCGTTTGGCTGATTTCCATTTTATCAATAAAATTTGAGCCCTTGTGCTTTTGTTTGTAATTCTCATTTGTTTTAGCTTTACAGAATGACGTTGTTAACATGATTAACGATTCTTGAAATAAAACAAAATGAATTTACTTGTTAAAACTTTTTCTGCTTTTAAAATAAAGTCGGCAATTTCTTTTGCTTGTTGAACATCAGAAGAATCTCGATCACTTCTCCAGAAGTAAGCGAACTTCAAAGTACAGAATCAAAGTACTCATTCTACGCCAGTGCGCCTGATTAAAGGATCAATAGTGTCAGATGCGACTAATCCATCTGACATCTTCGGTCGAGTTCTCATCTCCTAAGCCCGACCAGCATGGTTCCCCGCAGGGACTATCTCTCCTAAGCAAGGCAGAATTGCTATCTTGAACCGGCGATATTTCTTCCACGCCCCGCGATGGCCGAGTATCCAGTCATGTTCATCTTTTAGTTTGTATGTCGCGTCAGTTTTGTCCGCATATACATACATACATCATGCATTATTAATTTGCATTCACATTCATATTGCATCACTATCACTCTAGTCGGTCTTATCCCCTAGTGATAAAAGTCCTCTCGATCGAGTTGTCAGCCTTTTCCTCATCAGGAAGTGTTGCATCTGGACAATCTTTCTCCCGTTTATCTCTGGATTAGAGACGGTCCTTGACCACTTTGATAACTTGAACCTCTGAGAAACAAAATAAACTTTCAACAAATATCACTCTACGCCATTGAAGATGATATCCTCGCTTTCCCGGATTAAGGAAAATCCCCAGAGAAAGCCTCTTAATCAGAGATTCGGCGGCACGGCAATTTCGCTCCGAAAAGATTACTGATGAAAAGGTCATCAGCACCTCAAAATTGGATCACATCATATGGTATTTCTCCCGGAAGATCCCGAGAAAAGTATGATGTAATACCCAAGCGAAAGCAGTCTCTCAAGAGACTCGTTTTCCCCAATAGAGTCGACAAATGGCGTCTCCAACAGAGAAGTTTGTGCAACTCTACAACTCAGACGATTGGGTTCCCCAGCAAGTCTGACATCAAAACTTTTTCCGTCAAATGGCATCTCTCCAGGAAAATTCGGCAAGAAGTTTGAAGGAAAACCGCTACTAACAGCGTTCCTTGTCAAGAAAGTTTATTGACAAAAGAAACTGAGACCAGTTCCTTGGTAGGAAACCAGGATCGAGGGGAAGTTTACTTTAGAAACTGAGACCAGTTCCTTGGTAGGAAACCGGGATCGAGGGGAAGTTTATATCAGAAACTGAGACCAGATCCTTGGTAGGAAACCAGGATCGAGGGGAAGTTTAAATCAGAAACCGAGACCAGTTCCTTGGTAGGAAACCAGGATCGATGGGAAGTTTACAAAAGAAACTAAGACCAGTTCCTTGGTAGGAAACCAGGATCGAGGGGAAGTTTATTTCAAAAGAAAACTGAGACCAGCTCCTTGGTTGAAGACCAGGATCGAGGGGAAGTTTACCTTTTCTAAGCATCTTCGCTTAGCTAAAGAAGATGAATGTGTAAGCTACCATTCATAACCACCATCAAAATTTTGGGTATTCCGATATTTAATCCTCTTGCACCCCGAATGCCCGAATACCTTCGTCATTCACACCTTCGGGTCCAAGAAGAATAAATAGGGGCATCTATCATACCCCAAAATCTGACCAATAAGATTTCCCATCATTGTGCAAATCATCAGCACAATATGGATGTACCTTTGTACCTCATTAGTCTCCCCAAAGGTGGGTGAGCATTCAATACAAACAGGATTTAGGGTTTTAAGCCCTCGCAGAGCTCTTAGACAAAGGATCATCCGAGGAATGACATGATCTTCAACTTTTCTAGCCTCTCAAATATCCACAATGGATCAAGAGGACTCCCACTTCAAGGATTAAGCACAAGGCTGCTCCCTTCTAGGTGGATCAAGCCTCAGGATCGCCAGTGTCACCAAATTAGGGTTTGGTCGACTAGGGCCTCCATATGGAAATTTTCCTCTGGGCATGAGCCAATGCTTCAAAGAATAACCTAAAATGCTCCATGGAACATCATAAACCCCATCATCAAGTCAATTTAGCCTCAGGGGATGCATACATCAAAAATCAGGAATTAGGGTTTCTCGACCTAATTCACCCCTAAGTTGACTTTTGGGACAAAACACGAGCCAAGACCTCAAGAGAGGATTTGAGGATCCCTAACACACCACATTGATCCATTTGCAACAATGGATTGATCCAAGAAGCTTGAGCAACAAGTTTCAATTTCATCTGAACCACAGTTAGGGTTTCGCGAGAAAAGTCAACTGTAGCTTTGACTTTTGACCAGGACATGCTCCCAAGCCGTGGGACACGATTAAATATACCCTATAACACCCATGGAACATGTCCATTAATTTTGATTTAGGTCAAGGACATGATTTCCTAAAGGATCGCACAGTTTGGAATTCATCTGATAAAAAGTCAACTGTGCACAAAAGTCAAACTTTGACTTTTTGAGATTTTTCATAAAAATGGTTTTTTAACCCTAAAATGATGTTAATGTGTGATTGGAATCATCATTCATCAAGAAAAATCAAAGAAAGTGAGATAACTTGTAAAAGGGGTAACCATAAAAACTTAGAAATTTTTCTAAGTTATGAAAAAAAGTGGCAAGGGTACCAACTTTGGAGGATCATAACTCCTAAACCACAAAGCCATTTTTCCCCATCCAAAGATGGATTTGTAGCCCTCATGGCCCTCTACAAAAGTGTCAACTACACTTCATCCCAATTCATCATGGATTTTGAGTTATGGTTGGATCAAAATGGCTAAAAACCTAAAATTGACATTGTTCAGCACTTAGCCAAAAATCTGCCTTGTGATTTCAGCACAATGTCCCAACTTCAAGGCTGTTTTTCTCCATGATCCAAGTTGAACCAGGTCTAATGTCAAACATCAAAGTTGAAGTACGTCATCTAAGCTTTCCGGAAAGTCCTAGAACGTCCATGTAGCATACTCGAGCAGGGAGTTATGGATCTTACAAAAGGCCCTGCTGAAGCTGAATTTTTCAAGGCAGATTTGCACTTTTTTTGTGCCACACGAATTTTCAAGCCTTGTCATCAGTTTGGAAACATCTAAGGATCAAATCCAAGTGGGATGATCTGATCCATGAACCTCCCAAGTCCAAGGAACCAAAAAAAGCATGCCAAAACCTAGAAATCCCTAAAAGAGGGACAAAACTCCAATTTTGGTTTGGAGCATTTAATGGATGCTTAGAGGTGGCATGGACTGAGCCATTCTTATCTGAAATCAGTCAAGACTTATCCAAGACCAAGGGAACCACAGCCCTATGCCCTAACCTCTAGTCAATGGCTAGAGGAGACTTGCATTTCCATTGGCCAACATGGAACAAACACCTGCTGCAGTTGCCATTCACTGTGGATCCCAAAACAAACTTGCTCCACTATAAATAGAGCTCATTTGTGTTCAGTTTGAGTACACCAAAGCCATCAAACAGATGTTTTCCTCAAATTCTCTCTTTCACTCCAAAATGCCTTCTTTAGTAAGGAAATTCTGCGTTTTTGAGCTAGAGAGCAATTCCACTCAAACTAATCACACACACACCTCATATATATCATATGTAAGTTATGCAAACCATCAAAAGTGACCTATAACACCAACATCACAAAGTCACCTCTCAAAACCTCAAAATGACACTTTTTTTGCATTTTTCAAGCCATGTCTTGATTCAGTCACTTTCCAAACCAGATAAAACCTCAAACACACTCTAAATATCATCCTTGGACTGTCCCAAATGGTGCCACACATCTGGAACACCATTTGAGAGACTTGGCATTTTGGCCACTTTTGACCATTTCGCGAAAAAGTGCTCAAACTTGCTCCAGAGGTTTCCAGCTGATTCCAACCATCCTAAAAGCTTCTAAGAGGTCATTTGAGGTTGTCCAAAGCATCAAATCATTTTTGGAACAAAGCACTTGGTAGGTTGCCCAAAATCTCCAAAAAAGAGGTAAAATCCACAACTTGAATTCTTTGAATCATGCTTTCCTTTGTGGTCCACATACATGCATCATATTGAACAATTCTTGAGGCAAAAATGTAGTCCTTAATGTGTATGTTGTGATCCTTCCACTGTTTGCATTTTAACATGTTTATATGTGGAATTTTGGTTGTTTTAAAATCATGTCCAGTTCTGGTTGTTTTGATTCCTGTGTTCTATACATTAAGTTTTAGTGTGCATGAGTAACACCATTGGATTCCTTGCGAAAAATCGGTCAAGATAGGTTTTTACGGATTTCAATTCCAATGAAAATTGAGAGAGTTACGCGCGTTGGAAATTTGACGCGAAACGACGTCGAATTAACGATAGCGGTTCTGGTTTTTTTTGCTTTGTGTGTTCTGTACAGTGAGTTTCCGAGTGCGTGAATAATACCATTGGATTCCTTGCAAAAAATCGGTCAAGATAGGTTTTTACAGATTTCAATTCCGATGAAAACTGAGAGAGTTACGCGCGTTGGAATTTTGATGCGAAACGGCGTCGAAAACAACGTGCAATTTTGGTTTTTTAATTTCTGCATTTTGTGTGTTAAGTTTCCGTTTGTGTGAGTGATACCATTGGATTCCTTGCGAAAAATCGGTCAAGATAGACTCTTGCGGATCTTGATTCGGTTAGAAATCGAGAGGGTTACGCGCGTCGGAAGTTTGGCGCGAAACGATGTTTTCAATTACGCGCAGTTCTGGTTTTTCAATTTGCGTGTTTTGTACGTCGAGTTTCAGTGTGTATGTGCGGGTACCATCGGATTCCTTGCGAAAAATCGGTCAAGATAGGTATTTCCGGATTTTGATTCCGATAAAAATTGAGAGAGTTATGAGTGTTTGAAATTTGATAAAAAACGTATTGAAAATTAAAGTTTCGGTACTCGTTTTTACCCCAAAAGAAATGTCGGAGATGATATTTTGATATCTTTCCTCTTTTTCTTACTTTTTATTTTCAAAACTCAACCAATTTTTTTTACATAGCAAAAAATCATCATTTTCCAATTCATACCCCATAATATTTTAATCCACAAAAAATCACAAAAAAAGTATTATTTTTAATATATTTAAAAATAGTGTTTTAAATTGTTTTAAATGCTTTTAAAATGATTTCTTTTTTTCTTGATTTTTAAAACCAGAATGATTTTAAATATTTATGTTGATAAAATATTTTTTTCATAAACTTTAATCATTATTTAATGATTTTATTTGATATTTTTATCATTTTTTTACTTAATTTTTCTTGGAAAAATGCCTAAAAAAATGAAATTGGGGTTTTCTTTGATTTTCACCCTAACAAATCTTTTTCAAACATTTGGGCCTCTATTAGAGTGTAAGACCCAATCCCCTTTTAACCAAAACAATTTTGGGCCTCAGCTATTGTATAAGTCCCGATACGTTAAAAATCTCGGCGCGATCGCCATTTTCAAACTGAAAATATTTTGGGCCTCTCCCTGAGTTGTAAGCCCCATCTTTTGTACAAAAATACACTTTGGGCCTCTAATAGAGTGTAAGACCCAACCCCTCTTTTTTATATTTTCTCATTTTATTTTATAATGATTTGGAAAATTAATAACTCTTTCAATTTTGATTATTTTTTATTGGTTCTTTTTCTGAAAAATCACAAAAATAGTAAAATATTTTATTCTACAAAAAAATCAAATTTATATTATTTATTTAATATAGTTGGTATTTTTGTGAATAAATTCATTTTTAATTGTTTTTAAGCATTTTAAAAGTGAATATTCATCTTGAAAATAAAGACCTTGGGCCTCCCCTCGTGTTGTAAGTCTCATTTCTTTTCTTTAAACTCTTTGGGCCTCTATTAGAGTGTAAGACCCAATCCCTTGTGTACAGAAAACTTTTTTGGGCCTCATTCGTTGTATAAGTCCCTCTGTACATTTTCAAATAAACGACGCGATCGTCGCTAATTTAAAATTAACCATTGGGCCTACCCTCGAGTAGTAAGACCCATTTCTTTTCTTAAAACTCACTTGGGCCTCTTGAGAGAGTGTAAGACTCATCCCTTTGTACAGAAAACCTTTTTTGGGCCACAGTCACTTGTATAAGTCCCTCTGTACAAACTCAATAGTGCGCTCACTGATAAAACCCTGGGCCTCTCCTTGAGCTATAAGCCCCAACCATTTTTATTTCAAAGCGCTTTATCCTTTGATTTTGAATATACTGTTGTTTTCAATCTTTCTTTGTTAAACAACTAACCAAACAGCATGGAAGCTCTACAACCGAGTAAGTGTTTACCCGCTTTCATTTACCGCTTTCATATGTATATAACTGTATTGTGGGGCTGTTTCACTGTAAGTCTCCTTTCATAAACTCATATATATATATAACTGTATTGTGGGGCTGTTTCGCTGTAAGTCTTCTTTCATAAACTCATATCAACTGTGTAATAATAGTATAGATATTTAGAGTTTCCCCGACAACTACGTCTAGCACTAGATACACATAGGATTACCAGACACAGTCTTCCCTCCTCTTGGGGTTAAACAATATGGAGATGTGAAAGGCAGATTCTTTTTGAACCCTTTCTCAGACTGTCACTCTTAGAAATAGACTAAACTAGATCCCCAATAGGATCACCAGATACAGTCTTCTCTTCGGCTGTCCTCATTAGGAATTGTCAAGAAACTCTACTCCCAAAGATGAATGTATTCTCCGTGAATGGCATCTTTGAGTTTCTTTCAAATTCTCGAACTTTCCTGACTTGATCTATTCCTTGTGAATAGCTTGCCTTGAATTTCTCGGGGTTTGGGGACCCACGGGCTTCTTAAAAGCATCGGCCTCCTCTTGGGCCTTGTACAAGGACCCACAGGCTTCCTAAAAGCAACCCCGCCTCCTCTTGGGCTTAGTACAAGGACCCGTTGGCTTCTTAGAAGTATTCACAGCCTCCTCTTAGGCTTCGTATAATGATCTCTTCCTCCGGGAATGATAGCCTTCTCTTGGGCTTCGTACAAGGACCTCTCGGCTTCTTAAAAGTTTCCAGCCTCCTCTTGGGCTTCGTACAAATTGTCCCGACGACCTCCTAGAGGTATAGGAACAGAACTTAGCCATCTTCATAGAACAGTCCTTTCAAAGAGTCTACTATTGTTTCTCAAAGCATAGTACAAAAGATGAAACTCTAGACTTGGACAGTCTAATCTCCTTGAGTCTCAAAGACATTCTCAAGTGCCCCCTTCGTTAAATAGGAAGGAAACCCGCAGACTCGGACAGTCTCAATACCCTTCGGATTTCCCGCTTCCTTAAAGAACAGGAATAACCCGAATCCTTGAAACAAATCCTTGAGTACAATGTTGCTCATATAAGAACTGATTTTCTCTTTCAAAATCCGCATACTGGACCTGTCACTCAACTGAAACAGTCACCATAGCCTCTCTCTTGGGCTTTATACAATGATTCTCCCCAGCTGAGTCAAACAACGTTTAGCCTCTCTCTCGGGCTTCGTACGAGACACGTAAGAGACTCCCTCGTTGAGTCAATCACCCCTTTCGCCTCCATCTCGGGCTTTATACGAGATACAAAAAGGTTCTTATTGAGCCAAACAAACAAACAACAGCCTCCATCTCGGGCTTTGTACGAGATACAAAAAACTCTCTTGTTGAGTCAAATAGCCTTCATCTCGGGCTTTATACGAGATACCAAAAGACTCACTCGTTGAGTCAAAAACCAATTTCCTCCCATAGAATAGGAGGAACTACGAACGCTCTGATTTCCCTGTTTCAGTAAACGGGAATACGTAGGCATAAGATTGAAAGAAAAATCTTAGCGAGCACAATCAACAAAAAACCCAAATCCCATATCTCCATCAATCAAAAGCAGTAATTCAAAAAGCATCAGTCCTAACATCCTAACCCTTGTTCCCCGCTAGAAAGTCCTAGAAAGAAAGAAAACCGTATTGGCGAAAATACAAATAACCAGTACAAAGGTCCCCCACATTGATAGCATTCGTAACCTAACAGACCACTGTTTAAACTCAGTATGCAAGCAGGGTTAATTGGAGACATCTATTTCCCTTTCTTCATCAGCTTACAATAGGATAAAAAATGAATCGACCTGTAGTTTAAGCTCAACCGCAAAGAGCGACCAACGCTTAAGAACCGCGTCCAAAATCGCTCGCTACATATAGTCAGGAGGCGTTATACTTGTTAGGTTTCTAAAGGTCAGTCTCGAAATACTGGTCTTTATATGCCTTTACATATTCTTGATGATATTTGACAATATTTAGCCATGGAATTTGTGTTGGACTTGCCTCGCACACATCGAGGTGTAGATTCTATATTCGTAGTTGTAGGTAGATTCTTCAAGATGACACACTTCATTTCTTGTAAGAAGGATTTTGATGCATCTAACATAACCAAACTGTTTTTTAGGATGTTAATGCATCCAACATAACCAAACTTTACACAAAGATACCCGATTTCTCCGTCATTTATGTATTATTCTTTGGAGATTGTTCGGAACCGCGTTTAATAGGTGTTCAACAGCTCATCCTCAAACAGGTGGACAAACTGAAGTAACCAATAGAACTTTGGGGAATATCATCTGGAGTGTTGGTGGAGACAAGTTAAAGCACTGGGATTTAGTTTTGCCTCATGTTGAATTTTCTTACAACAAAATTGTGCACTCAACTATAGGGAAATCACCATTTTCTCTTGTTTACACTTCTAACCCACGCATGTGGTTGATTTAATTAAGTTGCTTAAGGTTCCTAGAGTTAGTGCGGTTGCTAGGAATATTAATGAGGAGAAGGTAGTTGTTAAAGAAGCTGTCAAGGTTAATTTGGAGGCTACTAGGCAGAAGAATAAAATGGCTAATGATAAATGTAAGAGAGTTAAAGTTTTCAATGTAGGAGACATTTTGATGTTGTTTCTGCATAAGAAGAGGTTCCCAATTGATACTTATAACTAGCAAAAACCACACAAGTACTGCGTGTTCAAAATGACCCGAAAGATTAATGATAATACTTACGTGGTAGCTCTCCTGGATTCCATGAATATGTCTAATATATACTTTCAATGTTGATGACATTCATGAGTATCAAGCATATGAGGTTCCTTATCAAGACGAGAACTCGGGGTCGAGTTTTTTAGAGGCAGAGGAGACGGATGTAGGAAGGCTGGTGCAACGTTCGAAGTAGCAGTCGCACGTCGGAAAGGTGCGGCAAGACTTGTGCAAGTTTGACATTCAATTTTAGAATGACTGTTATTATACCTTTCCGGTCCAAAAACTAACATTTTACCATTTTATGCAATTTTTTATTTTTATTTATGTTTTTGATTAAAAACCTATTAGAAATTTTTTTTTTGTTTTATTTATGATTTGGATTAAAAATCTATTAGGATTTCTTTGCTTATGTATTTAAAAATTTTTGGCGTGACCTTTAGAATTATTTTTTATTATAATAATATTCAGTCTTTTTTCTATCTTGTGGATTCTAGAGTTCTATCTAACTTGCCGTTTGCGTCGATTGTGATGACTTATTTATGTTGAATACTTTGCATAGCCCTTCGAAATTACTGTTTTAAAGGAGCTTATGTATTTCACAATAATTTTACCCATGCAAAAGTATCATTTCTCCTTTATAGTGTTGGTCAATATACCAATAAATAATTCTAGTAATATAGAAGATGGTCAATTACAGTCTAGATAAGATATAAGATATATTTATGGTTCTAATTAGGTGATATTAGTGGTTGTTTTTATGCGTGTAGTTTATTGTCAAGATAAGATATATTTTCTGTACATGGAATTAATGATGTCGAACAAGACATTAAAGAATTTGGTTTGTTACTACTTACTACTCATTTACATGACTTTGGTTTCTTGCAAAGATGGTGGGTCAACAATGTATTGAAATTTGGCTTAAATGGTAATAAGTATATCTCTGCGTATGGTCCACTTGAATGTATTGTAAGTGCAGTTTGTTTATCAAGATAAGAATAATTATTTTAGAATGGATGGAGTATTTGAACCTTCCTTCACTAACTGGCAGTATTATGTATGATCCTACCATCCAACTTAAGAGGCTCATTTAATGGAATCATAACAAACAACTAACTCAGCCATATAAACGGTGATAAACACAATTATCAGCCACCTATAATCTTGGAAATAATACAGGTATAACTCATTTATGTACCATTAATTATCCTTTATACTAGCTTATTCTATAAATATTGCATGCTTGTGAGAATTGTAACTCAAGCTAAGCCTTCAAACATTTCCGCTTCTAAACTACTTTTGTTCATTTTTTTTCAATCATGAAAAAGGCTTTCTGTATTCCTCTGTTGCTCCTTGTAACATTCTTGTATGCTACTTCTGTTGTAGCAAGAAATGATCCCACAGGTTTGTCATTTCCAATATAAAGTATACATTTATATTTCTATATTTGGTAAAAAGGGTAGATAGAAAATTATGACATTAAAGAATGACTTGAAAGAAATATATAATTTGTTGTCATTTGTGATATTAAGTTTGCATTTATTGTGTAGGGAATGAAGTGAACGCAGAAGGGAAGGTTGCAAATGAAGGGGTCACAAAGCCAAGTCTTCAAGGACACAATGAAGATGAAAAATTCATTGGATATTTTTATCTAAAACACAAACTCAAAGGATATTTTCACAAGAAACCAATTTATTATAAGCCCATTCCAACTTATAAGCCATTCCACAAACCAATCACAGTGGAAAAACCTATCCCCTCTGTTGTTGAGCCAGAATCATTTCTCAAGCACAAGCATTATTTCTTCAAAAAGCCGATTATTCCTATTGTTAAACCTGTTTATGTTCCAATTTACAAGCCTGTTCCAAAGGTTATTCCAATTTACAAACCTATTCCAAAGGTGATTCCAATTGTTAAGCCAATTCACTAATGCTTGAAAAGCTATTTAATCAATTCCCTAAAGCTTTTACATATAAATAGCTTCACCTCTCCTATGTATCTTGTATAATGTTTATTTTCTTTAGAGAACTTATCTTGTGTTGTGTATTAGTTAATGTGTTCACCTTAATAAAGTTCTCATTGTGCCAATTGTCATTAATATTATATTTTATGTATATTTATTATATCCTTTATATTATTTATATGAGAAGAAATCAATAAAATTTAGATTTCAGTTATAAGAAGTGATGTCAGATGTTTAACGATCTTTATCAGAAATAATTAAAAAAGTATATATAAAAAGACCAACTAACATTTTTAATTGTTAAGCTAATTAAACCATTTGGACCGGTATTCAACATAAGTCTCTCATAGATCAATCTTTTAATATTATACTATATAGGCATTTGCCATTACAACAATGTTTATAGTAGCAGTCATAGGGATTCTCACAATGGCTAGATGATTCGAAAGGAAAATTTAACCACGCTGTTTATTACCTTTGTCAATCATCATTAATTTCTCTAAGTTTAACAGTAGTCTGACACATCCGCAAGTGCACGATTTTGTTGATTTTAGTATAAAAGATATAGAATCCTAGAAAGACTAAATTACAAGTATCGTTCTCTACTACTACGTTGTTTATGTAAAGCGAGGCAAATGAATTTGCTCGCGTGATCGAAAAATAAATACTTTTAAAAATTAATTATAATGACGAAAGAGCGGAATGAGATTCTCGTCAAACGTTGACACTCACAAAGTCGTATTTTATAATTATAACAATGAAATGTTTTCTTTGTAGAAAAATATTAGGTTAAAGGTATGGTCCGCTTTCGTGTGACCGGTACCAGATTCCGACTCTATAATCTAATTGACTGCTTTCACGTGTACATGTTATAGTTCTAAATCTTGTATGAAAAATAATAAATTCATAATTTAAATGTTATTTTTATTAAAAAATAAATTTAAAGGTAGTGTGCGCTTTCACAATTTCGCTTATAATCTTTCAAGGTGATGTGGTACCCACCGGTAATTCAAAGGTTCAAGAGATTGTTTGCTAATACAAATGATGCAAAGAATATTAGATGGCATGCAGATGAAAGAGTGTCTGATGGAAAAATTTGTCATGTAGCTAATGCGTTGTGTAACACCCTTCTAAACCCCGCGCAATAATTATACATAAATCAGAGTAAATATCATGTCTTTCACAAAAGGGTGTCACATATAATTTCAACACATCATACAACACCTATCATGCTCATTAACACTTAAATAATGTCATGCTTTCCAAAAATTTTCACTAAGCATGTAGCAGCGGAATCACTTTCGTTAAGAATCTCATCACATTTAAGTCTCAAATAAATTTCCATCATTAAATCAACTTACGCATAAAAAGCCACTTCACCATAAAATTCAAATCAGATTAACAAATAAATAGAGTATACAATCGTATCTCTCAAAACATAAATCAAACGTTCCCCACTATTTCATAATCAGAGCACGACTCAACCCAAAATAAATAAGGAAGCTAAACAAGCTACTCCAAATAGCTATCCTCGTACTAGCAATCAACTCTAATCTTCAGTACCTGAGCGATGTCGTATAAAACATCATTCCAATAGAAGGGTGAGAATTCACATAATTATTGAAATCATAAAATGATAATTAATTTAAGGCATACAAGCATCATCACAATTATTCTCACACTTCAAAGTTTCATCAACCATGGTATAGTAATCGTTGGTGGGGGTAATGAGGAGAGAGAAAGTGTTGAAAAGGTAAACCAATATATAGGAGGCACAGAGAAGAGGAAACAGAAAAAGGTAGTTTTACTTAATGAAATTTACCAAAAAATCAAGATTCCTTTTGCCCCGTCGTATTATTCAACACTCCTGAATGAAAATAGAACGTATGGAGATATTACTTCTAAACCAATTATATCAAGTTTTGAATCGAAATATGAAATTTCTAGCAGTGGGGGAACTCCATCATCTGGTGGCATTTCCATAGGTGGCGAGGAGGTACAGAAAAGTAATTCAAGGATAAAAAGGAAATTAGACAATCTTCCTACTAGAATTTGGGATGCCATAAAGAAGATGGGAGTAGAGGCAGAAGAAGATGATGAGATTTTCAAGAAATGCATTAGGAATTTTGAAACAGAGGAGAGATGCGGAACCAGAGTTAAGAAGGATGCAGCTAAGGGTGGGTTATGAATTTCTTGACATACAATATAAGAGGATGCGGTAATAGTATTAAGAGGAGAAGGATTCAGAAACTTATTCAAAATGAAGGTGTTGACGTAGTTTTTTTACAAGAAACCAAATGTGAGTTAATGACTGATAAACTAGTTGCAGAAATATGGGGAAACGATAGTTGCTTGTGGTTTGGGGAAGGTGTTATTGGTCATGCAGGGGGAATCCTCACTATTTGGAGGAAAAATTGCTTGGTTCCTGTTAGCACTTTTAAAGGACAGGGATACCTTGGAGTGAATGCTCTATGGGATGGTCACAATGTTTATTTCGTGAATATATACTCATCATGCTCCAATTCAGAGAAGAGAATATTGTGGAACAAAATCATTCAACTCAAAGATTCTATGCCAGCAGGTGAATGGGTCATTGGCGGTGACTTTAACGCCATCAAAAATAGACGTGAACGAAGGGGAAGTAGTATTCAAAGCAGAAGAATTATAGAAGACTTTAAAGAATTCATTGAATTATCTGGTTGTATAGATATCCCAATGTGAGGTAATAGGTATACTTGGTTTAATGCTTCTGGAAAGGCTGCTAGTAGGCTATACAGGTTTATTATCTCACCTGGTCTGCTTAGTAAGTGGAATTCGATCACTCAGAATGTCGGGTCTAGGGACATTTCTGACCACAGGCCGGTGACGATAATTGCAAGAAATATCAATTGGAGGCCGAAGCCGTTTAAAGTACTGAACTGCTGGATGGAGCATCATGAGTTACTTCAATTTGTCAGAGATGCGTGGGATTCGTACAAGGTGGAGGGCGACGGGTTTTACATATTGTCCAAGAAGTTTAATCATCTAAGGAACAGGTTAAGGTGGTGGAATGCTAACGTGTTTGGATGGATCGATACTAAGATAAGCGAGTATACCACTACCATTAATGATGTGGAAGATTGTATTGCTCAAAACAGGGAACAAACTAATAGTGATATGTTGAAATCAAGAGAGAAAGCTGAAGACGATTTATGCAAACATATGAGAATTAGAGAAAGCATCCTTAAACAAAAAGCGAGAATGAAATGGATTAATGAGGGAGGTGCCAACACTAAGTTTTTTCATGCAGCCATTAGAAACAGAAATAGGTTGAACACAATTAGATCGATTCAAGTTGAAGGAGAAGTAATTGATGATGTCAATGGTATTAAAGAAGCTATGGAAAATCATTTTGAAAGAAGATTCAAGAAAGAAGACAGACTAATGCCTAGGATTGGCAGTGTTGGGTTCAAGAGAATGTCTGAAGTGGAAAGTAGGCTGCTGGAGGATCAATTCACGTTTGAAGATGTGAAACAGGCAGTGTTCTCATGTGATGGTGATAAGAGCCCTGGACCAGACGGTTTTAACTTGAAATTCATAAAGCAATGCTGGGAGGTGGTGGGTAAGGATTTCTCTAATTGCATACTGCACTTCTTTGAGAACAATGTACTACCAAAGGTGTTCACATTATCCTTCATTGCTCTAATTCCGAAGAAGGATGAACCTTGTGGCTTGGAGGACTTTCGTCCTATTTGCTTGATAGGGTCTGTTTACAAAGTGGTCTCAAAGCTTTTGGTTACGAGACTTAAGAAAGTTATGGACATCATTGTCTCTGTTAATCAAACGGCTTTTATAGAAGGGTGTAACATTTTGGATGGAGTCTTGGTCCTAAATGAGTTGATTGATTTTACAAAAAGAAGTCTAAGGCGTTGATGTTAAAAGTGGATTTTTCTTTAGTTTATGACAAGGTAGAATGGAGTTATTTAAAAGACATTATGCAACATATGGGTTTTGGAAGTAAATTTATGGGTTGGATAGAAGTCACGGTAATGCGTAGTTTTATGTCTGTTTTGGTGAACGGGAGCCCAACCCGCGATTTCAAGGTTTCTCGTGGCTTACGTCAAGGCGATCATATTTCTCCCTTTCTCTTCGCAATTGCTGCAGAAGGCTTAGCGGTGCTGGTTAAAAGAGCTAGTCAGGGTGGTGCGTTCCATGGCTTAAAACTTAACTCGGAGGTTTCGTATGAGTTATTACAATATGCTGATGATACTATATTAGTGGGAGATGGTTCCTGGTCGAATCTTTGGGCCATCAAGGCCTTGTTGAAAGGCTTCCAATTGGTCTCGGGTCTGCAAATAAATTACAACAAAAGTTCCTTGTATGGAATTGGAGTGGAGGAGAATGTTTTAAAAGCTGCAGAATGTTTTCTTGGTGTGCATATAGATACATTCCCGTTCAAATTTTTAGGAGTGTATGTGGGGGGAAATCACAGGAAGATCTCCTTTTGGAAACCAATGGTGCAGAAAATTCAAGGGCGGCTTTCAACGTGGAAAGGTAAATTCTTATCTATGGCAGGCAGGGCCACCCTCATTAATTCTGTTTTATCTAATATACCTATGCACTATATGTCTATGTATTTGATGCCAAGGAAAGTAATTAGGATCATTACTAGCATCCAATGCCGATTTCTTTGGGGGGGATCTATGTTGGCCAAAAAAATTTCCTGGATCAGGTGGACTGAAGTCTGTAAGGCGAAGGAGGATGGAGGGCTGGGAGTCAAACATGTCAAGTGGTTTAACGTAGCTTTAATGCCAAAATGGTTATGGAAGTTGCTAACTTTAAAAAGGAGGTTATGGCAAGGAATTTTGGACGTTAGATACCCGGACTACAAAGCTGATATACATGTAGGGGTCTTGTCGGAGTATAATGTTGTGCCTTCACTGTGGTGGAGAGATTTGTTTTCTATTTGGAAGATGTATGGAGAAGAAGGATTTATCAATCATATAAAACACGACATTGGCTGTGGTGATAATACTTTTTTTTTGGTTATCCAAATAGTGTGGAAATGAACCGTTAGCTGTTAGATTTCCTAATTTGTGGGAGGTGTCTCGTAATAAGAAGGGCAGAGTTGAGGAGTTTTGCAGGGACAATACAAGTACAGTAATGTGGTCTCTTGATTTGAATTACAACTTTGCAACCGGCAGCAGGTCGAGGGAATGGTGCGAGTTGTCTAGTATGTTACCTGTAGATCCATGGGTGATGACCGGAGATGATTATGTCAGTTGGGAGTTGGGAGATATAGACCATTACACAGTCGGGGCGGGATATAAGCTGTTGTTTAAGGCTCACTGTCTGCATCAGGATCAACATAATTTGGGTGAGGTCTACAAATTGATTTGGTGTTCATCTGCTCAACCAAAAATTCAGTTGTTTGGTTGGAGGTTGTTTCGGGATAGGTTGGCTACGGCAGATAATTTACGAAATAGACGCATTGTGATGAGTAATAATGCTATGTCCTGTCCTTTCTGTCATGGTGAGGAGGAGAGTTTACTTCATTTGTTATATTTGTGTGATAATTCTAAGAAGATTTGGAGTTTTGTAGAGAGATGGCTAGACATTGTTATTGGAAATCATGAATCCCTGTTAGATATGTTTCATAATTGGATTCAAGTTCTGTTGGTTAAGAAAGTATCGATCAAAAATGCAATTGGGCTTTGGTTGACTATAGGATGGGGGATATGGTCAAGAAGGAACAACATAGTGTTTAATAGTGAAGTGTGGGATTTTGGTTTTATAGAAAGGAGAATCATTTTGTATACGTGGTGGTGGGTAGGGAAACGGATTAATGGGAGATATACTTGTAATTACTATGATTGGACCAACTACCCTTATGAATTTTTGTAGCATCATTGGGGTTTAAGTTGGTAATTTTGTAGATGGGTTGGATACACCATTTTGTATCTTGATGGAATATATTTTTCGCTTAGTAAAAAAAAAAGTATTCATACTATTCACAAGTATATCCACACAGTCCACAATTTTTCCAATTCAACAAGTCACATAGATACACATACTTCCATATAACAAACATATATGCAATGTGACTCGATGCAAGATTCAATGCAACTCATGCCATGTGGTATCAACACTTGTTATTATTTTTCGGTTTTTACACTTAAATCGGGTCCGTCCCCTAGACCAATAACAAACAAAAGTCCGTCCCCTAAGCTTTCAAATCCCACTCTAGGTTTGGGACAAGTCACTAGCTCTCACAGAACTAGCAAGCATTGCCGCTTGACACAAATGATGCGTATGCAATCAACAACCATACGCAATTAAGACCATTCTCTAATCTTAATATCATGCATATCTCAAATAATCCATCACACTTGAATTATTACACAATTGCACAGACAAATACATTTTCATAATTAAAGTATTCATACTTTAAACGTCATCATCACAATTAGCAAATAATACACAAGGATCGATTCGATCCAATCACAACTCACAAACACAAATTATCGATTAAATATAGACTAATTAATCAATCACTAATAATTGAATCCAATATCCAATAAAATTCCACTATTCAATAAATATTAATAACCATTTAAATAAACAATCAATATCTAAATAAATAATTACTATTTAAATAAATAAGCCATATTCCATAAATAATTGATAATTAAATATCTAATTAATATTTAAATTAGTTTTCAAATTAAATAATTGATATTTAGTAAACCATTTAGGTCTTACTAGGATTCTAATTAATTATATATATATAACATGTACACTACTTAAGTTACTTAATATCTAACTATAGTTCCTGCGCAGTACCAAAGAAGAAGGAAATCACAACATCTCATAGTCAATTAAGCTAATAAAGTGTTATTCAATTAATACAATGTTGTGGCTATAGTGGAAAAGTGGAAGAGTTCATTCACAATTTTTCCAACTAATATACTTACTACAAATATATATATTTCCTAATTCCCTGCTCATGAATAGAAAGGTGGACAATTCATTGCCACTCCCCTGCACTGCATTTAAGATGGGACAGAGGGATAATTGATCCACCAATTAATGATAAAGAATTCTGCTCACATTATTTAATTGGTTTCTAAGTGGTATTCTATCAAGAAACAACTAATTAATACATTAAAGACCTAATTTTCGAATTAGGGACCTTCCTCCCTTTAAGTCTTTATAGCTTTGTTTCTTCATTGTAGGGTCTTTTAATCTGCTCTTTTCTGTTAGTCAGGTTGGGTACCGGTTGAGTTATCTAGGTTTTTCATTCAAATATCGAAAACTTTGGTTGTGTTACTTATAAGATCTGATGATGGTACGAGACGACGGTTGGGAGGAGGTCAGGAAATCGAAAACAACAATGAAGCCTTTCGCAAGAGGCTCGGTATGGAGAACTGCTGGGAGCAAGATGAAGGAACAAGCCTCAAATGAAACATCTTCATTTTTCTTCACAGAATTTCCGGATACATTTGAGGCTAAAGATATGTTTATTGTGTTCAAAGAGTTTGGATTGGTAATCGAAGTTTTTATCCCGGCTAGAGTAGACAAACGTGGGAAAAGATTCGGTTTTGTTCGATTTAAACAGGTATCTGACGAACATCTCCTTACCGTTCAGCTTGACAATATTGTCCTTAATGGCAGGAAGATATTTGCAAACACAGCGCGGTTCCAAAGAGTCGACAAACCGAATGGTAGACAATACTCGAGGACAAGATTCAAGGAGAAGAACGGGAACAAGAACTTAGATGTTAGCTCAAAATTTAAACAAGGGTTTGGGTATGATAAAAAATCATATGTCGAAGTAACTAAAGGGGGCCAGAAACAGAACCATTCTGATAAGCTACTCATGAATGATAAACCAAACTTTTCTCATCTCATGTTCAATGTCAAGGACGAGGACATTGAACGTTTCCAACAAGCGTTCGTCAGAAAAATGGAAAATCTGGGAGGATCATATGAGATTCAGGAGGCATTGCACATGGAAGGATTCTTTAAGATTAAAGCTACACCCATGGATGCGAACTTAGTCCTATTAGAAGAAGAAGTAACAAGAGATATTAAGAAAATGATTGAAGAAGACAAGGAATGGGTGGAGAAATGGTTCTCAGATATTCACCATTGGTCGCCTGCGGATGTTGACTGTGAAAGGTTAACCTGGGTCAATATTTTTGGCCTTCCTTGTCATGTATGGAGAGACAATTTTTTCAAGTTTTTAGTCGGAACTGTGGGAGCCTTTGACAAAGCTGACTCTAAAACGTAAAAACATGAAAAGTTCGATGTTGCCTGAATTCTTATTGGGACTAAATTTGCCATGAGTTTAAACGAGGTCGTTAATATTGAGGTCAACAAACAATGTTATCGCATCAAGCTGGTAGAAGAAGCTTTGGTCTGTTATTCAAAGATCTCAAGCAAGTTATTTAGAGACAGCTCAGAAGAGAGTTCTGAGGTAGTGTCATCGGATACCGAAAGTGAAGAAAAGTTACAGTCGGTGGAAGCGTCTTCTGATAGCGAGGTTGAAGAAACGTTACAAGAAGATATTGATATGCTAGGTATAAACCTTAAGTCAATACCATGCCCCAATGTAGCAGGAGACAGGACGTGCCATACAGATAGGACAGACGAGCTTCTCAATAAAGGTGCATCTAGAGATAAAGTCACGAGTTCCCAACGGTCACACTCTTTTGTGGCTAGGCAAAGAGACTTAGAAGAGAATCAAGCTCAGGTGTAAAGGTGATGGAACACATGACACAAGACTCAACGCCACGCGAAGATATCAATGGAAAAAAGCCACTTTCCATTAAAGTGGGGCCTCATGGTCATGAGAATGCAAAGAAGAAAAAGTCCTTGGGGGATATATGCAGGAACCTAAAAATTCCTTACACACCATCCTACTATGCTTCTCTTTTATTAGCAGACAATAAAAAATCTAAACAGTCGGCAAGTGATAGTAGAAATCTTTCTTTAGAGATAGTTGACTCTATATCTAGCTACTCTGAGGAATCTTCTGAGGGTAGCTCTGGTTCCATTGGTGATACAGAAATCAATCGGAGCAATTCTAGAATCAAGAAAAAGCTGAGTGATCTTCCTAAAAGGGTGTGGACCTCTATTAAGAGATTGGGTATTGAAGCAGAAGAGGATGAGGAAGTTTTTGAATCAGTAATTCTCAAATTGGAACTGGATGAGAGGAATCTCAAAACAAGCTCGAAGGTGGCAGCAATTTGTTCTCAATTAATATAGTGACATACAATGTTAGAGGATGCGGGAGTTTGATTAAAAAAAGGAAACTCCGTGAAACGTTGAACAAAGGAGGGGCAAATATTGTTTTCATTCAAGAGACCAAGTGTGAATCAATGAATGACGATATTGTACATAAAATATGGGGAAATGATTATTGTCTCTGGTCGGCTTCAAAATCTGAAGGTTTATCTGGGGGCATATACACAATTTGGAGGAAAAATATACTGCTTCTAATCTGCAGTTTTATTGGAAAAGGGAATCTTGGAGTGAAGGCAATTTGGAAGAATAAGTTATATTATTTTTTCAACATATATTCCTCATGTTCTAATGTTGAGAAAAGGGAGTTATGGAGTACTCTATTGAGTCTCAAAGATGGGCAAGAGGCAGGAGAATGGATCTTTGGCGGAGATTTTAACGTCATCAAGAATGCAAGAGAAAAGAAAGGCAGAGGATATTATAACAAAAAATTAATGGCAGAATTTGAAGATTTTATACAAATGTCTGGTTGTATTAACTTGAAGACTTCTGGGAATAAATTTACATGGTACAATTCAGTAGGAGATGTTTATAGCAGGATAGATGGATTTTTAATCTCGGTTGGTTTACTAAATGAGTGGAATGTGGCTTCTCAAAGGGTGGGCGCAAGAGACATTTCCGACCATAGGCAGGTTTGGATATCAGTAAGAAACATTGCCTGGGGTCCCAAACCATTTAGATCACTCTAGTGCTGGTTCCAACATCCTTAATTCATGACATTCATAAAAAATACCTGGGAGTCTTTCAACATACATGGCAATTCTATGTATGTTTTTTCAAAGAAGCTTCAACTGTTACGCACAAAACTAAGATGGTGGAATAGAAGCGTTTTCGGTTAGGTCAATTGCAATATAGAAGAGAATGCAGAGATTTTAAATAAAGTAGAAGAGGTGATAGCAGAATTTGATGATAATGCGACGGAAGATATGTTAAAGAATCGCGCCCAAGCTGAAGATGAAATGTGGAAAATGTTAAGAATCAAAGAAAGCTTGCTACACCAGAAGGCTAGAACCAGGTGTGTTGCGGTGAAAATCGGATAACAAGTTATTACTTAACTTGCATCATATTTCATTTACAACCGACTTTAATTTATCCAAAGGAAAGGTTCAAGATCTTTATAAAAACCTAAAGGGGGGAGATCTAAGGTTCGGGGGTTGGTTACGCCTAGGGAAGGTATTAGCACCCTAAAAGTCCGTAGTACTCTACGGGAACCTCTTGTTTAATGTTATCTTATGTTTGCTAAAGGTTCTATGCTAAAGGTTGAAACCCTGGGGGTTAGTATCTAAGTATACTCGATAAGGCATCGCACCTTACGCCTACGTATCCTCGGGAATAGAATCAGAGTATGCGTAGTTCTACTTCTACTGAACTATTGATTGTGGTCAACATTCAGAGGGGAAATGAGTACAAGCTCATTATAGAGTTCAAGAACTCTCTAGATCTAGTTGAAATGGACCTATGTTATGTTTTAGTCAGTAGGGAAAGTGATAATTCTTTAGGATGAATATCACTAAGAGTTTAAGAACTCTCTCCCAAAGCTAGTTGTGATTTCTATGGCTCTGATGAGGCCAAGATATGGAGTTTTCTCCTAAGAGGTTATTTAGGTTAAGGTGGGAGGCCAATGACTTATAAGTCAACATATTTCACCTTCCTTTGGAGTGGGGGAAATATAACAGTTATAATAATTATCAAGATAAAGAGATATAATGTAAATATGATGATGCAACAAGACATGAATAAGATGAGATAAAATAAAGCAGAAATAGTCTCGTCTTAATCAAGATTTAATCGACAAATCGATAATCTTATATTTTTGACTTTCATTGACCAAAATAGGACCGGAATAAAAATCAAGTCTCATTTAAATCAAGATTTAATCGATAAATCAATAATCTTAGATTTTTTACTTTCATCGACCAAAATAAAGACAAGAAAAACAAAGCGCCCTCTTACCAATCAAGAGATTTATTGATTTGGATAAATCAACAAAACATGATTTTTGTAATATCATTGGCCAAAATAGAGATTGAAATGATAATGAAAACCAAAGATGAAAATCCGAGTAAAAATCTAAAGGGAATGGTAACCAATAAATTGTTAGCAAGGATTTACAAAAGCTATATTAATAAAACTTTATCAAAAATAATTATCAAAAAACCTATCCAAGATTTTTCTTTAAAACAAGTTAATAATAAAAATTATTGATAAGACACTGGGGCGCTGGATCCGGTTGTGGGTGTTTAAAATGATAAATGAGGATCATATGGGCTTGAAGCCCATCACCTCACACGGTTCAACTCTTACACGTAAACCACAAAACTAAAACAAGATACAAAATGGAGGAGTAAATAGGTGGCGGTGCGGGATAAAATTACTATGGACCTGCAAGCCCATCAAAATAATAAGACACAAATCCTTCTCTTTTAGAGGAAAAGGCCCCAGTTTTTTCAAAGAAAAGTAGCACTTGGTCAGCGCTACACAATAACCAATGCCTCCACTCTCAGAATCAACTTTTTTAAAGAAAAGAAACCCAATCAATTTGGCAAAGTGACACACGAATCAATACGAAGAAACAACAACCTAAATTCCAAAATCTTGTGCTCAGAAAAGAAAAAAAGAATTTTCCCTCGTCATCGCATCGGTAACAAAACGAGGTCGATTCTCCAAATTTCTCGATCTCGCACGGTATTGGTTCCACCTTCAGGTTTCCCGTTTTAATTCCTCTCTCAGTTTAGTTTTTTCTTTTGGATTCGTCAATCTCTCTTCATCTCAATCTCTCTGCTTCACCCGCTTCGGTTCCGATTGGTTTTGGGTTTGAATTTTTGAGAGGTTTGTGGGTTATTTGATGGTGATTGGAAAAGTGTTTGGTTGATGTTTGTGACGTTGATGTTGGTGTTTGATGGAGGCGGGAGGTTGAAGGTTGTTTAACAGTGTTGTTGTGTTGAATCTGTGTTTGGTTGAAGAAAGGTTGGAGAAGGTTTAAAGGGATAGGAACTTTGTTGTTGTTGTTTGTTGAAGATATGGTGAGGGTGTTTGGAAAATGGAAGAAGAAATTCCGAGTTGAGGGATCTGAGTTCTTGTGTTTTGGTTGGGTCTGTGAAATGGGTTTGGGTGTTGTTTCTGGCGATGATGAAGGTTGAGGTTTGAAGTTGTTTCAGGTTCTGTTTTGATTCGAATAGGACGATGGAGAAATTTCGAAAGTGAAGTCGGAAAACAAGTTGATGTTGCTTGCGATTGTTGGAACCTCCAAGCCCCCTTCCCCTTTACTCGCCTCTTCTTCCTCTATTTAAAATCTCTCCAAAAACAGAACTTTGTTCTTTAAATCTATTTGAATTTGTCCGTTGGAGATAAGAAGGTTAACGTTACAATGGGTCCTTGTCGTTGGCAGCAAGGTTCTGAGCTTTTGGCATGTTGTCATTGAGTAGCAGATGTCTCGTACGTACGGTTTCGGATGAGGGTCACCACCACTTCTCACAACAACTCTTGTATTTTGTTTGTTTTTCACATAATGGGCTATGTAAAAAAAACAAGAAATGGGCTTAAGGTTTGTAATAATATATTTTTGTGACAAAGAAAAATGTGATGGATTAAAATGGGGAATTAGAAATAAATTTGGATTTTAGTTTTGAACAATTGAATTGTTTTTAAATGGATAATGCTTCTCTTTTTCTTAATTTGAAATTAATAATATGATTAATAAAATAATAACCTAATTAATGTTCTAAATTAAAATTAGTAAAAACAAAAAGAATAATTAATCTAACTATCTAAATTAATTATTGAAATTAAGTTAAACTAAGATTAAACAACTTAAATATAAATGAAATAAAAAGGCCATATTGGATATAAATTAAAATAAAGACAGATAAAGATATTGAAATAAATATTAAGTTAAAATAGAGAACAATAAATAAAACATCAACTAGCAGAAAAATGAGGGTAAAATTTGGGGTACAACAGTTGCCCCTATTTAAATATCTTTACCTGATGACATGAGAGATGAAGATCTTCATGGAATCAAAAGTGAAAGATATTTAAATACAGATAACCAAAAATTTTACCCTCAGATGCGCAGACATGCAATGCAACAAACAAGATGCCAAAGAAGATGCAAGAAAATGCAGACACAACGAGACACCAAGGGGTAAACAGGAAGCAAAGGGACCAAAGAGCTTCACCGGGGAAAGGCGAAAGCTAGTATCCACAAGAAAAACTCGCTGGGGATACAGGTTAACCTACGAAAGAGACTCACTGGGGAGACTCCAAAGAAACACTGGGGAAAAACCAAAAAAAATCTCCACTGGGGAAAGAAAATCCAGGGAGATAGACTACTGGGGACAAAACAAACCCACACTCTTCCTGGGCATGAAACCAGAAAGAAGAACTTGATCACTAGGGATCAGTCCAAAAGAGACAAACAACCAAGCAAAGACTTCCTGGGGATCTTATACTAAAGAGTTCAAAATGGGATCTTCAAGAAAAGCCAGAAAGACCGAGACAAACCCTGCGCACCAGATAGGAGTCTTATAAGGTTGAAGAAATTTGTTCCAAGAAGCTTAACTTAAAGCAAGTTTTCAAATATCCAAGGTAAGGGTTCAATGTCCGACACGATTCGAACAAGAACGGTTTTAAAACAAGAAGACAGTGCTTGACACGATTCAAACAAAGTCCAAGTTCAAGTTTGACACGATTCAAACGAGAACAGTTTTAAAACAAGAGGCAGTGTCCGACACGATTCGAACAAAGACTCTGTTCAATGTCCGACACGATTCGAACAAGAACAAGTTTTAAAACACAAGACAATGCTTGACACGATTCAAACAAAGTCCAAGTTCAAGTTTGACACGATTCAAACGAGAACACACAAGACAATGCTTGACGCGATTCAAGCAAGGTCCAAGTTCAAGTTTGACACGATTCAAACGAGAACACACAAGACAATGCTTGACACGATTCAAGAAAGGTCCAAGTTCAAGTTTAACACGATCCAAACAAGAACACACAAGACAGTGCTTGACACGATTCAAACAAAGTCCAAGTTCAACTTTGAAACGATTCAAACGAGAACAGTTTTAAAACAAGAAGACAATGCTTGACGCGATTCAAACAAAGTTCAAGTTCAAGTTTGACACGATTCAAACAAGAACAGTTTTTAAAACAAAAGCTTTAATGTTAAACTTCTTGAGGAACAACAAAAGGTTTAAAGATTCAAATCTGGCGTGCAAAGGTTAAGACCGAACAAGCACGACACAAAGCAAACCGAGAATGTCTTTACTTCACTGGGGAAGTAAAGACAGGCATAAACAACAGACCACAAGTAACACAAAGCACAAGGATGCAAAACCTGGCACTCAAAGGTGGTTACCGAACGTAAGCCTAGCTTAGACAAAGATTTTGGACATACCGGGAATGTTTTTACTCCACTGGGGAAGTAAAGGTTCACATCGTCAAAGGATAGACGGTAAGGGATAAAAACAGGGATCACATCATCAAGAAGCTTGATGGCCAGGAAAAATAACACATCCGAAGGTACGGAACCTGAACTCGGAACACCTCATCAAACAGATTGACGGAAAGGAAATAACATAAATCCGAGGGTACGGAACCTGAACTCGGAACACCTCATCAAACGGATTGACGGAAAGGAAATAACATAAATCCGAGGGTACGAAACCTGAACTCAGAACACCTCATCAAACAGATTGACGGAAAGGAAATAGCACAAATCCGAGGGTACGGAATCTGAACTCGGAATACCTCATCAAACGGATTGAAGGGAAGAAAAACCTCAGATAGGGATCACATTAAACAGGTGGATGGAAAGGTGACTGATTGAAGGTAAAATCAATGGTAATTGTAGAAATATGAATAAAACCAAGGACATATAAGCTTCTCGGGAGAGAGATGACCACTTATCGTTGCGAAGGTTATGATAGCAAAACAAGCTTCTCAAGGAGATTACCACTTGTTGTTGGGTATGAATTCCAAAGAGATGTTGATATTACAACACTGCTGGAGAAATAATTGTCTTCAATGAGGATCTGCAAAAGATTCTTCCTGCGAGACATAGTGCAAAATAAATGCACATTCAAAAATAGGTTCAGAAACCACGCCTGCCAGGGACCAAAGTTCAATCTAGGAACAAGCTAGAAAGAAACGGTCAAACAAGACTCCAATTAAGGAATAAACTCAAATGGGGATTTATCTTATCCACATGTGGAAAAGATAACTGAACCAAGCATCATCCACGAGAATCAAACTCTGTGGGGAACTTAGAAAGGATGGGCACTTTATGCCTAGGGCTGACAACTCTATTGGAGAGAATGGACAAACCCAGTCACTTGGGGAGATAAACACCAAAGTGAACAAAATAGGAAAGCACCAGAAAGAGAAAGCAAAAATGAAAAAATGCTATACATATGAGTGCTTATTCCATGCTTATGCTGACAAAACAGACAGAAAGCGAGACTGGGGATGAAATAAACATCTCGACAAGGATACCCAGCCAACCTCATCAAAATAGAACAAAACTGGGGATGAAGAAGAAGAACTTTGCTGGTGAAAGGAGTATTCCATTTGAGGTATAACATCATGAGGATTGCCATCATGAGCTTGATCTGTTTGTTGGAGGAGAATCTGAGGAGAATTGTCAAGATTAGCTGAAGTAACAGTTTATTGGGGAGCTAGCAAAGGATACTGGCATAATGATCATCTTCAAATCTTATCTGCCCTAGGCTAGACGGTTTATACGATAATAAGAGGATTTTATAGAAGAATTGGCATACAGGGTGTTTCAATATCTTCAAACTCTTGGAGAGATCTCAGCATAACTGCCCCAGATTAGGGGATGAATAATCAAAAGAATTTTATGGAAGAAATGAAATACCAGCTGATTCAATATCTTCCAACTTGAATAATCAAAAGAATTTTACAGAAGGAATGAAATACCAGCTGATTCAATATCTTCCAACTTGAATAATCAAAAGAATTTTACGGAAGAAATGAAATACCAGCTGATTCAATATCTTCCAACTTGAATAATCAAAAGAATTTTACGGAAGGATTAAAATACCAGATGCTTCAATATCTTCCAACTTGAATCTTGACGTAGCTGTTTCTGTTCAGTTATACTCGAGATACTAAAACCGTAGTAGAAGTTAACGGGGAACGGATTTGCCCCTGCTGATGGGTTACTGAAGACAAAACTAGTCATAAGATGATCTCAAGAATATTTGCCCCAATATCTTGAATTTGCAGAATTCTGCCTCTGATTTGTCAACTCTTGGGATAATAGATTGGCAAACCTCACACTTGGTTGCCCCTGACTGAGTCAAACTTCCTTTATCAAGTTCAATTCCTTGACTGACCGTGTTTGTTAGGATTCCTTGATATCGAATGGTATTGCAAACATGTGCTGTCCATTAAAATTGGCAAAATTAATGCAAAGTTTGAAAACAAAGCTTTGATAAAAACGCACAGTGAAATGATTAAATAGTCAAAAACAATGGTGGGTCTAGTCATTAAGGAAGTGACCAACACACGCGAGCAGCAAAGATTATTAGGAGTCAGGTTACTCAACCTTGCTGTAGTATGCTCTTCAAAATAACCTAACCTCAATTAGGTCTTTTAGGGGTTGTAATGTGGTATGGTTCATGGTTTATGAAACAAAGAATGAATTCCAATCCTACGCTCAGTTAACTTAAGATATACGTTCAACTATTCAAAAGTAGATAGTCACTTGATTTGAAAGCTGACTGGCGCCTTATATGAAGCGCTCGTGTATGAATGCATAATCGAGTTAAACTGAGAACTACCCTGCCCCCAAGGTTGAGATTTAAGGGTTTTTTGTGTATAAGGAAAGAAAACTCCTACTTCTAGGCTCGAAGGGGTTAACAAGGGATGTTTAGGAAATGCGAAACAATGCCTTACGTCCTCGGAGAGGTTAATTTGAAAGTATACCACAGCAATTATGAACATGAGGTTTTCATCATCCTCCACAATCTTTGCTTTAACAAAGGTTTGAAAAAAAAGGGTGAAAATGATATATATTTTTTGTTTTTATGAAAATAAAAGTAAATGAGTGAAACGAATGGATTTAACCAAAAGATGCAAAAATATTTCATTAATTTTGCCAATTTAAAGGTACAACAAAGCTCATATGCAAATATCAATACAATTAAAGGAAATACAACTGAAATACAAGACACAGCCAACCAAAGATTTCAGTTTCCGGGTCCGAACGAAAAAAAGTCTTCACCACCAAATTTCCTTCATCGTTGCTAGCGTGACCTTCATAGTTTCTAGAAACTGCCCCATTCCTCTTTGGAGCTCTCTCAATTCATGGTTGACTCTGTCCCTTTCACAGTATTGTTCAGACATCCTTTGTCGAGTTTGGGCTTGGGTGACGATTCAAAGACAATTCTGAAGGGAAAACGGCGACATGAGACGAAGACAGAGAGGAATGCACATGCTATGATGCAAATGAGATGCTAATGCAAGCCGAATGGTTTCAAGGAACTCAAAGGCAAGTTGCAAAAATTTTTTGGGAAAATTGAAGAGTTTTTGTTTTTTTTTTAAATCCAAGCTCTATTGATCTTTTGAAAAGGAAACAAGTATTTGAGTTTCTCGAAACCAAAGGGCTAGGAATGTTTGAATGTAGAGATGCATAAAGCACACGAGCACAAACAAATGTACACACAACAAGATATACAAATCCTAGGTTTATAGGTCTCATGAGTGGAGCCATGGTCTACCCATCCCAATAGGTGTGTACTACTGGTTTTCACCTGCCGAACAAGGTTCTAAAGAGTTCCCAGAGTCTACAATCCATCTTTCGGATTTTATCAACTTCCCAAATGACTTGGTAATCAACAAAATTCTCAAGAGAATCTCGTCTGAGTGTAGTATCGCGTGACAACCAATTCAGAAATAGACTCCATCATGGTCACCGCACTACATCCTAAAAAGGCTTAGTGGGGTTTGGTAACTACGGTTCTCAATATCATGGGCTCCTAGGTCGAGAGTAGCACGCTTACACGAATAGGATCGTTCAACATAACTAGACTCTCAAGAGGGCCTCAACTGAGTGATGGTGTTTTCAATTCAACTTTTCAGGAATCGACTCCCTCAAAGCCTCCTTGAATACCATTGTCATATCATAAGTGTATGCTCAAATCCGGGTATAGGATTTATCTCACTCATAGATATCATGTCAACCCATATCAAACAGAAAAGTGTCAAGCAAGAACAGATACATAGATATGTAAGCAAATATGACATACATAAGCATATACAAGTAAATAAGCAAACATGAATAACATAAAACAAGATTGGCTTAACCCTCTTAGGAAGGGACCAGCAATAGGTGTAATTCGTTCCCCAGTGAAGTCGCCATTTCTGTTGCGGTGAAAATCGGATAACAAGTTATTAATTAACTTGCATCATATTTCTTTTACAACCGACTTTGATTTATCCAAAGGAAAGGTTCAAGATCATTAGAAAAACCTCAAGGGGGGGGGGGGGGGGGATCTAAGGTTCGGGGGTTGGTTACGCCTAGGGAAGGTATTAGCACCCTAAACGTTCGTAGTACTCTACGGGAACCTCTTGTTTAATGTTATCTTATGTTTTCTAAAGGTTGAAACCCTAGGGATTAGTATCTAAGTATACTCGATAAGGCATCGCACCTTACGCCTACGTATCCTCGGGAATAGAATCAGAGTATGCGTAGTTCTACTTCTACTGAACTATTGACTGTGGTCATCATTCAGAGGGGAAATGAGTACAAGCTCATTGTAGAGTTTAAGAACTCTCTAGATCTAGTTGAAATGGACCTATGTTATGTTTTAGTCAGTAGGGAAAGTGATAATTCATTAGGATGAATATCACTAAGAGTTTAAGAACTCTCTCCTAAAGCTAGTTGTGATTTCTATGGCTCTGATGAGGCCAAGAAATGGAGTTTTCTCCTAAGAGGTTACTTAGGTTAAGGTGGGAGGCCAATGACTTATGAGTCAACATATTTCACCTTCCTTTGGAGTGGGGGAAATATAACAGTTATAATAATTATCAAGATAAAGAGATATAATGCAAATATGATGATGCAACAAGACATGAATAAGATGAGATAGAATAAAGCAGAAATAGTCTTGTCTTAATCAAGATTTAATCGACAAATCGATAATCTTATATATTTGACTTTCAATGACCAAAATAGGACCGGAATAAAAATCAAGTCTCATTTAAATCAAGATTTAATCGATAAATCGATAATCTTAGATTTTTTACTTTCACCGACCAAAATAAAGACAAGAAAAACAAAGCGGCCTCTTACCAATCAAGAGATTTATTGATTTGGATAAATCAACAAAACATGATTTTTGTAATATCATTGGCAAAAATAGAGATTGAAATGATAATGAAAACCAAAGATGAAAATCCGAGTAAAAATCTAAAGGGAGTGGTAACCAATAAATAGTTAGCAAGGATTTACAAAAGCTATATTAATAAAACTTGATCAAAAATAATTATAAAAAAACCTATCCAAGATTTTTCTTTAAAACAAGTTAATAATAAAAATTATTGATAAAACACTGGGGCGCTGGATCCGGTTGTGGGTGTGTAAAATGATAAATGAGGATCATATGGGCTTGAAGCCCATCACCTCACACGGTTCAACTCTTACACGTAAACCACAAAACTAAAACAAGATACAAAATGGAGGAGTAGATAGGTGGCGGTGCGGGATAAAATTACTATGGGCCTCCAAGCCTATCAAAATAATAAGACACAGATCCTTCTCTTTTAGAGGAAAAAACCCCTAGTTTTTTTCAAAGAAAAGTAGCACTTGGTCAGCGCTACACAATAACCAATGCCTCCACTCTCAGAATCAACTTTTTTAAAGAAAAGAAACCCAATCAATTTGGCAAAGTGACACACGAATCAATACGAAGAAACAACAACCTAAATTCCAAAATCTTGTGCTCAGAAAAGAAAAAAAGATTTTTCCCTCGTCATCGCATCGGTAATAAAATGAGGTCGATTCTCCAAATTTCTCGATCTCGCACGGTATTGGTTCCACCTTCAGGTTTACCATTTTGATTCCTCTCTCGGTTTAGTTTTTTCTTTTTGATTCGTCAATCTCTCTTCATCTCAATCTCTCTGCTTCACTCGCTTCGGTTCCGATTGGTTCTGGGTTTGAATTTTTGAGAGGTTTGTGGGTTATTTGATGGTGATTGGAAAAGTGTTTGGTTGCTGTTTGTGACGTTGATGTTGGTGTTTGATGGAGGCGAGAGGTTGAAGGTTGTTTAACAGTGTTGTTGTGTTGAATCTGTGTTTGGTTGAAGAAAGGTTGGAGAAGGTTTAAAGGGATAGGAACTCTGTTGTTGTTGTTCGTTGAAGATATGGTGAGGGTGTTTGGAAAATGGAAGAAGAAGTTCCGAGTTGAGGGATCTGAGTTCTTGTGTTTTGGTTGGGTATGTGAGATGGGTTTGGGTGTTGTTTCTGGCGACGATGAAGGTTGAGGTTTGAAGTTGTTTCAGGTTCTGTTTTGATTCGAATAGGACGATGGAGAAATTTTGAAAGTGAATTCGGAAAACAAGTTGATGTTGCTTGCGATTGTTGGAACCTCCAAGCCCCCTTCCCCTTTACTCGCCTCTTCTTCCGCTATTTAAAATCTCTCCAAAAATAGAACTTTGTTCTTTAAATCTATTTGAATTTGTCCGTTGGAGATAAGCAGGTTAGCGTTACGATGGGTCCTTGTCGTTGGCAGCAAGGTTCTGAGCTTTTGGCATGTTGTCATTGAGTAGCAGATGTCTCGTATGTACGGTTTCGGATGAGGGTCACCACCACTTCTCACAACAACTCTTGTATTTTGTTTGTTTTTCACATAATGGGCTATGTAAAAAAAATAAGAAACGGGCTTAAGGTTTGTAATAATATATTTTTGTGACAAAGAAAAATGTGATGGATTAAATTGGGGAATTAGAAATAAATCTGGATTTTGGTTTTGAACAATTGAATTGTTTTTAAATGGATAATGCTTCTCTTTTTCTTAATTTAAAATTAATAATATGATTAATAAAATAATAACCTAATTAATGTTCTAAATTAAAATTAGTAAAAACAAAAAGAATAATTAATCTAATTATCTAAATTAATTATTGAAATTAAGTTAAACTAAGATTAAACAACTTAAATATAAATGAAATAAAAAGGCCATATTGGATATAAATTAAAATAAAGACAGATAAAGATATTGAAATAAATATTAAGTTAAAATAGAGAACAATAAATAAAACAACAACTAGCAGAAAAATGAGGGTAAAATTTGGGGTACAACAAGGTGGATAGAGGAAGGGGATAGGAATACTTCTTACTTTCACTGTTTCATCCGACATCGCAACTTGATGAGTACAATTTCAGAGATAACAGTTGAAGACACATTTGTTAATGATGTGGTTGGTGTGAAAGAAGGCATAGCCAAACACTTTGAGAAGAGATTCAGTGCAACTAAAAAACCTCTAATCCGTATGACGCCAGAATATTTCAAAGTCTTATCAGGGTCTGAAAGTAGCATGCTTGAGGAAAACTTTGAGGATAGAGAAATTAGAGAAGCAGTTTTCCAATGTAAGGGAGATAGAAGCCCAGGTCCTGACGGTTTCAACTTGGAGTTTATTCAGAAATGATGGAATGTATTAGGAACAGATTTTACTAACTGCATCAAGGATTTCTTTATTACTGCAACTCTCCCTAAAGTCTTGTCCTCATCTTTTCTGGCTTTAATACCTAAAATAGATTACCCTAACAATTTGGATGATTACCGTCCTATATGTTTAGTAGGATGTGTATATAAGGTTGTAGCAAAACTTCTGTCTGCAAGATTAAAGAAAGTTATGGACATCATAATCTCAACTTCCCAAATTGCTTTTATAGAAGGGAGAAACCTACTTGATGGAGTATTATCTCTGAATGAAGTTGTGGACTACTCAAGAAGAAGCAATATTAACAGCTTAGTTCTTAAAGTTGATTTTGCAAAAGCCTATGATTGTATTGATTGGTCTTATATTAGATAGGTGATGAAGTTTATGGGATTTGGAATCAAGTTCATGAGTTGGATAGAAGGAACGGTCTTTAAAAGTTACTTGTCAATACATGTCAATGGAACTCCTTCGCGAGATTTCGAAGTTACTCGTGGTTTGCGCCAAGGCGATCCATTATCACCATATTTGTTTGTAATTGCAGGGGAAGGCTTAGCGAAAGTGATGAAAAGAGCAGAGGAGGTGGCATTATTCAAAGGAATTCAAATTAACCAAAAGGATACATTCACGCTGCTTCAGTATGCGGACGATACAGTCATGGTGGGAGAAGCTACCTGGAATAACATTTGGGGCATTAAAGCGATTCTGAGAGGTTTTCAGTTAATGTCGGGCTTAGAGATAAATTTAAACAAGAGCCGGCTTATAGGATTTGGAGTAGCACCAACTTTCCTTAAGGCAGCAGAGAGATTTTTAGCTTGCAAGAGTCAACAATGTCCATTTAAATTCCTTGGTATTCAAATAGGAGGGAATCAACGACTGATCTCTTATATGGCACGACATTCTAATTGCCAGATATGGTTCTCTGCTAAAGTCCTTGAGTAAAGGCTCTTGTCAATTAGGTGCAGTCAAACAATCACTGTGGTGAAGGGACGTCTCTCTTCTATTTCAGTTTTTTGACAGTGACTCGTTTCTTAGGCATTGTCGATCTGCTGTTGGAAATGGAGAGAAGACCTTATTTTGGAAGTCGTCATGGTGCGGCAACGAGTCATTTGATTTAATATTTCCTGAACTTTTTATTGCAGCTGCAGATCCTTTCAGTTTGGTAAATGAAAATGGCTTCTAGCATGATAACCAATGGAGTTGGAAGATTGATATCATTGAACCTCGCAGAAATTTGCAAGTTATCGATCAGCAAGAAACTATGTTGGCTCTGGTATCAGAAGTGAGATTGAGTAAGGACATCAAAGATGTAAATTGTTGGAGTTTAAATCCGGACTTGGAATTCTCTATTCATTCTGCTTTTCAATTACTTTCCAAAGCAAACATTCCTCCAGAATCTTTTCCAGATAATTCATTGGCTGCTCTCAAATTAATTTGGAAAGCTATCTCTCCGGTTAAAGTTTTGATCTTTGAGTGGCGCCTTATTTTAAAACGACTACCATCTCGAGATAACCTTCTTTAACGTGGGATCATCTTCTCTCCACATGATCGTGTATGTCCTTTTTGCTTTCAGCTGGACGAGACTGTATTTCATCTCATTTTTTGTTGTTCCAAATCGATCATCATTTGGGAAAAAATTATCCGGTGGATTAGGGTGGAGGTTCTTTTAGATGGAACGGTCGTAGACCACTTAAGATGCTGGACATCGTCATTACACTCAGCTGGTATTGTCATCAATAACGGGGTTGACTTATGGCTTGTCATTTGTTGGAGCCTTTGGAGTGTTAGAAACAAAATTATTTTTGGTGACGAAATTTGGAATGAGGATACTATAGTTTTTAAGATTATGTTGCTAATTTGGAAATGGATTGGTAAACGTTCTAACTTTACTTGTAACTATTATAGTTGGCTCAAATCACCATTAGATTTTTTGTAAGGTGATTATTTAGCTTTTTTGTAGTTGGGTTTTGGGTACCCCTTAATACTCATTTTTGAATATATTGTGTTAATAAAAAAAAAGGGATAATGTTTTGTTATTGTACTACCATTTGTCACTTACTATCATTGTTTTATTTCCCTTACTATAATATATATTCCTTACATTGTCACATAATATATTATAGCACTACCACAAAAAAGACCTTAGACAGCGCTTTTTTTGCCCTTAGACAGCGCTTTTAAGCGCTGTATAAACCTGCGCTGCTATAGGTTTAGACAGCGCTTTGGGTAATACCCAAAGCGCTGTCTAAAGGGGGGTATATTTAATGAAAAGCGCTGTCTATGGTACCTTTAGACAGCGCTTTTTGACATTATAAGGTATACCTTAGACAGCGCTTTTGAAAAAAGCGCTTTCTAAGCCTCACCTTTTTTGACATTTTTTTGGTATACCTTAGACAGCGCTTTCACCAAAAGCGTTGTCTAAGCCCTACCTTTTTTGACATTTTTTTGGTATACCTTAGACAGCGCTTTCACTAAAAGCGTTGTCTAAGGTCAACCTTTTTGAACTTTTCTAGGTATACCTTAGACAGCGCTTTTGTCAAAAGCGCTTTCTAAGCCCTACCTTAGACAGCGCTGTCTAAGGTATACGAAAAATTTTATATAAATTTTTTTAAACCACAATTTTTACCAGGATTTTTCAACCAGAATTTTACCTGTTTTTCAACCAGCAATTTTTTTCAGAAATTGGCAATTTACACCAAAATTATATATGCAAAACAATTGGCAATTCAAACCAATATATATATTTAAAATTACAAACCAAAATTATATATACACCTATTTATAATTACAAATCATTACATTTTTTCTACAAATGCACATATTACTTATACTAATACTTTTGCATCCAACCAAAGCATTGCTTCAAATCTACATTATAGGTCCTGAAAACACAAAGATTGTAATTCAATTAAAAGAATACATAAACAAAGTTACACATATTTAAATTCTCATCAATTAAAGTAAGAGTACAATATTATACCTTGTAAAATTCCGAGTTAGAAATTGAGTAATGAGCACACTTGCATTCTTCAAAGTACTACATAATAATATAACATAGTTTGATTTAGTTTTAACTATTTCATTAGACATGAGAGATATGTGTTAATATTAAAATAACTCATAAGTTAGAAATACATACATCGGATGAAATCTCTATTCGATCCAACAAAAGAGTGTCTCTCATAAACCTCAACATGAAATAGCCGCAATCTATTTGATTGCGTTGCCAAGGACACTACAAATGAAAAGAAAATATGGATAAATCCTAAGTTTTATCAAGTAGCATCACTAATATAATAAAACATGTGATAATTAATATACCTTCACATAATTCCATGTAATAATGGGGTTGACTCTCCGCTGTGGTTAATTGCGACCAACAACCAATCTCCACTGTAAGATTAAACAAGTGTAAGATTAACAGCTATATATCATATAATTTGTTAGATGAAGTATAAGATATCCAATTTAACATTTTCTATGCATAAATATCATATAATTGTGATGTACCTGTTTTTTTGAAACAACGGACTCGGTATGCTCCGGAATCCGCTTATCCTTTGTTTTGGATCTTGTTGGAGTCTAAATAACATTACCATGTAAAAAATGAAAATAAAATTCTCTTTCACTAATATATAACAAATATGACATAATATATAACAAATATAATAAAGAAATCAAGTATATAACAAATTTTACCTCTTTCACTAACATCTCTTTCTTTTCTTGGTTGGAATATGAATTACTTGTGTCTTAGCAATGCGGACGGATGAATGGATCCAAATTCCCTCGTTATGGTCATTTCTGATATATGACTCATCCACTATAAGATCCTCATCTTGATCATTTGTATTCAACTCATTCCGTCTAATGCATGACTCATTCTCAACATCAATATCACATTGATCTACACCGCTATCATCAACCACTTTGTTAGATAGAAGCACTATAGACCATTTCGTACTCGTCGGATCAGTGACATAGAACACTTGTCTAGCTTGAGATGCTAGAATAAAAGGCTCATCTTTGTACCCCACCCTATTAAGATCCACTTGCAAAAATCCAGACTTATCCATTCGTATGCCACTACTATTTACCCACTTGCAACCAAAGATTGGAATCTGAAACTTCTCGTAATCAAACACCCAAATGTGCTCAATAACTCCAAAATATGACAGATTTGCATATTTGGAGTTTAAGTCCTTCATACTTGATATGTGCATTGCTTCAGCTAGGACGGTGACACCACTATTTTGCGTAGTACTTTTATCGTCTTGGTCTTTGGTATAAAATGTGTATCCATTAATTGCGTATGCGCTATGAGAATACACATGCAAACTTGGACCATATGCCAAACATCTCAACCTTTCTGTTACTGAAGCGGGATCTGAAGAGCGCTTCGAATAAATATGATCCTTTAACCATTGTATGAAACTTTGATTGTGCTCTCGTACTATCCAATTTTCATTTCTGTTCTGATTTAACCTTCGGAGTACATCCTTGTGCATCTCAACATATGGCTCAACCTCATTATCATTGTGCAGAACATACAAATGCACTTGATCCCGTTCATCCCTTGATACTGTCACAATTTTATTTCCAATTAATATTTTACCATCCTTTTTTTCAAAAATATGAGCTTTGGGGAGTCCAATCGACTGAACATTGGACAAATATTCAGTACAAAACTCAACCGCTTCTTCAACAATGTATCGTTCAACAATACACCCCTCTGGTCGACTTCGGCTTTTCACGTACCCTTTTAATATTTTCATATAACGTTCAGCAGGGTACATCCATCTCATATAAGCTGGTCCACACGACTGTGTCTCTTTCACAAGATGAACAACTAGATGTACCATTATGTAAAAAAAAAGAGGGAGGAAAATACATTTCAAGCTCACACAAGGTAATAACTATCTCTTTTTGTAGTGTTGGTAAGATATCGGGATCGATTACCTTACTACAAATTGACCTAAAGAAAAAACACAAATTAGTTATGGCGCTTCTTACTTTCACTGGCGAAATAGAACGTATACCTATTGGTAGAAAGTGTTCCATTATAACATGGCAGTCGTGTGTCTTTAAACTCTTCAACGTGAGGTCTTTCATAGACACAAGTCTTCTGACATCTGAAGAGTATCCTTCTGGAACTTTAACTCCACTCAGAAACTTACACAATATTTTCTTCTCCTTTCTAGACAGAGTAAAAGCAGCAGGTGGTAGATATGTTCGTCTTCCTTTCTTCACGGGTGCTAATTCAGGTCTAATCCCCATCGCTTCCAAGTCTTTTCTTGCTTTAAGGCCATCCTTAGTCTTTCCTTTTATATTGAGTAACGTACCAATAACAATTTCAAATACATTTTTCTCAATATGCATAACATCGAGAAAATGTATCACATACAAAGACTTCCAATATGGCAATTCAAAAAATATCGACCTCTTTTTCCACCCACCTTTGACAACCTTATGTGCAAAAGGTTTGCGAAACTCAGTACGCATATCTTTCACCTTTTTAAAAACTTAGTCACCTGACAACATAGGTGGAGCTCTACCTTGTTGGATGTCTCCATTGAATTCTTGTCTCCACCCACGGTAGTTATGTTTGGCATTTAAGAATCTACGATGACCGAGAAAGACATTCTTATGACCAAACTCCAATCGCTTCGAAACTGTTTTATCTTCACAAATAGGACACGCTTTTTCACCTTTTATGCTGTACCCTGATAGATTCCCGTAAGCTGGAAAATCATTAATTGTGCCAAACAACATCGCCCTCAAATTGAAACTTTCTTTCCTATATCCATCATAAACCTCCACACCGTTCTCCCACAATATCTTTAAATCTTCGATCAAAGGTGTCAAGTATACGTCTATGTCATTCCCTGGTTATTTAGGCCCAGAGATTAACATAGATAACATCATGTACTTACGCTTCATGCATAGCGACGGAGGTAGGTTATAAATCATAAGAATCACAGGCCATGTGGTATGTGAGATACTTTGAAGACCATGCGGGTTCATTCCATCAGTAGATAATGCCAAGCGAAGGTTTCTTGCTTCTTCTCCAAAGTCAGGATAATCATTATCAATTTTCGACCACTGTGGTGAATCAGCCGGATGTCGCAACTTTCCATCAATAATTCTTTCATCTGCATGCCAAGTCAGGTGTCTTGCATCGGTTTCACTACGAAACAAGCGCCTAAATCTCGGTATTATAGGAAAATACCATAAGACCTTGGCTGGAGACAATTTTTTCTTATATCGAGGCAAACCGCATTTAGGGCACTCAGTTAACGATGCATATTCGTTTCGAAACAAAACACAATCGTTTGAACAAGCATGTATCTTATCATAGCTCATGCCAATAGAACATAACATTTTTTTGGCCTCATAGGTTCGATTGGGAAGAACATTATCCTCCGGTAGCATTTCTCTCAAAAGGGCCAACAACTCTGTGAAACTTTTATCCGACCATCCATTGCCCTCCTTTAAGTTGTACAACTTCAATACCGCAGACAGTCTTGTGAATTTAGTGCAACCTTGATAGAGCGGTTTCTCTGCATCGCTTACCAACCTCTCAAACATTTCGGGACAATCATGAAGATCTTCTACAACTGCTTCTGCAATCTCTTCGACTCGATCACAATCGTATGTTTCCGTGTCTTTGTCATCTGAAGCATAGGTCGTATTACTTTTCCCCGTCGGTTCAACATTCTCGTTAATTTTCTCCCCATCATGTATCCAACACTTTTAACTTCGATCAATTCCATTCATCAGTAAATGCGATTTCAATTCATCTGCGTCAACCCTACCCACATAACAACAACCCAAGCAAGGACATTTTATTCGATTGAGCTCTTCAGCGTCAGCGTGTTGAACAACAAACTTAACGAAATCCAATACCCTATTCTCGTACTCTTTGGACAATCGATCGACATCCATCCATTTTTTATCCATGGTTTTCCTACTTATTAAGGTCAACAAAATAACATTAATTCAACCATATTAATCAAGAAATGAACAAGTTTGATAGTGTTTGATATGTAACTGGTTGAATTTCTTATGTTTTAGTGAAATGTTTATGTTCATTATATTTGTTTATTAACTCAACCATCTCAAATTCTAGAATTTTGAGGCTTCAAAAACAAGCTTTGAATTCTAAAATTCAGAGGACATTTCCATCAATTTTAAGAGTTTTTTAGAAGATTTAAGAGGTGGAAAAAATAAAACTAAACTAAACTATTTCCATCAATTTTAACAAAACTCCATCAATTTTAAGAGTTTTTTTAGAAGATTTCATCAAACATACTCATTCACTACAAAACTTCATTAACAAAACTTCAAACATACTCATTCACTACAAAACTTCATTAATAAAACAGTCCAACATAACTTCATTAACAAAACTCATCAAACATACTCATTCACTACAACATTGTAAAGCAACAAAACCCTACAACAACAATGTAAAGCAACAAAACCCTATTCTTCACAACAACGACGTACCTTTAACGACGGTAACAACGGCAATGCAAGAACGAAATGTATCAAAGAGCAGAAAGAGAAATGAACGACAACAGCAATGAGCAGAAACGAAAACGACGGCAGTGAGCAGAAACGGACGGACGGCAATGCAACGACGGCAACAACGAACGACGGCACAGTGGAGGACGGTTGACGGTGAAGGTTTTTCGTTCGCAAGGGTTTTGAGCTCTGTTCGCTAGCAGGGGAGAAGAAAGAGCGGAAATATGAAAATGAATACTGACTATTCATATATTTTAATTTAATTAGACCTTAGACAGCGCTTGTCATAAAAGCGCTTTCTAAGGTGGATCTTAGACAGCGCTTTTCAAAGCGCTTTCTAAGGTTGGCCTTAGACAGCGCTTTTGATTTTTTTTTTTTTTTTTTTTAAGACTTTAGACAGCGCTTTTCATGAAAGCGCTGTCTAATATTTTCCTTTAATTTTTTTTTTTAAATTAATAAAACTTTAGAAAGCGCTTTTTACGGAAGCGCTGTCTAAGGTCTTATATTTTTTTTAATTTATAAGATCTTAGAAAGCGCTTTTAACTAAAGCGCTGTCTAATATTTTCCATTAAATTTTTTTTTTAAATTTATAAGACCTTATAAAGCGCTTTTGACCAAAGCGCTGTCTAAGGTCTTATATTTTTTGCGCTTTTATTTTTTTAGATGAATAGATTCCTTGTTTTTAACTTATAGCAGCGCTTTTGTATTAAAGCGCTGTCTAAGGTGCGATGTTATAACTTACTTTTGTTGTAGTGTAGCTACCTATTATTATATACTACAAGTGCTATGCTACTTAATATGATATACCTATATACTACTTAATCTTGCGCAGCTTTTATGTAAAGGGAGGAGAATATATTATTTAATATTTACTACTAAGTGTGAGTATCTCCCTGCATATGAAATTAAGATGGAGGGGGGCACATGAATTCTATTGTCAATTCATTTTCCACTATTCATGCGTTGAAGTCTTATATATATATATATATATATATATATATATTGTAACACCCCAAAATTTGCCTTTTTGTTTTTAGCTAACTGGTTTATGTTTCTTTGCATTTCCTGCATTAGCATTTGTGCATGGCATGGTTCTTAGCATGGGATCAAGGTACTTGGTCCATATTCTCAAGTCTCAAGCCTCAAGGTGGTTTGAGGGGTCCATCATATCTTTACAAGGTCAAGCATGGCAAAGGATTTCAAGTGGATCTTTCTCCCCTAATCAGAGGGACCAATTAGGGTTTATGAACCCAAAGGACTTCTTGGAGGGCTTTGTGTGTTCAAGCATGGTGTCATGAGGTCTTTATGCTTGCATGTATCCATAAGATGAGGGTTTGGTTAATGGATTATGGTGAAGAAGGTTCAGTGGATCAGTTGCTTGTGAACCAAGAAAAGTCAACTGTAAAGGAGAAAGTCAACTATGGAATTTTGAGGTTCTTTTCATGGTTTTCAAGGTCTCACATCCTCATATGGTCTTCAATTGTCAAGATTCATGCCATTCATCAAGAATCAAGGGTTTGTGCAAAAGTTACTAAATTTGGAAAATGACCTATAATGAAAACTTTCCATTTTTGGCAATTTTTCCACTACATGCAACCTGACTTTTCATCATCAAGGAAGCTCCAAATGAATTTTCCTCCAACATGAAAGTTGAAGATCTTTCTTTCCCATTTCCAAAAAGTACTAGAACATCTCTGTATCATTTGTGGTTCTCAAGTTATGGTCAAAAGATGGCAAGGTGTTTTTAAGGGTTCTCATATGTATCACTTTTTCCACCTTTGGCATTTTGGTTCAAAATGATTTGTAATGACTTCTAATGACCCAAGTCAGGTTATCACACTCAAGTACACCTCATGAGGACTATTTTTGGCTTTTGAATCAATTCATTCCATGCTATATTTCTCACTTATTTCACATTGTACAAATTTGCAAATGGATCAAAAACTCACAAACCAAGCAAGTGCAAGGCCCAAGTACAATTCATTTGTGATCAGCAGAAGATTTGTGAATGATTCATGCTCTCCTCATGACCTGAACACGTGTGGAGGAGGGTGTATAACTCAAAATGCATTTTGGTAAAACCACTCCAATCTCAATAATCAAGGGTTTAACCAATTGCTAATTGTGATCAGTGGACTAATGGAGAGTATATAAGCTAACTCATGCCTCCAAAATTAGGTCATGCATTCTATTTTGGTCAGAATTCATTTTTCACCTCAAATCTTCTCCTCTTCGATTCTCTCTACTCATAAGAGCTTTTCACAAAATTCTTTCACATTATGAATCATTGGACTCCATAGAACACAAATCTACCATCATCTGAAGCTCATACCAAGGAATTCAGTGGGTTCGAATTTGGAAACCATTTCTTCAAACTCAAGATCCAGACCATATTCAAGCTCTAATTGCATTTATTTTGCAATTAGAGGTTCCTAAGGCTAGATCTGCAGCTTATCTCTGGTTTTCTAGGAGTATTTTAAGCTCTTCAAGATCTCAGGTTGGTGAACTTTTCATGCTCTTAGAACTTGAATTTTAAGTGTGCATAATGATCTATGAGGTTCACTGAGCATGCTGATGTGTTTTGTTTGAAATTTGGACACGTGAATCGTATGTATTTTGAGTTTGAAGTTTTGGATCTAAACTTTCTTTCGTTCGATTTGCATTGTGTGTTCATTGTTTGGTGAAATGAATGTGATATTCTTGTTCCTGGTGAAAATCTGGTTCAAATGGTATATTCATGAGCAATTTCTGGAAAAATATATGTTGCAGCTCACTGGAGAGGGTGACCGGAGCCCTAGCTCCGGCGTCTGGTTTTATTTTCCGGTCAGCCAAAGTTTTGTGAAGAAGACACAATCCTGACCGTTAGTTTTGTTGATCCAAGGGTCTTCATGTTGCCACGTTGCTTTAATTTTGATTTTATTTTGGGGTTTGTGTGTGTGTTAATCCATAGTTGTTATCATGTGCTGTAGATCTGAGCCACACGTTTTTGATTTGGTGATTTGTTCGTGTGCGTTGATTTAATCTGATGATAATATTTGTGCCAACGCATTAAATTTACATGTGCTGCTCGCGTGTTATTTTTTTATTTTCTGAGTATGTATGGTGTGCGCGTGTGTACTCTTCTTACCATGTGCGTGTTAATGTGAGCCATAGATCTTGAATACTTGTGATTGTGTTGACTGTTGGTATGCGTTGGATTGAGTGTATGATCATGATTAAAGCTGATGGTTGACTGAATTCCTTGTGTTCCTCTTCGACTGCGCTTTTGGACTGGGCTTGACATTGCTTTGCTTTCCACACCCCCTCCTTTGGGCCTTTTTTACATTTTCAACGTGTTTGCTTACTGATTGCACCCTCCTTGCTTATTTCATTTTTTTTATTTTTTTGTTGCATTTGCATTTTATTTTTTAAAATTAGTTAAATGCATCTAAAAATCCCAAAAAAAATCCTGAAGCATGTTTAGCATTTTATAAAATTTTGGAAAATTTTATTTTCCTTTTTTATTTTATTTCTGGTGTCTGAATTAATTGTTTAATTGATTTTCTTTTTGAATTGTTTCATATGTGCACACTTTGCATTGTAGAATTTATTTCTCATAGCATATAAAACATTTTGAACCCATTCTTTTTGCATTGTTTCATTAACATATTGAAGTGCATAAAAACATTTTTGTTTTATTTTTAAACTCTTTTCATATTGCATTTTAGTCCTTCTCTTTTGCATATTAGTTCATAATTTCTATGTGACTTTGCATAATTGTTTGAGGTGCTTATCTTGTGAATTTTTGCTTGAATTTTTAATATGATGTTTGCTTCTAGTTGAGGTGTTGTGATAATTAATTTGGTAATTTCTGAAGTTGACTTGCTAATTGTTTGATTGCTCTTTGTTTGAGGCCTTCTCTTATGCACATCTTTGGATCATCTTTGGTTACTTGTTTGAGAAGGCACTTGTGCCATTGTTTGGGTTTATTTCTTTGACTTCATGAACCATGTTTGAATCATTATAAGTCATTTGATTACAATTATAGGTCATTGGTATGAGGTTGTTGCATATTTTGTGCACATGTTCAATGTTTGATTTATATGCCTCTTTTGACTTATCTTTTCACTTCTTCTCATCTATGCCTCTTCTTGGTTTGTGTTTGGTTTGTGTATGCCATGCCATATAACTTCTTTGCATCTCATTTGATGTTTGTTTCTGACTTTGAAGCTTTGTATTCATGTCATATGTTATTCATGTTTCATCTTGCATCCTTTAGCATGTTTCACTTACATGCTTCTTTCTTCTTCTTCTAATGGTTCTTAATGCTTGGATACTTGCTTGTGTGCCTTGTGTGACACTTATATGACATGTTTAGGCACATGTTTAGATCATCCACATTCTGACTTTGATTTTATTTGAAGCATTCTTGCATGATCACCTTGCATAACCACTCATTCTTCTTCTACTCCTTCTTTAATGATCTTCTTGGATGTCTTGCCACTTGTTTGCATTCTCTTTGCTTGAGTTTGTTTGGTAAACATTATGGGTCACCTCTAAGGTGTACATTCTGACTTGGTTGAGTTTCTTTTGGTTTGTAACCATTTCTCTTTGGGTCGTACCTTGTTGGGTTTCATTTGTATTATTGTTGCTTATGTTTGTTTTTGCTAACCATGTAGGGACTAATGGTAAGTGAATGGGATGTGCATAGTCATCCACATTCTAACTTCTCCTTTCTCTTTTAAGCTTTCATACTTGTGTTTGCCTTAGCATTTAAGATGCTTATCCCCTCTCTTTCACTCTCTTCTTCCCTTGAGTCTCAAGACTTGATTAAGTCTTGGATTCTTTTCCCCTTAGAGCTACCTAGTCAAACTTAATTTTTGATTAAGCTTGGAGTAGGATTAGCATTAGGTTTTAGGTAGTCGTCCTTCCTAAACCTCACTAACCATAGGTCATCCATGCATGATAACACTAGGACTCTTAGTTTCCCTTTAGAGTTTCCTTTGTGTCTTCTCTCTTCTCATCTCAAAACTTCTTCAAGACACGTAATAAAAGTTAACGTGTATTGCGCTCGAGCCTTAAGCGTGGGAAGTGAGGAATGAGGGGTTTCCCTTCACTCTTCTAGGGAAGTGATGAATCAACTAACAACATTAAATGCTTGCCACGGTTAAAGAATTCAGCCATGGAGGAAAGAAAGATCGCCAAGGAAGGAGAAGAGAAAAAGTTTGTTACAGTTTATTACAACAGTAAAAACAGAATTACAGTGGTAAATTGATAACTGTGTAAAGTGTATATTACAATTAGTGAGTGAATGTACAATATATATAGTAATAGTTAAACTAAACTAAGCTAAGCTAAAACAAGAAACTATGTATTATACATATATACACTATAAGCTAACATCCCCCCTCAAGTTGGACTATGTATTGAACAAAGGCCTAACTTGCTCAGGATAGTAGTCAAAGCCAGGGAATGAAGTGGTTTAGTGAACATGTCGGCCAGCTGATCATGAGTTGAGATGGGGAGCAAATGAATTAATTTAGAATGAAGTTTTTCACGAATGACATGGCAATCTAATTCAATATGTTTACTTCTTTCATGAAATTTTGGATTATGGGCAAGGTATATTGCAGATTTGCTGTCACAGAAAACTGAGGCAGGTGTGGGCAAATGGACTTAAAGGTCTCCTAGAAGATATTTCAGCCATTAAAGTTCACATGTAAGAGATGCTAGAGCCCGGTATTCAGCCTCAGTGGATGATCGTGAGACTGTGTTATGCTTTTTAGATTTCCAACAGAGGAGAGAGGACCCAAGGAGGATGCAAAAACCAGTTACAGATCGCCTTGTATCAGGGCATCTAGCCCAATCTGAATCAGCAAAAGCAGATAACTTCATGTTGCTAGAAGATGAAAAAAGGATGCCTTTGGCTGGCACGGACTTGAGATATCTAAGGACATGAGTGGTAACCTTGTAGTGTGGTTGTAATGGCTTGGAGACAAACTGACTCAAATGTTGGACAACATAGGAAATATCAGGTCTTGAATTAGTGAGATATATCAATCTTCCAATAAGCCTTCGATAACTAGAAGGATCTTCAAGAGGCATACCTTCATGAGCTGTCAGCTTGAGGTTGGGATCAAAAGGAACCAAAGATGGTTTGGCTGCCAAGAAACCACTATCCTCCAAAAGCTCTAAAGTGTACTTTCTTTGATTTAAGAAAATACCAGACTGAGATCTGACTATTTTAAAACCTAGAAAGAACCTTAACTAGCCAAGATCTTTAATCTTGAAGGTTTTGTTTAAGAGATTTTTAACATAATGAATCTCATTCATGGATATGTCTGCCAGAACAATATCATCAACATAAACGAGAAGTGCAGTAAATGCAGAAGGAGTAGATTTTACATACAAAGAATGATCAGCCTGTGATTGAGAGTAACCAATAGAGATTAAGAAAGTAGATAGCTTAGAATACCACTGTCTACTAGCCTGCTTCAGGCCATACAATGACTTGTTGAGTTTGCAGACTTGAGAAGATGAAGAAGTAGATAAGCCAGGGGGAAGTGTCATGTAAACTTCCTCATGTAGGTCACCATGTAGGAAGGCATTATTCACATCAAGTTGCTCTAAATGCCATCCTCTAATAGCTGCAATGGATAGTAGGACCTTAACAGTAGTAATCTTAGCAACAGGGGAAAAGGTGTCAAAGTAATCAATACCTTCCATCTGGGTGTATCCCTTTGCCACCAGTCTGGCCTTGTATCGTTCAATAGATCCATCTGCTCTGTATTTAATCTTATAGACCCACCTACACCCAATGGGATGCTTTCCAGAAGGAAAATCAACCACATTCCAAGTATGTTTTTCTGCAAGAGCCTTTAATTCAGCATCCATGGCTTGCTTCAAACAATCCAGCTTAATGGCTTGGTTGTAAGTTTTTGGTTTAATGTTGGATGAAATAGAGCAGCAAAAATGTTTATATGAAGGACTACAATTCTCATATGTAATAACAGAAGATAATGGATATGTAATGGATGCATTATGAGAATGTAAAGAAGATGCATTATTAAAGGCATTATAGCAGTGACAATCAGCTAGTTAACTTGGAGGATGAGAAACTCTAGAAGAGTGTCTTAGGGAAGTGTTAGAGTCATTGGTAACAGGTTGATTATGTTGTAAATTGGAATGTGGGTCATTAGGTAAAGATGTTGCTGCAGTGGTAGGTTGAATATCAGTTATAGAGGTAGGCACAGTTTGAGGTGAAGGATTATGATAAGGACTATTGGATAAAGGGATAGTAGATAAAGGAGAAGTGTCAGGTGAGAAACTAGTGATTTGACTAGGTTGTATAACAGAGGTAGGGCCAGATGAGGAGGGGGTGGTAGATGAATGGCTGGCATCAGTATTTTGAAGATGTAAAGGACTGATGGGTGATTGACTGGTAGATGTACTTGAATCTAGGGACACTGAAAAGTCAGTAGTGCTAGTGGGAGTATAAAGTTCTGTTATGTCATCAAGGTTATGATAAGATGGGTGGACAGGGTTAATAGAGGAAATGGAAGGAGTATGTGTAAAGGGAAAAGTTGTTTCATAAAATATGACATGCCTTGAGACAAAAATTTGATGAGTGTGCAAGTCATATAGGATATAACCCTTTGTACCATCCTTGAAACCAAGAAAAACATACTTTATAGCTCTAGGTTCAAATTTGGTCCTGTGAGCTTGTAAAGTAGAAGCAAAACTTAAGCAACCAAAGACCTTTAAATGAATTAAAGAGGGTGGTTGGGAAAATAAAAGTTCATATGGACTTTTGGATTTTAACAGAGAAGAAGGCAATCTATTTATAAGGTGAATGGCATGTTGAATTGCAAAATTCCACATGTTCAGAGGGAGAGAAGAGTGAAAATATAAGGATCTAGCAACATTGAGAATGTGCTGGTGTTTTCTTTCAACCACCCCATTTTGCTGAGGGGTTTCCACACAAGATTTTTGGTGTATAATGCCTTTGGCTAAGAGAAAATCAGATAGTGACAAGAATTATGTACCATTATCAGTTCTGAGGCATTTTAGAGTTGTATGAAATTGATTTTCTAAGTATGCTACAAATTGAATAAGGGTAGTTTTAGTTTGGTCTTTGGTTTTGAGAAATATAACCCAAGTGTACCTACTATAATCATCAACCAAAGTTAAGAAATATCTATGGCCTAACACGGATATAGTAGAAAAGGGCCCCATACATCAGCATGTAGAATAGTAAAAAGAGCTGAAGTAGTAGTAACACTATTAGGAAAAGGTAATCTTCTGGGTTTGCCAAAATGGCAAGAATCACAAGGCAGAATATCAGCTTTACAAGGTATAAAGGGAAAAATTTTGGAAACAGTTTTTAAACCTATGGCAGAAATGTGTCCTAATCTCATATGCCAGACATTACAATTTTGATCAACAACAAAGTTACAAACTGAGACTTGATTGGTAGTGTCAAGCACATAGAGACCTCTTTGTAATCTAGCTGTACCAATCATTGCCTTGGAATGGTTCTGCATAATGGTACATGTATCAGCATTAAAATGCACAAAACAATTATTTTTGCTAGCCAGCTTAGCAATGGAAATCAAGTTAACATGAAAACTAGGTATAAAGAGGACATTATGTAAAGTTAAAGATGGAGATAACACTACACTACCAGATTTTGATGCAACAATCTGAGAACCATCAGGTAGATTGACATGCACAAGAATGATGTTTTTGCAATTAAGAAAGAGAGATTCATCATATGCAATATGATCTGTGGCACCAGTGTCCAAGATCCAAAGATAAGGATGCTTACCATTGTTGGTAGATGAATGTGAATGCATGACAAAAGGGGATGTGGAGATGGAATTGGCTTGGGAAGTGGCTTGTGAATTGGCTTGGGAATTCAGCTTGGATTGTGAAAGCAATTCAAGGATGCTAGAATATTGTTCTTGAGTAAAACCATAAGAAGGTGTGGATGACCTTGTGAAGAAGCATCTGAAATGGCATTAACTGTGGCATTTGAAGAATATTGAGTAGGAGCCTTGCCTCTCTACTTAAAACCTGGTGGATAGTCATGTTTGATGAAGCATGTTTCCACAGTATGGTTGGTTCTGCCACAATGTGTACAAACCCTATTCTGTCCTCGAGCTGTATTAGAGCCTTGAGGCCTTCCCTTGTATCCAGATTTGGCATTTGAACCACTAGACTGAGTTTGTACTTGACATACAGAATTAGCATTTTCTTCAATACTAGTGGAGGATTGAGCTATTATAGATGCAGAACTATTCAGTTCTCTTTCTTGTTGTATGATGAGGGAAAATGCTTTGTCAAGATCAGGTAAAGGAGTCATCATCATTATCTGTGACTTTGAGTGAGTAAATTTTTCGTTCAGACACTTAAGAAACCTGATAACCTGATCTTGCTCACGATACTTCATAGTAGAATTGAGAGCACCACAAGAACATGGAACAACACATGTACAAGCAAGAACAGAGCGATAATTGTCCAATTCATCCCAGAGAACTTTCAATTGAGTAAAGTAATTTGATACGTCTAGGTTACCTTGGCGAAGCTTGTAGATATCTTCTTGAATATCTGAAATGCAGAAAATGTCACTGTGAGAAAAACGAATCTGTAGGTTCTTCCAAACTCCAACAGCACTATCAATCCATAACACTGATTTTGCAATCGACTCAGAAATGGAGCGATGTAACCAAGCAAGAACCATTGTATTAAAGCGGATCCACGATGCATATAGAGGATCTGAGATTGGTGGTTTGATAAGGGAACCATCAATGAACTTCTCTTTGTTCTTTGAGATCAAAGCTATATGCATAGACCTAGCCCAGGTATGATAGTTTTTTTCATCAAGAAGAGGAGAGACGAGAACAAGTGCGGCATTTTCGTTTGGATGCAGGTAATAGAGATTCGTAGAATTCGTTGAGAAATCAGTGAAGCTCTAGTACGACATTAGAGAGAAAAGAAGAGAAATTCTGCAATAACAATTTTGCAGAAAACAATGGCAACAAAGAAGAAAGGAGCAAGAACGTACAAGAGAGAAAAACCGAAGAGAGAAAAGAACGAACTTGCGGTGTTGCGATAGAAGGAAAGAAAGGGATATGAAACAATGGCTACCAGAGCTATTGAAGCTCTGATACCATGCCAAGGTTGAAGAATTCAGCCATGGAGGAAAGAAAGATCGCCAAGGAAGGAGAAGAGAAAAAGTTTGTTACAGTTTGTTACAACAGTAAAAATAGAATTACAGTGGTAAATTGATAATTGTGTAAAGTGTATATTACAATTAGTGAGTGAATGTACAATATATATAGTAATAGTCAACTAAACTAAGCTAAGCTAAAACAAGAAACTATATATTATACATATATACACTATAAGCTAACAATGCTTTTGAATTAAATTAAGGGTATAATAGTAATACAAGCATTAATTATTTTAAAATTAATGACTTTTACTTATAATAATGACCAACATTTAAGGTCACTTTTTTGTTTATAATTGTGACCGAAGAGAATACTACTTAAATGCTATCACTACTACCAATTAGACATCCATATTCCTGCGCAAAAATTGAGGAAGTGGGTGGAGAATTCTCATACGCCCCTGTGCATGATTAATTAGGGAGGGCCGCTTCACCTTGTAAGCTACCTAATGTACTAAATCTGTTGCGCATTTTATTTCACTACCGAACATAATGAGGGAAAGCTTTACTTCACTAATCCAAGGCTTGCGCTACAGTATGTGTAGTAAAGAGGTTACCTTTTCACTTCCTACTATTTCTGGTGTGCTACTGTTTCAACAACATAAACTAAATAATCTAATCTTCCAACTCAAATGAGTACTCTAAATATCAAATGGGTATCTCAAATATCACCAAAATCAGTTCTAAACACACCAAAAATTAATAATTTTAAAATTCATATTAACCTAATAATTTCATTCTCATATAAAAATTTTGAGGATTTTACTCAAAACATATTTCTACCCATTAATCATCATCAATAAACCCAATAATTGTGTGAAAACCCACTCTTACCTTGAATTTTCTTGATGAATTTGCTCTTTGTTCTTGTGTTCCTCTTCTCTTCGCCCTTCTACTCTTTCTTCTCTTCTCTTCTATTTTTCTCTTTTCCAATTTTCTTACTAACTTTATTTCTCTAAAACCCTAACTTGTCTTAAACCAAGTGGGTCTAACTCAACCCATCACACTTAATATTAACATACCACCTTAAGCCCAACCAAAGTCTAGCAATTATCTAAAATCATATCAAATAGAATAAATTAAATAATTTACTTAATTCTAATAATTTAATTAAATCAAATAATTAGTTAAATCCAATAATTCAGTTATTTCAAATAAATTCAAACAAATCCATTATTTCGAATAATTCAATAAATCACATATTTCAATTAAATCAATTAAATCATATAAATTAAATAAATCAATTATTTTCAAATAAGTCCAATAAATCAATTAATCCAAATAACTCAAATAAATCAATTAATTTATATAAATAAAATAATTCATTTAAATTCAATAAATCAAATAATTCATTTAATTCAAATAAATCAGATAAATCAGGTAATTCAAATAAATCAATTAATTCATATAAATTCAATAAATCACTCAATTAATTAATATAATTAAATAATTACTAAAATTGGGGTGTTACAACCCTTCCCCACTTAAAAGATTTTCGCTCTCGAAAATTACCTCAAACGAACAACTCAGGAATAGATAACGGCTGCATCAGCTCGACGGTTTCTGATGTTTGATCTTTGACTTCTAACAAATCAAACGAGAATACACAAACTCTGCAATATCTTTCTTCGTACAAGGCCACCAAAATACTTTTCTCAAATCTTGATACATCTTAGTAGCACCAGGATGAATACTCAACCCACTACGATACCCTTCCTCAAGAATACTCTTCTTCAGCTCAACAATATCCAGAACATTAACCCCCAAGGGTTAGCCTAGTGGTGGAGGATTGGGTCTTGAGAGTATGCTCCTCTCAAGATCTCAGGTTCGAATCCTACTAGGTGCAATCAACCTTTGTGTGGGCCAGTCCATACGGAGCTTTGCTCCGACTTTAAACGGGGTCACCGCTAGTGGATGGTGGGATTGGTCCCTCTTGAATTAGTCGGTCGCAAGGCCGGATACCAAGATTTCCAAAAAAAAAAACCAATATCCGGAACACAAACTCTATCATGGCATCTCATGATACCATTTTCATCAATCCGAAAATCACCACCCCGACCTTGATTAATCAAAGTCATCCAATTTACTAAACTCAAATTAGATTTCTGACCTTCTTGAATCTCATCAAGAATACCACTAGTAAGCTTCAACATACCAATCTTAACTCCATAAGAAGTCTCTCCACAAACCAAACTCATATCACGAAATTGCTCAATCATTTCCAACTCCTTTACCATCATCATTGACATATGCAAAGATTTCTTACTCAATGCATCAGCTACCACGTTTGCTTTACCCGGATGGTAATTCAAACCAAAATCATAATCTTTCAAAAGTTCCAACTATCTCTTTTGCCTCGCATTCAATTCCTTCTGGTCAAAGAGATATTTCAAACTCTTATGATCACTATACACCTCAAATCTCGTGCCAAACAAATAATGCCTCCAAAGTTTCAACATAAACACAACAGCGGCCAACTCTAAGTCATGCTTCGAATAATTCCTCTCATGCACTTTAAGTTTCCTTGAAGCATAAGCTATAACTTGCTGATGTTGCATCAACACACCTCCCAAACCCATCAAAGAAGCATCACAATACACAACAAATGGTTCTGTCGGATTCAGCAAAATTAAAACAGGAGCTGTCATCAACCTTCTCTTAAGCTCTTGAAAACTTTCTTCACACTTTGCATCCCAAACAAAAGCTTGGCCCTTCCTAGTCAACTGCATCAATGGCAAAGATAACTTGGCAAATCCTTCAATGAATTTTCGATAATAACCTGCCAAACCAAGAAAACTTCTAATCTCAAAAACTGATTTCAGAGTCTTCCATTACGACACCGCTTCAACCTTCGACGGATCAACTCCAATACCTCTACTCGAAATCACATGGCCAAGAAAACTCACATCTTTTAACCAAAACTCGCACTTAGAAAGCTTAACATACACCTGCTTCTCTTTCAACACAGATAACACAATTTTCAGATGCTTAGCATGATCTTGTTCAATCTTCGAATAGACCAAAATATCATCAATGAACACAACCACAAACTTGTCCAAATAGGGATGGAAAATCCTGTTCATGTACTCTATAAATACACTTGGTGCATTAATCAAACCAAATGGCATCACAGAATACTCATAATGTCCATACCTTGTTCTAAAAGCAGTCTTCTGAATATCTTCAGCCTTCACACGAATCTGATGATACCCAGATCTCAAATCTATCTTACTGAACACACTCGCACCAACCAACTGATCCATCAAATCATCAATCCTCGGAAGTGGATACTTGTTCTTGATAGTCACCTTGTTCAATTGTCTATAATCCACACAAAGTCTCATAGAACCTTCTTTCTTCTTAATCAATAAAACTGGTGCACCCCACGGTGACACACTTGGACGAATAAACCTCTTCTCAAGCAAATCATCAAGTTGACTCTTCAACTCTTTCAATTCCGATATGGGGCCATCGATACCAGACTAGTTCCAGGAACTAAGTTGATCGAAAACTCCACTTCACGTTCCGGCGGTAAATCAATTATCTTCTCAGGAAAAACTTCCGGAAAGTCACGCACAATTGGTAAAGCATCAATTGTTTCACTTTCACCAATGCTCAAAGTTGCCATCAACATAAACATCTCAGCACCATTTTGCACCGACTCATTCACTTGCTTAGCAGACATAAACAAGTCTCCTTCATTCTCAGGTTCTAGAAAAATAACCCTCTTATCGCAACAATCTGTAAGCACTTGGCTTAACTCCAAACAATTCATTGCACACACCATCTAAGCTCGCAAGACACGTCTATTCCATTCAACACGATCCCGTCTACTATCAACAAGAGATTAAGGGTGATCAGTTTCTCAATTTGTCAATAGACAGTCGACAATCATGATGAGGCATAAACCATCTTTACCAAACTATAATAGTGTTCCTTGCAATCAGCAGCACACCAAACCAACATTCCACAACTAAAACATCTCAGAGAAGCAAAAGCTTCACCCCCACTTGTTTCAATCTCACTCCTGCAGACAAAGGTTAGAAAAAAAATATGTACCGACAGTGTTTTCACACACATGTCGCATACTAGGGAACAATCAACATTAGACAACCTAGACAGATGGACCGATCTACTCTGATACCACTATTCATGCGCTGTAGTCTTTAATATATATATATATATATATATATATATATATATATATATATATATATATATATATATATATATATATATATATATGTACTTCTTAAATGCTATCACTACTACCAATTAGACATCCATATTCCTGCGCAAAAATTGAGGAAGTGGGTGGAGAATTCTCATTATGCCCCTGCGCATCATTAATTAGGGAGGGCACTTCACCTTGTAAGCTACCTAATGTACTAAATCTGCTGCGCATTTTATTTCACTACCGAACATAATGAGGGAAAGCTATACTTTACTAATCCAAGGCATGCGCTACAGTATGTGTAGTAAAGGGGTTACATTTTCACTTCCTACTAATTCTGGTGTGCTACTGTTTCAACAACATAAACCAAATAATCTAATCTTCCAACTCAAATGAGTACTCTAAATATCAAATGGGTGTCTCAAATTTCACCAAAATCAATTCTAAACACACTAAAAATTAATAATTTTAGAATTTCACATTAACCTAATAATTTCATTCTCATAGAAAAATTTTGGGGATTTTACTTTAAACCTATTTATACCCATTAATCATCATCAATAAACCCAATAATTGAGTGAAAACTCACCCTTACCTTGGATTTTCTTGATGAATTTGCTCTTTGTTCTTGAGTTTCTCTTCTTTTCTCCCTTCTACTCTTTCTTCTCTTCTCTTCTATTTTTCTCTTTTCCATTTTTCTTACTAACTTTGTTTCTCTAAAACCCTAACTTGTCTTAAACCAAATGGGCCTAACTCAACCCATCACACTTAATATATACACACCACCTTTAGCCCAACCAAAGTCTAGCAATTATCTAAAATTCTATCAAATAGAATAAATTAAATAATTTACTTAATTCTAATAATCTAATTAAATCAAATAATTAGATAAATCCAACAATTCAATTATTTCAAATAAATCTAAGCAAATCAATTATTTCGAATAATTCAATAAATCACATATTTCAATTAAATCAATTAAATCATATAAATTAAATAAATCAATTATTTTCAAATAAGTCCAATAAATCAAATAATCCAAATAACTCAAATAAATCAATTAATTTATATAAATAAAATAATTCATATAAATTCAATAAATCAAATAATTCATTTATTCAAATAATTTAAATAAATCAGATAAATCACTTAATTCAAACAAATCAGTTAATTCATATAAATTCAATAAATCACTCAATTAATTAATATAATTAAATAATTACTAAAATTGGGGTGTTACACGTTGCAATTGACGGAAATTGATTCCTTGTTTCCAGATTTTGCACTAGAACCGATGAACCTTAGGCTTGGACTTGCCACTGACAAAATGAACTCTTTTGGTAATTTGAGTACTAACCATACGTCATGACATGTTCTTCTCATAATTTACAACCTAATTCTATGATTGTGCATAAAGCGCAAATATATGATGTTATCAATGATGATGTCGGATCTAAAACAACCAAGGAATGACATAGATTTTTATTTAACTCTATTGATTGAAGATTTAAGATTCTTGTAGGAGGAAGGTGTAATGTTCATGATGTGTATACAGGTGATAACTTTAAGTTGTGTGCCATGTTGTTTTGCACAATCAATGAATTTCATGCATACTGTAATTTGTCTGGGTACAACGTCAAGGGACATAAAGCGTGTCCTATATGTGAATTTGATACATGCCACCACCAATTTCGAAATGTAAAAAAATATTGTTTATTTTAGGCATCAAAAATATTTAAGACCTAATCATCCATAATGTAGATTGCGGAAGGCTTTTAATGGAGAGCAGGAGTTTGGTTTCACTCCAAAGCCGTTAATCAGGAAGTAAGTTTATAAAAGACAACAACACATTAAGGTTGTCTTTTAAAAAAACTAAAAGGTAAACATAAAGGGCCAGTGGAGAGAATTAGTTGGAAAAAGAGGTCAGTGTTCTTTGATCATCCTTATTGGTCTAGTCTTGATGTGATACATGAAGAGAAAAATTTATGTGATAGTTTGATTGGAACACTTCTCAACATTAAAGGTAAGACAAAAAATACGAGGAAATCCCGTGAAGATATGGTGGTGATGGGTATACGACAAGAGTTAGCCCCAAAAGAAATAGGAAATATAACATATTTTCCCCCAGCTAGTCACATTGTCTAAAAAGGAAAAAAAAAGTTTTTGTGATTGTTTGCAGGGTATCAAAGTTTCCCAAGGGTACTCATAAAATGTGAAGAAACTTGTGTCAGAGAAAAATCACAAATTAGTTGGCTTAAAATATCATGATTGTCATGTCATGATGAAACAACTTCTACCAGTGACTATCCGCGACATTTTACCAAGGAATGTAAGGGTAACTATAACCAGATTGTACTTATTCTTCAATGCTATATGTAGTAAAGTCACTGATCTTGAAAATTTAAACGAGTTGGAACATGAGGCTACAATTATCTTGTGTCAATTAGAGATGTTTTTCTCTCCATTATTCTTTGACATTATGGTTCACTTAATTTTTCATCTAGTAAGGGAGATTAGAATTTGTGGTCCAGTTTATTCATGGTAGATGTATCCCGTAGAGAGTTCAATAAAGATCTTCAAAGGGTATACAAATAATCATCACCGCCCGGAAGCTCGATTATTGAATGATACATCACAGAATAAGCTATTGAGTTTTGTACAATGTATTTGTCAAAAGCGAACTCTATAGGAATTCCTGAGTCTCGTCATGAAGAAAGATATGATGTTAGAGATACTCAAGGTTTAAATATTAAAACTTTTAGACGAGATGTAGTTCTTCAAGCACATTTTTATATATTGAATAACCTTGATGAAGTTCAACCTTACTTGACCGCTCATAAAAGTATTGTAAAGGAAAAATGCCCCCGAATGAATGAAAAATGGTTGTTGTCAGAGCATAACAAAACTTTCATAACTTGGTTTAATGAAAGTGTTTCTAAAGAGAGTAGTGTATCAGAGATAATTAAATGACTGTAACGTATGCCTAAGTTTAATGTAATTACTTGGAGTGCATACAACATTACTAGGTATTCATTCTATACAAAATCAAAGGTTTATCGTAGTACAATGATAAATGGTGGGGTTGTGGTTGAAGTTGAATCCATGTACTTCTCTAGTGTCTAAGATAATAATCTTGTACTTGCATCTAGAGTGTACTTTGGGTTCATTGAGGAGATTATGGAGATTGATTATGTTTTTTTTAAAGTGTCTTTATTTAAGTGCGAGTGGATTAACAATAACACTGGACTAGAAACCGATGAATTAGGATTCACACAAGTTGATCTTCGAAAGGTAACTTATAAGAACGAACAATTCATCATGGCAACCCAAGCAAAGCAAGTTTTTTTTTTGTCACTGATCCTTCTAACAAAAGATGGTCAATTGTACTTCAAGGAAAATATCTTCCTGATGAAAATCAAGATGTTGACCACGAGATCCCTTGTTTTACAACACACGTACGTCAATCATCTAAAGAAAATGATTCAGATGATGTGCTTGTTATTCATCGTGATCATAAATGGGGAATATGGAAAAACTAGTAAGTAAATGTTTATATCACTTAGTAATTTATAATTATTCATTTTATTTTTTTTTATTCCATTTACTAAAGATTTAATGTTGTTTTTGATATTCTAATTATTTTAAATTGTTGTTAAAATTATAACTGTTTAATGACGGGTGACAAATCTTAGTATACAAATTTTGGACAACCTACAAGACTTTCCATTTTGGTAATTGATTTTGTTGGTTATTCATTTGATTTAGTTTTGTTGTAAAGTTATAACGTTTGTCCAATGTTGGCTTTGCATTTGTTGTAAATAATTGTTCTTCTGTGATATGGTTCTGTAATGCAAGTACAAAGTTTCTGTTTTTGAAATCTGCAAAATAGGGTTATGTATTTTGTGATATGGTTCTGTAGGTACACACGAAAATATTAGAAAGAAAAAAGAAACAGAATTTACTCCTCGATTTTGGTATAAATCTGAAGTAATAATATATGGCTATTACCTCGATTTTTAAATAAACCGAGATGTTAGGTTGGACGCACTATCCAGATTTATAAATAATAAAAATACAAATATTGGGGTTCGAATCCATGATTAAATAACTTACCCCTCAATTTTTAATTAACCGAGATGTAAAATAACATCTTTCCATGTCATTGTTCATTACGCCGCCTCGATAATCGAAGTTACATCTCTTTCGCATAAACATTAAAAATATTATTTAGAATAGTCCATTCCTCCTTCACCCGCCCATTGACAGTGACATAGAAAAAATTAAATAAATTAATGATAACAAACTCAAATATATTTTAATTTTAAATTAACTGAATACATCATTTAACCTATTAGTTCAGAAAGTAGAACAAACAATTACTTAACTCTAGACGTTAAAAAGATAAACATTCTGTTCGTTCTCATTATCATTACACGTCTACTCATATGATCAAATATTGTAATATTAGCGCGCACAATGTCTAATAAAAAAAACCAATATAAAATAAAATATTGAATCTAGTTTGAGCATGGGAACCCCTTAGCCCTCTCGTGGTGATTATAATATTCATCCACCTATTTCATTCTCGATCATCTGGAATCCAACGGTTGAGATTAAATTTGCAGGGTTAACGAGTATAATTTAAAATAACTCAGCATGGATCAGTTATCAATTATTTTAATTCCAACATTCTTATAAATAAGCACCAATATCAACACACTCTCATGCCAATTCTTCATTGCTTCTTCTCTTTGGTTCATGTGATGTGCAACTGTGATCCATACTAGTGTATCATACAATTCACACCTCACTATGGATTCATAAATTCCAGTTTAATACTTTTGAATCAAAATGTTAACTATAAATTACTTTGTCGTATGAAATATTTTGCTTATTTTATTATTTAAATATATTAGAAAATAGCACATGATATTTTATATCAGTTTTGTATTTAATGTGCTTGATCTATACTTAATTTAATATTTTGTTGTTGTTGATGATTAGTATATATATTAGAAAACAAGTATATATATAGGCAAATTCTATGGTGAAGTCACAAAAATGACTTCTTTGGTAAAGTTATTAATTTGACCAATCAGAAACAAATCCTAATTTGCCCTAATTTAATGAGTGTCACGTAGGATTATATTGTACATACAACTTACTATGTAATCTAATATTATTAATATAGCAATTAACTCTTCTATTCTTTCGGAAATGTTGCTTCTTTTTGAAGGAGGATTTCGTTAGATTCTTTGAAGGATTGTACTCGGGTAATTTCTTGTCAAAAGGAATTACTTCTTCTTTTTTGACCCTAGTTCCGAAAAAATCAAATCCCTTGGACCTTGATGATTATAGACCGATTTGCTTGGTAGGAAGTATATATAAGGTGGCATCTAAACTCTTGGCGGGGAGATTGAAATTGGTCCTTGGTTCCTTGATTTCTTCTTGCCAAACGACGTTTATTCCCGGAAGACACCTTCTTGATGGGGTTTTGATAGCGAATGAGTTGGTCGATTATTACAAAAGGGAAGGAAAGAGTTGTATTCTATTTAAAGTGGATTTTGAAAAAGCTTACGACAAGGTAAATTGGAACTTTCTTAGAAGAATGATGGGGAGTATGGGGTTTGGGAGTAGATGGATGAAATGGATGGAGTTGTTGATTTTTACTAGCCAAATGTCGGTTCTAGTAAACGGGAGCCCGACTAAGGAGTTTGTGGTGGAGCGGGGTTTAAGGCAAGGGGATCCTCTTTCCCCTTTCCTTTTTGTTATCGTGGCGGAAGGGTTAACGAGATTGGTTAACAAGGCGGTGGAAATAGGTGTTTACGAAGGAGCGTATTTTAATAGGGATTGTAAAGTGGAGGTACTCCAATTTGCGGATGATACGTTACTCGTTGGTGAGAGTAGTTGGAATCAAATATGGGCTTTCAAGGCGGTGTTAAGGTGTTTTGAGTGGATTTTGGGATTGGGGATTACTTTCCACAAAAGTAAGCTTATTGGCATTAATACTAATAGTGGTTTCATGGAAGCGGCGGCTTCTCTTCTCTCTTGTAGGTTGGAGGATAATAAATTTTGCTTTCTTGGAATTCCTATTGGAATTAACCCGAGAAGGATTTCCACGTGGTCTCCGTTGGTGAATAAGACTAGGTCTCGTTTATCGAGTTGGAAGGGTCGGTTTCTTAGTTTCGGTGGTAGAATTACTCTTCTTAAATCGGTGTTAAGTACTCTCTCCATTTTTTGGCTTTCTTTTTACAAGATGCCGGTGAAGGTTGTTAAGGAGATCACTCGATTACAAAGTAATTTTTTGTGGGGAGGTTTGGAGGAAAAAAAGAGAATTCATTGGGTGGGGTGGAAGGAAGTGTGCCATCCTATTTCCAAAGGAGGATTGGGCATTCGAAGGATTGATGAATTTAATGTCTCTCTTCTACTTAAATGGAAGTGGAGAATTATAAATCGGTCGGATATGCTTTGGTATCGTATCTTGAAAGCTCGTTATGACAATGTCTCTTTGTGCTTGGTTAAAGGTAGTGTTCTCAATAGATCTAAACTTTCGGATTGGTGGAGGGATTTGGTTTCAGTGGAAAACAAGTACGGGGAAAATATTCTCGTGAAGAACACTAAGTTCATTATTGGTAATGGATTTACAACTTCTTTTTGGCATTCCGTTTGGTTGGAAAACACCACCTTGAAGGATCGGTTCCCTAATCTTTTTGAGATTTCCGAATTGAAAGATGTTTCAGTGGCTTGCATGGGAGAATGGGAAGGAGGAGAATGGAAATGGGGTGATTTGGGAGTGAAGGCTAACCTTGTAGATTTTATTTTTAACTCTGACTTGCAACGGACCTTCTACTTCTTCCATTTCGGACAAGACTGTTTGGTGCCCGGATCCTGCTGCCGGTTACACAGTGGCAGGAGGCGCGGAAATCATTTCTCAGCACAGTTCCAGTACTGTTCATGCTGCTACGGTCACTCTTGTAGGTGCTGCTTCCAATACTGTTCACTCTGCTACGGACTCTCTTGTAGGCGCTGCCATGCCGTGGAAATTTCTGTGGAAAATTGACGTGCCAGCTAGAATAAAGCGTTTGGATGGAGGTTATGTAAGAAGAGGCTACCGTCAAGAGATAAGTTAAAGCTTTTTGGAATTATTTCTCATGATATTTCTTCGCTTTGTGTTTTTTGTGCGGGGGAGGAGGAAATGTTGGAACATACGTTCTTGTCGTGTATAGTAGTGAAATTAGTTTGGAGGGATATTAGGGAGTGGATTGGTTTGGAAGAGGATTTTCCGGAAGATTCGTTGTCGTTTTCGGATAGCTTTTTGAGATGGGTTGATTTTTGTAAACTTTACAAAGTGAAACATCGGAAAGCGGGTATCTTCTGGTTGGCTATTTGTTGGAACATTTGGTCTATTAGAAATAGGATTATTTTTTAGAATCAAGGTTGGAATGTCCTTGATGTGGTTTGGGACATTAAAGTCTCGGTTTGGAGATGGTCCATTGTTGGGAAAATTGGGAATTCTAATTGTAACTTCTATGAATTTTGTAAAGATCCGTTGTATTTTTTATCGTAGATCAATTGGTTCCCAATTTTCGGTTTTTTCGGGGTCGAGATTTTGTGTATTGTTTTCTCGTATCCCTTTTGTAACAGGTTTTGAGAACCCTTAGTTCTCTCATTAATATAACTTGCTTACCAAAAAAAAAATTAAAAATGACAAAATTATTATTGTAATTGTTAAATTGAAAATCAAATAAAAGTGCCAAAATCATATAAACTTCATCTTTCTATTTTTCATCTTTCTATTTTCTCTTCTGCGAATTTCAACTCTCAATTCATGCTCAGCAACATGTCGCCATTGTTTAGGGTTTAGTTCACAAGGGCGTCGTACTCATTCCGCCATTGTTTGCTTGTGCTCAGTTCGTGCTCGGCTCATACCACCAATAATCTGCAAATCGCGTTCTGCCATTGTTCACAAGGGTTTGATTGTGTTCTTCTTGAGAACAGAATTGCTAAGGTAAATACGCCATTCACTGTTATATTTAATTGATATGAGTTACTAAGATTTAATGATATCGAATTGGTGTATTACATTTGATTTCAAATTGGGAATTAGGGTTTATGTCTGATTTTGTTTTCTGTATATGTGTTTCAAATTTAATAATTTCGATTTTCAATTTTCTGAGTTACATTTGATTTTAATTATGGAATTAGGTATTGTGATTGATCTTGAGTTTTGATGTGTTAAAAGTTGTTTTAATTCAGGTTCACGATGGAAAACTCAGACAAGTCATTTGAGGTTGATTCCAATGAAGTTCATTCCACTGGTGCTGATATTTCTGATGTTGAATTAAATGATGAGGAGGGTGACAGTTATCAAAGCTCAGATGATGATGTCGGCGATGCTGATAATGCCGTTGAAGTTGATGCGGCAGAATTAGATGAAAGGGTAAGAATTAATTCCATGACTTCTGATGATATTCGTGCTATGGAATTCGATTCTGTTAATGACGCTTATGATTTTTATTATAAGTATGGTAAATGCAAAGGTTTTGCCATTAGGAAAAGTGATATTAGGAGTAGAGGGCCTGAAGGTAGTAAAATAATAGTAAGGCTAAAATACAGTTTTGGTCCCCCTGTTTGTCAAAATTCACGGTTTTGGTCCCTCCATTTTTTTTTAACAGTTTTGGTCCCCCACCCCTCACTGTTCATGCACTGTTCATGTACGGACGTGTACTGTTCACGCACGGACCAGTTACTATTCATCATTTTTTTGGGTCAAAATTGGGGTGGGGGACCAAAACTGTTAAAAAAAATGGGGGGACCAAAACCGTGAATTTTGACAAACAGGGGGACCAAAACTGTATTTTAGCCTAATAGTAATGAGACAGTTGGTATGCAACAGGCATAGTTTAAGAGAGGATAAACACTTTCGTAGGTTAGATAGGAAAAGAGAGGATAGACGTACGACCCGTACTAATTGCTTAGCTAGGCTTCGTGTGCACTACAAAGTCAAAAAGGGTATATATGTAGTGTCATTTTTCGAAGAGGTTCATAACCATGAATTAACCCCATATAGGTTTACGCACTTACACCCCGGTTATCGTCAAATTTCTGAAGCGGATAGAGCTCAGATTGATGGTCTTCAGTCACATGGAGTTAGAACTTGTCATATAATGGGGTACATGGTTGCTCAGAAGGGTGGATACGCTGAAGTTGGATTTACAAAGAAAGATCTGTACAATTATTTTGATAAAAAATGCGTTATACTATTAAAGATGGTGACGTTGCCGCTTCTTTAAATTATCTAAATGTAAAGTCATCTACTGATCCCATGCTATATGCAAAATATGCCGTCAATGGTGATGGACGACTGAGGTCTCTTTCTTGGGCTGATGGGAGTAGTAGATCCGACTATTTTTGTTTTGGCGATGTGGTTGCGTTTGACACAACTTACAAGAAGAACGAATACAACTACCCACTGGTTATATTTTCAGGGTGTAACCACCACTCTCAGACAGTCATTTTTGGTGCTGCATTGGTATCGGATGAAACAACGGATACCTATAAGCGGTTGTTGAGTTGTGTTTTAGAGTGCATGGATGACAAATACCCACAAGCAGTGGTAACAGATGGAGATGGTGCTATGCGGGAGGTTATAAAACAGATATTTCCCGATGCAACCCATCGGTTATGTGCTTGGCATTTGAATAAGAATGCAGGTGAAAATGTAAAGAACTCAGAATTTTTGGAAGGCTTTAAAAAAGCAATGTACTCAAATTTTTCAAAGGATCAATTTGAAGAATTTTGGTCAGAACTAATTAAAAAAAATGAACTTGAAGGAAATCCATGGGTAACCAAGACCTATGAGAACAAGTCACTGTGGGCAACTGCGTATTTACGTGACAAGTTTTTTGGACGTATAAGAACAACATCTCAATGTGAAGCGGTTAATGCAATAATCAAGAGTTACGTAAGGAAGAAAGGCTGCATTTTTGAATTTATGCACAATTTTGATGAGGCTCTTCGACACTATAGAAACAATGAACTGGTAGCCAATTTTAAATCGAAATTTTCAGAACCGGTGTTGACAACGGATTTGCGTTTGATTGAGAGCGAAGCCGCTAAAATTTATACAACCGAGATTTTCAAAGAAGTTAAAGATGAAATTATGAAGGTTGGTGCGTTGATCGTTAAGAGCTATGTAAGACGCGGTGATGTTAAGATGTACATATTGACAAAATATTGTCAGGAAAACTATGAAAGACGAGTTATTTATGAAGGTACAACATTTCAATGTTCTTGTAAGTTATTTGATTCTCGTGGGCTTCCATGTTCTCATATTTTTTATGTCATGAAGGAATAACATGTTGAAAAAATTCCTAGTAGTATGGTTTTATCGCGCTGGACAAAGGATGCCAAAAATGAATATTTGAACATGGTTGATAACGGTACAGTGACTCAAATTCGATTGAGGTTGCTCGTTTTGGTGCATATTGTTCTCTTTTTACTGCTTTCTGCAAAGAAGCTTCAAAAAAGAGTGGTGTTTACGGGGAAATAATGGAGGACATCATGAAGTTACACAAAAAATATTGCAGTAATGATGATAAAATTGGGACACAAAGGTCAACTGTAGGTGATTATTAAAATGATTTGAATAGCCATCATACTACTACATTGGGAAGTGACAACTACAAATCACATGGTTATGAATCCTCAGCGTCTACACCTATCGTGGATAGCAAGCGTACCACTAAAAATTTTGCGGCAACTGAAAGGAAAGCCGCAAAGTATAAAAGTAAGGCGACTATGAGCACAACCTCGGCTCCCCCAAAAAATAACAGAGAGGAAAGAGGTAAGAGAAATATAAATGACGGGAAATTACAAAAGATTCGGAAGACGCTTTTTAGTCAAGATGAGGAACCCTGCGATAATGAACCCTGCGATAATGACTTTTACATCAACTGTCATTTAGGTGAATTTGTTGGATATGAAGGTGTTCATGCTCCTATTAAAATTCCTGACGTAAGTATTGATTATTTATTTTCAATAAATCCTAATACTACACGATATTATATAATTTCTTGTTAAAACATTTTTTGTTTCATGTGTATTTAATGACAGTGGATGCCAATCACATTTAGACCACCTCAAACCACGTATCTAAATGACATTTGTTCTTACACATCCGCATACATCTTTATGGGCGACGAAGAAGAACTTAACGGGTATTTATTTTTAATACACATGCTACAACCTAATAGTAAGTTTATTTATCACAGTTATTTTGATGATTATATTTATTTTCTCTGTAGAGATGAGGTTTTGGTCAAAACAACTACAAGTGTATATGGAGATAGGAAAGCTCTGAGGACGCTGATGCCAGAATGCCCTATGGACCAGGAGGTTATTGTTAATATGATTATGAGTATAATTTATCCCATTAATGTATAATTTTGTTAACATAATTTTCATTTGACTATACAGATTATCAATCTTGTCGTTTCAAGACAAAACTGGTTCATAAATAATATGGGAAAATCTAAGTCCTCTTGGTATCTGCCTACTGAGTTTGCAGTGAGTACTACTACTAATAGTACCCTCAAATGTACATTCCTTTAGTATTAATGATTGACTTAAGATACACTTATTCTAATTGCAGCAATATGCCCTGAGCGGACATCATACTGCTGAATATGTGAGGAATATATACCAACCTTCCATAATGAGACCAAAAGAATAGGTTTCCAAGGTGAGTTGTGTGTCACTTCGTTGCCAAAACAGTAGGAACATACAAAAATTTCATCCTACTAATAAATATTAAGTTTTTGAAGATTTTTATTCCCATGAACGACATAGGAGTGCACTGGTTTCTAATTGTTGTTGATTTTTTGGAAAACAAATTGGTTTGGTTGGACTCATGGGATTGTCCTGAAAGACATTATATCAAACACCGTACAATTAAAAAATTGGTATGCATGTGTGTGCGAATTGGTTTTTATACTGTCCAATCAATTGTTTAGCTTTGTTTAACTTTGGTTTGTACTATGTGGCAGACCATATTTCTTGAGGAAATTCTGATGCATGAATCCTTTTATGATACCAAATCACCTAATCTTGTAATAACAACATTCAGCATATGTCAACCGACGTGCATTCAACAACGACCCGGATCGTAAGTACTCATACATTACTGTTTTTTATTCAATTGATAGTATTACCTATTATGTGTCACTAATGCACTTAGGGACTGAACGCAGAAATGATTGTGGAGTTTGGGTCTGTAAATGGATGATTGTGTGTTGCCTACAATGGTGGTATTTAGATGATATCACTGTAAGTTGAATTCATGTGAAAATGATTAATTTAATCATTTCTCTTGTAATTATATTTCTAATCGACCTAAATGTTTTTAATTATATATAGGTTTTGACATCGAGAAGAATGAAACTAGCACTATTTTTGGTACATTCAGCAAATAATGTGTTGCTAGATGAAGTGTTGTCAAGGTCAAAAGCTTATTGGAATTATCAGGAAAAGCGTCATAAGGCATCACTGAAATGTGATTGAAGTTTGATGTTTTATGTTTGTATGATTGTGAAAACTATTTAACAGTTGAAGTTTTAAAACATTGTTTCATTTACATTGTTAGTAGGCTTATTTGTAGTTGCAGTGGCTGTTTCAGCTTATGTAATAGATGTTTACTATGTGATTTTGAATTTGGGAATTTTAAGACATCAAATACAGTTGCATTGTTTCAACTTATCACAGTTCAAGTTTTAAAACATTGTTGCTTTGTTTACTATGTGTTTTGACCTTTTTGGCAAATTCAAAACAAAATACTACTAGTACTAGTATATGACAAATACACACCAAATCACAAAAATGATGATTTTTCACATCTGGATTTCACATACCTCTTTTATCTGGCCATGCACAATTGAATTGAACTAACGTCTGACTTGAGCGGTTCCAAGTTTCAACACGATGCATACTCATATATGCTGATTCAAAATGCAACAAAACCACATTGTATCATCAAATCCAAATCATAAGCTCACCGCGATGATCAAATATTCAATTCGGACTTTTTACAAAATAATACTAAATAAAATTTTAGACTAATTTTAAACACAATTTTTTACTAATCACTTACCACACTTTTAGACTACTTGTAAATGCATCAATTTTCCTGCAGCCATCAGGTGATCTCTGAAGACTGTACCACCTCCAAACTACTTCTTGAAGTTAGCATAAAAATGTATTAGACAAAATCTGTTTTCAATATCAGTATACTCTTCCTCAAATACTTGCACTATTCCCTAAACACATAATAACATAGATCATTAGTAGACTATAATGACAAGCAACTACAATAACCACCAATGGACCATTACACATACCTTTTGCTGATCAAATATGAAGCCGAACCTACTCCAAACACCAATGTCATCAAGAAGTAACTTGACAAACCAGCTCCAAGAGTCCTTGGTGAAGCTTATCTACAACCACAATCTTCTACTTGTCAAACGTAACTAACAACATTGAAAATCTAAATCATTACATTTGAAACCCATATATAGAAAACAAAATCAGGCATAAACCCTAATTCCCAAATTGAAATACCCATATATAGAAAACAAATTCAAGAATGAATCCTAATTCCCAAATTGAAATCAAATTTAACACCTCCAATTATAATTTATTCGAAATCAGTAAATCTTAATAACTAATTTCAAATAAATATAACAAACAATTTCGTATTCACCTTAGCAACTGTGTCTTCAATACGAATGTTGCCCTCGAATGATAATTGTGGAGTTATATCCGATAAGCAATTGAATCGGAAAACGCCATAGAATCGAAATCTGAGGTTGCTATTCAAAAGGTTTTGACTATGATTGAAAATGATCCGGAGTGTGAGCTTGCTAGCTATTAGAGAGAGTCATGTTGAGAGAACCTGTGAGGTGGTGTTTGGAGTGGTCCGATAATGGTGGTTTGAAGGTGGAAAAATGAAGAACGAAGAAGAACAAGAAGAACAAATTAATTGATACTCTGTTTTTTAATTTGCAAATTATATAATTTAAATTTAAATAAATGTTATATTTAAAATTGTATATCATTATTATTAATTTAATGAAGGACTGATATGCAATAAATAAAAGTTTTAAATAAAAAGAGGTTCACTATAAATGTGCTGCACTATAACGCTGATGTGACTTTGATTAAATTAGGGCTTGTTAGACCTTGTTTCTTATTGGTCAGATTAATGACTTCACCAAAGAAGTCATTTTAGTGACTTCACCCAAGAAGCTCCCATATATATATATATATATATATATATATATATATATATATATATATATATATATATATACACATGAAACTCGTATGTCCCTTAATTATAAACTGAAATATTTAAGGTTGGATAATTTTGATACACTAGAATGGATCACTGTTGTGGTTCACGTTGAAAATAATTGTTGTGTTCTTTTTCTTATTAGAAGGTGAAGAAATCAATTAAAACCAATTGATGCAGCTTTACTATAGAAAAGAAATCAGATTAAGTCAATGATGTAATGTAGATCGAGACGTGATATATTTCCCCACTCATGATCAAGAATTGCCGTGAACAAACTATCACTCATCATAACATGAGAATCTTCTCTCACTTAAATTTTTCTACTCTAAATTTTATTCTATATGATTATTGCAATACAATTTGCTTTAACATGGACGATTCCTGATTTTCTTTAGTCCATTTTTTCAAAAAAAATCTTCTTCAATCTGTTTTTCTATATCAATAACGACAAAATAAACTATAATAATTGTATCAAACTCATAAGGATGTTCACTTACCACGTCACCATTTATGATCTTGTTACAATGTTCTTTTGGATTTGTGTAGATGTTTTTTTTTTTGAAACAGCAAAGAAAAAGTAATTTATTAAAAATAAAAGAGGCATAAGTTATGCCAATGATTAGAACACCAATGACCAAGAGATATAAAACATAGCATAACCCCAAACCTGCTAATGAAATAACGTATACCACCAGAGACCAAAACAAATACTGAATGCGTTTGTACCTATTTGGATCTACAAGTTTTTATTAAAGCGTTTGTTTGTTTCTGAATGCGAGTGGATCTAGTTGTAACTCTGGTATTCTTATCTTTTTGATGTACCTACATTTTGCCTCCATCCTTGGACAAATTTATCATTGTTTCATCTTGTAAAGTTGTTACTTCCTTGGAAATTGTTGTTACCTCCTCTCTTGGTATGGGTTTTTTCTTTGTTTTTTATTCAAGTAGTTAACATTTTCCAGGCCCGGCCAATAGGCTAGGCAAGTGAGGCCTTTGCCTAGGGCCGCAAAATATTTTTTTTAAACTGTATAATTATACTTGATGCATACCATCAGGGTCGGTCCAACACATATTATGGTCTAAGACGGATATTAAAATGAGGTTTTTTTTAATTTAATAATATTTTTTATTTAAAATTTTATTTTACGAGCTTTTTCAGATGCAAAATCATTTATTAAATTATTGTAATCTATTTCATTTAGAATTTCCTTTTCAATTGATAATAAAGTCAATTCATTCAATCTTTCTTGAGACATTGTTGATCTTAAATAAGATTTTATTAACTTTAATTTTGAAAAACTTCTTTCGGCAGATGCAACTGTTATAAAAATTGTTAACATTATTCTATAAGCAATATATGCATTTGGAAAAGAATTGATTCTTTTTATAAAATTAAGTATATCAATTGGTGTATCATTTTCTATTTTTATTATTTCTTTTAAAATTTGCAATTCCATAAATAAATCTAATCCATCAATATCAGTTTTGTCATTATGTTTTAATGATCGTTCAAGGTTAAAACAACTCTTTTAAATTTTCAATTCAATGGATTTTAAAATCTCAATACTAAATAGAAAACCAAAAATATCACTATATATTTTAAATTGTTCAAATCTATTTTGAAATGAAGTGATTGCTTGATTTTTATATATAAGTAGTCAATTTTAAATGATTCTTCGGGAGATTTTTTAAATTCATTGTTAATAATCTCATCAAATTGTCTTTTTCTACGAATAATACGTTTTTCACGAAATTTTGGTTCTATATCCATTTCAAAACCAATTTCATTTGCAGAAATCATAGCATTTTCAACTTTGATACTATTAGTAAACTAATTATTAAAATGATTTGAATAGCCATCATACTACTACATTGGGCAGTGACAACTACGAATCACATGGTTATGAATCCTCAGCGTCTACACCTATCGTGGATCGCAAGCGTACCACTAAAATTTTTGCGGCAACTGAAAGGAAAGCCACAAAGTATAAAAGTAAGGCGACTATGGGCACAACCTCGGCTCCCCCGAAAAACAACAGTGAGGAAAGGGGTAAGAGAAATATAAATGACGGGAAATTACAAAAGATTCGGAAGACGCTTTTCAGTCAAGATGAGGAACCCTGCGATAATGAACCCTGCGATAATGACTTTTACATCAACTGTCATTTAAGTGAATTCGTTGGATATGAAGGTGTTCATGCTCCTACTACAATTCCTGACGTAAGTATTGATTATTTATTTTCAATAAATCCTAATACTACACGATATTATATAATTTCTTGTTAAAACATTCTTTGTTTCATGTGTATTTAATGACAGTGGATGCCAATCACATTTAGACCACCTCAAACCACGTATCTAAATGACATTTGTTCTTACACAGCCGCATACATCTTTATGGGTGACGAAGAAGAACTTAACGGGTATTTATTTTTAATACACATGCTAAAACCTAATAGTAAGTTTATTTATCACAGTTATTTTGATGATTATATTTATTTTCTCTGTAGTGATGAGGTTTTGGTCAAAACAACTACAAGTGTATATGGAGATAGGAAAGCTCCGAGGACGCTGATGCCAGAATGCCCTATGGACCAGGAGGTTATTGTTAATATGATTATGAGTATAATTTATCCCATTAATGTATAATTTTGTTAACATCATTTACATTTGACTATACAGATTATCAATCTTGTCGTTTCAAGACAAAACTGGTTCATAAATAATATGGGAAACTCTAAGTCCTCTTGGTATCTACCTACTGTGTTTGCGGTGAGTACTACTACTAATAGTACCCTCAAATGTACATTCCTTTAGTATTAATTATTGACTTAGGATACACTTATTCTAATTGCAGCGATATGCCATGAGAGGACATCATACTGCCGAATTTGTGAGGAATATATACCAATCTTCCATAATGAGACCAAAAGAATGGGTTTCCAAGGTGAGTTGTGTGTCACTTCGTTGCCAAAACAGTAGGCACATACAAAAATTTCATCCTACTAATAAATATTAAGTTTTTGAAGATTTTTATTCCCATGAACGACATAGGAGTGCACTGGTTTCTAATTGTTGTTGATTTTTTGGACAACAAATTGGTTTGGTTCGACTCATGGGATTGTCCTGAAAGACATTATATCAAACACCGTGCAATTGAAAAATTGGTATGCATGTGTGTGCGAATTAGTTTTTATACTGTCCAATCACTTTTTTTTTAATTGTGATTTCTCTACAGAAGTGGGGAGGAAAGTAGGAGATTGGTCGGGTTTCTTGTTCCCGTGCGGTGACAGTAGTGATGAAGCTTTTGCTAATGCTTGAAGATGGCTGGTTTCTACCTGAGCGAATCGACTACTCAGAGATAACAACAGAGTCGCCACCGAACTTTATTTAGTCCCAAAGGATAGGGAAAATATCGATAAAACCCAAGGGGAAGAGAAACGGGAACGGGGGGTCGGTTATGCGAAAGGAAGGTATTAGCACCTAACGCATCCGTCGTACTCGACGGGAACCATTTCGCTTGCTTCTAGGCTTGGATGGGTTATCTATCTAAAAGCTTCTAGCTAAAAGAAAGAGAAGAGAGAGAAAGGGGAAAAAGAAAAGAAAGAAAGAAGGTGCTCGCAGAGGATTGGGGCCCTCGTGCCTACGTACCCTCATAGTGCAATGAGGAAATCAGAGCGTCGTAGTTCATGGAACCAGGGGACAGAAAGGAAGGAAGAAAGGGAGAAGGTGGAAGTGTTCTCGTCGAGATCATTGCGATCTCATGCCTACGTATCATACATTTAAAAGAATGCAGAATCAGAGCTTCCGTAGTTCGGGGAACTAAACGGAAAACAGAAAAGAACGAAACAGGAAACAAAAAAAGTGGTGTCTAAACCAAGAGTAAGAGTGAAAGAAAAAACTCTACTGGGGAGGACCACACAGTAAGAGCAATTGGACAAGAGCCTAGAAAAAGAATGGTGTCAAAACCCAGAATGAAAGAAACTCCGTTGGGGATGACAAAGAAGATTGGTGTCGCAATCAAGAAATTAAGAGCAAAATGAATAGAAAGGGCCCCGTCGGGGATCCAAATAAAGGGATGGTGTCATAACCAAGAGAAAAGAGAGATTTGGTATATTAACTAGTTGGCAGTGGTTAACCGAAGAAAGAGAGTAAGACTCTGGCAGGGAAAAGAGGCTGGTGTCAACAGACGGACCGTGATAAACCAAGAGAGAGAGTGCTGAACCAAGAGAAGGTGTTTGACTCTACAGGGGGCGTCGGTATATTAACTGATGAACAGTGGTTAACCGAGGGAACAAGGATTGCAACTCCGTGGGGGATAGAGAAGCATTAGTTTTAACAGAGAAAACTGTGATTGACCAGAAGAACGGGTGTAGGACCGATCGAAGGTCGTAACCCAAAAGAGGTGTTGGTATTGACTGAACAAACAACACTTGACCAACGAAGAAGGGTATTGAACCAAAAGAAGGTTACTAACCCAAGGGTGCAAGTATTCGAACCAAGAAAGGTTGCCAACTGTAGGGGATTCAGTTTTTAACAGAACACTGTGATTAACCGAGAGAAATGAGTGATTAACCAAGAGGAGGTGATTGACTCAAAAAGGGGTTCAGTATTTTAACAGACAGGCTGTGGTTAACTGAAGAAAAGGGTGATTAACCAAGAGAAGGTGATTAACCCAAGGAACTCAGTGTTTTAACAGACGGACTGTGGTTAACTGAGAAGGAATGCAAACATTGGTGTTTTAACTGACCGACATTGATTAACCAACAAAGGGAGAAGAACCAAAGAAAGGTTGCGAACTCCACAAGGGATTCCTTTTTTAACAGGAGTACTGTGTTTAACCGAAGAAATAAAAGAGAGACTCTCCAGGGGAATCAAAAGAACAATGATTGACCGCAAGGAAAGAATAGGGTATTGAAACGAAGACAACTTGCTAACCCAATGAACAAAGGATCGTAACCAAGAAGGTGATTGATCAAGAGAGAGATCGAATGAGATAAGAGTGATCGAGGATCGAAAGAGATTGCAAAGAGCGAAGAGTGATCAGGGATCGACTCAACTGGGGAAAGAAAGCACACTACCGCCTGGAGATAGAGGTGACTAAGCCAAGCACAGGGTCATTCGTCCCCTACCTGAAGTAGTCAAAATGAGAGTAGGAATTCTCCCTTCTCATTCCTTCTCTAACACACAGGGTGTAATGCTGGAGTTAAACCGGACGGCACAATAGCTCCAAGTTATACAGTGCTCCTGCATAACAGCTTCAATTTGTACAGTGCTCCGACGTAAGGCGTAGCGCGAAACTCCAACTTCGCGGGGAACCGAGAGAGAAAGTTCTAAAGGAAGCCTAAAGAGAGGAAAGGGGAAGATCAACTAATCGAAACATGGTTTCGATCAATTAATCAAAGGGAAAAACCATGCCAACAATTTTCCAAAGAGCATGAAAAATCATTAAGGCAAAAGGTGTGAATTATTGATTATACAAGATTAAGCTCATCCATGAAGAATGAACTTAATGCAAAACCAAGAAAGGGAGTACAAAACAGTACCACGGGATCAACAAAATGCAACACAAAATCATGTTATTTGTGATCAAAGAAAAATGCAAGAGTGACTACATTCACATGATGCCAAAATATGAACAATTTGAATAATCAAAAGTGTGCAACAAAAGTTCATGAACATGCTTCAATCAGAAGTTAAATGACACTTAAAACATCCATAAAAATGAAGCACATTGATCCATGGAAGTTAGAAGAAGAAAGGATATCGAACAAGCTTGAAAAAACTCAAAATTGGCCATTCTGTTCAGGGGTAACCGGTTATAGCATATCTGCTAACCGGTTACATACTTGAAAATCAGCGTATTTGTTGAAAATTGATCTGTGTAACCGGTTACAGCATAACTGCTAACCGGTTACCACTGAGATAGTGGCAAAAATAACAGCAAAAACAACTTTTCAAAAGTAGTTTTCAACACATAATCACTTATGCCAACCACCACATGCTAGGAACTGATATTGTGCACGAAAATTGAACTTGAAAACAACAAATAAACAGTGATAGAATCAACTAACACAATAGGATCATGGATCAAACAAATGCAAAACCAAATCACAAACAACAGTTATCGACTACATTGCGAACGATACGAAAATGCGCGAAACGGTAAAACTAGTTAGATCCACCAACCTGCAAGACGGAGATTTGGCTTGGTAAGTGTTGCAAAGAGATTTTGATGCAGAAAATCAAAGAAAACCAGAGGATCCTTAATTTGTAGACGAAACGCGTCGAAACCGATCAAAAACGCGAAAATGCACCAAAATCGAACTTGCACCAAATTGAAAGTTGTAGAACTCTTGGATTGAAGTAGAATAAGATGTAATTCCAGAAATCCAACCAAAGAATGCCAAATGATGGAGGTTAAGCTCAAGAATTAATCACTTTCAATGTGAAAAGTGATTATCCTTCAAGAATAAGAGCTTTTGGTGAGGTTTTGGGATGAGAATTGAGATGAAGATGTAGAAGTTGCAGAAAAATGTAGAGGAGAATGAGAGAATTGAGAGTGAATTGTGCAAAATGGTTGAAGTTCCTTGGAAAATGAGTGAAGGTGAGTTTATATAGACTTTAGGATTGGAGTATGGGAGGTTTGGACTTAGCTTTGGAATTAGCTTTGGGTTTGGAGTTAGGGTTGGAGTTAGTTGGGCTTGACTCACCGAGTCAAGGTAGTTAACTCGGTTAGTCAGAACCAACTCGGTAACAATCCCAATGTGAATTTCCTTATCCAAAGGTTGGCATGCTTGTAAAACAAGGAACATGGTGCACTTAATTTGGAGTGAAGTATTAGAGTAAATGCACTTGGATTGAATTGAATAGCCTTGAAATGTCTAGAGAAGTCTAGAATGTTCCACACACTGATAGAATACTGTAGAATCAAAGACCAAGGAGAGTGAATGGTGTTATCCCAAAAATGCAGCAGAAACTGAAATTTTCCACTGAGTAACCGGTTACAGCATATGTGCTAACCGGTTACATGCTTGAAAACTTGCGTTTTTGGGGAAAAATACACTGAGTAACCGGTTACAGCATATGTGCTAACCGGTTACTTCATCCAAATTTCCAAAAATATGCAAAAGGATGATGCTAAAGTCCTGATTCCGCTTTTCCATCTCTTGTCTTGATAAATAAACATGGAAACCTTTATTTTGGGCTTGTTTTGATGATGTGATGACCTTGTGAGGATTCAATTAATCGGGCTTGGAAAACCTGAAAATCCTGCAACAAGAAACACATAAAGAAAAGTGTGAATGCATATGCCAACGATGCGAGTGCGCATGCTTATGCAAAAAGCAAAAGAGGGAGGTCAAATTTCAGGTTACGACAGCAGCCCCTAATTAATCCGCTTGGACCTGAATGTACGAATTACGCCAGCTTTTCGATGATTCGAGGTAAAAGGGGATTAAATAAAAGAGTAGCTCAAAAATTTGGCCGACGGCGACAAAAGAAGAGTGTTAGGAAAGAACAAAGTTGGCTGAAAATCTGCTGAGAGATAAGTCAGTCAAAAGGGAGGGAGTATGATCGATTCACATGCTATGTATGCGTTTCTACATGATGCTTGATGTTATGCAATGCAAAGACGCAAGGTAAGGTATAGTGTAAAGCGATTAGGAAAAAATCGTAGCAAAACGACTTCGACATCCTCGTTCGGGGAGAGGACCCGCAGACAAGGACAACCTCTGCTGGAGAAGAGGGTTCGCCAAGAATCATGATCCCGCCGGGGAAAGAAACCGAGAACATCTCAGGTTTCTAAATCACCATGGATGTCCCTGTTGAGGATGAAAGAATCAAATCAATCATTACTACCAAGACTGGCTCTGCGTGGGGAAATACATCCTTCCAAATCATGCTGACTCAGCTGAGGAGAAACCCTGCCGCTGGGGACAGATAATTTCAAATTACCGGAGATGATGTACAACCCTTGCTGGGGAAAAGCGGGCGAAATGTCTTTGCTGGGAATACTTCAGCAACCTGCCTAGAGACATTACAAATCTGTCAGAGAAAAGATATGTAATCAAACAAGCTTTTCGACAAATCGCGATGGCGCTCGCTGAGGAGAACGATGACTCTGCTGAGGAAACAACAACTTTTTCACAGAACCATCACATTGCCGGCCAGGCGTTAGGCCTATCAATGGATATTACTGATTATCCTGCAGGAGTTACCAGTAACACATGCAATGCATAATGCTTTCTCGATTGATTTAGCTTTTTATTGTTCTCAACGCTTTTTAGTATTATGTGATCGCAAATAATTTGTTTATTTTACAAACAAAATACTGGAATGTAAACAACTTGAGATGACAACGAATGCATTTTATTGAATGTAAAATTTTGTACATAAAGTGTGTACAAGGAAGCAAAATCCTTGATGAGGAACTTTGCAATAAAATTGAAAAACAAATGTAAACGGCAAAGGGAAATTATGCTTTGCATTGATTACAACATTGGCCACCATCCACTGTAAGTCTAGGTTCCAACGCTTTGCAGCAGTTGGTGATGATTCGACTGCTCTGTTACCGTCTAAGGTCCAGCCGTGATGAAAAGAGGCCCAAGTGTTCACAGTCAAATGCCTTTATCCCTAATTTTTGCCTGGACATGTTTTCACATTTTTTTTCATCCACCGGGATGCCCATTTTTGCCTAAGTCGCCCTTTCGGGTTTTCAACTTAGCGGGCTGTTATTGTTTTTTCATTGTCCCTAACTTTTGCATGGACGTTTCTTTTTTTCGGTCCATCGGGATGTCCATTTTTTCCTAGATTGTCCTTGCGTATGTCAATCTAGCGGACTTTTATCCATTTTTTTCAGGCATAATATTTTTTTACTGTATCGGAGTTCACGGGCGATGGCAACTCCTCCCCATCCATTGTGGTGAGGATCAGGGCTCCACCTGAGAAGGCTTTCTTGACAACAAAAGGTCCTTCCTAATTGGGAGTGCATTTGCCTCGTGGATCCGAGTGAACAGGAGAATATCTCTTGAGCCCGAGTTCGCCTTCACAGAATGTTCGAGGAAGAACTTTCTTATCAAATGCTCGCTTGAGGCATTTCTGATACAATTGACCATGACAAATGGCTGTAAGGCGCTTCTCTTCGACGAGATTCAGCTGGTCGTATCTGGATTGAACCCATTCAGCTTCATCAAGCCCTTCTTCCATGATGACTCTGAGCGAAGGAATTTCGACTTCAATGGGTAGAACTGCCTCCATACCATACACAAGTGAGTACGGAGTTGCCCCAGTGGAAGTGCGGACTGAAGTTATGTAGCCATGCAATGCAAAGGGAAGCATTTCATGCCAATCCTTGTAAGTCTTGACCATTTTCTGGACAATCCTCTTGATGTTTTTGTTTGCTGCTTCAACGGCGCCATTCATCTTGGGCCGATATGGTGAAGAGTTGTGGTGCTCGATCTTAAATTCTTGACACAACTCCTTCATCATATTGTTGTTCAGGTTGCTTGCATTGTCCATGATAATGTTGCTAGGAATACCATAACGACAGATTATCTCTTTCTTGATGAATCTAGCAACCACTTATCGTGTAACGTTTGCATAAGAAGCAACTTCAACCCACTTGGTGAAGTAATCGATAGCAACCAGAATAAATCGATGACCGTTGGAAGCCTTCGACTCGATCATTTCAATCATATCTATACCCCACATGGAGAATGGCCAAGGTGCAGTCAAGACATTCAATGGAGTTGAGGCACATGGATCTTGTCTCCGTAGATTTGGCACTTGTGACATCTTTTGGCAAAGTTGTTACAATCTACCTCCATTGTTGTCCAGTAATACCCAGCCCGAAGGATCTTCTTGGCTATAGCAGGACCTTTAGCATGTACACCCTTGCAGCCCTAATGTATGGACCTTATGATCATGTGTGCTTCGTGTCTATCCACACATCTAAGCAACACGGAATCATAATTCCTCTTGTACAGTATACCACCACTTAAGAAGAATTTGGCGCAAAGCCGCCTAAGAGCCTTCTTGTCAGTGATACTGATGCCCTCGGGATATTCCTATTTTTCCAGATATCTTTTGATGTCGTAGAACCAAGGCTTGTCATCAGACTCATCCTCGATTTCTAAACAGTGTACTGGTTCGTTCAAGTGATCAATGCGGATATGAGATGCTTCATTCTTCCACTTGACCTTGAACATGGATGCTAAAGTATCAAGAGCATCAGCTAGTTGATTTTCCTCTCTGGGAATATGATGAAAAGTGATCTCATCAAAGTAAGGAATCAACTTCTCTATGTGTTGTTGGTACGGAACCAGCTTGGAATCCTGAGTCACAAAGTCCCCTCTGACTTTACCGATGACCAAGGCAGAATCTCCATAGACCTCAAGAATCTTGATTCTCATGTCAATTGCCGCTTCAATACCGTAGATACATGCTTCGTACTCAGCCATATTGTTGGTGCATGCAAAGCATAATCTGGCAGTGAAGGGATGGTGAAAACCTATTGGAGAGATGAGGATAGCACCGATTCCACGACCTTTAGAATTGGAGGCACCGTCGAACACGAGCGTCCATCGCGCCCCTGGTTCGAGTCCTATATCAGGGTCTGGAATCTCATAATCTCTAATGAACAACACATCCTCATCAGGAAAGTCGAATTTCATTTGTTGATAACCCTCCACAGGTTGATGGGCAAGGTAGTCAGACAAGACGCTCCCTTTTATTGCTTTCTGGGTAACATGTTGGATATCACACTCAGTTAATAGCATTTGCCACCGAGCAATCCTTCCAGAGACAACAGGCTTCTCAAATATGTACTTTATCAGATCCATTTTGAATATTAACAAAGTAGTATGGCAAATCATGTATTGTCGTAGGCGTCGAGCAGCCCAGACCAGAGCACAACAAGTTTTCTCCAAGAGTGAGTATCTGGTCTCACAATCAGTGAACTTCTTGCTCAGATAGTAAATTGTATGTTCTTTTCTTCCAGTGTCATCATGTTGACCCAATACACATCCCATTGATTCATCAAGAACGGTGAGATACATGATTAATGGCCTACCAGGAACCGGTGGTACTAAGATCGGTGGTTCTTGCAAGTATTGTTTTATTTTGTCAAATGCTTCTTGACAGTCATTATTCCATTCAACTGATTGATTTTTCCTTAGTAATTTGAACATTGGTTCACAGGTAGCCGTCAAATGAGAAATGAATCTTGAGATGTAATTAAGTCTGCCCAGAAAGCCACAGACTTCTTTTTCTGTTTTGGGAGGCGGCATGTTCTGAATTTCCTGAACCTTATCAGGATCAACTTCAATGCCCTTCTGACTCACAATAAAGCCAAACAATTTACCAGATCGAACACCAAAGGTGCACTTCGCAGGATTCAACTGCAATATAAACTTCCGGAGTCTGTCAAACAGTTTCTTCAGATGAACCAAGTGATCATCCTCAGTTTTGGATTTGGCAATCATATCGTCCACGTAAACCTCAATCTCTTTATAAATCATATAGTGAAAGAGGGTTGTCATGGCACGTTGGTATATTGCCCCTGCGTTCTTTAGACCGAATGGCATGACTTTGTAACAATATGTACCCCATGGCGTGATAAAAGTAGCCTTCTCCATATCAACTGGGGACATTTTAATCTGATTATATCCTGAGAAACCATCCATGAATGAAAAGACAGAGAACTGCACTGTGTTATCCACCAAGACATCAATATGAGGCAAAGGAAAATCATCCTTCGAGCTTGCCTTGTTGAGATCTCGATAATCCACACACATTCTGACCTTTCCATCTTTCTTTGGGACTGGGACGATGTTGGCAATCCATTCAGGATATTCGGAAGTGGCGAGGAACCCAGCGTCAAGCTGCTTCTTTACCTCTTCTCTGATTTTGAGTGCCATGTCGGGTCTAGTCTTCCTGAGCTTTTACTTGACAGGAGGACATCCGGGCTTGAGTGGCAAGTGATGTTCAACGATGTTGGTATCCAACCCAGGCATATCTTGATAGGACCAGGCGAAGATATCAACATACTCTTTTAATAACTTGACCAACTCAGAATGTACATGCTCTGCGAGGGATGCGCCAACCTTGACTTCTCTTCTGACCTCATCAGTACCAAGATTAACAACTTCCACTGGCTCTTTGTGTGGCTGAATCTCTCTACGCTCATGCTCAAGGAGCCTTTCCAGTTCAGCCGGTAATTCACAATCTTCCTCACCATCTTCTTCAGCTTGGTTAATTGGAATTCCAGAATTACAATGGATGTTTGCCATGTTGTTATCAATGCTTTTATTAGTTCTGCATGTTTATGAATATTTTTAGAATGAGCTATTTAAAAAGTGAAAAAGAAAAGAAACTTTTGCCATTTGTTTTGCGAAAAAGTAAAATAAAGGAAGAAAATAGAGCATGATTTTGAATGTAAAACTTTTATTTATTGATCACATAATATTGCAAAAGTGCGAGGCCCTTTACAAGCTATCCACTCGTCTCGAGCGAGGACGAGGGAATGAGAAAGCAAAATGCATTACATGTTGTATGGGAAAACCACAGGAATCACGGTAGATGTCCAATTGTTGAGCTTGAAACCCGGCGGACATTTGCGCACAAAGCTTGAAATTTGATTACTAGGACCAGCATCATCAGCAGCTGCCACGATGTCACCCTGATGGAAACCCGTGCTATGGAACTTGATCAAGTTGCACTACTTCTAACCAAAGGAACCAGATTGTCAACCAGGATGATAACCCAATCCATAACAATTATGCTTCTCAACCACATCAATCACGTGCCCCCAGCCTGACAAAGCACCTTTCTGGATAGTCTCCTTAGCACTCTTAGCATATACTAAAGTCAATTGTGGTGATCTACCTTGACTAATTGAAGCAGAGCTGACATCTTTGAACTCGAGACACTGCAACGGCACCTCAGTTATGCCTTCTTCGGTCTCGACGTATCGAAAAGATGATAACTCGCTTACAATCAAACCCTCTTCACCACAGGCAATGACGAGCTGATCGTCAAACATGAACTTCAACTTTTGATGTAAAGTGGATGTAACTGCCCCTGCCGCATGGATCCATGGACGACCCAATAGGAAACTATATGCCATATTGATATCCATCACTTGGAAAGTAATGGTAAACAAATGCGGCCCAATATTGATGGGTAAGTCCACCTCTCCAACGACCTGTCTTCGAGAACCATCAAAGGCTCTGGCAACAAAGGCACTTGGTCTCATCTCGTTTCCTTCCACCAGTAACTGACTCAACGTGCCCTTAGGCATCACATTCAGAGAAGAACCGGTATCCACTAGAACACGAGATAACAGGATGTCTGTGCAGGTTACAGATATGTGTAGCGCTTTGTTGTGGGCATTTCTTTCGGGAGGCAATTCTGATTCATTAAAGCCCAAATACCGACTTGCAGTTATGTTGGCCACTACATCGTCAAACTCGACGACGGATGTATCTTGCAGGACATGGGTACTGTTCAACACTTTCAACAAAGCTGATCTGTGTGCAAGCGAACTCATGAGTAAGGACAAAATGGAGATCCTCGAGGGAGTCTGACCCAGCTGATCCACAATTTTAAAGTCACATTTCTTGATCAACTTAAGAAACTCTTGATCATCAAGGCTCTCCTTGCTTTTTGAAACATCCTCAGATGGGATAGTCGATACTGGAACTGCAGTAAAAGGTGCCCCTTGTTGAACAGCAGGGGTTGCAGATGCAGGCGTTTCCTTGGGATGGACAACAGTTGGAACTTGAACAGGCTTTGTAGTGACCTTCGGAGAAAATACTCGTCCACTGCGAGTCATACCTTCACCGGCTGTAACATTCACGATCTCGGATTTGGCGAACCTTATCTCTTGACCTCCAGAAAACACAGTAGACCCATATTTCCATGGTACCTCTTTGGAATTCTGATACGGAAACGGCTTCGGCGGACAAACAACGATCGGTTGCACCTTCTTCTGTTTAGGGGATTCCACCGGAACCTTCCTATAGACAATGGTGAACGGCTCAATCGCAGCAACCTCCTCAACAGGTTTAGATATGGCAAATTGCACTTCGCCACGGTTCATCATAATCTGGACACAACCCTTCAGTTTTCGACACTGGTTGGAATTATCGTCACAAATTTGACACTTACCATGCAACCCTTTCAACAGCCCGTGTTCATTCAATTTCTTGAAAACCACAGCCATCGAGGTCTTTACTTCGTCAACATCCATAATCAATTCATCCATGTAATTATCCTCAACCATTTTAACCGCAGGTCCACCGTGATTCGGCAACGGATTACCCTGAATGTTAAGTCCTTCCTCACAAAAGTCAAAAATTTCTTATCAATGAGTTCCTGAACCTTGGTTTTGAAAACTAAACAGTCCTCTGTCGCATGACCTATGTATCCAACATGATAAGCACAAGAAGCATTCGGATTATGCTTCGGACCAAATGGAGGAATTGCAGGTGCAATCTGCTTGGGGAAAACTGCCCCTTGGTGAACCAGATAAGGAAATAATTCAGTGTATGACACCGAAATTCTGTCGAAATTTGGATGCTTACGGTTTCCTTGGCTGCTGTTGTTCTGACAGTTCTGATTCTCCTGATTTTTGTTGTTCTGTTGAGTCTGTTGCTGATTCTGAGCATTCTGAACTGGTTATTGCGGATGATACTGATACTGAGGTTGTTGATATTGTGCAGCAGCAATGTATGGATATGGATAATACGACATGAGAGCCATGGGAGCTTGATACTGAGGAGAAACTTGAGCTATCACAGCATTGGCTTCACCTTCCTTTTTCTTTGATAAACTGTTCTGAGATTTTATGGCCGGCAGTAGGGAAGCAGTTCCAGGAATCTTTCCAGTCTTCAAACCGTTCTCAATCCGATCACCAATGGTCACAACATCAGCGAAGTTCGATGAAGAACTACCCACCATTTTCTCATAGTAGGAACCTTGCAATGTACCCATAAAGATGTCAACCAACTCATTGTCAGAGAGAGCCGGTCGTACACGAGATGCCATCTCACGCCATCTTTGTGCATACTCCTTGAATGTTTCAGCTGAGTGCTGTGACTGATTCTGTAGCTGCAATCTAGATGGCGCCAGATCAAGGTTATACTTGTATTGTTTCATGAACGCTTCAGATAGATCCCTCCAAGTACGGATTTTGCTGCGCTCCAAGCCCATGTACCAATCCAATGAAGCACTAGACAAACTATCTTGAAAACAATGAACAAGCAATTCATCATTATCAATATGGGAAGCCATCTTCCTGCAATACATAGTGATATGACTACGCGGGCAGCTTAAACCTTTATACTTTGGCAAATCAGGTATCTTGAATTTCTGCAGTAGCACAACATTTGGAACCAAACACAAGTCTTTGGCTTCCATGCCAAAAGCAGAGAACCCTTCGATAGCTTTGATACGGTCTTCCAACAACTTGTAGTCAACATATCTATTCTGATTAGTGGGTCTGACAAGAATCTGAGGATTTGGCAGCTGAGATGTGGCCGGAGCATGCACTTGCGGATTAGCAAACTGAGAAGGATACACCAAACCCGGATTAACCATCTGATCAGCATTCTGACCCATCAGAACACCATACAGATAATTCGGAGGAGGTACCCCAGCAGTTGAGGAAGATGCCCCAGGATAGAACATCCCAGGATGAACATTCGGAACAGCGGTTTGAGCAACTTGAGATGAAACCGAAACATGAATAGGAGGACCCCTATACACATGCTTTTCTTCATCAGGAGTTTCAATGCCAGCCAACCTTGAAGTTTGATGAGTCTGAGCCTGAGGATTCTCGTGATCATCACTCACCACTGGAGGCGGGAATGGAATAGGCATGCCCCATGGATATGCAGCAGCATTCCCATTAGGCATGGGTGCAACAAAAGGCTGAAATGGCATGAAGGCACTACCATTATTTGCAATCTGAGGAGTATAATTCGGAGGCATACCCCAAGGAAAACCAGCGGGCATCCGGTTCAAACCAGGTTGAACAGCAGGATGATTCACAGGCTCAGTTGGTACTTCAACTCTAGCAGGAGAAGGAACAACAACAGCAAGAGAAATCACAATAGGAGTGACAACAGTTACATCAGTAGTAGTTGAAACAACAGTGGCAGCAGCAGCGGCGTCCCTCTGAGCATGAAGGAGTTCCATAATGACATCCATGTTCGTCTGGAACTGATCCATCCGACCTTGGAATTGAGCCAGAGTTTCCCTATAAGCAGTGTTCTCAACTTCAAAGTCAGCCATGATCCTGGATTTGTTTGATCGAGTGAAATACCGATGTTGAGTCGTCGTCTTGCTACAAGGAAGACAAACAAGGATGAGCAACGATTTCGGATGAAGGGACATTCATATGTGTGCAAATGAATGTATGATATGCATGCAAAAATAAAGTTTTAAATTCCAGGAATTCTTAAACTTATCTTTGTTGACAATAATCATAAAGCATACAAGTAAAGACATAAAAGATAAAATGAGCAAGAATCTTCATTCATTCAGCAATAAAGGAAAGAAGTACAAGTCGAATACAAGTCAAATATCTGTCTTTTGGACTACAACAAAGTTCGCATGGATTCTCTCAAATACCACCCTACACACAGACAAGAAATGGAAACAACCCAAGGAAGCTGGTGTGGCAACGCATCAGCATATGCATCCCTCAATAACCCGGGTAGATCTTCCAATGCATGCTCAGCAAATCTGGCTAGACGGTCGTGCCTCTCACTCCAGTACTTCGCATCCTTCACGAGGTTACGCAGCAACAAATGATTAGGTCCCTGAAGCATGTCCTGAAGAAAGGCCTTTTTCTGATCCATGAAGTTTTGTAGATGACGGCTTTGATGCTCCCAATGAGTGCTCTCTATGTTGAGCTGACTAATCTGCTCTTGGCTCTGATGTGCTTGATCTTGCAACTTCTAAATCTTACCAAAGACTTTGTCTAGCTGGTTTTGACATTGAGAAAATTCCTTTGCTAACTGATTAACATGGTCTTGTTCACTTTTCCACTTTGCCTTGAACTCGGATAACTTCCCTCAAAGTTCTTCAAGTTGCTTGTTGTAGCTCAGCTCCCCCTTGTAGGCTTGATAATGAGCATCGGCGAGTTGTCTCTTCTTTGAAGTAAGTCCCTCATAGGTGCTCTTCAAAGCATCACCCACCTTCCTACGCTTGTTCTGTTCAACATCCACCTCTTTGAGCATGTGCTCGCACTTTTGATGAAGCTCAATCTGTAGGCTATCCTTCTCGAAAGTGACTCTATCAAGGTTGAGACGAAGATCAGCATTCTCCTTCTTCAACTTTTCAACAATCAGCATGAGTTGATCGACCTCAGATGGAGGAACAATGGCAAGTTCAGGAGGCTTGGCATTCATGGAAGGCTCAGGAGGGAATCACAACAAGATCTCTTTGACGCGCTCTTTGACCCAAAGTGTGTAACCTTCCTTGGCTACGCAATTCTTCTTACCCAAATCGGCTCTACCTTCAAGATGAATCTGAGTCCAAGCGGCACTAAACCTCTTCAGCAAACCCATGTCATCAATCCCTTCATGAAAGATGAACTCTTCCATTACCTCAGGATCAGGTTTGTCAACCATAGGGTATCCCAACTGTCGGAAGGACATTCTCAAATTGTAGTTAATTCCACCCTTTGTACCCAAGAGAGGCACATTGGAGAATTTCCCACAATGAAGGATGATCGTAATGTCGTCGAAGACTCGAGAATACCAAGAAATATCCTCAGCAGTACGAGACATGATTCGTTGAGACCACTTGAGATTATCCTTATTCTCAACAAAGGGACCCTTCTGTGGAAGGTGAGACATGAACCATCGGTACAACAAAGGAGCACAACAGACAATGGTTCCTTTCTTTTTTTCATTCCTGGAATGAATAGAATGGTAGGTATCAGCAAGAAGCGTCGGAACATGATTCTTGGACAAGAAGATACTGATGGCAGCCTGATCTACGAAATCCTCCATGTTCGGAAACAAGACAATCCCATATATCAGCAAAGCGAGAACGGCGTTGAAAGCCTTCCAGTTTCCATCCTTAGCAAAAGTAGTGGCCTTGTCAACTAAAAACTTCGAAGCAAACCCTTGAATACCCTTCCCTTTGGTCTTGAGATTATCCTCCACATCTTTCTTACTAATGCAAAGCGCATTAGCAATAAGATGAAACTTCGGACAACCACTAGTGTAAACATAAGGAACCTGCTTCTTGATCTCAACCCCCAAAATATAAGCATACTCCTCAAGTGTATGTGCTAGCTGATAATCCTGAAATGTGAGCACCTATATGGCGGGTCGTAGAACTGAACCAGAGTATGAATAGCAGTGATGTTGACTTCAGTGTTAAAGATGGTCAACAGATTACCATAAGTACCTAGGAAAACCCCTCTGTGATCTCCAACCAACAAAGATGCCAAACCTCTCAAAATACCCAGCTTAGGCTCCACAAACTTGTAACTGAAGATGCCACGACAACCAGTACTCATCTCTATGCTAATGTTAACAAAAGATAAGCCCTCGAAAACCTGGAAATGCACATGCAAAAATTAATTTACATGATGAAATGATATGCAACACAGCAACAAGAAGCCAACACTGTCTGAATAATCAAATCTGAACAATCCGGATATCTGCACATTAATCTGTGTCAGTGCAACATAATCTGATGTGTCGGTGAAGAAATTTGGCGTGTGTGAGAAAAAGGGTATGAAGTGGCTTGTTTTCCTGCTAAAACTCATCCCCCTCACAGGTGTGATCTAGACACAACAAGGTGGTCCCTAGAAAGGTCGCCCAAACCATAGGACTCAGGATGAAAATCCCCCGCCGTAGTGAATTCTCACCGGACAGAGGTATTCTCAAACGAATCACGATCTGGGATGTGGGGTGTGGGTCTCATGATATCCCAACACGCAAAACGCAGGCCTCACGACTATCCACGTTCTAGCCTATGTGTATACTAGGCCCGGTGTTAGGACCTTTCTCTCCAATAATATCTACCCGCCCCAACAACAGTAGAAAACAGCAGATATCCAGAATATGTAGCATATGAATATTCAAAGCAGTAAAGAAATGCGATAAATAAACATAAAGCTAAAGCAAGTAATAAAGCGAGTAAAGCGCGAAAGATAAACACCCAAGCAAGCAAGAGAAAGCAAACAAAACTAGGCGAGACCCCTCAAGGGATGGACTAGCAAGAGGTCAATCTGTCTCTAGCAGAGTCGCCAGCTGAAGATGGCTGGTTTCTACCTGAACGAATCGCACACTCAGAGATAACAACAGAGTCTCCATCGAACTTTATTTAGTTCCAAAGGACAGGGAAAATATCGATAAAATCCAAGGGGAAGAGAAACGGGAACGGGGGGTCGGTTATGCGAAAGGAAGGTATTAGCACCTAACGCATCCGTCGTACTCGACGGGAACCATTTCGCTTGCTTATAGCCTTGGATGGGTTATCTATCTAAAGGCTTCTAGCTAAAAGAAAGAGAAGAGAGACAAAGAGGAAAAAGAAAAGAAAGAAAGAAGGTGATCGCGGAGGATTGGGGCCCTCGTTCCTACGTACCCTCATAGTGCAATGAGGAAATCAGAGCGTCGTAGTTCATGGAACCAAGGGATAGAAAGTAAGGAAGAAAGGGAGAAGGTGGAAGTGTGCTCGCCGAGATCATTGCGATCTCATGCCTACGTATCATACATTCAAAAGAATGCAGAATCAAAGCTTCCGTAGTTCAGGGAACCAAATGGAAAACAGACAAGAAAGAAACAGGAAACAAAAGAAGTGGTGTCTAAACCAAGAGCAAGAGTGAAAGAAAAAACTCTACTGGGGAGGACCACACAGTAAGAGCAATTGAACAAGAGCCTAGAAAAAGAATGGTGTCAAAACCAAGAATGAAAGAAACTCCGCCGGGGATGACAAAGAAGATTGGTGTCGCAACCAAGAAAGTAAGAGCAAAATGAATAGAAAGGGCTCCGCAGGGGATCCAAATAAAGGGATGGTGTCATAACCAAGAGAAAAGAGATATTCGGTATATTAACTGGTTGGCAGTGGTTAACCGAAGAAAGAGAGTAAGACTCTGGCAGGGAAAAGAGGCTGGGGTCAACAGACGGACCGTGATAAACTAAGAGAGAGAGTGCTGAATCAAGAGATGGTGTTTGACTCTGCAGGGGGCGTCGGTATATTATCTGATGAACAGTGGTTAACTGAGGGAACAAGGATTGCAACTCCGTGGGGGATAGAGAAGCATTGGTTTTAACAGAGAAAACTGTGATTAACCAGAAGAACGGGTGTAGGACCGATCGAAGGTCGTAACCCAAAAGAGGTGTTGGTATTGACTGAACAAACAACACTTGACCAACGAAGAAGGGTATTGAACCAAAAGAAGGTTACTAACCCAAGGGTGCAAGTATTTGAACCAAGAAAGGTTGCCAACTGCAGGGGATTCAGTTTTTAACAGAACACTGTGATTAACCGAGAGAAATGAGTGATTAACCAAGAGGAGGTGATTGACTCAAAAAGGGGTTCAGTATTTTAACAGACAAGTTGTGGTTAACTGAAGAAAAGGGTGATTAACCAAGAGAATGTGATTAACCCAAGGAACTCAGTGTTTTAACAGACGGACTGTGGTTAACTGAGAAAGAGTGCAAACATTGGTGTTTTAACTGACCGACAATGATTAACCAACAAAGGGAGAAGAACCAAAGGAAGGTTGGGAACTCCACAAGGGATTCGTTTTTTAACAGGAGTACTGTGTTTAACCGAAGAAATAGAAGAGACACTATCCAGGGGAATTAAAAGAACAATGATTGACCGCAAGGAAAGAATATGGTATTGAAACGAAGACAACTTGCTAACCCAATGAACAAAGGATCGTAACCAAGAAGGTGATTGATCAAGTGAGAGATCGAAAGAGATTAGAGTGATCGAGGATCGAAAGAGATTGCAAAGAGCGAAGAGTGATCAAGGATCGACTCGACTGGGGAAAGAAAGCACACTACCGCCTGGAGATAGAGGTGACTACGCCAAGCACAGGGTCATTCGTCCCCTACCTGAAGTAGTCAAAATGAGAGTAGGAATTCTCCCTTCTCATTCCTTCTCTAACACACAGGGTGTAATGCGGGAGTTGAACCGGACGGCATAACAACTTCAAGTTGTACAGTGCTCATGCATAACAGCTTTAATTTGTACAGTGCTCCGACGTAAGGCGTAGCGCGAAATTCCAACTTCGCGGGGAACCGAGAGAAAAAGTTCAAAAGGAAGCCTAAAGAGAGGAAAGGGGAAGATCAACTAATCGAAACATGGTTTCGATCAAATAATCAAAGGGAAAAACCATGCCAACAATTTTCCAAAGAGCATGAAAAATCATTAAGGCAAAAGGTGTGAATTATTGATTATACATGATTAAGCTCATCCATGAAGAATGAACTTAATGCAAAACCAAGAAAGGGAGTACAAAACAGTACCACGTGATCAACAAAATGCAACACAAAATCATGTTATTTGTGATCAAAGAAAAATGCAAGAGTGACTACATTCACATGATGCCAAAATATGAACAATTTGAATAATCAAAAGTGTGCAACAAAAGTTCATGAACATGCTTCAATCAGAAGTTAAATGACACTTAAAACATCCATAAAAATGAAGCACATTGATCCTTGGAAGTTAGAAGAAGAAAGGATATCAAACAAGCTTGAAAAAACTCAAAATTGGCCATTCTGTTCAGTGGTAACTGGTTACAGCATATCTTCTAACCGGTTACATACTTGAAAATCAACGTATTTGTTGAAAATTGATCTGTGTAACCGGTTACAACATAACTGCTAACTGGTTACCACTGAGACAGTGGCAAAAATAACAGCAAAAACAGCTTTTCAAAAGTAGTTTTCAACACATAATCACTTATGCCAACCACCACATGCTAGGAACTGAAATTGTGCACGAAAATTGAACTTGAAAACAACAAATAAACAGTGATAGAATCAACTAACACAAAAGGATCATGGATCAAACATATGCAAAACCAAATCACACACAACAATTATCGACTACATTGCGAACGATACGAAAATGAGCGAAACGGTAAAATTAGTTAGATCCACCAACCTACAAGCCGGAGATTTGGTTTGGTAAGTGTTGCAAAGAGATTTTGATGTAGAAAATCAAAGAAAACCAGAGGATTCTTAATTTGTAGACGAAACGCGTCGAAACCGATCAAAAACGCGAAAATGCACTAAAATCGAACTTGCACCAAATTGAAAGTTGTAGAACTCTTGGATTGAAGTAGAATAAGATGTAATTCCAGAAATCCAACCAAAGAATGCCAAATGATGGAGGTTAAGCTCAAGAATTAATCACTTTCAAAGTGAAAAATGATTATCCTTCAAGAATAAGAGCTTTTGGTGAGGTTTTGGGATGAGAATTGAGATGAAGATGTAGAAGTTGCAGAAAAATGCAGAGGAGAATGAGAGAATTGAGAGTGAATTGTGCAAAACGGTTGAAGGTCCTTGGAAAATGAGTGAAGGTGAGTTTATATAAACTTTAGGTTTGGAGTATGGGAGGTTTGGACTTAGCTTTGGGTTTGGAGTTAGGTTGGAGTTAGTTGGGCTTGACTCACTGAGTCAAGGTGGTTAACCCAGTTAGTTAGAACCAACTCGGTAATAATCCCAATGTGAATTTCCTTATCCAAAGGTTGGCATGCTTGTAAAACAAGGAACATGGTGCACTTAATTTGGAGTGAAGTATTAGAGTAAATGCACTTGGATTGAATTGAATAGCCTTGAAATGTCTAGAGAAGTCTAGAATGTTCCACACACTGCTAGAATACTGTAGAATCAAAGACCAAGGAGAGTGCATGGTGCTGTCCTAAAAATTCAGCAGAAACTGAAATTTTCCACTGAGTAACCGGTTACAGCATATGTGCTAACCGGTTACATGCTTGAAAACTTGCGTTTTTGGGGAAAAATGCACTGAGTAACCGGTTACAGCATATGTGCTAACCGGTTACTTCAGCCAAATTTCCACAAATTTGCAAAAGGATGATGCTGAAGTCCTGATTATGCTTTTCCATATCTTGTCTTGATAAATAAACATAGAAACCTTTATTTAGGGCTTGTTTTGATGATGTGATGACCTTGTGAGGATTCAATTAGTCGGGCTTGGAAAACCTGAAAATCCTGCAACAAGAAACACATAGAGAAAAGTGCGAATGCGTATGCCAACGATGCGAGTGCGCATGCTTATGCAAAAGGCAAAAGAGGGAGGTCAAATTTCGGGTTACGATAATGCTGTTAGTTTTTGTAGGAGTTTAGCGGGTGGAATGTTTGGTGTTCAGTTGTGGGCTGTTACTGTTTTGATGATTTGGAAAACTCGTAACGATGTTATTTTTCGCGACTCTGGTTTTTCTGCAGATAAAGTAGTGTCATATATCAAGAGTCTCTTTGGGATATGGATAGCTTCTAGTTAGAGTTCTTGTTAGTTCTGCAGGTTGGTTCTACAGTTTGGTAGAGTTTTTCTGTTGTTCAGTTTTTGTCTTCGTTGTATGGTTTCTGTCGTGTATGGGTTAAGTACCCCTTGTACTCTCTTATTTTAATCCATTATCTTTTTTAAAAAATGACTTTTGGTCAAGGGCAACTTTACCATGTTAATTTCAGCACACGTATCCCAGTTAGAACAATATACATCAGGCAATCTAAATTATTTTAACCACTGATAAACTTATTTTGCTTCATTGGATAAATAGCTTTGGGTTTCACTAATTTCCAATTTGCCTAAGGTTTATCTCTAAATATTTTTGTTTATAATAAAGTTGGGTGGTAAATGGGAATGCACTACCTATTTAGCCCCGACTCGCAAAAAAAAAGGGGCACATCGGTCAAAGTAAAAGTTGTGGGTTCGATATTTTTCCTCAGTCCACCACAAATGGCGAGTTATACGGGTGTGTCCGACAAATTCCTCCACCCCTATACAATGCAATGCAAAGCTAAAGAGCATCCCAATTCCACATAACTCATAAAAAAAAAACAAGGACAATCAAAGTAGAAGGTGGAAGTTTAGAACCTTGGATCATTCTGCAAAAAATGGCTAGTTAAGAAAACAAGTTAGTGGCCCGACCCACTTTCTACCCTTACAATAATTTTATAGGTCCTTTCTATCATTTTCATTATTTTTTGGTTTTCTTTTGCCATTCATCATTGTGTTAAATATATAAACAAATATATTATTTTCAATGTGCTTAACTAATTATGTTTGAACAAATTAGTTGTCAGATAATAGAGGTCTTAGAAAATACTTTTTTGTTTTGTTTTGTTATGGTTTATCTCGAAACCTTCTATATGTATAAGTAAAGTCACTACTAAGGGTGGGAAAATTGATCGGTTGAATGGATATGGATTGGATTGTTAATGGATTGATCAAAACAATTCATTAGTCCATTAACAATCCACTAAGAATTTCTTAAAAATACCGAATTTAATCCATCCATTAAAGATAAAGTTCATCTAATCCACCATTAACATATTTTTAATGGATGGATATCCATCCATCAAAAAATTGTGTTTTTAGTTTTGAAATAAAAAACGATTTTTTTTTTTGAAAAAAATTGATATTTTTATATTATAAAATAATCAATTATTTAATTTTTAAAATAATTGTTTTTTTATTTTTCGAAAAAATCGATTTTTTTTTTTATTTTTGGAAAAACATCGTTTTTTTTTTTAAAAAACATTGTTTTTAAAAATCAATTTTTTTTTTGGGAAAAAAAATCAATTTTTTTAAAATAAAATTTTAATTTTTTAAGAGAAAATCCTATTTTTTTTGTTTTCGAAAAAAAATTGAGTTTTTGTATTTTCCAAACAATTGATTTTTTTTTTTATTTTCGAAAATAAAAAATCTATTGTTTTTTTAATTTTTGAAAAATCTATTTTTTTAATTTTTTTTTAAATTAATAATCCATTGGATCATTAAAATATGTTGGATGGATTAGAACAATTCATGCATATAAATAGATGTATTTCGTTTAATCCATTAATTTATTATTTATGTGATGGATGAATTGGATGGATTTTTTAATGGATGAATTGAATGGATTTTGTCTTAATGAATCCAATTGTCATCCCTAGTCATTACCAGATTTTGGATTAGAGGGTCTATGAATAAGTAAAATCAAGAACATGTAAGGTTTTGACATTCATATTGTAGAAAAGAGAACGTATGGGGTAACAATCACTAGCCAATAAGAATGAGGTGAGGTCAATGCTTGGATATACGAATAAACCATCAATTATGAATCTCACATTATGTAGTTATACCGCAACATAAAGGTTTATATAATGGAAGTGATTCAAAACTTCAAAAAGATGTCACACACCACTGTAACACCCCAAAATTTGCTCTCTTGTTTTTAGCTAACTGGCTTATATTTCTTTGCATTTCTAGCATTAGCATTTGTGCATAGCATTGGTTCTTAGCATGGGATCAAGGTACTTGGTTCATCTCAAAGGAGTCTCAAGCCTCAAGGTGTTTTGTGGAGGTCCTCATATCTTCATAAGATCAAGAATGGCAAATGATTTCAAGTGCATCTTTCCCTCCTAACCAGAGGGACCAAATTAGGGTTTTTGGGTTCAAAGGACTTCTTGAAGAACTTTGTGGATTCAAGCATGTTCTCATGGGTTCCATATGCTCACAAACACTCATAGAGGAAGGCTTGGCTAGTGGTTCATTGTGGAAGATGTTCAGTGGATCAGTTGCTTGTGAACCAAGAAAAGTCAACTATAAGGAGGAAAGTCAACCATGGAATGTTGTGGTCCTCTCCATGATTTTTAAGGTCTTGTGTCCTCATATGGTCCTCAAATGTCAAGATTCATGCCATTCATCAAGAGTAAAAAGTTTGTGCAAAAGTTACTATTTTTGGAAAATGACCTATAATGTGAAACTTCCATTTTAGGCAACTTTTCAAACCATCTTCAACTTGACTTTTCATCATCAAAGAAGCTTCAAATGAATTTTCCTCAAACATGAAAGTTGAAGATCTCTCTCTCCCCTTTCCAAAAAGTACTAGATTACCTTCATACCATTTGTGGAACTCTAGTTATGATCAAAAGAAGGCAAGGTGTTTTTTATGGTTTTCACATGTATCCATTTTTCCACCTTTTGTATTTTGGTTCAAAATGACTTGTACTGACCTCTAATGACTCAAGTCACATTGCCATATCCAAGTACACATCCTAAGGTCCATTTTTGACCCTTGAATCAAGTGAATCCGTGCCATATACCTCACTATTTTCACAAAATGCAAATTTGCAAGATGGATTGAATCTCACAAATCAGACCACTACAAAGCCCAAACCCAATTCCATTTGATCAGCAAGAGAAATGTGAATGAATCATACTTATTTCATGACCAATGCACGTGCGGATTAGTGGTTTCATCACAACTTGCATTTTTGCAAATCACCTTGGATAGCCTTAATCAAGGGATTAACAAAACCCTAATCATGCTCAGAGCTCTAACCAAGACTATATAAGGAGACTCACACGTTCATGCACCCTCATTTGCTCAGAATTCAATTTTTCACTCAAACTTTCTCTCCTTCGAAACTCTCTCCTCGCAAGGGTTTCTGAAGATTTTTTTTCATATTCTTGATCTACACACTCCATAGAACAAGAATCAACCATTGTTTGAAGCTCTAAGCAAGGTTTTCATCAGATTCGAATTTGAGGTGCTCACTTTCAAAATCCAAGATCCAGCTTGATTCAAGTCTCTCGTTGCATTTATTTTGCAATCAGAGGTCCTAAGGAGTAGATCTGCAGCTTTCTGAAGGATTTCTTGGTGTATTTTGAGCTCTACAAGTTTCAGGTAGTGTGATTTTCTTGATCATAGAACTCAGTTTTCGTGTGTGCTTAATGTTCCTCGTGAGTTGCTGATCATCCTGATGTGTTTAGATTTGCATTTGAACGTGTATCATGGCTGTAATGTGGATTTGAAGTTTTTAGATCCAAAATGTTTTCCTTCGATTTGCATTATGTGTTGATGATCTGTTGAAATGGTTTGCATATTTGAAATCCTGGTGAAAATCTGAGTAAGATAGTGTACTTGCTTGCAATTTTTGGAAAATTTTGAAGTGCAGGTCGCCGGAGAAGACGACCGGAGCTAGGGCTCCGGCGTCTGGTTATGTTTCAGGCCAGTGAGGATTTGGAGGATGAAGATGAAATCTGGACCATTGGTTGTCCATATCTGATGGTCCTCATTGTGCCAGATCATTTAATTTTCACGTTTTCATTTTAATGCATGTGTGTGATATTCCATGATTGTTACCATGTATGTGAGATCTGGACCACTCATTATGTATGACCTTTTGATCTGTTGACTGATTCTTGCACGTTAGATAAATCTGATGGTTGTCTTGTTGCCAGAACATTAAAATTACCACATGCCTCTCACGTGATTTGTTTTAAAGTTAGATGTGTTATGTGTTCGCGTGAGTATGCTTGTTACCATGTACTCTTAATCCTGGCCTTTCATCATGATTACTTTGATTTTGTTGACTGAATGTGGCACGCTGGATTGATCCAAGGGCAATGATTGAGTCAATCTGGTTGACTCTGAGCCTTCATAAGAAGCGCTTTGGGCTTCTTTGCTATTGGCACCCCCTCCTTTGGTCCAGCCCAATTTTCCAACGTGTAATTTGCTTTGTTGCAACCCCTGGCTTGTATTATTTTCTTTTTATTTTATTTAATTGTTTCATTCTCATTCTTATTTCTTAAAATTAGTTTTATGCATCTAAAAATCACCAAATAAAATCATGAAGCCTCTTTCGAATTTTATAAAATTTTGTCAAATTTTATTTTCCATTTTTATTTTATTTTGTTCATCTGAATTAATTGTTTGATTAATTTCATTGTGAATTTCTTCCATTGTGCACACCCTGCCTTGTTGATTTTTGTTCTCATCATTGGTGTATGATTTGCATCCCATTCTTTTTGCATATTTCAGAGAACATTTTGAGGTCCTTAAAAAAAATTTTCTCATATTTTAAACTCTTTTCATATTGCATTTTAGACCCTCTATTTGTGCATTGTTCTTCTTTGTTCTTATGCAACTTTGAAGCATTGTTTGAGCTAGTTACCTTGTGAATTTTTGTGTGATCTTTTGGCATGTTGCTAGCTTCTGACTTAGGTCACTTGGGTTTTAATTTTACAATTTCTGAATGTCATTTGAAATATGTTTGATTATTTGTGCTTAAGTGAATTATGCATGATCATCTCTTGAGATCTCTTAACCCTAATTGTTTTGCCATGCTTGTTTGATTGAGTTTCTTTGTGATTATTTGCATGAGTATTTGATATGATGTTTACCCCTGGTTGAGGTCCTTTATGACCAAATTTTGCAATTTGTGTATCATGTTTGGGTATGCTTTAAGTGCTTGTGTTTTGACTTCCTTTTGTGGACTTTCTTTGGTGCATAATGTTTCATGTTTTGATCTTCTTTTGCACATGAGAATTGTTGATGATGGTATGATCTTGGTTCTAACTTGCTTTCATCTTCATCTTATTTTTCTCATTTCATCTTGATATAAAGGTCATTGGTGTTTAATTGTGCATTTCATATAAGTATGCTTGTATTCTTTCATGATTACATTTGCATGCTTACTTGAGATGTTTTGCATGCTCTTTGAGACTTGTTTATTGAGGTAAGTTGGATGTACTTGATATGATGTGCCTGCTGCCCTATCTTGTTTCTTATCTCATTCTTGTTTCTTTCTCATTCTTCTCTTTCACTCTCTTTCTCCCATGAATCTCAAGACTTGTTTAAGTCATGGATTCTCTCCCTTTAGAGCTACCTAGTCCAACTTAATTTTTGATTAAGCTTGGAGTAGGATTATCATTAGGTTTTAGGTAGTCGTCCCTCCTAAGCCTCACTAACCATAGGTCACCCATGCATGATAACATTAGGACTCTTAGTTTCCCTTTAGAGTTTCCTTTGGGTCTTCTCTCTTCTCATCTCAAAACTTCTTGAAATTTCATTTTCAGAAAAGAGCTCATTGCTCACATAAAAAAAACTCACCCATTCGCGGTCGTACCCGCCAACTACATTAGTTCTGATTCCTCTCTCTCATCCGATTAAGGATACGTAGGCACAAGAGAGCGATTGTCTTGGCGAGCAACCTTCCCCCACAGTTCTCGTCCAAACTACGTTGACTCTGACTTTCCCATTGCACTGAGGGAGTACGTAGGCCTAGGGCATCGAATATGTCCTACCGAGTCCGTCTTAGTCACCCCCATCCCCGTTTTCTTTTGCAGCCATAGATGGTAGGACAGTTCACCCTCCGTTTAGACAACAAGCGTGGATCCCATCGAGTACGATGGATGCGTGGGGTGCTAACACCTTCCCCTCGCATAATTGACTCCCGAACCTAGACTATGGTTGCGATGACCATGTCTTTCCCCTTTCTCTTCAGGTTTATGCAGTGTTTCCTTTCCCTCTCTCGGGATAAATACACATTGCTGGCGACTCTGTGTTTTCTGCGCCACTCTCGCGTTTGTACCGTTGGATGTGAATCTTTCGGGAGCGACAGCTGGCGACTCTGCTGGGGATAGGTTGACCTCTTACTGGTCCATCCCCTTTAGCGAGTCGATCCTAGCGCTTGTTTGATTTTCGTTGGGTGTTTATTTGTTGTGCTTTATTATGTTGTATATTACTGTTTTACAGCTTTTATTACATTGCATTTCATTTTATTACTGTCATACTGGATATTGCTGTGTTGTGCTGGCTGGTTTCTATTTGGCAGGTTGGGTTGTTCTGAGAGATAAGCCCAATACCCAGGCTTGAGTACACCCTAGGAATAGAGTGGAGAGTAGTGGGACCTACGTGCCATCTTGGTGCGTGTGTGTGTTCACAAAATTGACAACCAGACGAGGCTATCTTGGGACGCATTCTGACGTGTGTGTCTTGCAAATTTCAGGGTGTTGATCTAGAGAGCTGTTGACTCTAGTGACCGTTTCTCCAATACCTCAGTTGCGCCTCTCCTCCCGACCTGTGATAATGGCAGACCTGAAATGGCAAACCCATTACGCTTGTAGATCCGAGGACCCAATGCTGAGGGACTCGCATAGGATGACCTTATTTTTTAGGGGAATCAGTTGAGGCCTCCTCGATTGATGATGATGCCAAACCAGAAATGTTGAACGTATCATCATTTCTCGACCTGAGAGCCCGTGATATTGAGGATCCTCGCCTTTCTAGAACCCACACGAGAGATGGGATGGGTGTTTACAGGTCTGCAGGTAACTGAAACCTCCAACCTACCCGGTTTTCTGGATTTCTCATCAGTGTTTGATTATCTAGGTTTCTGGTTATCTCAATGGTTCGGTATTCTAGAATTCTGGTTTTCTGGGTTGTGGTTCTCGTTCAGTTAACAGCACAGCACATCTAGCAGTGATGCCTTGATCCCATGCTTGCATGTGCATATCATTTTTCTTGCATTCTAACATGTTTGACATTTTTCAGGGCTTGCATCTTACTCTTGATTCCGGTTTTCTGAGGTTGCCTTAGCATGGATGTCCAGAGAAAGAAGACTGTTGCTTATTCGTTCCCAGACCCGACCTTAACGTTGATTCACAAGCTGATTAGTATGGCTGGTCCCGGAGTTTGTACAGAGTTCGGTGGAGAGTATGGGAGACTTCTGAATTTTGTCTACAATATCTCCAAGTATGAGAAGGATGTCATTCATACACTTCTTCAGTTCTATGATCCGTCTTTGCGTTACTTCACTTTCCTAGACTATATCTTGGCTCCAACGTTGGAGGAGTTCTCATTTATTTTGGGAATCCCCATCAGGCATGACATAGTATTCTTTTTTGAAGAACGTCCTAGGATAAAAGAAATGGCCATTGCTCTTCATATTGGTGAATCCGCCCTGAGCAGTAATATTGTGGAGAAACAAGGAGCTAAGGGTTTCTTATTGAAGTTCTTGTTTGGTCAAGCTTGCATACATGTTAAGGAGAAGAATTGGACTGCTTTCCAAGCTATTTTGGCTATGTGCATCTATGGGATTGTCCTGTTTCCCAATGTTCCCGATCTGGTGGATATGCATGCTGTCAGAATCTTTATTTCAAAGAATCCTATACCTACCTTGCTAGGTGATGTCTATCACTCAGTCCACTACAAGAATGAAAACAGGCGTGGAAGAACAGTGAGTTGCTGTGCACCACTCTTATCTACGTGGTTTCTGAGTCATCTCCCCGAAGCTGGCGCTTTCGTTGATACGAGAGATTCTCTGAAGTGGTCAAAGAGGTTAATGGGCTTGACTGCTGACAACATTGTTTGGTTCAACCATGACTTGCTAGGGATGGAGATTATTTGCAAGTGCGGAGAATTCCCTAATATGCCCTTAATAGGGAGAAGAGGTGGAATTAACTATAATCCTTCCCTTGTTATCAGGCAGTTTGGTTATCCTTTGAGAGGTCCACCTGAATAGCGAGATATCAGAGAGTCCTTATTCTTCAATGGTACTGGGGATCAAGAGATGATAAGGAAGATTCTGAATGCTTGGAAGCAGGTGACCAAGAAAGGAAAAACTTCATTCGGGAAATGTAATAACCGGGCTTTTCCTTCCTATGAAGAGTGGATTAAGAAAAGAGCAGAAGAGGAGCTTCTTCCTTTCCCGGTGGAACCACCTTTGTATCCTTTGATGATCGAGGCTCCCATGACTGTTGATATAGAGAAGTATGATAAGTTATGGGCTGAGAAGGAGAACCTCCGAGAGGAGAATCGTGAGTTGGGCAGAGAGGTTGGTCAGTTGAAGCATGAAAAAGGCGAAGCTATCCATGTTGCCAGGTTGAAATCAGAACTTTTGGCTGTGAAGGAGAAAGAATTGTCTAAAGAAGCCACAGCCAGAGAAAAAGTGGCTCAAGCATTGAAAAGTGTTAGCAAGGTCCTTTCGTCCAAAAATAAAGAGTTGGCTTATGCTATGTCAAGAATTCACAGGTTCCGTGATCGTCGGAATACAGCAATTACTGCCAACAGGTTGAAAGAGGACAAGTATCTGGAGCAGATTGAAGGTTTGAAGACAAAACTTCGGAAAAAGGATAAAGAGATTTTATCGGGGATCTTTGAGAGGAGAGAAATTAAGGGAAAGCTCAAGGAAACCATGGCAGATATGGAACAGCTGAAGATCTAAGCCAAAGTGAAAAGAGCAAGAAGCGAAGGTCCAAGTTTAGGTGGAGCTTCTGGAGAAGATGATTGGGAATTGCATAGTCGTTATTTAACAGGGATCTTGCACAGGAGGGGACTTTTGATTCGGGAGTTGATTCAGAGACCAGAGCATCCGAATACCAAGAAGCTTCTCAAGGAAGTGCAGAATTGGTGCAAAAAGAATGACGAATGGGGAATTCTAGCACGGCTGAGTCTTGATGATATGCCTTAGTTTCCTTGTTGTTGTTTTCGTTGTATTTCCGGGATCACCGCCAGGCTTGTTGGTCGGGGTCTTTATTTATGCTTATTCAGACTTGTGTTGTAACAGATGCTTATTCTCTTTATATGATCAGGAATTCAGTTCTCTTCTGTTGTTAAAACTGGAATCAAGGGATAGATCGCCATGATAATGTTCATACATGTTTATATTTGCATTTGCATGATCATTTCTGCATAACAGGTTTATCTCTGGTCTTCTTATGTTCTCCTTTCTTCAGACAGGATTGTCGACCAACGTATTCATCGGTATTCTACTCAGCCTGTGATAACCAGAGGATAGCCATGGAACAACTCCGTACAGAGGTGACTGAAATGAAGATTCAGATGAGGCAATTTGGGGAAGATATGCTGGTCATGTCCCAAGAACAGAAATTTCTAAGAGAGGAAGTCAATCAGATGAGGACTCAGATGGGCCTGGTCATGGAAATCTTGAATAAGGTGTTAAAGAAGGAAAACGATCATGTGCTCGCTTCCACAACAGAGGTCCTTACTTCTCCCATCTCTGTGGGATTTTGTCTAGATCATGGATTGCCTCATGAATCCCCTCCAAGAATTGAAGTTTCAGAGCTCTCTCATCAGCAATCACTTCCTGCTCCCCAAGAAGATCCTTGGCTAGAGAGGCCTAGGAAGAAGTTTGATCCCTCTCCGATGCCATATGGGCAATTGCTTCCTTATCTTCTCGAGCTCAAACTAGTCGAGCGTGTCACTCTAGGACCAACTCCGACAGGGTTTTCTTTGGGTTCCAATATGAATGTTAGGTGTGACTTCCATTCTGGGGCACCTGGTCACAATGTTGAGAATTGTACAAGGTTCAAGCATAAGGTCCAAGAACTCATTGATTCAGGGGCAATCAAGTTCTCATCAGAAGTGGAGACTTCTCCCCTCTTTGCAGGATCCACCTCATGTCATGGACTTTTTCCACAACCTTTTGCTACAGAAGCTCTACGTCAGCAACCTTTGTTTGTGCCTCTGCCAAATGTGGAAAGGAAAATGCAAGCGCAGGTGAGGCGCCCAAATCAGCATCGACAGCAAAATTATCAGCAACAGGGGCAACCGAGACCAAGAAGGCCCAAGAGGATATTTGATCCTATTCCTATCCCTTATAGTCAGTTGTTTGCTCGTCTGCTCAAGAACTCTCTGATTCAAACGAGGAGTACCACGCCGGTACCGTACCCTGTTCCTCCGGATTATGACATGAATGCTAGGTGCGAGTTCCACTCGGGAATGTTTGGGCATACAATTGATAATTATAATGTATTCCAGCACAAGGTGCAAGGCTTGATCGACTCAAAGGTCATCACGCCAGATGGTACCCCTTTGGATTGAAGCTTCTTTGTCAGAGTAAGCACCAGATTGCAAGAGCGTCATCAGAAACAATAAGTCCAGACGGATTAAGCCTTCCTCTATGTGGCAATCATTAGTTTCTTTATTGCATTTTCATATGTAGCTTTCATTTATTTATTTAAACATTGCTTGCATGTAAGAACTCGTTTGTTTCTGAATGACAATCATAATGCAATGAGTATGTTTTTCTTGAAGAATTCCATTCGTGTTCACTCATTTTAAATGCTTGTATGCACTGCAATACTATCTTTCTTGCCTAGACTCTTGGAGGGAGGATGACGAAATAAGAACGCATATTTCTAATGGTACGCTTTTGGATAAAACCCTGTTATGGATGTACAGCCATTGTTTCCAATTCACAAACACTGGGGAGATAAGGAGATAGACCTTTGTCAGCCCCTTTGAGCCTAGTAGTAGGAGTTCTTTCTGAAAACGAAAAACCCTCAATTTTAACCCAGGGGCAGGGTAGGCGTCAGTTAGTTTGACCAAGTGTTCAACTTTCAGAAGGAGTGTACATCTGAGGATCCATTACCTTCCAGTCCACTATCAAGAGGTTAAGAGGTGTAGAACCACAATGGTTACTCCTCACCAACCGAAGAGTGAAACAGTCACAGCCCTTTCAAACAAGTCAGGCAAAACGGTGTCACACGACTTGTTCAAAAAAAAAAAAAAAAAAAAAGAGAAAAAGAAAAAGCCTGCTAAGTCGAAAAACTTGAAAGCAAGTGACTTAGGCAAAAGTTAAGGCATCCCGCTGGACTTCAAAATTGAAAACTCAAAAGAGTCAGTCCAGGAAAAAATTAGGGAACAAAAAGCAAAAGAATGAGAAAGCGAAAACCCAAAAGGATTACAAAGAAAATCCTCGATAAGAACAAAGTCGTGTGACTATAGACACAAAAGACAAAAAGGGGCGACTATTAGTCCAAAACCTCGTCAGGTGTCGAATCACCAGTTGCATGGATTCCCTAGAAATCGGGAAACCTTTTGAGAGACGAGCGCTTGTGTCAAATTAGCTGAACATAGGACCGGAGAATATCATGAAGAGTGGGTGGGTACCAATAAACTTTGAGCCATAAATCCTTTTTTTCTCAAACCACGAACCAGGCCACGCTACAAACCTTAAAAGTCCTAATTGAAACAGGGTTTAGTCTAAAGGCGTACTTCAACGAGATAGCGTTCCTGACTCCCATGAGTTGTGCTAATAAGATTTTTGTTGGTGTTGCATGTGCGTATTGCTTTCCTTTCAAAAATAAGTGTCGTAACTCGGTTGTGTGACATATTTTCAATAAGGACTTCAAGATTAACATATGTGTTGCATTTGAATAATCATTCTCAGAATAAATATTTTTTGCTTGCATACATTTGTTTGACATCAAAGAAGCTTGCACGATGAACATCAGTCGGGAAGCTTAAACTGGTCAAGTTGAGGTGCATGAGACTCCAGAGGACATGTTGCTGAAAGATTATGTGGGAAAAAGGCGTTCCCAGCCGTTTGTGTTGAGATGTAACCAATCTGGGACAATCACACTGGGAAATTTCTTCAAAATGTAGCCAAGCTGTGGCATTCAAGTTGAGAAGGTCTTTTCAGAATACAATCAACCATGGGGCATTCATGCTGAGAAAATTTCTTCGAACTGGGGCAATTATGTCGAGATCTGATAAATCTCTCCACAAGCGTGTAAACTGGGGAAATCACGTCGATATTCAGTAAATCTCTCAAAGACTAGTCGGTCAGAGACAAATGTACTACAAGGCTTGTACGGGGGCAGGTCACTTCAAGGGCGCGAGAAGTTTTTCCCTTCAGAACATAGTCAATCAATAGCACCTCTGCAAGGTTCAGAATACTGTGGCAGAACATTTCAGGTCATTACGAACCCTCTCGAGGTGGTTTACTTCATGAAACATGAAGTATGTGACAGTTATGTCCAGGCCGGATACATCTCTAAGAGTTTGAAAACCCTGGGGCATTGTTGAACGCCAGGTTTTCTATAAAATCCTCTTCAGATGATTGCTTCAAGTAGACCCTGTGGTCTGGGGCAAGGTGGAGAGTTAAAGGAACTATGTTTCGCTCTTGACAATCAATATGCAGAAACTTGAAGCACTGAGTTGTTCCCAGTGTGGGACTTTTGGAGTCTTTTCCCTCCTGCATAGAGCCAGAGGGTATCTTTTTCCAGCAGGGTGTGGGAATTGTTATTCTTCCTCAAGCAGAGAATTGTCCTATGTTCGAAAAGGGCTTTTATGAAGGTTTCTTATCTCTAGTAGTACAGATGGAATCCTCACTCTTAATAAGGTAACACGATAGAATATCGTCAAGAAGACGATGAGGAGTCAGAGTGTTCTCTTCCTCAATGGTCAGATCTAGTCATCTCAAGTCATTCAAAGTCCAGTCTTCATTGGTACCTCCCCAGTAGAGCTGCTCTCTTCAACTTTAAAGTCTGATCGTCCTCAGCAGTTTATTAGTCTTCCCAATCAGAGTATCGAGGATCGTCTCCCTCAGCAGGGTATAAGAGATTTACCCCCAGCCAGAGTAGGGATTGATTCATCATTCCTCAGCAAGTAGCCAGGAATTGTCATTTCTGCAGCCTCTCCAGCAAGAGATTGATGGAGCATCTTCTTTGATCAAAGATGGTGTTTCCCCACTGAATATGGGGCAGTCGTTTGTCCTCAGCTAGCCAGGAAACATTTGTTTATCCCCTAGCAGAGTGGATGTTGACAACTACTATTTTCCAAGCAGATGTGCCGATGATGATCAGTACTCTTCAGCAGGATAAAGGTGCTCATATCCCCAAGCAGAGTCTGGTGGTGATTGGTGATCCCCAGCAGGTCTTAAGTCCAATCATTTTTTGCAGGCGTCAAATCCAAGTTCTGAAGTATTTGGTGATCCCTAGCGAAGAAGTTTCCATTTTTAGTATTTGGTTTCCATCCCTAAGCAAAGTCTGGTGGTGATTAGTATCCCCAGCAGGTTTTGAATCCAGGTTCTGAAACATTTGGTCATCGCTGGCGGAGGAGTTTCCATCTTCAGTTTTCAGTTCCTCCCCGATAGAGTGGGTTTTCTCTCGGAGATTCGTCCATCTCCAGCAGAGTTGGTGATTGTGATCTTCCCCAGCAGGGTGAAGTTTTCCTCAGGATTTCTTTGGTTTGATGACAATGTAGTTTGTCGTCCTCGGTGGAGCTGCTTCTGTTCTCAGTGTTTATTTCGCTGGGACGGTCTTTTTACATTGCATAAGCATTTTTTTGCATGGCATCCTCCTAAATACGTAGCATTTCCACTTCGTGTGGAGCATTATGGCAAAATTCAAACATATGCATCCGAAGCATAAGCCAGGTTTGAGTTTTCCTTCGTCAGGAAAAAGCCGAATTTTAGGATAGTATCATTCGACTTTACTCCACAAGTGTTGGGTTTAGTCATTCAAAGCAATATTTGATAGTTCCACGGCAGAGTGTTTCGCCAGGATTGTGAACCCGTGATCTCTTTTCACCCCTTTCGTCCAGGTGGTCTTTTGATTCATCCCTTCAAGGTTTTTTACTTTGACACCCGTCCGTGTTTCCTTCAACACCCGTCCGTGTTTGAACCTTTGATTTCAACACCCGTCCGTATTGACCAGTTGATAACGCCCGTCCATGTTCAGTTCATCATTTTAATACCCGTCTGTATTGAACCTCTTTACACCCGTCCGTGTACCTTTTCGATACCCGTCCGTATTGAACCTCTTTACACCCGTCCGTGCACCTTATCGATACCCGTCCGTATTGAACCTCTTTACACCCGTCCGTGTACCTTTTCGATACCCATCCGTATTGAACCTCTTTACACCCGTCCGTGTACCTTTTCGATACCCATTCGTATTGAACCCTTTTTATACCCGTCCGTGTACCTTTTCGATACCCGTCCATATTGAACCCTTTTTACACCCGTCCGTGTACCTTTTCGATACCCGTCCGTATTGAATCTTTTTACACCCGTCCGTGTACCTTTTCGATACCCGTCCGTATTGAATCTTTTTACACCCGTCCGTGTACCTTTTCGATACCCGTCCGTATTGAATCTTTTTACACCCGTCCGTGTATTTTCTCGATACCCGTCCGTATTGAACCCTCTTTACACCCGTCCGTGTATATTTTCGATACCCGTCCGTATTGAACCCTCTTTACACCCGTCCGTGTATTTTTTCGATACCCGTAAGTATTGAACCTCTTTACAACCGTCCGTATTGAACCCTCTTTACACCCGTCCGTGTATCTCTTCGATACCCATCCGTATCTGATATCTTTGATTCCTTGGCACCCGTCTGTGTTTATCCCCAGCATAGCTAACACTCGTCCGTGTTGTGACAGTGCAACATTTATTGCTTGTTCCCCAGTGGAGTCGTCCCTCCTTTGAGGATTGCAAATTATAGGTTTCTTTTGGTATTCAATCTCCGTGAATCCTTTGAACGCATGACAGCCGTTGCTATCATACCTTCAAGACCAAGTCGATTGAATAGGGGCAGCTGTAACACCCCAAAATTTGCTCTCTTGTTTTTAGCTAACTGGCTTATGTTTCTTTGCATTTCTTGCATTAGCATTTGTGCATAGCATTGGTTCATAGCATGGGATCAAGGTACTTGGTTCATCTCAAAGGAGTCTCAAGCCTCAAGGTGTTTTGTGGAGGTCATCATATCTTCATAAGATCAAGAATGGCAAAGGATTTCAAGTGCATCTTTCCCTCCTAACCAGAGGGACCAAATTAGGGTTTTTGGGTTCAAAGGACTTCTTGAAGAACTTTGTGGATTCAAGCATGTTCTCATGGGTTCTATATGCTCATAAACACTCATAGAGGAAGGCTTGGCTAGTGGTTCATTGTGGAAGATGTTCAGTGGATCAGTTGCTTGTGAACCAAGAAAAGTCAACTATAAGGAGGAAAGTCAACCATGGAATGTTGTGGTCCTCTCCATGATTTTTAAGGTCTTGTGTCCTCATATGGTCCTCAAATGTCAAGATTCATGCCATTCATCAAGAGTAAAAAGTTTGTGCAAAAGTTACTATTTTTGGAAAATGACCTATAATGTGAAACTTCCATTTTTGGCAACTTTTCAAACCATCTTCAACTTGACTTTTCATCATCAAAGAAGCTTCAAATGAATTTTCCTCAAACATGAAAGTTGAAGATCTCTCTCTCCCCTTTCCAAAAAGTACTAGATTACCTTCATACCATTTGTGGAACTCAAGTTATGATCAAAAGAAGGCAAGGTGTCTTTTAGGGTTTTCACATGTATCCATTTTTCCACCTTTTGCATTTTGGTTCAAAATGACTTGTACTGACCTCTAATGACTCAAGTCACATTGCCATATCCATGTACACATCCTAAGGACCGTTTTTTACCCTTGAATCAAGTGAATCCGTGCCATATATCTCACTATTTTTACAAAATGCAAATTTGCAAGATGGATTGAATCTCACAAATCAGACCACTACAAAGCCCAAACCCATTTCCATTATGATCAGCAAGAGAAATGTGAATAAATCATACTTATTTCATGACCAATGCACGTGCGGATTAGTGGTTTCATCACAACTTGCATTTTTGCAAATCACTTTGGATAGCCTTAATCAAGGGATTAACAAAACCCTAATCATGCTAAGAGCTCTAACCAAGTCTATATAAGGAGACTCAAACGTTCATGCACCCTCATTTGCTCAGAATTCCATTTTTCTCTCAAACTTTCTCTCCTTCGAAACTCTCTCCTCACAAAGGTGTCTGAAGATTTTTTTTCATATTCTTGATCTACACACTCCATAGAACAAGAATCAACCATTGTTTGAAGCTCTAAGCAAGGTTTTCATCAGATTCGAATTTGAGGTGCTCACTTTCAAAATCCAAGATCCAGCTTGATTCAAGTCTCTAGTTGCATTTATTTTGCAATCAGAGGTCCTAAGGAGTAGATCTGCAGCTTTCTGAAGGATTTCTTGGTGTATTTTGAGCTCTACAAGTTTGAGGTTAGTGTGATTTTCTTGATCATAGAACTCAGTTTTCGTGTGTGCTTAATGTTCCTCGTGAGTTGCTGATCATCCTGATGTGTTTAGTTTTGAATTTAAACGTGTATCATGGCTGTAATGTGGATTTGAAGTTTTTAGATCCAAAATGTTTTCCTTCGATTTGCATTATGTGTTGATGATCTGTTGAAATGGTTTGCATATTTGAAATCCTAGTGAAAATCTGAGTAAGATAGTGTACTTGCTTGCAATTTTTGGAAAATTTTGAAGTGCAGGTTGCCGAAGAAGACGACCGGAGCTAGGGCTCCGGCGTCTGGTTATGTTTCAGGCCAGTGAGGGTTTGGAGGAAGAAGATGAAATCTGGACCGTTGGTTGCCCAGATCTGATGGTCCTCATTGTGCCAGATCATTTAATTTTCACGTTTTCATTTTAATGCATGTGTGTGATATTACAGGATTGTTACCATGTATGTGAGATCTGGACTACTCATCATGTATGACCTTTTGATCTGTTGACTGATTCTTGCACGTTAGATGAATCTGATGGTTGTCTTGTTGCCATCACATTAAAATTACCACATGCCTCTCACGTGATTTGTTTTAAAGTCAGATGTGTTATGTGTGCGCGTGAGTATGCTTGTTACCATGTACTGGTAATCCTGGGATTTCATCATGATTACTTTGATTTTGTTGACTGAATGTGGCACGCTGGATTGATCCAAGGGCAATGATTGAGTCAATCTGGTTGACTCTGAGCCTTCATAAGAAGCGCTTTGGGCTTCTTTGCTATTGGCATCCCCTCCTTTGGTCCAACCCAATTTTCCAACGTGTAATTTGCTTTGTTGCACCCTCTGGCTTGTATTATTTTCTTTTTATTTTATTTAATTGTTTCATTCTCATTCTTATTTCTTAAAATTAGTTTTATGCATCTAAAAATCACCAAAAAAATCATGAAGCATCTTTCGAATTTTATAAAAAAATTTTCAAATTTTATTTTCCATTTTTATTTTATTTTGTGCATCTGAATTAATTGTTTGATTAATTTCTTTGTGAATTTCTTCCATTTTGCACACCCTGCCTTGTTGATTTTTTTTCTCATCATTGGTGTATGATTTGCATCCCATTCTTTTTGCATATTTCAGAGGACATCTTGAGGTCCTTAAAAACTTTTTTCTCATATTTTAAACTCTTTTCATATTGCATTTTAGTCCCTCTATTTGTGCATTGTTCTTCTTTGTTCTTATGCAACTTTGAAGCATTGTTTGAGGTACTTACCTTGTGAATTTTTGTGTGATCTTTTGGCATGTTGCTAGCTTATGACTTAGGTCACTTGGGTTTTAATTTCACAATTTCTGAATGTCATTTGATATATGTTTGATTATTTGTGCCTAAGTGAATTATGCATGATCATCTCTTGACATCTCTTAACCCTAATTGTTTTGCCATGCTTGTTTGATTGAGTTTCTTTGTGATTCTTTGCATGAGTATTTGATATGATGTTTACCCCTGGTTGAGGTCCTTTATGACCAAATTTTTCAATTTGTGTATCATGTTTGGGTATGCTTTAAGTGCTTGTGTTTTGACTTCCTTTTGTGGACTTTCTTTGGTGCATAATGTTTCATGTTTTGATCTTCTTTTGCACATGAGAATTGTTGATGATGGTATGATCTTGGTTCTGACTTGCTTTCATCTTCATCTCATTTTTCTCATTTCATCTTGATAAGAAGGTCATTGGTGTTTAATTGTGCATTTCATATAAGTATGCTTGCATTCTTTCATGATTACATTTGCATGCTTACTTGAGATGTTTTGCATGATCTTTGAGACTTGTTTATTGAGGTAAGTTGGATGTACTTGATATGATGTGCTTGCTGCCCTATCTTGTTTCTTATCTCATTCTTGTTTCTTTCGCATTCTTCTCTTTCACTCTCTTTCTCCCATGAATCTCAAGACTTGTTTAAGTCTTGGATTCTCTCCCTTTAGAGCTACCTAGTCCAACTTAATTTTTTATTAAGCTTGGAGTAGGATTAGCATTAGGTTTTAGGTAGTAGTCCCTCCTAAGCATCACTAACCATAGGTCACCCATGCATGATAACATTAGGACTCTTAGTTTCCCTTTAGAGTTTCCTTTGGGTCTTCTTTCTTCTCATCTCGAAACTTCTTGAAAACACTTAATAAAGATAAAGTATATTGCGCACGAGCCTTAAGCGTGGGGAATGAGAAATGAGGGGCTTCCTCTCATCTTTCTAGAGTGCTTAGCGGGCATCCTATCTTGGGACGATTCGTTAAGTATTCGTCCATGTGCCCTAGATTTTGATGCAATGCAAGTTATGAACTAACTTAAAAAACACTTCTGTCTAAAAAACACAAAAACAAATTCAAATCTTTTTATCCTTCGGGATTGTTGGGTTTCAAATTTCATTTTCAGAAAAGAGCTTATCGCTCACATAAAAAACAATTACCCATTCGTGGTCGTACCCGCGAACTACATTAGCTCTGATTCCTCTCTCTCGTCCGATTAGGGATATGCAGGCACAAGACAACGATTGTCTTGGCGTGCAACCTTCCCCCACAGTTCCCGTCCGAACTACGTTGACTCTGACTTTCCCATTGCACTGAGGAGTACGTAGGCCTAGGGCATCGAATATGTCCTACCGAGTCCGTCTTAGTCACCCTCATCCCCGTTTTCTTTTGCAGCCATAGATGGTAGGACAGCTCACCCTCCGTTTAGACAACAAGCGTGAATCCCATCGAGTACGATGGATGCGTGGGGTGCTAACACCTTCCCCTCGCATAACCAACTCCCGAACCTGGACTATGGTTGTGATGACCATGTCTTTCCCCCTTTCTCTTCAGGTTTATGCAGTGTTTCCTTTCCCTCTCTCGGGATAAATACACATTGCTGGCGACTTTCTGTTTTCTGCGCCACTCTCGCGTTTGTACCGTTGGATGCGAATCTTTTGGGAGCGACAGGTGGCGACTCTGCTGGGGACAGGTTGACCTCTTGCTGGTCCATCCCCTTTAGCGAGTCGATCCTAGCGCTTGTTTGTTTTTCGTTCGGTGTTTATTTGTTGTGCTTTATTATGTTGTATATTACTGTTTTACAGCTTTTATTGCATGGCATTTCATTTTATTACTGTCATACTGGATATTGCTGTGTTGTGCTGGCTGGTTTCTGTTTGGCAGGTTGGGTTGTTCTGAGAGATAAGCCCAATACCCAGGCTTGAGTACACCCTAGGACTAGAGTGTAGAGTAGTGGGACCTACATGCCATCTTGGTGCATTTGTGTGTTCACGAAATTCACATCCAGATGAGGCTATCTTGGGACGCATTCTGACGTGTGTGTCTTGCACATTTCAGGGTGTTGATCTAGAGAGCTGTCGACTCTGGTGACCGTTTCTCCAATACCTCAGTTGCGCCTCTCCTCCCGACCTGTGATAATGGCAGACCAGAAATGGAAAACCCATTACACTTGTCGATTCGAGGACCCAATGCTGAGGGACTCGCATAGGATGACCTTAATTTTGAGGGGAATCAGTTGAGGCCTCCTCGATTGATGATGATGCCAAACCAGAAATGGTGAACGTATCATCATTTCTCGACCTGAGAGCCCGTGATATTGAGGATCCTCGCCTTTCTAGAACCCACATGAGAGATGGGATAGGTGTTTACAGGTCTGCAGGTAACCGAAACCTCCAACCTACCCGGTTTTCTGGATTTCTCATCAGTGTTTGATTATTTGGGTTTCTGGTTATCTCAGTGGTTCGGTATTCTAGAATTCTGGTTTTCTGGGTTGTGGTTCTCGTTCAGTTAACAGCATAGCACATCCAGCAGTGATGCCTTGATCCCATGCTTGCATGTGCATATCATTTTTCTTGCATTCTAACATGTTTGACATTTTTCAGGGCTTGCATCTTACTCTTGATTCCGGTTTTCTGAGGTTGCCTTAGCATGGATGTCCAGAGAAAGAAGACTGTTGCTTATTCGTTCCCAGACCCGACCTTAACGTTGATTCACAAGCTGATTAGTATGGCTGGTCCCGGAGTTAGTACAGAGTTCGGTGGAGAGTATGGGAGACTTCTGAAGTTTGTCTACAATATCTCCAAGTATGAGAAGGATGCCATTCATACACTTCTTCAGTTCTATGATCCGTCTTTGCGTTGCTTCACTTTCCCAGACTATATCTTGGCTCCAACGTTGGAGGAGTTCTCATTTATTTTGGAAATCCCCATCAGGCATGACATAGTATTCTTTTCTGAAGAACGTCCTGGGATAAAAGAAATGGCCATTGCTCTTCATATTGGTGAATCCGCCCTGAGCAGTAATATTGTGGGAAAACAAGGAGCTAAGGGTTTCTTATTGAAGTTCTTGTTTGATCAAGCTTGCATACATGTTAAGGAGAAGAATTGGACTGCTTTCCAAGCTATTCTGGCTATGTGCATCTAAGGGATTGTCCTGCTTCCCAATGTTCCTGATCTGGTGGATATGCATGCTGTCAGAATCTTTATTTCAAAGAATCCTATACCTACCTTGCTAGGTGATGTGTATCACTCAGTCCACTACAAGAATGAAAACAGGCGTGGAAGAACAGTGAGTTGTTGTGCACCACTCTTATCTACGTGGTTTCTGAGTCATCTCCCCGAAGCTGGTGCTTTCGTTGATATGAGAGATTCTCTGAAGTTGTCAAAGAGGTTAATGGGCTTGACTATTGACAACATTGTTTGGTTCAACCATGACTTGCTAGGGATGGAGATTATTTGCAAGTGCGGAGAATTCCCTAATGTGCCCTTGATAGGGAGAAGAGGTGGAATTAACTATAATCCTTCCCTTGTTATCAGGCAGTTTGGTTATCCTTTGAGAGGTCCACCTGAAGAGCGAGATATCAGAGAATCCTTATTCTTCAATGGTACTGGGGATCAAGAGATGATAAGGAAGATTCTGAATGCTTGGAAGCAGGTGACCAAGAAAGGAAAAACTTCATTCGGGAAATGTAATAACCGAGCTTTTCCTTCCTATGAAGAGTGGATTAAGAAAAGAGCAGAAGAGGAGCTTCTTCCTTTCCCGGTGGAACCACCTTTGTATCCTTTGATGATCAAGGCTCCCATGACTGTTGATATAGAGAAGTATGATAAGTTATGGGCTGAGAAGGAGAAACTCCGAGAGGAGAATCGTGAGCTGGGCAGAGAGGTTGGTCAGTTGAAGCATGAAAAAGGCGAAGCTATCCATGTTGCCAGGTTGAAATAAGAACTTTTGGCTGTGAAGGAGAAAGAATTGTCTAAAGAAGCCACAGCCAGAGAAAAAGTGGCTCAAGCGTTGAAAAGTATTAGCAAGGTCCTTTCGTCCAAAAAGAAAGAGTTGGCTTATGCTATGTCAAGAATTCACAGGTTCCGTGATCGTCGAAATACAACAATTACTGCCAACAGGTTGAAAGAGGACAAATATCTGGATCAGATTGAAGATTTGAAGACAAAACTTTGGAAAAAGGATAAAGAGATTTTATCGGGGATCTTTGAGAGGAGAGAAATTGAGGAAAAGCTCAAGGAAACCATGGCAGATATGGAACAACGAAAGATCCAAGCCGAAGTGAAAAGAGCATGAAGCGAAGGTCCAAGTTTAGGTGGAGCTTCTGGAGAAGATGATTGGGAATTGCATAGTCGTTATTTAACAGGGATCTTGCACATGAGGGATCTTTTGATTCGGGAGTTGATTCAGAGACCAGAGCATCCGAATACCAAGAAGCTTCTCAAGGAAGTGCAGAATTGGTGCAAAAAGAATGACGAATGGGGAATTCTAGCACGGCTGAGTCTTGATGATATGCCTTAGTTTCCTTGCTGCTGTTTTCTTTGTATTTCCGGGATCACCGCCAGGCTTGTTGGTCGGGGTCTTTGTTTATGCTTATTCAGACTTGTGTTGTAACAGATGCTTATTCTCTTTATATGATCAAGAATTCAGTTCTCTTTTATTGTTAAAACTGGAATCAAGGGATAAATCGCCTTGATAATGTTCATACATGTTTACATTTGCATTTGCATGATCATTTCTGCATAACAGGTTTATCTCTGGTCTTCTTATGTTCTCCTTTCTTCAGACAGGATTGCCGACCAACGTATTCATCGGTATTCTACTCAGCCTGTGATAACCAGAGCATAGCCATGGAACAACTCCGTACAGAGGTGACTGAAATGAAGATTTAGATGAGGCAATTTGGGGAAGATATGCTGGTCATGTTCCAAGAACAGAAATTGCTAAGAGAGGAAGTCAATTAGATGAGGACTCAGATGGGTCTGGTCATGGAAATCTTGAATAAGGTGTTAAAGAAGGAAAACGATCATGTTCTCGCTTCCACAACAGAGGTTCTTACTTCTCCCATATCTGTGGGATTTGCTCTAGATCATGGATTGCCTCATGAATCCCCTCCACGAATTGAAGTTCAGAGCTCTCTCATCAGCAATCACTTCCTGCTCCCCAAGAGGATCCTAGGCTAGAGAGGCCTAGGAAGAAGTTTGATCCCTCTCCGATGTCGTATGGGCAATTGCTTCCTTATCTGCTCGAGCTCAAACTAGTCGAGCGTGTCACTCTAGGACCAACTCCGGCAGGGTTTTCTTTGGGTTCCAATATGAATGTTAGGTGTGACTTCCATTCTGGGGCACCTGGTCACAATGTTGAGAATTGTACAAGGTTCAAGCATAAGGTCCAAGAACTCATTGATGCAGGGGAAATCAAGTTCTCATCAGAAGTGGAGACTTCTCCCCTCTTTGCAGGATCCACCTCATGTCATGGACTTTCTCCACAACCTTTTGCTTCAGAAGCTCTACGTCAGCAACCTTTGTTTGTGCCTCAGCCAAATGTGGAAAGGAAAATGCAAGCGCACGTGAGGCGCTCAAATCAGCATCGACAGCAGAATTATCAGCAGCAGGGGCAACCGAGACCAAGAAGGCCCAAGAGGATATTTGATCCTATTCCTATCCCTTAGATTCAGTTGTTTACTAGTCTACTCAAGAACTCTCTGATTCAAACGAGGAGTACCACGCCGGTACCGTACCATATTCCTCCGGATTATGACATGAATGCTAGGTGCGAGTTCCACTCGGGAACGTTTGGGCATACAATTGATAATTGTAATGTATTCCAGCACAAGGTACAAGGCTTGATCGACTCAAAGGTCATCACGCCAGATGGTACCCCCTTTGGATTGAAGCTTCTTTGTCAGAGTAAGCACCAGATTGCAAGAGCGTCATCAAAAGCAATAAGTCCAGACGAAGTCAAGCCTTCCTCTATGTGGCAATCATTAGTTTCTTTATTGCATTTTCATATGTAGCTTTCATTTGTTTGTTTAAACATTGCTTGCATGTAAGAACTCGTTTGTTTCATAATGACAATCATAATGCAATGAGTATGTTTTTCTTGAAGAATTCCATTCGTGTTCACTCATTTTAAATGCTTGTATGAACTGCAATACTATCTTTCTTGCCTAGACTCTTGGAGGGAGGATGACGAAATAAGAACGCAGATTTATAATGGTACGCTTTTGGATAAAACCCTGTTAAGGATGTACAGGCATTGTTTCCAATTCACAAACACTTGAGAGATAAGGTGATAGACCTTTGTCAACCCCTTTGAGCCTAGTAGTAGGAGTTCTTTCTGAAAACGAAAAACCCTCAATTTTAACCCAGTGGCAGGGTAGGCGTCAGTTAGTTTGACCAAGTGTTCAACTTTCAGAAGGAGTGTACATCTGAGGATCCATTACCTTCCAGTCCACTATCAAGAGGTTAAGAGGTGTAGAACCACAATGGTTACTCTTCACCAACCGAAGAGTGAAACAGTCACAACCCTTTCAAAGAAGTCAGGCAAAACGGTGTCACACGACTTGTTCAAAAAAAAAGAGAAATAGAAAAAGCCTTCTAAGTCGAAAAACTTGAAAGCAAGTGACTTAGGCAAAAGTTAAGGCATCCCGCTGGACTTCTAAATTGAAAACTCAAAAGAGTCAGTCCAGGAAAAAATTAGGGAACAAAAAGCAAAAGAATGAGAAAGCGAAAAGCCAAAAGGATTACAAAGAAAATCCTCGATAAGAACAAAGTCGTGTGACTATAGACACAAAAGACAAAAAGGGCGACTGTTAGTCTAAAACCTCGTCAGGTGTCGAATCACCAGTTGCATGGATTCCCTAGAAATCGGGAAACCTTTTGAGAGACGAGCGCTTGTGTCAAATTAGCTGAACATAGGACTGGAGAATATCATAAAGAGTGGGTGGGTACCAATAAACTTTGAGCCATAAATCCTTTTTTTCTCAAACCACGAACCAGGCCACGCTACAAACCTTAAAAGTCCTAATTGAAACAGGGTTTAGTCTGAAGGCGTACTTCTACGAGATAGCGTTCCTGACTCCCATGAGTTGTGCTAATAAGATTTTTGTTGGTGTTGCATGTGCGTATTGGTTTCCTTTCAAAAATAAGTGTCGTAACTCGGTTGTGTGACATATTTTCAATAAGGACTTCAAGATTAACATATGTGTTGCATTTGAATAATCATTCTCAGAATAAATATTTTCTGCTTGCATACATTTATTTGACATCAAAGAAGCTTGCACGATGAACATCAGTCGAGAAGCTTAAACTGGCCAAGTTGAGGTGCATGAGACTCCAGAGGACATGTTGCTAAAAGATTATGTGGGAAAAAGGCATTCCCAGCCGTTTGTGTTGAGATGTAACCAATTTGGGACAATCACACCAGGAAATCTATTCAAAATGTAGCCAAGCTGTGGCATTCAAGTTGAGAAGGTCTTTTCAGAATACAATCAACCATGGGTCATTCATGCTGAGAAAATTTCTTCGAATTGGGGCAATTATGTCGAGATCCGATAAATCTCTCCACAAGCGTGTAAACTGGGGCAATCACGTCGAGATTCGGTAAATCTCTCGAAGACTAGTCGGTCAGAGACAAATGTACTGCAAGGCTTGTACGGGGGCAGGTCACTTCAAGGGTGCGAGAAGTTTTTCCCTTCAGAACACAGTCAATCAATAACACATCTGCAAGGTTCAGAATACTGTGGCAGAACATTTCAGGTCATTACGAACCCTCTCGAGGTGGTTTACTTCATGAATCATGAAGTATGGGACAGTTATGTCCAGACCGGATACATCTCTAAGAGTTTGAAAACCCTAGGGCATTGTTGAATGCCAGGTTTTCTGTAAAATCCTATTCAGATGATTGCTTCAAGTAAACCCTGTGGTATGGGGCAAGGTGGAGAGTTAAAGGAACTGTGTTTCGCTCTTGACAATCAATATGCAGAAACTTGAAGTACTGAGTTATTCCCAGTGTGGGACTTTTGGAGTCTTTTCCCTCCAGCAAAGAGCCAGAGGGTATCTTTTTCCAGCAGGGTGTGGGAATTGTTATTCTTCCTCAAGCAGAGAATTGTCCAATGTTCGAAAAGGGCTTTTATGAAGGTTTCTTATCTCTAGCAGTACAGATGGAATCCTCACTCTCAGCAAGGTAAGACGATAGAATATCGTCAAGAAGACGATGAGGAGTCAAAGTGTTCTCTTCCTCAATCGTCAGATCTAGTCATCTCAAGTAATTCAAAGTCCAATCTTCATTGGTACCTCCCCAGTAGAGCTGCTCTCTTTAACTTTGAAGTCTGATTGTCCTCAGCAGTTTATTACTCTTCCCAATCAGAGTATCGAGGATCGTCTCCCTCAGCAGGGTATAAGAGATTTACCCCCCCATCCAGAGTAGTGATTGATTCGTCATTCCTCAGCAAGTAGCCAGGAATTGTCATTTCTGCAGCCTCTCCAACAAGAGATTGATGGAGCATCTTCTTTGATCAAAGATGGTGTTTCCCCACAGAATATGGGGTAGTCGTTTGTCCTCAGCTAGCCAGGAAACATTTGTTTATCCCCTATCAGAGTGGATGTTGACAACTACTATTTTCCAAGCAGATGTGCCGATGATGATCAGTACTCTTCAGCAGGATAAAGGTGCTCATATCCCCAAGCAGAGTCTGGTGGTGATTGGTGATCCCCAGCAGGTCTTAAGTCCAATCGTTTTTGGCAGGTGTCAAATCTAAGTTCTGAAGTATTTGGTGATCCCCAGCAGAGAAGTTTCCATTTTCAGTATTTGGTTTCCATCCCCAAGCAGAGTCTGGTGGGGATTAGTATCCCCAACAGGTTTTGAATCCAGGTTCTGAAACATTTGGTCATCCCCGGCGGAGGAGTTTCCATCTTCAGTTTTAAGTTCCTCCCAGATAGAGTGGGTTTTCTCTCGGAGATTCATCCATCTCCAGCAGAGTTGGTGATTGTGATCTTCCCCAGCAGGGTGAAGTTTTCCTCAGGATTTCTTTGGTTTGATGATAATGTAGTTTGTCGTCCTCGGTGAAGCTGCTTCTGTTCTCAGCGTTTATTTCGCTGGGACGGTCTTTTTGCATTGCATAAGCATTTTTTTTGCATGGCATCCTCCTAAATGCGTAGCATTTCCACTTCGTGTGGAGCATTACGGTAAAATTCAAACATATGCATCTGAAGCATAAGCCAGGTTTGAGTTTTCCTTCATTAGGAAAAAGCTGGATTTCAGGATAGTATCACTCGACTTTACTCCACAGGTGTTGGGTTTAGTCATTCAAATCAATATTTGACAGTCCCACGGCAGAGTATTTTGCCAGGAATGTGAACCCGTGATCTCTTTTCACCCCTTTCATCCAGGTGGTCTTTTGATTCATCCCTTCAAGTTTTTTTACTTTGACACCCGTCCGTGTTTCCTTCAACACCGGTCCGTGTTTGAACCTTTGATTTCAATACCCGTCCGTATTGACCAGTTGATAACGCTCATCCGTGTTCAGTTCATCATTTTAATACCCATCCATATTGAACCTCTTTACACCCGTCCGTGTACCTTTTCGATACCCGTCCGTATTGAACCTCTTTACACCCGTCCGTGTACCTTTTCGATACCCGTCCGTATTGAACCTCTTTACACCCGTCCGTGTACCTTTTCGATACCCATCCGCATTGAACCTCTTTACACCCGTCCATGTACCTTTTCGATACCCGTCCGTATTGAACCCTTTTTACACCCGTCCGTGTACCTTTTCGATACCCATCCATATTGAACCCTTTTTACACCCGTCCGTGTACCTTTTCGATACCCGTCCGTATTGAATCTTTTTACACCCGTCCGTGTACCTTTTCGATACCCGTCCGTATTGAATCTTTCTACACCCGTCCGTGTATTTTTTCGATACCCGTCCGTATTGAACCCTCTTTACACCCGTCCGTGTATTTTTTCGGTACCCGTCTGTATTGAACCCTCTTTACACCCGTCCGTGTATTTTTTCGATACCCGTCAGTATTGAACCTCTTTACACCAGTCCGTATTGAACCCTCTTTACACCCGTCCGTGTATCTCTTCAATACCCATCCGTATCTGATATCTTTGATTCCTTGACACCCGTTCGTGTTTATCCCCAGCATAGTTAACACTCGTCCGTGTTATGACAGTGCAGCATTTATTGCTTGTTCCCCAGTGGAGTCGTCCCTCCTTTGAGAATTGCAAATTTTAGGTTTCTTTTGGTATTCAATCTCCGTGAATCCTTTGAACGCATGACAGCCGTTGCTATCATACCTTCAAGACCAAGTCGATTGAATAGGGGCAGCTGTAACACCCCAAAATTTGCTCTCTTGTTTTTAGCTAACTGGCTTATGTTTCTTTGCATTTCTTGCATTAGTATTTGTGCATAGCATTGGTTCATAGCATGGGATCAGGGTACTTGGTTCATCTCAAAGGAGTCTCAAGCCTCAAGGTGTTTTGTGGAGGTCATCATATCTTCATAAGATCAAGAATGGCAAAGGATTTCAAGTGCATCTTTCCCTCATAACCAGAGGGACCAAATTAGGGTTTTTGGGTTCAAAGGACTTCTTTAAGAACTTTGTGGATTCAAGCATGTTCTCATGGGTTCCATATGCTCACAAACACTCATAGAGGAAGGCTTGGCTAGTGGTTCATTGTGGAAGATGTTCAGTGGAACAGTTGCTTGTGAACCAAGAAAAGTCAACTGTAAGGAGAAAAGTCAACCATGGAATGTTGTGGTCCTCTTCATGATTTTTAAGGTCTTATGCCCTCATATGGTCCTCAAATGTCAAGATTCATGCCATTCATCAAGAGTAAAAAGTTTGTGCAAAAGTTACTATTTTTGGAAAATGACCTATAATGTGAAACTTCCATTTTTGGCAACTTTTCAAACAATCTTCAACTTGACTTTTCATCATCAAAGAAGCTTCAAATGAATTTTCCTCAAACATGAAAGTTGAAGATCCCTCTCTCCCCTTTCCAAAAAGTACTAGATTACCTTCATACCATTTGTGGAACTCAAGTTATGATCAAAAGAAGGCAAGATGTTTTTTAGGGTTTTCACATGTATCCATTTTTCCACCTTTTGGATTTTGGTTCAAAATGATTTGTACTGACCTCTAATGACTCAAGTCACATTGCCATGTCCAAGTACACATCCTAAGGACCATTTTTGACCCTTGAATCAAGTGAATCCGTGCCATATACCTCACTATTTTCACAAAATGCAAATTTGCAAGATGGATTGAATCTCACAAATCAGACCACTACAAAGCCCAAACCCAATTCCATTATGATCAACAAGAGAAATGTGAATGAATCATACTTATTTCATGACCAATGCACGTGCGGATTAGTGGTTTCATCACAACTTGCATTTTTGAAAATCACCTTGGATAGCCTTAATCAAGGGATTAATAAAACCCTAATCATGCTCAAAGCTCTAACCAAGTCTATATAAGGAGATTCACACGTTCATGCACCCTCATTTGCTCAGAATTCCATTTTTCACTCAAACTATCTCTCCTTCAAAACTCTCTCCTCACAAGGGTTTCTGAAGATTTTTTTTTCATATTCTTGAACGTGTATCATGGCTGTAATGTGGATTTGAAGTTTTTAGATCCAAAATGTTTTCCTTCGATTTGCATTATGTGTTGATGATTTGTTGAAATGGTTTGCATATTTGAAATCCTGGTGAAAATCTGAGTAAGATAGTGTACTTGCTTGCAATTTCTGGAAAATTTTGAAGTGCAGGTCGCCGGAGAAGACGACCGGAGCTAGGGCTCTGGCGTCTGGTTATGTTTCAGGCCAGTGAGGGTTTGGAGGAAGAAGATGAAATCTGGACCGTTGGTTGTCCAGATCTGATGGTCCTCATTGTGCCAGATCATTTAATTTTCACGTTTTCATTTTAATGCATGTGTGTGATATTCCATGATTGTTACCATGTATGTGAGATCTGGACCACTCATCATGTATGACCTTTTGATCTGTTGACTGATTCTTGCACGTTAGATAAATCTGATGGTTGTCTTGTTGCCAGCACATTAAAATTACCACATGCCTCTCACGTGATTTGTTTTAAAGTCAGATGTGTTATGTGTGCGCGTGAGTATGCTTGTTACCATGTACTCTTAATCCTGGCCTTTCATCATGATTACTTTGATTTTGTTGACTGAATGTGGCACGCTGGATTGATCCAAGGGCAATGATTGAGTCAATCTGGTTGACTCTGAGCCTTCATAAGAAGCGCTTTGAGCTTCTTTGCTATTGGCACCCCCTCCTTTGGTCCAGCCCAATTTTCCAACGTGTAATTTGCTTTGTTGCACCCCTTGGCTTGTATTATTTTCTTTTTATTTTATTTAATTGTTTCATTCTCATTCTTATTTCTTAAAATTTGTTTTATGCATCTAAAAATCACCAAAAAAAATCATGAAGCATCTTTCGAATTTTATAAAATTTTGTCAAATTTTATTTTCCATTTTTATTTTATTTTGTGCATCTGAATTAATTGTTTGATTAATTTCTTTGTGAATTTCTTCCATTGTGCACACCCTGCCTTGTTGATTTTTGTTCTCATCATTGGTGTATGATATGCATCCCATTATTTTTGCATATTTCAGAGGACATCTTGAGGTCCTTAAAAATTTTTTTCTCATATTTTAAACTCTTTTCATATTGCATTTTAGTCCCTCTATTTGTGCATTGTTCTTCTTTGTTCTTATGCAACTTTGAAGCATTGTTTGAGGTACTTAACTTGTGAATTTTTGTGTGATCTTTTGGTATGTTGCTAGCTTCTGACTTAGGTCACTTGGGTTTTAATTTCACAATTTCTGAATGTAATTTGATATATGTTTGATTATTTGTGCTTAAGTGAATTATGCATGATCATCTCTTGACATCTCTTAACCCTAATTGTTTTGTCATGCTTGTTTGATTGAGTTTCTTTGTGATTCTTTGCATGAGTATTTGATATGATGTTTAACCCTGGTTGAGGTCCTTTATGACCAAATTTTGCAATTTGTGTATCATGTTTGGGTATGCTTTAAGTGCTTGTGTTTTGACTTCCTTTTGTGGACTTTCTTTGGTGCATAATGTTTCATGTTTTGATCTTCTTTTGCACATGAGAATTGTTGATGATGGTATGATCTTGGTTCTGACTTGCTTTCATCTTCATCTTATTTTTCTCATTTCATCTTGATATGAAGGTCATTGGTGTTTAATTGTGCATTTCATATAAGTATGCTTGCATTCTTTCATGATTACATTTGCATGCGTACTTGAGATGTTTTGCATGATCTTTGAGACTTGTTTATTGAGGTAAGTTGGATGTACTTGATATGATGTGCTTACTGCCCTATCTTGTTGCTTATCTCATTCTTGTTTCTTTCTCATTCTTCTCTTTCACTCTCTTTCTCACAAGAAACTCAATACTTGCTTAAGTCTTGGATTCTCTCCCTTTAGAGCTACCTAGTCCAACTTAATTTTTGATTAAGCTTGGAGTAGGATTAGCATTAGGTTTTAGGTAGTCATCCCTCCTAAGCCTCACTAACCATAGGTCACCCATGCATGATAACATTAGGACTCTTAGTTTCCCTTTAGAGTTTCCTTTGGGTCTTTTCTCTTCTCATCTCAAAACTTCTTGAAAACACTTAATAAAGATAAAGTGTATTGCGCACAAGCCTTAAGCATGGGGAGTGAGAAATGAGGGGATTCCTCTCATCTTTCTAGAGTGCTTAGCGGGCGTCCTGTCTTGGGACGATTCGTTAAGTATTCGTCCCTGTGCCCTAGACTTTGGTGCAATGCAAGTTATGAACTAACTTAAAAAACACTTCTGTCTAAAAAACACAAAAACAAATTCAAATCTTTTTATCCTTCAGGATTGTTGGGTTTTAAATTTCATTTTCAGAAAAGAGCTCGTCGCTCACATAAAAAACACTTACCCATTCCTGGTCGTACCCGCGAACTACATTAGCTCTGATTCCTCTCTCTCGTCCGATTGAGGATATGTAGGCACAAGACAGAGATTGTCTTGGCGAGCAACCTTCCCCCACAGTTCCCGTCCGAACTACGTTGACTCTGACTTTCCCATTGCATTGAGGGAGTACGTAGGCCTAGGGCATCGAATATGTCCTACCGAGTCCGTCTTAGTCACCCCCATCCCCGTTTTTTTTTGCAGCCATAGATGGTAGGACAACTCACCCTCCGTTTAAACAACAAGCGTGGATCCCATCGAGTACGATGGATGCCTGGGGTGCTAACACCTTCCCCTCGCATAACCGACTCCCGAACCTGGACTATGGTTGCGATGACCATGTCTTTCCCCCCTTCTCTTCAGGTTTATGCAGTGTTTCCTTTCCCTCTCTCGGGATAAATACACATTGCTGGCGACTCTGTGTTTTCCGCGCCACTCTCGCGTTTGTACCGTTGGATGCGAATCTTTTGGGAGTGACAACCACCCTTGTACTTATCTTATCATTATAATAACAAGTTAATTGACACTACTACGAAAAACCCATTTAACAACGGTTGGGAATGACATATAATGACGCGTGTAGCAAGCGATTTTTGTCGCTGACGCGACCACCTTATCACTGAAGTTTGGGTTTTCTCCTAGAGGAGAAAGGGTGCTACTTTCTGATTTCTTATTTATCGCGTGAAGCTGTAAGGGAAAGGGAAGGTATGTAAAACTAACCTTGCACACAAATGTTTAACTGAACAAACGCTTAAGAGAGATTGGGGGTCCGGGGTCAGGTTATACAATGGGTAGTTGTCAATTACCCATCCTATATGTGGTTATCCATAGGATGTTAGCTTTTAGGTTTTGCTTTGTAATTGATAGTGTTTATCTGCTAATGGGTTGGGAAAGTGTGACTGGGAGAGTGAGTTTTGTTTTCTGTGGAAAATGATGATGATGATGGCTTAAGGTATGAAACCTAAAGTTTTGATTGATATGAGGGTACAAGACCTAGGTTTTTTATTGGTATGCTCGCTAAGATTTCTCAATCTTATGCCTACGTATTCCCGTTTCAACGAAACAGGGAAATCAGAGCAATCGTAGTCCCTCCTATTCTATGGGAGGAAAAAGATGTTTTGGGGTCTTGTTCAAAGCCCAAGATTGAAGCTAAAAGGTAGAGTATTTCTGTCTTGTTCAAAGCCCAAGATTGAAGCTAAAAGGTAGAGTATTTCTGTCTTGTTCAAAGCCCAAGATTGAAGCTAAAAGGGTAATTGAGAGGGAATTTGTCATCTCTAAAGAGAGATTGTTGACTTTTGTGTGCCTTGATCAAAGCACCAGTTTGATGCTAAGAGGTTGATTGACCTGGCTGAGGGATTTCTTTATACAAAGCCTAAGAGGAGACTGGATAAGACCGACTCAACAAGAGAGTGTTTTATTTGTCTTGTACAAAGCCCAATATTGAGGCTAAAAGGAGACTGACTCTCTGGGGATATCATTATACAAAGCCTAAGAGGAGGCTGAAAAAGGGTTTTGACTCCGTCTGGGGAGGTTTATATGTGTCTTGTACAAAACCCAAGATTGAGGCGGAAATGGGAAATTCAACTGACTCTGGTGAGGATGTTTTTTATGTGTCTTGTACAAAGCCCAAGATTGAGGCTAGAAGGACTTAACTCTGTCAGAGAGTATTATCTGTCTTGTACAAAGCCTAAAGACGGGGGCTGAAAAGAGTTTTGACTCTGCTTGGGAAAATTATTCCTCAAAGCCTAAACGAAGGCTGGGAGGAAATGACTCGGCAGGGGAAGATGTCTGTCCCCGATTTAAGAGAGGGAAATTTATGTCTTGTACAAAGCCCAAGATTGAGGCTAAAAGGGTTGACTCAACAAGAGAGTACTGAAAGGCGATTGACTCAACAAGAGAGTCTAAAAGGTGATTGACTCAACAAGAGAGTCTGAAAAGGTGATCGACTCAACAAGAGAGTCTTAAAAGGTGATTGACTCAACAAGAGAGTCTTCAAAGGTGATTGACTCAACAAGAGAGTCTTTTATACTCAACAAGAGAGTGATTTGTTGTCTCGTACGAAGCCCGAGATTTAGGCTAAAAGGGTCTTGACTCAACAAGAGAGTCTGAAAAGGTTAGCTCCGCTGGGGAGAATCATTTGTACAAAGCCCAAGAGGAGGCTGACTTCACTGAGGAAGGATCATTATACAAAGCCTAAGAGGAGGCTAGCTTTCCGCTGAGGAAAGGTCCTTATACAAAGCCTAAGAGGAGGCTATCTTTTACCGGGGATAGTTGAGATCCCCAGGCAGGTCCAAGTGGGGAATCAACTCTTGCTGAGGATTACAGAAGAGTTGAGATGTCAGATACCTTGAGGTTCTGATTTGAGATAGTGTTGACCTTGGTCGGGGAACTCTCATGAGAGAGGCTGGGTTTGAGCTGGAGATCAATCCAGAATGCCCAGGGTTTCTTCCTATAGTTGTAAGGAACTTGAGAATGTCTTTGAGACTCAAGGGGATTAGGCTGTCCAAGTCTGCTGGTGTGGAAGAGTTTTATCTTTTGTATGATTCCCCCAAGAGGAGGCAAAGGCATTAAGGGATGAGAATTAACCCTAAAGTGGCCTGAGGTCTTGACACTGGAAAGACTACTCTAGCAAAGGATGACTAAGTTCTGTCTTATACCTTTAAGAGGTCATCAGGGTCCTTGTATTAAGCCCAAGAGAAGGCATGAGAACTTTTAAGAAGCCGAAGGGTCCTTGTACAACACCCAAGAGGAGGCGGAGATGCTTTTAGCACTAGTACAAAAAACACATGTTAAATCGGTTAAAAAACACTTGTTAGGTCGGTTCTGCGCCCAACTTATTATTAGGCGATGTAACAAGTTTTGAGTTGTTAGGTCGGACTTTTAACCTGATTTAACAAAGTATTGTTAGGTCGGTTATTCCATAACTGACTTAACAAATAATGCATGCGAATTCAGAAGACTTAATAAGTCTTTTGTTAAATCAGGTCACTACTAACCGACTTAAGATGAATTTTTTTTTTTTATGATTTTTCCCTTTTTTCCTGTTTTTTTTCATGCATATAAATATCAATTTATCCACTACAGAACTCATTTTCATTCTACAACCATAAATCAAAAGATAAGAATATACCAAAATTTTATATTGACTTATAGTGAAAACATAACCAAGTTTATAAAGTCATAAAAAACTAACATGAGTAATGTGCCTAAATAAACCATAAGTAACAAAATGGAACCATTTGCCATTTCATACAAAATTACAAATCCGGGTTATTGTTCTCACTTGCTTCACCAACTCACATCATTGACCTCACTTTCTTCACCAATCCACATCATTGTCTTTACTTGCTTCAATAAGCTGAAGGATCATATTTGCACAACATTCTTGAACATCTTTTACTTCATCCTTAGAAAACGACTTTGAATCTCCAAATATCTGAATAATAAATGTTAACATTATATTATCATATCAATATAAAAAAAATTAGTAATGATATTCTATAACTTATTGAAAATGTTATACTACATACTTGTTTCCATGAGTCAACAACACCACTAGATACAATGTTCAACATATGTATCATGACATAGTAGCCACATTCATAAGTTGAAGGTTGCCTTTGAGACTAATATAGAATACGATAAAACGTGAACATTGTGTTAGTATATAATGTTTAATAGGTGATCATTTATGAAATTATTCACTTTCATTGTAAATAACTTACAGTGGGATAAATTCATTCTGCTTTAGTTTTCTTTCTCACACCTTGTAACTTATTATAACCATCCAAAGCTCTACAATAAAAAATATATTCATTAGTTTTGTGGCATAAAACATATCACACCATTTAAGTACAAAAAATAATTTGAATTCTTACAATTCAACAATGCGAAAAATACTTTTATCCGGATTTGTCTTTCCCAGCGAACATAGAAAGACTACTTCATGCTTCTTAGGATTTATGATAATCAATTGCCAGTGATGACTACAAAGACAATAAAAAATTAAATATGAATTATATTCATTCTAATCTTGATGCATGAAATAATTGAATATTAAAACATTCTTACTTGCTGAGATAAGGAGCTAGGTAACAATCTTTCTGATCTTGGTGCATCTTGTTTTGTATAAAAGTTTGAACACTAACTTGATCATTTTCACTTTGAATGAGACATGGATCAAAAAATCCATACACATTACCTTTTACCAACTCAATATAATGGCAGTGTAGATATCTAAAATTTTAAAAATTAGTCACAGCATAAATAAAATTAACTAATTATAGTTGGTTTAAATATATAAATAAAATATACTTACGTCAGCCACACTTGTAAAATAGTGAAACATAGATCTTTTGTACCTATACACAATGCCATAATATCTTCCCTTGGAATGGTAATATAGTCAATTCCACCGTATTCAGCTTTAAACTTCAAAGTTGTTTTCATATCCAATGCCACACCACACAATTTTCGACAGATAGGTTCAAAGCTTTTTGGTGGAACATCATCTTTCTTAGATTTGACAACATCCTAAGCCATTAAGATAAAAGATTAGACAAAACATTCAAATAGTTTCAAGTGTAAATAGAAATATAATTAATACCTTATTAGAAATAAGTAGTAAAAGTCTTTTTGGCCATTGAATGAAAGTGTTAATGGCCTCACCAACCGTTATCACCTCATGAGTAGGCACAGGTACTAAAGCATTTGCATCTAACACTCTGGTAACCGACACTCTCACCATATCATTATTTAGCACCTGATGATGTATAGTGGACCCTAAGTTGTACACATTAGCATATGCCACTACATTAGTGTTGCCATCAATATATAATTCACACTTTTCTGGAATACTCACTTCACCATGTGATATTGGAGGCATAACAGAACTACCCTTTGTACTCTCATGTATAGTGGTATTAGGAGAGTAATTTGAGAAATTTTGACTTTGCTGAGAGAAAGACATAGATGATAGCTCTTTTAGCAGTTGTTCTTTAATAGCCTTTGTAAGATCTATTTTCAAGATTTCTAGTTGGTCGCTATTGATATTCAATGGGGTGGAGTCATAAAGAGAATGTAATCCAAAGAATTGTCGAATCCCCACACCTTGACCAACACCACGAACACGACCGGGGTGCTCAGGCCCAATGACTTCCGCCAAAATATCTTTACGTCCTCGTGGGACAAAATTTCCTTCTGATACTAGAGAGTCCTTCAATATGATTTAAACAATTTTGTTAATAATAAATTAAACTTCCAAATCAATTTACCTGCAGTGACTATGATGCTATCATAAATTCATACGTTAATTTTTTTTTGAATAAATTGATTGCATATTTACTTACAATTTTTTCTGCAATTAAACGTGTGTCTTCTGATGTATACTCTCCTGACGGTTTTAGTCGGGCTCTCTTCCACTTCTCATGACGTTTGGGTGGAGATGGAGGTGTCACTTCTGACTCTCCTTCTGTCTCTTGTCTTTTTTTTTTAACTTTTCTTGCATCATCTTTTTCTCAAGCAACAAATATCCCCCTTGAGACAGTCTGTGAGGATATTTATTACAAGCTTGAATCTTTTGTTCCTTCTTTCTTTTTTCCTATTATAAACAACAAATTTATTCATGAGATAGTCATAAAAATATATTTTATTGATCAACTAAATAATAAATTCAACTAACCAGAAAGGAAGGTTCATGTCGCATCTTAGCAAACACCTGCCATGTTTCCTCATCAATAAAAGGATATTTCTCCGTAGGAGATGTGTGACTCAGTTTCCCATCATTTAAATATCTACATGCTAAGGTAGTTTTAAATGCCCTCCAACGCTCACCCGCATATGAAAATATTTTCTTTTTCATAATATCAGTAGCAAGAACATCCCATACTTGCTACGTTACACAACAAATAGAAAAGTTAGAATGATTTATTAAGACAATCATTGAAATTTTTTATCAAAATATTGATAAACACAATTACAATTATCGTAATTCCTGTCCAAATATCGTTCTTCATTTCGTCACGAACACTTTCCCAGTCAGCGACTAGAATACTAACATTCTCTCTAGCAAGAGCAACCACATGATTCTCAAAACAATCTTATTTCTTGCCTTCAAGTTAAACAATCTTAACACTGCAGATAACCGCGTGAAGTTAGTGCAACCAGGATACAACATATCTTTATTGTCATCACACAAATTATTGTAGAAATGAGCACGTTGAAAAGACTCTTGTCCGATATCACGAATCATGTCTTCCAGACTATTGTCCATATCTATGTCAACTCGTCCTCTTTTGGACACACTTAGCATGTCTGAAGGTTCACCATGCCATATCCAATTGGTATAACTCTGGAAAATGCCATCACAAATAAGATGACTTCGTATATCATCAATTGAAAGTAAGTGAGCTCTATTTAAACAATTAACACAAGGACAATAAAGCTTTTCATTATTGTCAGGAAGATTTTTACAAGCATATTGTATTAACTCTTCCACTCCTTTCTCATACTCTACACTCAAACGATTAGCCTTCATCCAACTATGATCCATAACTACTTCTAAAAAATAAAATTCGTAACTATTAAGTTAAATTACTAATTATAATTATTTAAGTTGCAATATATGATACAAAATGAATTTAATAATAGCTCACAACCTACAGTATACTCCTTTCAAGTTTTAACCCCAATCTCATTGTGGAATAGTAATGAGATTATTAATCTAAGATAAAATAAATAATTTACTTATCCAATGACATGCTTCTACAAATTTAAAATATATCCTATAACAAAAAGTGCATGCACTCATATAATCCAGTCAAAACTCTACAAGTAACGTGATACTTTTTAGTTTTAAAACCTGATACTTTTTAGAATATATATATTTACTTACAATATATATTACAAATTTAAAATATATATATTTACTTACAATATAATACCTGATACTTACAAGTAACGTGTAATATATATTTACTTACAAGTAACGTGATACTTTTTAGAATATATATTTACTTACAAATTTAAAATATATATTTACTTATATATAACACAAATTTAATATATATATATATATATGTACTTACACGTAACGTGATACTTTTTAGTTTTAAAACCAGATACTTTTTAACTATACAAATAACATGATACTTTGACAATATAATATTGGGTTAACTAATTAATAATTCTTTTTAGTTTTATCAATTATATGTTCTATTTCTCTGTTACCTTGTTTTTCTGTTTGACACCAGTAGAAACATACAAACCAATTTAAAATATTAAAAACATGATAATCAATACCAAATACATGTTGGAAATAAGACCTTTTTGTGTTTAGAGAAAATGTGTGGGAGAAATCTTTATGGAAGAGAGAATTTTGTATTTTTGCTTGATACAAAAGTGTAGAATTACATCTCTATTTATAGTACTCTAAAGAGAACTCTAGACACACTAATTCTAGAGAGTTCTCAACTCTTGAAATTCCAAGAGTATTCTAGAAAATATTACAAACCTAAGAAATGTCTAGACACTCCAAACATTACAAGAGTTTTCTAGAAACATTAATTAAAATTACCTAAACCCAAAATAATTAAGCCCAAAAATCCAAATTATATGTTTAGGCCCAAATCAAGTTTAATATTTCAACATCCCCCCTTAAACTTGATTTGTGACTCCATGCATGCTCCTTAGCTTCACGAAAGTTTCCAACTTGAGTGGCTTGGTGAAAATGTCAGCAACTTGATCTCGAGACATCACATACTTCAATTTCACCTTGTACACCCATCTTATTCCAATTTCTTTGCGTCCTCGCGGAAGTGTAGTAAGTTCCCACGTATCATTCTTCGTGATTGACTTGATTTTTTCGTCCATGATGTCTCTCCACTTTACGTTTTCAACCGCTTTTTGATAGCTTAGAGGCTCGCAATCGCCAAAAAGACAAAAGAGGTTAATGTCATTTTGGTTTTCGGTTACCTCATAAAGCTCTTCAATGTTCCTTAGTCGAGGTGTCCTCTCACTTGAGCTTATTTCTTCCAACCTTGGTGTCGGTGGGGCAGGTGGTGTAATATGTTCCTCTATCATTGGTTGTTGCATTTCATTTTCTTCTTCTTCAAAGTAAGGAAGAAAATCGTACATGTCTTCTTGAATACTCCAATCCTAACAATCTTCTTCGTCAAACTCCACGTCACGACTTATGACCATCTTTCCACTATTTGGATTGTAGAGCTTATACCCTTTGGAGCTTGAGTCATAACCCAAGAACACGTACTTCTCGCTTTTATCATCGAGCTTTGTTCTCCTTTCATCTGGAACGTGTGTATAGGCAATGCTTCCAAACACTTTGAAGTGAGAGATACTTGGCTTCCTTCCACTCCATGCTTCTTGTGGTGTCTTCTCATGCACACTTCTTGTTGGGGAACGGTTTGTCAGGTATACCGCACATGTCACTGCTTCGGCCCAAAACTCTTTCGGCATCTTCTTACTCTTAAGCATGCTTCACACCATATTAAGTATGGTTCGGTTCTTTCTCTCCGCTACTCCATTTTGTTGTGGCGATCTTGGCACTGTTAGTGGGCGGCGGATTCCATGGTCTTCACAATATTTGTTGAACTCATTTGAAGTAAACTCTCCTCCTCGATCAGATCTCATGGCCTTAATGGAAAGCCCACTTTCTTTCTCCACGAGGGCTTTGAACTTCTTAAAGTTTTCAAACACTTCTGACTTCTCCTTCATGAAATAAACCCATGTTTTTCTAAAATAATCATCAATAAAGAGGAGAAAGTATTTATTCTTACCACAAGAGTTTGGATTGATTGGTCCACATACATCAGTGTGTATGAGCTATAGCGGTTTTGTCGCTCTTGACATTGGTTCCTTTGGAAAGCTTTTTCGGTATTGCTTCCCAGTTAGACATCCTTCACATAGTTGGTCTGGGTGGTTTATACTAGGTAAGCCTCTCACCATCTCCTTCTTTGATAGACTACCGCAGTTAAGGTGTCCAAATCGTAGATGCCATAGCCACGAAGAGTTGGTATAGCAGGCCTTGAGACACTTTGCCTCATCATTTTGAATGTTCAAGACGAACATTCTATTCTTTGTCATAGGCACCTTAGCAATCAAGTTATGTTCACAATCTCTTAAGAAAAGACTATGTTCTTTCAAGTGAATGTCATAGCCTTTCTCTAATAATTGTCCCAAGCTCAAAATATTATTCTTTATGTTAGGAACATAGTAGACATTGGATATGAATTGATGACTTCCATTCTTTAAGCGAATGAGAATTTTACCTTTGCCTTTGACCGGTATCTTTGAGTCATCTCCAAATGAGACATCTCCAGTTGTCGCTTCATTGATCTCTACGAACATGCTTTGATCGCCGCACATGTGGTTGCTTGCGCCAGTGTCGAGGTACCACTTGTTTCTTTTCTCTTCAACTTGGGTTTGGCACGCGAGCAGCAGAGTTTCTTCTTCTCCACCTTTTTCTTCTACAAAGTTAGCTTTCTCCAGAACTTTCTTTGAGAATCTACACTCAGATGCATAGTGAACGATCTTGTTACAGTTGAAGCACTTGATTTGTGACTTGTCGCACCTTGACCATGAATTTCCTCTTCCACGACCTCTTGTTGCGTGTGGATTCCAACTTCTTTCTCCATTGTCGAAGTTGTTGGAGTAGTTGTTGTAACTACCTCTTCCTTCTCCTCCATGTCCTCGTCCACGTCCACGATCTTTGCCACGACCTCGACCTCTTTGGCTCTTATAATTCGCATAGTTTGCTTCCTTTGCGTTGAGTTATAGTAGTTGCTCCATAGCCTCCTTTTGTTTAATTTTTCTTTTTTTGTTTTTCTTCGTATGCTTGTAAGGAACCCATGAGTTGCTCAATAGTCATGGTATTTAAATCCTTATTTTCTTCAATGTTGGTAACAATGAAGTCAAAACTTGGATTTAAAGTGCGAAGTATTTTCTCCATGACTTTCACCTCATCAACATCTTCACCATTTCTTTTAAGTTGATTGACTACAGACAATACTCGAGAAAAATAATCTGAAATTGACTCAGACTCTTCCATAAATAAACGTTCAAACTCACCTCTAAGAGTTTGAAGACGAATCTTTTTCACCTGCTCCACTCCTTTGTTGCAAGTTTGAAGCTTGTCCCATGCTTCTTTGGCCGTCGTTGCATTTGAGATCTTCTCAAACGTATCTTCATCCACCGATTGATAAATGAGGAAGAGAGCTTTCTTGTCTCTCTTTCTTGACTCCTTCAATGTCTCCTTTCCACCTTGACTTAGTGAGGCTTCATTTTGCTCCTTGAAGCCTTTCTCAACGATATCCCACACATCTTGAGCTCCTAGTAGCGCCTTCATCTTGATACTCCAATTGTCATAGTTGTTCTTTGTGAGCATCGGCATTTGAAAAGGGAAACCTCCATTCGCCATCTTTTGAGGATCTTCAAGCTCTGATGCCACTTTGTTGGAAATAAGACCTTTTTGTGTTTAGAGAAAATGTGTGGGAATATTAGAGGCTTAATGAGAAACTTTATAGGTGGGAGAAATCTTTATGGAAGAGAGAATTTTGTATTTTTGCTTGATACAAAAGTGTAGAATTACATCTCTATTTATAGTACTCTAAGGAGAACTCTAGACACACTAATTCTAGAGAGTTCTCAACTCTTGAAATTCCAAGAGTATTCTAGAAAATATTACAAACCTAAGAAATGTCTAGACACTCCAAACATTACAAGAGTTTTCTAGAAACATTAATTAAAATTACCTAAACCCAAAATAATTAAGCCCAAAAATCCAAATTATATGTTTAGGCCCAAATCAAGTTTAATATTTCAACAATACAAACAATAAACTAAGACAATGCATTTCACTTAAAATTAGAGACTATAATTCAACTCTAGAAATATATGTCACTGTCAAGTCAAACATAGTCAAAATTCAATTGCAAGGCTCTTCAACAAGTGTTTGAGAAATCAAACCTGTATAGACTTTGTAATGCTTGTGAAAGCTCACGATTTGAATCTGAATACTCTAAGATGTTTGGTTTCATAGCTTGGCCCTACCAAATAGATGATGAGATCCACTAATTCAGTCAAACCTACATAGATTATTTATACATTATGTAGTATCCACACAGTTTTTCAAATATGGTTATCTTTCTTATAAAAAAAATACTCATTTGATAGTTTCTACATTCATCACTAACTGAATCACCTACTAAAAACAAAACTCTTTCACAAGTAACCCATTTACTCTTGTTTTCATCATATTCTTGATCATTTAAAAAGAAACGCAACAGATTTTATGAGAGCTACAACTACATATACATTCTCAAAACAACTACATATACATTATTTCAGATATTTCAATCAAAACAACATATTTAAGAAAAACATTAACAATTTCTAAAATTATATACTTACCTATGAACAGAGAATGCGAAAAGATACAATGACGGTGAAGACCGGAAATACGGAGAACAATGATGGTGAGGAAAGACGATTAACAGTGGAGAAAGGAAGGGTGGAAAACGGTGGTTGAAAAACGACAATCCTAGGTCGTCGAAGAAGAAGAACAGTCTTTGATAAAATAGGGTAAATTGTTTTTAGGTATATGGCACGTACAGTGAATCCTAAAAGTTACTTTTTTTTCTATTTTTTTATAACTCTTTTGGCATAATTTTTTTGGAGTATTAATTTTTAAAATTAAAATAAAGATCTCTTAGATCAGGTCATTAAAAATCTGACTTTTTAAAACATTTGTTAAATCGGTTAGTAATATGACCGACTTAATGTTATTAATTTAAAATAATTTTTATTAATTTTAAGTCGGCTAACAAAGGAACGGATTTAAGAGAATAAAAAATAATTACGAAACTGCCACCGCCTTTTTTTTAAGTCGGGTAACACGACAACCGACTTAAGAACCTTATCTAAAATGGTATTTTTGCACTAGTGTAGGAAGCCTGTGGGTCCCCAAACCAAAAGAAGTTCAAGAAATGCAATTCACAGAGAAGAGATCATTCCAAGAAAGTTCAAGGGTTTGGAAGAAACTCAAGAGATGCTATTCACAGAGAATATATCAATTCAGGGGAGTAGAATTTCTTTGACAATTTCTAAGGGTGACAGACTGAGAAAAGGTTCACCGAGAATACTCCCTTTCTCTTTGTTCCATATTGTTTAACCCCAAGAGAAGGGAAGACCGTATCTGGAAATCCTACGGGGGATCTAGTTTTGTTTGTATTCACGAGTGACCAACATGGCTTTACCTAGTTTTAGTCGTAGTTGCCGGGGAAAACTCAAAATAACTATACTAGTATATATACAGTTGATATATGACAAGTATTTAAAAAGGTATGAAAGAAGACTAACCATGCGCAACTTCCCACAATACAGTTATATATATCTGACATGTATTTTAAAAGAATGAAAGAACACTAACCATGCGCCGGTTCCCGCAATACAGTTATATATATTAAAGCGAGTAAATGAAAGCTTCTAAAACTTATAGGTGAGCGAGCTTCCATGCTGTATTGTTAGTTGTTCAGAGAAATTAAAGAAAGTTTTGATAACAACTGTATATTTGAACCTAAATCAAATGGGAGTTTGTGAAAAATTGTTGGGGCTTATACTCAAGGAGAGGCCCAAGGTTTGAACAATGATTGTACTGTTATTTTGAATATTGTATCAGGACTTATACATCGACTGAGGCCCAAAAAGTTTTGGTCAAAAAGGGATTGGGTCTTACACTCTATCAGAGGCCCAAAGAGTTTGAAAGTGAATAAAGATGGGTCTTTCAACTTAGGGAGATGCCTGGATGATTTTGAAAAGGCGACGATCGCGCCGTTGCTTTGAAAATATACAGAGGGACTTATACAATATCGGAGGCCCAAATAGTTTTGTATTTTCAAAGGGTTGGGTCTTACACTCTCTCAAGAGGCCCATGAGTGTTTGAAAAAGATTTGTTGGGGTGAAAATCAAAGAAACCCTAATTTCATTTTCTTTTAAAAGTAATCCTTTTAAAAATGAATAAAATGACAAAAATACCAAATAAGTCTAAATAAACTACTTGTGATTTTTGGTTAAGGTTTGAAAAATGAGGTTTTAATCACAAGCTGATTTAGAACTCATTTGATTTTTATTTTCAAGATGAATATTCATTTTTAAAAGGTTTAAAAACAATAAAAATGAATTTATTTACAAAAATACCAACTATATTAAATAAATAATATAAATCTATTTTTTTTGTGGAATAAAATATTTCAACATTTTTGTGATTTTTTGCAAAAAGAACCAATAAAAAATAATTAAAATTGAGAGAGTTATTAATTTTCCAAATTATTTAAAAATAACATGAAAAATAATAAAAAGTGAAAAAAGTGATAAAAGAGAGGATTTGGGGCGAGGGGGATTCGAACCCCAGACCTCTAGGGTGCAGCGCGCCCCCTCTACCACTGGGGTGGTGATACATCCGTGTATCAAAACCACCCCATGAATATATGAGGCATGCCTTGTTTTTGGCCTGGCCAAGGCAAGGCAAGGCAAGGTTTTGGCAAAAAACGTGAAGCTTGTAACTTTCTCATTTCTCCATGGATTGGGACAAAATTTAGGTTTATCCTGCCTAGAATTTCACAAGGAATCCAATAGTGGTGGTGGTTTTTTCAGATGCGGCTCCTATTTCAAAACCCGATAGTGTTTTTGAAATAGGCCTATAATTGCATTTTCTATGCTACCTCTTGTTACAGGCATGAATTACATGATGAATTAGTTCAAACACAACATATATAACATGTATGAGATGTGCATGATCAGTGGACTTCAAAGCAATGCATATTTCTAAGAGTTTAAGTTGTGATGCTTACCTCTTTAGGAGCTTTTTGGGCTATCTGCCATGTTTCTTGTGCCAGAAACAATTTGATGCTTTGGACACCCTCAAATAATCTCTTAGAAGCTTTTAGAATGGTTGGAACCAAATGGAATCCTCAGGAACAAGTTTGAGCTCTTTCTTGCAAAAAGGGCAAAAGTGACCAATATGGCAACTCTCTCAAATGGTGTTCCAGATGTGGGGAACCATTTGGGACAGTTCAAGGATGATATTTAGAGTGTGTTTGAGGTCTTATCTGGTTTTGAAAGTGACTGAATCAAGATATGGCTTGAAAAATGAAAAAAAGTCCAATTTTGAGGTTTTGAGAGGGGACTTTGTGATTTTGGTGTTACAAGTCACTTATGAGAGTTTGGACAGCTTAGATATGAAATATTGGATGTGTTTGGATCATGAGCTGTATGACAACGAGGGCGAGGGCGTTGTTATATAGATTGTCGTTGTATATATGATACTTACAACCACGGCCTAGTAGGCGTTGTAATAAGATGGAAAGCGCACTAACTATCACAACAGATTTTACAATACACCGTTGTAATAAAAATAATTGTCCTTGTTTTGATTCCTAGCAGCGCAGTTTTGATATTTATTTTTTCCTGGACAGCACACCACATATTATAACAGTTATGAAATATAACCGTCGTTAAAGTTTCTGCAAAATTAATAAATATGATCCTGCTTTTATAATTAATCCCATTTTTTTACCTCTATTATTGTTCTCCATATCACAGCACATCAGAAATATACAATTCACATTTTGTGATAAAGTTTTCATAATAATATTAATCGTATCATATTCATAATATCACATATACCACATTACAATTTATCAGAACAAACAACCTACATAAATAAAATATCACATATACCATATTACAGTTTACACAAATTACATAACTTCACATAATTGTAACTTGGTGTATTTGTATCTTGTCTCTTGGTGTCTTGTCTCTTGGCCTGGTGTCTGGACTCAAAATACCTATGATTTCAAATAATTATACTTGTTAGTAAAAATACTTCTAAACTATAACATACAATTAATATATTATGAATAAATAATAAATTACGTACTTGTTAATTTTCCCATATGCCTTCTTCAAGATCGAGTCGTATAGCATGCACGACATCTCCATCAACTTCATCATATGAGGTAGGAACTTGTGTTGTGTAAGAATGTGTGAACAAAATATCAAGACTTTCATCACTAAGAGGAATGTATTTTCCTTGGAGAACGATTGACCATTTCCCCGATATGTCCGATGGATCGATAACATAGAAAACTTGTTTTGCTTGAGAAGCCATGATGAATAGTTCTGTATTAAAAGATGCATTGCCAAGGTCGACTCGGGTGAATCCTAAGTCATCAATGTCTACCCCATTACTATTATTGGGAACCCACTTGCATTAAAATAAAGCCACTTTGAAAGTAACATAATCAATCTCCCAAATATCATTAATGACACCATAAAACGCGGTAGTTGCCAATACCGGATTCTTATCTTTCGAACTAGAGAAATACATCGATTCGGCTTCAACTATAACCCCGCTATTTTGCATTGTACTACGATCATCTTTTAATTTTGTATAAAAGGTAAAATGACCAATGTCGTATGCACTCCAGGTAATGACACAAAATTTTGGCTCGTACGATAACCATTTAAGTATCTCGGATGCACTATGATCATTAGATACACTTTTATTAAACCAATCCATGAATATATTGTTATGCTCTATCAACAACAACTTGTCACTCATTCGGGGATATTTTTTCTTCAAAAGTCTTTTGTGAGTATCTATGAAAGGTTGAACCTCATCTATATTATTCAATATATAGAAATGTGATTGAATAACTACATCCCGAGCCATTGACCTAACATTTAGATCTTGAATACCTCTTCCGTCTTTGTCAACATGACGAGACTTTGGAATTCCTATAGAACCTGCATCCGACAAATATTTTATACAAAACTCAACAGCTTCTTCTGTGATGTACCTTTCAATAATCGAAGCTTCTGGTCGGTGATGATTCTTCGTATATCCTTTAAAGATCTTCATATATCGCTCTATTGGATACATCCACCTTAAATAAAGTGGACCACAAATTTTGATTTCTCTTACGAGATGAACAAGTAAGTGAACCATAATGTCAAAAAATGATGGCGGAAAATACATCTCCAATTGACACAAGATTATGGCGGCCTCATCTTCTAATTCATCCAATTTTTTGAAATCAAGAACTTTATTACATATGGCATTGAAGAATAAACATAGTCTCGTTATAGTTACTATCACATTTTTTGGAAGGATCCCACAGATAGCCACTGGTAGAAGTTGTTGCATCAATACATGACCATCATGAGATTTTAAACCAATTAACTTGAGATCTTTCATTGATACAAGTTTCTTGATGTTTGATGAGTAACCTTGCAGAACTTTAATACCTTGCAAACACTCGCATAACATCTTCTTTTCCTTTTTAGATAGAGTGTGACAAGCTGGAGGCAAATAAGTTCTTTTTCCTTTCCCTATTGGAGCCAACTGTTTTCGTATACCCATCTTCTCCATATCAAGACGGGAAGTCTTACTATCTTTAGTCTTGCCCAGAATGTTTAGAAGTGTGCCAATCAAACTATCACACACAATTTTCTCCACGTGCATCACATCAAGACAGTGTCTAACATCAATACTTGACCAATATGGAAGATCAAAGAAGATGGACCTCTTTTTCCATATATTTTTTGTAACTGCCCCTTTTTCTTTTCCTCTCTTCCCACCTTTTTCTTTTTCTCTCTTCCCAAAGACAACATTAATGTGTTCCTACAGTTGATAAACTTCATCCTCAGTTAAAGGTTTAGGAACCTCACCAAACTCTTGCCCTCCATTAAAATCCTTTTGCAATCTACGATAAGGATGACCCGGTTTTAGAAATTTCCGATGCCCAAGATAAACGGTCTTTTTTCCAAACTCAAGTTGGTGATAACAAGTATCATCTTCACATATAGGACACACTTTATGTCCTTTGACACTGTATCCAGCCAAGTTACCGTAAGCCAGAAAGTTGTTAATTGTGCAAAATAACATTGAATGCATATTAAACTTTTCCCCAGAATATGCATCATCAACTTCAACGCCTTCATCCCACAAGAGTCGTAAATCATCAATTAATGGACTTAGATAAACATCTACGTCGTTACCAGGTTGTTGTGGTCTAGAAATCGTCATACTTAACAGTATATACTTGCGCTGCATGCATAACCAAGGAGATAGGTTGTAAATAGTGAGAAGAACAGGCCGCGAAGTATGATTAGTGCTCAGATTACCAAAGGGGTTCATTCCATCGGTGGCAAGCCCAAGCCTAAGGTTTCTTGGCCTGACTCCAAAATCCGGAAACAACGAATCAATTTTCTTCCATTGCAACGAATCAGCTACATGGAGAATGTTTCCATCATGAATCCTTTCATCTGCATGCCATCTAATATTCTTTGCATCATTCGAATTAGCAAAAAGTGACTTTAATCGTGAAACTATTGGCAAGTACCATAACACTTTAGCAGGAGGAAGCTTCCTACTAACATTGTCATAGTGATCATTGTCATCATCATTGTTAGCCTTCAGGTTGTAACGCGACACACCACATTTCGGACATTGAAACAAGTCTTCATACTCTTTCTGGTATAATATGCAATCATTAGGGCAAGCATGTATCTTGATATACTCCAGACCCAGTGGACACAATATCTTCTTGGCCTCATAGCAACGATCCGGTAATTTGTTATCTTCTGGTAACATTTGCTATAGCAATTCAAGTAATTCCGTGAAACTTTTATCTGACCATCCATTTTTTGCCTTCAGATTAAACAACTTTAACACCACCGATAATCGTTTGAACTCTGTGCATCCCTTATATAAATGGGTGTCTTTATCACTACATAAATTATCATAAATATGAGCATTTATAAAAGAAGATTCCCCAATATCATGGAACATATACTCTAGTTGATCTTCCATATATTCATCTTCCTCCACTCTTTCACTTTGTGACGCCTGACTTTCCTTATTATCCATCTCAGCATGCCACATCCATATTATATAATTTTGACATATACCATCACAACAAAGGTGATTGTGTATTTCTTTCTTTGTACCCTTTTTGATATTCGCGCAAACAACACAAGGACAATAAAAGATACCATTATTGCAGGGAAGATGTTTATCAGCGTATTCAAGGAATTCACGAACTCCGTTCTCCTAAATCGGACCTAATCTATTGGCTTTCATCCAACTACGATCCATTACAACTTCTGAAATTTATACATGTGTAATAATGTGAATGACACACCCAAATCTAATCCAAAAACTCAAGCACATGCATATACAATATGAACAAAGAAAAAGTCAATGAAGATGTACTCTCATACTAAACATAAAGCATATGAAACATCTCATTCTGACTTGAGCATATACAATATGAGCAAAGAAAAAAGGAATGAAGATATTGAAGAATATCGTACTTCGAAGTTGTAATCAAATGAATGTAAGGAATGAAGATGTTGAAGAGTATCGTACGTCGAATCTGAAGAATCAAATGAATGAAGACGGTCAATATTTGAGCATAAACCAAGAAAAAAGGAATGAAGATGTTGAAGAGTACCTTACTTCGAAGCTGAAGAAGCAAATGAATGAAGACGGTCAATATTTGAGCATAAACCAAGAAAAAAGGAATGGAGATGTTGAAGAGTACCTTACTTCGAAGCTGAAGAAGCAAATGAATGAAGACGGTCAATATTTGAGCATAAACCAAGAAAAAAGGAATGAAGATGTTGAAGAGTACCTTACTTCGAAGCTGAAGAAGGAAGTGAATGAAGACGGTCAATATTTGAGCTCCAAATGAATGGATACGAAGAGGGTAAAGGTTAGGGCGTCTCTGACTCACTTGTTCGATTAGGGCGTCTTATGAAAGAAATACATGATAAGTTTTGTTTTAATTTATGAGTAAAGCTTTTAATCTCGGTTGGAGAAACAAGTCGTAGTGGAATCTTAAGTGACACACGCTAAATGAATCCTAAAAAATGGAAAAAATGTGTTGCAGGGAATCGAAGCTTGTTACATTTCATTTATTACTATGGTTGTTCATCTTAACCGCTGTAAAATCATTTACAATTTATTTTTTAAATAATGGACTTTAGTGACACACGCTAAATGTACTCTAAAAAATGGAAAAATGTAGTTGCAGGGAATCGAAGCTTGCTACATTTTATTTATAACTACAGTGGTTTAAGTCAGCCGTCATTAAATGACTGTTTATACCCCAGCTTTTGCCTGGGCGCGAAATTTTTAACCTATTACAACGACGTAAAAGGATGCGTTGTAAGCATGCCGTTGTTGTTTTAGCGTTTTATAGTAGTGTGATTTGCATTTTGAATTGATGGAAAAAATTCGCTATAATCTTTGTATTAATTGTAGATAAAAATTTGGAAGAACTAACCCCTCGAAAACAAAATTTTCTATTTTTATTTATGATGTGGATTAAAAGTTCAGGTTTTTTAGCTTTATTTATGTTTTGGATTAAAAGTTTATTAGGGTTTATTTGTTTCTTTATTTAAAAACTTTTGACATGGTCGTCGGGATTACTTTTGATCATAATAATATTCAGTATTTTTCTCTATCTTATGGATTCTAGAGTTTTATATGATAGGTCTGTCGCTTGTAAACCTGTATTTTCATTCTAGGTTTAACGCTTTCTAATTCGTAGTTTTTTCGACTGCATCATAACATGTTTCTCTTGTTTCTTTTTGCAGCTTGATCAACTATGGGAGATCAACTGGTGATCAGAGCAGATCTTGAGAGAATTATCACGGCTTTTACCATGACTCTAATTATTTGACTGAATAGATGACGACCTTAGGAAATCAGGTGAACAATGCCGACAACAACAAGAATCAGCGAAGAGACAAGGGAGGAGAACAAATTATGGTTCCACGAGGCAAAAACAATCATGTTGCTATTGTTGAAATTTTGAGTTCTGAAGAAGAATAAACATACGAGAAAAAGGTAGTTGTTCACGTGAATCAATAGTATAACCGTGACTATCGAGTGAAGGATGTTATTCCACTATTCTACATAACGATGGGAGCGGATGTGTTTCTTGATTGGCAGATCGGCGTTGATAGGTTCTCCAACGTTAATTATGGGCATCCCTGAGAACTAGCAAGTTAAGTGGTGGCGATCAGGATGAAGAGTATTGTTGTTGTCTGGTAGGATAAACTTATTGTTCGGAGGTGTAACACCCCATTTAATTATTTAGTCGTGTTGTAATTATTTTGTGTGATTATTCTTGACATTGTCTTGGTTAAAGGTATGTGTGTTAGGGTGGGTGTGAGAGCTTAGGAGAATGACTTGATCGAAATTAAAGGCTAGGATAATGTGGTAATGATAATAATATTAATATGGGGACACTTCATTAGTATTATTGTTATTATTAATGTATTATTAATATTATTACCATCATTATTATCACTAGTGTTATAATTATTATTAAGACTACTAATATTATCATAAGTATTATTAGGAGTATTATTGGGATTATTGTTATTATTAGTAAGATAATTAAAGAAATAAAACATAATTAGGAGAGATTAGTGGGAGGTTACAGTCAACTCACGTAAAAGAGAAAGAGGAAGAGAAAGAGTTAAGGGCAAGAGGTTCCACCATTGTTAAAAGAAGAAAATCTTGGGAATTTCAGATAAGGGGGGACATTGAGATTCAATAAGGGTTATTTGAACATGAGAGGGTAGTGAGGGCTCATTCCCCTCTTAGGTTTTCTGCGTGTTTTCTTCTCCTTCTTGATTTGCTACATGATTGTATGATGAGTATTGTGAATTCGTGTATATGTAATGCATGCTATGAATTCGTGTTGTATGTTGATCTTGTTGTGAAATTCGAATAGAATGTATGTTGTTATTGTGTTAACCATGAAACCAGATCTGAAAAATTGGGGTTTTTAGGGGGCTAACAAAAATAGGTTTTAATGACTGAAAAGGTGGACGAATTGATGAAATAATGAAGTAGAATTAGAACTTTGGAATTGTAATGAGTTAAAAATGGTTTTTGGTCTGAATTAGAAGCTTGAAAGTGCTCTAAATGGGGGAAAATTCGCATTGATATGAAAACTGGGATTTTTGGTATACAAACTAGTCATACGCGTATGGGAGAAGGCCATACGTGTATGAGGGACACCCCCAGAGGCCGTACGCGTCTAGTACGTGCCTTGTCCCAAAGCGAGCACGAGCCTCTGTTGAAATGCGTATGGGAACATATGAGGAAGTGGCCATATGCGCATGGGAAGGTTTGGAGGAGTTTTGAGAGGGAAATCACCCTCTGGTGATATGCGTACAGCCCAAGGCAATACGTGTATGAGGCCTGAGCAGATGATCCCTACGCGTACGATACGCAGGCTTGGGGTGAGGGAAATGAGTCCATACGAGTATGGACATGGTCATACCCGTATGGGCAGGGCTGTGGTGAAAATTTTCCATTTTCACGATTTCTGTCCCGATTTCACGTGTAATGCAATTTCTCTTGATCCGTAAGACTATGATGGTATAGTTGGACATAGAGGAACATAGTAATAACCTTAAATAGGCTAAAACGTGGGATTTTATGAGAATGTGTGGTTGAGACTTGTTGGATGTTTGTGGGCCAAGATTGTCGTGTGTGGACGGTCTTGTGTTGTGGTGGTAATTCCGGAAGGAACTACGGTGAGTATGTGGCTCACGTGGGATCATTGAGGATCGTGAATTATACTTGAATAATTTATATATTGTGCATAATTTTGTGTCATGCATTCATGTCATGTGATGTGAAGACGAGCTAGGTGGGAATCCATGATGGGTGCCTAGTCTCGTCCGAACTCTATGTGGGTTTCGAGTGGAGATAAGTTGTAGTTCAGAGGAACATATACGACTTATCCGGATTCTGACGGGAATCGGGTTCTAGGGTGAACCGTATGTGATTGTGATGGTACCGCATGCATTGTGTCGTGTCCGTCGAGTCACATTGTATATGTATATGATTGATTGTGGGCTGATTATGCCGAATGACGATGTGGCACTTGTATGTGCGTTCTGATTGTATGATTGATGTGATTGGTGTGTTAACTACTCCTCAGCGTGTGTTTTTCACTGTGTATAATTGAATGTAGTTCTCACGCCTTTTCTGTTTGTTGTGTATGTGCTCCTTGGAGAGTACAGATGATCAGGTATCTGAGTAGTGCTTCGAGCATGTGTTGCTATTTGATCGAGCCTTAGGAGTCACTCTAATATGTAACACGGGCAGGATGGGGATTTTGTGATATCTTTATGTTCTTTTTCGTTGTTATTTGTTACGTATCATGGTTTGTTTTGTTACTTGTTGTTGAACCACGTAAAATGTGGAGAGTTGATGTAATTGGATTTTTAATGTAAAACATTTGAATTAATTCCGCTGTTTAATCAAAGTATTTGTTTTTCTTAATGAATACGGTGTGAAGTGATTTGATACTTCATAATGATTTTTTTGTTGAATGTGACATCCTACGTGTGTAACTCTGATTTATTTCCACAATCATTTTTGTATTTTTTATTTTTATACGAATGGGTAAAGTAGGGTGTTACAATTGGTATCAGAGCAGGTCGGTCCGTCAGGTCAGTGTAGTTGTAGAGTTTGACTATATAGTGTGTATAGTCGTGTGTTTCTTCTAACCCGTGTTTCCTTTGGTGTTGAGCAGTATGGCTGGTAGTAATGATGTTACGATTGCTGCTGAGTTACAAGCTGTTGCGCAGGCGGTCCAGAGTACCAATTGGAACGCTGAGGATGTCGAGTTCTGAAATTTGGAAAGGTTCGAGAACAACAAGCCACCTAAGTTTGAGGGTAGACACGAACCAGATGTGGCACAGAAGTGGCAGAAGGATATTGAGAAGATCTTCAGAGTCATGGGATACACTGAAGCTCAGAAGGTGCAATTTGGCACTCACATGCTGAATGGGGAAGCTGAAGAATGGTGGGATAACACCCGTCAAAGGATAGAGGTTGCAGGTCGTCCTATTACTTGGACGGTGTTCAGAGATAATTTTCTGGAGCTATATTTTCCAGAAGATATTCGAGGCAAGAAAGAGGTCGAGTTCCTAGACTTGAAGCAAGGGAATTTGACGGTTGCACAATATGCGGGCCAATTCGAGGAACTGGTGAAGTATTGTCCTCATTACAATACTGATGTTGATATGGGTTCGAAGTGTATCCAGTTTGAGAATAGGCTGCGTCCCGAGATTAAACAAGGTATTGGTTATCAGAAGATCAGATACTTCCCTGAGTTAGTGAACAAGTGTCGAATTTATGATGAAGACAACAGGGCTCGGGTTGCTCACTAGAAGGCCCTGAGTGACAAGAAGGGTAAGCAGAGACATGGGAGTACACCTTACAATGCTCTAGCCGATAAAAAGAAGCAGAAAGATGTTGTTGGCAAGAAGCCAAGTTGGGGAGGAAATTCTTCCAATCCTATCAAGTGCTTCAAATGTGGCGGCGCGGGTTACCGTGCTAATGAATTTTAGAATGAGGTGAAGAAATGTTTCAAATGCGGGAAGCCAGATCATGTTGTGGCAGATTGTAGGACCAATATACCTACCTGTTACAACTGTGGTGAACAGGGTCACATCAACACAAACTGTAAAAAGCCGAAGAAGTCGCAGACTGTAGGGAAGGTAATTGCATTGGTGGGGGCTCAACCTACCAATGATTATCGTTTGGTCAGAGGTACTTGTTACATTCATAACACTCCTTTGTTTCTATTATTGATACGAGTGCGACCCACTCGTTTATTTCTTTTGATTGCGTGAAGAAACTAGGACTTGTGCCGTCTACTATGAGTAAAGGGATGGTGATTGATACTCCATCTATTGGGTCGATAACTAACTCGTTAGTGTGCCTGAACAGCCCTGTGTCGATCTTTGGTAAATATTTCAGAGTGGATTTGATTTGCTTACAACTCAGTGATCTCTGGATGTTATTTTAGGGATGAATTGGCTAGAGAGCAATTATGTCTACATTCATTGTTATAGGAAGAGGTTGTTATTCCTCACCATAGAGGAAGAAAAGTTGGTTAGTTTTATATCTACCAAGGAATTGAGAACCTTGTTGGAAGATGAAGCTAAAATGTTTGCGGTGTTTGCTTCATTGTATGTTAAAGGCAGCACGTCGATCAATGAATTACCTGTAGTGAAAGAGCTCCCATAAGTGTTTCTAGATAATATTTCAGAGTTGCCTCCGCAACGAGAGGTGGATTTGCAATTGATCTTGTTCCTGGTACCAGACCTATATCTATGACACCATACAGAATGTCAGCATCAGAATTAGCGGAGTTGAAAACTCAACTCGGAGAATTGCTTGATAAGAAGTTTATTAGACCCAGTGTGTCGTCGTGGGGAGCTCCAATGTTGTTGGTTAAGAATAAGGACAATATTATGAGATTATGTATTGATTATCATCAACTGAATAAAGTGGCCATCAAGAATAAATATCTGCTTCCAAGAATTGATGATCTAATGGATTAATTCGTGGGAGCTCGTGTTTTCAATAAAATTGATTTGAGATTAGGTTACCATCAGATTCGAGTGAAAGAGGATAATATTCAGAAAACGGCTTTCAGAACTCGGTATGGAAATTACGAATATGATGTGATGTCTTTCGGATTATCCAATGCGTCGGGCGTATACATGGAGTACATGAATCGTATATTTCATGCTTATTTGGATCAATTTTTGGTAGTTTTAATTGATGACATTTTGATTTATTCCATGTTGGAAAGATATCATGCAGAGCGTGTGAGGATTGAATTGCAAGTGTTGAAAGATAATAAGTTGTTTGCAAAGCTTTCAAAATGTGAGTTCTGGCTGCACGAAGTGAGCTTTCTGGGACATGTTATTTATGGTGACGACATAGCAGTGGATCCATCCAAAGTAAGCGTTGTACTATAGTGGGAACCTCCGAAATCAGTGACGGAGATTAAGAGTTTCTTGAATTTGGCAGGTCATTACCGCAGGTTTATTGAAGGATTTTCTAATTTGGCCCTTCCTCTAAATCAGTTGACTAGAAAGGGTCAGGTCTTTGTGTTGGATATCTTGTGTGAAGAGAGCTTCTGGGAATTGAAGAAGAGATTGACCACAGCGCCAGTGTTGATTCTACCAAAGCTGAATGAACCTTTTGTGGTATATTGTGGTGCGTCTAAAATGGGATTAGGCGGAGTGTTAATTTAAGATGGTAAAGTCGTGGCTTATGCCTCACAACAATTGAGGGTACATGAAAGGAATTATCCTACTCATGTTCTTGAGTTAGCTGCAGTGGTTTTTATGTTGAAGATTTGGAGACATTACTTGTACGGATCGAGGTTTGAAGTGTTCAGTGATCACAAAAGTCTGAAACATTTATTTGACCAGAAAGAGCTGAATATGAGACAGAGAAGATGGATGGAATTCTTGAAGGACTATGATTTTAGCTTGAGTTACCACCCCGGTAAAGCTAACGTTGTGGTGGATGCTTTGAGTAGGAAGACAATTCACATGTCGACAATGATGATTAAAGAGTTGGATTTAATTAAGCAGTTTGGAGATTTGAGTATGTTTTGTGACCTGACTCCTGAGAGTGTGATGTTGGGTATGCTGAAAGTTAATAATGAGTTCCTTAGTGAGATTAGAGAGATTCAGAAACTTGATTTGAAGCTGGAGGATGTGATGACTGCGGGAGGGGCAGATGCAGAAGGTGACTTTAAAGTAGATGATTTTGGTGTGTTGAGATTTAGAAGAAGAATTTGTGTGTTGGATAATTCTGAATTGAGAAAAATGATTTTAGAAGAGAGCCACAGGGGCAGCTTAAGTATCCATCCAGGAGCTACGAAAATGTATCAGGATCTTAAGAAATTTTTTTGGTGTCCAGGTGTGAAGAAAGACGTAGCTCGGTTTATGTATGCTTGTTTGACTTGCCAGAAGTAATAAGTGGAACATCAGAAACCTTCCGGTTTGATGCAACCGATGGAAATACCAGAGTGGAAGTGGGATAGTATCACGATGGATTTTGTGACTGGGTTGCCGAATACAGCGAAAGGCTTTGATTCTATTTGGGTGATTGTGGATAGACTGATGAAATCGGCACATTTTATACCGATTAACATCATTTTTCCTTTGGCAAAGTTAGCGGAGATTTATATCAGGATAATAGTGAAGTTGCACGGGGTTCACTATGCAAAACAAGACATTAGACAACGCTATTTTAGGCCTTAGACAGCGCTTAAAAGCGCTGCCTAAGGTAGCGCTGTCGTAGGTAAAGACAACACTTTTTATTTATGAAAAAGCGCTCTCTAAAGTATACATTAGAGGGCGCTTTTTCAAGAAAAAATGTGTCTAATGTATGCCTATAATTTTAGTTATCAATTTTTCTATATCTTTAGAGGGCGCTTTTTCAAGAAAAAACGATGTCTAAAGGCCCCCTTTAGACAGCGCTTTTTAAAGCGCTGTCTAATGTATGCTATAATTTTAGTTATCAATTTTTCTATACCTTTAGAGGTCGCTTTTTAGGAAAGGCCCCCTTTAGATAGCGCTTTTTAAAGCGCTTTCTAATGTATGTCTATAATTTTAGTTATCAATTTTTCTATACCTTTAGAGGGTGCTTTTTAGGAAAAGCGCTTTCTGTTGTGAACTATAGACAGTGCTTTTTCTAGGAAGCGATGTCTTTTCTCTACGTATAATTTTAATGATTTTTTTTAAAAATCCCATTTTAACCTTTTTTTTATGCAGAAACCTGTATAATTCAAGCCATTTCAATAAACCTATATATTTCACATTTCCATTAACAATTTCTAGTATGGTTCATTAACCATTTCCACTAATCCCATAAATCACATAAACCACATAAACCATTTCCATTATAATTCAAGTCATTTACATTAACCATTCAGAAAACTATACAATTACATTCCAAAATCACATAAATAACATAAATCACATAAACCCATAAATAACATAAATCCCATAAATAACATAAATCACATAAATAACATAAATAACATAGACCATTCACAAAACTATACTATCCCATAAAATAAACCATTCACAAAACTATACATTCACATAGTCCCATAAATCACATAAATCACATAAATAACATAAACCATTCACAAAACTATACTATCCCATAAAATAAACCATTCACAAAACTATACATTCACATAATCCCATAAATCACATAAATCACATAAATAACATAAACCATTCACAAAACTATACTATCCCATAAAATAAACCATTCACAAAACTATACATTCACATAATCCCATAATCCTATACCTTATATATATAGGATTCTTTTTTCAATAAGGTATTCACACAATTCCTCCTTAATTTCTTGCAATTTATCCTTCGTGTAATGAGAACACGCGTATTAATCAAAGTACTACATAACAAAATAAAATATGCATGATTTAATTAAAAATAATAAATTATATGACATATCCGATAAATATTAAAATAAATCCTAAGTTATAAATCCATGCATACCGTAATAGGAATCTCTAATCGATCCATTTGAAGGATTTCTCTCATAAACCTCAAAACGAAATACCCGCAGTCTATGCCATTACGCTGACGAGGGCACTACACATAGACAAACAAATAAGAATTAATATATAGTTGTTATGTGTTATCAAGTAGCATCACTAATAAGCAATATTGTGAAAATTAATATACCTCCACTTTGACCCATGTAACGTTGGTTGCTTTAGCCCGTGCTACTCGAGATTCTCTTTGTGCTCGGTATACGAGTATTGCTCTATAAAAGAAAAACGTAAATTTAGAACAATCTCACAGAAATAATTAAATATACAAATACACACGAATATTTCGAACAATCTCACTTACGTATCAACCACATCCTTCATATCCTGATATGTTGACCAATCAGTATCCAATGAATTCAGATAATAGACCACTTCTCTTGTAGGATTAATGGCAACCAACAACCAGTGTCCACTGTAAAATATAACAAAAGTTTAGATGGATAATTTCTACGCAAAAGATATAAATTAAAGATTAGAATGAAATTAGAATGAAAATCTTACCGGTTTCCAGTATTATACGGTAAAAGAAACAAACTTTCTTTCTTGGTGGCCATAAATCTCTCAGTTAAGTGGTCTCTTACTGAAAGTGCATTCATACCAATTGTCGGTGCATTGACAAGGGTGCAAGAGAAGAAACGGAATCTGTTTAACAATTCCATCCTCCGCATCAATTTTTCATACAAGCACCTTAAATAAAAACATAATAAACATTAGACTATTTTCATTGAAATGTGTAAATAAATTGTTCAACTAAATAAATAATAGATTGATCGGAGTACTAGATGTATGAATGCATAACTCCGATGCCTAATTCAATATGCTTGAAAATCTGCTCCATGTCCTCTCTTCCGATTATCTCGGAATGAGGAAAACCAAAAACACCTTCGTGCATGTCTATTTGACGAATAGCACCATCCATCAAATCTGACATTGCCATAAGTGTTTCTAGACACGACTGAAAGCGAGGAGGAGCTCTTTTTGCCTGCACAGTCCTAGTAGGAGCTTTTTTCTTGCTGGCCTGTTGTGAAGCTTGAGCAGGAACCTAACAATCATATAAGTTAGGTACAGTAGAAAATCATGAAACTTTTGAATTCGGATAATAGAATAACACTTAAAATGAACCTCTTTTTATGATTCAACAGACTCGTTTTGCCGCAAAACCCCTTTATTCTTAGCTCCGGGTTTTGTAGGAGTCTAACATTACCATGTAAAAAAAAATGTAAGTAATGGTTCAGAATGATTTTCATAATCGTTCAGATTTGACATTTGAATACTAAGAGATTCGTAATGGTTTTCAACATACTTCATCATCTATGGAAATGAGGTCTAACGGTCATGCAACAAACGAACCTATTGCATCTCGCAGCAATGTAACCTCTGAAACCTTGTCAGGTATGGGTAGTACCGCATCCGTATCTAAAGCGATATCAACCGAAACTTTCAGATGTCCATGAGGGAGCGGTTGATGGTGAAGTAACTCTCCCACATGGTTATGCACTTTTCCCTTGCCAACCATGCGATAAGTCGGTAACGACAAATACAGCTGGCAAGATGAAATGCCCTGAAGCAATAATAAATATGTAACTGTTAATGTGTATAAAGGTCAATTAAAATAAATGTGTTAATTTAATTAAAATAAATATGTGCTAATTACCTCGGGAATTTTATTTTGACAATTGATACTAGCTTTGTCACTAGCATCTTTCAAACCGGAACCGCGCTTTTCCGCCTCATATATCTCTTTATCCTTTTGCAATTCACGGACTTGCGCCTTTAGTTCCTCCAATGATTGCATGACTTCTCGGTTGCTGGGATTTTTTCTCTTTGGATACAAGGAAGATGGAGTCACACCAAATCCTTTACCTCTCACCCGGCCGGAATACTCAGGAACATTTAGTACTCGATTAAGAATGCTCATGCAATCCTCCTCGCCTGTGGTGAAGGATTTAGATAGAGTCTCCTGAAATTCAATGACATATCGAAAATTATTAGTGGGGATTACAAATTAATTATATTTTAATAAAATTTCGATTAACTTAAAGACATAATGTTATACTTACACATTCGTCATAAACATGCTGAACATCTTCCCTAACAACTCCATCCTTACCCACACGAGCTTCCTTCCACAAAACATGTACCGGAAGTGATGATTCTTCAATTTTCATCTCTTCTAACTACACATTTAGTTAAATAATAAATTCATCAAGTATAACACAATAATACAATTAATAAAATCATAGCATTAATATATACTTACCAATTTTTGCTGTAACCGTGCATATCCCAAACGCCCTTTTCTGTATGGATACGCGGATTTTGATGCTCTTTGGCGATTAATGGCACTCAAATCCTGGATAAACAAGTTTAAGTCATATCAGAACAAACTAATGCAACAAGTATATAATACAATTAATATACATGACAAGATAACATTACATTGAATTTTTCGGTTTTCCGTTTGGCTACACACGTGCTCCATTCTTCGGGTTCAATCACGTCCGCATACAACTGTGGAAGTTCTGCTTCAACAAAATTTTTATCCGCATCCCTAAGATATTTGTTTGATAATAAGGCTCGAAACCCTCTGTGTCTCTTTCCGGCCAACTGAAGACAATATTTTTTCCGGCTTTCATCAATATTAATGGACCTCTACAAAAAAACATACACATATAAACATAAAGTGTGTTAGTATAAGTAAATTAAATACTTATCTTATCTTATAAACATATAAACATAAAGTGTGTTAGTATAAGTAAATTAAAGTACCTGTATCTTAGTCCATATCTTATCTTTACCAGCTTTCAACTTTGGACTCCTCCAATTATCACTGATAATTGGAATATGCTAACGGACAAGTGAACCAATGTATGAAGACAACATTGAACCTTTAGGCTCAATTAGTTGGTTCTCATCACTCCAATGTACATCAAACTTGATCCCTTTATCTCTAGCACGGTTGATTGACTTCATAATAGTTATTCCACGTTTTATTTCACTTTCTACATTCGAAGGTTCATTCTGAGCTTCATTTTCATCATGTGTCTCGTGTGTGTCGTCCTGGTTACTAGCCATTTGACCTGTAAGAAAGAAAAAAACAAAAATTAAACAAGCAACAATTATGAGTCATAAAATGAAATATCATAAAATGGCAACATGTATCATAACTTGATAAGTGGCAACATGTAATCACAAACAAGAAACAATTAGAGGTAAACACCTACATATCCCAAGTACTTGACCAAATACTCAAGAGAAAGCATACTTAAACAAGTAACCAAGCATACTTAAACAAGTAACCAAGCATTAGAGCAATTCGTCCTAAACCTAACAAGATTCAAATCTAAGCAATACCTAAACAAGTAAATATGCACCTACCAAACGTGCTTTATGAATAATTCAATCCTATATAAAAATTTTTTAATAGATTAATGAGTCATATACTAATATTACAATCTAAATTAAACCATTTCTAAGCCAAAATACTATTATGATGATGAATATCCCCATAACAGAACTAGATTGATAAAGGAAAATGATGTGGCTTATAATTCGCAACAAATTTTGATATAATTTTATAAACAATATCACATAGTGATATAGGTCTACAATTAGATATAAACTCAAATTTATCTATTTTAATAATCATAACAATATGTGTATTATTGACAATAGAGGTAAGAGAATGATTAATCTAAACATGATTTGTATAGTTGAAAAGAGAGTTAGTTAGTCACATTTTTCGGTTTATTATATGATGTAAGAAAAGGCTGTTGCTATTTTATTTTGCAGTTAAATAAATAAAACCAGTGGACACAATACTCACATATTGAAGAATAAACACCAGAACGACTTATTCAAACAATTTTCATTCATTATCTCAATCATTTTCAAATAATTTTCATTCATTATCTCAATCATTTTAATATTCTTCAAATACACACCAGAGAATAAACAACATATTGAAGAACGACGGCAATAACAGAACGACAATAATGTAAGAAACAACAAAATGGACGACCTAACTATTGGAAGTTTTCTTCACGACGACAACAGCAAGAACGACCTAACAACAACAACAATGACGACAACAATGTAAGAAACAACAACGTACCTCTTCTTCGTTTTCGTCTTCTTCTTCACGACGGCAATGGACGACGGCAATGGAAATGGCAAGGTTTTCTTCACGACGGCAATGGACGACGGCAATGGACGACGAAAATGGACGACGACAATGGCAAGAATGAACGAAAGCAAGGGTTTCAGCAGAAAGAAACGGTCGAGAGCAGAAAATGAAAAGAAGTTTCTGAAAATGATATGAAATGTGTTTTATATTTTAATTCATAAATGACCTTAGAGGGGGCTTTTCAAAAAGCGCTTTCTTATGTTCTACCTATAAGAGCGCTTTCCTTAGAAAGCGCTTTCTAAAGTGAGGAGAATTTAAGACCTATAGCAGCGCTTTCTGAAAGTGCATTCTAAGGTTAACCTATAAGAGCGCTTGTTTAAAGCGCTTTCTAAGGTAAAATCTATAGCAGCGCTTTCTAAGGTGGCTTCTATTTAGGGCATTTAACAGCGCTTTTAAAAAGCGCTTTCTAAAGGCTGTCATTTACAGCACTTTTTTTAGCGAAATTTTTTAAAGACCTATAGCAGCGCTTTGTACAAAAAGCGATGTCTTTGGTGCGATGTGAAAAGCCAATTTTGGCGTAGTGGTTCCGTTGAGCATTGTGTCTGATAGAGACCCGAGGTTTACTTCCGGATTTTGGAAGAGCGTGCAGGAAGCTTTGGGTTCTAGTTTGAAATTGAGTTCTGCTTATCATCTGCAGAAAGATGGATAGTTTGAGAGGACAATTCAGTCACTGGAAGACTTGTTAAGAGCTTGTATACTCGAGCAATGAGATGCTTGGGATATTAATTTACCATTGATTGAATTTACTTACAATAACAGTTACCGTTCTAGTATCGGAATGGCGCCTTTTGAAGCATTGTATGGTAGGAGGTGTAGGACACCTCTATGTTGGTATGAGTCGGACGAGAGTACTATACTTGGACCCGAGATGTGCAACAGACTACAAAGATAATTCAGATGATTAGAGAAAAGATGAAGGCGTCCCAGAGTAAGCAGAAAATATATCTTAATAATAGGAGAAAAGTCTTAGAATTCAGCGAAGGCGACCATGTGTTTCTAAGGGTCAATCTTGTGACCGGTGTTGGTCGTGCGCTGAAATCGAAAAAGTTGGATTCTAAGTTCATTGGACTGTATCAGATTTTGCAGAGACTTGGGACTGTTACTTATAGAGTGGTGCTGCCACCTGAGCTTTCGAATTTGCATGACGTGTTTCATGTGTCGCAACTTCAGAAGTACATTGATGACCCATCCCATGTGCTTCAAAGGAATGAAGTACAAATTCAGGATAATCTTATCATGGAGGCGATGCCATTAAGGATCGAGGATCATAAGATGAAGCATTTAAGAGGCAAAGACATTCCCTTAGTGAGAGTATCTTGGGGAGGAGCTGCTGGAGGAAGTGTGACCTAGGAATTGGAGAGCAAGATGCGAGATTCGTATTTGGAATTGTTCTCATCAGATACATTTTCGATGACGAAAATATTTTAAGTGGGGGAGAGTTGTAACACCCCATTTAATTATTTAGTCGTGTTATAATTATTTTGTGTGATTATTGTTGACATTGTCTTGGTTAAGGGAATATGTGTTAAGGTGGGTGTGAGAGCTTAGTAGAATGACTTGACCGGAATTAAAGACTAGGATAAAATGGTCATGATAATAATATAAATAAGATGATACTTCATTAGTATTATTATTATTAATGTATTATTAATATTATTACCATCATTATTATCACTAGTGTTATTCTTATTATTAAGACTACTAATATTATCATAAGTATTATTAGGAGTATTATTGGGGTTATTATTATAATTAAGATAATTAAAGAAATAAAACATAATTAGGAGAGATTAGTGGGAGGTTACAGACAGTTCACATAAAAGAGAAAGAGGAAGAGAAAGAGAGCTAGGACAAGAGGTTCCACCATTGTTAAAAGAAGAAAAACTTGGGAATTTCAGATAAGGGGGTACAATGGGATTCAATAAGAGTGATCTGAACAAGAGAGGGTAGTGAGGGCTCCTTCCCCTCTTAGGTTTTCTGTGTATTTTCTTCTCCTTCTTGATTTGGTGCATGATTGTATGATGAGTATTATGAATTCGTGTATATGTAATGTCTGCTATGAATTCGTGTTATATGCTAATGTTGTTGTGAAATTCGCATATAATGTATGTTGTTACTGTGTTAACCATGTAACCAGATCTGAAAATTGGGGTTTTTAGGGGGTTAACGAAAAAAGGTTTTAATGATAGAAAAGGTGGACGAATTAATGAAATAATGAAGTAAAATTAGAAATTTGGAATTGTACTGAGTTAAAAATGTTTTTGGGTCTGAATTAGGAGCTTGAAAGTGCTCTAAATGGGGGAAAAATCGCACTGATGCGAAAAATGGGATTTTTGGTATACAGACTGTTCATACGCGTATATTGGAGGGCCATACGCATATAACGGACACCCTCGGAGGCCGTATGCGCCTTGTCCTAAAGCCAGCACGGCCCTCTGCTGAAACTCGTATGGGACGCATATGAGGGAGTGGACATACGTGTATGGGCGTGGCCATACGCGTAGGGGAAGGTTTGGAGGAGTTTTGAGAGGGAAATCACCCTCTGGTGATACGTATACAGCCCAAGGCAATACGCATATGAGGCCTGGGCAGAGGAGCCCTACGCGTACGATACATAAACCTGTGGCGGGGGAAATGAGTACATACGCGTATGGGCAGGGCTGTCGTGAAAATGTCCCGTTTTCGAGATTTCTGTCCTGATTTCGCGTGTAATGAAATTTCTCTTGATCCGTAAGACTAAGATGGTATAGTTGGACATAGAGGAACATAGTAATAACATTAAATAGGCTAAAACGTGGGATTTTATGAGAATTCCTAGTTGAGACGTGTTGGATGTTTGTGAGCCAAGATTGTCCTGTGTGGATGGTCTTGCGCTGTGGTGGTAATTCTGGAAGGAATTACGGTGAGTATATGGCTCACGTGGGATCATTGAGGATCATGAATTATGCTTGAATAATTGTTATATTGTGCATAATTTCTATCATGCATTCATGTCATTTGATGTGGAGATGAGCTAGGTGGGAATCCATGATGGGTGCTTAGTCTCGTACGGACTCTATGTGTGAGTCGAGTCGAGATAAGTTGTAGTTCAGAGGAACGTATATGACTTAGCCATATTCCGACGGGAATCGGGTTCTAAGTGAACCGTATATGATTGTGACGATATCGTATGCATTGTGTCGTGTCAGTTTAGTCACATTGCATATGTATATGATTGATTGTAGGCTGATTATGCCGAATGATGATGTGGCACCTGTATGTGCGTTGTGATTGTATGATTGATATAATTGGTGTGTTAACTACTCCTTAGCATGTGTTTTTCATCGTGTATTATTGAATGTAGTTCTCACCTCTTTTTTGTTTGTTGTGTATGTGCTCCTTGGAGAGTACAGATGATCAGGTACCTGAGTAGTGCTTGGAGCATGTATTGCTATTTGATCGAGTCTTAGGATTCGCTCTGATACGTAACATGGGTAGGATGGGGATTTCTTGATTGGAGTTTTAATGTAAAACCATTTGAATTAATTTTGTTGTTTAATCAAAGTATTTAAATTTATTAATGAATAAGGTGTGAAGTGATTTGATACTTCATAATAATTTTTTTGTTTAATGTGACATCCTACGTGTGCAACTCTGATTTATTTCCGCAATCATTTTTGTATTTTTGATTTTTATATGAATAGGTAGAGTATGGTGTTATAGGAGGAAGGGGAAAAGGATGAGGCAAGTTAGAACTTGGCGAAGAATGAAATAATTCATGTTTGAGCGGTTTTTATAAAGTGCATTATGAACATATTCTTTATAAGATGTATATTTGAGTGTGCTCAAGATAAAAGAACTGTGACATAATATACAACTGAGTTCATGCGTTTTCTGAGTACAATGAATTGGGAGAATCAAAGAGTCAGAAAGTGGCTAGATACATCAGTGGCTTAAAGGGGTCCTTGTACGAGAAGATATGTTTATTGACTATATGGACCATGGCTAAAGCATTCGATCTAGCTTTGAAGGCAGAAATGATGGATAAACCCCCTCGAAATTTGTCATCTTTTAGAAGGTATTCTCCCTAGAATAACTTTGAATTAACAAGTGACAAGGAAAATAATGCAACAACCAGAGACCCCAACCCCGGAAATAAGGAGGCTAGAAGCTCTAGCGATGTGTAATAAGGTAAACCACCAGTCTAGAGGCAGAATAATCCATATGTTAAACCCACTGGAGACACATGTTATCATTGTAAAGGAAAATGTCACATATCAAATGTTTGTCCATATGTTGCGGAAGAAAAAGAGTAGGATGAGAAAAGAGAAGGATTTGCAATTGAGAATGATGAGTATGTTGAGGTTGAGTTTGCAGAGGAAGAATCTGATGAGCGCGTAAATTCTGCATTACATAGAATTTTTCAAGCATCCAAAGATCAAGGGCAACGCCAGAATTGGTTCAAAACACATTATTCCAACAAGAACAAAGTGTGTAATCTGATCATAAATAATTGTAGCACAGAGAATATGGTGTCGCAGAAATTGGTAGATTATTTAGATTTGTCCCTAAAACCCCATTAGAAGCCTTACACCCTCTCTTAGCTAAGCAAGGGCTCCCAAGCTTGAGTAATGCTAGTTTGTAGAGTTCTTTTCTCCATCGGAAAACAATACTGAGAAGTGGTACTTTGTGACGTTTTTGATATGGATGTTTGTCATATTTTACTTGGTAGACCTTGGTAGTTTGATAATGATATCACTTATCGAGAATAGGATAACATGATGATGTTTACATGGGGCACACATAAAATTTCTATGACTCTTTTTTTGCACTTTAATAAAAATCAAGGAAGAATGAAGTCTAGTTTCTCGGTGATTATGCAAAGTGAGAAGGAGCTTGATGAAGATGTTAAAGAAACTGAATGTTTCTATCTAGTGGTGATTAAAGGGCTGTTGATTGTTGTAAAGGAGGAAACATCAATTTCAAAAGAATTTCTAGAGATCCCAAAGGATTTCAAAGACTTGGTCACAGAGGAATTACCAAACGATTTACCTCATATGCGAGACATTCAACATTAATTGACCTCGCCCTAGTGCCTAGTTTACCAAACTTTCCTCAGTATCATATTAGTACTAAGGAGAATAGGCTTTTAACAAAGAAAATTGAGGAGTCACTGAAGAAAGGATTCATTCATGAGAGCATGAGTCTATGTGCAGTACCGGTCCTTCTAGTCCCTAAGAAGGGAAATAACTGGAAAATGTGTGCTGATAGCATAACCATCAACAAGATAACTATGAAGTATCAATTCCGAATTCCTCATTTGGAAGAGATGCCTGATGAGTTGTCATGTTCTAAGGTGTTCTCGACGATTTATCTGCGAAGTGGATAACATCAGATTAGAATCTTTCATAGGGATGGATTGAAAATAACTTTCATGAAAAAAAATGTATTGTTTGAGTGTTTAGTGATGCCTTTTGGGTTATCAAACGCCCCTAGCACCTTATTGAGACTGATGAATCACGTTCTGCATCCATTTACTGGTTCTATCGTAGTGGTTTATTTCGATGATATTCTGATTTATAATAAGACCAAGAAAGAGCATCTGGAGCATGTGAAGTAGGTGTTGGAAGCCTCACAGGAGAACCGATTGTACATTAACCTAAAAAAGTGTACATTTAGCACCAACAAAATACCTTTTCTATACTTTAATATTGGTGAAGAAGGAATTCAGGTTGATGAAAATAAGATGAGTGCTATCAGGGATTGGCCTGCACCTAAACCAGTGACTGAGGTTTGTAGGTTTCATAGTCTGAACACCTTCTATATAAGGATTATCAAGAACTTCAGTACCATCATTGCACCTATTATTGAATGTTTGAAGAAAGGGAATTTCAATTGGGGGATTGAGCAAGAGCAGAGTTCTGCATTGATTAATTAGAAGCTATGTACCTCTCCAATATTAGCACTTCCTGATTTTGACAAAATGTTCCAAGCTGAATGTGATGCTAGTGGAGTAGGAATAGGAGTTACGTTGTATAAAGATAAGAAACCAATGGCTTTTTAAGCGTTATTTATAGCTTTACGCTGGTGGGAACAATATTTGGTTCAAAAGGAATTCATTTGTTTTCACTGACAATCAAGCTTTGAAGTTCATTCATATCCAAAAGGTGATAAACAAGATGCATGCTCAGTGGGTGAGTTTTCTACAGAAATTTCCTTTTAGTATTTAGCACAAGTCATTGGCTCTTAACAAGGTAGCAGATACATTGAGTATGGGAGCCTCCTTGATGATTACCTTTGAGTGCTTGAAAGAGTTGTATGAAAGTGATGTTGAATTCATGGATTTATGGGCCAAGTGCAGTAGAAAACATGCTTGTGTAGATTTTCATATTCGAGATGACTATCTTTTTAAAGGCTATCAATATGCATTCGTTTCCTGTGTTTAAGAGAGAAGTTGATTCGAGATCTGCATGGTGGTGGTCTTAACCATCATCTGAGTAGAGACAAGACCATTACTAGCCTGGAGGCGAGATATTATTGGTTACACTTGAGGACGGACGATGGTGCTATAGTAAGGAGGTGTTATACTTGTAAGGTTTCTAAAGGTCAATTTTAAAATACTTGTCTGTATATGCCTTTACTTTTTCTTGGTGATATTTAGAAAGATTTAGCCATGAATTTTGTGCTGGAGTTTCCTTTTACACATCAAGATATGGATTTTATGTTTGTTGTAGTAGACAGATTCTCCAAGATGACACGGTTCATGTCTTGTAAGAAAATTTTTGATGTAGCCTACATAGCCAAACTATTTTTCATGGAGTTTATGTGTAATCACAGGGTTCTTAAGTCAATTACTTCACACAGGGACACCAAATTTCTCAGTCATTTTTGGATTACTCTTTGAAGATTGTTTGGAACCGCATTAAATAGGAGTTCAAGAACTCATCCTCAAGCTAGCAGATAGATAAACTGAAGTAATTAACAAATCTGTCGGGAATATGATTCAGAGTGTTTATGAAGACAAGTCGAATCAGTGGGATTTAGTTTGGCCTTAGATTGAATTTTCTTACAACAACGAAGTGCACTCAACTATAGAGAAATCACCCTTTTTGTTGGCATATACTTCTGACCCTAAGCATGTGGTTGATTTGGTTAAGTTTCCTAAGGCGTTTGGAGTTAGTGCGGCTGTTGAGAATATGATTGAGGAGATGGTAGTTGTTAAAGAATATGCTAATGCTAAGTTAGAGGCTAGTGGACAGAAGAATAAAGTGGTTGCTGATAAACGTATGAGCGTTAAAGTTTTCAATGTAGAAGACAATGTGATGGTGTTTTTGTGAAAGGAGAGGTTTTCAGTTGGTATTTACAACAAGCTGAAACCACAGAAGTACGGCCCGTTCATAGTGACCCGAAGGATCATTGATAATGCTTATGTGGTAGCTCTCACGGATTCCATGAATATATCCAATACTTTCAATGTTATTGACATTCATGAGTATCAAGAAGATGTGACTCTTTATTAAAAAGAGAACTCGGGTCGAGTTCTTTAGAAGTGGCGGAGACTGATGTAGGAAAGTTGGCTGCGCCTATCAGAAAAGAAGTGACGGGTTGGAAATGTTTAGCCGGATTTATGCAAGTTTGTCGTCGATTTCATAATGACTAATATCATACCTTTCCGGCCAACAAAACAACATGTTACTATTTTATGTAATTTTCTATTTTTATTTATGTTGTGGATTAAAAGCCTTCTTTGTTTTATTTATGTTTTGGATTAAAAGTCAATTAGAGTTTCTTTGTTTCTGTATTTAAAATTTTTTGGCATGACCGTCAGAATTATTTTTTATCATAATAATATTCAATATATTTCTGTATTTGGTGGATTTCAGAGTTCTATCGAACAGGTTTGTCGCTTGCAAACCTGTATATTTATTATAGATAAAATGCTTGATAATCCGTAATATTTCAGACTACATCAATTGTGATGACTTATTTAGGGTGAATACTTCCCTCCTCACAGATCCCTTTGAAAATACTGTTTTGAAGAAGCCTATGTGTCTCAGATAAATTCTACCCATGCAAAACTATCATTTCTCCATTATTGTTCCGGTCAATATACCAATAAATAAATTCTAGTAATATAGAAGATCGTCAATTTCGGTTTGGATTGTGATTAGGTGATATTAGTGGTGGATTTTATGCGTGTACTCATTGTCAAGATAAGATATATTTGCTGTACATATGGTTAGAATTAATGATGTCAAACAAGACATTAAAGAATTTGGTTTGTTACTACTTACTACTCATTTACATGACTTTGGTTTCTTGCAAAGATGGTGGGTCAACAATGTATTGAAATTTGGCTTAAATGGTAATAAGTATATCTCTGTGTATGGTTCACTTAAATGTGTTGTAAGTGCAGTTTGTTTATTAATACGACAAGACTAATTATTTTAGAATGGATGGAGTATTTGAACCTTCACTAACTGGCAGTTTCATAGATGATCCTACCATCCAACTTTAGAGGCTCATTTAATTGAATCATAAAAAACAACTAACTCAGCCACAAAAACGGTGATAAAAACAATTATTAGCCACAAATAATCTTGGAGTATATTCAGGCACAAAAACTATTACAGGTATGTCACTTATGCACCATTAAATATCCTCTATACTAGCTTATAGTATAAATATTGCATGCTTTTGAGAATTGTAACTCAAGCTAAGCCTTCAAACATTTCCACTTTAAAACTACTTTTGTTGATTCTGTCAATCATGAGAAAGGCTTTCTGTGTTTCTTTGTTGCTTCTAGTAACAATATTTTATGCTACTTCTGTTGTAGCAAGAAATGATCCCTCAGGTTTGTCATTTTCACATTCACACATTCATGTACAAAGTATCAATATAAAGTATACATTTATATTTCTATATTTGGTAAAAAGGGTAGATAGAAAATTATGATATTAAACAATGACTAGAAAGAAATATCTAATTTGTTGTCATTTGTGATAGTAATTTTGCATTTCTTGTGTAGGGAATGAAGTGAATGCAGAAGGGAAGCTTGCAAATGAAGGGGTGACAAAACCAAGCCTACAAGGACCAAATGATGATGAAAAATTCATTGGATTTTTTCATCTAAAACACAAACTCAAAGGATATTTTCACAAGAAACCAATTTACTATAAGCCTATTCCAAAATACATTCCAACTTATAAGCCACTCCACAAACCAATCACAGTGGAAAAACCTATCCCCTCTGTTGTTGAGCCAGAATCATTTCTCAAACACAAGCATCATTTCTTCAAAAAGCCAATTATTCCCATTGTTAAACCTGTTTATGTTCCAATTTACAAGCCTGTTCCAAAGGTTATTCCAATTTACAAACCTATTCCAAAGGTGATTCCAATTGTTAAGCCAATTCATTAATCAGTTTGAGAGGAAAAATTAATCTATCCAGGGTGTTCCATAGAAGTACAATGCTTGAAAAGTTATATAATCAATTCCATAAAGCTTTTACATTAAATACCTTCACCTCTCCTATTTATCTTGTGTAACTTTTATTTCTTTTGAGAGAACTTATCTTGTGTTGTGTATTGGTTAATGTGTTCACCTTAATAAAGTTCTTGTTGTGCCAATTGTCATTGATATTATATTTTATGTATATTTACTATTATCTCTCATATTGTTTTATATGACATGAAATCAAAACAATTTAGATTTCATTTTATAAGAACTGATGTATGATGTTTAACAACCTTTATCGTTAAAAAAACAACTAACATTTTTAATTATTTAGCTAATTAACACATTATTTTGACTGGTATTCAACATAAGTCTCTCATTGATCAATCTTTTAATATTATACTATATAATTGTGTATTTTCCATTCTAACAATGTTGTAGTCATAGGAATTCTCACATTTCTGAATAGATGATTTGAGATGTAGAATTAATCACTTTTTTAATTATCTTTGTCAATAACTAGCATAGTTTTATTTTTTACAAATAGCACACAACTCAACTAAGTGCTCTGTGCTCACACTCCTTACTATTATTCACTCATTGCGCTCTATTCACAAGTGCATTCACTTTGTCTTTTAATTAGGTTGATACAATATTCATGGCATTGATAATTTTAGAGGATTTCTTAATACATCACCTATGTTTTTTAGACACTACGCGAATTTTTTTTTGCTTTCAATTTCCGAATGTGCACATCCGAACGCACCATTTTTTTTGAGAAACGTTGATTTGTTCTAGATGTGCAAATCCGGAAATATTTCTGAATATAAAATCATTTACTTCTAAATATAATTAAATCTAATATAATTAAATATTCCATAAAATCATTTACTTTTAAATATCAAAAGTATTTCATAAAATCATTTACTTCTAAATATAATTAAATCTAATATGATTAAAATCCAACTTAATTAAAATTAATATGATTTTTTCAATATAATTAAATTCAATTTAATTAAATCCAATATAATTAAAATTAATATGATTTTTATTCTAAATGATTAATATGATATTTACTTCTAAATGATTTTTTTATATTGAAAAAATTAATTAATTTATATTGGATTTAAAATTATATGGTATTTACTTTTAAAATTGGATTTAATTATATTGGTATTTAAAACTATATGGTATTTACTTCTAAATTATAATTAAAATTATATGGTATTTACTTCTAAAATTAATTTAATTATATTGAATTTAATCATATTGGATTTAATTATATTGAAAAAATCATATTAATTTTAATTATATTGGATTTTAATCATATTGGATTTAATTATATTGAAAAAATAAAATTAATTTTAATTATAATGAATTTAATTATATTTAGAAGTAAATGGTTTTATGGAATTCTTTTGATTTTTTTCGGATTTACAGATCAGAAATATTTTCGAAAAAAACTGAAATTTTTTTATAAAATGGTGCGTCCGAATTTGTACATCCAAAATGCAGGAGTATATTCGTCAGCACGCATAGTGTCTAAGAAGATTGGATTGTGTGTTAAAAAATCCTCTAATTTTATTTGACAAATTGTGATTTTTGTTGATAGGTCGCACCTGCACGTTATACTCACGTAATAAAATATGATCGTCCCTTGGAGAGTATGATTGAGTATAAATTATATTTTATTTCTATGATTAGCTAAAAAGATAGAGCTTTGATAGGTTTGAATATTTTGCAAGTTGAAATTTTAATAAATAGAAAAACCTAGGTTTATTATTTCTATTTAAAACGGACCATGTAAATCAACCTCCACTTGTAGGTGGTTTGAAGCACAACGTGTGCTTTTAATGGTGGATTTTATCTTCTCTTGTTTGGTGGGGACTCTCAAATAAAATGTCTCATTAGCTTTTGTACAAAATCTTTTAACAGTTATTGGCCTTTCCAATTTTAGTTTCATTCTATGTGGTGATTAGGGCTGGTAAAAAAATCCATGAACCAAACCGAACCACCAAACTGAACCGAACTAGAATTAAAATAACTGAACCATTATATTTGGTTAGTGAATTGAACCTGTATTTTACTAATGGTTCTATAACCGAACCAATAAGCAATGAACCAAACTGAAACTAATCCCGAATTGAACCGTGGTTAATAAACTAAAAACTATAGAACTGTTTGCACCAAATTCCAGTTAAATTACAGAAATACATAAAGCCAACTATAACAGACAGAATATAGGAACTTAAATCCTATAACCTATAACATCACTGAATGAGAAGCTTGATGTATTGGAGCATCGTATGAAATTATTTAAAGTTCAAATGCTTCAGTAAATCCTTCTCTTTTTGTAACCTGATGTGTATAATGAATCATGTAATCCACCTATCTATCTCTTTACCACACTTATATAATGTATAATTTAAATGGAGTATTCTAAATCAAAAGTTTATGTTTGATTAGTGTAATCATGCTTCATTTGTTTAAATTTAGTTATTGATTTGTAATTTATTGGGTTACGAATTTAAAATAGTTTTTATAAAAAAAAACCATAAATAAGTATATCAATTTGGTTTTGTTAACAATTCTAATGGTTTGATACGGTTTGAAATTCCGAACCGGTATACCAAACAAAAAAATTTTGTTCAGTTTGGTTCTAAACAAATTGGAACGGTTTGGTTCGGTTCGGATAACTTTTTATTATGGTTTGGTTCAGTTCGGTTCAGTTTTCATTCAGAACTATACCATGAACAACCCTAGTGGTGATTGGTTAATATTGAAAGTGTTTTTCTGTACGTAATTGTGTGTCTAATGAGATCACACCAAATATACATTTATATCCATGTGACGGTACACAATAGTTAATGTAATCATTAATATTTATACAATATTAAAATTAGAGTATTTCTTAATACACCCCATACGTTTTTTAGACACCGTGTGAAATTCCATTTATGCCCTCTGATTTTGGATGTGCAAATCAGGACGCACTATGGCGTTAAAAAAATATATTTGTCCCGGATGTGCATATGCGGAAGGTCTCCGTATATGCAGATCTGGAAGAATTGTTTATATATTTGAACCTGCATGATCACTCCCCACATTCTTCCCATTCTCAACCTTTCTTCTTCCACACCCACCCTCTCTAAAAAACCTACTTCATCAATACCATTTCTCACTCAAAAACTCCAACTTTTTGGTGCAACAAATCAAAGGGAGTAAGAAAAGATTGAATTTCAGGTAAATATTCAACTTCATCCACTACATTGCTCACATTATCAATCTAGTTTTTGGAAAAAACAAGTTACGCGGCTTCCGGATGTGTAAATCCGGTACGTATTGAGCATGAACTTGTCCGGATGGGCACATCCGGAAAAATGTCTGGAACTTATTAATTTTAATTTTCAGCAATTTTTAATAGGTTTTAGTTATATATATTTATTGTTCTATTATTGTTTATAAATAGATATGGTGCACCCCGATAACATCTCAAAAGAATTAGTTTCGATAATTTCTTCGAAAGTTGAAGGAATTATCGTAAAGTCGGTTGATGTCGGTGGTGACTTTAATAACAAGCAAGAGTTTGATGATCGTGATAGCATGCTCACATATATTCGTAGGACGGCTATTGGCCTTGGTTTCGGTGTGAATATCGGAAGATCGGATAATGGTTCGGAAAGAAGAAACGCTTTTGTAATTTTGGTGTGCGAAAGAAGCGGTAAATATCAGGTTCGTCTACGGAAGTTAAAAAAAGACGACACTGGTAGTAGAAAATGTGAGTGCCCTTTTAAGATTCGAGGTTACATTTTAGCTTCCATAAAATGGAGATTTAGTGTTCGTTGTGGTATACATAATCACGAATTGTGCTCAAAGTTTAAAGGTCATCCTAGTGTATGTCGGCTCAAGTCGGAAGATAAGACATGTATTGCCGACATGACCTTGAATCTTGTCCAACCGAAAAATATACTTGCCACATTGAAACGGAAGGAACCCGACAATGTAGCAAATATATAGCAAGTGTATAACATTCGGTATCAGACGAACAAAGCAATTAGGGGAGATATAAGTGAGATGCAACAACTGTTGAAATTTTTGGATGATAACAATTACGTGTCTCGGTACAGATATCGCGATGATGGAGTTACGGTCCGAGATATTTTTTGGACTCATTCGAATTCCGTAAAGTTGTTCAACACGTTCTCGACAGTGCTCATTCTCGATTGTACCTACAAGACGAACATGTATCGACTTCCATTATTTGAGATGGTTGGTGTTACGTCTATGGATAAGACATATGCCGTTGGTTTTGCATTTTTGGAGTGTGAAAAAGAGGACAATATTATATGGGCATTGGAGACGTCGGGTTAAACCCGCGGTGGGTGTGAAACAAGTGGAGTCGGAAGATGGAAAATTGGTTAAGGTCGGTGTCATTGTAGAAAAAATAATGGATGCATGGAATCGTATTATAAATTATTCCACAAAAGAATTATATGCCGATTCGGTCATGAAATTCTAGAAAGTGTGCGAAAAGTACCCCGCGTTGTTGAAATACGTTGAAAGCACTATTCTTTTGTATAATCGAACAACAAAATGTACATTTTTGAAGTGAAATATATTGAATTTTTATTCATATGCCTTTTTAATGCACTTATGAATTTAATTCCAATGAAAGCCTTGCAATTGGTTGCATAACATAGTCAATTCTGATTGAAAAATGTATCAGCAAAATATTATGATTTGCAGATATGGGAAAGTTTCGGATATACAAATCCGGAACCAATATTTATAGGGTTTTTCCGTATCTGTATATCCGAAAAGAAGTTAGGCAGAATGAGGGGGGAGAAGGCTTTGGCGCGAAGTTATAAGAATTTCTTCCGGATTTGAACATCCGGAACAAATCAACATTTTTAAAAAAAATGGTGCGTCCTAATGTGCACATTCAGAATCAGGGGGCAAAAAAGGAATTTCACGCGATGCCTAAGAAACCCATGGGGTGTATTAAGAAATCCTCTAAAATTAATCATTGCTAATCGATCTTAATAAATGATAATTGATCGTAACAGATTCTTAACACTTACCATAAAGCCAGATCATTTATGTCATATGAGTCGAGTTCGTTACAAATATAATCCGCTCGAGAACCTATGAGAGGCTTAAACATATTAGTCAATTGGTTGTCAGAATTGACGAAATTTGTGATTATTTCTCATGAAAGTACTTTGTCTCTTGCATAATGACTGGATATTTCTACTTACTATGTTTGCTCCTGGAAAATCGGGTTGGATACAATGTGGAGTGTTGGTTGATTGTCATATATGAGTTTTATGGCCTAAAGATATCCCAACTTAAGCTCTGAGAGAAATATTTTAAGCCAATCAATCTCCTTTCAGGCTGTTGCCATATCACGATATTCAACTTTAACACTAGATGGTGCTACCATATTCTGTTTCTTCTTCATGAGATCATATTACCTTCAATAAGAACACAATATCAATATGTGGATCTCCTATCCGACGGTGATCCGGACCAGTAGGCATCTGAATAACAACTGATTTTAACATCACCCTTATCTTCATATAATAGTCCTCTTCTAGGTGCATTCATTATATATCTAAGAATTTGAATGACTGCATCTCAATGACTATCACAAAGAGCGTTCAAAATTTGACTCACAATGCTCACTACAAATGTAATATCTGGTTTGGTGATTGTAAGATAATTGATTATACCCATAAGTCGTCGATATCTTCCCCGATCTTTCAATGGCCCCTTGACCCGGAAGAAAGCATGACGTTGGGATCCAGAGGAGTACCAATAGGACAATAATCAATCATATCGACTTTACTTAGGATGTCTAATGCATACTTGCGTTAGTTGACTGCAATGCCTGATGAGGACTAGGCAATTTAATGCCTAAGATGTATCTAAGTGGACCTAAGTCTTTTGTATGAAATATTTTGAAAATATGAGTTTTGAGTCGCTTGATACCATCTAGGTTCTCTCTAGTGATAACAATGGCATTCACATAGACCACAAGAAAGATACGTTGATTCGTGGAGGAATGAAGGAAGAAAACAGAGTGATCTGCTTCACATCTATTCATACCAAACTATATAAAGGCGGAGCTAAAGTGACCAAACCAAACACGTTAGGGGTGTTTTAACCCATAAAGAGAACGATGAAAGTGATTTAAAAAGACTAGAAAATCCAGGAATAGTAAAACCTTGAGGTTGATCCATATAAACTTTTGCCTCCAACTCTCCATATAAAAAAGGCATTTTTAATGTTCAACTGATGAATTAGCCAATGATGAATGACAACCATCACAAGAAAGTGGCGAAATGAAATGTTCTTGGCCATTAGAGAAAAAGTGTTACCATAATTTAGACCAAATATTTGTGTGTAGCCTTTAGCTACCAGAAATGCTTTGAAACAATCAAACTAACATCTGGTCCAACTATTATTATATAAACCCATTGGCATCCCACTGTAGTTTTATTGGGGGGGATAAAGAGACAATGACCCAAGTGTTATTTGAATGTAATGCAGACATTTACTCCACCGTCATCGGATGCCAATTGGGATCAGTCATAGCTTCACTTGTAGACTTACGAATAGACACAAAATCCAAAGCAGAAACAAAAGAAACATAAGAAGTATAGAGATACATATAATTTAAAATACAAGCTTAATTAGGATTAGAATGATGAGACCAAATACCTTTTCGTAATGCTATTGGAAAGTCAAGTTCAATTGATGTAACTAGAAGAGAAGGTGGAGCAAGACATGGTGTTGGTGGATCAATATCATTTCTTACATCGATGAACCGTATATGTTGGTAGACACGCAATGGAGGTATAAGGGGTGCAATGGGGCCGGGGATGATAGAAGGGATCTCTCGGACATCTGAACTACAATTCTCTTTAAGTGACATAGAGGTAGAGAAAATTGGGAAAGTTTCAAAGAATGTGATATCCCAGGAAATAATATATTGTTGAGTTGGGAACAAAAACAACGATATCATTTTTGTATAAGTTAGTATCTTAGAAAAATATATTTTAGAGATTCGGCAGAAATTTTGTCTTTAACTGGACAAAGAATGTGCAACCAAAGACACGAAGAGGAATGGGGTAGAGATTATATTGCGTGGTTAGGATAGAGTATGGGATTTGATCTTGAAGGAACGCGTAAGTGATTTGATTGATAAGGTAACAAGCTGTGAGAAGAGCATCACCCTAAAAACGAGAAGGGACATTGTGGTAAAGTAAAATAGTCTGTGCGGTTTCTACCTAATGACAATTCTTCTGTCCAGCAACGCCATTTTGTTATGGTGTGTGAGCAAATGATGATTGATGAATAATCCCATGTGATTTTAAAAAAGATTGAAACAGAAATGACATATATTCACGACATTATTAGTTCGTAAAATTTTAATGGAAATGTCAAATAGGTTTTTAATTTCGGCATACAATTTTAGGATATATGAAAAACATTTAAATGATTTTTCATTAAAAATAACCAAGTACATCGGGAAAAATCAGCGATGAATGTTACGAAGTAATAATAATCTAAAGTTGACTTGGCACGTCTAGGATCTCAAATATCATAATCATCTAAATCAAAATGTGACTCATCAGTTTTATTTACTCATCGTCAATAGGTGTGACGAGTATGTTTTCCTAAGTGACATAACTGACACTCAAATGACGAAATCTTAGGAAAAAAAGGAGCTAAAAGATGCATTTTATTAAGGCTAGGGTGACAGATGTCGGCGGTGATAGATGTTATTGTCCTTGAGAATCACTCTTTGCTCCAATTGTCTATCATGTAAGTCGATCCTTGACATAAATAGAATTATCAATAAAAATAATGAAATAAACATCGTTACAGGTGAGCTTGTTAACAAATATTAGATTGAAAGAGAAAACAAGAATATAGAGTACATAATCTAAAGACAGGTTTGGAAGTGGGTGTGTCTGATCAAGGCCTTGAACTTTGATTCTGTAGCCATCTGCTACAGTGACAAAGGGTAAAGAATCATAATAAGACAAGTGATACAAAAGAGATTTATTACCAATCATATAGTCAGAGGCACCAGAGTCAAGTACCCATTGACCAAGGGATGAAGATGTAGAGAAAAAGGCTATAGGATCACGAGATTGAGTTGTGGTTACAGAAGATGATGGTTGATGGGCTACTTTGAACACAAGGAACACATTGAATCAACATCCAAAATGGTAACATCTTTGGTAAAAGTGACAAAATCGATTACCGAGTGATCTCCCATGAGATTTGATGGTTGAAATGTGAAAACAAGGTCACTTAGTGGTGGGGAGGATAGTGACGGTCGGGAAGAGCGGAAAAACAGGGAAAATGTGCCGAAAGATGATCTAGTGCAGCACATGTGGGGCTCTCGCTTTGTGATCGTGTCTGCATGTGAGGGAGTAACACCCTACTCTACCTATTCGTATAATAATTAAAAATACGAAAATAATGCAGAAATAAATCAGAGTTAATACACGTAGGATGTCACATTACTAAAACTCATCATGAAGCATCAAGTCACTTCATGTCTTATTCATAAATAAAACAAATGCGTTTACTCCAGAGGGAAATTAAATCAAGGTTTAGCGTTAAACCTTCAATTACATCAAAAACTCCACATAACACGTGGTTCATCAACAATTAACCAAAACCAGATACATAACAAATACAATGTTCAGATAATAAAATAAAACACGAAATCCCCATCCTTTATGTGTTACGTATCTGAGCGACTCCTAAGACTCGATCAAATATCAAAACAATGCTCCAAGCACTACTCAGGTACCTGATTATTTGTACTCCCCAAGGAGCACATACACAACAAACAAAAAAGGGGTGAGAACTACATTCAATAAATATACGGTGAAAAACACATGCTAAGGAGTAGTTCATACACAAAACACCAATCATACAATTACCACGTACATACAAGTGCCACATCATCATTTGGCATAAACAGCCCACATTCAATCATATATATGCAATGCGACTCAACAGACACGACACAATGCATGTGGTACCATCACAATCACATACGGTTCACCCTAGAACCTGATTCCAGTCGGAATCCGGATAAGTCGTATACGTTCCTCTGAACTACAACTTATCTCCACACGACTCCCACATAGAGTCAGGACAAGACTAGGCACCCATCATGGATTCCCACCTAGCTCGTCTCCACATAACATGACATGAATGCATGACACAAATTATGCACAACATAATCATTATTCAAGCATAATTTCATGATCCTCAATGATCAAACACGAGCCACATGCTCATCGTAATTCTCTCCGGAACTACCACCACAACACTAGACCGTCTACACACGACAACCTTGGCTCACACACACAACACGTCTCCACTAGACATTATCATAAAAAACCATATTTTATCTGATTTAATGTTATTACTAGTTTCTCCTATGTCCAATTATATCATCTTAGTCTTACGGATCAAGGGAAACTGCATTACACGCGAAATCTGGACCGAAATTGCGAAAATGGGAAAATTCTGCACTCACACTGTCCATACGCGTATTGCCCCTGTACATACCCGTATGGCCCTGCTCGCTCCCCCAGGCTTGCATACCCTACGCGTAAGGCCTCTCAGTTGCCTATGCCATACGGTATTGCCTGGTGCCATACGCGTATGACATAAGGTCATCCCATAGGCGTATTGCCTCACCAATACACGTACTGCCAGGCCTCTCTTACGCGTACCCTACGTGTATAGGCAGAGGACCATGCTGGCCTCGGGACAAGGTGCGTACCAGATGCGTACGGCCTCTGGGGTTGTCCCTCATTCGCGTATGGCCTCTCCCCACACGCGTATGACCAGTGAGCATGCCAAAATCCCAGATTTCGCATCAGTGCGAAAATTCCACCATTAAAACACTTTCAAGCTTCTAAGTTAGACCCAAAACCATCTTTAATTCAGTATATTCTCAAAGTCTTAATTCTAAATCATTAATCTACTATCTTCTCAGGTTTTCTACATGTTTAGAACTCACTTTAGTTAACCCTTAAAACCCATAATTTCCAGATCTGCTTCAATGTCAAAACCCAGCGACAACAACACAGAAATCACACAAATTCACTATTCAAAACCAGTATACGACACAGATTCATATCAAACTGATGTACAAACATAAATTCGCAGCAATCACTACACAAGCATGTCAACAGTCAAGGAGAAGAGGAAATATATATAAATTCCTAAGAGGGAAGGGACCATCACTACCCTCTCATGTTATTAACACCATTATTGACCCCATTCTCCCCACTTACCTGAATATGAGCTTTGAATCCTTCAACAATGGTGGAATAACTTCTTGCCCTAGTTCTCCCTTGTTCTTTCTCTTGTTCTCTTTTCCTTCTCTTTTCATGTAAACTGCTCTTTTGTGAAAACCTCTCACTAATTATTCTAATTATGTTTTATTTCTTAATTATCTTAATAATAATAATTCCCAATAATAATTCCAATAATAATAATGTGAATAATTATAGTAATATTAATATTAATAATCATAATAATAATATTAATATTAATACAACTAATATTACATTAATATAATGTCTCCTTATTCATATTATTATTACCACATTATCCTAGCCTTTAATTCTTACTAAGTCATTCTACTAAGCTCTCTCACAACCACCTTAACACACCTACCCTTAACCAAGACAATAACATCACAAACAACACACAAAATAATTACAACGCGACTAAATAATTAAATAGGGTGTTACAACTCTCCCCCATTTAAAATATTTTGTCCTCGAAAATGTACCTGATGTGAACAATTTCGGATACAAATCACGCATCTTGCTCTACAATTCCCAGGTCACACTTCCTCCAGTAACTCCTCCCCAAGCTATTCTCACTAAAGGAATATATTTGCCCTTAGCTGCTTCATCTTGCGATCCTCGATCCTTATCCCCATCGCCTCCATGGTAAGATTATCTCGAATTTGTACTTCATCCCTCTAAAGCACATGGGATAGGTCAAAAATATACTTCCGAAGTTGCGACACATGAAACACGCCATGCAAATTCGAAAGTTCAGATGGCAACACCACTCTAAAAGCAACAGTTCCAACTCTTTGCAAAATCTGATATGGTCCAATCAACTTAGGATCTAATTTCTTCGATTTCAGCACACGACCAACACCGGTCAAAGCATTGACCCTTAGAAACACATGGTCACCCTTGCTAAATTCCAAGTCTTTCTCTTATTATCATGGTAGCTTTTCTGCCTACTCTGGGATGCCTTCATCTTCTCTCTAATCATCTGAATTATCTGAGTGGTCTGTTGCATAATCTCGGGTCCGAGTACAGTACTCTCGTCCGACTCATACCAACATAAAGGCGTTCTACACCTCCTACCATACAATGCTTCAAAAGGTGTTATACCCCACTTGGTTTAGTACTCTCTCCTTTTGGTTCATCACAGCCTGCCTGTTGACACCAAAACTTTCTTCCCCACAGATGTCATACCCCAAATTTTTACCACCATGATTTCCCATCATTGTGCAAATCATCATCATAACATGGATAAACCATCATGCCTCATCAATCTCCTCGAAGATGGTTGAGCATTCACTACAATCAAAGATTAGGGTTTTGGACCCTCTTAGAGCACTTAGACACAGGATTAATCAAGAAATGACATGATCTTCAACTTGTCTAGTCTCTCAAACACCCACAAAGGATCAATAGGACTCCCACATCAAGAATAAATCACAAGGTTGCAACATTCCAAGTGGATCAAGCCTCAAGATCGCCTATGTCACCAAATTAGGGTTTTGGTCGCCTGAGGCCTCCAAATGAAAATTTTCATCTGGGCATGAGCCAATTCTTTAAAATATAACCCAAGATACTCTAAGGGACCTCATGGTCCCAATCATCAAGTCAATTTAACCCCAGGGGATGCATTTACCAAAAATCAGGAATTTGGGTTCTTTGACCTAATTCACCCCTAAGTTCACTTTTGGGACAAAACATGAGCCAAGGCCTCAAGACATGATTTGAGGGCCTCCAATACACTACATTTACCCCTTTGCAACAATGGATTGACCCAGGAAGCTTGATTCACAAGTTTCAATTTCATCACGACCATAGTTAGCGTTTCGAGGAAAAAAGTCAACTATGCCTTTGACTTTTGACCAGGACATGCTCCTAAACCTTGAGACATGATTAAATACACCCTATAACACCTATGGAATCCATCCATTAGATTTGATTTAGGTCAAGGACTTGATTTCACAAAGGATCGCATAATTTGGATTTCATCCGATAAAAAGTCAACTGTACAAAAATCCAAAGTTTGACTTTTTGGATTTTTTTTGTCAACCAAGGTTCCTTAACCCTAAAACAATGTTAATATGTGATTTGAATCATCATTCATCAAGAAAAACTAAAGAAAATGAGTTAACTTGTAAAAGGGGTAACCATAAAAAACTTAGAATTTTTCTAAGTTATGGAACAAAGAGGCTAGGGTACCAACTTCCAAAGACCATAACTTGAGATCCAAGCAACCATTTTGGATGGTACAAAGCTGGATTTGTAGCTCTCATTACATACTTCAAAAGTGTCAACTACATCTCATTCCAATTCTTCATGGATTTTTAGTTATGGAGTGATCAAAATGGATGAAAACATGAAAATAACATTTTTCCAACACTTTGTGAAATTTTCACTAAGTCAGAATCTGCCTTACTTTTTCCAAAATGTAGGGACATTTTTCACCTTGATCCAAGACAAACCAGGTCTAGGGGTGAACATCAAAGTTAAAGTATGCCATAAGGGCTTTCCAACAAGTACCAGATCATCTCCTAATTCAATTTGAGTAAGGAGATAAAACCCTTGAAACATGGCATCATGAACTGGTTTTACAAGGCAGAATTGTACACATTTGCTCAATTTGTCCAAATCTGATAACTCCAAGCCTTGTCATCAATTTGTACACATCTGAGGATCAAATTCAAGGGGGGTGATCTGATCTCCAATCCTCCCAAGTCCAAGAATCTACAAGTAGCCATGCCAAGCCTAAAAAGGCTAAAAAGTGCCAAGACTCCAAATTTGTTTCCAAGCCTTTAATGGATGCACCAAGGTTGCATGAACTGAGCCTATTCCAACTGAATTCAGTTAAGACTTATCTCTGAACCAAAACTATAAAGTCTGTGCCCTAATCTCAAGTCAATGGCTAGAGGAGACTTGAGATTCCTTTTGCATAACATTGGCCAAAGGCCTGCTGCAGTTGTCATTCACTATTGCTTGTAAAATAAACTTGCTCTACTATAAATAGAGCTCATTTGTGCTCAGTTTGAGTACACCAAAGCACTACAACACTTGCTTTCCTCAAAATCCCTTTCTCTAGCCCAAAATTCCTTCTTTTGCAAGGTATCTCTAAGTTTTTGAGTTAAAGAGCAATTCCATCACAGCTCATGATCCAAACACCTTTAATATGTTATATCTAAGTTGTCCAAACACTAACATGTGACCTGTAACACCAAAATCACAAAGTCCACTTCCAAAACCTCAAAATTGGACTTTTTGCATTTTTCAAGCCATGTCTTGATTCAGTCACTTTCAAAACCAGATAAGACCCCAAACACACTTCAAATATCACCCTTGAACTGTCTCAATTGGTTCCCCTCATCTGGAACACCATTTCAGAGAGTTGCCATATTGGTCACTTTTGCCCCTTTTGCAAGAAAGAGCTCAAACTTGTTCCTGAGGATTCCAGCTGGTTCTAACCATTCTAAAAGCTTCTAAGGGATCAATTGAGAGTGTCCAAAGCATCAAATTACTTCTGGCACAAGGAACTTGGTAGATAGCCCAAAAATCTCCATGAGGTAAGTGCATCATCACTTGAACTTTCTAAATTATGCATTGCTTTGAAGTCCATTGATCATAAACATCTCATACATGTTGTATATGTTGTGTTTGAACCAATTCATCATGTAATTCTTGCCTGTACCATGAGGTAGCATAGAAAATACAAATATAGGCCTATTTCAAAACCACTATCGGGTTTTAAAATAGGGACCTCATCTGAAAAAACCAAGACCACCATTGGATTCCTTGGGAAATTCTAGGCAAGATGCATATAAATTTTGTCCCAATCCATGGAGAAATGAGAAAGTTAGAGGCTTCACGTAAATGGCCCAAAAGCTGGCCTTGCCTTGCCTTGCCCAGGCCTAAAACAAGGCACCCCTTATATATTTATAGGGTGGTTTTGATACACGGATGTATCACCACCCTAATGGTTGCGCACTCATGTGTTTGGCTTGGAGTTCTGGGGTTCGAATCCCCCTCGCCCCAGACCCGTTTTTATCACTTTTTTACATTTTTTATATTATTCATGTTATTTTCTTAAATGATTTGAAAAATTAATTTCTCTCTCAATTTTAATTATTTTTTATTGGTTCTTTTTGCAAAAAATTACAAAAATGTTAAAATATTTTATTCCATAAAAAATCAAATTCATATTATTTATTTAATATAGTAGATGTTTTTGTAAATAAATTCATTTTTTATTGTTTTTAAACATTTTAAAAGTGAAGTTTTATCTTGAAAATCAAAATCAAATGAGTTCTAAATTATCTTGTGATTAAAACCTCATTTTACAAACCTCAAACAAAAATCATAAGTAGTTTATTTAAACTTATTTGGTATTTTTATCGTTTTTATTAATTTTCTTTAAAGAATTACTTTTAAAAGAAAATGAAATTAGGGTTTCTTTGATTTTGGGTCCTTATCAAACATTTCAAAACATCTTTTGGGCCTCTGATAGAGTGCAAGACCCAATCCTTTGTAAATACAAAAATAATTTTGGGCCTCAGTCATTGTATAAGAACCTCTACAATTTTCAGAACGACGGTGCAATCACTGTCTTTCTCTGGGCTCCCCTAGTGTTGTAAGTCTCATCTTTATTTTTTAAACATATTTTGGGCCTCTAATAGAGTGTAAGACCAATCCTTGTTGTAAATAAACCATTCTGGGCCTCAGTCATTGTATAAGTCCCAATCCAATTTCAAAAATCACTGTGCGGTCGTCGCCTTTTAAAACACAATCATCTGGGCCTCCCCTCGTGTTGTAAGTCCCATCTTTTTCTTTCAAAACATCTTTTGGGCCTCTGATAGAGTGTAAGACCCAATCCCTTTTTAACCAAAATAATTTTGGGCCTCAGTCGTTGTATAAGTCCCGGTACGATCTTTAAAACAACGGTGCGATCACTGTTATACCTTGGGCCTCTCCTTGAGTATAAGCCCCAACAATCTTTTCAAAACAGCTTCTCTTTTGATTTAGGTTCAAATATACAGTTGTTATCAAAACTTTCTTTAATTTCTCTGAACAACTAACCATACAGCATGGAAGCTTGCTCACCTGTAAGTTTTATCAACTTTCATTTACATGCTTTAATATCTATAACTGTATTGTGGGAAGCTGCTCCTCTGTAAGTCCTTCTTTCATACCCTTTTAAATACTTGTCACATATCAACTGTATATATACTAGTATAGTTATTTAGAGTTTTCCCCGGCAACTAGGTCTAGAACTAGGTAAAGCCAATTGGTCACTCTTAAATACAGTCAAAACTAGATCCCCATAGGATTTCCAGATACAGTCTCGCCTTCTCTTGGGCTTAAACAATATGGAACAAAGAGAAAGGCAGTATTCTCGGTGAACCTTTTCTCAGACTGTCACTATTAGAACTTGTCAAAGAAATTCAGTTTCCCCGGAGAGGATTAATTCTCGGTGAAACCTCTCTTGAATTTCGTCAAACCCTAGAACTGTTCATTAAAGGAAAGATGATTCCCGGTGAAACTTTTCTTGAACTCTTCTTAAGTTTGGACCCACAGGCTTCCTAAAAGCATCCTCGCCTCATCTTGGGCTTTGTACATGGACCCTCCAACTTCATAGAAGTTCTCATGCCTTCTCTTAGGCTTAATTCAAGGACCCTGAAGACCTCTTAAGGGTATAAGACAAAACCTAGTCATCCATTGCTAGAGCAGTCTTTCCCGTGTCAAATCTCAAACCAATTTAGGGTTGATAATCATCCCTTAAAACACTCGCCTCCTCCGAGGCATCACTCTCTTGTTGAGTCAATCACTCTCTTGTTGAGTCTACCCTTTTAGCCTCAATCCTGGGCTTTGTTCAGGACAAATAAAAACACTATCTTGTTGAGTCAATCACCTTTTTCAAACTCTCTTGTTGAGTCAAACACTCTCTTGTTGAGTCAATTTTTTCCAGCTCCTTTAGGCTGGATATGAAGATTTCCCCTAGCAGAAGCCAGCCTCCTCTTAGGCTTTGTATAATAATTTCTCCAGCTTGTTCAGCCATAATCCTAGGCTTTGTACAGGACATATGAAAGCACTCTCTTGTTGAGTCAAACCCTTTTAGCCTCAATCTTAGGCTTTGTACAAGACATAAATCTTCATAACCTTCTCTTAAGCTTGGGACAAATATATTCCCCAACGGAGTCAATTCCTCTCAGCCTACTTTTAGGCTTTGAGAAATAATACCCTAAGCAAAGTCAAACTCATTTTAGCCTCTATCTTGGGCTTTGTACGAGATACCTAAAATATCCTTAAACGAGTCAGTAAAGTCTCCGTTTAGCCTCAATCTTGGGCTTTGTACAAGACAAATAAAGATTTCTTTCCCACAGAGTCAGTTCCTTTTAGCCTCAATCGCGGGCTTTGTACAAGACAGATAGAACATTTTCCCCGAAAAAGTCAAACTTTTAGCCTCCTCTTAGGCTTTGTATAATGATATCCCCATAGAGTCAGTCTCTTTTAGCCTCAATCTTGGGCGTTGTACAAGACAGATAAACACTCTCTTGGTGAGTCGGTCATTCCCAGCCTCCTCTTAGGCTTTGTATAAGGACTTCCCTAGTGGGGTCAATCAACCTCTTAGCTTCAACCTTGGGCTTTGATCAAGGCACACAAAAATCAACATCCCCTCAGAGGAAATCAAAATCCCTCTGTACGAAGTCATTTCTCTGTTTATCACTCATCAAAACAGACATTCAAGACAAACCCTAACCCCAGATAACTGTTGTAAGAGGCACACTTGTTGATTAAAATATCCAAGTTGTCGTCCATCTTTTATTCTGGTAAACCCTTTCTTTCATCTAATTGCTGTAAGCGGCAAGCCTCTGGATTATTTACATCCACGCCACTGTCCCTCTCTTAGTATGAGAAATTCCTAAGGAAAAATGCCATTGCTCAATGTAATACCCTAATTTTTGCCCCTAAGATTCTTTGCTTTTCATGTACATTCCTACAAACAAGATCACACATTGGTTCCCTCTTCTATCGGATTGTGCCTTGCAGGGATCTTCGAGTTTGTGTGTGTTTGTTAGTTGTTTTATTATTTAATTGTTTATGTTTACTAACCTTTAATCAAAATCCAAAAATATTTTGTTTTCTTTCACTAACATTTTCAGGGGAAGAACAAGTTAAAAATACCAAAAACCAGTCCCTCACCTCGAACGGATTTCATCTGAATAAAGTCAAAGTTGATCTGCAATTAATTCAAAAATTATCAGATCAAGAGTTTCGAAGATTTAATTGATTATTATTCAAGGGACTCCAAGGTTCATGTGTTTATTTCCATGCCTTCTTTGAGAAGCAAGAAAATCGAGCCAGAGCCAAGACAACATATCAAAAAGCCATTTTTTCTCATTTTTCATTATGTTAATCGATTAACCTAATTGCACTGTGAAGTGGTTAATCGATTAACACGTGCAATTTTTGAAAAAAAATGTGCCAAATTCTAATTCTGCAGCAATTGGCACCAATTTTCACCATTTTGACCACATGTGGAATATTCTAGACCATCTCATTTTAATTCCCTACATCATCATAATTAATTCCCACCATCTACCTCCACTAATCACCACTCTTTTGTGATTTCCCTCCAAATTTGAATTCCAATCCTAATTTTGATCTTCCAATCCTAATTCCAAACCACCAAATTTTCCAAGCCTAAACTCTATAAATAGAGCCTTCATTTCATTCATCCAAGCTTTTGATAGCCAACAAACCTCTTGCAAATTCTCTTCCCAACCACAAATTTCACTAAAGCTCACTTTTCTTCTTTTGAAAGTTAACAAGAATTCAATTTGAATCTTGTTCAACTTTGAGCTAAACCTTCATCCAAACATGTTTTCTTCATCAATTCTCATAGATCAAGGCTTTGGTGATTGGATCTTGAAGCAATTTGAAGGAATTTTCAATTTTGAAGTGGTAATTCCTCTTTCAACATTGTTGAAGTTTCATCTTCATCTTCCATAATGTAGATCATTGGAGATTCTTGTTACTTGATCCTTTGGATCTTGTAATTGTGTTTGATTGCTGGTTTTTGCTACTGTTCTACTCAAAAATTCGTGCACAATTGCATTCTTGATCCTAAGATGTTTGAAGAAATGAGTGATCAAGGATTTGGCAATTTTCAAACTGATTTTCTGCTGTTTTTACATTGTTAATTGATTAACCAAAACATGCACGAATTGGTTAATCGATTAACACTTGAATTCTGAGCAAAAAATTGGAAGTTTACATTGGTTAATCGATTAACATAATTACACTGTGAGTTGGTTAATCGATTAACTAGCATCCAGAATGTGAAAAATACTTGTTTTTGGGACTGTTTTGGTTTTTTTTTCCCATTTTCTTCCCTTTCCTTTGTTCTTATCCTTAGATCACATAATTTTGTGATTTAATTTGGCTTTCTCTTCATCTATTTCTCTTTTATTTGGATCGATGAAAGTCTTATGGATCATAGAATTCTTTGTTGAATTCTTGATCAAGACAAGATCGTTACCTTCTTTTCTTTTCGTGTGGTATTGCTTTGGGATGGCGATCTACATATTGTTCATCTAGCATGCATTAGCACAAAGATCTATTGACCGACCTCACTGTAGGGTAATTACTCCGTAAGTTACTCGGCAATTGCTTAACATAGCCCAACATTATGTCCCGTATCGAAAAACAACTCAATGTTGATTGGTCTTTTGTATTAGGTTCAAAATCTATGAAGCTTGTTGTTGTAGAGGCTTTGATTCTATCAATCTTCTAACAAGTCTTCATTAACCTTGACCTAAGTACATTGTTTAATCACTATAGTTCAAGACGCGAAACGGAATAATCGGTGAAGGCTTATGGCACTAGAGCCTTGTGCTACTAACCATTAACTTCTAACTTCTTTACATTTCCTTCTCGCTCCCTATCTCTCTTTCACTTTTATGCAATTTTTTCCTTTGTCCGTTGGACAAATGTTTATGCTTTCGCATATTTTTCCATTGTCCATTGGACACATGTTTATGCTTCCGCAATTTTTCCTTTGTCCGTTGGAGACATGTTTATGCTTATGTCTTTTTCTCTTTGTCCACTTGGACCAAAAATATTAATAAAAGATTAAACCACTAAAAGACTTGTGCTCTTAATTGTTGGACTATGGCCACTATCCATTGCATTAGAGGACCTATACTCTTGATTACGGACTTTGGACTTAGAATTAGGATCTTAACCTCTTTGGAGTTTTTGATGGAAAACCTTGGATTTTGGATACTTGGAATCCTCTTTTGAAGACTTATTTTGAATCAAGACCAAATCAAAAAGGGAAAAATGCTTATGCAATGGAGCTTGTCCATGTGGTTAGATCTTTCTTATCCTTAGCTTTTATTTTATGCACTAGGATAGTCACTTCTTCTCCACCCCTTCTTCAATTTTCAAAACTTCCTCTCTTTTTCAAAACCTTCTTGTTTCCAAACTTAAAACCGCTTTCATAATAAAACCTTGACTTCGGTCAAGCGATTTTTAAACTTTGTTTTCTTTAATAAATGTCAATCCATGTTAATCATATTTTGACCATTTCATAAAAACATAAAAAATATAAAACTCATTCAAATCTTTTTTGTTTTTATGCACCTTTTTTCTTTTAAACTTTTTCATAAGTTTAGACATGATTCATTTCTTTAAGCGAGATTATTCGCTTGGAAATGAAGACTTGTCTTTACATTTAAAATCAACCAAAATAAATAAATTTCATTCTTTGTACCACGAACTACGAGGTTTTGATCCTACATTGCACATCGTGGGTACATAGGCATGAGACGATAAGTTTCTCCAAACACAAAAAATATTAAAAAAAATAATTCTCCTCTCATCTCTCCCAATCTTTTTTCAAGCAAACTTTTTGAAACCAAAAGCGGTAGATATTTCAAAGGGCTCCTATAGAGTACTATAGACGTTTTGGGTGTTATCACCTTCCCATTGCGTAACCAACCCCCCTTACCCATTCTCTGTTTGTTCTTGTTGTTTTAGAACTCTTTAGGTTTTGTTCGCTCTTTTTCCTTTCCCTTCGTGGATAAAATAAAAGTGCGGTGGCGACTCTTTTTTTCCTTGAGTTAAGTTAATCAATAGCTTACACTCACGATTTTTACCGCTACAGAAAAGTGGCGACTCTGTAGGGGACTTTCCTTGAGGGGTTTAGCCTACTTTGATTTATTTACCGCTTTTTGTCTAATTTTCTTGTTACTTGTTTGTTCTATTTGGGAGTTCCTCTGTGTGTGAGATATGTCCTATACCCGGACCAGAGTGTACTTTGAGATAAGGGGATAGTATAGTCAATGGAGCTTTGAAGGAGTCAAATCCCGAAAAAGCAGAACTTGAGAATCTATCCACTCGGTGGTTGCCTCTTTGGAATTACTGATGCCGATCGAGCGATCGTGAATGCATTACTTTTTCCATAGAAGCCTATAACACCGAGGACTGTAGTAACTCTTAACCCATCTTAGCCTTTTTAGGATCGTGGCGCGGAAGCTATGAGGATGCAAATCCGACTTAGCTGTCACGCGATGCTACACTCAGGTTAGATTCTCTTGAGGATAACTACCAACCTCCGAGCAAATCGGTGCATTGGTGTGTCTGATAGTGGATTGTGGACCCTGGGCACTCTGTTAGAACCACTGTTTTCTGCAAGTACAATGAAGACAAAACCTTAGTACATACCATTGTGGGAGGTTCTTATCCCTTGGCTCCATGCTCGTGACTCGAAACCTTGAACCCGTGTGCTTTGTGTGATCTTGTTTTTGGTTGCTGCATACATGCACTCATGCATTCATGGACATTCTATTTCAGTCAATTTTCAAGGATCTTAGAGATTTTCCTTTTGCAGACATCGCAGATAATATTCAATAAAATGAGATGTTTATCAGTATTTCAAAAAAGTGTTATTTCTTTGTGAAGTTTGCAATTGCTTTATATTTTAAAGATCCTTGAAAGTTGAATGAAATATTTGCATTTTGCATTAGCATTCGCATCTTCCTGCATTATTTCTTGCCTTTTCCAGGTGTCTTATTGTTTTCACTTGATCATCATTCAGCCAAGTTGTCGCACCAGTATAATACTCGGGCTAATAAGAGAAAGAAGAGGATTTAGCTGATTTACTGGCATTCGTACCAAGTTTGAGGTAGTTACTGAAGGAACATGGAGAGAACAAAAGATGATGATCTCATGGCAGGCTTTACAGTGATGACCATTCTAATGTATGATTCTCCTCTGGATGAAGATGTTCCACAAGTGGATGTTCCTACTCGATCCCGACCTGTGCAAAATGATCTGGTTGGTCAAGTTGTTGAAAAAGATTCTCGATTTTCGAGGTATATGCCAAATCCTCAGAATGTCCACCCTGTGACAGAGATAATTGACGATGAAGTGTTGACCTTCAAGGAAGGAAGCGCATTTGTGAATGGAATGCCTTTATGCTGATATTAGTAGAGTAACCCGCAGTGGTTGTATGTTTGCTTATGTGTCTCCTAAGAAAGTTGATAATGTTCTTTCAAGCTCAAGCTGACACAGTTTTCCTCAGATCTTTAGTTCATTTACTGCATTTTCATTTGTAATCTTTTATGATTGTTATTGATTTGTTTGCATGTAGAACTTGTTTGTTTTGAATATTAATCTTAATGCAATGAGTATGTTTATCTTGAAGTGATCCATTCGCATTCGCTCGTAATTTGTTTTCTGCATTTGCAATACCAACCTCTTGTTTAAACTCTTGGAGGGAGGATGATGAAGTGAAAACGCAAAATTTTTGGTTGTATGCTTTTGAATGAGACCTTGCTAATGATGTAAGGCATTGTTTTAAATTCCCAAACACCGGAGATATAAGGAAGATAATCCTTTGTTAACCCCTTTGAGTCTTGAAGTAGGAGTTTTTTTTCTAAATGAAAAAACCCTCACATTTAACCTTGGGGCTGGGTAGTCTTCAGTTAATTTGACCAAGTGTCCAAATTTCAAAAAAAATGTGCGTCTAAGGAAATCACAATGGTTATTCCTCATCCATGAAGGAAAGAGGCAGTCATAACCCTTTCAAATAAGCCAATGTCACATGATTTGTTCAAAAGAAAAAAATCAAAAGAAAAAGAAAAAGCCCGGTAAGTCGAAAAAGAAAAATTGAAAACAAGTGACTTAGGCTAAAATTGGGGCATCCTGCTGGACATCAAAAATTCAAAAAAAAATTTGTCCAGGAAAAAGTTAGGGAAAAATAAAAAGAATGAAAATGTGAAAAGCAAGAATAAAAGAAAAAATTCTCATCAAAAGAACAAATCTTTGTGTGACTACCAAGTCGAAGGGCAAAAAGGGTGACTGTTATCCCCGAATAACCTCATTTGTTCTTAAACCATTAGTTTCAGTAATCTTTTTAAAGATGAGCATTTGTGTCAAATTAGCTGAATGTAGGACTGAAGAACATCACGGAGAATGGGTGGGTACAAATGATTTTGAGCCTAAAAATCCTTTTTTCTGAAAATCGTGAACCAGACCACATTATAACCCTCAAAAGACCTAATTGAAATGGGTTTATTTTGAGAACATACTCCAAACGAGATAGCGTTCCTGACTCCCTTGAGATGCGCTAAAAGATCTTTTGTTAGTATTGCATGTGCAATCAAAAATCAATGTCGTATCTAAACTAGTGATTCATTCACAAGTTTTGCGACATCTTTTCAGTAAAAACTTCAAGATTAACATGTCTGTTGCATTAGAATTATCATTCTCAGAATTAACATTTTTCTGCTTGCATACATTTGTTTGACATCATGGAAGCTTACATTTGAGCATCAGTGATGAGTCTAATCTTTTGAGGCCTAGCACTCTGATGAGTAATTGGCAAATCATTTCAAGGATGATCCTATCTAGGGGCATGTTACCTGAAGGCTTTGTTGAGTATGAGCAAACTTGTTTTCCTAGATGTTGCTTTCTCATGGGACAAAGCTAGAAGACTCTATTGATTGAAGAGTGTGCCAAATTCAGTTAATCTGGGGCACTTACGTCGAGATTTGACGAATCTCTCAGAGTTTGAAGACAATGGGACAGATTATCTCAAGTTGTTATGGTAAAAAGTTTCCTTTTGGTGTAAAATCCTTTGTAGACCATGTGTAACACCCCAATTTAAATTATTTAATTGTCGTGTTTTATTCTCAATTGTTTGGCCTTGTTTAGGGGGGTGTATGAGTATGAAGGGATAATGTTAATAGGATAATAAGGATTAATATGGGGGTATGTCCAATTATAGTGGTATAGAAGTGAATATTATTATTAATATTATTATTATTGTTACTACTACTACTATTATTATTATTATTAATAATATTAGTATTATTTTTATTAATTAAAAATCAGATTTAATTAATTGGATAAGGGGCTAGTGGATGAATTAATGGCAGTTTAGTAATTAAGCTGAGATTAGTGAGGGTTAGTGGGAGAATTAGCCATAATCAGATTTTGGGAAAAGAGACAAAGTTAGAGGAAGAGGAACAAGGAAGAACAAGGATGCTAGGGCTAGAATCTTCATCAATTTCGCAGGAATTTGATCAGAAAATTTGAGGTAAGGGGGGAGAACGGGTTTAATATTAGTGGTATAATCATAAGAGGGTAGTGGGGAGTCCTTAACCCCGTAGGAATTCGTCTAAATGTATGTTGTATTATGATTATGTGATGCATATGTGAATCTATGATGAAAATTGTGTGAATTAAATCATTGCGATTCTGATTGTTTGATATTTTGGTGTTGCTGGTACTGTATGAATATGAATGTTGCAGATCTGAGTTTTGGTGCAGGTTGAGTGATCGAAATTAGATCCAAGAACCATAATTTTGACTAGTAATAATAGGTCAAAAGAAGTAAGATGAAGAATAGGACCTGAAAATGATATAGAAACAAGTTTAGGACTGAATTAGAGTGGAAAAGTGAGGATCCCTTAGCAGAATTCAGACTGGTGTGGGAGAATTGAATTTGCGTACTAGATCTGGCCATACGTGTATCAGGTAAGGCAATACGCATTCGGGTATGGTCATTACGCGTATGGGAGGGCCAAAAGGAGGATTGGCATGGTCCTCTACCCATAAGCGTAACGGTACGCGTATGGAGGCTTGGGCAATACGCGTAAGGGGGTGGCATTACGCGTATGGTTTTGGGGAGCGAACTGGCAATACGCGTAAGGCACAGGGCAATACGCGTAAGGCCAGTGAGAGTGCAGAATTTTGCCGTTTCGCGATTTCTTTCCCGTTTTCGCGTCCGAAGTGGTTTCTTTTGGTTTGAGAGGTTGGGGATAGATGTCAGACCTTGAGAAATGTAGGATTGGTGACAAAAATAATTGATTTAGTAATTTTGGTGAATTAATTGGTAATTAGCTAATTAACGTCGTGTGAGGTGTTTTCTGTGGTGTTATGGATTGATTTTTATCAGGAGGATCGTGGGATTGTATGATTATGATTATATATGAATTATATGCATATTGATGTCATGCATTCATGGTGTGTCGGTGGTGATGAATCATTGCTCAGGAGGAGTGTACGTGATTCATCCGAACTTTAATATGGAGTGTGGTGGGATAAATCATTGCCAAGTTGGAGTGTATGTGATTTATCCGGGTTCGATTGAATGAACCTTGGTGATATTGGTACCACATGCATCGTGTCATTTATTGAGTCACATAAGATTGTTATTACATGTTGATTGAATGATAATTAAAAATGACAAGTATGTCTTGATTATGTGATTGTGTGAATGAATGTGAGTAACTACCCTTAATATGTATTATTCACCGTTTATTATTGAATGTAGTTCTCACCCCTTTGTTGTTGTTGTGTCTGTGCTTCTTCGGAAGTACTGATAATCCAGGTACTTGAGTTGCTTGGAGTGCGTGTTGCCTGTTCGAGTCGTAGGAGTCGCTCTGATACGTAACACGGGAATTTTGGGGATTTTATTAATTGTTATTTTGTAATGAATTTTGTTACGTATCTCTTTTAAATTCAATATTTTTTAGGACCACGAGTTTAATGTGGAGTTTTGGAGTATGTTGGCAAGTGTGCCGTGAATTCATGAAATGATTATTTCCGCTGTTTTATTTCATTTAATGAAAAGAAGTTTTGATGTTGATTTTATTGGTGTAGCATCCTACTTGTAAAAGTTGAAAACTCTGATTTTATCTGTAATATTCTTATATTTTATAAAATGGGAAAGTGGGGTGTTACACCATGCAGTCTGGGGAAAAAGTTAAATGGTGAATTCAACGCACATAAGCAGATTTGTTCTTATGGATGTGATCAAGTTGTTAATCAGATGATGGATTCCCTCAAGATTGTTGTGAGATGTTGGACTCTTGAAATCCATTATTCCCCAATTGAGCGCCAGTTTGGGTATTTCCCGTCCAAGTACTATTTTGGGCATTCCTCCGGCTAAGTATTGATTCAGATTTCCCCAGCTGAGTATGATTCTATTCTCCAGCCAGGTTATGATCAAGCATTTGTGAAGCTTTGAGGTGATGTTTCCCCTTGATGTTGAATCCTCGCGCAGAGTTTTACCTCTCGTTGTGATTACTTTGATCACTCCCTATGCAAAGAGTAATGTTGACTTCTTATTCCCCCAATTTGTTGATATCCCCATTAAGGTTTGCTTTATGTGTACTCCTTGACAGGATCTCTTTTGGTATCTCTATCTTGTTGAGATTAGCCGAGTTTTCAGCTGAGCTGTGGTGTTAATTCATCCTTTGTTTACCCGTGTCTGTTTCGTCAGCATATTCATACGCATATTCATGCATGTGCATCATTTGTTTTATGTAGCATCATGTGTTTTATATTGTGCATCTTGCATTTTTTAATATTTCTCCGCTCTCTGATGTGGTTTCCTCCGCGGAGTGTATATGTGTCCTCTCTCCATTAGAGTGTTGACCCTAAGCAGAAAGCGTTTATCCTTTCTAATTCCCCACTAAGTTTATTCCTCGTGGAAAGGTTTGCTTCAGTTTTCCTTTCCAGTTCATTATCTGGATGGGACCAATCCCCAGTTGTTCCTAGATTGAACTTTGGTCTCCGGCGGTGACTACTTTGAAGCTTTCTAGGTTATGTAACCTAGATGATTGGGAGTTCATTTATTTTGCACCTTCGAATATTTTGTATTACTCAGCAGATGATTTGTTTGTGATTACCATCAGAAGATGAAGATTTTGTTTCCTCCAGCAGTATTGTTGCAACACTCTTTTGGAATCCATTGCATGACAACAAGCAGTATCCTCTTTATTTGATAAACTTGTGTGTCTCCGGTTATCAGACGTTATCTTTTCCATAAAATGGTATCCCTCAGGTTGTGCCCGTCAGAGAAGTTTGTTGTGAATTTCCAACATATGGTTGTCTCTTTATTTGTGAAGTCTGTTGCGTGATCTAACTTGCCCATATCTCCTGTGAAGATCCCTGATAGAATTATTGATTCCTAGTTCCTGGCAAATCTCGGCAGAAGATTTCTAGTTGACCTCGGCAGAAGGTATTTTCTTTCCAAGAATCTCGGCAGTAGATTTCTTGGATATTTTCAAAAGATTTCCAGCAAACCACGGCAGAAGGTGGCTTTATTTTAGATTTCTTTGGTTGATCTCGGTAGTAGATTCTCCAGTAATTTTTTTAAAAAATAGAATTCTCAATAAGCCTCAGCAGAAGGTATTTTCTTTCCAAGAATCTCGGCAGTAGATTTCTCAGATAACTTCAAAAAAAAATTATTACAGCAACCTTGACAGAAGGTATTTTCTTTTTAGGATCTCGGCAGTAGAATCCTTAAAAGATCTTTCAGCATAGCCTCGGCAGCAGGCATGTTTTCGATTATTCCTCGGCAGTAGGAATTACATATAAAATCTCGGCAGAAGGTGTTTCATTTGAAGGTTCTCAGGTTGGTCTTGGCTATAGATTCCCTAGTAAATTTTTGATGGTTGACACATTTCTAAAAAAAAAATCTTGGTAGAAAGTATTCCCGATGAATGGTAAGTCTCTTCGGTCGGACGGGACAGTTCGTTGTTAAGGTATTCCACTCCAATGAATGGTAAGTCTCTTCGGTCAGACGGGATAGTTCATTGTTGAGATTTTATTACCCCAATGAATGGTAAGTCTCTTCGGTTGGACGAGACAGTTCGTTGTTGAGGTTTTCTACTCCGATGGATGGTTAGTCTCTTCGGTATGCTAGAGATAATTCATTGCTGAGGTATTGATTTTCCCCAGTGAAGCCTTGTTGTGCCAAGTCTTCCCTATTGAGTTATGTACTTGTTGTGTTGTTGTTTATTTCCATATACAATTATCCCCAATTTGAATCTTTTCCTCAGCTGAGTCCTAGTAGTTGTGCAGTATGTTCCCCAGCTAGTTGGTGGCCTCTAGTAATCTTTCCTTTTTGAGATTATTACCTTTGTTGTCCTGTCCTTTGTTGGTAGTAGGTAATATTTCTCATATCCTTTATTGATTACATTTGTTTTAACTGTCACTTGGTTGATAGTTGGTAACCCCTCTTTTTGGCTTATCATCTTTGTCGTCCTGCCCTCTGTTGGTAGTAGGTGATATAACTGGCTTATTACCTTTATCGTCCTGCCCGTTTAGTTGGCAGTAGGTAGTATAGCCCAGTTTGGTTACCCTGTTATAGCTATCACTTGTTTGATAGTTGTTAATTTCTCCATGTTCGAGTTCATTACCTTTGTCGTCCTGCCCTCTGTTGGTAGTAGGTAATATTTCTCGTATCTTGTTGGTTGACTGCCTTGTTGCAGCTATTACTTCGTTGGTAGTAGACGATCTTTTCCCCAGTGGAGATTTTTCTCCCCCTGTTGGGACAATGTTATCCCTCTTTTATTTCTGGTGTCGGTAATTTTCCCTCTGTTGGAATCTTACTCTTTGCTCTTCCCCAGTGGAGATTTGTTTCCCTCCCTATTGGGATGCGTTTTCCCTCTTTTGTTTTCCCCCGGTGGAGTCTTTTCTCTTTGTTCCCCAGTTTTTGTTGGTCTCCCATGGCGTTTCTCCCCACGGAGGTCTTGTGTCTGCATACCATTTGCATGATCATATCATTTTGTGGTCTCTTAGGGCCAAAAATTAGGTTGTTGTTATATTTAAGTCTCTTCTATCTCTCCGAGACAAAGATGCCAATCTTCATATCTCCGAATAGCAGAAACTTAAATAGGGGCAGCTGTAATACACTAATTTTTGCCCCTAAGATTCTTTGCTTTCCATGTGCATTCATACAAATAGGATCACACATTGGTTCCATCTTCTATAGGATTGTGCCTTGCAGGGATCTTTGGGTTTGTGTGTGTTTGTTAGTTGTTTTATTGTTTAATTGTTTATGTTTACTAACCTTTAATCCAATTCCAAAAATATTTTGTTTTCTTTCACTAACATTTTCAGGTGAAGAACAGGTTAAAAATACCAAAAACCAGTCCCTCAGCTCGAATGGATTTCATCTGAATAAAGTCAAAGTTGATCTGCGATTAATTCAAAAAATTATCTGATCATGAGTTTCCAAGATTTAATTGATTATTATTCAAGGGACTCCAAGGTTCATGTGTTTATTTCCATGCCTTCTTTGACAAGCAAGAAAATCGAGCCAGAGCCAAGACAACATATCAAAAAGCCATTTTTTCTCATTTTCACCATGTTAATCGATTAACCTAATTGCACCGTGAAGTGGTTAATCGATTAACACGTGCAATTTTTGAAAAAAATGTGCCAAATTCAAATTCTGCAGCAATTGGCACCAATTTTCACCATTTTGATCACATGTGGAATATTCTAGACCATCTCATTTTAATTCCCTACATCATCATAATTAATTCCCACCATGTACCTCCACTAATCACCACTCTTTGGTGATTTCCCTCCAAATTTGAATTCCAATCCTAATTTTGATCTTCCAATTCTAATTCCAAACCACCAAATTTTCCAAGCCTAAACCCTATAAATAGAGCCTTCATTTCATTCATTCATTCAAGCTTTTGATAGCCAACAAACCTCCTGCAAATTCTCTTCCAAACCACAAATTACACTAAAGCTCACTTTTCTTCTTTTGAAAGTTAACAAGAATTCACATTGAATCTTGTTCAACTTTGAGCTAAACCTTCATCCAAACTTGTTTTCTTCATCAATTCTCATAGATCAAGGCTTTGGTGATTGGATCTTGAAGCAATTTGAAGGAATTTTCAGTTTTGAAGTGGTAATTCCTCTTTCACCATTGTTGAAGTTTCATCTTCATCTTCCATAATGTAGATCACTGGAGATTCTTGTTACTTGATCCTTTGGATCTTGTAATTGTGTTTGATTGCTGGTTTTTGCTACTGTTCTACTCAAAAATTTGTGCACAACATTCTTAATCCTAAGATGTTTGAAGAAATGAGTGATCAAGGATTTGGCAATTTTCAAACTGATTTTCTGTTGTTTTTATAGTGTTAATCGATTAACCAAAACATGCACGAATTGGTTAATCGATTAACAGTTGAATTCTGCGCAAAAAATTGGAAGTGTAGACTAGTTAATCGATTAACATAATTACACTGTGAGTTGGTTAATCGATTAGCCAGCATCCAGAATGTGAAAAATACTTGTTTTTGGGACTGTTTTGTTTTTTTTTTCCCATTTTCTTCCCTTTCCTTTGTTCTTAGCCTTAGATCACATAATTTTGTGATTTAATTTGGCTTTCTCTTCATCTATTTCTCTTTTATTTGGATCGATGAAAGTCTTATGGATCATAGAATTCTTTGTTGAATTCTTGATCAAGACGAGATCGTTACCTTCTTTTCTTTTCGTGCGGCATTGCTTTCGGATGGCAATCTACATATCGGTCATCTAGCATGCATTAGCACAAAGATCTATTGACTGGCCTCATTGTAGGGTAATTAATCCGTAAATTACTCGACGATTGCTTAACATAGCGCAACATTATGCCCCGTATCGGAAAACAACTCAATGTTGACTGATCTTTTGTATTAGGTTCAAAATCTATGAAGTTTGTTGTTGTAGAGGCTTTGATTCTATCAATCTTCTAACAAGTCTTCATTAACATTGACCTAAGTACATTGTTTAATCACTATAGTTCAAGACGCGAAACGGAATAATCGGTGAAGGCTTATGGCACTAGAGCCTTGTGCTACTAACCACTAACTTCTAACTTCTTTACATTTCATTCTCGCTCCCTATCTCTCTTTTACTTTTATGCAATTTTTTGCTTTGTCCGTTGGACACATGTTTATGCTTCCGTAATTTTTCCTTTGTCCGTTGGACACATGTTTATGCTTATGCCTTTTTCTCTTTGTCCACTTGGACCAAAAATATTAATAAAGGATTAAACCACTAAAAGACTTGTGCTCTTAATTATTGGACTATGGCCACTATCCTTTGCATTGGAGGACCTATACTCTTGATTACGGACTTTGGACTTAGAATTAGGATCCTAACCTATGCTTGGGAGTTTGTGATGGAAAACCTTGGATTTTGGATACTTGGAGTCCTCTTTTGAAGACTTATTTTGAATCAAGACCAAATCAAAAAGGGAAAAATGCTTATGCTATGGAGCTTGTCCATATGGTTAGATCTTTCTTATCCTTAGCTTTTATTTTATGCACTAGGTGTTTACTGTGAATTTTGGTAAACAACCTCTGGTCTATCAATTTTAAAAAAAACTGACTAACTTGCATGATCGACCACACAAATCCTAGGACATGTGCTAAATTTAAGGGAAAATGTAACTGATAATGATAAATGCAAGAAATGTAAATTGAACTCCACGTTCGACAGTAAAAGAAAACTACATGAACTTCACGTTCGACTAGTTGCAAATAAAGTAAAGGCTTGGAAATGTAAAGGGCTGTAAATAAATGATGCAGAATTTAAAGGCGTAGAATGTAAAAGACAAAAAGGTAAATGACTTTGAAAAATAAAAGTGCAGGAAGATAAATAACTGTCGAAAGTAAACAACAAGAAATGTAAAAGTGCTTGAACTCCACGTTCTTTAATGTAAAAGGTGCAGAAAGAGTAAATGACTGTCGAAAGTAAAGGGGAAGAAAATAAATGACTTTGAAGGTAAATGCAGTAGTGTAAAAGCGTTTGAAAATACAATGCAATGAACTCCACGTTCTTGAAAATAAATACTGAAATGTAAAGGTGTTGTCGAAAGTAAATATGCGAAAAGATAAATGACTTTAAAAATAAAAGACTTTGAAGATAAAAGACAAGAAATAAAGATGAACTCCGCGTTCTTGAAAATAAAGACTTTAAAGGTAAATGCTTGAATATAAAGGTGCAGTCGAAAGTAAATGCAGGAAGTTTAAATGAAAGTTTAAAAACAAGACTTTAAGTAAATTTGACATGAAAAGTAAAATTCAAGAAAACGTAAAGACATGGAAAGTAAATGCTTGAAGCTCAAACATGATGAAGATAAATTGCATTAATGAAGAAATAAAGGGTGGTGTTATATTACATACATTCTCACGAACTCGTTTCTCTACACGCGGGTACTTTGAGTTTCTTTGAGTAACTTGTACAAAAATATGAACACCCTTATTACATAGAACTAACTCCTATTTATAGTGCTAAGAAATAACTACTAAGTGGTGGTTATTACTTCAAACGTGTCCCTTTGGCGCCTTCTCCTTGGCCTCAACTGTTCCCATGTTCACAACTGCTCCTATTTGAATTTCAAACATTGGAAATTCCCTCCAGCCTTAGTATAACAACTGCAGCGCGCGTTTCAATATTCCCATGGTCGATACCTTTCCCAACACTTAGCCATTTTTTGAGGCTTCCAAAACCCCTATTCGACTCAGGCTTCACCAAAACTGGGTCGAAGCCTTCTTTACGTTAAAAATAATTTTTTAACTTAAAATAGATTTGATTCTTTCTAGCGTCGAAAATGAGGGTTAACAAATTGCCCCCAAGGAATGTCCTTTCGCCAGAATTGGTAGGAAGGTCATTTCTTGATATAATAACCATTTCGACGCTTGTTTGCATGGCCTCAACTAAATATCCCACTAATTACTTAGTGGCTGAATTGTTCAGTTTCTTTGACCCACGCTTATGACGTCATACTATCTTGACAAATCCTTAAACGTCACTTCAGCCGTATTCATCATAACACTTTTCTTGAAAATAGATGTTTGTAGTCTGTTCATAACTGCTACCATTCATCACGTCTCCAGGAAAAGAACACATGTCCCACTAACTCCTCAACTTCAACGATAGATCCAAGGCTCTTGGGATTTTCAAACATCTATAAATACCCATTTCCACCACTTTGTGAACTTTTCACACTCTCATATTCTCAAGCGAACATCTTCTTATCTTCAGTTTCTCTTACGCAAAACCCAGAAAAACACCATCTTTTCGTCTTCTTCAACAATGGCGTCTTCCCAAACCAATCCTCAACCAAAGAAAACTCAAAGAGGCAAGGCTACTCCATTTAAATAAGCCATTCCTCGATTCGCTAATATCCCAAGCCCCCAAATAGTGGATAACCGCCGTTGCATGCCGGAACCCACCACTGAAGAAACCAGACGCATATACAAGTCTCAGGTAATGATCCCTTTAGTCGTTTCTGACAAACCTTATGCACTGTCTGGTCCTCTAGCTGATGTTAACATTTCTAATGAGAAACTAAGTGAGTTTCTCCCCTCTTACCGAAAAACAAGGTCGTTAGGGAAAAAGAGTTTTCCCAAAATCAACGCTGCTGCTGAAACCTCTCCTGAAGAAATCCCCCTGCCCAAAATCAACGTTGGCTATCTCACTGATGGCACCAGGCTGGTGAGAGCTGTCAATCCCTTGAAAGAATTTGACCAATGAATGGAGAAGATGGAGAAGGTCAAAGCTGAACATTAGAAGAATATAGGGATTTATGACCTTCTCATGCTGTCGAAGACCAGCATACCATACTGTCTGAACATGTTGGCAGCGTCCTTATACTTTTGGGACAACACCCATTATACCTTCCATCTGCCATGTGGAATGGTTACCCCAACCTTGTTCGATGTAGCTGCCATCACAGGGCTTCGCCCAGATGGACTTACCTATAACCCTGATGTTGATGCTGAAGACACCATCAATATTTCAGGCTCTAAACTTACATACACTCTCTTCATCAAACACCACTTTAAACAAGAAGATGACAAAGTGTCTGATGAAGAACATATTGCTTTTCTCACAGTCTGGCTGTCGAGCTATGTTTTCTGTACAAAATCTTTGCAGGTAGCTAAGAAGTACCTTCCCCTGGCAAATCAACTTCACAACAACAGAGGAACCTGCTTGAGTGAACTCATCCTGGCGAACCTTTATAAGTCTATCAGCGAAGGGGCTTCTCGACTTAGAAATATGGAGGCCCAAGGTCCCATGCACTTGAGTGGGCCTCTTTGGCTACTTCAATTGTGGCTTAATGCTACATTTGAGGCTAGCCTCCCCAGAAAAGGCCTAGTTGATGAAGCCTCTGCTGAAATCAGGGAAAAGAGTGTCGAAGGGACGCGCCTGGCCAAACTCACTCCCAATGATGATAATGAAACCCTTCAAAGGGCCTTTACCAGTTATATTATGATGTTTTCCAAGCGCTATGAGTTCACTCCTAGCATGGCACCTTTTGCTCAAAGAAGATACGGCCCTGTGTGGTTTAAAAGGCCATTTCCAAATCCTCACCAAACTCTTGATCAAGAATCTGTTGCTATCTGGGAAGCCTTTTTGATTCCCAGATTCTTTATCCACAGGCTGAACTTAGGGAGAGGTTTATCAGCACTGATTGCCTATCAACCAAACCTTGTCTCTCGATAGTTTGGGCTGGCCCAGAGCTTTCCTCAATGCTTGTATGAGAGAAAGGGCCGAGTAATTCTTCACACTGCCTGCTTCGATGAGGAAAATGTCTCCATTACACTCGACAGCCGGAATGAGAAAAGAAAAGTCCCCTCTCTTGTGTTTTTTTAGCCTTCTTTTCTATGCACTTCATCATTCCACCAATGGTGGTCGAAGCACTATAGTGAGCACTTTCTTGATGTGGCTACATTTTCTTCATTACTTGACCAAGCTTTTCTCAATGTGCAGGACAAGACGAAAAAGAGTAAGTTTACTCACATCAAAGAAATACAGGCTTTTCAAAAATACTTTGAAACTATCTATCGATCAGATGATCTTAGTCGAACCATTCATGAGGCTACTGTCACTCTAAAGAGAAAATTTCTAGAAAAGCTGGATCAACTAAACATTCCTCCCAACGTCCCTCGTGAGAAACGTTATGAGGTAGATTTTAAACTTTTTCCTCCAAAGTTCCCTCGACTGCCTAATGCTGATTTTGGAGTGGCGCCCCTCCATTTCCAAATTGGTTCGTCTGTGGGGAGCATTTAAAACTTCTTCGACAGCAGTCTCAGCCAATGGCCCAACAAGTGGTTCTGACTAAGCATATGTTAGACAGTTTTAAAGGACACCTTCATATAGGAATTCAGGACGTTCGTGTCGAATCTGAAATATATAAAGGTTTGAAACCCTTAATCCATGGCTTTATAACTAACCACGTAATCATTAACTTGTAACAGTTTTTACTGTCTTTCAGCTGTGCCTAGGAAAACTGCTTCAACTAGGGCTGCTACCTCACAAAGTGGCAAAGAACCAGAGAGCACACAGGTATATTTCACATCCCCTGCTTACGCTTTTACTATATGAATTTCTTTCTTATATTTGCATTGCCTCTTCAGACTGGTCGAAAACCTCCAACACCTTCCAAGAAAGGTAAAAAGGATGCCCCAGCTGTTGTTATATCTTCAGATGCTTCAGATGAATCTCCTGAGGAGGTTCTTACAAAGAAAAGAAGAAAACCAATCAAAGCATCTGGACCTGCTGGCCCACCTCCTTCGAAGGTGGCCAAAATACTTGAAAAGGCACCCACAACAAGTGGTGTCGAAAAAGAACCTTCCACGGTGGCCTTGAGAACACCTCTTGGTGACCATGGGAGTAATAACTCAAGTCCTACTGCTGTACAAGCTCAGGTATGTGCACCATTTTTTCATTATACTGACGTCTTTCGCCCAAATTCTTTCAATCTCATTTTCTCCACTTGTGTTCTTTAGGCAATCATAATCAATAATCCTGATCCCTAACCAACTCCAAGCAACCTCGCCACTAACATAATTAACAATCCCACTCCTCAACCGACTGCAGGAAGCTTCACCACCACGCTCCTCAACAGCCAAGGTGAGCCAACTTATCACCCATCTTCTGATATTGGCTCTGGTTTGAGTGAGATCAATCAACCTAATCCACATGCTGCAGAACACACCACACCACCAGTTCAAACCACTACTCAAAATCCACAAGCTGATGGCGCCAATTCTGATGATGATGATGCCTCAAGTCCACCACTTTTCAACCTGGCTAATTTCATGGATAATGATCGATTGGTTGAAGAAGAAAGAAATGAACCTGAAGTTCAAACACACAATGACAATCCTGGTCAAGTTGCGCCTGAGGAGACAAATGAAACACATCCTACACCAGCCAATGACCAGGAGAATATTCGACCAACTACTGAAGAGCCTGAAGAAGAAATGGTAGTCGAAGAAGAAAAAGATGAAGAAGGAGAAGAATCGGAAGAAGAGGAGGAAGAAGAACAAACTGATCCTAATCCCCACCATACTCCTTCGCCTGTGGTCCAGCAAACCCTGGCTAACATTCCACCTCTTGGAGACTCATTGACAGCACTCAAGTGGTCGAACCCACTTGAGTATTCCAAATTAATACTCGGTAATAAGTATGGTTCTTCTTCTTCTGTCTCTTCGACTCCAGCATCAGATGATTTCGCCAAACCAATCCTCCAAACCATAAAGAAAAAATTCTTCAGGGGGGACATTCACAGAGTTTTGGCCTCAGACCCATCTGCAACCACTTATCTGAAGGATGCCCTTGAAAAGCTTGAACTCACCACTCTTAATCCAGACATTTCTAGTTTTCTGATAGAGTTAACTGCTGTGGTGAATCAAATAGCTACAGAGATAAAGCTGCTTCCATCTATCAGGAATGCCATAGAGGAAACATCTGGTCTTGAGAGTTCAGCTTGGTGTGGTGCAAAGGAGTCATATGAGAAGGTCGAAAGTATAGAGGCTGAACAAAAGAAAACACAAAATGAAACAGCCTCCAATCAGAAGAATATTGAAGCCTGGAAGCAGCAAATCACTGAGTTACAAGCTAAAATTGAGAATGCTGAAAAGCGCAACCGTGATTTGAAGAATTTCGACACCACTGAGATGGCTAGGGAAATGAAACATGCCATGGATCGTATTGAGGCAGCCCAAAAACTTGTGAAACAGCTTGCCACAACCAAACTTGATGAATCCTTGTGCAATTCTCGCCTCAAACATCACATAGAAACCTTTTCCCAGTTGGAGTCGAGGCTTCCCTTCTGATGCTTTCAAGACCTTTATTTGCTTAACCAATCATTTGTTTCTTGGCCTTTTCAGGTCTTTATGTAATGACAGTTTTATGCCTTTGGCATTGATTAATCAATCGTTAGTATTTCGCCATTAACTGCTTTCGACCCATATTATATTATGATGCATTTTATTTATTGCCTCACATCTAAGTCAAATTTGCAATTAAGGCATTCTATCTTTTTCTTGGAAAACAAAACTTTCTCAGTTTTAAAACTTCAAGGCATAAGCCTCTAGCTTTAAAGTAACATTTATAGCATAGCCCTCAGGCATACTTCCAAGAATAACTCACATGTTTCCACCGTTTGACTGACCAATCCTATCAACACTTCGCCTCTATAAATTCTCTTCCACATGACCGAGTTTTGCATAGAAGCAAACATGAACAATTTAGAGAAATCATCAGCCAAGAAAATGGCTGGAAAGGCAAAGGCAGTTGAGGAAACAAAAAAGATGGAGGCAACAAAGAAACCTGAAGCCTCTATTGGAGCAACCTCTCAAGCCAAGAAGAGAGAAACTAAAATGAAGATCTCTAAGAAAGGACGCTCCAACACCCATGACTTTGATGATGAACCATATGGATTTCCTCAAATCCATAGATTGGAGAGATTATGAATAACCTTTCCTTGATTAAAAAATTGTTGTGTTGATTCTTCTTTGCTTTGTATGCCATATTAGCCTGACTTAGCCTATTTTGGCTTTCTTTTTATTGAATAAAGCTTAAGTTTTGATGTGAATCTCTTGCAAAATAGGCTTATATTTTTTCAAATACTTGCCATTTACTTTCAAGACTCTTTTATCTTTGTCCAACTCTTCCACTTCATAAGCTTCATTAGAGAAAACTTGTATGACTTGGAATGGACCTTCCCACTTAGGAGACCATTTTCCTCATTGTTCTATCCTTTCGATCCATAGGCAGAATCACTTTCCAAACTAAATCCCCACATGCAAAAGATTTAGACTTAACCCTTTTGTTGTAGGATTCTTCGACCCTTTTCTTTTATCTTCTTAACAACTCCAAGGCTCTAAGCCTTTCTTCATCCAAATCCACTAATTCATTCATCATCATTTCCCAATAATCCTCAGAGGGAATCTCATGATGTCTTTGAACTCTTATAGATTGTAAATAAATCTCAACAGGCAATATTGCATCATGACCAAAAGTAAGTCGAAATGGGGTAATATTAGTAGCCTCTTTAGGGGATGTTCGACATGCCCAAAGAACTTGGTCTAATGTCTTGTGCCAATTTATAGGTCTCTTTCCCACATGCTTCTTAATTGGTCCAATCACTACCTATTGGCAGCTTCGACTTGCCCATTGGCCTGTGCATAGTAAGGTGTAGAAGTCAATAACTTAAAACCTATTTCTTTGGCAAACTCCTGCATCTTTCGACCAGTAAACACTGATCCTTGATCCGTAGTGATTGTTTCAGGAATACCAAATCTATAAATAATGTGATTTTGAATGAATTCAATAACATCTTCTTGACCTATATTCGCCAGTGGTATTGCTTCAATCCACTTGGTGAAATAATCAATTCCTACCAAAATATATCTTTGGTTCTTTGAAGATGCTGGTCGAATCTCTCCCACTATATTCAAAGCCCATCCTCTGAAAGGCCATGGTTTCACTATGGAATGCAATTCACTTGCAGGGATATGCTGTATGCCAGCATGAATTTGACATTCTTGGCAACCCTTAGCAAATTATATGCAATCTTTCAGCATAGTAGGCCAATACATGCCTTGTCGAAACAACAGCCATTTCATCTTCTGGCCAACTTGGTGTGCTCCACATGCCCCACTATGTACTGTCGAAAGAGCCAAATATGCCTCTGCTTCGCTAAGGCATTTCACAAAGACTCTCTCAGGGGTCTTTTTAAATAATTCATTACCCAAAAGTACATAGCTTAAAGCTTGATACCTGATTTTTCGCTCTGTCGAAGCCGTTGGATTTTGCAAATATTCAACTATAGGCTTCCTCCAGTCTTCATCTGTCAAATTATCTATAGCAAAAATTTCAAAATTTTCGCCATCTATGTATCCAAGCTTAGTTGTTTCTAAGTATGATGGGCACAATCCAACAGCTACCACTTTACCTCTTGCTTCAATTACTTCTTGAAGGTTTTCCTTCGACACCTTGTATCCAGAGGTAATTTGAGCCAAGTCATTAGCAACTTTATTCTCTATTCTAGGTATGTGTTGGATGGCCACTACCTCAAATTTCTTTAATAATCAATTGGCTATCACAAAGTACATAATGAGATTTTCTTTAACACATTTATATTCCTTTGTGATTTGTTTTATAACCAATTCTGAGTCTCCCATTATTTCGACTCTAGTTGCCCCCAATTCTAACAAAATTTCAAGGCCAGCAATTAATGCTTCATATTCAGCCTCATTGTTAGAGCAAGGTCCTTCGACCTTGTACTTGAATTTTGTTGGAATTTTTTCAGGAGAAATAATGTATATTCCCACTCCTGTTCCATTTTTATGACTTGATCCATCAAAGTATAACTTCCAGGATTTTAATTCAACATAATTCAAATCATTTTCATTTATGGAGGGTCAAATATAAAGTCTGCAACTATTTGCCCTTTCACAGCTTTTAAAGGTTGATATGTTAGAGAAAATTTTGTTAATGCTAATGCCCATTTTCCAATTCGACTATGCAAAATAGGCTTAGATAACATATGTTTTACAACATCAAAGTGAGAAGAAACATACACATCACCTGGGTTTATATATTGCTTCAATTTAGTACAAGAGAAATACAAGCATAAACATAACTTTTCAATCATGATATGCCTAGTTTCTGCATCATTTAAAACTCGACTAAGGTAGTAAATAGCTCTTTCGACTCCATTTTCATCCTCCTGAGCTAACGTGCTCCCTAGAGTTTTATCTGATGCAGCTATATATAATCTCATACTCTTGTTTCTACAAGGTGGTGAAAGAATTGGAGGGTGGCTTAGGTACTCCTTGATTTTGTCGAAGGCTTCCTGTTGTAATTGCCCCCACTCAAAACCATCTTTGTTGAAATGAAGCAATGGCGAAAAGGCTTGTGTTTTGCCACTCAGGTTGGATATAAACCTTCTTAAGAAGTTGATCTTGCCCAGCAACGACTGCAACTCCTTTTTAGTTGATGGCGCTTTCGCCTCCATTATGGCTTTGGTTTTATTCTGATTTATTTCGATCCCTTTCTTGTGGACCACAAAGCCTAGGAAATCCCCTTCCTGCACACAAAAAGCACATTTGAGAGGATTCATTTTAAGACCATATTTTCTCATCCTTTCAAAGGACTGTAATTTGCATGAGTGTGTCTATAAAATCATGAAAGATTGAATTCATCGCCCTTTGATAAGTGGCACCTGCATTTTTGAGACCAAAAGGCATCACTACCCATTCATAGGTGCCTAAGGCTCCAGGGCATCTAAAAGCAGTTTTATGAACATCTTCCTCAGTAATGAATATTTGGTTGTAGCCAGAATATCCATCCAGCATACTAAGATATTCATGTCCTGCTGCAGAATCTATTAACATTTCTGCTACTGGCATTGAATATTCATCTTTAGGAGTTGCAGAGTTTAAATCTCTAAAATCAATGCAAACTCTCAAAGACCCATTCTTTTTAATAACAGGTACTATATTAGCCAACCATTCGACATACCTTGCCGTGCGAATGAATTTGCAACGAAGCAGTCTTTCGACTTCCTCTTTGATCTTTGACAATATCTCTGGTACAAACCGTCTTGGATTTTTCTTGACTGGTTTTTTTCCAGGTGTCATAGGTAACCTGTGTTCGACCAACTCACTGCTCAAACCAGGCATCTCATCATAATCCCAGGCGAAGCAGTCCTTGAACTCTTTCAACAACTGAACCACTTCAACCTTCAACTGGGAATCAAGGTTGGCACTGATGTAGGTAGGCCTTTTGGTTGTCCCCTCACTGAGGTCAACTTCTTCTAAAGGATCTTGTGCTAGCATTTTGATATTATTCGCCAACGGATCCTTCTTAAATCCCAAAGGCTCATCTTCATAGATGGCGTCGAGCCTCTGGCTTTGCTCTCCAGTTTCAGCCTTATCTGGAGGTTTTGGGTCGAAGCCCTTACCAGGACCTTCTTGGTAAAATTCAGAAATGGCTTCACCAGCTATATAGTCATTGGCATCTTCCAAAGCCGCTTGTAGTTTTGTTTCAGCCACATAGGCCGAAATTCTTTTTAAAGCTTCGAACTCAGTCATGATCACTGAATTCATTTCCCCATCCTGTGGGCTCTATTGGAGGTGAGCCTAAACATGGCAACCTTCCTCCTGGTACTTCCCTGTCCCATCTGAAACCTTCGACAGGGTGTAAATACAATGAATAAAACGTTTCTTCATCAGGCGTAAACTCAAATTCGGCTGGAGGACATGGAGCAATTTTTGCCAAATGTTTCTCAAACTGTCTACTATCCACATGATTCATAGGCACCTTAAAGTACCCTTGATCAGCTTCAATATTTTCAACTATCCCATATGGTCTTCAAATGGTGATTCTTTGATGCATAGATGAAGTTACAGCTCTTATTCCATGAATCCACTCCCTACCCAAGAGTAGATTGTAGTTAACTTTCGTCTCAACGACCATAAACACTGTTGGTCTGGTAATGGTTCCCACAGTAAGATCCACTTGAATCACTCCTAGAGTGGAACCAACTTTTCCTTCATAGTTCGACAGGACCATGTTGTGGGGTTTGGTATCAGTCTCAAACTTCCCAATCTTACTCAGCAAAAATCTTGGCATTAAATTAACAGTTGCACCACAATCCACCAAGATTTTGTTAACAGAAACATTTTCTACTTTGCCAGTAATGTAGAGAGGCTTCAGATGACCCTTCATTGCCTCTGTGGGGCGTTCAAAAAAAGCATTATGTTCTTCGACGCACCCATTGTTCATGATGTAATAACACACAGGCTTGTGTGCCAACATTTCTAATTCAGCAGTTTGATCCAAGTCTTCGACCTCTGAAACTTGACTAAATTCTTTTAGCATTACTGATACCATATTCACCAGAATATCTAGAGAAGCTGCTGACTCACTGTCGAAATTATCAGTCATATTCTCATCATCTTCAACTTTCTTCTCTGGCTGAACATTGAACAGCTTTCGCCTTATGGGCATCTTCTCAATTGTCCCAGCTTGATTATTAATATTGGTGCTTGACTCTCCTTGTACCTGAGCCTCCCTGATAGCCTTTCGCCTACGTTGCTCTCTTCGCCATTGTGATCTAGACATGGGATTTTTACCCTTGTAATTTTGAGAAATGTATGTTGACTTGTTGGTGGGATGGTTCTCTTTTCTATACTCAAATGAAGAACCTCTTTCCACATCAAATTTCTCCCACTTCTTCTTCTGTCCTCTTCCTTCGATAGGCTTGATCCAACTACTTGTTGGTACATTCGCAGCTGGTTTGAATGTACCTGGCCTAACTCCTGGTACTTGGTTTTTCAACCCTGTCGAAAGACGTCTATGGTCAAAACTTCTGGGACCTTTATTCACCTTCTGCCCCCAGCTTCCACCAGCTTTTTTGGACACCTTCTAACTTGTGGGCAGCTTTCTCATCAAAAATGGCGATGCATCTAGGACATAGCATTACTCCAGAACCTTTCGTCTGGCAACGGTGCAGAAAATACACAATTGTCTCCTCTTGCTTAGGATAAGCTATTTTGTTGCGCTCTTCTTGTTCATCTGCCTTACTCACTTGTTCAGCTTTTTGATCTGTAATTTCGACCATATTGACATCAATTATATCCTTTAAGCGCATCTTGGAGAAATGAGCTTCAAGACTTTCAGTGGTCTTCACCAGACACCCACCACTTGCTGCTGCTTTTGCAGCTTTTTGGGAAGCTTCTTGCCAAGCAGCTTTTTCAGCTTCAACCACTTCTTCAGCATTGACTCTTTCAACATCAGGAGATGTCTTAAAGAATTGTTCAGCAGCCATACATATCCAGTTTTCCACCAAATAACCATCCATGTTTATCATCTCTCCTACCAATAGCATGTCATCTTCCAACTCTTTAACAACTTGGACTTTGGGGGCGTTCTTGCCCATCGCCTCGTTGGTACTGATACTGCCTGAGCTAGCATCAGATTCTTTAACCAATTTGACCATGTTAATGCCTTCAGTGGCATTTATCTTCAATCCACTCACTGCCATATCCAAAACCTTGGCAGCATTATCCATTTCAACAAACTTATCAGCAGTTTCTTTGGTCACCAACATTAGACTGGTACCATCAACATTCAGGCCATTTGCAGCCTTACTAAAACCTTCAGTTATCACAGGATTGGTGGCGAAGTCCTCAGTAACCTCCACCATGTTGACTGACTGATCAAATCCTTCTGTGGCTTCGACCATTTGGACCTCGTGAGGCTCTGTGTAGTTAGCCTCTGCAACTTGCAATGGGTCAGAGTCAATTTGCATCTGGGCTTTTCCTTTGTCACCAAACTTCATCCTTCCTTCATGGATAGCATTTTGCACCAAATCCCTGAAAAGAAAACATTGAGAAGTTTTATGACCCAAAAAATTATGGGACTTACAAAAACCTCTGTTCTTTCTTTGTTCTAAAGGTGGCATCTTAGCACCAGCATGTACTATCATTTGCCCATCTTTAACTAACAAATCAAAAATTTCATCACATTTAGTAACGTTGAAAGTGTATGTTTTCTTGGGAAATTTGTTGTTAGATTCGACAGGATTTTTTCCATTTAAAGGGGCTAATAATTTGCAGGCATAAGGTGGACCTTGCTTTAACTCAGCAACGTTAACCTCATTTCCGTCGAAGTAAGATGTTTCATCATATGAATTCTCCACATCTTCACTACATTCGACAAAGGCCACTTTTTTACCCCTGCTGAATTTAGCCTTTTCTTCTTTCAGCCTTTCTAGTTGTCGAACCCTATCAGCCAACTGGGCCATATCTCTAAGATATTGGGTATCTAATTTCTTCCTAATGGAATAATCAAGACCCCCAGCAGCCATTTCGACCAACTCATGTTCTGGAACTTGTGTAAAGCACCTGGCTTTAAGAAGTCGAAACCTATTCAGGTAATCATCAATTGGCTCAGTAACTTTGCGTTTGATGCTAGCCAATTCTTTCAAACTAATCTTAGTTTGCCCCATGTAGAACTGTTCATGAAATAAACGCTCTAACTGGGTCTAATTGTATATGGAATTTGGAGGAAAAGTAGTAAACCATGTGAAGGCATTCTTGGTAAGGGAACTTGGGAAGTATTTGATCCTAAGGCTTTCATCAGCTGCAATTTCGCCTGCTTCAATCAAATACCTAGCCACATGTTCGATAGTAGATTCAGTAGTATCTCCTGAAAACTTGCTGAACTTTGGAACCTTCGTCCTAGGGGGTAATTCTGCTTGGAGAATATAATCCACTATAGGCGAAGTATAATTTGGCCTTGTGAAGCCAAGATTCACACCATTTTTGGTCATTATCCTTTCAACCATGGCTGCAAGATTATTTCCTTCTGCTCGATTTTGATGTCGAACCTGTTTAAGGAACTGATCAGCATTTTGGTTCCTGTTCACCATCACTACTGGCTCTTCCTCCATTTGGATTGGAATCTGCTTTCTTGGTGGTTCGACTCTAAAATGATCAATCATCTCTTGATCTTCCAAGTTCACCTCAGGTAGACGACGTCTTGGGATATCTTCGACAACAGTTGCTCTTCGATCCACCGGTGGTACTCCTATGAAATCAGCCATGCGTGCCAATTGTGGAGCCAATTGTTGGTTAGTTTGAGTTGTATTCTGAATCAAGGACTTGAAAAACTTCTCCCATTGTTTGAGACAAAGTATGCACCATTTGCATGTTACTTTCATCCATCTGCTGTCTCAAGCAATTTATGGATGTATTTGTAAGGCTGGGCGTTTGAACAGAGTAACCAACACCTATACTCTGGTTGTTTCGACCTCCTGATCCGGATCCTTGCAATGGCAAAGACACCACATTTTCAAAAAATACAGGTGGAGCATTCTGCAGATTTTGCATCATTGATGTAGGCATACCATAGGGCTGACTCCTCGACCCTAGATGTGGAAAACCTGGAGGAGGATACTTCCTGTGCATTGAACCTCCACCTGGAGGTGTTGGTGAATTAGGACTTTGTGGTCCTATGTATTCTAACATAGGTTGAGTATATGATTTTGTGCATGTTGATCCTAGTTCAGACACTACTGTTGGAAATTCACCTCACCCTATGATGATTTCGCTTCAATCTTGATCTTAAGATTGATCACCAACCCACAAACAATACGTAATGACAATGAAAAACAAAGAAAGAAGAAGAAGAACAATAACAGCAAGAAAGAAAACGAGAGAGAAGATAAATATTTGGAGAAAAAATGTTACCCACAAACTGTGGGATTTTGAATCTATTGCACTTTCACTTGCTACCCGCAAACTGTGAATACAATTGTTGTGTTTACAATGCAAGGGATACTCCCTTTATATAGATTTAGATTTACAAAGGCCCAAAAACTTTAAAGCCCAAAATATCAAATCCAATCTAAATCATATAAAATCTAATCTAATTAAAACAGAATCCAATAAATCTAATCTAAGATGCATCTGTCGAAACAATTCGACACATGCTAGTTTCGACACACTATGAATTACAATTTAACACACCACCTAATTCATTGTGTCTAAACTATCTATATTCATCATCAATCTTAGCTTCTTGAATACTTCGACCTGAACTCCCTTCGTCATGATATCTGCAATCTGATTCTCAGTTCTGCAGTGTTCCAAGTTCATCTTCCCTTCTGCTACCTACTCTCGAAGATAATGGAACCTCATTTCGATGTGCTTGCTTCGACCATGAGCTATTGGGTTCTTCGCCAAATTGATAGCTGACATGTTGTCGATCTTCATGGTAATTGCTCCATGATTCTTCCTTGTAATCTCTTCGACCAAGTTCACCATCCAGGTTGCTTGGCATGCACAAAGAGAAGCAGCTATATATTCTGCTTCGCATGATGACAATGCCACTACTGGCTCCTTTCTCGAACTCTAATCAACTGGTGCACCACCTAACATAAACACATATCCAGCTATGGATTTTCTATCTTTTGCATCACTACACCAGCTAGAGTCTGTGTATCCCACTAACTTGCATTCTTTCCCTTTGTCAGCTGCAGGAAATAAAATGCCATAGTCGAGAGTCTGCCATCTACTATTTGAGCAAGAAATTCACCGACTGTGAGACTTGGTACACTATGTTTGAGAAAACTTGTTGTGCTCTGGCTTGGGCAGCCAAACGTCTTTGCCAGTATATGATTCATCACATTACTTGGTTAATCTCCGAAATGGATCCAATCAAGTATGTCTTTGAAAAACCTGCTCTCACGGGAAGGATAACCCGTTGGCAGATGTTGTTATCAGAATATGACATAGAGTACCATGCTCAAAAATCCGTCAAAGGAAGTATTTTAGCCGACCATTTGGCTCATCAACCGATTGATGATCAGGAATCAGTCGGATTTGACTTCCTAGACGAAGATGTTATGTATTTTAAAATGAAAGATTGCGATGAACCACTACCCAGTGAAGGGCCAGAACCAGGTTCCCAATGGGGATTAATTTTTGACGGAGCTGTCAATCATTATGGAAACGGAATTGGGTCAATCATCATAACACCTCAGTGTACCCATATTCCTTTCACTTCTATATTAACGTTCAAATGTACAAACAACGAGGCCGAATACGAAGCTTGTATCATAGGTCTTGAAGAAGCAATTGACTTGATAATTAAGAACTTGGATGTATATGGCGACTCAGCCCTGGTTATCAATCAGATCAAAGGAGATTGGAACACATACCAATCAAGACTGATTCCTTACAAAGACTATGCGAGAAGGTTGTTACCATTCTTCAACAGAATCGAGTTTCACCATATCCCTCATGAAGAGAATCACATGGCTGATGCATTGGCCACTCTCTCTTCCATGATTAGTGTAGGTCAATGGAATGACATACCTAAGATTGACATAATGCGCCTTGAGCGGCCCGCTTACATCTTCACAATTGAAGCAGTCATAGATGACAAACCTTGGTATCACGATATCAAATGCTTCCTTCAGAGACAAGAATACCCATCTGGGGCATCCAGAAAGGACAGAAAGACCCTCAGAAGATTGGCGAGCAGCTTCTTCTTAAGCGGTGAAACACTCTATAAGAGAAACTTTGACATGATCTTGCTCCGATGTGTAGACAGACCAGAAGCAAACATACTGATGAAAGAGATTCACGAAGGATCCTTTGGCACTCATGCCAATGGACACACGATGGCGAGTAAAATTCTAAGAGCAGGTTGACCATGGAATCTGATTGTTACAAGTACATGAGGAGGTGTCACAAGTATACTCAGACAAAATTCATGTACCACCAACACATCTCAAAGTTCTTTCTGCCCCATGGAATTTTTCCATTTGGGGAATCGACATGATTGGTATGATCGAAACCAAAGCTTTAAACGGACATCGGTTCATCCTAGTAGCCATTGACTACTTCACCAAGTGGGTCCAAGCAGCGTCATACGCCAATGTAACCCGACAATTGGTATTCCGATTTATCAAAAACAATATCATCTGCCGTTATGGTGTTCCAAGCCAGATCATTACTGATAATGGATCTAACTTGAATAACAAGATGATGAAGGAGTTGTGTGCTGAGTTGAAGATCGAACACCATAACTCATCGCCCTATTGACACAAGATGAACGGAGTGGTATAAGCAGCTAACAAGAACATCAAGAAGATCGTTCAAAAGATGGTTGTAACCTATAAAGATTGGCATGAGATGCTACCCTTTGCTCTTCACGGTTATCGCACATCTGTCCGCACTTCAACAGGGGCAACCCCTTTCTCTCTGGTATATGGCATGGAAGTAGTGCTCCCCATAGAGGTAGAGATCCCATCAATCTGGATATTGATAGAAGCTAAGCTAACAGAGGCTTAATGGTGTCAAAGTCGACACGACGAACTGAATCTGATCGAAGAAAAATGAATAACGGCTTTATGCCATGGTCAGTTGTATCAGCAAACAATGAAGAAGGCGTTTGACAAAAAGGTCTGACATCGAGTCTTCAGGAAAGGAGACCTCGTGCTCAAAAAGATACAATCGTTCCTCACTGATTCCCAAGGCAAATGGACTCCGAATTATGACGGCCCCTATGTGGTCAAGAAAGCTTTCTCAGGCAGCGCCTTGAGACTCGCAACCATGGATGGAGAGGAATTTTCCTACCCCACAAATGTTGACGTAGTCAAGAAATACTTTGCCTAAATAAAATTTAAAAAAACGTCTCGGTGGATTGAAAACCTGAAAGGACAATCCAGGCAAAAATTAGAGACATAATCAAAAATCATCCCGATGGATTGGAAATCTCAAAGTACAATCCAAGCAAAAATTAGGGATTAATGGCAAGTAACTACGTCCAGCAAAGGGGCAAATCCCCCAGCAACAGTTATGCCATCCATCAGGAAAACTCCAGTCAAGGTCATCTTCGACAGAAGCTCAGGATGTCCAGAATTCAAAGTTGGTAGAAGGATAACGGTCGTTATGTTTCAAAGTAGCCCTTTTTCCCTTAAATTACCATTTTCTAACTTTGTAAATACTCTAAGGAATCACGTGTTTGGCTGAGTTTCATCCTATCAATAAAATTTGAGCCTTAGTGCTTTTGTTTGCAATTCTTATTTGTTTTAACTTTACAGAACGACATTTTAACGTGGTTAACGATTCTTGAAATAAAACAAATTTGAAATTACTTGTCAAATTTTTCTGCTTTTAAAATAAAAATGGCAATTCTTTTGAATGTTGAACATCGAAAGAACATCGTTTGCTCCTCCAAAGGCGATTAAGCTTCAAAGTGCAGAATCAAAGTACTCCTTCTAAACCAGTACGCCTAAATGAAGGATCAACTGTATCAGATGTGATCTTCCCATCTAATACCCCCGACAGAGTTCTTGTCTCCTAAGCCCGACCAGCGTTTTTCCCTGCGGGAACTACTTTTTCCCAAGCAAGGAAGAATTGCTATTTTGAACCAGTGATACTTCTCATCCCCTGCAGTGGCCGAGTATCTAGTCATGTTCATCCACTAGTCTGTATGTCGTGTTAGTTTTGTCAGCATAAACATACATACATCATGCAGTACTGATTTGCATTCATATTCATATTGCATCACTATCACTCTAGTCAGTTTTATCCCCTAGTGGTAAAAGTCCTCATATCAATCGAGTTGTCAGTTCTTTCATTGTCAGGAAATGTTTTGTCTAAACCATCTCTCTTCCCCGGTTTATTTCTGAATTGGAGACGGTCCCTTACCACTTTGATAACTTGAACCTCTGAAAAGACCAGAAGACCTTCGATAAACGTCACTCTTCACCATTGAAGATGATATCTTCGCTTTCCCGAATTAAGGAAAATCCCCAGAGAAAGCCTCGCAACTAAAAACTCTCAGCAACACATTGATTTTTCTCTCCAAGAGAGTCAATGTTAATGAAGTCATCAGCACCTCAAAATTGGATTACATCACATGGCATTTCTCCGAGAAGATCTCGAGGAAGAGTATGATGTAATATCCGCAAGCTGAAAGCAGTCTCTCAAGAGACTCATTATCCCCAGCAGAGTCAACAAATGGCGTCTTCAACAAAGAAGTTTGTACAACTCTACAACTCTGACGAATGGGTTCCCCAGCAAGTCTGACATCAAAACTTTTTTCCTATAAATGGCATCTCCCCAGGAAAATTCAGCGAGAAGTTTGAGGAAAACCGCTATAAATAGTGTCCCTTGTCGAGAAAGTTTATTGACAAAAGAAACTGAGACCAGTTCCTTGGCTGAAAACCAAGATCGAGGGGAAGTTTATTTCAGAAACTGAGACCAGTTCCTTAGCTGAAAACCACGACCGAGGGGAAGTTTATTTCAGAAACTGAGACCAGTTCCTTGGCTGAAGACCGGGATCGAGGGGAAGTTTTACCCTTTTCTAAGTAATACTGCTTAGCAAAAGAAGATGGATGAGCAGGCCGCCATTCATAACCAAAATCAAAATTTTGGGTATTTCGATATTTAATCCTCTTGCACCCCGAATGCCTGAATATCTTAGCCATTCACACCTCCGGGTCCAAGAAGATTAAATAGGGGCATCTGTCATACTCAAAATTTTGACCACCATGATTTCCCATCATTGTGAAAATCATCATCACAATATGGATTGACCATCATGCCTCATCAATCTCCTTGAAAATGGTTGAGCATTCACTACAATCAAAGATTAGGGTTTTGGGCCCTCTTAGAGCACTTAGACACAGGATCTATCAAGAAATTACATGATCTTCAACATGTCTAGTCTCTCAAACACCCACAAAGGATCAAGAGGACTCCCACATCAAGAATTAAGCACAAGGTTGCAACATTCCAAGTGGATCAAGCCTCAAGATCGCCTGTGTCACCAAATTAGGGTTTTGGTCGCGTGAGGCCTCCAGATGAAAATTTACAGCTAGGCATGAGTCAATGCTTTAAAATATAACCCAAGATACTCTAAGAGACCTCATGGACCCAATCATCATGTCAATTTAACCCCAGGGGATGCATTTACCAAAAATCAGGAATTTGGGTTCTTTGACCTAATTCACCCCTAAGTTGACTTTTGGGACAAAACATGAGCCAAGGCCACAAGACATGATTTGAGGGCCTCCAATATACTACATTGGCCCATTTGCAACAATGGATTGACCTAGGAAGCTTGATTCACAAGTTTCAATTTCATCAGGACCACAATTTGGGTTTCGAGGAAAAGAGTCAACTGTGCCTTTGACTTTTGACCAAGACATGCTCCCAAACCTTGGGACATGATTTAATACACCCTATAACACCTATGTAATCATTCCATTAGATTTTATTTAGGTCAAGGACTTGATTTCACAAAGGATCGCACAATTTGGATTTCATCCGATAAAAAGTCAACTGTACAAAAATCCAAAAGTTTGACTTTTTGGATTTTTTTGTCAACCAAGGTTCCTTAACCCTAAAACAATGTTAATATGTGATTTGAATCATCATTCATCAAGAAAAACCAAAGAAAATGAGTTAACTTGAAAAAGGGGTAACCATAAAAAACTTAGAATTTTTCTAAGTTATGGAACAAAGAGGCTAGGGTACCAACTTCAAAGGACCGTAACTTGAGATCCAAGCAACCATTTTGGATGGTCCAAAGCTGGAATTGTAGCTCTCATTACATACTTCAAAAGTGTCAACTACATATCATTCCAATTCTTCATGGATTTTTAGTTATGGAGTGATCAAAATGGATGAAAACATGAAAATAACATTTTTCCAACACTTTGTGAAATTTTCACTAAGTCAAAATCTGCCTTACTTTTTCCAAAATGTAGGGACATTTTTCACCTTGATCCAAGTCAAACCAGGTCTCGGGGTGAACATCAGATTTAAAGTATGCCATAAGGGCTTTCCAACAAGTACCAGGTCATCTCCAAATTCAATTTGAGCAAGGAGATACATCCCTTGAAACATGGCATCATGAACTGGTTTTACAAGGCAAAATTGTGCACATTTTCTCGATTTGTCCAAATCTGATAACTCTAAGCCTTGTCATCAATTGGACACATCTGAGGATCAAATCCAAGGGGGATGATCTGATCTCCAAGCCTCCCAAGTCCAAGAATCTACAGGTAGCCATGTCAAACCTAAAAAGGCTAAAAAGTGCCAAGACTCCAATTTTGTTTCCAAACCTTTAATGGATGCACCAAGGTGGCATGAACTGAGCCTATTCAAACTGAACTCAGTCAAGACTTATCTCTGAACCAAAGCTACAAAGCCTGTGCCCTAATCTCAAGTCAATGGCCAGAGGAGACTTGAGATTCCTTTAGCATAACATTGGCCAAAGGCCTGCTGTAGTTGCCATTCACTATTGCTTGCAAAACAAACTTGCTCTACTATAAATAGAGCTCATTTGTGCTCAGTTTGAGTACACAAAAGCACTACAACACTTGCTTTCCTCAAAATCCCTTTCTCTAGGCCAAAATGCCTTCTTTTGCAAGGTACCTCTGAGTTTTGGAGTTAGAGAGCAATTCCATCACAGCTCATGATCCAAACACCTTTAATATGTTGTATCTAAGCTGTTCAAACATTAACATGTGACCTGTAACACCAAAATCACAAAGTCCACTTCCAAAACCTCAAAATTGGACTTTTTTATATTTTTCAAGCCATGTCTTGATTCAGTCACTTTCAAAATCAGATAAGACCCCAAACACACTTTAAATATCATCCTTGAACTGTCTCAATTGGTTCCCCTCATCTGGAACACCATTTGAGAGAGTTGCCATATTGGTCACTTTTGCCCCTTTTGCAAGAAAGAGCTCAAACTTGTTCCTGAGGATTCCACCTGGATCTAACCATTCTAAAAGCTTCTAAGGGATCAATTGAGAGTGTCCAAAGCATTAATTTACTTCTGGCACAAGGAACTTGGCAGATAGCCCAAAAAGCTCCAAGAGGTAAGTGCATTATCACTTGAACTTTCTAAGTTATGCATTGCTTTGAAGTCTACTGATCATAAACATCTCATACATGTTGTATATGTTGTGTTTGAACCAATTCATCATGTAATTCTTTCCTATACCATGAGGTATCATAGAAAATGCAAATATAGGCCTATTTCAAAACCACTATCGGGTTTTAAAATAGGGACCTCATATGAAAAAACCAAGACCACCATTGGATTCCTTGGGAAATTCTAGGCCAGATGCATATAAATTTTGTCCTAATGCATGCAGAAATGAGAAAGTTAGAGGCTCAACGTAAATGGCCCAAAAGCTGGTCTTGCCTTGCCTTGCCTTGCCCAGGCCTAAAACAAGGAACCCCTTATATATTTATGGGGTGGTTTTGATACACGGATGTATCACTACCCCAGTGGTTGCACGCTCATGTGCTTGGCTTGGAGGTCTGGGGTTTGAATCCCCCTCTCCCCGACCCTTTTTTATCACTTTTTTCCATTTTTTATATTTTTCATGTTATTTTCTTAAATGATTTGAAAAATTAATTTCTCTCTCAATTTTAATTATTTTTTATTGGTTCTTATTGCAAAATATCAAAAAAATGTTAAAATATTTTATTCCACACAAAAATCAAATTCATATTATTTATTTAATATAGTTGATGTTTTTGTAAATAAATTAATTTTTTATTGTTTTTAAACATTTTAAAAGTGAAGTTTTATCTTGAAAATCAAAATCAAATGAGTTCTAAATCATCTTGTGATTAAAACCTCATTTTTCAAACCTCAAACAAAAATCACAAGTAGTTTATTTAAACTTATTTGGTATTTTTATCATTTTTATTAATTTTGTTTAAAGAATTACTTTTAAAAGAAAATGAAATTAGGGTTTCTTTGATTTTTGATCCTTATCAAACATTTCAAAACATCTTTTGGGCCTCTAATAGAGTGTAAGACCCAATCCTTTGTAAATACAAAGATAATTTTGGGCTTCAGTCATTGTATAAGTCCCTCTACAATTTTCAGAACGACGGTGCAATCACTGTCTTTCTCTGGGCCTCCCCTCGTGATGTAAGTCCCATCTTTCTTTTTTAAACATCTTTTGGGCCTCTAATAGAGTGCAATACCCAATCGTTGTTGAAAATAAACCATTTTGGGCCTCAGTCATTGTATAAGTCCCGATCCGATTTCAAAAACCACGGCGCGGTCGTCGCCTTTTAAAACAAAATCATCTGGGTCTCCCCTCGTGTTGTAAGTCCCATCTTTCTTTTTCAAAACATCTTTTGGGCCTCTGATAGAGTGTAAGACCCAAAACCTTTTTGACCAAAATAATTTTGGGCCTCAGCCATTGTATAAGTCCCGGTACGATCTTTAAAACAACGGTGCGATCACTGTTAAACCTTGGGCCTCTCTTGGAGTATAAGCCCCAACAATCTTTTCAAAACAACTTCTCTTTTGATTTAGGTTCAAATATATAGTTGTTATCAAAACTTTCTTTAATTTCTCTGAACAACTAACCATACAGCATGGAAGCTTGCTCACCTGTAAGTTTTATCAGCTTTCATTTACATGCTTTAATATCTATAACTGTATTGTGGGAAGCTGCTCCTCTGTAAGTCCTTCTTTCATACCCTTTTAAATACTTGTCACATATCAACTATATATATACTAGTATAGTTATTTAGAGTTTTCCCCGACAACTAGGTCTAGAACTAGGTAAATCCAGTTGGTCACTCTTAAATACAGTCAAAACTAGATCCCCATAGGATTTCCAGATACAGTCTTGCCTTCTCTTGGGCTTAAACAATATGGAACAAAGGGAAAGGCAGTATTCTCGGTGAACCTTTTCTCAGACTGTCACTATTCTCGGTGAACCCATCTTAGGCTTGGTATAAATATTTTCCCTAGCAAAAGTCAGCCTCCTCTTAGGCTTTGTATAATAATTTCTCCATCTTGTTCAGCCACAATCCTGGGCTTTGTACAGGACAGATGAAAGCACTCTCTTGTTGAGTCAAACCCTTTTAGCCTCAATCTTGGGCTTTGTACAAGACATAAATCTTCATAACCTTCTCTTAAGCTTGGGACAAATATATTCCCCAACGGAGTCAATTCCTCTCAGTTTACTTTTAGGCTTTGAGAAATAATACCCTAAGCAAAGTCAAACTCATTTCATCCACTATCTTGGGCTTTGTACGAGATACCTAAAATATCCTTAACCGAGTCAGTAAAGTCTCTGTTTAGCCTTAATCTTGGGCTTTGTACAAGACAGATAAAGATTTCTTTCCCGCAGAGTCAGTTCCTTTTAGCCTCAATCTTGGGCTTTGTACAAGACAGATAGAACATTTTCCCCGGAAAAGTAAAACTTTTAGCCTCCTTTTAGGCTTTGTATAAAGATATCCCCAAAGAGCTAGTCTCTTTTAGCCTCAATCTTGGGCGTTTTACAAGTCAGATAAACACTCTCTTGGTGAGTCGGTCATTCCCAGCCTCCTCTTAGGCTTTGTATAAGGACTTCCCTAGTGGAGTCAATCAACCTCTTAGCTTCAACCTTGGGCTTTGATCAAGGCACACAAAAAATAACATCCCCTCAGAGGAAATCAAAATCCCTCTGTAGGAAGTCATTTCTCTGTTTATCACTCATCAAAACAGGCATTCAAGACAAACCCTAACCCCAGATAACTGCTGTAAGAGGCACACTTGTTGATTAAAATATCCAAGCTGTTGTCCATCTTTTATCCTTGTAAACCCTTTCTTTCATCTAATTGCTGTAAGCGGCAAACCTCTGGATTATTTACATCCACGCCACTGTCCCTCACTAAGTATGAGAAATTCCTAAGAAAAAATGGCATTGCTCTACATTGAGTTAAAGTTTTCTCCTTCAGGACAATGAAGGAAATTATGGCATTGCTGGATTCTCATATCCCAGTTAAAGTAATCCTCCTTTATAAACAGTCACCCAACAGTTGTGATAAACAGACCAAATGTCTCCCTTTAGAGATGAAAATTTCTCTCTCAGTCAAACCTTTTAGCTTCAATCTTGGGTTTTGAACAAGACACAAATAAACCTTTTAGCTTCAATCTTGGGTTTTGAACAAGACACCAAAATATCTTTTTCCTCCCTTAGAATAGAAGGAACTACGATTGCTCTGATTTCCCTGTTTCGTTTAAACGGGTATACGTAGGCATAAGATTGTGAAATCTTAGCGAGCATACTAATCAAAAACTCTAGGTCCAGTACCTTCATATCAATCAAAACTTAGGTCCAGTACCTTACCAAAAACATCGAAAAAACCCGAACATCAACAAAAACTCACTCTCTCTCTCTCTCATACTTTCCCAAGAAACTTTCCCAACCCATTAGAGGATAAACACCATCAAGTACAAAGTAAAACCTAAAGCTAACATCCCATGGATAACCACATATAAGATGGGTAACTGACAACTCCTCATTGTATAACCTGACCCCGAACTCCCCAATCTCTTTAAGCATTTGTTTAGTTAAACATCCGCATGCAAGGTTAGTTTTAGATAGCTTCCCTTTCCCTTCCAGCTTCATGGAATAAATAAGAAATCAGAAAGTAGCAACCCCCTCCTCTTCATTGAGGAGAAAACCCAAATTTCGCGATAAGGTGGTCGCGTCACCGACAAAAATCGCGCGCTACAACAGAGTCTTAATCTCTTTTTCTTCAGTTAACACTGTCACTCAATTAATATATTGAATCCTTATTCTCTTGGTTTCGACACCATCCCCTATGTTTGGTCTCCAGTAGGGTCGCTAACCCTCTGATCTCCTGCACAGTCACTATGTTCTCTTTTTTCTCTCGGTTTCAACACCAACCCCTTTGCTTACTCCTCAGTAGAGTCGTTATTATTATTTTGCTCCTTTATCTTCTTGGTTTCGACCCCATTCTTTCATTTCATCCTCAGCACAGTTACTACTTTTCCTTTGCCCTTCTTTCTTGGTTCTGACATCAATTCTTTTGAATCCCCAGCGGAGTTTTCTCTCCTTTTTTGCTCTTGGTTTTGACACCAGTTTCTTTTTCCTTTCTTTGTTCCCCGAACTACGTAGGCTCTGAATTCCTCATTGCACTATGAGGATACGTAGACATGAGATTGCAAAATCTTGGCGAGCCACCTTATTCCATTCTTCTTCTCTTCCCTGGTTCCATGAACTACAGAGATCTAATTTCCTCACTGCACAATGAGGGTACGTAGGCACGAGGGCCCTAATCCTTCGCGAGCACTTTATTTCTTTTTCTTTTTCCTCTCTCTCCTCTTTTCTTTTGACTAGAAGCCTTTAGATATATAACTTATCCAAGCCTAGAAGCAAGCCAAATGGTTCCCGTCAAGTACGACGAATGCGTAAGGTGTTAGTACCTTTCTTTCCCATAACTGACCCCCTTACCCGTTTCTCTTCCCTTGGGTTTTATCGATATTTTCCCTCCTCTGGGACTAAATAATGTTTGGTGGTGACTCTGTTGTATCTGCGAGTGTGCGATTCACTCGGGTATAATCCCGCTAGCTTCAGCTGGAGACTCTACTGGGGAGTCCTTGCTCTTGCAAGTTAGAGCATAACATTGTTTTGTTTGTCTCCTAGCTAGCTGGGACTCCCCAGCTTCAGCTGGCGACTCTGCTGGGGAGTCCTTGCTCTTGCAAGTTAGAGTCTCGCCTTGTTTTGTTTGTCACCTGGCTAGCTGGGACTCCCCAGCTTCAGCTGGCTACTCTACTGGGGAGTCTTTGCTCTTGCAAGTTAGAGTCTCGCCTTGTTTTTGTTTGTCTCCTAGCTAGCTGGGACTCCCCAACTTCAGTTGGCGACTCTGCTGGGGAGTCAATGCTCTTGCATGTTGGGGTCTCGCCTAGTTTTGTTTGCTTTTCTTGCTTGTTTGGGTGTTTTTCTTTACGCTTTACTCGCTTTATTTACCGCTTTTTTTTACTGCTTTGTGTAACACCCTAAAATTAGTAGAATATTTATTTAATTACTTATTATAAATATTCGTATTTTTGGTGAATTTTTTGGGGATTATTGTGATGTCTGATGATTTATGTTGTGGGGTATTGACGATGTTAAGGGTGTGTTAATTTATGTTAGAAGTATATGATTTATTAAGGATTATTCGATAATAATGATCATAGAATAATGTGGCAATGCTATTTAAATTATTATTATTATTTTAAAATAAAACGAAGGGCTAAGTGGTAATTGTGCGAGAATTATTGAGGACAATGATGGAAAAGAGTATTAGGGGTCCTAGGGTTAACTTGGACAAATGGAAGTAGAGAGAGTGAGAAGTCATTCTGGATACGAACAAATTTTGGGAAACCGCTCTGAAGAAAGGTGAAGAAGGCTAGGGTTCAGAGAGGCTTCAGAAGAACTCAGAGAGGAGATTTCGGATGCAATTTACTAAGGTATGGGGAGAATCTTTTATCATTATATTTGATATAAGAGTAGAAACATGTAGGTATTTGAGTTCTGGGTAGATTAGACGAGTTTATGTCGGAAATTGAGGTTTTTGGGATGTATTAGATGTTAGAGATAAAACCCTCTATGATGTGTTGTTGTTGTTGTGGTGTTGTTGTTGTGGTGAATTGTGAATAATGAGACTGTTTTGATGCCGAAATCGTAAGCCTTGAGGGTCTGAGATAGTGCAGAATTGCAACTGAGAAGTTGCAGGTTCGCAAGGATTCGCCGGGCGAAGCATTTTCGCCTTATCCTCTCCAGGAGAATGAGGAAGAAGAGGGAAGGTGGAAAAAGGGGCGTTTCTGGATTTTATATGAGGGAGATGTTTCGTCCCAGCTTCGTCGGGCGATCACCCAAACGAGCCAGTGGCTTCGCCGGGCAAAAGAGAAGCAAAGCGAAAGGGGGGACTATGAGCTGGATTTTGTAGGGGGAGGTGCTTCGCCCCTACTTCGTCGGGCGAAACCCAGGCGAGCGCGCTGCTACGTTGGGCGAGCTCCAGGCGAGCAGGATCACTGTTTTTGTTTATTTTGATTTTCTTTTCTTGTGCTTTGGGCTGCCTTGTTCCTTGTTGTTCGCAGGCCTTGGGTAATTGATGTGTTGTGTTGTGATGAGTAAATTGTGATAAAGTGAGATGTATTCTGATGATGTTTTGACGTATATGATGATGTGTGACCTCAATGACTTTCGATGCATGACGATGATGAGATAACATGATGTTTAATTTTATGAATGATGATGCAATGTGACGATTTTATGACGATGACGATTATGACGTTTGCATCATGCATTCATTGCATCCTAGGACTCCGGTCTAGTGACAGTTTTAGAACTTAGGTCCAGTGGTGGCTTCAACCCCATTATGCGGATTTGAGTGTATGACGTTGCTCCGGTTCTTGTGTAGAATCGATCCTATTGGTAGGGATCTTTGGAGGGTGATGGCCCAGTCTCCATCAAATATGACGATTTGGTACCACATGCATGAGTCTTGTTGTGTATTTCATATTATGTGTCATTACATGATTGTGAATGAATGATGTTGATGACATGATTTCCATGATATATGACAATGATGATGATGTATAATGACGGTGTTGTTTTGTTTTTATGCATGCTACCTTATTATTTCTTATCTTATATCTTGTATAATGCTTTATGATTACTCACCCTACCTGTTTGAATGTTGCCTCAACGTGGGTAACGTGCAGGTGATCGGGACTAGCTTTTGGTGCATGAAGAGTTTACTTGAAGTACCTTTGGTTATTTTGGTTGATGTAAAGGGTCTTGCTCTAATATGTAACATCAGGTCGGGACATTTGAGTCGAACCATAGTGTTTTTTTGTTTGATGATTATTATGATAATTTGAAGTTGTCTTAACACTTTTGAGTTATAAACTATGATGACGTTTTTTTGGAGTTTTTCCGCTGCGAGATAATTGGTTTTAATTTTGATGTTATAACCCGTGTTACGAAGCAGGATGTTAATTTTGATGTTTTATGACGAAATGTGACGCCTTTTTGGTACTTTAATCTGATAATTGTTGTTATTTTATACGTGAATGTTCATTGGTTAGAAGGGTGTTACACTTTGACTATTCATATGATGTATATTCTGGATATCTGCTATATTCTCTATTGTTGTTGAGATCGATTTCTACTTGAGAGATAAGCCCAATACCCAGGCTCGAGTGTACACACAGAATTAGAGTGGAGAGTAGTGTGGCTTGCGTGGCGTATGGCCATGTTTAGTTGACATGAAATCCACATTCAGACGCGGTTTTCTTTGGAGATGTCCTATCTTGCGTATCTGGTGCAGACGATAGGGTGTTGACTTAGAGAACTTATGACTCTGGAGACCGATCATTGGAAATCATTGGAGGGCTCCTTGAGGGGTAATAATGCCGAACCAGAAATGGTGGACATATTATTACTTTTCGACCTGAGAGACTGAGAAGTTGAGGACCATTAAGAACCCTTGTTCAGGACTAGATCACACCTGTGAGAGGGATATTGGGCTTTTTCAGGAAACCAAGACTCTTCATACCTTTGTTCTCTCACGCACGTCAGATCTTTGCACCGACATAGAGTTACATGTGCAGACTATCCAGAAAATGTTGCATCTCTAACCTACATTTTTGCATATTGTTATTGCATCATCATGTATGCCGAGCTTTGGAACCTGAGTTATTGTATCATCATATGTATGTTGAATTTTTGCATCATCTAACCTTTTGCAAATATATTTGCATTGCATACATCCAAACTAGAAAAAGCTCACTTTCTTCCCTTCATCAGCCCAAAGGCAACGGTTCTCTGACGCTGAAAGCCAAAGAATCATGGAACAGGTTGGGTATAAGAACACAATGTGCAAGAAAGGCAAGGTTGACATGGTCGTGGAAGTACTTATGGATAGTTTGACAATGAACTTCTCAGATTCGGCTGTGGTGTATGAGCAAACCCATACCTACCAAAAGGTGGATAAGATCATGAATGCAAATGCAAGCAATCTTCTGTTTCACCCCTTGTCTAATCAGAAGACTACTAAAGGCAATCAAAAACAAAAGCATAAGCAAATCAGCAAAGAGAGCAACAATCAAGGGAGGAGACGTCCCCGCCTTAATCTAATTCCCGTAACTTACACGCATCTACTGCCTGTTCTGATTCATGTTGGGACAATTGTTCCTAAAGAGATCGAGCAAGCCAAGTTTCCTTATCATCCTAAGCATGATCCCAATGCCACATGTGAATACCATGTTGGGTATGTGGGGCATTCTATAGAAGCCTGTGTCATTTTCAAGAACAAAGTTCAAGAACTCCTCTATCAGAAATTGTTATGCTTTACAGAGAAGCCTTGCCAGAATTCTGCACCTGTGATTACTAAAACATCTGATAGGGCAAAGAATAGAGTTCCTCATACTCATGTGTTGATTCCTCTAGCTGGTCAACCCATTGAGCAATACCCCTGCCAAGGTTTTCAGTCTGCTAATTCTAGAATGCCTTTTGCCAATCATGGGGCACCCTCTGCGGTTGCACCTCCACTTATTTATTCTGGGGCACCCTACGTTCCATATGTGACCCAATTTGGTCAGACTGTTAGTCCGACTGTTAATCCTGGATTGATGCGCCATGCTCAAGTGTTCCCACAATATACTACTCATCATATTCGTCATCAACCACCTCTGGCTCCTACGTCGTACTTTTCATTCTTGCATGTTGCTGCAACCCAATATCAACAACCTCCTTAGACTCATAATCAGCAAGCCCAAGGCCGAGAGCGTCAAAACCAGCACAAACCCAAGAACAATCTAGAATGAAGGAATGCTCCTTTAGATCCGATTCCCGTGACATTCGGTCAACTTCTCCCATGTCTGGTTCAGAACTCGTTGGTGGTTCCCAAAGCTCTGAAGCCTCTACCAAAACCATTCCCACTTGGGTATGATCCCAATGTGCAATGTGGATATCATGCTGGGTCGGTTGGGCATTCGACTGAGGATTACAACGCTTTCAAAGCTAAAGTCCAACAGTTGATTGACAAGAACCACTTAACTGTTCAACACGAGAAACTGTGGGTGAACGGAAATCCCTTGTTCGTGTAGATGCCAAGATTGTAAAAGCATCCCTTGAAATAATTAATCAAGCTTGAGAGCGCTTCCTCAACATCGGCAATCATTATGTTATTCTGTCATTTCCATGTTGTAATCTTTTTGTTATCAAGCATTGTTCACTTGTAAAACTTGTTTGTTTTCGGATGATGATAATAATTAAATGAATATGCATGTTTTGAATAATTTTTTCATGTTCTCTCATACTTTTTATTTGTATCACACATTTGATCAAGCAAAATCAAAAGTGAATGATGAAATCAAAGACATGAGATCATTGTTTGTATGCTTTGAATAAAACCCTGCTTATGATGTAAGGCATTGGTTCTATTCCCAAACACCGGAGATATAAGGAAGATAATCCCTAGTCAACCCCTTTGGGCCTTGAAGTAGAAGTTTCTTTCTATACACATAAAAACCTCAATCGTAACCAGGGGCATGGTAGTTTTCAGTTAGTTTGACTATGCGTTCAAATTTCAAAAAGAGGAGTAGCCCATCTGTGGATCAACCACATCCTATCCCTCGCAAGAGGACGAAAAATCACAAATCCTCATTGGTTGTCCCTCACCGACCAAAGGACTGAGGCAGTCACAACTCACCCTTACAAATTAAACAAACAAATGTCGCACGATTTTGTTCAAAAATAAAAAATAAAATCCAAATCAAAAAAGCAAAAGCAAAAGCAAAAAAAAAAAAGCAGGCTAAGTCAAAAACAAATGACTTATGCAAAAATTAGGGCATCCCGGTAGACTGCAAAGTCAAAATAATTAGTCTACGCAAAAATTAGGGAAAACAAAAAGAACAAAACAAAAAATCAAAAGAGAAAAATCCTCAATAAGAACAAGTTCCCATGATCACATGAGACAAATACAAAAGGTGAGTGTTTGCCGCTCCAAAACCCTCGTCAGTTCCTCTACCAACACTTCTATCATTCAAGGCCCTTTTTGAAAGGTGAACGCTTGTGTCAAACTAGCTGAGCGTAGGACTGGAGAACATCAAGGAGAATGGGTGGGTTAAAATAAATTTTGAGCCTTATAACCTTTCTTTTTTAAACCGTGAACAAGGTCACGTTAAAACCCTCAAAAGACCTAACTAATGCAGGGTTTATTTTGAAAGCATACTATAGTAAAATCATGTCGAAACTGACTCCTGAAGGTTTGCTTATCATTTGTGCTGGTATTGACATGACATGCTAAATGGTGATTCATTCACTATATGCCATAATCTTAGTGAACATACTTGGATTTCAAAACTGACATATGCATGGCATTAACATTATCATTTACAAGACAAGCACTTTTACCTGCGAACAAGCACTTGACATCAAGAAAGTTTCCACAATGGAAAGTTTGGTCATCTTAAGGAGCAAAACCCTTGAAAAGGCCGTTGAACAAAAGGGTAAGTCGCTCTAAGATTCGGTCAATCTGGGGTAATCATGTCGAGATTCGATAAATCTCAAAGATCAGTTGGTCAGAGGCATTCCTCCAAAGATCGATCAGCCAGGGGCAAAATCACTTTGAGGTTCGTACTGGGGTAAGCATATCAAGAGCACAAGAAGTCATCCTCTCCAATATACAGTTAATCAGGAGCACACTGTTCCAAAACACTAGGGGTAAGTTAAACTTGTGACTGGGGAAATCCATGAAGATACCCAACAGACTGGGGTAGAGACAGGCCACCAAGGTATAAGTTATCTCCTTATTTTGAGGCTAGAGCGCTGGTGCATCAACAACTACTGATTTTGGAGTAGGTGTCGGGGAATCACGTCTTTATGTCTTATACCCTAACCTTAACTCTTCCGCCTCCCACAACAAAAGCACTTGATAGATTCTCAAGAACTGTTGCACAGACTAGTCTCATGCATTAATCACATCGCTTCACTCATGCATATCGTTCATCTGGCATAGCATGAAGCCTTGACATAAGCCCAATCATACTTGACATCTCCTCAAAACACAATCACTGACATTCTGCATATAGTAATCATCATCGCATAACATTGCATCCTCAATGCGTAGCATAGCCATCAAGTTGAAGCATTACGCCATACAGGTTCAAACATGCATCCCAATCAAAATCCAGTTCTCGTCTGGTAGTCAGTTCCTGTCTGACTTGTCTCTTTAAAATCTAGTTCTCGTCTGGTAGTCAGTTCTCGCCTAATTTATCCTTTTAACAGCCCAGTTCTCGTCTGGTAGTCAACTCTCATCTGATTTGTCTCTGCCAAGCCCAGTTCTCGTCTGGTAGTCAGTTCTCGTCTGACCAATCTTTAAAAAATCCAGTAAGTTCCTATCTGATCTATCCTTGTAAAATCGGTTTCCCGTCTGGCTTATCTTTGCAAAGTCCGGTTCTAGTCTGGAAAGCTTTTTCAAAGTCCAGTTCTCATCTAGAAAACTTTTTCAAAGTCCAATTATTGTCTGACACACTTTTTCAAAGTCTAGTTCTCGTCTGGCTAACGTTTTCAAAAGTCCCTTCCTTTCCTTTGGTTTATCCAAAGTCCTTTCCTTGATCTCGGGTCCGTCCAGAACCTACCAACTTACGACATTGTACTATACCCTGCACCGCTGCATAACATGATATCAAGCATCGTGTAAGATCACACATATATAGCATATGCATCAAGCATACTCCCTGTTAACGGATTCATCTCCCCAACAGATATTAAGGCAAATTCTACCTATTCAAACCCTCAAAATTCTCCTTTTGTCGCCGCCGAACATATTTTTGAGCTACTCTTTTATTTAATCCCCTTCCACCTCGAATCATTGAAAAGCTGGCACAATTCGAAAATTCAGGTCCAAGAGGATTAAATAGGGGTAGCTGTCGTAACCCGAAATTTGACATCCCTTTTTTTCCTTTTGCATAAGCATGTGCATTCGCATTGCTGGCATACGCACTAGCACATTTTTCTTTATGATTTTGTTGCAGGAATATTTAGGTTTTCCAAGCCCGGTTGATCACATCCTCACAAAGTCACCACATCATCAACACAAGCACAAAATAAGGGTTTCTATGCATATCCATCAATGCAAAAGGTCAGAAATCGAAACCGTAGCCAAAGCACCTTTTTTTTCAAGCAAATTGGGCACTTTTTAGCTTGGTTAATCGATTAACACTTTGCAGTTCAAAAAGTGTTAATCGATTAACCCTTGGAGAATTTGCAGATTCTACTGCTTTTTCATGACAACAACTTTTCCCCCACATTTTTAGGGTTCCAATTGGTTCTAGCTTTGTGTGGAACATTCTAGACATCTCTAGACAATTCAAGATATTTCAAGACCGTTCAATACATTTGCTACCATGCAATATTTCCAATCATGACCACCATGCACCCTTACTTCCAAGCATGAGAACCATTGATTTAAACTTGCATTGGGATTGCTCCACTGAGTTAACTAACTAACTAATCGAGTCAACCGCTGACTCGGTGAGTCAAGTGTAACTAACTCCCAAGCTAGCTCCAAAGCACACTCCAAAGCACATTCCAACCCTAGCCTACTCCAAAGTTTGCCTCTATATAAAGGAACCCTCACTATTTCACAAGGGACCTTCAACCATTTCAATCATTTCTCACTCTCTTCACTCTCAATTCTCTCATTTCTCTCTACATTTTCTGCAAGTTTTACACATTCGTCTTTATCTTCTTCCCCAAACCACACTAGAGCTCAATTCCACCATTGAAGAGTAGCAAATTTCACATTGAAATTGCTTCCTCTTGAGCTTAAACCTCCATCATATTGAATTTCTCCTTGGATCTCTGCAATTACAACAACTTCTATTTACAATTCAAGTGATTACTCCAATCGTTTCGGTGCAAATTTAATTTCGGAGTTTGTATCGCATTTTTTATTAGTTTCGCTACGATTTAAGCACAAGCTCTGAATTCTCTAGTTTTCTTGGCTTCTTCTCTCTACATTTCACTCACAATAATCACTAAGCCAATTCTCTAGCTTGTAGGTTGGTAACTCTTGCTCAATCTACAGTTTCGATCACTTGCGCGTTTACGATGTAGTTTCGATAGCTTTTCAGTTTAATTAATCATGTGATTGTTAGATCTTTGATCTTCATGTTTAATGCTTTCAATTGATGTTTAATTTCTTCTTTTTAATGTCATTTTCGTGCACAAACGCAAACCATAACATGAGAGTGATTGGATAAGGATTAAGTGGCTGGAAGTGATTGTGAAAACTGATTTTTTTGCCACTGCTTCAGTGTTAATCGATTAATATTTTGCAGTGCAAAAAGTGTTAATAGATTAACACTGTTTTTTTTCTGTTTTTCTGCTATTTTTCAAGGGTTAATCGATTAACCACTTTGCAACTACAAATGGTTAATCGATTAACACTAGACCAGAATGCCATATTTGCCTACTTTGCAAGCTTGTTTGATCTCGTTTCCTCATTTAACTTCCATGGCTTGATATGCTTGATACTTGTGGATGTTTTATGAGTTGTTTAACCTCTGTTTGAAGCATGCTTGCGAACTTTCGATGAACGATTTATCAATTAAGTAATTTTTTGCATTTTTGACATTGCATCATTCATGATCATTCTTGACAATCTTTTGCTAACTTGATTACATGATTTGTGTTGATGTTTGGTACTATTTTCCATGCTATTTGCATTGAGTTTGTTCCTTCTTAAGAAAATTCAATCTTGTACAATCATTAATTCGCACGTTTCTTTGACAATCTTTCGACTCGTGAAAGATTGTTGGCTTGCTCATTCCCTTTGATCGATTGACCAACACTATGTTTCGATTAGTTGATTCTCCCTTTCTCCCCTCTTTAGGATCCTTTAGAGTCTTGTTCTATTGAGTCCCTGCCGAGTCGGAGATTCGCAAGACGCATTGGAGCACTGTACAAATTGGTGTTGTTATGTTATCCGTTTCAATTTCCGCACTATACTTTGAGCGCTAGAGAAAGAATGAGGGTGGAGTTTATCATACCCTCATTCTGATTATTTATGGTAAGGGCGTTTGGTCCTCCCACCGAGAATAGTCACCTCTATCCTCAAGCTATAATGTTTCTCAATCCCTAGTCAAGTCGATCCCGGGTCTCTCTCACTCTTGCACCTTTCAATCTCTCCTTGATCAATCACCATTCTTTTGGTTAAATATCATTGTCTCTTGGGTTAACAACCATTTCTTGCCTCCATATCCTTTTCTTGGTGTCTAACATTGCTTATTGATTCCCCAGAAGCGTCTCATTTGGTTTCCTTGATTAAACACAATCTTTCTGTTAAACGTTGAAACCCTGGCAGAGTTCGTAACCTTCTCTTGGTTCCTCTCCCTTTGGTTGTTTAACCACTACTTGTCAGCTAAAACACCAATTTTCACCCATTTCTCAGTTAACCACAGTCTATCTGTTAACATACTGAGGTCCTCTTGGGTTAATCACCGTTTCTTGGTTAATCACCCATTCTTTTTGGTTAACCACTGCATGTCAGTTAAAACACCATTTTGCACTTCTTCTCAGTTAACCACAGTCTTCCTGTTAACATACTGAGCTCCTTTTGAGTTAATCACCTTTTCTTGGTTAATCACTCATTCTTTTTGGTTAATCACAGTCCGTCTTTGTTTTCTCTCATTCTTTTTCTCTTGTTTTTTACACCACTTTCTTTTTCCAGTCTTTGCTCCCCGAACTATGTAGGCTCTGAATTCCTCATTGCACTATGAGGATATGTAGGCACGAGATTGCAAAATCTTGGCAAGCCAACTTCTTCCATTCTTCTTCTCTTCCCTGGTTCCATGAACTACAGAGCTCTGATTTCCTCATTGCATTATGAGGGTACGTAGGCACGAGGACCCTAATCCTCCGCGGGCACTTTCTTTCTTTTTCCTTTTCCTCTCTCTCCTCTTTTCTTTTAGCTAGAAGCCTTTAGATAGATAACTCATCCAAGCCTAGAAGCAAGCGAAATGGTTTCTGTCGAGTACGACGGATGCGTAAGGTGCTAGTACCTTCCTTTCGCATAACCTACCCCCTTACTCGTTTCACTTCCCTTGGGTTTTATCGATATTTTCTCTGTCCTCTTGGACCAAATAAAGTTCGGTGCCGATTCTGTTGTATCTTTGAGTGTGCGATTCACTCGGGTATAATCCCGCTAGCTTCACCGGCGACTGAATAGTCCCTCTAGACTGCCCATCTCTCTACGGATGATAAGCAAAACTCAACTTCAAACTAGTACCCAAAGCTTCCTGCAAGCTCTTCCAAAATCTGGAAGTAAACCTTGGGTCTCTGTCAGACATAATGTTTAACGGAACCCCGTGCAACTTCACTATTATTCTGATATAAATCTCTGCTAACTTTGCCAATGAAAAACTGATGTTAATCGGTATAAAATGTGTCGATTTCGTCAGTCTATCCACATTCACCCAATAGCATCAAAGCCTCTCTCCGTATTTGGTAACCCAGTCACAATATCCATCCTGATACTATCCCACTTCCACTTTGGTATTTCCATTGGTTGCATCAAATCGGAAGGTTTCTGATGTTCCACTTTTGACTTCTGGCAAGTCAAACAAGCATACACAAACCTAGCAATGTCTTTCTTCATACCCGGCCACCAAAACAATTTCTTAAGATCTTGATACATTTTCGTAGCTCTTGGTTGAATACTCAAGCTACTCTGGTGGCTCTCCTTTAAGATCATCTTTCTCAACTCATAATTATCTGGCACACAAATTCTGCCTCTAAACCTCAACACACCAAAATCATCTACTTTAAAGTCACCTTCTGCATCCGGCCCTCCTGCGGTCATCAAATCCACCAGTTTCAAATCAAGTTTCTGAATCTCTCTAATCTCTCTAAGGAACTCATTATTAACTTTCAGCATACCCAACATCACACTTTCAGGAGTCAGTTCACAAACCATGCTCAAGTCACTAAACTGTTTAATTAGATCCAACTCTTTAATCATCAATGTCGACATATGAGTTGTCTTCCGACTCAAAGCATCCGCTACAATGTTAGCTTTACCAAGATGGTAACCTAAGCTAAAATCATAGTCCTTTAACAATTCTAACTATCTTCTTTGTCTCATATTCAACTTTTTTTGGTCAAATAAATATTTCAAACTTTTATGATCACTGAACACTTCAAACCTCGACCCGTACAAGTAATGTCTCTAAATTTTCAATGCAAAAACCACTACAGCTAACTCATCATCATGAGTAGGATAATTCCTTTCATGTACCCTCAATTATCGTGAGGCATAAGCCACGACCTTACCATCTTGCATCAATACCCAGCCTAATCCCATTTTAGACGCATCACATTATACCACAAAAGGTTCATCTGGCTTTGGTAGTGTCAACATCGGCGCTGTAGCCAACCTTTTCTTCAATTCCCTGAAACTTTCTTCACACAAGATATCTCACACAAAGGCCTGACCTTTTCTAGTCAACTGGGTCAAATTAAGGGCCAAATTATAAAATCCTTCAATAAACCTGTGGTAACAACTGCCATCCCCAAGAAACTCGTAATCTTTGTCATTGATTTTAGAGGTTCCCACTGCAGTGTCGCACTTACTTTGGATGGATCTCCTGTTATGCCATCACAAGAAATAACATGTCCCAGAAAACTCACCTCATGCAGCTAAAACTCACATTTTGAAAGTTTCCCAAATAACTTATTATCTTTCAACACTTGCAACGACGTAACATTACAACATCAAGGCTCCATCGTCTAGAAGTTCATCCACTTACTTAGCAGACAACAACACCAGCTCTCTACTATCATCAAACCCAAATCGACACTCTGGAGGCAAGTCACAATTATCTTCGGGGAAACATCAAGGATTACACACCACTTGCATATCTCTAGCCGTCACTTTGTTCTCTATTATCTGAGAAGCAACCATCAACAATACTTGATCGTTCTTCATCAGAGATATCCTAACTTGAACGACGGACAAGAAACTCGAATTTGCCTCATATTTAGATATAATAATTTGCATCGACTCATCAAAACTCTATAAGCACTTGGCTTAACTCCAAACAATTCCTGTACACACCATCTAATCTGGCAAGACACATCTATCTTATCCAACATGATCCCGTCTGCTATCAATAAAAGATTAAGGGTGATCAGTTCCTCAATTTGTCAATAGGCAGCCGACAACCATGACGGGGCATAAACCATTTTTACACAACTATAATAGCGTCCACCGACAACCATGACGGGGCATAAACCATCTTTACACAAATATAATAGCGTCCACCGACACACTGAGCCATCACTTCACACTTGAGGCATCATGTAGAAGCATAAGCCTCTCCCCCACTTATTCCATTCCCAACTTGCAAATAGAAAACAAAACAAGCATCGACCATATTTTCACACACATGTCGCCTACTAAGGAACAACCAACAATATAGGTTAGAAAATTACCTGACTATATTCACATTATAGTTAGACTCTACTACGACACTGGTCGGACGGACCAACCTGGTCTGATACCAATTGTAAAACCCTACTCTACCCATTCGTATAATAATTGAAAATACGAAAATAATGCGGAAATAAATCAGAGTTAATACACGTAGGATGTCACATTACTAAAACTCATCATGTAGCATCAAGTCACTTTATGTCTTATTCATAAATAACACAAATGCTTTTACTCCAGAGCAGAATTAAATCAAGGTTTAGCGTTAAAGCTTCAATTACATCAAAAACTCCACATAACTCGTGGTTCATCAATAATTAACCAAAACCAGATACATAACAAATACAATGTTCAGATGATATAATAAAACACGAAATCCCCATCCTTCCTGTGTTACATATCAGAGTGACTCCTAAGACTCGATCAAATAGCAACACAATGCTCCAAGCACTACTCAAGTACCTGATCATCTGTACTCCCCAAGGAGCACAGACACAACAAACAGAAAAAGGGTGATAACTACATTCAATAAATACACGGTGAAAAACACATGCTAAGGAGTAGTTCATACACAAAACATCAATCATATAATTACCACGTACATACAAGTTCCACATCATCATTCGGCATAAACAGCCCACATTCAATCATATATATGCAATGCGACTCAACTGACACGACACAATGCATGTAGTACCATCAAAATCACATACGATTCACCCTAGAACCCGATTCCCATCAGAATCCAGATAAGTCGTATACGTTCCTCTGAACTACAACTTATCTCACACAACTCCCACATAGATTCCGGACAAGACTAGGCACCCATCATGGATTCCCACCTAGATTATCTCCACATAAAATAACACGAATGCATGACACAAATTATGCACAACATAATAATTATTCAAGCATAATTTCATGATCCTCAATGATAACACACGAGCCACATGCTCACCGTAATTATCTCCGGAATTACCACCACAGCAGAAGACTGTCCACACACGACAACCTTGGCTCACACACCCAACACGTATCCACTAGACATTATCATAAAAACCCACATTTTATCCTACTTAAAGTTATTACTAGTTTCTCCTATGCCCAATTATACCATCTTAGTCTTACGGGTCAAGAGAAATTGCATTAAACGTGAAATCGAGACCGAAATCGTGAAAACGGGAAAATTCTACACTCACACTGTCCATACACATATTGCCCCTGTACATATGCGTATGGCCCTGCTCGCTCGCCCCAGACCTGCCTACCCTATGTGTATGGCCTCTCATTTGCATATGTCATACGTGTATTGCCTGGTGCCATACCCGTACGACCAGAGGCCATTCCCTCTTTCAAATCCCTTCAGTTTCCCATATGCGTATTGCCTCACCAATACGTGTATTGCCTGGCCTCTCTTACGCGTATGGGCAGAAGGTCGTGTTCGCCTCGAGACAAGGCGCGTACGGCCTCTAGGGGTGTCCCTCATACGCGTATGGCCTCCCCCATACGCGTATGACCAGTGAGCATGCCAAAATCCTAGATTTTGCATCAGTGCGAAATTTCCCCCATTAAAACATTTTTAAGCTTCTACGTCAGGCCCAAAACCATCCTTAATTAAGTACATTCTCAAATTCCTAATTCTACATCATTAATCTACTATCTTCTCAGTTTTCCTACAGTTTAGAACTTGCTTTCGTTAACCCTCAAAACCCATAATTTCCATATCTTCTTCAATGTCAAAACCCAGCAACAATAACACAGAAATCACACAAGTTCACTATTTAAAACCAGTATATGTCACGAATTCATATCAAACAGATGCACAAACATAAATTTGCAGCAATCATTACACAAGTATGTAAATAATCAAGGAAAAGAGGAAATATGCATAAATTCCTAAGAGGGAAGGGACCATCACTACCCTCTCATGTTATTAACACCATTATTGACCCCATTCTCCCGCTTACCTGAATTTGAGCATTAAATCCTTCAACAACGGTGGAATCACTTCTTGCCATAGTTCTTCCTTGTTCTTTTTTTCACGTAAATTGCTCTTTTGTAAAAACCTCCAACTAATTACTCTAATTATGTTTTATTTCTTAATTATCTTAATAATAATAATAATAATCCCAATAATAATTCCAATAATAATAATGTGAATAATTATAATAATATTAATATTAATAATCATAATAATAATATTAATATTTATACAACTAATATAACATTAATATAATATCTCCTTATTCATATTATTATTACCACATTATCCTAGTCTTTAATTCCTACTAATTCATTCTACTAAGCTCTCTCTCACCCACCTTAACACACCTACCCTTAACCAAGACAATAAAATCACAAACAACACACAAAATAATTACAACGCGACTAAATAATTAAATGGGGTGTTACAGAGGGCGCATGAGTCATCATTTGGGGGGTGACCTCTGCATCGATGGGTTTTTTAGAGGGTTGTGAACCTTGTGGCAGTGGAGAACAAAGACACTAAACATAGTCGAGTATATTGTGAACGAAAAGGTTACTATGAAAAAAGGATGGGATCGTGAAAACCCGTAACTTCTAATACCATATTAGAGTTTCGTCTAAATCATCCTTTTAAAACTGGCTTTTAAGATGAGGGGTTTTACTTTATATAATCTCTTTAAATGCTATATCTCCAACCAATGTGGGTCTCGAAAATTTTCTAATACACCCGTCACGCATACCATTTTTTTGGGCTTGGTGCATAGATATTAACAGTGAACAACACATGATCCAGTCGATAAGCTATGATACCATATTGTACATGTATTTCTATATGTAATTGTGTGTTTAATGAGATCATGTTAGATGTATATTGATATGCATAGGGTTATACACAATAGATAGTGTAATCATTATAATTTATACAATACTAAAGTTAATCATTGCTAATTAATCCTAATCAATGTGAATTGATCCTAATGAATTCTTAACATTTAAAAGTAATTAGATCAATATGTTTTATCAATACTCCTTAAGTCATTTCTATTACACTTATTAGTTATTGTATCAAACTGGTCCTAATGTTATTCACCTCCCAAGATTTACCTTTATCTCTTTGATTCACAAAGTCTCTCATATTTCTTTTTTACCTCATTTTCATTTTTCATCTCTCTCTCTCTCTCTCCCCTCTCTCTCTCTCTCTCTCTCCCCCACTCTCTCTCTCTTTCTCTCCCCTTTTGTATTTCTCTCTTTACCTTCATCTTCCTCACAAACCCTACTATCCTCTAACCCTAATTTCTCATTGGATATGGCTTCCCTTGAAACCCTTAATGTACAAATAAATCCACCTTTGCGTTCATCTCCCTCACCGAAAGTTTGAACAACCACCACCAATAAATCCACCACTAGTAACTAGCAAAATGACATGCTTGACTCCTATTTCATGGATCTAAGTGATAATCATGGGCATTTTAGTGTTTCTACTTATCTAACCAATTTCAAATATCATGCTTGGTCTAGAGCAATTCTTGTGGTAATGCATTCTTAAACAAGCTTGGTTTCCTTGACGCAAACATAACTCAACTGCTTTCTATCTCTTCGAATTTCAATCCCAAGAATCTTGGTGGCAGCTCGAATATCCTTCAAGTTGAACTTCTTATCGAGTTCACCCTTCACCTTCATACATTCCCAACAATGTGGCTTGATATGAGGACGACATCTACATAAAGCAGCAAAATAACAAGTGAACCTCCAGGTCAAAATATGAGGTAAGCAGAGTGGGTGAACTGCCTCTTAATGAAATGCATGTCCATTCGATTGACGAGGAGAATGTTTCAGGCCATAGAATAACCTATTCAACTTGCACACATAATCTTCCTTTCCTCTTTCTGCACACCCTTCAGGTTTCCTCATCAGGATTGTTTCATCTAGATCATCATATGGGAAGGTTGTCTTTACATCCATCTGTTCAACTAAGTCAAACTTTTCCACCAAGGCCAACAACATTCTAATGGATTTGTTCTTCACAATAAGTGAAACCACATCATTGAATTCGACTCCTTATTTCTAATTGAATCCCATAGCAACCAACCTTGTCTGAAATCTCTTCGACATCACTCCTTCGATTCCTTCCTTGACCTTGAAAATCCACTTACAATTGACTAACTTGGCTCTAGCAGGTTTCTCGATCAGCTCTCAAGTGTGGTTATCATAAAGAGATTTCATCTCTTCATCCATGGCTTTCATCCATTCGGTCTTGTTTCAACACATTATAGCTTCCTTATAATCTCTAGGCTCTACATTAAGAACCTTGCATGAAGAGATCAAGGAAAAAGCTATAAGATCTGTATAACCAAGTCTTTGAGCTGACTTGATGACTTTTCTCGACCTGTCTCTTACTAACAGGTAGTCATCAGTAATTTCCTCAGTTTCTTCAACATCATGTGCTTCTTCCCATACCTCATATGGGTTATACAATTCAGCATCAATATGCTCCACCTCAACAAGAATCTCTTGTTCTATCTCTTCTGGAGAGATCTCAACATTTTGACCAGCATCATCACTTTTCTTGGATACCATTTCTGCTTCATTAAAAACCATATTACAACTTGTGATATAAGTCATGTGACCTAGTTCTAGGCACCAGATCCTATAGGCTTTCACTCCATCATGATACCCCACGAACATGCATCTTAAAGCTATTTGTTCAACCTTGTCTTGCCTAATGTGAGCATAGGCTACACAACCAAATACTATAATTCTATCGAGATTAGGTGGATATCCCGAACACACTTCTTCAGGTGTCTTCATCACCAAGATAGTCAAGGGACACCTATTTATCATTTATGCTACAGTCAGAGCAACCTCATCCCAAAACATCTTCTTCAATCTAGCACTAAACAACATGCTTCCAACCCTTTCTAGGATTGTTTGATTGAATCCCTCATCTAGACAATTTTGTTGAGGAGTACCTAGAGTAGTATTGTGTCTTGCAATACCATAAAAACTACAATAACTATCGAAATCTTCATTGCAAAACTCAATGCCATTTTCAGTTCTCAACGTCTTGACCATACCCACATCAGATTTTCGACCAAAGTCCTTAAACTTTTGAAATTTTTAAAAGTTTCATCCTTATTCTTCTAGATTAATACCCAAAACTTTTTAGAATCATCATCAACTATGGATAGAAAATATTTTACACCTGAGTGTGAAGTATTCCTTGCAGGCCCCCAAAAATCAGCATGAATTTAAATCAAGGGGTCCATGTGTTCTTTGTTTACCTTTGTTAAACTTCACTCTGCATAATTTACCAAACACATAAGGTTCACACAATTCCAGATTTTCGACTTTGTCACCACCTAGAATATTTTGTTTCCCCAGTTCAAAATGACCTTTTTCACTTATATGGCCCAATCTTATGTGCCACAGTTCTGCCTTTGACACAGGTTTCGTGGAGGAAAATTTGTTGATCGACTTACAACCTTAGCATCAATGGTATACATGCCTCGTTTCTTCATGTCTCACAAGACTTCCTTCGACCCCTTCATAACTCTTAGGATACCTTGCTCTCCTTTGAAAATATATCGCTTATTGTTGATTTCAACAAGAAAAATCAAATTTCTCTTCAGATTAGGTACATACTTGACAAGGGTCAACATCTTTATTGACTTATCATGGAGCTTGAATCTCACATATCCAATTCCTGGAATTTTGCAGGATTTGTTGTTTCTCGGCAGCACTGATCCACTATCTTGATTGAAATTATGGCATAGCAGATAGCAGTTGTCCTAACACATGTCAAGACATTGTTCTCTACACAACTTTAAAACAAGAACAGAAGAAATAAAATGATATTCAGAATATCAGTAACAACAACAAGACAAATGTTTCGACATCTGTTACAACATGTTAGTCAAAACTGAACTGTAAATTGCAGAATGATAAACACACAGAATATGATAACCCAGTTCGGTGTAAATCACCTACATCTGGGGGTATACCAAGCCAGGAAGAAGAATCCACTATCAGTAGTATAGTTTTATGTAAACAATCGCTGGTTTACAGTAAATAACCTCTGGTTTACCTATCACTACCCAATGAAAACTTTATCTAAGAACTCCATCCTAGATAAGAGAAACTCATCTCACTCCCTAAACTACAACCTGTGATTATCTAACAGTTATAATCATAATAAATGTATCATCCTACTTGAAAGACACCCCTTTCAATACAAAGTTCAGTCAAGCATTCTTGACTAACAAGTTAACTTGGATTTGCTTAAAAGCTTCATCCATGAACAATACACGATTCATTACCTACAGGTTTCTGAACCTAGACAAGTATCTATGTCTTCTACAATGTATCAAATCGATATAGAGGGAGAGAAACCTACGACTCTTAAAACCCTAAACCCTATGTTCTACTTTACAAAAGTGTTACAAAAATAGGATTTGTTTTTCAGTGCTAGGTCTTGGTCTTCTTTTATAGCCTTCTGCTTCTTTGGGCTTCAAATCTTCTGTTTATTGATCCCTTGATCCACTGTTGTGATCATTCCTTGATTCTTGCACCAGATTTAAAAGCTGCTATATTTGTCGAATCTGGATGTTGGAACATTGTATTTGACATCTTTGTCTGCAGCATTCTTCATCAAGTTTTAACCAAAATTTAGTCAAACCTCAGGAGCTTTCAATCTCCCCCTTTTGACAAATTTTGACTAAAACTCCTTTTAGACAATAAACCCATGGTGCTCCAGACGTCTCTTTACCCTAAGTGACAGTTATGATTGGAATACTAATGTGACTCCAATCATGTTGGTCTACATGAGGAAGAGTATGACACACATTCCTCCTTATCCCATGAATCGATAATTCCTCACCTGGGGGGAAGAATTTTGCTACTAAAGCAACTAAACACCAACATGGGTAACTCAGAACATAGGGCACGACTGTGTTCATAACTCAGATCATAGGACACGAGGAAAGATTTAGAATGTATAGGAAACTTGAGACTCAGAAAAAATGTCAGAACATTTTGTCCAACATCCTTGCAAACCAACTGCCAGGACAGACTTAATCCATGTACTTTTCTCCCATTTTTTAGCCAAAAACTGACAATTATGTCCAAGAAAGAACCATACCCAGCTTGAATAGACCCAAAAGTTGATAAATCCTACTCAGTACAATAAAAAGACAACCTGAGTTACGTCGAACCCAATAACCCCCTTTATATACCCGAGCAAATTCCTTAGGATGTAACGAACCACAGAAAATAACGCAAGCTAATTCAAGACGAACATTAAATGAGGAATGAAACTTCCCAAGAAAAAATGTGCACCGGCCAAAACACTTTAGATTGTTTCTTCTTTCAAGAGGAACCGTCCAAGGAATGCGCATGTCTTAAGACACGTGTTTAACACACGTTCCCTAAGACACTTTCTCCACCGTCCAAGACAAGCAATCTTGGAAATAACTGCATGTCCTAAACAATGTTCTAACACCTTGTCAGACTTTGTTTAGTCCTTCTTGTAACCTCAGATGCATAGATGTCGTCCCTTTCAATGAGCCCCAAGTGTAATCCTTTCAACCAGAAGACCAAGAATAACTGACCAAGATGTTAAGACATTTCTTCAAACATCTCCCAGTTAGAAGCAAAGACTCTCAAAAGACCTTATCTGCTTCTGCAGAGAAAAATAAATTCTCCCAGAAATAAGCAATGACTCTCATAACATTCCCAGGATACTTGTATACCTTTGATTCAGTCCATTGACACCCAATGACATAATTAGAATAACCTACTAAGTCCACCTAGAACTTATACCAGTAGCGCAATGTGACGACATCTCGTCTGACATATCATCCTCACCTGAGGCATTTTATCACAAACTGCTTGAAACCACAAACAATTTTGATAAGCAACTGCACTACTGTAGCAACCTATCCAAAACAGAAGTCTAACTCCCGCCTGTCGTAGATACCCAGTGCTCATTTGCAAGAAGAACACCTTAAATGAATGGAAAACATAAGACGCATCTTCATGTCTTCAAGAGCGCGCCCTCTGTTCAACACACTTGCTGAACACATTCACCTAATTCCTGATCCTCAAGCAATCCATGTACCACACTAGTACATTTAACAGACAGAAGTTATCCCCGTATCTTTCACAAAAGACGCTTCTTCAGCAGGAAACACCCAAAATCACCACATGATATCCCATGACAACTTCATGATCATATAGTGAGAGTACCAGGACCACATCCTTGTACCACAACCAACATACTATTTGATTGAGACCAAAATCACCATTGCTCCCTCTCATCCAGAAACTATCTATACTCTGTACAAATCCACTTTGAATTTTACAGCCATATATATCCTTGTTCCCTGAGACACAATCCAATTGAATCTGGAATGCTTCACATTCCTCAAAGAGACATACAGAGCCTCTTAGTTTGCTAGCTCACCCATATGTTCTCCTCACTTGAAAAACATCAAGTAAATGCCCCTAGAGATCTTCAACTTACTTGCTTCACAAGCAACAAACTGATCCACTTCTCTATAGCATGACTTGTAGCAAAAGAAACCACCTTTCCACAAGCATTCTGACCTTAGTAAGAGTCGGTTTTCCAGATGAACACCCCATGATCCAAGATAGTCTTCAATTTATCATTCTCCCAAATGACAAGATAGAACACTTCTGATTCAACTGGTGAATATCAGCTTCCGCAATCTGAACTCTAAGTTCAGAAACCATGATGTTCTAACATTAGTTAGGACATCTTGATCATATCACAGACACCATACACTATGGTTCTTGACACAATTACCATTGGACTTACTATCAGCACAGTAATCCAACTGAAGATCTTCAAACAACACTGTGCCACCAGCTTGATTAATAAGAATTCCATATAACCAAAGAGAGAAATAAACTCTCATTCAACTCCCAAAAGAAGGTAATCTTTCGTAAGCAACTTAGGGCTACTACCACAAGCTCCAAGATATGAACAGAACCCGAACCTCCTTTAATTTTCAACCAACCACGCTTCTGCACAAGAGTAATTAGTTCCAAGCACCCTGCTTGAATGCACTTATAGAAATCAACCAAATGCCACTATTTGATTAATCTCATCTTTCTTCAGAGTTCCAAAAAATCTTATAATCCACCAATGAAACCTAATCTTCAAGTTACATAATCCACTTACTCCATAGCAAGCCATCTTAGATACACATAGATTCAGACATGTAACATCTACTCCTTCTTGCAGCTCTCGCAAACTGCATGAGATAGAGTTTTTTGAAGCATTAATTGCATTTATTTCTGAGAAGATCAACTTATCTTACGATGATGTGACACAACATCAACTAAGACCCTGAAGTTTCTACTTGATGTCACAACATCTGATCAGACATCCAGCTGAAGAATTCAACCTTCATTCTGCCACTTAGAAGAACCCCCTCCCTATAACAGAACAATAGTTCCATGTTCTCATAGACTTGATCAATGATATCAAGTAAGAGTAGACATTTTTCATCCTGCTTTACTGTACTACAGCAACCCCTCACCTTCAGAGAAACCACAACTGCCAAAGCTTGATTCTTCATAAGAGATTAGTCACACAAGGTCTTTACACAAAGAATCCCACTTTCCTTAAGTAGAGACTTCTTCAGGAAGTCATATATAACTTCCACTTATCCTTCACCTCTAAGATTAGCAAGATCACATGCTCTAACGCACCTAAATCAGAAATAAACTGACCCAAGCAGTGTTATCACCAGCAGCATATTCTAAACAAGTTTCTTGCCAAGAAATTTTCCAGATAAGGTCAGATGCTTCTTGTAACAACTGGAACACACCTGCGGCACTCCAAAACTCCTAGGTCAGAAATAAACTAAACCAAGAGAATTGTCTTCATCTTTACTTCCAACAACACTATATTTTAGTCAAGCTTCCTGCCACGAAACTTCCTAGTCTCAATACATGCCTTGTAATAACGACTAATTCTACCACACACACGTGTATGGTACCAAGATCATGAGCTACAACTCCTTTGCTCTAGAGATTCACTCCTTCAATCAACAGGCTTCTGCACATACTCCACTGTCAAGATGTTTCAACATTTGATAGAACATCAGTTCCTTATCTTGACTGTACTCATTCACCAGAGAACAGATCTTTGAGCAGATGCAACAAGAGATGTTTTACTTCCTGATGTGGCACTTGTCATCAGTTATCTTGTACTCCAATTACAAGAATAATCAATTAAATATTTGTGAATTCCACTAATAGCAATTGTTCTTAAATCCTTGTTCAGTAACCTTATCATACTGTTGAAGATATACTCCAACAAATCACTTCATGAATACTTATCAAGTATTCAATTTTTGCAAGAATCTTACTTGACAAACAAAGTGTTGATATATTAAGGTTGCCACCCTTGACTCAAGTAACTAATATTTTCTCTGAACAAACCCTATATACCTCAAAAGATCTGAAATCTCCTTTCAAATTGGATTCATCCTTAGGATTAAGAAAGAAGAATCCTTCCTTGCAAATTTGGATGGTGAAAATAAATCACCTCCACTCTCTTTAGATCTATGTTTCACAAAAACACCCTCTAGTCCGAAGAGTAACTAGAAGTCTCCAGATGCACGACTGAGATGCCTTTATGAGTGGACTTGAGAGAAATCTCAAGTATCTTTGACAACTTAGCCAAAAAATAATTTACCAATTTCTTAGAGCATGAACTTGATAAACCCAATCTCAACTCGCCTTATCTTCAAACTGACTTCAAGATACAAGATACAACCAAACTTCCAAGCACCAAGTCACCATGACAAACATCAACCAACAACTATCCCCATTCCATCGGTCCCAACTTTGGAATGAATAAATGCTGATATCTTCAACAGAAGAAGCCGACAATTGAGATCTTCCACCATCTTTCTTCTATCACAACTCAAGAATCCCATAAATACTAGAGTTCTTCCATCAAAAACATATGCAGCGGAACCACCAAGGAACATCTTCAACATGCCCTAATAAGATGTCTCAACATCTTATAAGACACCATACAGGAGAACTAGCCACTTCTCTTGCAGTTGCTGTAGAAACTCCTCAAAAAACTTGAACGACCAACAGTAGTCGTTACCTTCGATTCAGAACATCCATCCCATCCATTAATACCCTTGCGTATGTCCGAGTGAATGATCTGATCTCCAAAAAATCCTCCTTGTTTAAAGCGCCAGAAAGTATCTCCCAATATCTCATCCAGACACAGACAGGATGACCGCTCTGATACCAATTGAAATTCTGGCATAGAAGATAGCAGATGTCCTAACAGATGTCAAGACATTATTCTCTGCACAACTTTAAAACAAGAACAGAACAAACAAACTGATATTCAGAATATCAGTAACAACAGCAAGACAGATGTTTTGACATTTGTTACAACATGTTAATCAAAACTGAAACGTAAATTATAGAATGATAAACAACACAGAATATGATACCCAGTTTGGTGCAAATCACCTACGTCTGGAGGCATACACAGCCAGGAAGAAGAATCCACTATCAGTAGTATAGTTTTAAGTAAACAACCGCTGGTTTACAGTAAACAACCTCTGGTTTACCTATCACTACCCAATGAAAACTTTATCTAAGAACTCCATCCTAGATAAGAGAAACCCATCTCGCTCCCTAAATCACAACCTGTGATTATCTAATAGTTATAGTCACAATAACTATATCTTACTACTTGAAAGACACCCCTTTCAATACAAAGTTCAATCAAGCATTCTAGACTAACAAGTTAACTTGGATTTGCTTAAAAGCCTCATCCAAGAACAATACACGATTCATTACCTACGGGTTTCTGAATCTATACAAGTATCTATGTCTTCCACAATGTATTAAATCGATATAGAGGGAGACCTACAAGAGAAACCTACGACTCTGAAAACCCTAAACCATATTCTCTACTTTACAAAAGTGTTACAAAAATAGGATATGTTTTTCAGTCCTAGGTCTTGGTCTTCTTTTATAGCCTTCTGCTTCTTTGGGCTTCAAATCTTCTATTTATTGATCCCTTGATCCACTGTTGTGATCGTTTCTTGATTCTTGCACCAGATTTAAAAGCTGCTATATTTGTCAAATTTGGATGTTGGAAAATTCTATTCGACATCTTTGTCTGCAGCATTCTTCATCAAGTTTTAACCAAAATTTAGTCAAACCCCAGGAGCTTTCATTGATCAGATAATTCTTCAAACACATATTTGTTTAGAGTCATGTTCCAAGTGTAACCTGAATCCATGGTTCATTCCTGACACGAATTGTTGCTCGAAACTACCAGGACTTTAGATGATTCAAAATCATCTTAAATAATGGTTGCATTCCCATTATCTTTACCACTATGATATTTCAGCCGTTCGGGGCACACCTTTCTTGTATGACCCTCCTTCTTATAGTGGTAACACCTAATTCCAGAAGCATCACCACCATAAGAATTTTGCTGATCTTTACTCTTCTTCTTATCAAACCTGCCATCTTTCTTCAAGAGTTTCTGTTTAGCGAACAAACCTTCACCAACAAAAAATGGCTTATGCTCCTTTCGTTTGTTCAAATCCTTATAGTACAAGGTTGATTGAACTTCTTCAAAGGTCAGGGAATCTCTTCCATACAAGAGAGTTTCTTTGAAATGAGCATGAGACTTAGGTAAAGAACGCAACAATAATAGTGTTTGATCTTCATCATCGATAATAACTTTGATATTCTTCATATCAAGAATCAGCTTGTTAAACGTATCCAAATGTTCTGTAAAGACTCTTTCTTCACTCATCTTGAATGAATACAAAGTCTGCTTCAAGTACAAAAGATTTACTAGAAATTTATTGTACAACCCTTCGAGTTTGCTCCATACACCTATTGTCGTCTTCTCCTTTGAGACGTGCTGGAGAACCTCAACACCAAGGCTCAATATGATGGCGCTATGGCCTTTCTCAATCATCATCATTTTGTCCTTCTCTGTTAGCACATAATCCATCCTCTCCAATCCTTTCAACGCTTCTAACAAACCATGTTGAACCAGTAGGGATTGCATCTTCAAGCACCACAAATCAAAATCATTCACACCGGTGAATTTTTCAATCTCACAATTCGTTGACGACATCTTGTCCACTCTCACTGCACCAGTTTCTTGTAACAATCACCTTAAAAATAAACTAAACTATGAGAAAGATGGGTTTCTTGAACAAACGCAAGAAAACCTTCAGCTTTACGACAGAGAGAAACGAGAGAAGAAGAAGAACATTATTGGTTAAACTATTTTTCTATTTACTTTTCCAATTAGGGCAAAAGGTTACAAGGGAATAACAACAACCAACATTTAATCCTCTCTCAAAAACTTGAGATAAAAACATATTTATAAACTTCTAAGCTAACTTAAGCACTAAGCTTACTTAACCAACAAGCTAATATATAAAAACTACATGCTTGAACATACTTTGATTACAACATGTGTTGTGAAATGATGTCGTCAATAACAGAACAATGTTATGAGGTAAATATTTATTTTCTTGAACAAACACAAGAAATCCTATTAGGTTTTACGAAAGGTAGAGAAAAAGGAAGAAGAAGAATAAAGATTAGTTAAAACTATAATTAACCTCTCTCAACAAACTGAGAGAACTAGTCTATTTATAGACTACTTGTAATACCCTAAATTTTGACCCTAAAACTTCACATCATTATGCAAATCATCACCACAATGTAGATGTACTTTCATACCTCACCAATCCTCTCAAAGATTGTTGAGTGTTCACTCTAGCCAAGAATTAGGGTTTCAAGCCCTCTCAGAGGATTCAGGCAAAGGATCAATCAAGAATTGACATGATCTTCAACTTATCAAGCCTCTCAATCATTCATGGAGGTCAAGAGGTCCTCAACACCAATAACTAAGCACAATATTGCATCATTTCAAGTTGATCAAACCTCAAGACCATCAGTGTCATCAAATTAGGGTTTTGGTCGACCATGGCTTCCAGAGGGAAATTTTCATATGGCATGAGACAAGACCTCAAGATATGTTTCAAGGGCCTCAAATACATCATATTAGTCCATTCATGTGATTGGATTGATTCAAAGAACATGATTTATAAGCAGTGCAAGAATTCAAATCCATCTGAGCCACAAACTTAGGTTTTGATGAAAAGTCAACCATACCTTTGACTTTTGGCCAAAGACGTGATCTCAAACCTTGGGATATGATTCAAGACACTAAAATGTACCCTTGATGTCCATTCATAAGTTTAAAATCACCTTGGGACATCCATTCAATAAAAATCAGGAATTAGGGTTTCTCTGCACAAAATTCATTTGAGACCCAAAGTCAAAGTTTTACTTTTTAGCCAAAAATGTTCATCATGAACCATTATTCAAGAAAACATGATCCATTGGTGCATTTGTTGACTTATAAAATGGGCAATGTTGAGAAAGTGAAAATTTCACTAAGTTATGAAAAAAAAAAAGTGTTTAGGTACCCAACTTCCAAAAGCCATAACTTTCAAACCAAGCAACCATTTTTTTGGATCCAAAGCTCAAATGATAGCTCTCATCACATACTATAAACATGTAAAAGTAGCCCATGGTCAAAAAATGCTTGAATTTTAAGTTATGAAGTGATCAAAATCAAGAAAAGTGTGAAATGGACTCCAACACTAAGTGAAATTCTGCCTAAGGTAAGATCAGGCAAAACACCAAAATGTGGAGGGATTTTTCACCATGATCCAAGATGAATCAGGTCCAATGGTGAACATCAAAGTTGAAGTACATCATCCCATATTTCCAAAGAGCCCAAGAGCATGAGATAATTCCACTTAAGAAAAGGGTTATGGAGGTTGCAATATACCTTGCTGCAAACTGTTTTGCAAAATCAATTTGGTCATTTCTTGCACCACACGATTTTGGAGTCAATTGCAATGATCATGATCATACCAATTCAACATGGATCAGAGTGACTCATCATAAACCTGCAAGATAGAGCCAAAGAATCAAGAAAAATCTCATGAGAATGATGAAGTTTTGTCATGAAAGCCTTGAAATTCAAATTGCATTTATGTGCAATAGTGCACATTCAACAAAGGTACTCTTTTCAGTCAAGATTCACGCATAAACAACAATAAAAACATCTGAGGAATGTGGAATTAGTTAAATGTTGGCTATGCTACCTAGAAGAGCTATTGTACCTTGGCATGGAAGTAATGGTAACTTGCCAAAAACATTGAATAAGCTCTTATCCTTTAAGTCATCACGATACAACCAAGACAAACTCATTCACCCAAAAATAGAGCTCACTTCTGATCATTCAAATCACACCAAAACAACACAACACTTGTTTTCTCTCCTTTCTTGCTTTTGCTCCAAGTTTTCAAATTTTCAAAAAGTGAGAATTGTGTGTTCAAAATCAAAGCTTCTTGGTACAAACCAATGATTCAAACACCTCACATACATCATGTATGAGTGATCCAAACACTTAAACAACTTTTGTAACATCAGAATCATCAAGTTATACCCAATTTGCTCAAAATCCATCATAAGCTGCAGTTGGAGTCGAGCTCATCAAACTAGAAGGATTCAATCCATTCCAAGCACATCAACACATTCCTTGAGGTCTAGGGAAGTTGTTTAGGTCATCATTTCACATCTATAACACCTACAACTGAGGATTTGATTTCTTCTTGCACATGAAAGCCCGAACTTCCCAAACTCCATGAAACATGCATCATTTTTTATATTTCAAGTTACCAACATGTTTCTACACTTATATAGAATGTGTTCCCTCAATCAATTGTTATGTATCAATCGTGTATAGGATTTCACAATGTTCTTACAAAAATTAGGGTTCATCTGTTCATCAAATGACAACTCACTCCACACTTAAAATAAATGAAATTAATTGGTACCATTGTGTTCCTTGTTCAAAAGCGAGCAATTTTCATGTTTACATCGTGCAATTTCATTACGAATTGAGTGAGATATGAGGCGTTTTGCAAATTTGGGTGGCACGAGGAAGAAGATGAAAATCTTCGCGCCATAATTCAAATTTTTGTATTTTTAAATATTTTTAATATTTTCATTTTATTTTCAAAAATTATTTTCAACATCCAGTTTTGATTATTTTCAAATGAATTTTTGTACAAACTAGTAACTAACCCGTGCGTTCGCACGGGCATGTCTGATAGAGGATTTTATGTTATGGAAGCGTAATTGTTAATTAATTTGAAAAAAAATGGTAAAATTATAAAAATAGATATGATTGAAATTAAAAATTTGTATTGGTATGTATAAGAAATTGTTGTGAGTTGTAAAAGAAAGAATTAAATTAATTATTGATATAAATTCAAATAATGCAATGATGATTGAAAATATTAAACAAAAAATATTAATTAATAGGTAGACCAACAACAAATGAAACTAAAGTTAGATTGAAAGTTGAAAATAGAAAAAAAAAATTAAGACTAATAGTAAATTTAAGTTGAAATAGCAATACATGTAGAAAATGAAAGGTAAATAAAAATATAAATAATAATATGATTAAAAAAACTAATGAAACATGTATTAGACAAATTAATCGTTTATGTTTTTTTTAACAAATAAGACAATTATGTTATAAGAGAGAATAAAAATTTCTATTATTCAATATTTGAACTAGTAGTAAAGTTGTTATCGTTTATAACAATTGTAATTGTTTCCATATATAAAAATATTTTAATCAACAATGTATTTTTTCCCGTATATAAATATTAGTTTTGTTTTGACACTATTTATACAAAATAATTGAATGAACAGTAAAGTTGTTTTCGTATATAAAAAAATTGAAGCAAAAGTAATGTTGTGCCCGTTTATAACAATATTTTATTTCGTATATTAAAAAATTTGAATCAAGATTAACGTTGTGTCCGTTTATAACAATAGTATTTTTTCGTATATAAAAAAATTGAATCAAAATTAAAGTTGTGCCCGTTTAAAACAATAGTATTTTTTCGTATATACAAAAATTTGAATCAAGATTAAAGTTGAGCCTATTTATAACAATAGTATTTTTTCCGTATATAAAAAAATTGAATCAAAATTAAATTTGTGCCCATTTATAACAATAGTATTTTTCATATATACCAAAATTTGAATCAAAATTATTATTGTGCACGTTTATAACAATAGTATTTTTTTGGATATAAAATTTTTTTTATCAAAATTAATGTTGTGCCCGTTTATAACAATAGTATTTTTTTCGTATATAAAATAATTTGAATCAAAATTAAAGTTGTCTCCGTTTATAACAGTAGTGTTTTTTTCGTAAATAAAAAAATTTGAATTAAGATTAAAGTTGTGCTCGTTTATAACAATAGTATTTTTTTCGTATATAAAAAAATTTCAATCAAAATTAAAGTTATCTCCGTTTATAACAATAGTATTTTTTTCGTATATGAAATAATTTGAATTAATATATTTGAAACTTGTATTAGATAAATTAATAGTTTAAGTTTTTTTAACAAATAAGACAATTATGTTATAAGAGAGAATACAATGGTCGATATATTTCTATTATTCAATATTTAAATTAGTAGGAAAGTTGATCCTGTTTATAACAATAATATTTGTTTCCGCATATAAAAATATTTTAATCAACATTTTATTTTTTTTCGTATATAAATATTATTTTTGTTTTGACATTGTTTATAAATATATTTGAATCAATAGAAAAGTTGTTTCCGTTTATAAAAATATTTAAATCAAAATATTATTTTTGTTTTGACATTATTTATAAATATATTTGAATTAATAATACAGTTGTTCCCGTTTATAAAAATATTTAAATCAAAATATTATTTTTGTTTTGATACTATTTATAAATATATAAGAATAATAGTAAATTTTAGTTGAAATAATAAAACATGTAAAAGATAAAGGGTAAACAACAATATCAATAATAATATGATTAAAAAAACTATTGAAACTTTTATTAGATAAATTAATCATTTAAATTTTTTTAACAAATAAGACAATTTTGTTATAAGAGAGAACAGAATGGTCGATAAGTTTCTATTATTCAATATTTGAATCAGTAGTAAAGTTGATCTCGTTTATAACAATAATATTTGTTTCCGTATATAAAAATATTTTAATCAACAATATATTTGTTTCCCGTATATAAATATTATTTTTGTTTTGACATTATTTATAAATATATTTAAATCAATAGTAAAGTCGTCCCGTTTATAAAAATATTTAAATCAAATATCATTTTTTTTTAATTATTTATAAATATATATGAATCAAATATAAAGTTGTTTCTGTTTATTAAAATATTTAAATCAAAATATTATTTTTGTTTTGACATTATTTATAAATATATCTGTATCAATATTAAAGTCGTTCCCGTTTATAACAATAGTATTTTCTCTCCTATATAAAAACATTTTAATCAACAGTGTATTTTTTTCTGTATATAAATATTAATTTTGTTTTGACACTATTTATAAAAAAAAATTGAATCAATAGTAATGTTGTTTTCTTATATAAAAATATTTAAATCAAAAGTAAAGTTGTGCCCGCTTATAACAATAGTTTTTTTCGTATATAAAAATATTTGAATTAACAATGTAATTTTTTTCTTATATAAATATTATTTTTGTTTTGAGTTATTTATAAAAATATTTGAATTAATAGTAAATTTGTTCCCGTTATCATTCAATATTTTTATCAATAACTTGATTTTTTCCGTTTCACATAATTTCTGTATTGGAAAAAAAATTATTAAAGTCTTAAATAAATATTATTTTTCTAATCAACTATACAAATATTTGAAAAATATGTATATATACTACACAAATATTTGAAGATACAAATTATTTTAATAACCATCAAAATCCAATTTCATATTCCATTAATTTATTGAACATTTATAATTTAAAAAAAATTTAAAAATTAAACAAAAATATTTGAATACATTTTTTGGTAGGATATGGTTTTGGACACGCATAATTCGCATAATATAATAAAAATGATATTAACCAAATTAAATTGTTCAACCAAAAATGTTATTATTTTTAAAAGATATAATAAATTAGTGCATATAATTCATTCCATGTATAAAAATATTTGAATTAACAATATATTATTATATATATAAATATTATTTTTGTTTTGATATTATTTACAAAAAAAAATATATATTATAACAAATCGTAAAAAATTTCTCATTATTATTTAATATTTTGATCAATAACTTCATGTTCATGTAATAACTGTATTAGTGTTTTACTAAAATTGTTTTCGTTTCTAACAATAATATATTAGAACCACTAGTAAAAATTTTCTCATTATTATTTAATATTTTGATCAATAACTTCATGTTCATGTTATAATTCTATTAGCGTTTTAATAAAATTGTTCCCGTTTTATAACAATAATATATTATCCGTTTATATGTTCCCATTTATAACAATAAATTTTTTCCCAATTACATAGTAAAATATAAGAAACACAAAGTTGCTTAACCAAAATAATTTATTATTTTTAAAAGTAAGACATAATTTTATTTATATTGGGATTACAATATTTAAAATATGGTTAATTTTATTTTAATTTATTAAAGATTTAAGATACAATAGTCTAAATTAAATATGTGCAAGGAATATCATTATTACATTAGACATAAATGATATTATAACCGTTTAAAATATGATTTTTTTATATTAAAATTTTTTATAGATTTAATAATATTAATATTATTAAAAAATTATTTATTAATTAAAAAATTGTTATACATATTAATTATAGATAAACATATTAATTAAAAATAAATAAATATATATATATATATATATATATATATATATATATATATATATATATATATATATATATATAATATTCTAATTTAATTATATTTAATACATACATATTTTGTTTTCACGCTCATATTTATTTATATTTAATGCATAATAAAATGTATTGAATCCAAAGTTATGCATATGGTCCTTGAAATTCAAAAATAAAATATATTTTATGTTTTATTAAATGAATCATTTATTTGATGTTTTTTTACAAATAATTCAATTATTTTAGAATTGATATAATACATGTTACCATAAAAAAAATCGATATAATACAATATTAAAATATGCAATCTCTTCTTAGTTATAAGAACTTTTAATTTGTTTCATATATTTTCGTTCTATCCACACAAATTTTAAAAAAATTATATAATTTATCTAAAATATAATTGAATTAATTTTAAATGTGGATCTTTTCGATATTAGTCCTCATGCAAAAACTTTTAAAATGGCAAGAGACATCTTTAAAAATTATTTTAATTGTTAATTAACAATCATTTATAATGATCATAATAAAAAATATAAATTTTAAACATATTTAGATCAGTAGTATATTTTTCTTATAGATATATAAATTTCCTTTATTTACATCAAGTGATTATATTTCTGCATTTATTGTCTTTGCATTACATTTAACTCATTTATTGTTTAATTTTAAAAGTTTTTCAACGCATAATCTTATTAAAAACACAAAAGTTATCACATCATAGTTCCCAACGTTAATCTCCAACAACTCATTTTGTTGGCCAATGTAATTGATAGGCATTTAACTTGCAAATAACGATTGATATATATATATATATATATATATATATATATATATATATATATATATATATATATATATATATATATATATATATATATATATATATATATATATTAGAATGTCATTTTTATATAAGAACATGAGAATGAATCTGAACCATTAGATTTTAAAATAAATGGTGGAGATTACGTGTCAGTTTTTTTTTTCTCCTCCATCATTTAATTTATTAATGGAGGAGAGAGAAAAACAAAAACCACACATAATCTCCACCATTTATTTTAAAATCTAATGATTCAGATTTATTCTTATGTTCTCACATAAAAATAACATTCTCATAGGATATGAACCCATATAGGAAACGTATCATATGAGAATGTCATTTTTATATAAGAACATGAGAATAAATCTGAACCATTAGATTTTAAAATAAATGGTGGAGTTTACGTGTCAGTTTTTTTTTTCTCCTCCATCATTTAATTTATTAATGGAGGAGAGAGAAAAACAAAAACCACACATAATCTCCACCATTTATTTTAAAATCTAATGATTCAGATTTATTCTTATGTTCTCACATAAAAATAACATTCTCATAGGATATGAACCCATATAGGAAACGTATCATATGAGAATGTCATTTTTATATAAGAACATGAGAATGAATCTGAACCATTAGATTTTAAAATAAATGGTGGAGATTACGTGTCAGTTTTTTTTTTCTCCTCCATCATTTAATTTATTAATGGAGGAGAGAGAAAAACAAAAACCACACATAATCTCCACCATTTATTTTAAAATCTAATGATTCAGATTTATTCTTATGTTCTCACATAAAAATAACATTCTCATAGGATATGAACCCATATAGGAAATGTATCATATAAGAATGTCATTTTTATATAAGAACATGAGAATGAATCTGAACCATTAGATTTTAAAATAAATGGTGGAGATTACGTGTCAGTTTTTTTTTTCTCCTCCATCATTTAATTTATTAATGGAGGAGAGAGAAAAACAAAAACCACACATAATCTCCACCATTTATTTTAAAATCTAATGATTCAGATTTATTCTTATGTTCTCACATAAAAATAACATTCTCATAGGATATGAACCCATATAGGAAACGTATCATATGAGAATGTCATTTTTATATAAGAACATGAGAATGAATCTGAACCATTAGATTTTAAAATAAATGGTGGAGATTACGTGTCAGTTTTTTTTTTCTCCTCCATCATTTAATTTATTAATGGAGGAGAGAGAAAAACAAAAACCACACATAATCTCCACCATTTATTTTAAAATCTAATGATTCAGATTTATTCTTATGTTCTCACATAAAAATAACATTCTCATAGGATATGAACCCATATAGGAAACGTATCATATGAGAATGTCATTTTTATATAAGAACATGAGAATGAATCTGAACCATTAGATTTTAAAATAAATGGTGGAGATTACGTGTCAGTTTTTTTTTTCTCCTCCATCATTTAATTTATTAATGGAGGAGAGAGAAAAACAAAAACCACACATAATCTCCACCATTTATTTTAAAATCTAATGATTCAGATTTATTCTTATGTTCTCACATAAAAATAACATTCTCATAGGATATGAACCCTATATATATATATATATATATATATAAAGTCTATTTCTAATTTTTTTTGTCTATATCTATATATATATATATATATATATATATATATATATATATATATATATATATATATATATATATATATAGTGGAGGTTCTTTTCTTTTTTGTTTAAACGGAAGAATACAAGACACCAGAAAAATTACACTATGGAAGACATTCATATATTAAAAGATAAACACCTACACACATTTACATAGACTATAAAGTAACCTCCTGCAACCAAGAAAGTGGCCTTGAATAGTTTTCATTCTTGGTTCCACCACGTGACAATATAGAATACCATACTTATTGAGGGCATTAGCCATATAAAGTCCTAATTCTTTGGGATTGAGAGCAAAACTCCATCGAAAGTTTTTATCATTAGGTAACTGAATGGCTGTTGTTAAAAGAAGTATATCAGTGGAGCACAACTTTAGTCAGAAAATAGTTATGTAGGATGAAATCAGTAGGTAACAATCTTCTAATACTGAAGGTCTCTGACATGCAGAAAATAGTGGCAATTTATAAAGGTCATCACCAGCGATGTGAAGAGCTCAAAACCTACAACTTTGGGAAGATGCCACCCCAATCTGCGTCTTAAATAGCTGCACAAGACACAATTTAAAAAACACTACAGTAAATGGCACATAAATCATCCATGTTATGATTTTCAAAATAAACGCTACCAAGTAACATGTCTAATAGACCAAAAATGGGGCAAAGAAAGATGAAATATTTGACAACAATAGTTTGAGAGGAAAGAGAGGTAGAGGTTGGCGTTTTCAATTGAAGTTATGCTTAGTTTAGATTCAAAATATTGATTTTAAAGAGAAAATGCTCTGCTAAAATTAAAATGACACATCGCATTTTCACATCAACATCATAATAAGTGTAATAAGTCAGTTGTACCTTGTAATAGATGGCATGGTAGCTACAATCACAACACACAAGTATATAATAGGAATGAGGGTTTTGGGTTTATTCTTTCGGAGCCACGTCAAAGATCCAAGTGCAGCGAGGAATATGCTCAAAACCTGTACAAATTCAAGTTTAGAAAAACTTTAAGATTATAGATAATAACACATAAGACAAACTACAAGTAAATTATTATTTGTTAAGTGCTTTCACATATACCAGAAAACAACATTGACAAACTGCTGTATCATTTATACTAATGTTGAATTATAAAAAGATTCAAACTCTAGAAGAATATTAGAGACTAAAATATTCGGTTTGACTTAAAGACTGGATGACTTGGCAGCCATAAAACATTATCTAAGGGGGAAAAGGGACTTTTAACAACGTACCAAATTTGCATTAGCCTCTAAACCCTGCAAAATGTACTCCCAGGTAAATTATAATCCTCTAGCACCCACCCAAAGAGGAGACAACCTGTGCAGTACAGAATCAGCAAATGTCCAGCCTGCTAAAACAAAAGTGGCACCAATAAATGAAGATCAATCAAGCAGATTAACGCAACAAATACCGGAGGATGATCTGGGAAAGATAACATCACTTCCACGAAACATGGGATAAGAATGAGTAAAACTTCATCGAGAGTTAGTAACCTCTGCCATTCTTCACATTTTCCTGCTTTTGCATCGTAACCATAAGTCAATAATCACAAATTCAAGTTTACCTCTCAGTCAATAATCACAAAGTGAAAAGAAATCATTATCAGATTTAAAACAACAACATATGAATTAATTCGCTCAACTTCGGCAAGAGAAAGCTTCAGATCACATACCACCACAGCGCGAAACAGCAATTTGCGGAGAATTAAATTTCATAAACGAAATGAGTAATTACAGTTACAAGACATTAATGGAGAATATAAGAGTGACATTGACAGTAACAGTGTGCTTACATGGAGTATCGACCTGGATAGTTCTCAAGAGATCAGTGTGCCAGAGATTCCGGTAATTCCGACCTGGATAGTTCTCAAGAGATCATCTCTGCAGTTTATAGGTTATGTAACTTTGAATGTTCATTCGAAAAAACACATGTACAAAGAGATCCAATATTATTCGTAGAAAAAAATATATTGAATGAGAACATATTGAGCAGTTAAGAACAACAATATATATCTTGACAAAAAACATGAACAGGACAAAAATTCATATTAAGGCATGTGAAAACATTGAAATAATGTGATAATGAAATAGAAAAAACCTTGAATCACTGCCGTTGATGCACATCAATACCTTCCATATATTTTATGACCGATGCCAATCCAATATGTCTGAAGTTGAGCTTATGAAACCAATATATACGTTTTTGACAGATCTGCATATGAGCAAGCACTTTTAGTTAACAAAAATTCTACATATGAAAAACTCATAACAACTTACTATTTTAACAATCTTTATGTGAAAACTAATGTAATACCACGTAAATTATTTCACTCTGGATAATATTATTATGATCAACTGGGTTCCGGTTTACTCTGAGAATTTATTGGATAAAATAATTAGAGTAAACTGATGAGCTCAGAGTAGATCAAATTAATATTATCTGACTCTGAGGTTTTAACTTTTGGCGTTATAGAGACTTTTTGGACATTTAGTAGTGTTACTAACTAATGACTTTTCTCTATATCATCTCGTTTTTTTCTTTTCCTCTTCATTTGGAACAAAAGATAGAAAATAGTAAGAAAGGGAAAGTAGAGAGAAGGAAGAAGAAAGAAAGAAAAGAAGAAAAGTTCAAGAGCTCAAGATCAACAACCATCATCAACTCTTCATCATTTCATCTCAGCTTCTTCATCATCATCTTCTAATCCAGGTGGGTTCTAGATAGAGACTTTAGAGTATAATTTCTTGAGGTTTTAGAGTTAGGTTGGATTTGGGGAAAAATGGGGTTTTGTGCAAATCAAATAATCTAATGGTTGAAGTGTGTTATAAATTGCGTAGTATGATAAAAAGATATGTAGAATCATCTATTGGTAATTGTTATGAAGTTTGGATTAGTTTGATTTGGTTGAAAATCTTAGGTTTTGTGTAGAAACTATGTGTTAATGTTGGAAATCATGTTTTATGAAGTTTGTTGGATAAACCATGTTAGGACCATGATAATATACCTCTATTGGTTGTTTAGGTATGGTATTGACGATGAAATTGTAGGTTGGAAGTTGCTGTCAAAGGGTTTATTTTTCTGCATAACGCAGAGCGCGCTTAGCGCAATATACCCGCTTAGCGCAATATGCCCGCTTAGCGCGGTCTGAAGAATTTTTCACCCTTTTCAGGCAGCGGGGAGCGCGCTTAGCGCGGGTGGTGCCCGCTTAGCGCGACCTAGAGAAAACGTAAAATTATTTTCATAAATTCATATCTTTTGACTCGGGTGTCCGATTTAAGTGTTCCTTACATCGATGTGAAGCTCTGAAAATACTCCATTTAATGGAAGTGAAAATACTAGTTTTGTGGCCGATTAAATAAATCAGAGGGAACCGGAATTGGTGTAACTTTGTGGTATGTTGAATTATGTGATTTCATTATATGATTGACTTGTGTTTACCTATTTTCTCTTGTTGTTAAGCATGTTTCAGAGTGTATGCATGTTAAAATGTGAAATAGGTAGAGTGAGGAATATTATCATTTGGATTAGGTTGGAACCTAGTAGCGGCAAGGAAAGTATTGAATAACATAACGACGACACTCGTGCATGAGAGGCCGAGGCGTGCGTCTATTACCGAACGGTATGGAATAACTACACTAGTATGGATCATGTATTATTGTGCTTATTTGGAAAAGACAAAAGAGGTCTTAAGGCGAATGTGGCCTTGTGATTGTCGAATACAATCATGTTGTGTTTGTAATCACGTAATTGTAACCCTTTAATCTTGGGTGCAGTTTCATGGGTCTCGAGCTCCTCTGAAACGTATGCACAATTACTTGACAGGTTTGATTCCCGTGTGTAGTACGAATGGAACCTAAGGGTAGAGACTTGTGATGGTTAACAGGCCATGTGAAGTGATGGTTCACGGCTAACAGGTCGTTGTTCCCGAATCCATTTCGTATGTCAAGTAAATGACAAGGATCCATGACTCGGGTCGACTTCTAGACGTAGAAGAGGACGGGAAAAGGGGATGCCTTGGTAAGGTTATCGATTAGTGATATTGTGAGTTAACAACACTCACGAACATGGATCCATATAGTGTGTGTGAGTACTCAAAGTCACTTCCCTTCCCCTTTTGACTTGAGTTAGGTGTGATAGAACCTTGTAAAGCCGAGAGGACCCATAAGATAGGGAACTCACTGAGATTTGATGTATCTCACCCCACGTTGTTGATTATTTTATAGGTACTATAGATTCGTCGAAGGGTAAGGACAAAAGTGTTTGACTTTCCTTACTATCTTAGCTTTTTGGGATGGCAAGACTTCCGTTGTGAAGAATATTTTGAGATCATTATTTGATCTAGTTCTTAGAGTTGGAACATCTTGTATATATAATGCCATAGTTTTTTTATTAGGATTTTGGGCATGTATATGTATAATGTGTTAACTAGGGACTTATTGTATTTCAGTACCAAAATGTGAATTCATGTATGATATGGATGCTTTGATGTATTATATTATATATGGGTGTTACAGTTGGTATCAGAGCAAGTCGTATCCTCGACCTAGCCATGAAATAGGATAAGCATTTATTTCCGTTTCATATGCGTGGTGTCGCTATTAGTCTTGCGTGTTATATTTATGGTATTGAGCCTGATCAACTTAATCCTATCTGTATGACATCCAGGAACATGGCGGACGGGCGCAGAAACAATTGTGGTAGACCCAGAACCACTCCGGCAGGAACAAATCCACCAGGTGATGATGGGAATGTCCCTTTGTATCAATTCATGCAACAGATGTAGCAACAACAGAATCAGTTTATGCAACAAAAGGTACATCAAGTGGTTGCGGGTCTGCACCCTCTAGTGGTTGTTCCAGAAGCTATAGGTGGAAGCTTTAGGGATTGCATCCGTATGAATGCTCTGGAATTTCAGGGAGGGTTAGATCCGGTGAAGGCTCACGAGTGGATAGCCAGCATGGAAAGGATCTTCCTAATAGTCCAGTGTAGTGAGAAAAATAAGGTGGTTTACGCTTCTCACTTGTTGAAGGGTCCTGCCATGAGGTGGTGGGAGAGTGCCTCAGCGTTGATGACAATTCAAGAGGTACCCAAGGTCTGGGAGCAATTCAAGATTAATTTTATGAAGAAGTATTTCCCAAGTTCCTTAAGGTCTCAGAAGGAATTCTAGTTTCAACAGTTGAGACAGGGTAACTTGATTGTGGCTGCTTATGCAGAAAGGTTTGAGGTTATGGCTGCTTATTCTAGGCAGGCCATGTATGCTCTGGACGAGAGGTGGAAGATTGATCAGTTTCTTTTTGGTTTAAGGGCTGAAATTTCACATAGTGTGTCTCAGAGGGAGTTCACTAGCTATGCCGAATTGTTAAGGAAGTGCTACATGGCAGAACACAGTTTGAAGAAGGTGCAAACGGAAGGAGAATTGAGTAGGCTGAATCAGGGTGATCGAGGGAGATCAAATCAACAATTTAGACCGAGACAACAAGCTTTTAAAGGGAAGTAAGTTTAGAGTTCTAGGACCAGTGCACCTCCTGTGTGTCGTTCTTGTGGTAAAGTGCATTCTGGTAGATGCGGTGTTGAAAGACTGAGATGTTATCAGTGTCAGAAAGTGGGACACATAGCGAGGGATTGTCCTCAAAATAGAAATCAAATGCAAAAAAGGAATATCGGCCGGGTGTATACCTTGGATGCAAGGAAAGCAAAGGGTGATAACTCTTTGATTGCTGGTACGTGTTTCGTTAACAAAAAACCTTGCTTTGTAATATTTTATTGTGGAGCCACCCACTCTTTTGTATCGATGCAATGTGTGAAGCGACTTGGGTTGCAAGCTGTTCCGTTGTCTCCACCCATGGTGGTTACTACTGCCATGGATGAGATAGTGGAAACACCTCTAATGTGTGGAAATTGTGTTTTGTCCGTGAATGATAGAGTTTTTCAGATTGACCTTATCTGTTTACCGTTTAAGAAAGTTGATGTCGTTTTGGGGATGGATTAGCTTTCTGCTAATTCGGTGTTTATTGGGTGTGAGGAAAAGCTAATCATCATTCCATCTGTTAAGGCTACCCCGAAGGATGTATTAACAACTATTTTAGAAGGTACGGTGGGAATGATAAATTTCTTATTTGAGGAGGAGAAATCTATTTTACTAGTTCTTACTAAGGAGGGGAGTAGTGACCAGCAAGTGCTGAGTAATCCTGTAGTCTGTGAGTTTCCTGAATTTTTCCCGAGGACGTTACTTCTCTTCCTCCGGAGAGAGAGGTTGAATTCTCTATTGACCTGGTACCGGGAACGACTCCTATATCTGTTTCTCCGTATCGGATGTCACCGCTTGAATTAAGAGAATTAAAAGACCAATTGGAGGACTTAATGGCTAAGCATTTTGGTAGACCTAGTGTTTCACCATGGGGAGCTCCAGTGTTGTTGGTAAAGAAGAAAGATGGTGGAATGCGTCTGTGCATTGGTTATCATAAGTTGAATAAAGTCACCATTAAGAACAAGTACCCCTTACCCAAGATAGACGACCTGTTGGATCAATTGAAAGGAGCCTGTGTGTTCTCGAAGATTGATTTATGGTCGGGTTATCATCAGATCCGAGTGAAGAGTTCTGATGTGCCTAAGACTGCATTTAAAACCCGTTACGGCCATTACGAATTCTTTGTGATGCCTTTCGGTGTGACTAATGCTCCAACTGTTTTTATGGATTATATGAACTGTATATTTCAAGCTTACTTGGACCAATTCGTCGTGATCTTTATTGACGACATTCTTATTTATTCTCGTACTCCACAAGAGCACGGAGAACATCTGAGAATTGTCTTATCGGTATTGCAAGAGAAGCAACTTTTTGCAAAGCTAAGTAAGTGTGAATTTTGGATGTCGGAAGTTAATGTTCTTGGACATGTTATATCTCAAGGTGGTGTGGCAGTGGATCCGTCGAAAGTAGAAGCAGTGATTAATTGGGAGAGACCGAGGAATGCTTCAGAGGTTAGAAGTTTCTTCGGATTGGCGGGTTACTATAGAAGGTTCATCAATGGTTTTTCTCAATTGGCTTTACCAATGACAAAGCTTACTCGGAAAGATTGTGCTTATGAGTGGGATTCGGGCTGTGAGCAAAGCTTCATGAAATTGAAGGAAAGTTTGACGACGGCTCCTGTGTTAATCATTCCTGATCCTAACAACTCTTATGAAGTATTTTGCGATGCTTCTAAGATGGGATTAGGAGGTGTTCTGATGCAAGGCGGTCAAGTTGTAGCTTATGCTTCTCGACAATTGAAAGTCCATGAGAAGAATTATCCAACTCATGATTTGGAGCTAGCAGCGGTTGTGTTTGCACTGAAGGTGTGGCGTCATTATTTGTATGGTATACATTTTGAAATGTTCAGTGACCATAAGAGTTTGAAGTATTTATTTGACCAAAAGGAGTTGAATATGCGACAAAGAAGGTGGATGAAGTACTTAAAGGATTATGACTTAGAATTAAAGTATCATCCGGGAAAAGAAAATAAAGTGGCAGATGCTTTGAGTCGAAAGATGGTTCATGGGGCCAAATTGATGATATTGGAATATACCTTATTGGAAAAGTTTAGGGATCTAAACCTTCAATTTGTTTGGACTCCTAACGGTGTGATTATGGGAATTTTGAATATCAATTCTACTCTTAGGGAGGAAATCCAACAAGGACAAGGGTTGGATGAGAATTACAAGCGGTGTTACTACAACCGGGTTTCGTGCGGGCTATCGACGGACTTATTTTGTTTAACCAAAGGATTTGTGTACCGGATGACACGATGTTGAAAAGAAAGATTTTAGATCAAGCTCACAAGGGTAATTTTACGATACATCCTGGTTCTTCGAAGATGTATCAGGACTTAAAGAAGGATTATTGGTGGTCCGGAATGAAAAATGATATTGCGGTGTATGTGTCAGAATGTGCAGTGTGCCAACAGGTGAAGATTGAACAACAAAGACCGGGCGGTCTATTGCAACCTTTAGAGATTCCAGTTTGGAAGTGGGATAGTATTTCTATGGACTTTGCAGTAGGTTTACCCCGTACACATGGTGGTTATGATTCTGTTTGGGTGATTGTGGATCGACTAACGAAATCTGCACATTTCTTAGCTGTGAAGACTACTTACAAGGCAAGTCATCTTGTAAGGTTCTTTATTGCTGAAATTGTGAGTTTGCATGGTGTTCCCTCTAGCATTGTGTCCGATAGAGATCCAAAGTTTACTTCAAGGTTTTGGAAGGTTTTTCAACAAGCTATGGGTATGAGGTTGCGTTTGAGCACATCGAATCATCCTCAGACAAATGGTCAGACTGAGCGAACAATACAAACGATTGAGGAGATGTTGAGAGCTTGTGTGCTAGAAAGTAGAGGAAATTGGATGGAACTTTTACCGTTGATTGAGTTTTCATAAAACAACAGTTACCATGCGAGCATTGGTATGGCTCCTTACGAAGCATTGTATGGGAGAAAATGTAGAACACCTTTGTGTTGGGCGGAAGTTGGTGAAGATAGAATTTTGGGACCCGAAATTATTCAAGAGACTACAGAAAAGATTCGAATGATCCGTGAGAAAGTTAAACAAGCACAAGATCGTCAGAAAAGTTATGCGGACAACCGTAGGAGACCTTTGGAATTTGAGGAAGGTGACCATGTGTTTATGAAAGTTATTTCGAGATTAGGTTGAAAGGACCATTTAAGTCACACAAGTTAAGTCTGAGATACGTGGGACCGTATCAGATCTTAGAAAGGATTGGTGAAGTCGCTTACAGATTAGCCTTCCCACCCTCTCTGTCAGAGATGCATGATGTCTTTCATGTGTCTCAGCTTCAGAAGTTTGTTCCAGATCCTCTTCAGCCAATTCTACCTGATACGATCGAGATAGAAGCAGATTTGACGTTTGAGCCTCGACCGAGTCATATCACAGGAAGAGAAACTAAGGTGTTAAGGAACAAACACATTCCTCTGGTTAAGGTTCAGTGGGATGAGACGCATCCGGGTGATGCAACTTGGGAACAAGAATCTGAGATGCGAGAGGTTTATCCTCATCTTTTCAGGTAATTGTTTTAAATTCGTGGGTGAATTTCAATTTAAGGGGGGGGGGATGTAATACCCCATAAATTATTTCACTCTGGATAATATTATTATGATCAACTGGGTTCCGGTTTACTCTGAGAATTTATTGGATAACATAATTAGAGTAAACTGATGAGCTCAGAGCAGATCAAATTAATATTATCTGACTCTGAGGTTTTAACTTTTGGCGTTATAGAGGCTTTTTGGACATTTAGTAGTGTTACTAACTAATGACTTTTCTCTATATCATCTCATTTTTTATTTTCCTCTTCATTTGGAACAAAAGATAGAAAATAGTAAGAAAGGGAAAGTAAAGAGAAGGAAGAGGAAAGGAAAGAAAAGAAGAAAAGTACAAGAGCTCAAGATCAACAACCATCATCAACTCTTCATCATTTCATCTCAGCTTCTTCATCATCATCTTCTAATCCAGGTGGGTTCTAGATAGAGACTTTAGAGTATAATTTCTTGAGGTTTTAGAGTTAGTTGGATTTTGGGAAAATGGGGTTTTGTGCAAATCAAAGAATCTAACGGTTGAAGTGTGTTATAAATTGCGTAGTATGATCAAAAGATGTGTAGAATCATCTATTGGTAATTGTTATGAAGTTTGGATTGGTTTGATTTGGTTGAAAATCTTAGGGTTTTGTGTAGAAACTATGTGTTAATGTTGGAAATCATGATTTATGAAGTTTGTTGGATAAACCATGTTAGGACCATGATAATATACCTCTATTGGTTGTTTGGTTATGGTATTGAAGATGAAATTGTAGGTTGGAAGTTGCTGTCAAAGGGTTTATTTTCCTGCATAACGCAGAGCGCGCTTAGCGCAGTATGCCCGCTTAGCACGGTCTGGAGAATTTTCACCCTTTTCAGGCAGCGAGGAGCGCGCTTAGCGCGGGAGGGGCCCGCTTAGCGCGACTTGGAGCAAACGTAAAAATATTTTCAAAAATTCATATCTTTTGACTCGGGTGTCCGATTTAAGTGTTCCTTATATTGATGTGAAGCTCTGAAAATACTCCATTTAATGGAAGTGAAAATACTAGTTTTGTGGCCGATTAAATAAATCAGAGGGAACCGGAATTGGTGTAACTTTGTGGTATGTTGAATTATGTGATTTCATTATATGATTGACTTGTGTTTACCTATTTTCTCTTGTTGTTAAGCATGTTTCAGAGTGTATGCATGTTAAAATGTGAAATAGGTAGAGTGAGGAATATTATCATTTGGATTAGGTTTGAACCTAGTAACGGCTAGGAAAGTATTGAATAACATAACGACTACACTCGTGCATGAGAGGCCGAGGCGTGCATATATTACCGAACGGTATGGAATAACTACACTAGTATGGATCATGTATTATTGTGCTTATTTGGAAAAGACAAAAGAGGTCTTAAGGCGAATGTGGCCTTGTGATTGTCGAATACAATCGTGATGTGTTTGTGATCACGTAATCGTAACAGTTTAATCTTGGGTGCAGTTTCATGGGTCTCGAGCTCCTCTGAAACGTATGCACAATTACTTAACATGTTTTATTCCCGTGTGTAGTACGAATGGAACCTAAGGGTAGAGACTTGTGATGGTTAACAGGCCATTTGAAGTGACGGTTCACGGCTAACAGGCCGTTGTTCCCGAATCCAATTCGTATGTCAAGTAAATGACAAGGATCCATGACTCGGGTCGACTTCTAGACGTAGAAGAGGACGGGAAAAGGGGATGCCTTGGTAAGGTTATCGATTAGTGATATTGTGAGTTAACAAGACTCATGAACATGGATCCATATAGTGTGTGTGAGTACTCAAAGTCACTTCCCTTCCCCTTTTGACTTGAGTTAGGTGTGATAGAACCTTGTAAAGCTGAGAGGACCCATAAGATAGGGAACTCACTGAGATTTGATGTATCTCACCCCACGTTGTTGATTATTTTACAGGTACTACAGGTTCGGCGAAGGGTAAGGACAATGTTGTTTGACTTTCCTTACTATCTTAGCTTTTTGGGATTGCAAGACTTCCATTGTGAAGAATATTTTGAGATCATTATTTGATCTAGTTCTTAGTGTTGGAACATCTTGTTTATATAATGCCATAGTTTTTTTATTAGGATTTTGGGCATGTATATGTATAATGTGTTAACTAGGGACTTATTGTATTTCAGTACCAAAACGTGAATTCCTGTATGATATGGATGCTTTGATGTATTATATTATTTATGGGTGTTACAACTAACAACAAATGTTCATAACAAAAATCTAATAATGAGAGAATACCTGGCTAAATTCCAGATCTGAGCAGGAAGCAACAATAACAAATTCCAAATCTGAGTTTGTGACAATAATAACCTTCCATTTATCTTCTTTTACACAAACAATAACACAACCAAACATTCATATTATCCCTATGTCATCAATTTCAATCAACACCAAACATTAAAAATAAAGCAAAACAGAAAATAGAAGATAAAAATTGACGGGAAGAAATAACTAGCAACCGAAGTCTCTCCGCACCCTTCCGTCTCCGACACGACTACTGCCGTGCATAACCACGTTCGCCTTCGACAACCACAAACCCATGACACCATAAAATTCCCTCAATCGCGATCGGAGAAATATGTTTTTTGTGATTATTGTTTTGATTTTTTAAGAGAGAGTTAAGACACAAAGGTTTGAGAAAGGAAGAATTTAGTTTTTTTTTCTTCAAAAAAAGAGGTTGTTGTTGTTGTTATAGTAGGAAGCGAGGAATGAGAAGAATATGAAAGTGGATGACAGAAGAAAGGAGAGGAGGAAGAGAGAGGCATAGAGAAGAGAAAAAAGAAAAAGAGGAATAAATGAGAGAGAAAGATGAGAGACTGAAAGGTTCTGCTGTTGTGCAGAGAGGGCAGATAAGAAGGAGAGAGAAATGATTAAGAGTATTGAAAAGTGTGAAATGTAATACAAAAAGTTGAATAAATTTTGTTGGATATCAACCAAATGAGAGCAAAGCCGGTTACTAAACTAAAATAATAGACATAAAATTGTATAACCAAATAAAAGGCCGGTTTCAAGTGCTAGTTTGGTTGGAAAAAGTAAATTTTGGACTTAAATTGCCCCTAATTTAGGGATGTTGCAAATTCATAAGTAAGTGTAGAGTAGACTTTTCCAGAGCATTGAATTTTCTTATATTATATATATTATCCACATATTTAAATAATTTATTCACCAAAAAAATAAAAAAATATTTTATATTTGATATATTTTTAATATATTTAATATATTACTTTTAAATTGTTTTAAAAATAATTTCAAATATTGATTTTTCCAATCAAATTAATTATTTTAAATCCCATTTTTTATTCATTTCATTTAAATACCCTATTATTTTAATCCACAAAAAACAAACAAAAATAATTTTTTACTTGATATGTTTTTAATATATTAAAAATATTATTTCAAATTTTTTTAAATGTTTTTAAAATGATTTTATTTCTTGATTTTAAATATTCATGTGGATAAAATACCTTTTTCATAAACCTTAATAATTGTTTATAACATGATTAATGGATTCATTTGATAAATTATACATTTTTTTATTGATTTTCCTTTGAAAAATATCTTTAAAAATGAAATTAGGGTTTTTCTTTGCTTTTATCTTTCAAACTTTATTTCAACACTCATGGGCCTCTATTAGAGTGTAAGACCCAACCCTCTTTGTAAATAAACCACTTCATGGGCCTCTGGTATAGTATAAGTCCCATCGCGCTTTTCAAAATCACGGTGCGATCACTATTTTTACAACAATCTCTGGGCCTCTATTAGAGTGTAAGTCCCACCTTTTTGTACATAAATAAATCTTTTTTTAGGGCCTCTACTATAGTATAAGTCCCTCATCTCAGTGTTCAAAATCACTGTTATTTTAAAAATATCCTGGGCCTCTGCTAGGACTATAAGTCCCAACCTTTTTCTTTCAAAATCATCCTTGTTTTTCAAAAACAAGATAAACATCTTGTGCCTCTGCTATGAGTGTAAGTCCCATACCTCTTTCAATTTTCAAACAAAAAAAACTTTAATATTTCAAAACTGTCAAATTCAATTTAAACCTAGCATCAAACAATCATCTGATCCTCTATTTATAGTGTAAGACCCAACACCTTTGCTTCTCTCCTACTTAAGATCAAGTCATCTTCAAATTTTTCAAAATCATTTCAAAACTTTCTTCAATTTCTTCAAACACTAATTAAATCTTTGAGAAGGCATCTAAAAACAATACACTTGTGCCTCTATCCAGAGAATAAGACCCACCAGCTTTCTCATTTCAATTGATACTTGTTTATATTCTTGTTCATTATTTGTATATATACTCGTACATAACTTGTTAAAATTTCTCTTAGCATTTACATCATCCTTAGTTTAGACTATTTCAAACAATAGAATCCTTTCAATCAGTATAACTTAGTTCAAACAACTAGTTCCCCCATGTAAAAAGGAATTCTTCTTCCCAATACAGCCAACCTCCTCTTGGGCTTTGTTCAATTTATTCAACCTTGAAACACTTCAATAAAGAGAGGATTGTTTCCCGGTGAAACCTCTTCTTTAACCCTTTTAACCCTAGAACAGTTCGAAAAAGAAATGATTATTTCCCGGTGAAACCTTTCTTGAACACTTCCTATACTTGGAAAGTCTCAATCCCAAGCCTCCTCTTGGGCTTCATACAAGGACCCTTAGGCTTCCTGAAAGCATAGGATAGATCCTAATCATCTTTATTAATACACCGGTCCCTAGGAGAGTCAAAACCTCTAAGGCATTCAAACTCATTCTTTAAGTCTCTTTTGATCCTCAACAAGGTTTGGTTTTCACTTAAAAATCCCCAGCTAGGGCCAGGTTACAATCAACAAATCCCAAAAAGAATCAAAGCCCTTTTGACATTTAATAATTTAACTCTTTTCTAATTTCCAGCAAGAGTTAGTTTCCCTTTTGATTCCTCAAAATAGTTTAGACCTTCTCTTGGAATTAAAATCCCTCAACAAAGAGTCAGTCTCCACTTAAATTCCCTTAGCCTCTTCTTAAGCTTCATATAATGATTTTCCCAGTCAGCTTCAATATTGGGCTTTGTACAAGATAGATATATTACTCCTCCAGTTGAGTCAGTTTTCAACTTTTTTTAGCTTCAACCTTGGGATTTGATCAAGGCACAAAATCTAACATCCCCGCAGATGAGACCATGAGTCCTCTCTGTAGGAGGATATTTCCTCTATACATCACATGTCAAAACAAACAATTAAACCTTTTTTTTCCAGATAATTGATGTAAGTGGCACACTTATTGATTCAAAATCCAAGCTGGAGTCCCTCCTTTATCATGGCTAAAGTTCTCTTTCATCTAAGTGATGTAAGTGGCAAAGCTCTGAATTCTACACATCGAAGTCAATGTCCCTCTCTTAGCATGAAAGATTTATAAAGGAAAAAGTGGAATTGCTCTACAGTGAGTTAAAGCTTCTTCCTTCATGACATTTCACTTCTCCTATTAAGGAAGATGTGGCATTGCTGGATTCCATGCATCCCAGTTAAAGCAACCTCCCTTATAAATCAATTTTCCATGTTTGTGATGAATAGGTAAGATATATCCCTTTAGAGATGACAAATTCTCTATCAAATACTCTTTTAGCTTCAATCTTGGGCTTTGAACATGAGACAAATACTCTTTTAGCTTCAATCTTAGGGTTTGAACAAGACCCTAAATTTTTTTCCTCCCATAAATATAGGAGGAACTACGGACGCTCTGATTTCCCAAGGTCTCTTTATGGGAATACTTAGGCATAAGATTGCGAAATCTTAGCGAGCGCACTAATCAAAAATCTTAGGTCGAGTACCTTCCCAAAAACAATAGAAAACCCTAAAACAACAAAAACATCTCCTCAAAGGAGAAACTTCCCCAATCAACAATAAATGGATTTAAGTAACCAAGCAACTCAACAGTAGAAACATATGCAAATAAAGGTTCTTATAGATTACTATAGATACTCTGGGTGTTAATAGCTTCCCTTTGTATAACCAACCCCCGATTCCTGATCTCTTCGCATTTATAAAGGAAAACATTTGCACGCAGGGTTAGTTTAAGATATCTTCCCCTTCCTTTTAAGCTTCATAGGATAAATATTGAAATAAGAAAGTACCACTAAAAGCGGTAGTGGTCGTGTCACAAAACTGAGCTACAAAAAAATGGCGACTCTGCTTGGGACTTTTATCTTTTTCTAGGAGGGTTAACCTTGCATTGCATATTTTTTCTGTTTTATTTGCTTTCTCATTTTTTGTCATTTGTTGTTTTCAATCATACTACTTGTTTATCTACCATATTTGTTTAGTTTACTGTTATCCGGGAATGTGATTAATACACATGTGGTGAGTCAAAAAGTCCTCAGTGGGCTTGAGAGCATATTTTAAGATAGGAGGTGGCAGACTCAAGAAGGCTTATAAGGACTGAATCCACCAAGCTAACTTGAAAGTCCACCAAATTAGTAGAGGTACCCTTTTGGAATTACTAAAGTTAATCGAGCAAGCCGTGAAAACATTACTTTTTCCATTGGGCACCCGTGAAACTGAGGATTAGTAAACACTTAACCTTGGGTATTTTTAGGACGTAATACGATGACTATCAGGAATATTCCATACACGATACTACACTCGAATGAGTTTCGTCTTAGGGATATTACAGCTCTCATAAGTCATTCGGTTCGCTGGTAATATTCTTAAGAGGGGTCAATGATTTTGGGAACCTTGTTAGAACCCATTCTACAGATACAGAAAGAACCCCTAGTACATACCTTTGGGATGGATATACCCATGGCCTCATGCTCATGGCGATAAACCCTTAAATCCATGTTTTCATATATTTGTGTTTGCTGCATTCATGCATTCATGCATTTATCAAAAAATTTCAAAAAAAAATATTTTCTCAAAAATTTTCAAAAGAACTAACAAAGAGGGTGTTGCAAATATCAGAAAACGCATTATGGATTTTGGTAGAAGAAAAACTCAGAAGTACACCTTCAGAAGTCCAAAACTTGAAGACCTGAGAAGATTGGGAAGGTTGATTACTAATCCAGAAGCTTTCAGAGCTAAATATGGGGGACTTTTATCCCTTTTAAAGGTCAACATGGTCGAAGGAGTCCTATCTACATTGGTTCAGTTCTATGATCCAGTGTACCACTGCTTCATGTTTCCAGCTTATCAGCTCACACCAACATTAGAAGAATACTCTCATTTGATTGATTTACCCATCACTGATCAGGATCCATTCTCTGGACTGGAAGAAATTCCTATAGATTAAATCATTGCAAGAGTCACCTCTTTGGAAATATCAGATATCAAAACCCACATGACCTCCAAGGGAGGAATTCAAGGTCTACCAGCTATGTTTCTATTGGAAAAAGCCATATACTTTTCCAGCATAGGAAACATAGTTGCTTTCGAGGATAACTTTGTTCTACTCACTTATGGATTATTCCTTTTCCCAAACATTGACAATTTCGTCGACAGAAATGCTATCAAGATATTTTTAATTGGGAACCCAGTCCCAACTTTGCTCGCAGATGCTTACCACTCAGTACATTTAAGAAACTTGTACAGCAGAGGGATGATTACATGCTGTGTACCATTAATCTACAAATGGTAGATTTCCCACTTACCCAAATCTGCTGCTTTTTTGGAGATCAAAAGTGGTATGCGATGGTCGCAAAAGATTATGTCCCTTACCCATTCTTACATATATTTGTACAATCAGGTCTATGACGGAATAAAGATCATTGGTAAATGTGGAAATTTCCCCAATGTACCCCTCATTGATACTAAAGGAGGGATCAATTATCACCCAGTTTTAACTCGTCGTCAACTTGGATACCCGATGAAGGATATACCTTACAACATTCATCTGGAAGGTCTTTTCTTCAAGGAAGGAGAAAATGACAGGGAACTTAAGGAGGAAATTGTACATGTCTGGCATCATGTTCATAAGAAAGGAAGAGAATCTCTGGGAAAACCAAACTGCATCTCCGCAGAGCTTTATCTCCAATGGGTACAAACTAGGGCCATCAAGTTAAAAATGTCTTACCCTCATCAGGAAGTATTCCCCTTAAAAGAATCTATCATCTACTTCACGAGTGACACAGAGAAACTGCAGGTTGCTTTTAACAAAACTCAACGCGAAAAGAACTCTTGGAGAAACAAGTATCAGATTGTCAGCTTGGAGCGTACAAAGATTCAAGAGTTACTAAAGAGGAAAGATGCACTGATTGAAATACTAGAGCAACATGCTGTAGAAAGTGAAGAGGGACGGGGGAGTTTACTCTCTCCTTTCACCATGAAAAGGATCATCGACCCGACAACGGTTGAGGAGACCTGATAAAAGAAGAGAAAAGGGAGTCAACCGCCAGCATCTGGACCTTTGTCAGAGATTACTTTGGATTCGGGGGGACCTGGTTTTCCTTCCCGCACTTTGTAAAATAATGCCCTTTTCACTATAATATATTGTAATTCGTTAAATTCAATAAAAAGCTTCCACCTATATATGATATTTGCAATACAATTGTTAAAAGTTCTTTTGAAACCAAAACAAAAAAATCATTATCATTCTTTGCATATCATTCATCATTCTTGCATTACACATCTTTGTCATAAAGTCTCACACATGTGTCGCACTTTAGAGTCAAACTGTATCATTCGTACAATACTCGGGTCAATCGGCAAAAGATAATGGGCGATCTTGAGGAGGAAAACATAGAGCTAAGGGAGGAAGTTAACACTGTAAAGTAAAGTCTGGAAAGACTCAACAGTATGATTGAATCCGTGGCAGCAGCTCAGGATCAACCACCTCAAAGGACTGCGATCTTAGAAATTATGCCTACGCCAACCTTTGAGATAGTTGTCAGTCTTCCACAGTGAAAGCTCAAATGTTTTGGACAAGATTTTGGTAAAACTCATTGTTGAAGAAGATGTTTCAACATGAAGACCAAAGCTGTAAAATCTGCCAAAGAACAAAGATGTCGAAAGAGATGTCTCAACTTGAAGACTCTACATCCTGGACTTTTATAACAGATTAATTTAAATGTGTTTTAAATCTCTTGCAAGATTCAAGGAGCAATCGCAAGAGTGGATCAAGGACCAAAGATAGAAAGCCTAAGATAGCAAAAGACTATAAATAGAAGACTTAGGTCTAGGGATTAAATATGTACCTGGAATGTAACAATTGTAACCTAGTTCTCTTGTGTAAAAATAAGGGTTTATGGTTTAAGAGTCGTAGCCTCTAGGTTTGTAAGTCTCCCTCTGTATCGGTTTGATACATTGTGGAAGACATAGGTACAGCACAAATCCACAAGCTTGGAGGTATTGGATTGTGTATTTTTCTTGGATGAAGCTTTTAAGCAAATCCAAGTTAGCGTGTCGGTCAAGAAAGCTTGACAAAATTCTATATTGACAGGGATGATGTAAATATCACAGGTTGTGATTAAGGGAAGTGCGTGGGGTATCTCGTATCAAAGAGGATGTTCTTCGATAAGGATTTCATTGGGTAGAGATTAGGATATAAAGTTGTAAACGGGGGAGTTTAGCTTTGTAATAATTCTACAGATAGTGGAGTCTTCTTCCTGGATTGGTATCCTCCAGATGTAGGTGAATTGCACCAAATTGGGTTAATAATTATTGTGTCTTTTATCATTCTGCTGATTTACATATTCTGTTAGTGTTCATGATAAACATGTTGGATCAGATGTCGTAACATCTGTATTGTTGCAGTTCTGATATTCAAGGTATCAGTCTGTTGTTATGCCTCTACGTTTAAATGTTTATGCAGAACAATGTCTTGACATGTGTTAGGACATCTGATGTCTGCTATGCCAGAATTTCAATTGGTATCAGAGCAGGCATCCTGTCTGTTTCTAGATGAGATCTTTGGGAGATACTTTATGGCATTTAAACAAGGAGGAGTTTTGAAGATCAGATCAATCATCTCAGACATACTCAAGGGTATTAATGGATGGGATGGATGTTCTAGATCAAAGGAAACAACCCGGTGGTTGTTCATGTTACTGAGGAAATTCTACAACAACTACAGGAGAAGTAGCTAGTTCTCTTGTTGGGGTGTCTTATAAAATGTTCTGACATCTTATTAGGGCAAGCAGAATTTATTCCTTAGTGGTTCCACTGCATGTGTTTCTGATGGAAGAGCTCTAGAATTATGGGATTTTGGAGTTGTTACTGAAGACAGATGGTGGAAGGTATCAATCGTCGACCTCTATATGTGAAGATATCTGCATCTTTTTATTCCAAAGTCGAGAGCGGTGGAATGGAAAGAGTTGTTGGAAGATGTCTATTATGGTGACTTTGTACTTGAAAGCTTGGTTCCATTGTGTAGTTTGAAGTCAATTAAAGAGGAGAGGAGTTAAGTTTATGTTTACCAAGTTCTTGCTCTGGGAGTTTGATAAATTATTGATCGGCTAGGTTTTCAAAGATACTTGAGAATTCTCTCAAGTCCACTCATAAAGGCGTCTCAGTTGTGCATCTGGAGTCTTCTATTTATTCTTCTGACTAGAAGGTGTTTCTATGAAACACAACCTAAAGAAAGTGGACGTGATTTATTTTCACTATCCAAAACAACAAGGAAGGATCCATCTCTCTTAATCCTAAGGGTGGATCCAATCTGATAGGAATTTTCAGAATTGTTGAGGTAAATAAGGTTCGTCAAAGAGAATCTTAGTTACTTAAGTTAAGCGGGGCAGCCTTGGTATCTCAACATTTTGTTGTCAAAGAAGATACTTGCAAAAGATTAAATACTTGATAAGTGTTCATGAATTGATCTGGTGGAGCATAGCTACAACAGGGAAGAAGGATTATTGGACAAGGATTTAAGATCAATTGCTATCTGTGGAGTTCACAAGTGTTTAATTGATTATCCTTGAAAGTCAAGATTGCTGATGTTCAACAAGATGTTGGAACATCTCATCATCAAGGTTTGTGCATAATCATGGGAGGGGTAATGCATGAGCTTTAGCATCTGTTTTGGTCTTGGGTGTTGACCTAAGAATCGGCTTCAGTCAGGTGTGATAGAAGCATGTGATCTCTAGAGAGTTTCCTGGCAAGAAACTGGTCTAGACAATGGTGTTGTTGAAGATAAAGATGAAGACATCATAATCTTGATGGATTGTTCTTGGATCAGTTTATTTCTGATCTAAGAGTTTTGGAGTGCAGCAGGTGTGTTCAAGTTGTTACTAGAAGCATCTGATGTTTATCTGGAAGGTGTCCTGGCAAGAGACCTGTCCATAATGGAGTGATGATGTTGGCACAGCTTAGATCAGTTTATTTCTGATCTAGGTACTGAGGAGCATGGGATCTTGCTCATTTTAAAGGTCAAGGCTAAGTGGAAGTTATCTATGACTTTCTACAGACTAATCTACTAAGTAAAGTGGCATTCTTTGGTATGTCTATGGTGTAGTCTAGGACTACTTTATCTTCTAAAGATTCAGACGTGGCAGGTGTGAAGTCTTGGGAGTTTTAAAGCAGTTATTCATCAAGGTGTGAGCTTGAAAGGAATATATATGATAAGTCTAAACAGGATGGAGGTTGTCTACTCAAACTTTGTTGTTGAACCAAGTCTATGAGAGAATAGAACTTTTATTCTGTTAAAGGGAGGAGGTTTTTCTAAGTGGCAGAATTAGGAGTTAAATTCACCAGTTGGATGTCATATCAGATTATTTCTACATATAGCTTAACATCAGAGTCTCAGCTGGTGATGTGGCACATCAGCTTAAGATAAGGTGATCTACAGGAGAATGGAAGTTATGGATGCTTCAAAAAGGTCTATCTCATGCAGTTTACGGGAGCTGTGGTTTGAGAAGATGTTACATGTCTAGAGGCTTGGTGGATCCAAGATGTCTTGCTATGGAGCAAGTAGTTCATGTAACTTGAAGGTCAAATTTCATTGGTGGATCAGTGTATATTGTGGGAGTTCTGAATAAGAGTGAGAACAATAAAAAGGTGGCATTTGGTTGGTTTCATAGTGTGCATTCAAGCAAGGTGCATGGAACTAATTACTCTTGGGTAGAAGGGTAGTTGGTTAAAAATGTAAGGAGGATCTGGTTCATCTTGGAGCTTGTGGTAGAAATTCTAGGTTGACGATGAAAGAATACCTTCTTTGGGTGGATGAGAGTTTATTTATCTCTTTGGTTTTCTGGAGTTCTTGTTGATCAAGCTAGTGGCGCTGTGTTGTTTGAAGATCTTCAGTTGGATTACTATCCAGATAGTAAGTCCTATGGTGGAGCATATCGAGAACCATGGTGTGTGGTGTCTGTGATGTGTGAAGAATGTCCTAATAGATGTTAGAACATTTTCTGGGTTGGTTATCCTTGGAGTAAGATACTAAGTACTGAGTGTAGAACCTGACACTCACATCCTGTCTAAGAAGTATTTATCTTATCATACGGGAGAATGATGGGTAAAGGATTGTCTTAGAAGTCTGATGTGAATGGGACATGCTAGAAGTAGATCAGTTTGGTGCTTGTGGAGCAAATGGGCTGAAGATTTTTGGAGCATGTATACGATATCTGACATCGTTAAGAAGATAACAAACTAAGAGGTATGGTATCTCTTTGAGGAATGTGGATCATTCCAGATCAATTGGATTTTATCTCACGAAATATGGAGGTCTGTACATGAGAATTCAAGAGGAATTAGTGTGGTGTATAGATGGGTTCAAGAAGAGGGGGATCAATGGAGCTTTGATCTTAATCCAAGAGTTTGTTAATTTAGGATGGTGATCCTAATGTGACCTCACGGGAAGCATAATGGTGTTCATGTGTGAGTGATTATTAGTTCTTGTCAGAAGAGGCAATAAGTGCAGTTGATGATTATGTTTAGCAGGTAGGTTGGACAGAGGATGCACTCTTGAAGACATGAAGATGCATCTTATGTTTTCCATTCATCAGCATAAGTGTTCATTGGAGGAGAACTGGTTATCTTAGATAGGGGGAGTTGCTCCTTGATCTAAAAGGTATTACTGCAAAGGTGAAGTTATGAATCCAGGTTGTTTGGAGGACAAGCAAACTATGATTATCTTGACATTGCTCTGTTGCTACAGACTGTGGGGGTATTGATCAATGTAGAAGTTTCTGGTAGACAATGTCTGACATAATGTCAGGACATTGATAAGAACATTTTGTTACAACTGGGTCATTATGGACGGTGTACCTTAAACAGTGAAAACATGCACGTGCAAAACATGCTTTTCGGGTTTTTCATATTCTTTGGACGGTGTTCTTTAGAGGAGAAACAATCACAACATTCTTGGCTGGGGCAGTCTTGGTGTTGGAGAAGTCTTAATGACCTTGTTGAATTGACCCTTGGATCGTTAATTCCTTTGAAGACCGCTTGGGTATTTATAGGAAAGCCTTGGTCACTTTTGACTCAAGATGTATATTCTAATGGCATTATTCAGAATTGTTCATTGGCTGTGGTGCGTTTGGATTAGCTTGGTACAATTTTTTTGTCAATTTTTGGCAAAAAAAATGGGAGAAAGGTTTCTTCGTAACTTTTTCGGACCGTAGTTTCTTTTGTGTCTTGTGTCCTGAGTTAAGAATTATACCTAGGAACTTCAGGAGTCTCCAATCTCTTGAGTGTGTATGTGGATGTGTACTTCTAGATACCTTATTGCTTCAGGGGGAGTCACATCAGTATTCTAATCGTAGAAGACACTCAGGGCGAAGAGACGTTGGAACATCCTGGTCTTAAGGAACAAAGAGTTTTAGCCAAAATTTTCCAAAAAGGGGGAGATTGAAAGCTCAAATGTTTTGGACAAGATTTTGGTAAAACTCAGTGCTGAAAAAGATGTTTCAATATGAATACCAAAGCTGAAGAATCTGCCAAAGAACAAAGATGTCGAAGGAGATGTCTCAACTTGAAGGCTCGACATTTTGGACTGTTATAACAAATTAATTTAAATCTGTTTTATATCTGTTGCAAGATTCAAGGAGCAATCATAGGAGTGGATCAAGGACCAAAGATAGAAAGCCCAAGATAGCAGAAGACTATAAATAGAAGACTTAGGTCTAGGGTTTAAAAATGTACCTGGAATATAACAATTGTAACCTAATTCTCTTGTTTAAAAATAAGGGTTTAGGGTTTGAGAGTCATAGGCTCTAGGTTTGTAAGTCTCCCTCTGTATCGGTTTGATACATTGTGGAAGACATAGGTACTGCACAGATCCATAAGCCTGGATGTATTGGATTGTTAATTGTTCTTAGATGAAGCTTTTAAGCAAATCCAAGTTAGCGTGTTGGTCAAGAAAGCTTGACATAATTCTGTATTTACAGGGATGATGTAAATATCACAGGTTGTGATTAAGGGAAGTGAGTGGGGTATCTCGTATCAAAGAGGATGTTCTTTGATAAGGATTTCATTAGGTAGAGATTGTAGCGTGCGATTTTTGTCGGTGACGCGACCACCTTATCGCCATTGGTTGGAATTGGGTGCTACTTTTTTATTTCTTATTTATCCTATGAAGCTGGAAAGGAAAGGGAAGCTATCTAAAACTAACCTTGCACACAAATGTTTTCTTTAACAAATGATTAAGAGATTGGGGGATCCGGGGTCTGGTTATACAATGGGGAGTTGTCAATTACCCACCATATATATGGTTATCCATAGATCGTTTAGCAAATTCTAATGTTATCTACTTACTGGTGTTTATCTGTCATGGGTTGGGAAATTTTCTCCTTTGGGAGTGCTGAGAGAGTATTTTTTGTTGTTCTCAGATTTTTTGATGTTTTTAGTAAGGTACTGGACCTAAAGTTTTTGTTATGTGTGCTCGCTAAGATTTCGCAATCTTATGCCTACGTATTCCCATTAAAGAAGACAGGAAATCAGAGCAATCATAGTTCCTCCTATTCTATGGGAGGAAAAAGATGTTTGGTGTCTTGTTCAAAGCCCAAGATTAAAGCTAAAGGGTATTTGTGTCTTGTTCAAAGCCCAATATTGAAGCTAATGGTTTTGACTGAGAGAGAATTTATCCTCTCTAAAGGAGATATCTCATCTATTTATCACGATTGTTGGGTGACTGATTATAAAGGAGAATTACTTTATCTGGAATATATGGAATCCAGAAATGCCATAATTTCGTTTATAGGGGATTTGTCCTGAAGGAGAAAACTTTAACTCAGTGTTGAGCAATGCCATTTTCCTTAGGAATCTTTCATACTAAGAGAGGAGCATTGGCTTGGATGTAAATATTCCAGAGGCTTACCACTTACAACAATTAGATGAAAGAAGGGGATTTACCAGGATAAGAGATGAACTATAGCTTGGATTTTTGAATCAACAAGTGTGCCACTTATAGCAGCTATCTGGAATTAAGGTTTGTTTTGATTGTCTGTTTTGATGTGTGATGTACAGAGAAATGTCTTCCTACAAAGAGTTTTTGATTTCCTCTGAGGGGATGTTGATTTTTTGCGTGCCTTGTGTCATACCCCAAATTTTGACCACTAATATTTCCCATCATTGTGCAAATTATCATCACAATATGGATGTACCTTTATGCCTCATCAATCTCCTCAAGAATTGTTGAGCATTCCCTACAATTAAGAATTAGGGTTTCAAGCTCTCTCAGAGCTCTTAGACAACAGATCAATCAATGAATGACATGATCTTCAACTTGTCTAAGCCTCTCAAACATCCACAATGGATCAAGAGGACTCCCACATCAAGGATCAAGCACAAGGCTGCAGCATTCCAAGTGGATTAAGCCTCAATATCGCCAGTGTCACCAAATTAGGGTTTTGGTCGACCAAGGCCTCCAGATGGGAATTTTCCTCTGGGCATGAGCCAATACCTCAAAGTAAAACTTAATATGTTCCAAGGGACATCATGAAACCAATCATCAAGTCAATTTAACCTCAGGGGAAGCATTCATCAAAAAAATTTGGAATTAGGGTTTCTTGACCTAATTCACCCCTAAGTTGACTTTTGGGACAAAACATGAGCCAAAACCTCAAGACATGATTTGAGGGTCCATAATACACTACATTGATCCATTTGCAACAATGGATTGATCCAAGAAGCTTGATTCACAAGTTTCAAGTTCATCAGAACCACAGTTAGGGTTTCGCGTAAAAAAGCTAATTGTGCCTTTGACTTTTGACCAGGGCATGCTCCCAAACCTTGGGACATGATTCAATACACCCTATAACACCTATGAAATCAATCCATCAAGTTTGATTTAGGTCAAGGACTTGATTTCATAGAGGATCGAACATATTGGAATTCATCTGATAAAAAGTCAACTGTGCCCAAAAGTCAAAGTTTGACTTTTTTATTTTTTTGATCAATTATGGTTCCCTAACCCTAAAATGATGTTAATGTGTGATTGGAATCATCATTCATCAAGAAAAATCAAGAAAATTGGGATAACTTGTAAAAGGGGTAACCATAAAAAACTTAGAAATTTTCTAAGTTATAGAACAAAGTGGCTAGGGTATCAACTTCCAAGGATCATAACTTGTGATCCAAGCAACCATTTTGGCTGATCCAAAGATGGATTTGTAGCTCTCATGGCATACTTTAAAAGTGTCAACTACACCTCATTCCATTTCTTCATGGATTTTTAGTTATGCAGTGACCAAAATGACAAAAACATGAAAATGCCACTTTTTCCAACACTTAGTGAAATTTTCACTCAGTCAGAATCTGTTTCACTTTTTTCAAAATGTAGGGGCATTTTTCACTTGGATCCAAAAAGTGTCAAGACAAACTATGATCACACATATGTTGTATCATATGAGAGCTTTCCAAAATGGCCAAGAACTCAATCAAATTCCATTTGAGCTAAGAGGTATGACAGTGGCAATATGCCTTGCTGCAACTGTTATGGCAAGGCAGATTTATGCATTTTGCTCGATTTGATCAAATTGTGAAAATGAAAAACAAGTTTATCCATCTGAACACCTCAGGGGGAGACCAAGGAGGAACAAACACTGATCCATAAGCCTCCCAAGTCTTTGGAACTAAAAGTAGCATGCCAAACCTAAAAATGCCTAAAAGGGGGACAAGACTCCAATTTTGTTTTGGAGCATTCAATGGATGCACCAAGGTGGCATGAACTAAGCCTTCTCTAACTAAATGAGTCAAGGATGATCTCTGAACTAGGGAACCAAAGGTCTGTGCTCTAACCTCTAGTCAATGGCTATAGGAGATTTAAGATTCCAAAGTGATGCAATTGGACAATGATCTGCTGCAGTTGCCATTCACTATTGCTTGCAAAAAAAACTTGCTCTACTATAAATAGAGCTTATTTATGCTTAGTTTAAGTACACCAAAGGCCTGCAACACTTGTCTTACTCAAAATCATCTTCTCACTCTCAAAAGTGCATTTCTTAGCAAGTCACTATCGAATTTTTCAGTTGAGACCAATTCCACTCAAACCAATTGCTCTAACACCTCATAAACATCATATGTGAGCTGATCAAACACTAAACACACAACTGTAACACTGATTTCTCAGAATCACCAGCCAGTTGCTCAAGTTTTCAACTAAGTTGCAGTTGAGATGCTATGAAGTGATCCAGCCATTTCCAATCAAGTCCAAGCATTCAAACACACTCCATATGGTGTAGGGAAGCTGTTCAGATCATCACAACTCATTTGTAACACCTCCAACTAAAAAATCGCATTGCTCTTGCTGTCACGACATTCAAGTAAGCTTAAACTTGGTCATCTCTTAATCTATGCATATTTCCTCGCACAATACTTTTGCCAAATGTTCATAATCATGCATAGAATGTTTTCCCCTCAATTAATTGCTTTGTTTGAATCGTGTATCAGAATTCTCAGCCTTCATGCAATTTTAGGGTTCTTGAGGATTTGTCTTGATTTCTTATTCCATGCTTAAAATAAATGAAATTAAAGACCATAGACATGATCGTGTGGTGAAAACTAGCAGATTGATATATGGATTGTGTGATTTAATCAAGTATTCAGTGAGATTGCATAGAAAATGCAAATCTGAGCAAAACCCCCTTCGCGCGTGTTCTTGGCCAATGTTCTTTGCGCCTTTTTCACAAATTTGAATATTTAAATTTTGTGATTTTATTTAATTGATTCAAAAATTAATTTCTCTCTGAGTTTTAATGATTTTGAGTTTATTCTTTTTTTAATAATTCACAAAAATGTTAAAATATTTTATTTTGTCAAAAATTCTCAAAATTTTTAGTTATTTCATATACTTGATATTTTTGCAAAGAATTAATCTTTTATTTTTTTTTAACATTTAAAATATTTTTTCCTCCTCGATTTTCCAAATTTAATTGATTTCCAATCATTTTTTGGATATAAACATGATTTTTGAAACATTGATCCAAGATCACCACTCATTTTTCACATGTTTTCAATACTTTTTATTAATTTTTTAACAAAATTAATTCCTTTTTTAAACAAAATTAGGGTTTTGATTAATTCAACCCTCATCAATCATTTTTAAACACTCATGGGCCTCTAATAGAGTGTAAGACCCAACCCCTTTGTAAATAATACCTTTGGGCCTCAGACATTGGATAAGTCCCTCTGTATATTTTCAAATGTTCTACACAATCGTCGCCTTTTTAACAAAATCAACTGGGCTTCTCCTTGAGCTATAAGACCCATCTTTATTCATTTTCAAGCTCTTTAGGCCTCTAATAGAGAGTAAGATCCAACCCCTTTTTGAAACCAAAATTATTTGGGTCTCAGATGTTGTATAAGACCCACTGTATTTTCAAAAACCTCGACGCGATCGCCGTTTTCAAACAAATAACCCTGGGCCTCTCCTTGAGTTGTAAGTCCCATCTCTTATACAAAAATAAATCTTTGGGCCTCTAATAGAGTGTAAGACCCCTCCCCTTGTACATAAAAACTTTTTGGGCCTCACGTATTGTATAAGTCCCTCTGTACAATTTTTAAGACAACGGTGTGATCATCGTTAAAACTTGGGCCTCTCCTTGAGCTGTAAGCCCCAACAATCTTTTCAAAGCACTTTCTCCTTTGATTTTGAATTCAAATATATGTTGTTATCAAAAATTTCTTTAATTTCTTTGTTGAACAACTAACAAAACATCATGGAAGCTCTACAACGGGTAAGTGTTTATTCGCTTTCATTTTCCGCTTTCATATGTATATAACTGTATTGTAGGGTTGTTTCACTGTAAGTCTTCTTTCACATCCTTTTATATACTTGTCACATATCAACTGTGTAATACTAGTATAGTTATTTAGAGTTTTTCCCAGCATCTACGTCTAGAACTAGGTAAAGCCTGTTGGTCACTCTCGAATACAAACAAAACTAGATCCCCATAGGATTCCAGATACAGTCCTCCCGTCTCTTGGGGTTAAAAAATATGGAACAAAGAGAAAGGCAGTATTCTCGGTGAACCTTTTCTCAGACTGTCACCCTTAGAAATTGTCAAAGAAACTCTACTCCCCAGAGTTGATCTATTCTCCGTGAATATCATCTCTTGAGTTTCTTCCAAATTCTCGAACTTTCCTGGAATGATCTCTTCTCTGTGAATTGAATTTCTTGAACTTCTCTTGGTTTGGGGACCCACGGGCTTCCTAAAAGCATCCTCGCCTCCTCTTGGGTATTGTACAAGGACCCTTCAGCTTCTTAAAAGTTCTCATGCCTTCTCTTGGGCTTCGTACAAGGACCTTCACGACCTCCTAAAGGTATAGGACAGAACTTAGTCATCCTTCGTTAGAGCTGTCTTTCTAAACGGAGTCAAAACCTTCAGACCAATTTTAGGGTTGATACGCATCCGTTAAATAAGTCAGCCTCCTCTTGGGCATTATACAAAAGAAAAAACTCTACCAGTAGACTTGGACAAACTAATTCCCTTGAGTCTCGAAGACATTCTCAAGCACCTTTCAAACATAGGAGAAACCCCAGATTCTGGATTAATCTCTAGCCGAGTTAGGACTTTACGGGTTCTAAGACCCCGTCCTTCTCCCAAATTCCCCCAACCCGGGTCAGATAACACTAGCTCAAACCAGATCCTCAACATTTCTGATCTATCAATTCCTTTTGCATTCCCCTGCAAGGATCGATTCCCTTCTTGGACCTGCCTCGGGATCTCAAGAATCTCGGCAGAAGTATACCCTCCTCTTAGGCTTTGTATAATGATCCTTCCTCAGCGAATTTAGCCTCCTCTTGGGCTTTGTACAATGATTCCCCCTTGCGGAGTTAACCTTTTCAGACTCTCTTGTTGAGTCCATCACTTTTCAAGACTCTCTTGTTGAGTCACTTTCCTTTTAGCCTCTATCTCGGGCTTCGTACGAGACAACAAATCACTCTCTTGTTGAGTATAAAAGACTCTCTTGTTTAGTCAATCAACTTGTCAGACTCTCTTGTTGAGTCAACCTTTTTAGCCTCCGTCTTAGGCTTCGTATAAGACAGATAAAAGTACTCTCTTGTTGAGTCGATTCTTTTTAGCCTCCGTCTTGGGCTTCGTATATGACAGATAAAAGTACTCTCTTATTGAGTCAAGCCTTTTTAGCCTCCGTCTTGGGCTTCTTACAAGACATATAAAAGCACTCTCTTGTTGAGTCAGCCACTTGTCAGTATTCTCTTGTTGAGTCAACCCTTTTAGCCTCTATCTTGAGCTTCGTACAGGACAAATAATAAACACCCTCTTGTTGGTTCAATAGCCTCCTCTTAGGCACTGTATAGAGAAATCCCCGATTGAGTCAATCAACCTTTTAGCATCAAACTTGTGCTTTAATCAATGCATACGAACATCAACAGTTCCTCTTTAGAGATGACAAGTTCTCTCTCAGTCAAACCTTTTAGCTTCAATCTTGGGCTTTAAACAAGACACAAAAAAACCCTACGGCTTCATATCATGGGCTTTGAACAAGATACAAATCACCTTTAGCTTCATGTCTTAGGCTTTGAACAAGACACCAAAACATCTTTTTCCTCCCATAGAATAGGAGGAACTACGATTGCTCTGATTTACCTGTTTTATTTAAACAGGAATACGTAGGCATAAGATTGCGAAATCTTAGTGAGCATACCAATCAAAACTTTAGGTCCAGTACCTTCATATCAATCAAAACTTAGGTCCAGTACCTTACCCAAAACATAAACAAAACTCACTCTCCCTGTCACACTTTCCCAAGAAACTTTCCCAACCCATCAACAGATAAACACTATCAATTACAAAGCAAAACCTAACAGCTAACATCCGGTGGATAACCACATATAGGATGGGTAATTGACAACTACCCATTGTATAACCTGACCCCGGACCCCCCAATTACTTTTAAAGTGTTTGTTCAGTTAAACATTTACGTGCAAGGTTAGTTTTAGATACCTTCCCTTTCCCTTCCAGCTTCTTGGGATAAATAAGAAATCAGAAAGTAGCACCCTTTTCTCCTTGAGGAGGAAAACCCAAACTTCGGTGATAAGGTGGTCGCGTCACCGACAAAAATTGCTCGCTACAGGAAAATGGCGACTCTACTGGGGAGTCATTGTCTATATAGGATCATAGGACTAGAGGTCTAGGATGTTAGGACAAATATATATATTGCTTTTCCTAATTGATATCTGTGTTTATCTTTCTGCTAACGGGAATGCGTGTGATGCCGCATCTGGAAAGATTGAGTATACACCTAAGATAAGTGATGGCACTAAACGAGTAATCTTACAGGGAGTGACTCCCAAATAAGAGGTCCCGGTCGACCATCGAATCAGTGGAGATTCCCTTTGCGGATTCAATGCCTATACGACTTCGGTTGTTGAAATTAGATTGTTCGATTGGGTTATCTAAGAAGCTGAAGATTTTAGTAGGCTGAAACCATTTTGTAGTGCGGAAGCTATCGAAAATATTTAACACGCGATACTACCCTCATTTGAGATTACTCTAAGATGCTACAGCTCGTTTGGTGATCCGCTTGCTGTCATTATCCCAAGAGAGGTCAATGATTGTGAGGACAGGTACAAAAATCACCAGTATAACCTTTAGGGATGGGTAGAGCTTTGACTTCATGACACCGACCATTTGACCCCATGTTTTATCTATGTTTTTGTGTGCTTCATTCATTCATTTAAAAAACATTAAAACAAAGAAAATATTTCTCTTCTAGTCTCTTATTTTTCAAGTTAAACTAAGATAATGATTGCAAATGTCAGAGAAAGAGATTGCGTTATGGATTTCGGTAGAAGGAAGACTCACAAGTACACCTTCAAGGTTCCAAAACTAGAGGATTTAAGGGGGTTGGCAAGGATGATAACCAACCCTGAGGCTTTTAGAGCTAAGTATGGAGGACTGCTGTCTCTGTTAAGGGTCCATGTGTCTTACCCCAAATTTTGACCACTAAGATTTCCCATCATTGTGCAAATCATCATCACAATATGGATGGGCCATCATACCTCATTAGTCTCCCCAAAGATGGGTGGCATCCACTATAATCAGACTTAGGGTTTCAAGCCCTCTTTGAGCCTTAGACAAAGGATCAATCAATGAATGACATGATCTTCAACTTTTCTAACCTCTCAAATATCCACAATGGATCAAGAGGACTCCCACAGCAAGGATTAAGCACAAGGCTGCAACATTCTGAGTGGATTAAGCCTTAAGATCGCTAGTGTCACTAAATTAGGGTTTGGTCGACCAGGGCCTCCAGATGGAAATGTTCCTCTGGGCATGAGCCAATGCATCAAAGCATAACCTATGATGCTCCAAGGGATATCATAAACCCAATCATCAAGTCAATTTAACCTCAGGGGGTGCATTCATCAAAAATCAGGAATTAGGGTTTCTTGACCTAATTCACCCCTAAGTTGACTTTTGGGACAAAACATGAGCCAAGACCTCAAGATATGATTTTAGGGTCTTTAATAAACCACATTGATCCATTTGCAACAATGGATTGATCCAAGAAGCTTGAGCAGCAAGTTTCAAATTCATCAGAACCACAATTAGGGTTTTTGGGGAAAAAGTCAACTGCACCTTTGACTTTTGACCAGGACATGCTCCCAAACTTTGGGACATGATTCAATACACCCTATAACACCTATGAAATCAATCCATCAAGTTTGATTTAGGTCAAGGACATGATTTCATAGAGGATCGCACAGTTTGGAATTCATCTGATAAAAAGTCAACTGTGCACAAAAGTCAAACTTTGACTTTTTGAGATTTTTCACAATTATGGTTCATTGACCCTAAAATGATGTTATTGTGTGATTGGAATAATCATTCATCAAGAAAAATCAAGAAAAGTGGGATAACTTGTAAAAGGGGTAACCATAAAAAAACTCAGAAATTTTCTAAGTTATGGAACAAAGTGGCTAGGGTACCAACTTTGGAGGATCATAACTCCTAAACCATAAGGCAATTTTTCCCCATCCAAAGCTGGATTTGTAGCTCTCATGGAACTCTACAAAAGCTTCAAACATAAATCATTCCAATTCCTCATGGATTTTGAGTTATGGAATGATCAAAATCACAAAAAGTGAAAATGTCACTTTTTTCCTACACTTAGTGAAATTTTCACTAAGTCAGAATCTGTCTTACTTTTTTTAAAATGTAGGGGCATTTTTCACTTGGATCCAAAAAGTATCAAAACCAATTATGATCAAACAGTTGTTGTATCATATGAGGGCTTTCCAAAATGGCCAAGAACCCCATCAAATTCCACTTGAGCCATGAGATATGACAATGGCAATATGCCTTGTTGAAAACTGTCAAGCCAAGGCAGATTTGTGCATTTTGCTCGATTTGCCAAATTTATGCAAATGACAAACACACTTATCCATCTGAACACCTCAGGGGGAGACAAAGGAGGAACCAACTCTAATCCCAAGCCTCCCAAGTCATTGGAACTAAAAATAGCATGACAAACCTAGAAATCCCTAAAGAGGGGACAAGACTCCAATTTTGTTTTGGAGCATTCAATGGATGCACCAAGGAGGCATGGACTGAGCCACTTCTAACTGAATTCAGTCAAGACTTATCCAAGACCAATGGAACCAACAGCTTGTGCCCTAACCTCTAGTCAATGGCTAGAGGAGACTTGGATTCTCATTGATCAACATTGGCCAAACCTATGCAGCAGTTGGCATTCACTATTCCTTGCAAAAAAACTTGCTCTACTATAAATAGAGCTCATTTGTGATCAGTTTGAGTACACCAAAGCCATCAAACAGATGCTTTCCTCAAAATCTCCTTCTTCACTCCAAAATTTCCTTCCAAAGTAAGTCACTATTGGGTTTTGAGTTTGAGAGTTATTCTAACCAAACCAATCACACACACACCTCATAAACACCATATAGAAGTGATCCAAACACTCACACAACATCTGGAACACCAAAATCACTAGCTAATTGCACAAGTTCTTGATAGATTTGCAGTTGGGATACCATCTCAAGTTCCAGATCATTTCCATTCATTCCAAGCATCCAGACACACTCCATAGCACCTAGGGAAGTTGTCCATATCCTTGGAACCAAGATGTAATACCTCTAACACAAAACACGATCACCAGCTGCAAGAGGTAAGCATGAGCTCTTCTAACTGTATGATCCATGCATTTTTTGCTGCACAATAATTTGGCCATATGTTTATAATCATGCATAGAGTGTTTTCCCTCAATCAATTGCTTTGTTTGAATCGTGTATGGAATTTCTGAACCTTCATGCAAATTTTAGGGTTCTTGAGGTTTCTCTTTGATTTCTTATTCCATGGTTAAAATAAATGAAATTAAAGACCATATACATGATCGTGAGGTTAAAACGAGTAGATTGATATGTAGATTGCATGATATCATCAAGTATTCAGTGAGAATGGATAGAAAACACCAATCTGCAGAAACAGAGGGTGGCGCGTGTTCTTGCCATGTTCTTGGCGCCATTTTTGAATATTTGAATATTTGAATTTTGTGATTTTATTTAATTGATTCAAAAATTAATTTCTCTCTAAGTTTTAATGATTTTGAGTTGATTATTTTTTTAATAATTCACAAAAATGTTAAAATATTTTATTTTCCCAAAAAATCCCAAAAATATTATTTATTTCATATACTTGATATTTTTGTAAAGAATTAATATTTTAATTGTTTTTGACATTTAAAATATTTTCTCCCTCTTGATTTTTCAAATTTTAGTGATTTCCAACCATTTTGTGAATATAAACATAATTTTTGAGACAATAATCCAAGATCACAATTTGTTTCCACACATGTTTAACAATTTTGATCATTTTAATTGAATTTTTATTCAATTAAAATATATTTTGAAAACAAATTAGGGTTTTTGATTAATTCAACCCTCATCAAACTTTTTCAACTCTTTGGGCCTCGTGGTTGAGTGTAAGACCCAACCCTTTGTAAATACAAACTTTTTTGGGCCTCAGTGTATTGTATAAGTTCCGATACCGTCAAAAGGTTTGACACGATCGTCGCCTTTTTCACAAAAATCTTTGGGCTTCTCCTTGAGTTATAAGACTCATCTTTAATCATTGGGCCTCTAATAGAGTGTAAGTCCCAACCCTTTTTGTACATAAACCTTTTTGGGCCTCACTTATTGTATAAGTCCCTCTGTACATTTTTAAAACAACGGCGCGATCGTCGTTCTCAAACAAAAACCATCTTGGGCCTCTCCTTGAGCTATAAGCCCCACCACTTGTACAAAAATAAATCATTGGGCCTCTATTAGAGTGTAAGACCCAACCCCCTTTAACCAAAACCTCTTTGGGCCTCAATGCATTGTATAAGACCCAGTACGTTAAAGAAATCTCGGCATGATCGCCAGTTTAAAAACAAATCATCTGGGCCTACCCCCGAGTTATAAGCCCCATTCTTTTTCTTTAAACACCTTCGGGCCTCTTGATAGAGTGTAAGACCCATCCCTTTGTACAGAAAACCTTTTTGGGCCTCAGTCACTTGTATAAGTCCCTGCACAAAACAACAGTGCAATCACTGATAAAACCTTGGGCCTCTCCTTAAGCTGTAAGCCCCAACAACCTTTTCAAAGCACTTTCTCCTTTGATTTTAAATATAATATTGTTATCAAAGCTTTCTTTGTTGAACAAACTAACCAAACAGCATGGAAGCTCTACAACCGAATAAGTGTTTACCCACTTTCTTTATCCGCTTTCATATATATAAACTATATTGTGGGGTTGCTCACTGTAAGTCTTCTTTCACAAACTTTTATATACCTATCAAATATCAATTGTGTAATACTAGTATAGTTATTTAGAGTTTTCCCCGGCAACTACGTCTAGCACTAGGTAAAGCCCTGTTGGTCACTCTTAAATACAAATAAAACTATATCCCCATAGGATTACTAGACAAAGTCTTCCCTCCTCTTAGGGTTAAACAATATGGAGACGTGAAAGGCAGCATTTTCTGTGAACCCTTTCTCAGACTGTCACTCTTAGACATTGTCCAAGAGACTCTACTCCCCAAGGATGATCTTTTCTCCGTGAATGGCATCTCTTGAGTTTCTTCCAAATTCTCGAACTTTCCTGGCTTGATCTATTCTCAGTGAATGGCATGTCTTGAACTTCTCAAGGTTTGGGGACCCACAGGCTTCTTAAAAGCATCCCCTCCTCCTCTTGGGCGTTGTACAAGGACCCTTCGGCTTCTTAAAAGCTCTCATGCCTTCTCTTGGGCTTAGTACAAGGACCCAGAGACCTCTACAGGTATAGGAAAAGAACCTAGTCATCAATTTGCTAGAGCTATCTTTCTGAGTCAAGTGTCAGACCTGTTAATGGGTTGACCTTCATCCCTTTACATATCAGCCTTCTCTTGGGCATTATACAAAGATCATTCACTATTCGAGAATCGATTTCTCCAAAACACCAGTAGACTTGGACAGTCTCAATACCCTTTGGATTTCCCATTTCCTTAAAGAACAGGAAATAACCCTGATCCTCTGATTAATCCCAAAGCACAACCTTACCTTTAATCGTTCTCTTTATAAGAACTGATTTTCTCTTTTATCCAACATACTAGACCTGTCACTAAACTGAAACAGTCACCAGCACAATAACCTCCTCTTGGGCTTTGTACAAATGATTCTCCCCAGCGGAGCTAACCTTTTCAGACTCTCTTGTTGAGTCACCCACTCTTAGCCTCCATCTCGGACTTCGTACGAGATACAAAAACACTCTCTTGTTGAGTATAAAAGACTCTCTTGTTGAGTCAAAGCCTTTTAGCCTCCATCTCGGGCTTCGTACGAGATACAAAAACACTCTCTTATTGAGTATAAAATACTATCTTGTTGAGTCAATCCCTTTCAGCCTCCATCTCGGGCTTCGTACGAGATACAAATCACTCTCTTGATGAGTATAAAAGACTCTCTTATTGAGTCACTTCCCTCTTAGCCTCCATCTCGGGCTTCATACGAGATACAAAATCACTCTCTTGTTGAGTATAAAAGACCCTCATATGGAGCCAAAACCTTTTAGTCTTCGTCTTGGGCTTCGTACAAGACACATATAAAAGCACTCTCTTGTTGAGTCAGTCACTTGTTAGCACTCTCTTGTTGAGTCAACCCCATTTAGCCTCTATCTCGGGCTTCGTACGAGACACATAAAAAACATCCTCTTGTTTGGTCAATAGTCTCCTCTTAGGCTTTGTATAAGGAAAACCCCTATTGAGTCAATCAACCTGTTAGCATCAAAATCTGTGCCTCGTGCACAGTATACAAACATCAACAACTCCTTTTCCTTCATCTAATTGCTGTAAGTGGCAAGCCTCTGGATTATTTACATCCACGCCACTGTCCCTCTTTTAGCATGAGAAATTCCTAAGGAAATGTGGCATTGCTCTAAACTGAGTTAAAGTCTTCTCCTCCAGGTTAAAAATCCCCTAAAAGGAAATTATGGCATTGCTGGATTCACATATCCCAGTTAAAGTAATTCTCCTTTATGATCAGTCACCCAACAGTTGTGACAAACAGACCAAATATCCCCTTTAGAGATGACAAATTCTCTCTAAAGTCAAAACCCTTTAGCTTCACATCTTGGGCTTCGAACAAGATACAAATAGACCCTTCAGCTTCACATCTTGGGCTTTGAACAAGATACAAACCACATTTAGCTTCACGTCTTGGGCTTTGAACAAGACACCAAAACAACTCTTTTTTTTCCTCCCCTAGAATAGTAGGAACTACGATCGCTCTGATTTCCCTGTTTCGTTAAACGGGAATACGTAGGCATAAGATTGAAAAATCTTAGCGAGCATACTAATCAAAAACCCAAAATATCGTACCTTCATACATCAATCAAAAAGCATCCGTCCTAACATCCTCCCAATAGCCTAGACACTGTTTTTTTAACAAAATAACCTAAGAGAGACCCACAATCTTTATAGCATATGTAAACCAACAGTCATCTGTTCAAACTCAGTATGCAAGCAGGGCTAATTGGAGACATCTATTTCCCTTCCTTCATCAGCTTCAATCGGATAAAAAATGAATCGAACTGTAGTACCCCAAAGCGATAGTGCTTCGCAACCATGCAAAAACTCGCGCTACAGAAAAATGGCGACTCTGCTGGGGATAACGTTATTTCTCTTCCCATCTCTTAGGTAGAAACCTTAAAGAAATACCACAACAGAAAGGCGACCATAGTGGGAGATATTCTTGCTTGCTTTCCCAAGGGAGGAAACAATAAATTCGCATCATAGAAATGACAGCTCTGTTGAGGAGTCATTGTCTATATAGGATCATAAGACTAGAGGTCTAGGATGATTAAGACAAATATATATACTGCTTTTCCTAATTGATATCTGTGTTTATTTTTCTGCTAATGGGATTGCGTGTGATGCCGCATGTGGAAAGATTGAGTATACACCTAAGATAGGTGATGGCAATGCGGGTAATCTTACTGGGAGTGAATTCCAGTTAAGAGCCCCTGATCGACCATCAAACTCAGTGGAGACTCCCTTTGCAGATACATTGCCTATACGACTCCGGTTGTTGAAAGTAGTGTGGTCGACTGGGTTATCTGAGAAGCTGAGGTTTTTAGTAGACTTAAGCCATTTTGTAGTGTGGAAGCTATCGGAAATATTTGTCACGCGATACTACCCTCATCTGAGATCACTCTGGGATACATCAGCCCGCTGGCGATCCGCTTGCTATTGTTATCCCAGAGGGGTCAATGATTTTGCGGATAGGTACAAAAAATCACCAGTACAAACCTTTGGGGGGGGGGAGAGCCTTGACTACATGACACCGACCCTTTGACCCCATGTTTTTTCTATGTGTTTGTGTGTTGCATTCATACATTCATCTAAAAAACATTAAAACAAAGAAAAATCTTCTCTTCTAGTCTCTCTTTTTCAAATTAAACTAAGACAATGATTGCAAGTGTCAGAGAAAGGAGATTGCACTAAAGGATTTCGGTAGAAGGAAAACTCATAAGTACACCTTCAAGGTTCCAAAGTTAGAGGATTTGAGAGGTTTGGCGAGAATGATCACCAACCACGAGGCTTTCAGAGCCAAGTATGGAGGATTGCTGTCCTTGTTAAGGGTCCACGTAATCGAAGGAATCCTGTCCACACTAATCCAGTTCTATGATCCGGTTTATCACTGTTTCACATTCCCGGATTATCAGCTTGCACCAACGCTGGAGGAATATTCTCACTAGACTGATTTACATATTACTGATCAAGCTCCCTTTTTTGGACTGGAAGAAATTCCAAAGGATCAGACCATTGGAAGAGCAATTTATTTGGACGAGTCAGAAGTCAGGACTCACATGACCACGAGGGCATCTTTGTTTTGCTTACCTGCGGGTTATTTTTGTTTCCCAACATCGATAACTTTGTAGATATCAATGCCATTAAGATTTTCCTAAACGGAAACCCCGTACCGACCTTACTCGCAGATGCGTATCATTCGGTACACTTAAGGAATTTATACAGTGGAGGAATGATCACGTGTTGTGTACCCTTGCTTTATAAATGGTTCACTTCCCATTTGCCCAAGTCTGCTGCATTTTGGGATCAAAAAAATACTTTACATTGGTCGCAGAGGATCATGTCTCTTACCAACTCTAACATCGATTGGTACAATCGAATCTACGACGGGATCAAGATTATTGACCGTTGTGTAAATTTCCCAAATATACCCCTTATAGGAACTAAGGGGGAGTCAACTATCATCCAGTGTTAGTTCGTCGTCAATTTGGATACCCGATGAGGCATGTCCCGCGAAATGCTCATCTGGAAGATAATTTCTTCAAGGAAGGAGAAAATGACAGGGCACTAAAGACGGAAATAGTGCACGCCTGGAAACACGTTCATAGGAAAGGACGAGAGTCTCTAGGAAAACTAGACTGTGTCTCGATGGAGCCTTATTTCCATTGGGTACAAACTAGAGCTCTCAAGCTGAGGATGCCTTACCCTCGCCATGAAGTTCTTCCATTAAGGGACTCTGCCCTTTATTTCATGTCTGAGACGGAAAAACTTCAGGTTACTCTCAGCAAAGTTCAGCAGGAGAAGAGGTCTTGGAGGAACAAGTACCGTATTCTCAACGTGGAGTGCAAGAAAATACAGCAGCTATTAAGAGAAAAGGATGCTCTGATTGAGATTTTAGAGCAACATGCTATAGAAAATCGGGATGACCAAAGGCATTTGCTCACTCCTTTCACTTAGCAAAGGAATGACAACCCGACAACGACCCAAGAGCCCCGATCAAAGAAAAGGAAAGCACCCGAACCAACACCTGAACTCTCTTCAGAGAGGACTCAGGATCCATTAGTTTAGATTTCCTTTTCCAGCACTTTGTAATCTACTGTATTTCCATTTCTACAATCCTTTGAATTCAATAAAACGGGGTTTCCCCACTGTTTGATATTTGCAATCTAATTGTCAAAGTTTACTTTGAATAAACAAAAATAATTAATAATAATTGCATTCATCATTCTCATAAACGCATTCTTCTTACCTACGAATCTCACGTTTGCATCACGATTCTAGAGTCAAACTATCTCATTCGTACAATACTCGGGCCAATCGTCAGAAAAAGATGGATGATCTCGAGGAAGAGAACAGGGAGTTGAGAGAAGAGATCGACACTCTGAAAGAGCATCTGAGAAAGCTTCATAACAACATGCAAGCTCTAGCTGAAGCTCAGATGCAGCAACAAAGGACTGTGATCTCGGAGATCGCATCAATGCCCATAGTGGAAAAGTATGATTCTAGGTACAAAATGCCGAAAGATCGTCCCTGGTGTAATACCTCAAAATTTGCCCTCTTGTTTCTCAATAAATTGGTCTATGCTTTACTCATTTGTATTCCATAGTAGGTCATAAGTTGCATATCATTGGTTGCAAGGCATGGTATCTAGTGCTTCAAGGTGGGAATAATGGGAAGCCAGAGAAAAGCAAAAGAATAAAGGCCAAGGGTCTTCAAGCAAGCCTCAAGGGTCTTTTATATCATATGTCATCTCAATGGATTCCCCAATTCATTGGAAGTTGGGAATTTATCAGGAAGATTGGGCAGTGCATCATTTCCTACACAAAACAGTCTAAAATGGGGATCTGACCCTTAAATGGGCAAGCTCTTTGAGTTTTTATCACCTCCAAACGTCCTACCTCATCTTTGTTAGATAGGATGTACATCATATTCAGAGGAATTTGGATTTGGAAGATGTGTTATTTCCTCCTAATCAGAAGGTACCAAAATTAGGGTTTGACATAAAATCAGTTTATTTCTGATTTTTTGGACAAAACTTGATTTCATGGTATTCCTTGTGTTCCTAAGTGTATATGGACGGAAAATTGCTCATCAATTGGTTTCAGAAAGGCTTCAATTGGGCAGAGGATTCAAAATCAGGAGAATTGAGGAAAAAGTCAACTGTGCAGTGGAAAAAGTCAACTCCTGACTTTTTAAGGTCAAAATCATGAAATCCAAGTTACATATATTCATTAGACAAGATTTGATCAAGAAATGATGGAGGAATCATGGAAAATCAAGAAATGTGCAAAGTTGCCATTTTTAGAAACTTAGGGTGTCCAAAAATTGCAAGTTTGGACCATTTTGCACCACACTTTGAGGCTCTCTTTCTTCAAGATAAAAGCTCCAAACTTCAGCCCCCAAGTTGAGCCAATTAAAGTTCATGTTCTAAGCTTCAAATCCATATAAAGAACTCTTCCATTGGATCAAAATTGAGGGAGTTATGATCCATCAAAGTTTGACAAAACTAGGTCAAAAACCAAGTCATGACAAGGCAAGTTCAGGCCCATGCGCCATAATTTTGTCAAACACTTGGTGTTCCAAATGTCAAGCCATTTTTCTCACTTAAGGAAGCCTCAAATGAAAAAATGTTGAACATCAAAGTTGTTCATCTCAATGTCCTCTTCAACTTTGATGTTGGGCATTTTTCCATTTGAGCAAGTTATGATGGGGTTATAAGGGTCCAAAGTTGATGTGTTCATGCTGAAATTTTAAAAGTCATGTTGCCACGCATACACCAGGTCACGCGCCCATGAAGATCAGAGTTGAACCTTGATGTTTAGAGTGGTTTTTGATCATCTTGCAAGCTCTATTCAATCCAATTTCCAACACCAATCATGTTCTATCATAGTTCCTCTTTCCAATGACACAAAAAGCTCATCATTTCATGCACTAACATGAGAGAATTCCATCCACAAACTTCCATACTTTCATGTTGTCAAGAGTGTTCTAACAATGATGTTGTTGGGTTAATTCAAACATTCACACCAACCATTCCTTATTTCATTAAGACAAACGTATTTCCCTACACGCCAGTCCACCTTTTACTTCATTAAGCTAAACATTCCCTTACATCACCACCATCCACTTTAAACCTCACCATACACTTCATGAACTCACCCACACCTTAACCAACCCTTCACAACTCACCCCCTAACTAACTCAACTCAGTTAGTTAGGTTGGACTTAGTTAACCCAACCCCAACTCAATTAACCACCATGGTTACCATTTAACTCAACATATAATGAAAAACTCACACACAATTTCATGCTCTCTCTCATTTTTCCATATTCTCAGAAATCATTCTCTCCACTCTCTCTCTAATCTCACACATTTCTCACATTTTCATCATAATCTCTCAAGAAATCTCAAGTTTCTCTCTCACTCTCAAGAGTTCAGATCAGGATTTTGCTCTCATTTCTCCATCATTTTCGAAGATTCTTTGAGCAGCATCACCTCCATAACTTCCTCTTTCTACTGTATACATTAGATTTGATTGAATCCACCATTGAAGAAATCTCAAGTTTCACTCATCACTCCAAATTTCTACTCTAATCAAGTATTGGATCTGGTTTTAGCCTTTATTTGGCTCAAAGTGTTGATTTGAAGATCTTGCAAGAAGTTCTTGGATTTCTAAAACACAAATTAGCATCTCACAAGGTTAGGGATCTTGAAACTTTCACTTTATTTCATCATGATGTTAGTGATTTATAATGTGAAATTAGTAATCATGCATTGCATCTGGAAGTCCTGAAATGATGGCACACCATTGGTTGTTCAATTTGGATTTTATGTAATTTGGTGATTTTTGGGAAATTTATGTTTGAACATGTCACTTTCGTGCCATTTTTCTTGATGTTAGAATGATATTTTTGAGATTTAATTAGCATATTCAAGATCTATGAAGTTTGGGCTTCAGTTTGGTATTTTATTTTGTTAAGTTTCGTTAAGAGTTGATGGAGTTATGTGAGGTAGAAGATTGGTAAAAAAATCCTGCGTTTTGTGTGGTTTTGTATGAGTTTTAATCTTTTGCATGAGCTAATGATGAAGATGGTGATGTGTCCGCAAGTCATTGGATGTGTTCTTGATTAATTAATGATTAAACAATCATAAAGTAATGATAGGGAGAGAGAGAGAGAGAGGAACCGCATGGCAAAATTTGGTTGGTGCAACCCATTCACTTTGCGGCGGACCAATGAAAAAGCGGCAGCACATTAATGAGGGCTATTCACTTCTCACGTGCTCTTTTTTACATCCCCAGGTGTTCACGTGTGTGTGAGTATACGGTAGTTGTGGTGCTTATGCGTGCTGATGTGTTAGATTCATGTGATTGACTTGATTGATTGTTGACTATGTGATCCTAGGGCTAAGATTGCATCCGCATATTAACTGAAACACACACTAACACACACGCACAAGCTTAATGGGCTGGGTGAATTTGTTTTTCACATCCTCCATTTTAAAGCCCAAGCATTTTAAGCTAGCAATTACTTTTCCAGCACCCCCTTTTTTTTCTTCCTTTCTTTTATTCACTTTGCATATACATTTCATATATGATTTTTAAAAATACCATATAAACTCCAAAATTTCCGAAATAATTCACATGTGTTCTTAACCCATTTAAATAATTTTATATTGTTTTTAATTCAGATTTTAATAAGGCTGGATCATATTTTCATAATTTCTTTTCAATTTCTTTTTCAATTGAATTTTTCTTTGATACTTGCACTTGTACATTTTATTTCTCCCATCTCGCACAACATTTTTTGCTCATTCTTTTTGTATTGGTTAAATAACATACTGAAGCATATAAAAATATTTTTTTGGTTACATTTTTAACTCATTTTTCTCTTGTGTTTTGATGGGCATATTTGAACTTGATATGGATGTGTTTCAAGGTGAAGTTGTGAACTCATTTGAGCACATTTCTTGTTGACTTTTGTGCTATGATTTTTACATGTGATTACATTCTGACTTAGTTGATTTGTGTTCTATTTTTAGGATTATAAAATTTTATTTGCCATTTGTTTATGCTTGTTAGATTAGAGGACCTTTTGTGAAATTCTGCTAACATCTAAACTCTAGTTTTAGGTAAGCATTTATGCCATCCCATTATGATTTGTTTGTACATATTTTATAGGTCATTTGTATGATATTGTAGGTCATCTTCCTTTCATTATAGGTCATTTTGATTGGTATTGGCATTTGATTTGAGTTTATGCATTTTAATTTGAAACTTTGGCATGTTTCCACCTCTTATCTCTTCTTGAGCTTTACATATTTTGTGCTTGCATTTTGTATGCCATTTCCCTCATTCTATTCACATCTCATCAATGTTATGCCACTGCCCATGTGCATTCATCAATCATTTTACATGATATGCATCTATAATATGTCATTTTGTGCATATATTGAAACATGTTTCACTTCTTCTTACTTCTATTTCATCTTATTCCTTCTACTTGTTTCTTTTTATCCATGTTTTGTATGATGATTCATGTGCATCTTAAGACATTTATGAATTGAATATGGTTCTGACTTTAATCTTTCATTAAGCATTAATGCATGATTACTTTGCATATTCACTTTTTATTCATCTATTTCTTCCATGATTCACTTCTTTGGTGTTTAGGACATTTAATTGTGCATAGTTAGTATGTGTTTGATACCTTAACATTAGAGAATACCTTTAGATGTAGGTTCTAACCTTAAGTGAGTTTCATCTCTTAGGATCCCATTTCATTGGTTCTTAATTGGTTTGATCATTGTTTGGTATTCTTTCTTCCTTCCATTACTTGTAAATGTTTTGTGAACTAACCTTTTCATGTAGGTGCAAATGGTAAGTAAGTGTGTGGATATGCTTCCACATGCACTTCTTTCTTTCATCCTCTCTTATTTCTTTTAATAATTCAATGTGTGATCATGATAAGAAATTACATGCTTTCTTTGAATAACTTCTTCTTCACCCTTCTTTAAGATCAACTTAACATCCATCTTGGAAGTAAGTTGCTTCTTTTGTTCTTATTCTCCTTTCTTTTAGGATTAGTTTTCTTAAACCACATTAACCATAGGACCTCTATGTATGATAACATTAGATTGAGTCGTAGTCTCCCTCATTAGATTTTACCCTTTCTCGACCATTTGAGTCTCTTCTTCTCATCTCAAAACAAAGAGTAAAAAAATACTTAATAAAGGTTAAACGTGTAATGCGCACGAGCCTTAAATATAGGAAGTGAATAATGGGGGGGGGGGGGGTTTCCCTTCATTCTTCTAGGGTACCTAATGTACGTCCTGTTAGGGACGATACTCGACGTATTCGTTCCTATGTTGTAGACTTGGGTGCAATGCAAGTTACAAAAACAATCAAAACACTTCTTGCTTAAAAGACAAAAAAACAAATAAAAACGTCTTTCCTTCGGGAATTCTTTTCTCATCTCACTCATTCTCAACGTACGAACGTGCTTCTCCTCGTTTTCTTGCAAGACGGTAACGCCTAAGTCTCTATACAGCGAGCTGCAACACCTGAGCTAGAACATTAGTCGTTCCCTAAAAAACACAAACAATCCATCCCTAGTGAGGGGAACTACGTCGCTCTGATTCTCATGATCCTGATGAGATACGTAAGCAGTGGTGTAGGGCCCATTCGAGCACTTCTTTTATTTTCCCTACATTTGTTTCTCTTTCTCTCTCCTTTCCTTTTCCAGTTCTCCAGCTAACAGTTCCTTTTTCAGTATCTTTTCCTTACGCCCTTTGATTGAAGCAGCAAGCATGGATCCCATCGGGTACGATGGACGTGTGGGGGTGCTAATACCTTCCTCACGCGTAACCGACTCCCGAACCCATTTCTCTTGGTCTCAAGACCATGCTCTTTCCTTCCCTCAGGTTTATGCAGTGTTTCCTTTCCCTCTCTTGGGATAAATACACATTGCTGGCGACTCTGTTTCTGCGCCACTTTCGCGTTTGTACTTGGATGAAAATCCCGGGAGCGACACCTGGGGCATGCCAATCAACTATATCCTGGAAGGATATATTCCACAGATCGCTGAGGATCAGGGAACCGCAGCAGGAACCGCTGGGCCTGAAGGTTACAAACTTCAGGAAAGCGAAGATGCCAGGGGCATGGCAGCAACTCCTGAAGGTTACAAACTTCGGGAGGCACCGAGAGTCTCGGCCATAATGACTATACCACCACCCGTGGTCCACACTGTCCCGGAAGGACAGATTCCACATACGCCTTCTGGTGACAGCATGTTCGACAGAATGAATGAGTTCTAGGAATAATTCCTGGAGATGCAGAAAGAACTGCAGGCCCTTCGCGGTCAGGATCTATTTGGAAAGGACGCCGCGGACCTCTGCTTGGTCCCCAATGTGAAAGTTCCACACATGTTCCAAGTGCCCGACTTTGAAAAGTACAAGGGTAACTCTTTCCCTCAAAGCCACTTGGTGATGTACGCTCGGCGAATGTTAGCTCAGACAAAGAACCAGGAGCTATTGATTCACTACTTTCAAGATAGTTTAACCGGTGCCGCATTAATATGGTACATGGGTTTAAACCCCGCTACGATCAACACGTTCAGAGATCTTGGCGCTGCTTTTGTTCAACAATATAAATACAATTTGGACATGGCACCAGACAGAGATCAACTCAGATCGATGTCAAAAAAGGACAAGGAAACCTTTAAGGAGTACGCTCAGAGATGGCGTGAAATTTCCGCCTAGATTTGTCCACCTCTTGAGGAAAAATAGATGACAAAGATCTTCTTAAAGACCTTGAGCTCATTTTACTATAACAGAATGGTCGCCAGTGCGCCCAGTGACTTCACCGAGATGGTGGGCATGGGAGTTCGTCTTGAGGAAGCGGTCTGAGAAGGACGTTTAGTTAAAGATGTTGGATCATCAAGTAGTACGAAACGATGCGGTAGTGCTCTCCCTAAGAAAAAAGAGAAAGATATCGGGAATATCTCTCTCGAAAAGCAAAGATGACGTTACCAACCAGTAGCAGTTGTAACTCCTGCTATCAATCCCACGCCTGTTCCTACGTATCAACCTCAGGTTACGTAGAGCCAACCGAATCAACAACAACTTCAGCAAAGCACACAACAGCCTCTTCAGCAGGCTCGTCCTCAGTACAACAACAATTGTACAACACGACCACCAGGGTTTAACCCTATACCGATGTTGTACGCGAAACTATTTCCATTATTACTGGTCAAGGGGCATGTCCAAACCAAGTCTCCTCTTACAGTACCAGAAAATCTGCCTTTTTGGTTCAAAACGGATCAGACTTGCCCTTACCATCAAGGAGGACCGGGGCATAACATAGAAAACTGTCTCAGTTTCAAATCCGACGTACAAAAGCTTGTTAGGAGTGGGGTCTTATCCTTCAAGGATACAAATCCGAATGTTCACACGAACCCACTGCCTCAACATGAGAAGGCTGCAGTTAATTTGATAGAGGGAGAGTCTAATAACATCTATCAAATTCATGATGTACTCTTATTGAGGACCAATCTGGTCAAGATGCATTGTAGATAGAGTGGATATGGCCATGTGCCACCTCATAACTATCACCAGTGTGATATCTGCTCTAAGAACAATCAGGGATGTTCTATGGTGCAATCAGCTCTACAGGAACAATTAGATCTCGGATGGATCCAAGGGCATCGAGTTCGTGGAGTCAACATGACCTATACGAATTTCAACATCATTCAGAACCACGACATCTGGGAAATGAATGTCAACTTGGTGGCGATGCATTCAAGGCAAAGACAATATCATAATTTGTCGCGACACGATTATAATTCCTGTCTGACTTGCTCGGTAAACAAACAGGGATGCTCTTTCATACAAGAGGCGCTCCAGCGTCAGATGGATCTTGGGTGGATCTAGAACTACCATGATAGAAATCCTTACCAGATCAACATGATTCAAATCTTTGATATTCATCTGATGAATACTAGCTTGGTGGAATTACATGCCAGGCAGGTCCAACTCGGTTTTCTCACTTCACATAATTATCAGAACTGTAAAGGATATTGTGAGAGTAACCAAGGGTGCGCTCTCGTTCAGAGAACTTTGCAACACTTATTATACCACTGGTGGCTTCCAATCTATCTTGATGAAGACACGCAATAAATCAGTGTGTTTAATGGAAACCCTACTCGGCGTCAAAGTCAGGATGTCCGTTCTATGGAAACAAACCTGGTAAGGTTGCACTGCATTCAAAGCTGGCGTGGCTAGGTGCCACCACACAACTATGAACGTTGTAGAGTCTGCTCAGAAAATAACCAAGGATGCTACCTTGTGCGGGCAGCCATTCAGGGTCAGTTGGATCGTAAAGAGATTCACCCGTTTCTGAGTCCCGAGCCAATCAATTGGATGCCGGACTACTTCGCTGATCAAATCAGAGATGTTATCATAATCTCTGATCATCAATAGAACAAGGATGTTTGTACCATCATCCCTCTACTGGACGAATCAAAGGTTCTTAGCCAAGAACTGATTGAAGTTACTTACGACAGTCAGAAAAATCAGTAGCCTCCTGTAGTTATCTATCTACCGGGACCGTTACCGTATGAATCAGCTAAGGCGATCCCTTACAAATACGGTGCAACAATAATTGAGAATGGAAAGGAAATTCCATTACCCTCCGTCATGAACATTGCAGACATCAGTCGAGTAACACAGAGCGGTCGAATCTTCAACTGAGGAGTTGGAGAACCTAACAAAGAAAAGGAACTTCAGACAGAAGCTCCCAATCCACCAGTCGGTCAATCCAGTGATACCGACCTTTCAAAAAATAATGATGAGATGCTAAAGCTTATCCAAATGAGTGAATACAACATTGTTGATCAGCTGTTACAAACTCCTTCAAAGATCTCAGTGCTATCATTTTTACTCAGTTCCGAAGCCCACAGAGAGGCTCTACAGAAAGTCTTAGAGCAGGCCTTTGTGGAACAGGATGTGTCAATACGACAGTTTGATAGTATCATCTCTAACATCACTTCCTGCAACAACTTAGGATTCAGTGATGAGGATTTTCCAGAGGGGGGCACAAGTCACAATATGGCGCTCAATATCACAGTTAACTGCCAGGACGATGCTTTAGCCAGCGTACTGGTAGACATAGGATCGGCCATCAACGTTATGCCGAAGTCCACTTTAATGTGACTATCATTCAAAGGACCCCCAATGAGGGGCAGTGAGGTCATCGTCAAAGCATTTGACGGGTCTCGAAAAGCAGTTATCGGCGAAGTCAACCTTCCCATAACCATCAGTCCTCACACTTTCCGAATCACTTTCCAGGTCATGGACATTCGGGCATCATACAGTTGCTTATTAGGAAGACCTTGGATACACCAGGCTGGGGCAGTCACTTTGACGCTTCACCAGAAACTGAAGTTCGTCAAGAATGATCAACTCGTTATGGTTTGTGGAGAACAAGCCTTGCTTGTGAGAAACTTGTCGCTATCTACTTGTGTAGAACCCGAGGAGGTTGTTGGAACTAAGTTCCAAGCACTGTCGGTGAGCAATGAGAATCAATCAGAGAAAGGAACCTCGATTTTCTCATACAGAGTTGCTCTCGAAGTGATCGAGAATAACAATGCAAAAGGATGGGGACAACTTGTCATTCCTACTGATAATAAAACAAGGAAGGGTCTTGGTTTTTCTGCAACCATCACCCAGACAGTTGCTAACGATGAAAGTCTTCATCCCATTCAGGACTTCTTGCACAGTGGAGGTTTCCTTCACCCAGTGCCTCAAACAGTCCATACTATCAACGAGGGAGATTCCTCTGATACGGATGAGGAATGGAAGTCCTATCTCAATGAGGATGGTTATATGTCTCAGAAAGAGGTGCCTACACCATTTTGCTATCCCGCACAGAGTCCGAGATTTATACCCAGGTCAGAAGTCAAAATGATATACAGAGGTTGTGATCCGAAAAGATGCCGTGCTCCACCAAACTCATTAGAGGAGGACACTCTGATGAAGGACAACTTTGACCACGACTATTATGGCCCAATAGATGGCCTCCCTATCTGGCAGCCGTACCCAGGAGACTTGGGGCCGGAAAATCAGCCGAACAATGAAAATCAGCTGAGCATCATTGAACAGAATACCTGTGTCCCCACCATGTCATGGGATCAACACTCAGGGCATTCCAAAAATATCCAGCACGACGATGAATTGGCAAAGATTGCCGGACTAGAATTCATCAACTACGCTTTTCCCGAGGTCAATGTCATCGAGAGAGAAGACTCCTCCAGTTCCAAAGAAGTGTGGGATACCTTAGAACAACCAAGTGGAAAATTTGACTTCATGGTCAAATACACCGCTCTTGAAAGCTCTCGTATCAGGTTTGAAGATATCCAGCCAACTGGATGGGGAGATATACCTGAGAGCACAAATACTATGCCAAATACAACAGAGGAATCCTCCTCCGACAACTCGGCTTGGAAGACAAATTCCAATGATCCTGCTCCGCCAGAAATCAGCGTCATTTCTGAAGACAAATCAAGGAAAGTACCAGACTTTGTGATTCACCGAGGAGTTCGCCGCCAATGGGTTGTTGTCGATGTTCCAAAGATTGTTCATAAGTCAAAGTAATTTCCGTCTTTAACCTTTCACCCTGCCCAGGTGAAACGGATGTTTTGATAGGGCTCACTTTCTGTAAATATCCCTCTTCGCTTCGCCCAAAGCGACATAGTTTTGTTTTATAGGGCTGTAGTTTCAAGAATCGACTTGTTCATAAATAAAATAACGTTGTTCTGTATTCTCTGCATTAATTGTTGTTTTCTTTTTTCGCTTTTCTCAGAAAATGGTAATCCTAAAAAACAATTCAAAATAAACAAGCAGTTTTTCAAAAAAAAATACACTGCACACACTTGCATTTTCTCTATCCCTTCTAAACATAAATCATCACATCATGGAGATTGCTTGTTTTAAACCCCATTGAAACATATGATCCAATGCCTTATCCCAACTTTGAGTTCCCGGTATTTGGGGCTGAAGAAGAAGTTGACGACGAAATTCCAGAAGAGATCTCCCGATTACTCCTACAAGAGGAAAGGTCCATTGAACCTCACAAAGAGCCGTTGGAAACAATCAACGTGGGTTAAGAAAAAGAGAGAAAAGAAATCAGGATTGGGGCACTGCTCAGTCTAACTGCCAAAGAGAGTTTGACAAAGCTTCTCTAAAAATTTCCCGATGTGTTTGCTTGGTCCTACCAGGACATACCAGGGTTGGATACCAGCATCGTGGAACATCATTTACCATTGAAATCTAAATGTCCGCCAGTAAAACAGAGGTTGAGACGGACTCACCCGGACATGGCCGTCAAAATCAAAGAGGAGGTACAGAAACAGATTGACGCGGGTTTCCTCGCCACGTCAGAATATCCTCAATGGTTAGCCAATATCGTACCCGTTCTAAAAAAGGACGAAAAAGTCAGAATGTGTGTCAATTACAGAGATCTAAACAAGGCTAGTCCAAAGGACGACTTTCCTTTACCACACATTGACATGCTGGTAGACAGTACAGCAAAATTCAAAGTTTTCTCCTTCATGGATGGATTCTCGGGCTATAATCAAATTAAATGGCACCTAAAGACATGGAGAAAACTTCGTTCATTACCCCATGGGGTACCTTTTGTTACAAGGTAATGTCGTTCGGTTTGAAGAACGCCGGGGAAACCTATCAAAGGGCCATGACTACTCTGTTTCATGACATGATACACAAGGAAATCGAGGTATATGTCGATGATATGATTGCCAAATCAAAAACAGAGGAGGAGCATGTGACCCATCTGTCAAAACTATTCGAGCGATTGAGAAAGTACAAACTCCGCTTGAATCCCAACAAATGCACCTTCGCTGTCCGTTCAGGGAAACTTTTAGGGTTCATCGTCGGCCAAAAAGGAATTGAGGTTAATCCTGACAAGGTCAAAGCCATCCAAGAAATGCCTTCTCCGAAAACTGAAAAATAAGTCAGAGGATTCCTGGGATGTTTGAACTACATCTCCAGATTCATATTCCTCATGACCGCGACATGTGCGCCAATCTTCAAATTACTCAAAAAGAATCAGGATTGCGTTTAGACAGAGGAGTGCCAAACCGCCTTCAACAGTATTAAGGAATATCTGTTGAACCCACCGATTATATCACCTCCAGTGGAAGAAAGACCACTGATCATCTACCTCACAGTCCTAGAGGAATTAATGGGTTGTGTGCTTGGCCAACAAGACGAAACCAAAAGAAAAGAGTCTGCCATCTACTATCTGAGCAAGAAATTCACCGACAGCGAGACTCGGTACACTATGCTTGAGAAAACTTGCTGTGCTTTGGCTTGGGCAGCCAAACGTCTTTGTCGGTACATGATTTGTCACACTACTTGGTTAATCCCTAAAATGGATCCAATCAAGTATGTATTTGAAAAACCTGCTCTCATGGGAAGGATTGCCCGTTGCAGAGGTTGTTATCAGAATATGACATTGAGTACCATACTCAGAAACCCGTTAAGGGAAGTATTTTAGCCGATCATTTGGCTCATCAACCGATTGACGATCAGAAATCAATCGGGTTTGACTTCCCAGACGAAGATGTCATGTATTTGAAAATGAAAGACTGCGATGAACCGTTATCCAGTGAAGGGCCAGAACCAGGCTCCCAATGGGGACTAATCTTTGACGGAGCTGTCAATCATTACAGAAATGGAATTGGGGCAATCATCATAACACCTCAGGGTACCCACATTCTTTTCACTGCCAAACTTACATTCAAGTGCACAAACAACGAGGCCGAATATGAAGCTTGTATTATGGGTCTCGAAGAAGCGATTGATTTGAGGATCAAGAACTTGGATGTATATGGCGACTCAACTTTGGTCGTCAATCAGATCAAAGGAAATTGGAACACATACCAATCCGAATTGATTCCTTACAAAGACTATGCGAGAAGGTTGTTACCATTCTTCAACAGAGTCGAGTTTCATCACATCCCTCGTGATGAGAACCACATGGCTGATGCCTTAGCCACCCTTTCTTCCATGATTAGTGTAGGTTAATGGAACGATCTACCTAAGATCGACATAATGCGCCTTGAAAGGCCCGCTTACATCTTCACGATTGAAGCAGTCATGGACGACAAACCTTGGTATCACGATATCAAATGCTTCCTTCCGAAACAAGAGTACCCACCTTGGGCACTAAGGAAAGACAAGAAAACCCTCAGAAGGCTAGCAGGAAGCTTCTTCCAGAGCGGTGATACACTCTATAAGAGAATATTTGACATGGTCTTGCTCTGATGCGTAGACAGACCAGAAGCAGACATGGTGATAAAAGAAATTCATGAAGGATCCTTTGGCACTCATGCCAATGGACACACAATGGCGAGAAAAATTCTAAGAGCAGGGTACTACTGGTTGACCATGGAATCCGACTGCTACAAGTACATGAGGAGGTGTCACAAGTGTCAGATATACTCATACAAAATCCATGTACCGCATACCCATCTCAAAGTTCTCGCTTCCCCATGGCCTTTTTACATATGGGGAATCGATATGATTGGCATGATTGAGCCCAAGGCGTCAAACGAACATCGGTTCATCTTGGTAGTTGTTGATTACTTCACCAAGTGGGTCGAAGCAGCGTCATACACCAATGTGACCCGACAAATGGTGGTACGATTTATCAAAAACAATATCATCTACCGTTAAGGTGTTCCAAGCCAGATCATTACGGATAATGGATCTAACTTGAACAATAAGATGATGAAGGAGTTGTGTGCTGAGTTCAAGATCGAACACCATAACTCATCTCCCTACCGACCCAAGATGAACGGGGTGGTAGAAGCGGCTAATAAGAACATCAAAAAGATCTTTCAGAAGATGGTTGTAACCTATAAAGACTGGCATGAGATGCTACCTTTTGCTCTTCACGGTTATCGCACATCTGTCCGCACTTCAATAGGGGTAACCCCTTTCTCTCTAGTATATGGCATGGAAGCATTGCTCCCAATCGAAGTAGAGGTCCCATCAATCCGGGTATTGATGGAAGCTAAGCTAATAGAAGTTGAATGGTGTCAAAGCAGACACGATGAACTGAACCTGGACGAAGGGAAGCGAATAACGGCACTATGCCATGGTCAGTTGTATCAATAGAGGATAAAGAAGGTGTTATACAAAAAGGTTCGACCTCGCATCTTCAGGAAAGGAGACCTTGTGCTCAAAAAGATACAATCATTTCTCACTGATTCTCGGGGGAAATGGACTCCGAATTATGACGGCCCCTATGTGGTCAAGAAAGCTTTCTCAGGCGGTGCCTTGAGACTTGCAACCATGGACGAAGAGGAGTTTTCCTACCCCACAAATATTGATGTAGTCAAGAAATTCTTCAACTAAACTTTTAAAAAAACGTCTCGGTGGATTGAAAACCCGAAAGGGCGGTCCAGGCAAAAATTAGAGGCATAATAAAAAAAAATCATCCCGGTGGATTGGAAATCTCAAAATACAATCCAAGTAAGAATTAGGGATTCATGGCAAGTAACTACGTCTGATCAGTTCAACTCCTCAGCAGTAATACCACCCATCAGAAGAAAAACTCCAGTCACGGTCATCTTCGACAGAAGCTCAGGATGCCCCGAATTCAAAGTTGGCAGAAGGATAGTGGTCGTTATGTTTCAATGTAGCCCTTTTCCCTTAAATTACCATTTTCAAACTTTGTAAATACTCTATGGGATCACGCGTTTGGCTGATTTCCATCCTATCAATAAAATTTGAGCCCTTGTGCTTTTGTTTGGAATTCTTATTTGTTTTAGCTTTAAAGAACGCATTTTAACATGATTAACGATTCTTGAAATAAAACAAAAATGAATTTACTTGTCAAAATTTTCTGCTTTTAAAATAAAGATGTCAATTTCTTTTGACTGTTAAACATCGAAAGAACATCAATTGCTTCCCCAGAAGTAATCGAACTTCAAAGGGCAGAATCAAAGTACTCCTTCTAAATTAGTACGCCTGAATGAAGGATCAGTTATGTCAGATGCGAATACTCCATCTGACACCCTCGACCGAGTTCTCATCTCCTAAGCCCGACCAACGGTTGTTCCCCCACAGGGACTACTTCTCCTAAGCAAGGCAGAATTGCTACTTTTTGGACCAGTGATACTTTTCATCCCCTGCAGTGGCCAAGTATCCAGTCATGTTCATCTACTAGTCTGTATGTCGCGTCAGTTTTGTCAGCATAAACATACATACATCATGCATTATTGATTTGCATTCACATTCATATTGCATCACTATCACTCTAGTCGGTCTTGTCCCCTAGTGACAAACGCATTTTCCATTGAGTTGTCAGTTCTTTCCTCGCCAGGAAGTGAATCATCTAAGCAATCTCTCTCTAGTTTATCTCTGGATTAGAGACGGTCTTCGACCACTTTGATAACTTGAACCTCTGAGAAAATTAGAGAAACTTTCGACAAACGTCACTCTTCGCCATTGAAGATGATGTCTTCGCTTTCCCAGATTAAGGAAAATCCCCAAGAGAAAGCCTCACAACTAAAGACTCTCAGCAACACATTGACTTTTCTCTCCAGAAAGTCAGTGTTAATGAAGTCATCAGCACCTCAAAATTGGGATACATTGTATGGAATTTCTCCGAGAAGATCTCGAAGGGAAGTATGATGTAATATCCCCAAGCTGGAAGCATTCTCTCAAGAGACTCATTTTCCCTAGTAGAATCAACAAATGGTGTCTCCAATAGAGAAGTTTGTACCCCTCTACAATTCAGACATATGGGTTCCCCAGCAAGTCTGACATCAAAAGTTTTTCCCATCAAATGGCATCTCCCCAGGAAGATTCGGCGAGAAGTTTGAGGAAAACCGCTACGCATAACGTCCCTTGTCAAGAAGTTTATTGACAAAAGAAACTAAGACCAGTTCCTTGGTAGGAAACCAGGATCGAGGGGAAGTTTAGTTCAGAAACTGAGACCAGTTCCTTGGTAGGAAACCAGGATCGAGGGGAAGTTTAGTTCAGAAACTGAGACCAGTTCCTTGGTAGGAAACTAGACTTGCTGGGGAAACCCATTCGTCTGAGTTGTAGAGGTGTACAAACTTCTCTATTAGAGATGCCATTTGTGGATTTTATCGGGGAAAACGAGCCTCTCGAGAGACTGTTTCCTATTCTGGGGTATTACATCATACTTTTCCTCGAGATCTTCTCGAAGAAATGCCATGTGATGTAATCCAGTTTGGAGGTGCTGATGACCCTTTCGTCAGCGAATTTTCCAGATAAAAACTGTCGTATTGCTGAAGCTTTGATTAAGAGGCTTTCTCTGGGGATTTTCCTTAATCCCGGAAAGCAAAGATAGCATCTTCAATGGCGAAGAGTGATGTTTGTCGAAATTTTTCTTGCTTTTCAGAGGTTCAAGTTATCAAAGTGGTCGAGGACCGTCTCTAATCCAGAGATAAACTGGAGAGAGATTACTTAGATGATTTACTTCCTGCCGAGGAAAGAACTGACAACTCGATTGAGAGGACTTTTATCACTAGGGGATAAGACCGACTAGAGTGATAGTGATGCAATATGAATATGAATGTAAATTAATAATGCATGATGTATGTATATTTATGTTGACAAAACTGACGCGATATACATACTAAATACATGAACACGACTGGATACTCGGCCACTACAGGGGACGAAGAGGTATCTTAGGTTCAAAATATCAATTCTGCCTTGCTTAGGAGAGATAGTCCCTGTGGGGAACAACGTTGATCGGGCTTAGGAGATAAGAACTCTGTCGGGGGAGTCGGACAGAACATTCCCATCTGACACAGTTGATCCTTCATTCAGGTATAATGGTTTTAGAATGAGTACTTTGATTCTGCACTTTGAAACTTAGCCGCCTTTGGAGAAGCTATCGATGTTCTTTTAGACGTTCAACAGTCAAAAGAAATTTCCATCTTTATTTTAAAAGCAGAAAATTTTTTACAACTAAATTCATTTTTGTTTTATTTCAAGAATCGTTAATCATATTAACATGTCATTCTGTAAAACTAAAACAAATAAGAATTACAAACAAAAGCACTAGGGCTCAAATTTTATTGATAGGATGGAAATCTGCCAAATGCGTGATCCCATAGAGTATTTACAAAGTTAGAAAATGGTAATTTTAAAGGCATCCTGAGCTTCCGCCGAAGATGATCTTGACTGGAGTTTTCCTGATAGATGGTACGACCGCTGCTGGGGGATTTGTCCCTTTGTTGGACGTAGTTACTTGCCATTAACCCCTAATTTTTGCCTGGATTGTACTTTGAGATTTCCAATCCACCAGGATGATTTTTTTTTATTATGTCTCTAATTTTTGCCTGAACCGCCCTTTCGGGTTTTCAATCCACCGAGACGTTTTCTTTTTTTTTTATTTAGGCGAAGTATTTCTTGACAACGTCGACATTTCTGGGGTAGGCAAATTCCTCTCCATCCATAGTTGCGAGTCTCAAGGCGCCGCCTGAGAAAGCTTTCTTGACCACATAAGGGCCGTCATAATTCGGAGTCCATTTGACCCTAGAATCAGTGAGAAATGATTGTATCGTTTTGAGCACGAGGTCTCTTTTCCTGAAGACACAGGGTCGGACCTTTTTGTCAAATGCCTTCTTCATTCTTTGTTGATACAACTAACCGCGGCATAGAGCCGTTATTCACCTCTCTTCAATCAGATTCAGTTCGTCGTTCAGCTTTTGACACCATTTAGCCTCTGTTAACTTAGCTTCCATCAATACCCGGATTGATGGGATCTCTACTTCTATGGGAAGCACTGCTTCCATGCCATATACTAGAGAGAAAGGGATTGGCCCTGTTGAAGTGCGGACAGATGTGCGATAACCGTGAAGAGCAAAGGGTAGTATCTCGTGCCAGTCTTTATAGGTTACAACCATCTTTTGAACGATCTTCTTGATGTTCTTATTAGCCGCTTCTACCGCTCCGTTCATCTTAGGTCGGTAGGGAGATGAATTATGGTGTTCAATCTTGAACTCAGCGCACAACTCTTTCATCATCTTATTATTCAAGTTAGATCCATTGTCAATAATGATGTGGCTCAGAACACCATAACGGCAAATGAGATTGTTTTTGATAAATCGGACCACCACTTGTCGGGTTACATTGGCGTATGACGCTGCTTAGACCCACTTGGTGAAGTAGTCAATGGCTACTAGGATGAATTGATGTCCGTTTGAAGCTTTGGGTTCAATCATGCCAATCAAGTCAATTCCCCGTATGGGAAAAGGCCACGGGGAAGAAAGAATTTTGAGATGCATTGGCGGTACATGGATTTTGTCTGAGTATATCTGACACTTGTTACATCTCCTAATGTACTTGTAGCAATCGGATTCCTTGGTCAAATAGTAGTACCCTTCTCTCAAAAAATTTCTCGCCATTGTGTGTCCGTTGGCAAGAGTGCCAAAAGATCCTTCGTGAATTTCTTTTATCAGCTTGTTTACTTCTGGCCTGTCTACGCATCGGAGCAAGACCATGTCGAAGTTTATCTTATAGAGTGTATCACTGCTCAGGAAGAAACTACCTGCCAATCTTCTGAAAGTCTTTATGTCATTTCTGGATGCCCCAGGTGGGTATTCTTGTTTCTGAAGGAAGCATTTGATGTCGTGATACCAAGGTTTATCGTCTATGACTACTTCAATTGTGAAGATGTAGGTGGACCTTTCTAGGCGCATTATGTCGATCTTAGGTATGTCATTCCATTGACCTAAACTAATCATGGAAGAGAGAGTGGGTAATGCATCAGCCATGTGATTCTCTTCACGGGGGATGTGATGAAACTCGATTCTGTCGAAGAAGGGTAACAGCCTTTTCGCGTAATCTTTGTAAGGAATCAGTCCTGATTGGTATGTGTTCCAATCTCCTTTGATCTGATTGATAACTAGGGCTGAGTCTCCATATACATCCAAGTTCTTACTTCTTAAGTCAATCGCTTCTTTGAGACCCGTGATACAAGCTTCGTATTCGGCCTCGTTGTTTGTACACTTGAATGTCAGTCTGGAAGTGAAAGGAATGTGGGTACCCTAAGGTGTTATGATGATTGCCCCAATTTCGTTTCCATAATGATTGACAGCTCCTTCAAAGATAAGTCCCCATTGGGAACCTGGTTCTGGCCCTTCACTTGGTAGCGGTTCATTGCAATCTTTCAATTTTAAATACATGACATCTTCGTCTGGGAAGTTAAATTCGACTGATTTTTGATCGTCAATCGAATGATAAGCCAAATGATCAGCTAAAATACTCCACTTGACGGCTTTCTGAGCGTGGTACTCGATGTCGTATTCTGTAAACAACATCTGCCAACGGGCTATCCTTCCCGTGAGAGCAGGCTTTTCAAAGACATACTTGATTGGATCAATTTCGGAGATTAACCAGGTAATGTAACGAATCATATACTGGCGAAGACGCTTGGCTGCCCAAGCCAGAGCACAACAAGTTTTCTCAAGCATAGTGTACCGAGTTTCGCATTCGGTAAACTTCTTGCTTAAATAGTAAATGGCAGACTCTTTTCTTTTCGTTTTGTCTTGTTGGCCAAGTACACAACCCATTGAGTCTTCCAAAACTGTTAGGTAGATGATCAACGGCCTTCCCTCTACTGGAGGTGATAGAATCGGTGGGTTCAACAAGTACTCTTTGATACTGTCGAAGGCGGTTTGATAGTCTTCTGTCCAAATGAAGTCCTGATTCTTTTTGAGTAATTTGAAAATCGGCGCACATGTCGCGGTCATGAGGAATATAAATCTGGAAATGTAGTTCAAACGTCCCAGGAATCCCCTGACTTGTTTTTCAGTCTTTGGAGAAGGCATTTCTTGAATGGCCTTGACTTTGTCAGGATCAACCTCAATCCCTTTCTGGATGACGATGAACCCTAGTAGTTTCCCCGAACAGACACCGAATATGCGTTTGTTAGGATTCAAACGGAGTTTGTACTTTCTCAACCGCTCAAATAGTTTTGACAGGTGGGTCACATGCTCCTCCTCTGTTTTAGATTTGGCAATCATGTCATCAACATATACCTCTATTTCTTTGTGTATCATATCGTAGAATAGAGTAGTCATGGCCCGTTGATAGGTTGCCCCAGCATTCTTCAAACCGAACGACGTTACCTTGTAAGAAAAGGTGCCCCACGGGGTGATGAACGAAGTTTTCTCCATGTCTTACGACACCATTTTGATTTGGTTATAGCCCGAGAATCCATCCATGAAGGAGAAAACTTTGAACTTTGATGTATTGTCTACCAGCATATCTATGTGTGGTAAGGGAAAGTCATCCTTTGGACTGGCTTTATTCAGATCCCTGTAGTCGACACACATTCTGACCTTTCTATCTTTTTTTGAATTGGTACTATGTTGGCTAACCATTGAGGATATTCTGGTGTGGCGAGGAAACCCGCATCAATCTATTTCTGTACTTCCTCTTTGATTTTGATGGCCATGTCTGGATGAGTCCGTCTTAGTCTTTGTTTCACTGGCGGACATTATGATCTCAATGGTAGATGATGTTCCACGATGCTGGTATCCAACCCTATCATATCTTGATAGGACTAAGCGAATACATCGGGAAACCCTTTGAGAAGCTTTATCAAGGCTTCTTTGACAGTTGGACTGCAGTGCCCCAATCTTGACTTCTTTTCTCTCTTTTTCTGAACCCAAGTTGATCGTTTCCAACGGCTCCTTGTAAGGTTCAATGGACCTTTCCTCTTGTCTAAGTAATCGGGAGATCTCTTCTGGAATTTCTTCGTCATCTTCTTCTTCTGCCTAAAATACCGGGAATTCAAAGTTGGGAGAAGGCATTGGATCGTATGTTTCAATGGGGTTTGAAACAAGAAATCTGCATGACGTGATGATTTGTGTTTAGAAGAGACAGAGAGAATGCAAAAGTGTGTGCAGTGTATTTTTTTCTGCTTGTTTTTATTATTTGAGTTGTTTTTTAGGATTACCATTTTCTGAAAAAGCGAAAAGAGAAAACAGCAATAAATGCAGAAATTACAGAACGGCGTTTATTTTATTTATGATCTTGTCGATTCTTGAAACTACAGCCCTATAAAATAAAAGTTTGTCGCTTTGGGCGAAGCGAAGAGGGACATTTACAGAAAGTGAGCCCTATAAAAACATCTGTTTCACCTGGGTAGGGTGAAAGGTTAAAACAAAGATGTCAATTACTTTGACTTATGAACAACTTTCAGAACGTTGACAGCAACCCATTGGCGGCAAACTCCTCGGTGAATCACAATGTCTGGTACCTTCCTTCTTGATTTGTCTTCAGAAATGACGCTGATTTCTGGTGGAGCAGGATCATTGGAATCTGTCTCCCAGGAAGAGTTGTCGTAGGAGGATTCCTCTGTTGTATATTGCATAATGTTTATACTCTCATGTTTATCTCCCCATCCAGTGGGCTGGATGTCCTCGAGCCTGATACGAGAGCTTTCAAGAGCGGTGTACTTGACCATGAAGTCGTACTTACCACTTGGTTGTCCTAAGATATCCCACACTTCTTTGGAACTGGAGGAGTCATCCATTTCGATGACGTTGACCTCGGGAAAAGCAGAGTTAAGGAACTCTTGTCCTGCAATCTTTACAAATTCATCGTTGTACTGGATATTGTCTGAATGCCCTGAGTAATGATCTCATGCTTCTGTGGGGGCGCATGTATTCTTTTCGATGATGCTTAGCTAATAATCATCATTCGGATGATTCTCTTACCCCGAGTCTCCTGGGTATGGCTGCGACATTGGCAGGCCATTCATCGGGCCATAGTAGTCAAAGTTATCTTTCATCAGAGTGTCCTCCTCTAATGAGTTAGGTGGAGCACGGAATCCCTCCGGATCTCAATCTCCGTAGATCATTTTTGCGTCTGGCCTTTGTATAAATCTCAGACTCTGCGTGGGATAGCAAAATGGCGTAGGCATTTCGTCCTGAGACATATAACCGTCCTCGTTAAGATATGACTTCCATTCTTCCTCTATATCGGAGGAATCACCTTTGTTGATAGTATGTACTTCTTGAGACACTGGGTGAAGAAAAGCTCCACTATGGAAGAAGTTCTGAATGGGATGAAGACTTTCATCGTTAGTAGCAATCTGGGTATAGTTTGAAGAAAAACCAAGACCTTTCTTCGCTTTGTTATTAGTAGGAATGACAAGTCATCCCATCCGTTTGCATTGTTGCTTTTGATTACTTCGAGAGCATCTTTGTACGAGGAAATCGAGGTTCCTCTTTCTGATTGGTTGTCATTGCTCACCGAAAATGCTTGGAACTGGGTTCTGATAACCTCCTCTGGTTCTACACAAGTGGATGATGATAAGTTACTCACGAGCAAGGCTTGCTCTCCGCAGACCGTGAAGAGTTGGTTATTTTTGACAAACTTCAGCTTTTGGTGAAGTGTTGAAGTGACTGCCCCTGCCTCGTGTATCCAAGGCCTTCCTAATAAGCAACTGTATGTTTCTCGGATGTCCATGGCTTGGAAAGTGACTTGGAAGGTGTGAAAACCGATATTTATGGGAAGGTCGACTTCGCCGATAACTGTTTTTTGGGATCCGTCAAATGCCTTGATGGTGACCTCACTGGCTCTCATCGGAGATCCTCGGTATGATAATCGCATCAATGTAGACTTTGGCCTCACATTTAGAGTTGATCTGGTGTCTACCAGTACGCTGGCTAATGCATCGTCCTGGTAGTTGACTGTAATATTGAGTGCCATGTTGTGACGGTGGCCCTCTTCCGGTAGTTCCTCATCACTGAATCCCAAGTTATTGCAAGAAGTGATGTTAGAGATGATGCTATCGAATTGTCTTATCGTCACATCTTGTTCTACGAAAACTTGCTCTACGACTTTCTGCAGAGTTTCCATGTGAGCTTCGGAACTGAGCAAGAGAGATAACATAGAGATTCTCGATGGATTTTGTAACAGTTGGTCTACAAGGTTGTACTCACTCTTCTGGATGAGTCTCAACATCTCATCGTTGTTCTTCGAAAGGTCGGGACCATTGGACTGACCGACTGGTTGATCAGGAACTTCTGTTTGAGGTTTCTTCTCCTTGGCGGGTTCTCCAATTCCTCTGTTGAAGATCCGACTGCTCCGTGTTACTCGACTGATGTCTGCGATATTCACGACGAAGGGTAATGGAGTTTCCTTTCCATTCTCAATTGTTGTGGCACCGTATTTGTAAGAGATAACCTTAGTTGATTCATAATGTAGCAGTCTCGGAAGATAGATAACTACAGGAGCCTTCTGATTTTTCTGACCATTGTAAGTAATTTCAATCAGTTCCTGGTTAAGAACCTTCAATTCGTAAAGTAGAGGGATGATGGCACAAACATCTTTGGTCTAATTATGATCAGATATTATGACAACGTCCTTGATTTGATCAGCAAAATTGTCTGGCGTCAAGTTGATTGATCCAGAACTTGGACACGGTCGAATCTCTTTGTGATCCAACAGACTTTGAAGGGCTGCTTGCATGAGGTAACATCCTTGATCATCTTCCGAGCAAACTCTACAGCGTTCATAGTTGTGTGGTGGCACCTGGCCATGTCCACTTTGTATGCAGTGTAACCTCACTAGGTCTGTCTCCATTGATCGGACATCCTGACTTTGATGCCTAGAAGGGTTCCCGTTAGTCATGCTGACTTGTTGTGTGTCTTCATCCATATAGATCGGAAGCCACCAGTGGTTTAACAAGTGTTGAAGCATTCTTTGAACGAGAGCACATCCTTGATTACTCTCACAGCACACTGCACAGTTCTGATAATTATGCGAAATCAGAAAACCGAGTTGGACTTGTGTAGCGTGCGACTCCACCAAGCTGGTATTCATCAAACTAACATCAAAGGTTTGAATCATGTTGACTTGATAAGGATTCCTATCATATTAGTCCTGGATCCGTCCAAGATCCATCTGACGCTGGAGGGCCTCTTGTACAAAAGAGCATCCCTGTTTGTTTACCGAGCAGACCAGACAGGAATCGTAATCGTACCGCGGTAGATTATGACGTTGGCTTTGCCTTGAGTGCATCGCCACCAAGTTGATATTCATCACACGGATGTCGTGATTTTGGATGATGTTGGAATTCGAGTAAGTCATGTTGACATCACGAATTCGGTGCTCTTGGATCCATCCGAGATCCAATTGTTCCTGTAGAGCTGATTGCACCACAGAACATCCTTGATTATTTTTGGAGCAGATATCACACTGATGATAATTGTGAGGTGGCACATGGCCGTATCCACTCTATCTACAATGCATCTTGACCAAGTTTGCCCTCAATAAGAGTACATCATGAATTTGATAGTTGTGGTTAGACTCTCCCTCTATCAAATTTACCGCAGCTTTCTCGTGTTGAGGCAGCGAGATCGTCTAAACATTTGGGTTTGTATCCTTAAAGGATAAGGCCCCGCTCCTAACAAGCTTTTGCACATCGGATTTGAGACTGAGACAGTTTTCTATGTTATGCCCTGATCCTCCTTGATGGTAAGGACAAGTCTGATCCGTTTTGAACTAAAAAGGCAGATTCTCCGGGATTGCAAGGGGAGCCCTGGTTTGGACGTGCCCCTTGGCCAGTAGTAATGGAAGCAATTCCGCGTACAACATCGGTATAGGGTCAAACCCTGGTGGTCGCATTGTACGGTTGTTGTTGTATTTAGGACGAGCCTGTTGAAGAGGCTGTTGTGTCCTTTACTGAAATTGTTGTTGATTAAGTTGGCTCTGAGCAACCTGAGGTTGATACGTAGGTACAGGCGCAGGGGTTAATAGCAGGAGTTACCGCCGCTACTGGTTGGTACCGTCACCTTTTCTTTCCGAGAGAGATATTCCCAATATCCTACTCTTTTTTCTTAGGGAGAGCACTACCGTATCGTTTTGTACTACCTGATGATCCGGCATCTTTGACCAGACGTCCTTCTCGGACCGCTTCCTCAAGACGAACTCCCATGCCTACCATCTCGGTGAAGTCGTTGGGTGCACTGGCGACCATTCTGTCATAGTAAAATGAACTTAAGGTCTTTAAGAAAATTTTTGTCATCTCTTTTTCCTCAAGAGGTGGACAAATCTGAGCAGCAATTTCACGCCATCTCTGAGCGTATTCCTTAAAGGTTTCCTTATCCTTTTTTGACATGGCTCTAAGTTGATCTCTGTCCGGTTCCATGTCCAGGTTATACTTATATTATTGAACGAAGGCAGCGCCAAGATCTCTGAAAGTGACGATCTTAGTGTCGTTTAAACCCATGTATAATTAGAGTGCGGGTAATGGATTAGTAGCTGGTTGTTCTCTGTCTGAGTTGACATCCTCCGAGCGTACATCACCAAATGACTTTGAGGGTAAGAGTTACCCTTGTACTTTTCAAATTCGGGCACTTTTAACTTGTGCGGAACTTTCACATTGGGGACCAAACAAAGGTCTGCGACGTCCTTTCCAAATAGATCCTGGTCGCGAAGGGCTTGCAGTTCTTTCTGCATTTCCAAGAAATGTTCCTGGAACTTCTTCATTATCTCGTCCATACTTTCGTTTCCACCAGAAGGTATTTGTGGAATCTGTCCTTCCGAGACAGTGTGCACCACGGGGGGTGGTACAGTTATTACGGCAGAGACTCTTGGTGCTTCCCAAAGTTTGTAACCTTCAGGAATTGCTGTCATGCCTCTTGCATCTTCGCTTTCCTGAAGTTTGTAACCTTCAGGCCCAGCGGTTCCTGCTGCGGTTCCCTGATCTTCAGTGATCGGCGGAACATATCCTTCTGGGATATAGTTAATAGGCATGCCCCAGGGACGATCTTTAGGCATGTTATATCGAGGATCATACTTCTCTACTATGGGTGTCGACGTGATCATCGAGATCACAGTCCTTTGAATCTGAGCTTCTGCCAGAGCTTGAATGTCATTATGAAGTTTCCTCAAATCTTCTTTCCGAGCGTCGAGTTCTTCTCTTAACTCTCTGTTCTCTTCGTCGAGATTATCCATTTTCTTTTGTTGACTGGCCCGAGTATTGTACGAATGAGACAGTTTGACTCTAGAACCAAGACACAAACGTGAGATTCGTAGGTAAGGAGAAAGCGTTATGTGAGAATGATGAATGATATGCAATGATTATATTAATTAAAATTTTTGTTTAATCAAAATAAACTTCAACAATTGGATTGCAAATATCAAACAGTGGGGAAGGCCCTATTTTATTGAATTCAAAGATTGCGAAAATGGAAATACAATAGATTACAAAGTGTTGCAAAAAGGAAATGTCTAAGCTAATGGATCCAGAGTCCTCTCTGAGGAGGGCTCAGGTGCTGGTTCTAGTACTTTCCTTTTCTTTGACCAGGGCTCTTGAGCCGTTTTCGGGTTGTCATTCCTTTTCCAAGTGAAAGGAGCGAGAAAATTCCTTTGGTCTTCTTGATTTTCTATAGCATGTTGCTCTAAAATCTCAATCAGCGCATTTTTTCTTTTAACAGTTGCTGTATTTTGTTACACTCCACACTGAGAATACGGTATTTGTTCTTCCAAGACCTCTTCTCCTGTTGAACTTTGTTGAGAGTAACCTGAAGTTTTTCCGTATCAGACATAAAGTAAAGGACATGGTCCCTTAACGGAAGAACTTCTTGACGAGTGTAAGGCATCCTCATCTTGAGAGCTCTAGTTTGTACCCAGTGTAGATAAGGCTCCCCCGAGACACAATCTAGCTTTCCGAGAGACTCTCTTCCTTTCCTATGAACATGTTTCCAGGCATGCACTATTTCTGTCTTTAGTGCCCTGTCATTTTCTCCTTCCTTGAAGAAAAGACCTTCCAGATGAGCATTACGCGGAACATGCCTCATCGGGTATCCAAATTAATGACGAACTAAAACAGGATGATAATTGATTCCTCCTTTAGTTCCTATGAGGGGTACATTAGGGAAGTTTCCACAACAGTCAATGATTCTGATCCCGTCATAGATCCGATTGTACCAATCGATGTCAGAGTTGGTAAGAGACATGATTCTCTGCAACCAACGTAGAGTACTCTTATGATCCCAAAAAGTGGCAGACTTAGGTAAATGGGAAGTGAACCATTTGTATAGCAGGGGTACACATCATGTGATCATTCCTCCGCTGTACAAATTCCTTAAGTGTACAGAATGATACGCATCTGCGAGCAAAGTCGGTACAAGGTTTCCAATTAGAAAAATCTTAATGGCATTGATATCAATGAAATTATTAATGTTGGGAAACAGAAATAACCCGTAGGCGAGCAAAGCAAAGATTCTTTCGAAAGCAGTCACGTTCCCTATACTAGCGAAGTACAGAGCTTTCTTTACTAAGAACTTGGCTGGTAAACCTTGGATTCCACCCTTAGTGGTCATGTGAGTCCTGACTTCTGACTCGCTCAAATAAATTTCTCTTGCAATGGTTTGATCCTTTGTAATTTCTTCCAGTCCAGAAAAGGGAGCTTGGTCATTAATGGGTAAATCAGTCAGGTGAGAGTACTCCTCCATTGTTGGTGCTAGCTGATAATCCAGGAATGTGAAACAGTGATAGATCGGATCGTAAAACTGAATGAGCATAGCCAGGATTCCTTCGATTACATGGACCCTTAACAGAGATAGCAGTCCTCCGTACTTAGCTCTGAAAGCATCAGGGTTGGTGATCATCATTGCCAACCCTCTCAAATCCTCTAGTTTTGGAACCTTGAAGGTATACTTGTGAGTCTTCCTTCTACCGAAATCCATTAGCGCAATCTTTTTCTCTGATATTTGCAATCATTGTATTAGTTTAATTTGAAAAAGAGAGACTAGAAGAGAAGATTTTCTTTGTTTAATGTTTTTTAATGAATGAATGCATGAATGCGGCATACCATAACATAGAAAAAACATGGGGTCAAAGGTTTGGTGTCATGAAGACAAGGCTATACCCATCCCCAAAGGTTTATACTGGTGATTTTTGTACCTGTCTCTCAAAATCATTGATTCCTCTTGGGATAACAACAGCAGGCTGGAATCACCCGAGCGAGCTGCAGTATCTTAGAGAGAAATCTCAAATGAGGGTAGTATCGCGTGACAACTATTTCTGATAGCTTCCGCACTACTAAATGGTCTTAGTCTACTAAAAATCCTCAGCTTTTCTGACAACCACAATCGAACAATCTTCTTTTAACAACCGAAGTCGTATAGGCATTGAATCCGCAAAGGGTGTCTCCACTAATTCGATGGTCGACCGAGGTCTCTTATTTGGGAGTCACTCCCCGTAAGATTACTCGTCTAGTGCCATCACTTATCTTAGGTGTATACTCAATCTTTCCACATGTGGCATCACCCGCATTCCCATTAGCAGAAATATAAACACAGATATCAATTAGGAAAAGCAGTATATATATTTGTCCTAACATCCTAGACCTCTAGTCCTATGATCCTATACAGACAATGACTCCCCAGCAGAGTCGCCATTTTCCTATAGCGAGCGATTTTTGTCGGTGACGCGACCACCTTATCGCTGAAGTTTGGGTTTTCTCCTCGTGGAGAAAGGGTGCTACTTTTTGATTTCTTATTTATCCCGTGAAGCTGTAAGGGAAAGGAAGCTATCTAAAACTAACCTTGCACGCAAATGTTTAACTGAACAAATGCCTTGAAAGAGATTGGGGGTCCGGGGTCAGGTTATACAATGGGTAGTTGTCAATTACCCATCCTATATGTGGTTATCCACAGGATGTTAGCTTTTAGGCCTTGCTTTTTAATTGATCTTGTTTATCTGTTAATAGGTTGGGAAAGTTTCTTAGGAAAGTGTGACACGGAGAGTGATTTTTGTTTATGTTTTGGGTAAGGTACTGGACCTAATTTTTTATTGATATGAAGGTACTGGACCTAGGGTTTTTGATTAGTATGCTCACTAAGATTTCGCAATCTTATGCCTACGTTTTCCCATTTAACGAAACAGGGAAATCAGAGCAATCGTAGTTCCTCCTATTCTAAGGGAGGAAAAAGATATTTTGGTGTCTTGTTCAAAGCCCAAGACATCTTGTTCAAAGCCCAAGACATGAAGCTAAAGGTGATTTGTATCTTGTTCAAAGCCCAAGATATGAAGCTAAAGGGTTTTGGCTGAGAGAGAATTTGTCATCTCTAAAGAGGAATTGTTGATTTTGTATGCCTTGATCAAAGTACAAGTTTGATGCTAAGAGGTTGATTGACTCAACTAGGGATTTCTTTATACGAAGCCTAATAGGAGGCTAGATAAGACCGACTCAACAAGAGAGTGTATATGTCTTGTACAAGGCCCAAGATTGAGGCAAAAAATAGACTTACTCTTTGGGGATATCATTATATAAAGCCTAAGAAGAGGCTAACAGTTTGACTTTTCTGGGGAAAATGTTCTTTCTGTCTTGTACAAAGCCCAAGATTGAGGCTAATAGGGATTTTTTACTCCGTTGGGGAAGTTTATATGTGTCTTGTACAAAGCCCGAGATGGAGACTGAAATGAGTTTGTCTCAACAAGAGAGTGATTTTATTTATCTTGTACATAGCCCAAGACGGAGGCTAAAAGAGTTGACTCAACAAGAGAGTCTTGCAAAGGTGATTGACCCAACAAGAGAGGCTGAAAGTTGATTGACTCAACAAGAGAGTCTTTTATACTCAACAAGAGAGTGATTTATTCTCGTATGAAGCCCGAGATTGAGGCTAGAAGGAGATTGACCCAACAAGAGAGTCTTTTATACTCAATAAGAGAGTGCTGAAAGGTGATTAACTCAACAAGAGAGTCAGAAAAATGATTGACTCAACAAGAGAGTCTGAAAAGTGATTGACTCAACAAGAGAGTCTAAAAAGTGATTGACTCAACGAGAAAGTCTGAAAAGGTTAGCTCTGCTGGGGAGGATCATTGTACAAAGCCCAAGAGGAGGCTGACTGTGCTGAGGAAAGATCATTATACAAAGCTTAAGAGGAGGCTATCTTACTGCTAAGGATTAGATCTATAGGCAAGCCCAAGGGTGGGGAACTCTCATGAGAGAGACTGAGTTTCTGCTGGAGATTTATCCAGAGTGATCGGTGTTTTTTCCTATGTTTGAAAGGAACTTAAGAATGTCTTTGAGACTCAAGGGGGGTTTAGACTGTCCAAGTCTACTTGTGTTGAACAGTTTTATCTTTTGTAGGATGCCCAAAAGAGGGCAAGGGCCTTAAGGGATGAGAACCAACCCTAAAGTGGCCTGAGGTTTGACACTGGAAAGACTGCTCTAGTAAAGGATGACTAAGTTCTGTCTTATACCTTTAAGAGGTCGTTAGGGTCCTTGTATTAAGCCCAAGAGAAGGCATGAAAACTTCTAGAAAGTCGAAGGGTCCTTGTACAACGCCCAAGAGGAGGCGGGGGTGCTTTTAGGAAGCCTGTGGGTCCCTAAACCAAGAGAAGTTCAAGAAATGTAATTCACAGAGAAGAGATCATTCTAGGAAAGTTCGAGGGTTTGGAAGAAACTCAAGAGATGCCATTCATGGAGAAAAGATCATCTCTGGGGAGTAGAGTTTCTTTGACAATTTCTAAGGGTGACAGTCTGAGAAAAGGTTCACCAAGAATACTGCCTTTCTCTTTGTTCCATATTGTTTAACCCCGAGAGAAGGGAAGACTGTATCTAGAATCCTATGGGGATCTAGTTTTGTTTGTATTTAAGAGTGACCAACGGGGCTTTACCTAGTTCTAGACGTAGTTGCCGAGGAAAACTCTAAATAACTATACTAGTATATATACAGTTGATATACGACGAGTATTTAAAAGGTATGAAAGAAGACTTACAGGGAAGCAGCCCCACAATACGGTTATTTATATGAAAGCAGATAAAAGAAAGCAGATAAACACTTACCCGTTGTAGAGCTTCCATGCTGTTTTGTTAGTTGTTCAAAGAAATTAAAGAAAGTTTTGATAGCAACTATACATTTGGATTCAAAATCAAAGGAGAAAATGGCGATCGCGCCGAGGTTTTTGACAGTATCGGGACTTATACAATACACTGAGGCCCAAAATTGTTTATTTACAAAAGGATGGGACTTACACTCTACCAAGAGGCCCAAAAGTGTTTTGAAATATTTGAGTATGATTAAAAATCAAATAAACCCTAATTTTCACTTTTTAAAAGTAATTTTTCAAAGAAAATTAATAAAAAATGATAAAAATACCAAATAGGTTTAAATAAACCACTTGTGATTTTTGGTTAAGGTTTAAAAAATGAGGTTTTAATCACAAGATGATTTAAAACTCATTTGGTTTTGATTTTCAAGATGAATATTCATTTTTAAAATGTTTAAAAACAATTAAATGAATTTATTTACAAAAATACCAATTATATTAAATAACTGATCTAAATTTGATTTTTTTTGTAGAATAAAATATTTTACTATTTTTGTGATTTTTCAGAAAAAGAATCAACAAAAAATGATTAAAATTTAGAGAGTTATTAATTTTTCAAATCATTAAAAAATAATATGAAAAATGATAAAAAAAATGGAAAAATGGTAAAAAAGAGGATCTGGGGCGAGCGGGATTCGAACCCCAGACCTCTTGTGTGTAGTGCGCGCCTCCTACCGCTGGGGTGGTGATACATCCGTGTATCAAAACCACCCCATGGATATAAGAGGCATGCCTTGTTTTTGGCCTGGCCAAGGCAAGGCAAGGCATGATTTTGGCCAAAAACGTGAAGCTTGTAACTTTCTCATTTCTCCATGGATTGGGACAAAATTTAGGTATATCCTGCCTAGAATTTCACAAGGAATCCAATGGTGGTGGTGGTTTTTTCAGATGAGTCTCCTATTTCAAAACCCGATAGTGTTCTTAAAATAGGCCTATAATTGCATTTTCTATGCTATCTCTTGTTACAGGCATGAATTACATGATGAATTGGTTCAAACACAACATATATAACATGTATGAGATGTTCATGATTAGTGGAACTCAAAGCAATGCATATTTCAAAGAGTTCAAGTTGTGATGCTTACCTCTTTAGGAGCTTTTTGGGCAATCTGTCAAGTACTTTGTTCCAGAAACAATTCGATGCTTTGGACACCCTCAAATGATCCCTTGGAAGCTTTTAGAATGGTTGGAATCAACTGGAATCCTCAGGAACAAGTTTGAGCTCTTTCTTGCAAACGGGGCAAAAGTGGCCAATATAGCAACTCTCTCAAATGGTGTTCCAGATATGGGGAACCATTTGGGACAGTTCAAGGATGATATTTGGAGTGTGTTTGAGGCTTTATCTAGTTTTGAAAGTGACTGAATAAAGACATGGCTTGAAAAATGCAAAAAAGTCCAATTTTGAGGTTTTGAGAGGGGACTTTGTGAGTTTGGTGTTACAGGTCACTTATGAGAGTTTGGACAGCTTAGATATGACATATTGGATGTGTTTGGATCATGAGTTGTGATGGAAATGCTCTCTAACTCAAAAACTCAGAGTTACCTTGCAAAAGAAGGCATTTTGGCATAGAGAAAGAGATTTTGAGGAAAGCAAGTGTTGTAGTGCTTTGGTGTACTCAAACTGAGCACAAATGAGCTCTATTTATAGTAGAGCAAGTTTGTTTTGCAAGCAAAAGTGAATGGTGGCTGCAGCAGGCTGTTGGCCAATTGCATCACTTTGGAATCTTAAGTCTCCTCTAGCCATTGACTAGAGGTTAGAGCACAGGCCTATGGTCCTTTGGTTCAGAGCTTATCCTTGACTCATTCAGTTAGAAATGGCTCAGTTCATGCCACCTTGGTGCATCCATTGAATGCTTGGAGACAAAATTGGAGTCTTGGCCTCTTTTAGGCTTTTTAGGGTTTGGCATGCTACTTTGGGAATCTTGGACTTGGGAGGCTGATGAATCAGTGCTTGTCCCTTGGTTGTTCCCCCTTGAGGTGTTCAGATGGATAAGCATGCTTAGAATTGCACAATTTGAGAAAATCGTGCCATCATGCACAAGTCTGCCTTGCTAAGACAGTTTGCAGCAAGGCATGTTACAGCTGTCATAACTCCTAGCTCAGATGGAGTTTGATAAAGCTCTTGGACATTTTGGAAAGCCCTTATGTGATAAAACATATGTGTGAACATAGTTTGTCTTGAAACTTTTTGGATCCAAGTGAAAAATCCTCCTACATTTTGAAAAAAAGCAAGACAGATTCTGACTTAGTGAAAATTTCACTAAGTGTTGGAAAAAGTGACATTTCATGTTTTCAGCCATTTTGATCACTCCATAACTTAAAATCCATGAAGAATTAGAATTAGGTGTAGTTGACACTTTTAAAGTATACCATGAGACCTACAAATCCATCTTTGGACCAGCCAAAATGGTTGCTTGGATCTCAAGTTATGATCCTTGGAAGTTGGTACCCTAGCCACTTTGTTTTATAACTTAGAGAAATTCTAAGTTTTTTATGGTTACCCCTTTAACAAGTTATCCCACTTTCTTTGATTTTTATTAATGAATGATGATTCTAATCACACATCAACATCATTTTAGGGTCAAGGAACCATAATTGTGAAAAATCTCAAAAATTCAAAGTTGACTTTTGTGCACAGTTGACTTTTTATCAGATGAATTCCAAACTATGCGATCCTTGGTGAAATTAAGTCCTTGACCTAAATCAAACCTAATGGCTATATTCCAAAGGTGTTATAGGGTGTATTGAATCATGTCCCAAGGTTTGGGAGCATGTCCTGGTCAAAAGTCAAAGGCACAGTTGACTTTTCCCTCGAAACCCTAATTGTGGTCCAGATGAAATTGAAACTTGTAGATCAAGCTTCTTGGGTCAATCCATTGTTGCAAATGGATCAATGTAGTGTATTAGAGACCCTCAAATCATGTCTTGAGGTTTTGGCTCATGTTTTGTCCCAAAAGTCAACTTAGGGGTGAATTAGGTCATGAAACCCTAATTCCTGATTTTTTTGATGAATGCTTCCCCTAGGGTTAAATTCACTTGATGATTGGGTTCATGATGTCCCTTGGATCATCTTAAGTTGTGCTTTGAAATATTGGCTCATGCCCAGAGGAAAATTCCCATCTGGAGGCCTTGGTCGACCAAAACCCTAATTTGGTGACACTGGCGATCTTGAGGCTTAATCTACTTGGAATGCTGCAGCCTTGTGCTTGATTCTTGATGTGGGAGTCCTCTTGATCCTTTATGGGTGTTCGAGAGGTTAGACAAGTTGAAGATCATGTTATTTCTTGATTGATCATTTGTCTAAGTACCCTGAGAGAGGTTAAAGCCCTAATCTCTGATTGTAGTGAATGCTCAACAATTCCTTGAGGAGATTGATGAGGCACAAAGGTACATCCATATTGTGATGATGGTTTGCACAATGATGGGAAATCTTAGTGGTCAAAATTTGGGATCGCTTGTTCGAGATTCACTCCCTTTAAGTTCTCCCGTCTGTGCCACCCCTTATCTTAATGTTCTCTCAAACTTTCCACATGCGTATTAATCGCATTCCCATTGGCCAAAAAATAAACACGGATATCAAGTAGGAATATCAGTAAATATATATATATATATATATATATATATATATATATATATATATATAGTATGCTAAACAACCTAGACCTCTTAGGAATTCGAATCCTAGTTCGACTCCCCAGCAGAGTCGCCATTTTTCTATAGCGTACCATTTTTGTCGGTGATGCGACCACCTTATCGCCATTGGTTGGAATTGGGTGCTACTTTCTGAATTCTTATTTACCCTATGAAGATGTAAAGGAAAGGGAAGCTATCTAAAACTAACCTTGCACACAAATGTTATCTTTAACAAATGCTTAAGAGATTGGGGGGTCCAGGGTCAGGTTATACAATGGGGAGTTGTCAAATATCAGTCTTATATATGGTTATCCATAGATGGTTTAACAAATTCTACTATTATCTACTTACTAGTGTTTATCTGTCATGGGTTGGGAAAGTTTCTCCTTTGGGAGTGTTGAGAGAGTATTTTTTTGTTGTTTTCGGATTTTCCGATGTTTTTCGTAAGGTACTGGACCTAAAGTTTTTGTTATGTGTGCTCGCTAAGATTTCGCAATATTATGCCTACATATTCCCGTTAAAGAAGACAGGGAAATCAGAGCAATCATAGTTCCTCCTATTCCATGGTAGGAAAAAGATGTTTGGTGTCTTGTTCAAAGCCCAAGATTGAAGTTAAAGGGTATTTGTGTCTTGTTCAAAGCCCAAGATTGAAGCTAAAGGTTTTGACTGAGAGAGAATTTGTCCCCTCTAAGGGAGATATCTCATCTGTTTATCACGATTGTTGGGTGACTGATTATAAAGGTGAATTACTTTAACTAGAATTTATTGAATCCAACAATTCCATAATTTCCTTTATAGGGGATTTGTCCTGAAGGAGAAAACTTTAACTCAGTGTTGAGCAATGCCATTTTTCCTTAGAAATCTTTCATACTAATAGAGGGACATTGGCTTGGATGTAAATAATCCAGAGGCTTGCCACTTACAGTAATTAGATGAAAGAAGGGGATTTACCAGGATAAGAGATGGACTACAGCTTGGATTTTTGAATCAACAAGTGTGCCACTTTTAGCAGTTATCTGGGATTAAGGTTTGTTTTGATTGTCTGTTTTGATGTGTGATGTACAGACAAATGCCTTCCTACAAAGAGTTTTTTATTTCCTCTGAGGGGATGTTGATTTTTTGTGTGCCTTGATCAAAGCCCAAGGTTGAAGCTAAAAGGTTGACTCTACTAGGGAGTTTTATATCTGTCTTGTACAAAGCCCAAGGTTGAGGCTAAAAAGAATTGACTCTACTGGGGAGAGGTTTTATATGTGTCTTGTACAAAGCCCAAGATTGAAGCTAAAAGAGAATTGACTGACTCAGCTGGAGAATATTTATATGTGTCTTGTACAAAGCCCAAGATAGAGGCTAAAAGGTGCTGAGGGATGATCATTATACAAAGCCTAAGAGGAGGTTGGTTGGGGAATTTCTTATATAAAGCCTAAGAGGAGGCTAACTTCTGCTAAGGATTATTGAGATCCAGAGACAGGTCCAAATTGGGGAATCAACTCTTGCTGAGGATTGCAGTAGAGTTGAAATATCAGATGCCTTGAGGCTCTGATTGAGGTTTATTGATAGTGATCTGACCCTAGCCGGGGAAATTTAAAGTGAGAGTTTAAAGATTGAGTTTTGAAACCTGTGGAGGTTTTAACTCTATTGGTGATTGATCAGGGTTTTTCCACTGCTTTTAGGAAACTTGTGGGTTTCTTTGAGATCCAAGAGGAGATGAGACTATCTACTGGTATGAAAATGTTTATCTTAATATGATGCCCAAGAGGAGGCTAGTGTGAGAATCAACCCTAAACTAGTATGATGTTTTGACTCTTTGGAGGATTGAACTAGTAAAAGATGACTAGGTTCTGTCATATACCTTTAGGAGGTCTTTAGTTCCTTGTATTCAGCCCAAGAGGAGGCTGAGAACTTCTAAGAAGCCTGAAGATCCTTGTACAAAGCCCAAGAGAAGGTTAGGGATGCTTTTAGGAAGCCTGTGGGTCCAAACCTAAGAAAAGTTCAAGAAAGGTTTCACCGGGAATAATCCTTTCTTTAGTGAACAGTTCTAGGGTTTGAAGAAATTCAAGAGAGGTTTCACCGGGAATTAATCCTCTCTGGGGGAAATGAATTTCTTAGACAAATTTCTAATAGTGACAGTCTTGAGAAAAGTTTCACTAGGAATAATGTCCTTCTCTGTTCCATATTGTATAAGCCCAAGAGGAGGCAAGACTGTATCTGGAATTTCCTATGGGGAACTAGTTTTGACTATGTTGAAAGAGTGACCACTGGTTTGATCTAATCCAAGACCCAGTTGCCGGGGTAAACTCTAAGCAAGATAATATACAGACATATATATATATAGATGAAATATATACAAGTATGTAAAAGAAAGCTGATAGACCTTACAGGTGAGCAAGCTTCCACTACTACAGTTGTATGGTTACTTATTCAAGAAATTAAAGAAAGTTTTGATAACAACTTATGAATTTGAATCTAAATCAAAAGGGAAGTTGTTTTGAAAAAAGATTGGGGATTATACTCAAAGAGAGACCCAGAAATAACAGTGATCGCATCGTTGTTCTGAAAATTGTACCGGAACTTATACAATGACTGAGGCCCAAATTTATTGTATTTACAAAAGTGGTTGGGTCTTACACTCTATTTGAGGCCCAAAGTTTATTTTTATACAAGAGACGGGACTTACAACTCAAAGAGAGGCCCAAAAATAACAGTGATTGCACCGTTGTTTTTAAAATCGCATTGGAACTTATACAATGAATGAGGCCCAAAAAGTTTATTTACAAAGGGATGGGTCTTACACTCTATTAGATGCCCAAAAGTTTTTGAAAAAAAAAAGATGGGACTTACAACTCAAAGGAGGCCCAAAATGATTTTGTTTAAAAGGCGATCACGCCGCGGTTTTAGAAACACAGTGTGACTTATACAATGAATGAGGCCCAAATTTTATTATATTTGACAAGGGATGGGTCTTACACTCTATTAGAGGCCAAAAGTGTTTTGAAAAATATTTGTGAGGGTGTAAAATAATCAAAACCCTAATTTGCTTAAAAAAATGTATTTAAATTGAATAAAATTCAATTAAAATGATTAACATGTATGAAAAACCAATTTGTGATCTTGGATTAATTATTGAAAAATAATGTTTTAACCCTATAATGATTTAAAAATCATTTGAGTTTGAAAAATCAAGAAAGAGAAATATTTTCAAATGTTAAAAAACAAATAAAAATAAAATATTTATGAAAATATTAAATATATAAAATAAATAATATTTTTGTGAAATTTTTTTAGAATAAAATATTTTAACATTTTTATGAATTTTGAAAAAAAAAATAATTAATTCAAAAACATAAAAATTCAGAGAGAAATTAATTTTTGAATCAATTAAATAAAATAACCAAAATTTAAAAATTCAAAAGTTTGAAAAAGGGCGCCAAGAACACCTTCTTCTTGCCCGCGTGCCCTGTTTTGCTCCAATTTGCATTTTCTCACTTTTCTTTCTGATTACTCAATGGTTTTGCATGATTCAAACACCAATCTTGCTCGTTTTTAGAACAAGGATCACAACCATATAGATTAATTGCATTTATATTAAGTGTGGAGTGAGAAATCAAAGGATAACCTCAAGAACCCTAATTTCAGCATGAACACAATGAAGTTCCATACACGATTGATTCATGACAATTGATTGAGGGTTATTACTCTACATACACACAGAAACAAGATGGTAACTCAAAAATTCATTTATGATGCATGTAATATGGAGTTTGAAGGCTTCAGGCTTACCTCATGCAGCTGGTGATCGAGCTTGATGATGGAGGTGTTATAGATGTGTTGTAAGGACCTTGACAGTTTCACTATACCCTATGGAGTGTGTTGAGATGCTTAGCCTTGATTGGAGATACTTGGATCACCTTGTGGTACCTCAATTGCAACCTTGTCAAAAGCTTGAGCAACTGACTGGTGATTTTGTGATTCAGGTGTACCAGATGTGTTTCAAGGCCACGGATCACTCATATATGATTTATATGAGGTGTTGGCATGATTGGTTTGGTTTGAATCACTTCCAATTTCAAAATTTGATAAGGACTTGAAATGGAAGGAAAATTTGGAGTGAAAGAGAGATTGTGAGTAAAGCATCAGTTTGGGTGCTTTAGTGTACTCAAACTGATCACAATTGATGTCTATTTATAGTGCAATAAGTTTGTTTTGGCATCAATAGTGAATGGCAACTGGTACAACTTGCTATCCAATGGCTCTCAAAAGGAATCTCAAGTCTCCTCTGGCCATTGACTTGAGATTAGAGCACAGGCCTATCATCTTCTGTTCCAGGGATAAGGCTTGACTCATTCGGTTAGCTTTGCTTCAGTCCATGCCACCTTGATGTATCCATTGAATGCTTGATGTCAAATTTGAATTTCAAGGTTTCTTTCATGATGATTTTGCACATGGAAGGCTAGGTTCTTGGCATTTTGTGTTATAGATCAGATTCCTCATTCATTTATGTTTGTAATTGGACAGAAATTGAATGATCAAAGTGCCCAAAATTATTCTAAGGAATTGTGGGATGCAAGTTTGTACCAAATGTTGTCAAAAAAATAGTCTGTGTTTAGGCAACTTGTGAGATCCATAACTCCTATCTCAAATTGAGTTTGATTGAGTACTTGGACATTTTGGAAAGCTTGCATGATGTACTTTAACTTTTTTGTTCACCAATGGACCTGGTTCAACTTGGATGAAGGTGAAAAATGTCCTCAAAGTTTGGAAAAAGTGAAACAGATTCTGACTTGTTGAAAATTTCACTATGTGTTGGAAAAAGTGGCCATTTCCCATTTTAGTAATTTTGATCAATCCATAACTCAAAACCCATGAGGATTTGAAATCTCTTGTAGTTGACACTTTTAAAGTATGTAAGATGAACTTTCATTTGAGCTTTGAATGGGAGAAAAAGGCCTTATGGTTTAGGAGTTATGACCTTGCAAAGTTGGTACAAAATCACTTTTGTTCCATAACTTAGAAAAAATTTGGTTTCTCAAGGTTGCCCCTTTTGCAAGAAACCTCACTTTTCTTGATTTTTCTTGATGAATGATGATCAATACTACATATTAACATTGTTTTTGACTTAGGGGGCCCATATTTGTGAAAAATTCCAAAAAGTCAAACTTGATTTTGGGCACAATTGACTATTAGTCAGATGAAATCCAAACTGTGTGATTCTTTATGAAATCAAGTTATTGACCTAATTAAAACCTAATGGATGGATTCCATAGGTATTGTAGGGTGTCTTGAATCATGTCCCAAGGTTTGGGAGCATGTATTGGTCAAAAGTCAAAGATACAGTTGAGTTTTTCTTCAAAACCCTAATTGTGGTCCAGATGAAATTGAAACTTGTGAATCAAGCTTCTTTGATCAATCCATTGTTGCAAATGGATCAATATAGTGTATTTGAGGCCCTCAAATCATGTATTAAGGTCTTGGCTCATGCTTTGCTCCAAAACTCAACATAGGGGTGAATTAGGTCAAGAAACCCTAATTCCTGAATTTTGATGAATGCTTCCCCTGATGCTAATTTAACTTGATGATTGGATCCATGAGGTCCCTTGGAGAATTTTGGATCATGTTTTGAAGTATTGGCTCATGCCTATATGAAAATTTTCATCTGGAGGCCTTGGTCGACCAAAACCGTAATTTGGTGACACTGGCGATCTCGAGGCTTGATCCACTTGGAGTGTTGCAATCTTGTGCTTGATTCTTGATGTGGGAGTTCTCTTGATCCCTTATGGGTTTTTGAGAGGTTATACCAGTTAAAGATCATGTCATTTCTTGATTGATCCTTTGTCTAAGTGCTATGGGAGGCTCAAAACCCTAATTCTTGATTGTGGTGAATGCTTAACCATCTTTGAGGAGATTGATGAGGCATGAAGGTATATCCACATTGTGGTGATGATTCTAACAATGATGGGAAATCTTGGTGGTCAAAATTTGGGGTATGACAGAGATTAGGATATAAAGTTGTAAATGGGGGAGTTGAGCTTTGTAATAATTCTACAGATAGTGGAGTCTTCTTCTTTGATTGGTATCCCCCAGATGTAGGTGAATTGCACCTAATTGGGTTAACAATTGTTGTGTCTTTTATCATTCTGCAGATTTACATATTCTGTTAGTGTTCATGATAAACATGTTGGATCAGATGTCGTAACATCTGCGTTGTTGCAGTTCTGATATTCAAGGTATCAGTCTGCTGTTATGCTTCTGTGTTTAAATATTTGTGTAGAACAATGTCTTGACATGTGTTAGGACATCTTCTGTCTACTATGCCTGAATTTCACGCAATACAACATGCATAAAGGTTTCCCCTGGGGCATGCCTTTCAATTTCATACCTGAGGGATATATACCACCGGTCACTGAAGACCTATGATCCGCAACCGGAACCTCCAGACCTGAAGGTTACAAACTTCAGGTGAACGAATATGCAAGAGCTAAAACAGAGACTCATGTATCTGAAGGTTACAAACTTTAGGTCACCGAGGGGCCAAGAGTTACTACAGTAATGTCTATACCACAGTCTGTAATACATACTATCCTAGAAGAACAGATTCTTCAGATCACCCCTAGCAAGGATAACGAAGTATACGAAAGAATGAATGAATTCCAACAATGGTTCTTGGAAATGTAGAAAGAACTGCATGTCATTCGCAAACAACACTTGTTTTGCAAAGATGTCGATGACCTCTGTTTGGTCCCAAACGTCAAAATACCGCACAAGTTTAAGGTTCCCGACTTTGAGAAGTACTAAGGCAACTCTTGCCCTCAAAGTCACAAGGTAATGTATGCCCGAAAGATGCTACCCAGACAGAAAACCAACAGCTATTAATCCACTACTTTTAAGACAGTTTAACCGGTGCCGCGCTCAAATGGTACATGGGATTAAATCGTACCAAGATCAGTACCTTTAGAGATCTTGGGGCAAATTTTTTCAACAGTACAAGTAAAATTTGGATATGGCACCCAACAGAGATCAACTCAGAGCTATGTCCCAAAACGATAAAAAAAAAAAAACCTTCAAAGAATACGCTCAAAGATGGCATGAAATCGCCGCCCATATTTTTCCTCCTCTCGAGTAGAAAGAAACGACAAAAATCTTCTTGAAAACATTAAGCTCATTTTATTATGACCGAATGGTCGCCAGTGCACCTAGTGATTTTACCGAGATGGTAAACATGAGGGTACGCCTTGAGGAAGCAGTCCGAGAAGGTCGATTGGTTAAGGACTCAAAACCATCTAGCAGTAGTAAAAGATACGGGAGTGCTTTCTAAAAGAAGAAGGAGCAAGATATCAGTAATATCTCGCAAGGTAAGGAAAGGCAAAGTGTTGCGGTGAAAATCGGATAAAAAGCTATTAATTAACTTGCATCATATTTATTTTACAACCGAATTTGATTTATCCAAAGGAAAGGTTCAACATCGTTAGAAAAACCTAAATGGGGGAAATCTAAGGTTCGGGGGTTGGTTACGCCTAGGGAAGGTATTAGCACCCTAAACGTCCGTAGTACTCTACAGGAACCTCTTGTTTAATGTTATCTTATGTTTGCTAAAGGTTCTATGCTAAAGGTTGAAACCCTAGGGGTTAGTATCTAAGTATACTCAACAAGGCATCGCACCTTGCGCCTACGTATCCTCGGGAGTAAAATCAAAGTATGCGTAGTTCTACGTCTACTGAACTATTGACCGTGGTCAATGTTCAGAGGGGAAATGAGTACAAGCTCATTGTATAGTTTAAGAACTCTCTAAGTCTAGTTGAAATGGACCTATAATTACATTTTAGTCAGTAGGGGAAAGTGATGTTTCATTATGATGAATGTCACTAAGAGTTCAGGAACTCTCTCCTACAGTTAGTTATGATTTCTATGGCTCTGATGAGGCCAAGAAATGAAGTTTCTCCTAAGAGGTTACTTAGGTGAGATGGGGGCTAATGACTTTAAGAGTCAATATTAATCACCTTCCTTTGGAATGGGGGGAAAGATAATAGTTGATAAGATACTAAAAGATAACAAGAGATATTGATAAAGATGAATAAGACAACAACAATAACATGAATAATCGCATGAAGCATTTCATAATAAAGCATGGATAAAGTGGATATGAGCATCATAGAAACATGTAAACAAAGACGAATCAATGTGTTTCAATCTTAAGGAAGACAAACATAAGGAGCACTCACAAGATAAAGAGGCATGATATTAACTAAAGATGATACTTAAAGAAAAATAAAATGCACATCGAAATCAAACATATATTAAATCAAACATGGATGAATTAGTTCAAGACCTAAACAAATATTAGTGAATAAACACTCACATAATCAATAAAGATGATTCATAAATAAAACTAACAATTAGTCCAATTAAGAAACGATCAAGAGGCAATTAGGCTTAAATAAACAAGAGAGAAATCAAGATAAATCTCATACTAAGAAATAATAAAGCTTAAATGATTAAGAAACAATTAGAACTAACTCACATATTAATTAACAATGCTTAAATAAACAAGCAACAATTAAGAAGTAAATTGCTAATTAATTAACATTAAGGATTACAAATATTTTTGGAGTTTTTGAGATAAGGAAAAAGTTTTAAATAAAATAAATAAAAAAGGTTTTAAAAAAATATTTTTGGAGTTTTTTTTTTTGAAATAAATAAAAAAGTTTTTAAATAAACTAAATGAAATAAAAAAAGGTTTTAAAATAGGATTTGAAATGAAAACATTTAAAAATAGAAAATAAAATAGCAAGAAAAAACGCAGGGGGGGGGGGGGGGAATTAAGTAATTTGAATTAGTTAAAAAACAAAGGAGATGAACTGGGCCAGAAATGGGGGGTGCGGATAGGAAATGGGGCGAGGCCCAAATCCAACACCCACGGATGAAAAGAAAAAACAAACAAAACAAAGGGGACTGGGGCGAGGGGGATTAGAACCCCTATCCCTTTATTTACGAAGGCAAGGAGTGAACCACTGGGGTGGCGATACATCCATTGTATATGCCACCCCTACGAATACTTAAGCTCACAAAATGAAGTAAGGATACTTCCATTGAACACCCAGGCGAGGAGAAAAGGAGGGTGGTTGAGTGCATACTAAACTCCAACGTCAATAGGTCAAACCCACTTAAACTACTAAATGCCAAACATGTTTTAAACCAATCACAACGTCATGCAAATCTCGCCCGTGCAGCTATATAGCGTAGCACAAATCTTATCGTGCAACAACATGCAGTAGCAATAAACTAGCCTTTCACTATCTCACCATACAGAAAATGAACTAACAAAACCTAAACATGCAGTGTGTAAAACCAAGGATACCAAACAACTATTTCACCTTACAAACAACAGTGGAAAAAAAATACAAACCAACAGGGTGAGTTCGAAAGTCAAACAATCATCCTACCAACATAACTTCAAGAAAATCTATATGTTGTTAACCTGAACCAACATGAAATGGACAGTTCAAGAACACCTCAAACGTATAAACTATAGTATGAACTCAATGTATTCCAGATCAAACAACCGGCAGTGTTTAAGAAATGCATCGAAAGGATTCATACATCACATTATCATTTGATTTCAATGCAAAGCAAACACGTGATAACAGGAGGAATGCTCATGATAGTTTGAACATGGAGTTGTGAGTTAGAGGAGAATGAGAACAAAAGCTTGTCATGCCAAAATACCAAATAACTTACATGTTGTTATCTCAAACTGCAAAGGACCACTTGAGAATAGTTTAAAGTAACACACAAGTTTTAGTATGAGGGCATGATCATAGTATATGCCAAGCAAAATTTAACTGCATAGAGACACAAACACTATATTATCAAAAGTCGACAGTGTTAAAGGCAGCATATGAACTCAAGACTAACACTCACATGATCACTCAACTTAGTGCAAAAACAAAAGCATATGGCAACATGGTTATGATACAGGAAATATGAAGTAAAAGGAGAGAAGGTTACCTATTGCACTTTCTTTAGTACAGGTTGTTAGAACCCCAGGAACTGAACCTCTTCCTCCTTCTTGAAAACTAGTGCAAGGTATTCCCCTCTCTCTTCTTACTTGCCAAGCCAAAAACTCCAAGGATGCTTTGTGAATTTCTCATGTCAATTGTTGGTGTTCTACTTGTTCCCCCTTTGAGAAGTGAAAGCCAACCTCTTTTATAGTAGCAGCATCATGGTTCATCCCCTCCAAACTCAATGGGTAACGGCTTTATTTAAGAGAGAGAGATCCCTAAGTTTAAATCTCTGCACACACCATGCCCTCAGCTTCATCTTGAGCCCAGTGAGCTTTTTGTAGGGGTTGCTTAAGTTCAATTTTAAGTAAGAGAAAAAGGTTGTAAACTAACGTGTTAAGGTGTGGACACAACGGTCCACAATTGTTACTTTTGGATGCCAGCTTACAAGGTACAACATACATGTACTTGGACAGTTGCTTTCACGGTTTTGGTGGCACAAAGTGTTGGAAACTGACGGCATGGAAATCAGAGTAGTGTACTTGGAGTTTATTTCAAGGTCAACGTGGTTTGTGTAATGGAACTATGGCATGGTTGTCTTTTGGTACACGACACACTTCCCACAAAAACCAACTTGCTACTACTCTTGATTCCTTGGAGTGAATGGTGTGAGAAACATTATTTTGATGTCATTGATGAGTTTAAAATGGTATTTGAAACTCATGATAAATCAAGAAAAAGTTTGGCACATCAAAGAATTGGAATTGGCAATTGAAAATGGATTTGGGTTTTTTTTTTTAAATTACTTAACAGGCTAAATAATAATAACTATTAATTAAAAAGTTAATTAAATAAATTAAAAATAATAAACCAAATTAACAATTAATCAAAATAAGTAAACTAATGCAAAAATAAAATTGTGATTAATTTAAATTAACAAAAATAGGACAATAAAATTAAAAAAGAAAAAGCCATATTGAAATTGAACTAAAAAACAAATAAACACTAAAATAAATACTAAATTAAAAATAGAGAGAAATAAATAAAAACATCCACTAGCAGAAAAAAATGAGGGTAAAATTTGGGGTACAACAGTTGCCCCTATTTAAATATCTTCACCTGATGACATGAGAGATGAAGATCCTCATGTAATCAACAGTGAAAGATATTTAAATACAGATAAACAAAAATTTTACCCTCAGATGCACACAAATGCAATGCAACAAACATGATGCCAAGAAGATGCAGAGATGCAGACACAACGAGACACCAAAGGATAAACAAGAAGCGAAAGATCAGCTTCATTGGGGAAGGAAAAAAGGTTAGTATCCACGAGGAAGAGACTCCTTGGGGATACAGGCTAGCCAACGAAAGAGACTCACTGGGGAGACTCCAAAGAAACACTGGGGAAAAACCAAAACACAATCTCCACTGGGAAAAAAAACCGGGGAGATAGACTACTGGGAATAAAGCAACACACTCTTTCTGGGCATGAAACCAGAAAGAAAAACCTGATCACTGGGGATCAGTCCAAAAGAGACAGACAACTAAGCAAAGACTTCCTTTGGATCTTATACTGAAGAGTTCAAAATGGGATCTTCAAGAAAAGCCAGGAAGACAGAGACAAACCCTGCGCACCAACTAGGAGTCATATAAGGTTGAAGAAATAAGTTCTAAGAAGCTTAGCTTAAAGCAAGTTTTAAAAACTCCAAGGTAAGGGTTCAATGTCCAACACGATTCAAACAAGAACGGTTTTAAAACAAAAAGACAATGCTTGACACGATTCAAACAAAGTCCAAGTTCAAGTTTGACACGATTCAAACAAGAACAAGTTTTAAAACGAGCAGACAATGCTTGACACGATTCAAACAAAGTCCAAGTTCAAGTTTGACACGATTCAAACGAGAACAGTTTTACAAAATCTTTAATGTTAAACTTCTTGGGGAACATCAAAAGGTTTAAAGATTCAAATCTGGCGCGCAAAGGTTAAGACTGAACAAGCACGATACAAAGCAAACCGGGAATGTCTTTACTTCACTGGGGAAGTAAAGGCTCACATCATCAAAGGATAGATGGTAAGGGATAAAAACAGGGATCACATCATCAAGAAGCTTGATGGCCAAGAAAGATAACACATCCGAAGGTACGAAACCTGAACTCGGAACACCTCATCAAACAGATTGACGACAAGGAAAAAACCCGTATCCGAGGGTACGAAACCTGAACTCGGAACACCTCATCAAACAGATTGACGGTAAGGAAATAACACAAATCCGAGGGTATAGAACCTGAACTCGGAACACCTCATCAAACAGATTGACGGAAAGGAAAAAAACACATATCCAAGGGTACGGAACCTGAACTCGGAACACCTCATCAAACAGATTGACGGAAAGGAAATAACACATATCCGAGGATACGGAACCTGAACTCGGAACACCTCATCAAATAGATTGACGAAAAGGAAATAACACATATCCGAGGGTACGGAACCTGAACTCGGAACACCTCATCAAACAGATTGACGGCAAGGAAAAAACACATATCCGAGGGATCACATCAAACAGGTTGATGGAAAGGAAACCAGAATAGGGATCACATCAAACAGGTTGATGGAAAGGAAACCAGAATAGGGATCACATCAAACAGGTTGATGGAAAGTGACTGACTGAAGGTGACACCATTGGTAACTGTAGAAGTATGAATAAAACTAAGGACGGATAAGCTTCTCGTGAGAGATATTGCCACTTATCGTTGCGAAGGTAATGATAGCAAAACAAGCTTCTCAAGGAGATTTCCACTTGTTGTTGGGTACAAATTCCAAAGAGACATTGATATTACAACACTGCTGGAGAAATAATTGTCTTCAATGGGGATTCGTAAAAGAATCTTCCTGTGAGACACGGTGCAAAATAAATGCACTATCAAAAGTAGGTTCGGAAACCACACCTGTCAGGGACCGAAGTTCAGTCTAGGAACAAGCTAGAAAGAAACGGTCAAACAAGACTCCAATTGAGGAATGAACTCAAATGGGGATTTATCTAATCCAAATATGGAAAAGATAACTGAACCAACCATCATCCACGAGAATCAAACTCTGTGGGGAATTCAGAAAAGAGGGGCACTTTATGCCTAGGGCTGACAACTTTATTGGAGAGAATAGACAAACCCAGTCACTTAGGGAAATAAACGCCAAAGTGAACAAATCAGGAAAACACCAGAAAAGGAAGCAGAAATGCTAAGATGCTATGCATATAAGTGCTTATGCCATGCTTATGCTTATGCTGACAAAACAGACAAGCGAAACTGGAGACGAAGAAAACGTCTTGACAAGGATACCCAGCCAAACTCAAAGGGCTGGACCAATACTGGTGATGAAGAAGAATCAACAACTCCACTGGTGAAAAGAGTATTCCACTTGAGGTGTAGCATCATGACGACTGCCATCATGAGCTTGATTTCTCTCTGTTGGTAGAGGATCCATGGAGAATTTTTCAAGATTAGCTGAAGTAACAGCTTATTGGGGAGTTGGCATAATGATCATCTCTAAATCTTATTTGCCCCAGGCTATATGGTTTGTCAGAAGACGATAACAAGAGGATTTTATAGAAGAATTGGCATACAAGGTGTTTCAATATCTTCAAACTCTTGGAGAGATCTCGGCGTAATTGCCCTAGATTAACTGCATTCACACAACAAGGTCCTTGAACTTGCTTTAGAATGGTTGTTTGACGATTTGGGGAAGATATGCCCCATACTGATTGGCCTTTTAGAGATTTACCGAATCTCGACTTAACTGCCTCTGATTAACTGGTTTGTGAGGGTAAGTCATCAAAAGGATTTCACAGAAGAATTGACGCACCAGATGCTTTAATGTTTCCAAACTTTGAGAAGAAATGAACCTAGACATAATTGCCCCAGTTCAACTGTATTCGTGATACTCAAACTGTAGTAGAAACGACTAAGGAACACAACTTGCCCCTGCTACTAGGTCACCAGAGTCCACACTTGTCATAAGATGACCTGGAGAAAATTTGTTCCAGTATTTTGAACTTTGACGAGTTCTGCCCCTGAGTGAGCTTCCTTTATCAAGTCGAATCCCCTAGCTGGTTGTATTTGTTGGAATTTCTTTAATATTTAATTGTCTTTGCAAACAATATTGTTCATCAAAAATTGACAATTTCAATGCAAAATTCATGCAAGCTTTTGAAATCGAGTTTCATTGATGAAACACACACGGTGGAATGATTAAATCAAAAGCAAACGTGGATCTAGCCAGAGGAAGTGATCAACACACGCAAATAACAAAGATTATTAGGAGTCAGGTTAATCAACCTTGCTGTAATATGCTTTCAAAACAACCTTACCTCAACTAGGTCTTTTATGGGTTGTAACATGTGTTATGGTTCACGGTTTATGAAACAAAGGATAAAGGCTCAAAGTTTATTTGTCCCCACCCAATCTTCGTGATGAACTCCAATCTTACACTCAGTTAACTCAAACTATGCATTCAAGTTTCCAAAAGTTAAGAAGTCACTTGATTTGAGAAAGTTGATTGACGCCTTACACGAAGTGCTTACATTTGATTGCATATCCAAGTTAAACTGAGAACTACCCTACCCCAATGTTGAGATTTAAGGGTTTTTTGTATAAGGAAAGAAAACTCCTACTCCTAGGCTCGAAGGGTTAATGAGGGATTATCTTCCTTATTTCTCCAGTGTTTAGGGATTGAAACAATGCCTTACGTCCTCGGTGAGGTTAATTGAAAGCATACCACAGCAATTATGAACATGAGGTTTTCATCATCCTCCAACAATCATTGTTTTAACAAAAGTATGAAAAAGAGCGGAAATGGTTATATATTCTCTGCTTTTGTGAAAATAACAGTAAATGAGTGAAATGAATGGATTTAATCAAAAGATGCATAATCATTTCACTAGTCTTGCCAATTCGAAAGTACAATAATGCATATAAGCAAAAACAAATTCAAATATGCAAAGAAAATCAAACAAAAATGCTGAACCAGTCTAAAGTTTGCCAGCCTCAGGGAACTGGGCTTTCCTTCTTAACTTGCCAAACTGAGATAGCCATCTTCAAAACTGATTGTCGAAATCCGTCTGAGAATTATCTTCACATACACTCTCGATAATTTCTTCCTCTTCAGAGCCTGATAAATCCGCTTGATTAGGTGAAAAATTGTTGATTTGAATGCCTTGAGGCGTAAACAAGAACATATTGGAGTCAAGCAGAGTCTGAACCTTGTCTATGAGTACTTTATAATCTTCAGTTGAATGCCTCTGTGCCCCAGCATGGTAGTCACAACAGACGTCGGTGTCAAAGCCCGGCGAGTCTGGAAAAGATGTTGGATCTATCTCTTCTGGCACTATCAATCCACTTTTGATTAAATCTGGTAAGAACTGACTGTATGGTATTGGAAATGGAGTGAAATTCCTTTTTGGGTTTCTTGGCCTTTGTCGTGCATGCTGACGCGGCTGACGGCGGTAGGGCCGTTGATACAGAGGAGGTCTTCGATTTGTAGAAGAATATTGCCCACGTGGAGCGATTGGTGTCCGATGCAAAGACCCAAAAGGTTACTGACGCTGAACACTTGAGTTGTAGAAGCGCTGAGGTATTTGGGATTCCCACATAGAATTACTTTCCTTCTCCCATTCTTCTTGAGAACTGACAACTGATTTATTCTCACCGGTCGGGATATTCGAGATGCCTCGGATCTTTCCTTTCTGGAGACCACTCTCAATGCGTTCTCCAGTTTTTACCAATTCAGAAAAGTTTGATGTCACCATGCTAAACATCTTTTCTCGGTATATACCTTACAAAGTATCCATGAACCAGTCAACCAATTCCTTGTCCGAAAGTGGTGGTTGAACACGAGCAGCTACTTCTCTCCACCTCTGAGCATACTTTCTGAATGACTCATTTTCTTCTTGAGATAAGTCTAGTAAATGTAGGCGGATGGGAGCCAAATCAAGATTGTAGTTGTATTGCTTCACAAAGGCACTGGCTAGGTCTAACCATGATTGGACATAACTACTTTCTAGCTGTATATACCAATGCAGTGATGCTCCACTTAGACTGTTTTGGAAACAATGGATCATGAGTTTGTCATTGAGGACATGTGAAGTCATTCCTATGCAAAACATTACCAAATGCTGCTTTGGACAGCTATCCCCTTTATACTTCTCAAACTTCGGCATTTTGAACTTAGGAGGTATCATGAGGTCGTGTACCAAACACATGTCCAAAGCATTCAGGTCAGCAGTGTCACGACCTTCAATAGCATCAAGCTTCTTTTCCAAGGCACGAAATTTTTCCATTAGCTCAACGTCTCGTAGATCCTGGGTTTTCATCACAGGGACCACTTCTTGGGAATCTGACTCGGAGAATGCAAAACTGCGATATTCCATAGCATCAATAGAAGAAGAATGTCCATCTCGGACAATGGCATGTTCTTGTATAAACAGGTTTTCAACAGGAATCTGCACTGGTTGAGCTTGGGCAACATTGTTCACAAACATACCCTGAATATTGGCATCTCTTTTTGCCAAGGCTGCCATAACCTGATCCAACTGGTTTCTCAACAAGTTGAAATCTGCTCTGGTCACAAACTGGCTCTGCTCTTCTGCGTTCATGATCCCTTAAAAGCTTCTTCAAGTCCAATGCTGGCTTCGGGAGGTTAGCTGGGTTACAGACAAAGGACGGAGGAGACTCAAGACCGAGAAATGCAATTACAATGCAAATGTGCATGCAATGCTAATGAAAGCTAAATGGTTTCAAGGAACTCAAAGCCAAGTTGCAAAAATTTTTTGAGAAAATCTGAAGAAGTTTTTGTTTTTTAAAATCCAAGCTCTGTTGATCTTTGAAAAAGGGAACAAACAATTGAGTTCCTCGAAACAAAGGGCTAAGAATGCTTGAATGTAGAGATGCATAAAGCACACGAGCACAGACATATGTACACACATCAAAACATACAAATCCAAGATTTTGGGTCTCATGAATGGAGCCATGGTCTACCCATCCCAAGAGGTATGTATTACCGGTTTTCACCTACCGAATAGGGTTCTAAGAAGTTCCCAGAGTCTACAGTTAACTCAAACTATGCATTCAAGTTTCCAAAAGCTAGGAAGTCACTTGATTTGAGAAAGTTGATTGACGCCTTACACGAAGTGCTTACATTTGATTGCATATCCAAGTTAAATTGAGAACTACCCTACCCCAATGTTGAGATTTAAGGGTTTTTTGTATAAGGAAAGAAAACTCCTACTCCTAGGCTCGAAGGGTTAATGAGGGATTATCTTCCTTATTTCTCCAGTGTTTAGGGATTGAAACAATGCCTTACGTCCTCGGTGAGGTTAATTGAAAGCATACCACAGCAATTATGAACATGAGGTTTTCATCATCCTCCAACAATCATTGTTTTAACAAAAGTTTGAAAAAGGAGCGGAAATGGATATATATTCTCTGCTTTTGTGAAAATAACAGTAAATGAGTGAAACGAATGGATTTAATCAAAAGATGCATAATATTTCACTAGTCTTGCCAATTTGAAAGTACAATAATGCTTATAAGCAAAAACAGATTCAAATATGCAAAGAAAATACAACAAAAATGCTGAAACAGTCTAAAGTTTGCCAGCCTCAGGGAACTGGCCTTTCCTTCTTGACTTGCCAAACTGAGATAGTCATCTTCAAAACTGATTGTCGAAATTCGTCTAAGAATTATCTTCACATCCACTCTCGATAATTTCTTCCTCTTCAGAGCCTGATAAATCCGATTGATTAGGTGAAAGATTGTTGATTTGAATGCCTTGAGGCGTGAACAAGAACATATTGGAGTCAAGCAGAGTCTGAACCTTGTCTCTGAGTACTTTATAATCTTCAGTTGAATGCCTCTGTGCCCCAGCATGGTAGTCACAACAGACATCGGTGTCAAAGCCCGGCAAGTCTGGAAAAGATGTTGGATCTATCTCTTCTGGCACTATCAATCCACTTTTGATTAAATCTGGTAAGAACTGACTGTATGGTATTGGAAATGGAGTGAAATTCCTTTTTGGGTTTCTTGGCCTTTGTCGTGCATGCTGACGCGGCTGACGGCGGTAGGGCCGTTGATACAGAGGAGGTGTTCGATTTGTAGAAGAATATTGCCCACGTGGAGCGATTGGTGTCCGATGCAAAGACCCAAAAGGTTGCAGACGTTGAACACTTGAGTTGTAGAAGCGCTGAGGTATTTGGGATTCCCACATAGAATTACTTTCCTTCTCCCATTCTTCTTGAGAACTGACAACTGATTTATTCTCACCGGCCGGGATATTCGAGATGCCTTGGATCTTTCCTTTCTGGAGACCACTCTCAATGCGTTCTCCAGTTTTTACCAATTCAGAAAAGTTTGATGTCACCATGCTAAACATCTTTTCTCGGTATATACCTTGCAAAGTATCCATGAACCAGTCAACAAATTCCTTGTCCGAAAGTGGTGGTTGAACACGAGCAGCTACTTCTCTCCACCTCTGAGCATACTTTCTGAATGACTCATTTTCTTCTTGAGATAAGTCTAGCAAATGTAGGCGGCTGGGAGCCAAATCAAGATTGTAGTTGTATTGCTTCACAAAGGCACTGGCTAGGTCTGACCATGATTGGACATAACTACTTTCTAGCTGCATATACCAATGCAGTGATGCTCCACTTAGACTATTTTGGAAACAATGGATCATGAGTTTGTCATTGAGGACATGTGAAGTCATTCCTATGTAAAACATTACCAAATGCTGCTTTGGACAGTTATCCCCTTTATACTTCTCAAACTTCGGCGTTTTGAACTTAGGAGGTATCATGAGGTCGGGTACCAAACACATGTCCAAAGCATTCAGGTCAGCAGTGTCACGACCTTCAATAGCATCAAGCTTCTTTTCCAAGGCACGACATTTTTCCATTAGCTCAACGTCTCGTGGATCCTGGGTTTTCATCACAGGGACAACTTCTTGGGAATCTGACTCGGAGAATGCAAAACTACGATATTCCATAGCATCAATAGAAGAAGAATGTCCATCTCGGACAATGGCATGTTCTTGTATAAACAGGTTCTCAACAGGAATCTGCACAGGTTGAGCTTGGGCAACATTGTTCACAAACATACCCTGAATATTGGCATCTCTTTTTGCCAAGGCTGCCATAACCTGATCCAACTGGTTTCTCAACAAGTCGAAATCTGCTCTGGTCACAAACTGGCTCTGCTCTTCTGCGTTCATGATCCCTTAAAAGCTTCTTCAAGTCCAATGTTGGCTTTGGGAGGTTAGCTGGGTTACAGACAAAGGACGGAGGAGACTCAAGACCGAGAAATGCAAATACAATGCAAATGTGCATGCAATGCTAATGAAAGCTAAATGGTTTCAAGGAACTCAAAGGCAAGTTGCGAAATTTTTTTGAGAAAATCTGAAGAAGTTTTTGTTTTTTAAAATCCAAGCTCTGTTGATCTTTGAAAAAGGGAACAAACATTTGAGTTCCTCGAAACAAAGGGCTAAGAATGCTTGAATGTAGAGATGCATAAAGCACACGAACACAGACATATGTACACACAACAAAACATACAAATCCTAGATTTTGGGTCTCATGAATGGAGCCATGGTCTACCCATCCCAATAGGTATGTACTACCGGTTTTCACTAGCCGAATAGGGTTCTAAGAAGTTCCCAGAGTCTACAGTTAACTCAAACTATGCATTCAAGTTTCCAAAAGCTAGTAAGTCACTTGATTTGAGAAAGTTGATTGACGCCTTACACGAAGTGCTTACATTTGATTGCATATCCAAGTTAAACTGAGAACTACCCTACCCCAATGTTGAGATTTAAGGGTTTTTTGTATAAGGAAAGAAAACTCCTACTCCTAGGCTTGAAGGGTTAATGAGGGATTATCTTCCTTATTTCTCCAGTGTTTAGGGATTGAAACAATGCCTTACGTCCTCGGTGAGGTTAATTGAAAGCATACCACAGCAATTATGAACATGAGTGATAGTTCCTGGATTGGCTGGAATTTTGGTAAAACAAAGGTTATTCAATGTTGATGTCAAGGTGTTGATGTTGTAACATTGAAGTCTTAACACTGGGCTGTGTTAAGTTGTTAAATGTTGAAGTTGAATGTCTAATGTCACACAGGTGATGTTGTAACATCAGACCTGCAGAATTAATAACAGCAGGATAAGTTATTAGGGCACGCGTATTAGCTGGAATTGTGGAGAGTGGTTGACTCATTGGATGAGAATATCTTGGGATAGATATTTTCTGTTACATGGGAGATTTGATTGCAGGTCTGTTGGAGAATTAAAAGGTTGAAGATTTAAAAAGATTTTGGGGATAAAATCTGTTTTGAAGATTCAGTTTTAATTAACAAATCTGATCAAATATTATGACAAGTCCAAGCCCAATTCAGGAGCTATATAAAGCGCACAAGACCAAAGGAAAAAGTGACAGAAAACATTCAGAAGATCAAGAGCAGAAGGCTTAGTGTCTAGAGTTTGTTTAAAGTACTTGTATTTACACTATTCTAGGGTTTGAATAGGTGTTGAGTTTCTGTCCTCTCTAAAGCTGTGAAGCAAAGAGAGTTGTGTAATTTGATTGAAGCTGTGAAGTAAGATCAAGGGTACTCAAAGTGGGTTCTTTGAGTGTTTGTAAGGGATTGAGTGGTGTTCTCATACCTAAGTGGTTTCTTAGGTAGGAAGTCATTAGTAGAGTATAAGTTTAGGAGATTGTCAACGGGTCGTTGAGTCTGTAAATTATATCTACAAGTAGTGAATTCCATCCCTGGCTTGGTAGCCCCCAGAGTAGGTTGGTTGTAACCGAACTGGGTCAACAATTCTTGGTGTTATTTTACTGTTAGTGTTATCCATTGTGCAGAGTGTGTTGTTGTGACATCACACCTTAACATCACACGTCTGATACCAGAATTTCAATTGGTATCAGAGCAGGCATCCTGTCTGTCTCTGGGTGAGATCTAGGGAAGTTACTTTCTGGTGTAAAGATGGACAAAGAAGTTGGAGGATTCGTCAACAGACCCCCTATTTTGGATGGATCCAATTATGACTATTGGAAGCCAAGGATGACCACCTTCTTAAAATCCTTGGACAGTAGGGCTTGGAAGGCTGTTATTAAAGAATGGAAAGCTCCTGTCATGTGTGAGAAGGATGATGCTGGCAAAGATAAAGAAGGCACCTCTAAGCCAAAGCCTGAAGAAGAGTGGACCAAGGAGGAAGATGAGCTTGCCTTGGAAATTCCAAAGCCTTGAATGCTATCTTCAATGGAGTGGATAAGAACATCTTCAGGTTAATCAATACCTGTGAAGTTGCAAAAGAAGCATGGGATATCTTGCAGGCTACTCATGAAGGAACATCTAGAGTCAAGATGTCAAGACTTCAGATTTTAACATCAAAATTTGAAAGCCTGAAGATGAAGGAAGATGAGACTATTCATGATTTCCACATGAGTATTCTTGAGTTGTCCAATGCATCTAGTGCTCTTGGAGAGAAGATGTCAGATGAAAAGCTTGTGAGGAAGATCCTTAGGTCCCTACCTAAGAAGTATAAGATGAAGGTTACTGCCATTGAAGAATCACAAGATATCAGCAAGATGAGAGTTGATGAGCTCATTGGATCTCTTCAAACCTTTGAGCTAGGGTTGAATGAGGAAGAACCAGAAAAGAAGCCAAAGAGTATAGCCCTGGTGACAAATGGTGAAGAAGAGAAAGGGAAGAAATCTGAATCCCAGGAGGATCTGTCTTAGGCCATAGTGATGTTGGGAAGACAGTTCACCAAAGTTTTCAAGAGAATCAATAATAACTCTAGGCCGAATGTCAAGAACATGTCTTCTGACACCAGCAAGAAGGATGAAGAGAAAACTGCCCAAGATAAAGGAGTGCAGTGCTTTGAGTGTGAAGGGTATGGACATGTCAAGAAAGAATGTCCCACCTTCTTGAAAAAGTAGAAGAAGGGCATGACTGTTTCCTGGTCTGACTCTGATAGTGAAAGTGAAAGCGAGTCAGCAAAGCATGTGAGAGCTTTAACAGGAGCTGTGGTATCTGATGATGATTCTAGTGATGGAGAAGTAACTTATGAAGAGTTGGCTTCCACCTATCAAGAGCTGTGTTTAAAAAGTGCTGAGATTTTTCAAGAAAACAAGTGCCACAAGCAACAGATTGCTCAGCTAGAAAATGAAAAGTCTGATCTTGAAAATGAAGTGGTGCTAGTTAGAGCTCATCTTGATCAAATGACCAAGTCTGTCAGGATGCTGAGTTGTGGCACAGACACACTTGACAAGATTCTTCAGTCAGAAAAAGCTGCTGGAGACAAAGCTGGGATATGTTATGTGGCTGAGGACAAGGAAACTTCAGAAGGAAGCACTTCAGGTTCAAAGAAGGAAGTGTCACAACTTTCATCTCAACATCAGCCAAAGAAGCAGGATCCTACCCCCAAGAAAGCTGATGTTTCCCAACCTAAGAAGATTGAGAAGAAGACTGGTCCCTATCAGAAGAGAAAGCAGCCACAGGGAGCTAGTCAGTATATGCCCCCACAATACCATGAGATCATGCAAGTTGCTAAGAGCAAACAACACATGTCTCATCAGATGTCTCAACATCAGGACAACTGGTATGGTTATGGGTATGGATACACCAATGCTGTTCCTTATATATATGGAAGAAGAAAGCCATACCATCATGGGAGACAATCCAGGAAACAGCATTCTCAGCCGTCTTATGGGAGAAGACATCAACATAATAGATGGAAGGGCAGTTATGGTAGGAGGAGACCACATTATGGATGGCAGCATAAGCAATCTCATCATGGCAGAAGATTCAGATATGAAAGGGTGAGATGCTATTATTGTGGAAGATTTGGACATATGCAGTACTCTTGCTACAAGCTGCAAGGATACCCTCAAAACAGATGGAGAGAGCACAGGCCCAAAGTTGTTAAACAATGGGTACCTAAGGAGAAGGTGAAGTGCTTATTGGCTCACTTGGATGACAAAGAGGCTAAAGAAGGAACATGGTATTTTGACAGTGGATGTTCCAAGCACATGTCTGGATGTAGATCCATGTTTGATGATCTTAGACCTAGTCCCTCTCATGAGGTCATATTTGGCAATGGAGGAAAAGGTGTTGTTGCAGGAGTTGGGAAAGTGCAAGATGATGGTAGACCTGAACTTGACAATGTTATGTTTGTCAATGGCTTAAGTGCAAATTTGATCAGCATAAGCCAGTTGTGTGATGAAGGTTACAGGGTAAACTACACTAAGGATGGGTGTGTGGTTTCTGATGAACATAATCAGGTTATTATGAAGGGTACCAGAACCAAAGACAACTGTTATCAGTGGACCTCTCTTGAAGGAGATTCAACTAGTGATGTACAAGTTAATGTTATAACATCAGACTATGACATCAGGATGCTGAAAGGTCACTCAAAGTTAACAAGTTTAGATGTGAATGTTTTAAAAGGAAAGTCTTTATGGAGGGAGAAAATTAGTAATTGGTCTTTAAAGACTAAAAAGTTGGCGCCATACCTCAGACCATCATTCTCTAGTGCAGCAAGATCACGGTTCATCAAAGAGCATATTTTCCGTCCGTTCGTCTTCCTCTACAAGAAGAATCATCTGAACTCATACTGCCTCAAGGGAACCATGTCAAACCAGACGTCGTCTTCATCAAAGAAATTTGTCGCTCAAAGCTCTTCGCGAGATAAGGCTAGGGTTTCTTCAGAAGAGGGATTTGCAGAAGAAGCTTTGAATCTAGAACCTATCTCAATGATGCTCCCAGAATCAGGTACTTCGAGACCCACTAAACTGACTCCTAAGAGACCTGCTACTATTTTCAAGAATCCTGAAACAAAGAAGGTAGTTACCAGTGTGATATTTGGGGACAAAACTGTGCCGAAATCATATACGTCTCAGACTATTGAAGAAAAGTTTGATGTAGACAAAAGGATGGGTAATCTTGCCTCAAAGATTCTGGACAAAGGCATCCCTGTCAAAGGAATTTCAATCCCACTGAATCGGATGCCAGCTGAGAAAGACAACATGCAGGAAGGTAAGTCAAGTCTTCAACAACTTGCAATGACAGCTATTGAAGATGCTGATCAGAGTGAAGACATGCATGAAGAAATAAATGTTGAAGAGAATGTTAGGACATCGGCTGAATCCACTTCTGTTGAAGCAGATGTTGAAGAGGAGGTTAGAACATCGCTTAGCAGGGATGCTGAGACTACTGATGTAATTGATGTTGATGACTTGTCTGATAATGATGTCATTGGAAGAGCAGTGCCTAGTCTGTCCAAGAAACTAAGAACAAGAAAAGGAAAGATGGTTGAATCGTCGTCAAAGAAAGCTTCTGGTGAGAAGAGGAAAAAGACTGTTGTTGGGCCAACAAAAGCATGGAGTAAGGTTGATGTGAATCCCAGAAAAAGGAAGCTAATGGAAGAATCTGAATCAGAGTATGATGTTGAGGTTGATGTTCAAGACATCACTCCTGTCAGAAAAACAATCTTGAAGAGAATTGCTGACAAGAAACCTGAGGCTCCGGTTGATAACATTTCATTCCATTATGCAAGCAGTGCGTCGATGTGGAAGTTCATCTATCAAAGAAGACTTGCTCTTGAAAGAGAGATTGGGAAAGAAATTATGGAGATTAAAGAAATCATAGAGGTGATCAAGGCTGCTGGTCTGATGAAGACGGTTCATGGGTTCTCTAAGTGCTATGACAGCCTTGTTAAGGAATTTGTAGTCAATATTCCTGTGAAGATTTCAGACAAAAGCAGTGTGGACTACATGAAAGTGTTTGTGAGAGGAAGTTGTGTTGAATTCTCTCCTGAAGTTATAAACAAGTATCTAGGAAGAAAAGATGAAGAATTTGCTGAGCTAGAAGCCACAGAGAATGATGTCTGCAAGGAAATAACTGCTGGTCAAGTTAAGGTGTGGCCCTTGAAAGGGAAACTGCCAACTATAGCAAACTCAGTGTTAAGTATGCTGTCTTACACAGAATTGGAGCCGCAAATTGGGTACCTACCAATCATAAAACCACAATAGCTGTGGGACTAGGGAGGTTTATTTATGTTGTGGGTACTAAGAAGAAATTTGACTATGGAGCATATGTGTTTGAGCAGACTGCAAAACATGCCACCACTAATGCTATCAAACTGCCTATAGCATTTCCTTCGCTCATCTGTGGAGTTATGATGAAACAATATCCAGGCATCTTAACAAGTTCAGACACAGCATGTAAGAGGAAATCAGTTTTATCTTTGCATCCCAAACTGTTTGCTGGGAGCCATGTTCCAGACATTGTTGAAACATCAAGGTCTAGGATTAAGAAGGCCAGTACAAAATCTGAACTGATTAAAGAGTTAAGGGCGACCTGCAAGGATCTTGACATGGTTATCAAGACCAGCACTGACAGGAAAATGAAGATTGAGCAGATGGTTAAAAACTTGGAACAGGGAAAAGACAATGGTGACATTGAGGACTCCAGGTCAGATGCGGGTGAAGAAGATGCTGATGGTTCCAGCTCGAATGAAGACTAATCTCTATCTGTTGTCCTTAGATATTAGTGTTGTATTAGTTTAGTTTTTGCTTTGTTGGTTTTGTAATTTGAATATTGTGCTGGTTTATGCACTGTTTATGATTTTAGTTTCCTTCTATGATTTGTTTTGCCTGTTTACTAACTGAGAGGCTAACAATGAGAGCTAGGGTATACTGACTATAGTTAATAGGGCTTCTTATAGAAGCTTGCCTAATTATGGCTAAAAAGGGGGAGATAGGTAAACATAGCCAAGATAGTCAAGAGGATTATTGCCATATGCTGCTAATGTGATGCAGAGATTAAGGGGGAGATAGATTGATGTTAAAAGGTGTTTAGTTGAAAAGTGGTAATGCAGTTATTGAGGGGGAGTTTTGAAGATATCATGACATGTGAAGAGTGCAGCCAAGCAGACATCTAGGAGGAGTAAATTGCTGCACATTATGAGCTACTGAACAACTGTGATGCTGGTTCATGTTTTCAAGGAGAAGCACCAATTGGCTGTTGTCAATAATGAAGATGGTGCTGCAGCAAATCAAGTAATAAAGACTATGCAAAGTGTCAAACTGCTGCTAATGAGTTTCAAATTGATTGAAGATTATTCCGCTGCTGAAATCTCTGAAGGTGCAGAGTACAGAAGTTGTTTGCAGAGTACAGAGATTGTTTTAGCCAAAATTGGCCAAGGGGGGAGATTGATAGTTCCTGGATTGGCTGGAATTTTGGTAAAACAAAGGTTATTCAATGTTGATGTCAAGGTGTTGATGTTGTAACATTGAAGCCTTAACACTGGGCTGTGTTAAGTTGTTAAATGCTGAAGTTGAATGTCTGATGTCACACAGGTGATGTTGTAACATCAGACCTGCAGAATTAATAACAGCAGGATATGTTATTAGGGCACGCGTATTAGCTGGAATTGTGGAGAGTGGTTGACTCATTGGATGAGAATATCTTGGGATAGATATTTTCTGTTACATGGGAGATTTGATTGCAGGTCTGTTGGAGAATTAAAAGGTTGAAGATTTAAAAATATTTTGGGGATAAAATCTGTTTTGAAGATTCAGTTTTAATTAACAAATCTGATCAAATATTGTGACAAGTCCAAGCCCAATTCAGGAGCTATATAAAGCGCACAAGACCAAAGGAAAAAGTGACAGAAAACATTCAGAAGATCAAGAGCAGAAGGCTTAGTGTCTAGAGTTTGTTTAAAGTACTTGTATTTACACTATTCTAGGGTTTGAATAGGTGTTGAGTTTCTGTCCTCTCTAAAGCTGTGAAGCAAAGAGAGTTGTGTAATTTGATCGAAGCTGTGAAGTAAGATCAAGGGTACTCAAAGTCGGTTCTTTGAGTGTTTGTAAGGGATTGAGTGGTGTTCTCATACCTAAGTGGTTTCTTAGGTAGGAAGTCATTAGTAGAGTATAAGTTTAGGAGATTGGCAACGGGTCGTTGAGTCTGTAAATTATATCTACAAGTAGTGAATTCCATCCCTGGCTTGGTAGCCCCCAGAGTAGGTTGGTTGTAACTGAACTGGGTCAACAATTCTTGGTGTTATTTTACTGTTAGTGTTGTCCATTGTGCAGAGTGTGTTATTGTGACATCACACCTTAACATCACACGTCTGATACCAGAATTTCAATGAGGTTTTCATCATCCTCCAGCAATCATTGTTTTAACAAAAGTTTAAAAAAGGAGCGGAAATGGATACATATTCTCTGCTTTTGTGAAAATAACAGTAAATGAGTGAAACGAATGGATTTAATCAAAAGATGCATAATCATTTCACTAGTCTTGCCAATTTGAAAGTACAATAATGCTTATAAGCAAAAACAGATTCAAATATGCAAAGAAAATACAACAAAAATGCTGAAACAGTCTAAAGTTTGCCAGCCTCAGGGAACTGGGCTTTCCTTCTTGACTTGCCAAACTGAGATAGTCATCTTCAAAACTGATTGTCGAAATCCGTCTGAGAATTATCTTCACATCCACTCTCGATAATTTCTTCCTCTTCAGAGCCTGATAAATCCTCTTGATTAGGTGAAAGATTGTTGATTTGAATGCCTTGAGGCGTGAACAAGAACATATTGGAGTCAAGCAGAGTCTGAACCTTGTCTCTGAGTACTTTATAATCTTCAGTTGAGTGCCTCTGTGCCCCAGCATGGTAGTCACAACAGACGTCGGTGTCAAAGCCCGGCGAGTCTGGAAAAGACGTTGGATCTATCTCTTCTGGCACTATCAATCCACTTTTGATTAAATCTGGTAAGAACTGACTGTATGGTATTGGAAATGGAGTGAAATTCCTTTTTGGGTTTCTTGGCCTTTGTCGTGCATGCTGACGCGGCTGACGGCGGTAGGGCCGTTGATACAGAGAAGATCTTCGATTTGTAGAAGAATATTGCCCACGTGGAGCGATTGGTGTCCGATGCAAAGACCCAAAAGGTTACTGATGCTGAACACTTGAGTTGTAGAAGCGCTGAGGTATTTGGGATTCCCACATAGAATTACTTTCCTTCTCCCATTCTTCTTGAGAACTGACAACTGATTTATTCTCACCGGCCAGGATATTCGAGATGCCTCGGATCTTTCCTTTCTGGAGACCACTCTCAATGCGTTCTCCAGTTTTTACCAATTCAGAAAAGTTTGATGTCACCATGCTAAACATCTTTTCTCGGTATATACCTTGCAAAGTATCCATGAACCAGTCAACCAATTCCTTGTCCGAAAGTGGTGGTTGAACACGAGCAGCTACTTCTCTCCACCTCTGAGCATACTTTCTGAAGGAATCATTTTCTTCTTGAGATAAGTCAAGCAAATGTAGGCGGCTGGGAGCCAAATCAAGATTGTAGTTGTATTGCTTCACAAAGGCACTGGCTAGGTCTGACCATGATTGGACATAACTACTTTCTAGCTGCATATACCAATGCAGTGATGCTCCACTTAGACTGTTTTGGAAACAATGGATCATGAGTTTGTCATTGAGGACATGTGAAGTCATTCCTATGCAAAATATTACCAAATGCTGCTTTGGACAACTATCCCTTTTATACTTCTCAAACTTCGGCGTTTTGAACTTAGGAGGTATCATGAGGTCGGGTACCAAACACATGTCCAAAGCATTCAGGTCAGCAGTGTCACGACCTTCAATAGCATCAACTTCTTTTCCAACGCACGACATTTTTCCATTAGCTCAACCTCTCGTGGATCCTGGGTTTTCATCACAGGGACCACTTCTTGGGAATCTGACTCAGAGAATGTAAAACTACAATATTCCATAGCATCAATAGAAGAAGAATGTCCATCTCGGACAATGGCATGTTCTTGTATAAACAGCTTCTCAACAGGAATCTGCACAGGTTGAGCTTGGGCAACATTGTTCACAAACATACCCTGAATATTGGCATCTCTTTTTGCCAAGGCTGCCATAACCTGATCCAACTGGTTTCTCAACAACTCAAAATCTGCTCTGGTCACAACTGGCTCTGCTCTTCTGCGTTCATGATCCCTTAAAAGCTTCTTCAAGTCCAATGCTGGCGTTGGGAGGTCAGCTGGGTTACAGACAAAGGACGGAGGAGACTCAAGACCGAGAAATGCAAATACAATGCAAATGTGCATGCAATGCTAATGAAAGCAAAATGGTTTCAAGGAACTCAAAGGCAAGTTGCGAAATTTTTTTGAGAAAATCTGAAGAAGTTTTTGTTTTTTAAAATCCAAGCTCTGTTGATCTTTGAAAAGGGGAACAAACATTTGAGTTCCTCGAAACAAAGGGCTAAGAATGCTTGAATGTAGAGATGCATAAAGCACACGAACACAGATATATGTACACACAACAAAACATACAAATCCTAGATTTTGGGTCTCATGAATGGAGCCATGGTCTACCCATCCCAATAGGTATGTACTACCGGTTTTCACCTGCCGAATAGGGTTCTAAGAAGTTCCCAGAGTCTACAGTTAACTCAAACTATGCATTCAAGTTTCCAAAAGCTAGTAAGTCACTTGATTTGAGAATGTTGATTGACGCCTTACACGAAGTACTTACATTTGATTGCATATCCAAGTTAAACTGAGAACTACCCTACCCCAATGTTGAGATTTAAGGGTTTTTTGCATAAGGAAAGAAAACTCCTACTCCTAGGCTCGAAGGGTTAATGAGGGATTATCTTCCTTATTTCTCCAGTGTTTAGGGATTGAAACAATGCCTTACATCCTCGGTGAGGTTAATTGAAAGCATACCACATCAATTATGAACATGAGGTTTTCATCATCCTCCAACAATCATTGTTTTAACAAAAGTTTGAAAACGGAGCGGAAATGGATACATATTATCTGCTTTTGTGAAAATAACAGTAAATGAGTGAAACAAATGGATTTAATCAAAAGATGCATAATCATTTCACTAGTCTTGCCAATTTGAAAGTACAATAATGCTTATAAGCAAAAACAGATTCAAATATGCAAAGAAAATACAACAAAAATGCTGAAACAGTCTAAAGTTTGCCAGCCTCAGGGAACTGGGCTTTCCTTCTTGACTTGCCAAACTGAGATAGTCATCTTCAAAACTGATTATCGAAATCCATCTGAGAATTATCTTCACATCCACTCTCGATAATTTCTTCCTCTTTAGAGCCTGATAAATCCGCTTGATTAGGTGAAAGATTGTTGATTTGAATGCCTTGAGGCGTGAACAAGAACATATTGGAGTCAAGAAGAGTCTGAACCTTGTCTCTGAGTACTTTATAATCTTCAGTTGAGTGCCTCTGTGCCCCAGCATGGTAGTCACAACAGACGTCGGTGTCAAAGCCCGGCGAGTCTGGAAAAGACGTTGGATCTATCTCTTCTGGCACTATTAATCCACTTTTGATTAAATCTGGTAAGAACTGACTGTATGGTATTGGAAATGGAGTGAAATTCCTTTTTGGGTTTCTTGGCCTTTGTCGTGCATGCTGACGCGGCTGACGGCGGTAGGGCCGTTGATACAGAGAAGATCTTCGATTTGTAGAAGAATATTGCCCACGTGGAGCGATTGGTATCCGATGCAAAGACCCAAAAGGTTATTGACGCTGAACACTTGAGTTGTAGAAGCGCTGAGGTATTTGGGATTCCCACATAGAATTACTTTCCTTCTCCCATTCTTCTTGAGAACTGACAACTGATTTATTCTCACCGGCCGGGATATTCGAGATGCCTCGGATCTTTCCTTTCTGGAGACCACTCTCAATGCGTTCTCCAGTTTTTACCAATTCAGAAAAGTTTGATGTCACCATGCTAAACATCTTTTCTCGGTATATACCTTGCAAAATATCCATGAACCAGTCAACCAATTCCTTGTCCGAAAGTGGTGGTTGAACACGAGCAGCTACTTCTCTCCACCTCTGAGCATACTTTCTGAAGGAATCATTTTCTTCTTGAGATAAGTCAAGCAAATGTAGGCGGCTGGGAGCCAAATCAAGATTGTAGTTGTATTGCTTCACAAAGGCACTGGCTAGGTCTGACCATGATTGGACATAACTACTTTCTAGCTGCATATACCAATGCAGTGATGCTCCACTTAGACTGTTTTGGAAACAATGGATCATGAGTTTGTCATTGAGGACATGTGAAGTCATTCCTATGCAAAACATTACCAAATGCTGCTTTGGACAGCTATCCCCTTTATACTTCTCAAACTTCGGCGTTTTGAACTTAGGAGGTATCATGAGGTCGGGTACCAAACACATGTCCAAAGCATTCAGGTCAGCAGTGTCACGACCTTCAATAGCATCAACTTCTTTTCCAACGCACGACATTTTTCCATTAGCTCAACCTCTCGTGGATCCTGGGTTTTCATCACAGGGACCACTTCTTGGGAATCTGACTCAGAGAATGCAAAACTACAATATTCCATAGCATCAATAGAAGAAGAATGTCCATCTCGGACAATGGCATGTTCTTGTATAAACAGCTTCTCAACAGGAATCTGCACAGGTTGAGCTTGGGCAACATTGTTCACAAACATACCCTGAATATTGGCATCTCTTTTTGCCAAGGCTACCATAACCTGATCCAACTGGTTTCTCAACAACTCAAAATCTGCTCTGGTCACAACTGGCTCTGCTCTTCTGCGTTCATGATCCCTTAAAAGCTTCTTCAAGTCCAATGCTGGCTTTGGGAGGTCAGCTGGGTTACAGACAAAGGACGGAGGAGACTCAAGACCGAGAAATGCAAATACAATGCAAATGTGCATGCAATGCTAATGAAAGCAAAATGGTTTCAAGGAACTCAAAGGCAAGTTGCGAAATTTTTTTGAGAAAATCTGAAGAAGTTTTTGTTTTTTAAAATCCAAGCTCTGTTGATCTTTGAAAAGGGGAACAAACATTTGAGTTCCTCGAAACAAAGGGCTAAGAATGCTTGAATGTAGAGATGCATAAAGCACACGAACACAGATATATGTACACACAACAAAACATACAAATCCTAGATTTTGGGTCTCATGAATGGAGCCATGGTCTACCCATCCCAATAGGTATGTACTACCGGTTTTCACCTGCCGAATAGGGTTCTAAGAAGTTCCCAGAGTCTACAGTTAACTCAAACTATGCATTCAAGTTTCCAAAAGCTAGTAAGTCACTTGATTTGAGAATGTTGATTGACGCCTTACACAAAGTACTTACATTTGATTGCATATCCAAGTTAAACTGAGAACCACCCTACCCCAATGTTGAGATTTAAGGGTTTTTTGCATAAGGAAAGAAAACTCCTACTCCTAGGCTCGAAGGGTTAATGAGGGATTATCTTCCTTATTTCTCCAGTGTTTAGGGATTGAAACAATGCCTTACATCCTCGGTGAGGTTAATTGAAAGCATACCACATCAATTATGAACATGAGGTTTTCATCATCCTCCAACAATCATTGTTTTAACAAAAGTTTGAAAACGGAGCGGAAATGGATACATATTATCTGCTTTTGTGAAAATAACAGTAAATGAGTGAAACAAATGGATTTAATCAAAAGATGCATAATCATTTCACTAGTCTTGCCAATTTGAAAGTACAATAATGCTTATAAGCAAAAACAGATTCAAATATGCAAAGAAAATACAACAAAAATGCTGAAACAGTCTAAAGTTTGCCAGCCTCAGGGAACTGGGCTTTCCTTCTTGACTTGCCAAACTGAGATAGTCATCTTCAAAACTGATTATCGAAATCCATCTGAGAATTATCTTCACATCCACTCTCGATAATTTCTTCCTCTTCAGAGCCTGATAAATTCGCTTGATTAGGTGAAAGATTGTTGATTTGAATGCCTTGAGGCGTGAACAAGAACATATTGGAGTCAAGCAGAGTCTGAACCTTGTCTCTGAGTACTTATTAATCTTCAGTTGAATGCCTCTGTGCCCCAGCATGGTAGTCACAACAGACGTCGGTGTCAAAGCCCGGCGAGTCTGGAAAAGACGTTGGATCTATCTCTTCTGGCACTATCAATCCACTTTTGATTAAATCTGGTAAAAACTGACTGTATGGTATTGGAAATGGAGTGAAATTCCTTTTTGGCTTTCTTGGCCTTTGTCGTGCATGCTAACGCGGCTGACGGCGGTAGGGCCGTTGATACAGAGAAGGTCTTCGATTTGTAGAAGAATATTGCCCACGTGGAGCGATTGGTGTCCGATGCAAAGACCCAAAAGGTTACTGACGCTGAACACTTGAGTTGTAGAAGCGCTGAGGTATTTGGGATTCCCACATAGAATTACTTTCCTTCTCCCATTCTTCTTGAGAACTGACAACTAATTTATTCTCACCGGCCGGGATATTCGAGACGCCTCGGATCTTTCCTTTCTGGAGACCACTCTCAATGCGTTCTCCAGTTTTTACCAATTCAGAAAAGTTTGATGTCACCATGCTAAACATCTTTTCTCGGTATATACCTTGCAAAGTATCCATGAACCAGTCAACCAATTCCTTGTCCGAAAGTGGTGGTTGAACACGAGCAGCTACTTCTCTCCAACTCTGAGCATACTTTCTGAAGGACTCATTTTCTTCTTGAGATAAGTCTAGCAAATGTAGGCGGCTGTGAGCCAAATCAAGATTGTAGTTGTATTGCTTCACAAAGGCACTGGCTAGGTCTGACCATGATTGGACATAACTACTTTCTAGCTGCATATACCAATGCAGTGATGCTCCACTTAGACTGTTTTGGAAATAATGGATCATGAGTTTGTCATTGAGGACATGTGAAGTCATTCCTATGCAAAACATTACCAAATGCTGCTTTGGACAGCTATCCCCTTTATACTTCTCAAACTTTGGCGTTTTGAACTTAGGAGGTATCATGAGGTCGGGTACCAAACACATGTCTAAAGCATTCAGGTCAACAGTGTCACGACCTTCAATAGCATCAAGCTTCTTTTCCAAGGCACGACATTTTTCCATTAGCTCAACGTCTCGTGGATCCTGGGTTTCATCACAGGGACCACTTCTTGGGAATATGACTCGGAGAATGCAAAACTACGATATTCCATAGCATCAATAGAAGAAGAATGTCCATCTCGGACAATGGCATGTTCTTGTATAAACAGGTTCTCAACAGGAATCTGCACAGGTTGAGCTTGGGCAACATTGTTCACAAACATACCCTGAATATTGGCATATCTTTTTGCCAAAGCTGCCATAACCTGATCCAACTGGTTTCTCAACAAGTCGAAATCTACTCTGGTCACAAACTGGCTCTGCTCTTCTGCGTTCATGATCCCTTAAAAGCTTCTTCAAGTCCAATGCTGGCTTTGGGAGGTTAGTTGGGTTACAGACAAAGGACGGAGGAGACTCAAGACCGAGAAATGCAAATACAATGCAAATGTGCATGCAATGCTAACGAAAGCTAAATGGTTTCAAGGAACTCAAAGGCAAGTTGCGAAATTTTTTTGAGAAAATCTGAAGAAGTTTTTGTTTTTTAAAATCCAAGCTCTGTTGATCTTTGAAAAAGGGAACAAACATTTGAGTTCCTCGAAACAAAGGGCTAAGAATGCTTGAATGTAGAGATGCATAAAGCACACGAACACAGACATATGTACACACAACAAAACATACAAATCCTAGATTTTGGGTCTCATGAATGGAGCCATGGTCTACCCATCCCAATAGGTATGTACTACCGGTTTTCACCTGCCGAATAGGGTTCTAAGAAGTTCCCAGAGTCTACAGTTAACTCAAACTATGCATTCAAGTTTCCAAAAGCTAGTAAGTCACTTGATTTGAGAAAGTTGATTGATGCCTTACACGAAGTGCTTACATTTGATTGCATATCCAAGTTAAACTGAGAACTACCCTACCCCAATGTTGAGATTTAAGGGTTTTTTGTATAAGGAAAGAAAACTCCTACTCCTAGGCTCAAAGGGTTAATGAGGGATTATCTTCCTTATTTCTCCAGTGTTTAGGGATTGAAACAATGCCTTACGTCCTCGGTGAGGTTAATTGAAAGCATACCACAGCAATTATGAACATGAGGTTTTCATCATCCTCCAACAATCATTGTTTTAACAAAAGTTTGAAAAAGGAGCGGAAATGGATACATATTCTCTGCTTTTGTGAAAATAACAGTAAATGAGTGAAACAAATGGATTTAATCAAAAGATCCATAATCATTTCACTAGTCTTGCCAATTTGAAAGTACAATAATGCTTATAAGCAAAAACAGATTCAAATATGCAAAGAAAATACAACAAAAATGCTGAAACAGTCTAAAGTTTGCCAGCCTCAGGGAACTGGGCTTTCCTTCTTGACTTGCCAAACTGAGATAGTCATCTTCAAAACTGATTGTCGAAATCCGTCTGAGAATTATCTTCACATCCACTCTCGATAATTTCTTCCTCTTTAGAGCCAGATAAATCCGCTTGATTAGGTGAAAGATTGTTGATTTGAATGCCTTGAGGCGTGAACAAGAACATATTGGAGTCAAGCAGAGTCTGAACCTTGTCTCTGAGTACTTTATAATCTTCAGTTAAATGCCTCTGTGCCCCAGTATGGTAGTCATAACAGACGTCGGTGTCAAAGCCCGGCGAGTCTGGAAAAGACGTTGGATCTATCTCTTCTGGCACTATCAATCTACTTTTGATTAAATCTGGTAAGAACTGACTGTATGGTATTGGAAATGGAGTGAAATTCCTTTTTGGCTTTCTTGGCCTTTGTCGTGCATGCTGACGCGGCTGACGGAGGTAGGGCCGTTGATATAGAGAAGGTCTTCGATTTGTAGAAGAATATTGCCCACGTGGAGCGATTGGTGTCCGATGCAAAGACCCAAAAGGTTACTGACACTGAACACTTGAGTTGTAGAAGCGCTGAGGTATTTGGGATTCCCACATAGAATTACTTTCCTTCTCCCATTCTTCTTGAGAACTGACAACTGATTTATTCTCACCGGCCGGGATATTCGAGATGCCTCAGATCTTTCCTTTCTGGGGACCACTTTCAATGCGTTCTCCAGTTTTTACCAACTCAGAAAAGTTTGATGTCACCATGCTAAACATCTTTTCTCGGTATATACCTTGCAAAGTATCCATGAACCAGTCAACCAATTCCTTGTCCGAAAGTGGTGGTTGAACACGAGCAACTACTTCTCTCCACCTCTGAGCATACTTTCTGAAGGACTCATTTTCTACTTGAGATAAGTCTAGCAAATGTAGGCGGCTGGGAGCCAAATCAAGATTGTAGTTGTATTGCTTCACAAAGGCATTGGCTAGGTCTGACCATGATTGGACATAACTACTTTCTAGCTGCATATACCAATGCAGTGATGCTCCACTTAGACTGTTTTGGAAACAATGGATCATGAGTTTGTCATTGAGGACATGTGAAGTCATTCCTATGCAAAACATTACCAAATGCTGCTTTGGACAGCTATCCCCTTTATACTTCTCAAACTTCGGCGTTTTGAACTTAGGAGGTATCATGAGGTCGGGTACCAAACACATGTCCAAAGCATTCAGGTCAGCAGTGTCACGACCTTCAATAGCATCAAGCTTCTTTTCCAAGGCACGACATTTTTCCATTAGCTCAACGTCTCGTGGATCCTGGTTTTCATCACAGGGACCACTTCTTGGGAATCTGACTCGGAGAATGCAAAACTACGATATTCCATAGCATCAATAGAAGAAGAATGTCTATCTCGGACAATGGCATGTTCTTGTATAAACAGGTTCTCAACAGGAATCTGCACAAGTTGAGCTTGGGCAACATTGTTCACAAACATACCCTGAATATTGGCATCTCTTTTTGCCAAGGCTGCCATAACCTGATCCAACTGGTTTCTCAACAAGTCGAAATCTGCTCTGGTCACAAACTGGCTCTGCTCTTCTGCGTTCATGATCCCTTAAAAGCATCTTCAAGTCCAATGCTGGCTTTGGGAGGTTAGCTGGGTTACAGACAAAGAACGGAGGAGACTCAAGACTGAGAAAGGCAAATACAATGCAAATGTGCATGCAATGCTAATGAAAGCTAAATGGTTTCAAGGAACTCAAAGGCAAGTTGCAAAATTTTTTTGAGAAAATCTGAAGAAGTTTCTGTTTTTTAAAATCCAAGCTCTGTTGATCTTTGAAAAAGGGAACAAACATTTGAGTTCCTCGAAACAAAGGGCTAAGAATGCTTGAATGTAGAGATGCATAAAGCACACGAACACAGACATATGTACACACAACAAAACATACAAATCCAAGATTTTGGGTCTCATGAATGGAGCCATGGTCTACCCATCCCAATAGGTATGTACTACCGGTTTTCACCTGTTGAATAGGGTTCTAAGAAGTTCCCAGAGTCTACAGTTAACTCAAACTATGCATTCAAGTTTCCAAAAGCTAGTAAGTCACTTGATTTGAGAAAGTTGATTGATGCCTTACACGAAGTGCTTACATTTGATTGCATATCCAATTTAAACTGAGAACTACCCTTCCCCAAGGTTGAGATTTAAGGGTTTTTTGTATAAGGAAAGAAAACTCCTACTCCTAGGCTCGAAGGGTTAATGAGGGATTATCTTCCTTATTTCTCCAGTGTTTAGGGATTGAAACAATGCCTTACGTCGTCGGTGAGGTTAATTGAAAGCATACCACAGCAATTATGAACATGAAGTTTTCATCATCCTCCAACAATCATTGTTTTAACAAAAGTTTGAAATAGGAGCAGAAATGGATACATATTCTCTGCTTTTGTGAAAATAACAGTAAATGAGTGAAACGAATGGATTTAATCAAAAGATGCATAATCATTTCACTAGTCTTGCCAATTTGAAAGTACAATAATGCTTATAAACAAAAACAGATTCAAATATGCAAAGAAAATACAACAAAAATGCTGAAACAGTCTAAAGTTTGCCAGCCTCAGGGAACTGGGCTTTCCTTCTTGACTTGCCAAACTGAGATAGTCATCTTCAAAACTGATTGTCGAAATCCGTCTGAGAATTATCTTCACATCCACTCTCGATAATTTCTTCCTCTTCAGAGCCTAATAAATCCGCTTGATTAGGTGAAAGATTGTTGATTTGAATGCCTTGAGGAGTGAACAAGAACATATTGGAGTCAAGTAGAGTCTGAACCTTGTCTTTGAGTACTTTATAATCTTCAGTTGAATGCCTCTGTGCCCCAGCATGGTAGTCACAATAGACGTCGGTGTCAAAGCCCGGTGAGTCTGGAAAAGACGTTGGATCTATCTCTTCTGGCACTATCAATCCACTTTTGATTAAATCTGGTAAGAACTGACTGTATGGTATTGGAAATGGAGTGAAATTCCTTTTTGGCTTTCTTGGCCTTTGTCGTGCATGCTGACGCGGCTGACGGAGGTAGGGCCGTTGATACAGAGAAGGTATTCGATGTGTAGAAGAATATTGCCCACGTGGAGCGATTGGTGTCCGATGCAAAGACCCAAAAGGTTACTGACGCTGAACACTTGAGTTGTAGAAGCGCTGAGGCATTTGGGATTCCCACATAGAATTACTTTCCTTCTCCCATTCTTCTTGAGAACTGACAACTGATTTATTCTCACCTGCCGGGATATTCGAGATGCCTCGGATCTTTCCTTTCTGGAGACCACTCTCAATGCGTTCTCCAGTTTTTACCAATTCAGAAAAGTTTGATGTCACCATGCTAAACATCTTTTTCTCGGTATATACCTTGCAAAGTATCCATGAATGGTGGTTGAACACGAGCAACTACTTCTCTCCACCTCTGAGCATACTTTCTGAAGGACTCATTTTCTTCTTGAGATAAGTCTAGCAAATGTAGGCGGCTGGGAGCCAAATCAAGATTGTAGTTGTATTGCTTCACAAAGGTAGTGGCTTGGTCTGACCATGATTTGACATAACTACTTTCTAGCTGCATATACCAATGCAGTGATGCTCCACTTAGACCGTTTTGGAAACAATGGATCATGAGTTTGTCATTGAGGACATGTGAAGTCATTCCTATGTAAAACATTACCAAATGCTACTTTGGACAGCTATCCCCTTTATACTTCTCAAACTTCGGCGTTTTGAACTTATGAGGTATCATGAGGTCGGGTACCAAACACATGTCCAAAGCATTCAGGTTAGCAGTGTCACGACCTTCAATAGCATCAAGCTTCTTTTCAAAGGCACGACATTTTTCCATTAGCTCAACGTCTCGTGGATCCTGGGTTTTCATCACAGGGACCACTTCTTGGGAATCTGACTCGGAGAAGGAAAAACTGCGATATTCCATAGCATCAATAGAAGAAGAATATCCATCTCAGACAATGGTATGTTCTTGTATAAACAGGTTATCAACAGGAATCTGCACAGGTTGAGCTTGGGCAACATTATTCACAAACATACCCTGAATATTGGCATCTCTTTTTGCCAAGGCTGCCATAACCTGATCCAACTGGTTTCTCAACAAGTCGAAATCTGCTCTGGTCACAAACTGGCTCTGCTCTTCTACGTTCATGATCCCTTAAAAGCTTATTAAAGTCCAATGCTGGCTTTAGGAGGTTAGCTGGGTTACAGACAAAGGACGGAGGAGACTCAAGACCGAGAAATGCAAATACAATGCAAATGTGCATGCAATGCTAATGAAAGCTAAATGGTTTCAAGGAACTCAAAGGCAAGTTGCGATTTTTTTTTGAGAAAATCTGAAGAAGTTTTTGTTTTTTAAAATCCAAGCTCTGTTGATCTTTGAAAAAGGGAACAAACATTTGAGTTCCTCGAAACAAAGGGCTAAGAATGCTTGAATGTAGAGATGCATAAAGCACACGGGCACAGACATATGTACACACAACAAAACATACAAATCCTAGATTTTGGGTCTCATGAATGGAGCCATGGTCTACCCATCCCAATAGGAATGTACTACCGGTTTTCACCTGCCGAATAGGGTTCTAAGAAGTTCCCAGAGTTTATGATCCATCTTTCGGGTTCTGTCGACTTCCCAAACGACTTGGTAATCAATAAAATTCTCAAGAGGATCTCATCTGAGTGTAGTATCGCATGACAACCAATTCAGAAATAGACTCCATCATGGTCACCGCATTACATCTAAAAGGCTTAAGTGGGTTTTGTAAACTACGGTTCTCAGCATCAACGACACCTAAATTGAGAGTAGCACGCTTTCACAAATAGGATCGTTCAACATGACTAAACTCTCAAAAGGGCCTAAACTGAGTGATGGCGTCTCAGGTTAACTTTTTCAGGAATTGACTCCTTCAAAGCCTCCTTGAATATACCATCGTCATATCATAAGTGCACTCAAAATCCGGGTTAGGATTTATCTCACTCATAGATATCATATCAACCCAAATTAAACAGAAAAATGTCAAGCAAGAACAGATATACAGATATATAAGCAAATATGACATACATAAGCATATACAAGTAAATAAGCAAACATGAATAACATAAAAACAAGATAGGCTTAACCCTCTTAAGAAAGGACCAGCAATAGGTCTAAGTATCCCCAGCAGAGTCGCCATTTCTGTTGTGGTAAAAATCGGATAACAAGCTATTAATTAACTTGCATCATATTTATTTTACAACCGACTTTGATTTATCCAAAGGAAAGGTTCAAGATCGTTAGAAAAACCTAAAGGGGGGGATCTAAGGTTCGGGGGTTGGTTACGCCTAGGGAAGGTATTAGCACCCTAAACGTCCGTAGTACTCTACGGGAACCTCTTGTTTAATGTTATCGTATGTTTGCTAAAGGTTCTATGCTAAAGGTTGAAACCCTAGGGGTTAGTATCTAAGTATACTCGACAAGGCATCGCACCTTGCACCTACGTATCCTCGGGAGTAGAATCAGAGTATGCGTAGTTCTACGTCTACTGAACTATTGACCGTGGTCAATATTCAGAGGGGAAATGAGTACAAGCTCATTTTAGAGTTTAAGAACTCTCTAAGTCTAGTTGAAATGGACCTATAATTACATTTTAGTCAGTAGGGGAAAGTGATGATTCATTATGATGAATGTCACTAAGAGTTCAGGAACTCTCTCCTACAGCTAGTTATGATTTCTATGGCTCTGATGAGGCCAAGAAATGAAGTTTCTCCTAAGAGGTTACTTAGGTGAGATGGGGGCTAATGACTTTAAGAGTCAACATTAATCACCTTCCTTTGGAATGGGGGGAAAGATAATAGTTGATAAGATACTAAAAGATAACAAGAGATATAGATAAAGATGAATAAGATAACAACAATAACATGAATAATGGCATGAAGCATTTCATAATAAAGCATGGATAAAGTGGATATGAGCATCATAGAAACATGTAAACAAAGACGAATCAATATGTTTCAATCTTAAGGAAGACAAACATAAGGAACACTCACAAGATAAAGAGGCATGATATTAACTAAAGATGATACTTAAAGAAAAATAAAATGCACATCGAAATCAAACATGTCTTAAATCAAACATGGATGAATTAGTTCAAGACCTAAACAAATATTAGTGAATAAACACTCACATAATCAATAAAGATGATTCATAAATAAAACTAACAATTAGTCCAATTAAGAAACGATCAAGAGACAATTAGGCTTAAATAAACAAGAGAGAAATCAAGATAAATCTCATACTAAGAAATAATTAAGCTTAAATGATTAAGAAACAATTAGAACTAACTCACATATTAATTAACAATGCTTAAATAAACAAGCAACAATTAAGAAGTAAATTGCTAATTAATTAACATTAAGGATTACAAATATTTTTGGAGTTTTTTAGATAAGGAAAAAGTTTTAAATAAAATAAATAAAAAAGGTTTTAAAAAAATATTTTTGGAGTTTTTTTTTGAAATAAATAAAAAAGTTTTTAAATAAACTATATGAAATAAAAAAAGGTTTTAAAATAGGATTTGAAATGAAAACGTTTAAAAATAGAAAATAAAATAGCAAGAAAAAACGCAGCGGGGGGGGGGGGGGAATTAAGTAATTTGAATTAGTTAAAAAAACAAAGGAGATGAACTGGGCCAGAAATGGGGGGTGCGGATAGGAAATGGGGCGAGGCCCAAATCCAACACCCACGGCTGAAAAGAAAAGACAAACAAAACAAAGGCGACTGGGGCGAGGGGGATTCGAACCCCAGTCCCTTTGTTTACGAAGGCAAGGCGTGAACCACTGGGGTGGCGATACATCCATTATATATGCCACCCCTACAAATACTTAAGCTCACAAAATGAAGTAAGGATACTTCCATTGAACACCCAGGAGAGGAGAAAAAGAAGGTGTCTGAGTGCATACTAAGCTCCAACGTCAATAGGTCAAACCCACTTAAACTTCTAAATGCCAAACATGTTTTAAACCAATCATAACGTCATGCAAATCTCGCTGATGCAGCTATATAGCGCAGCACAAATCTTATCGTGCAACAACATGCAGTAGCAATAAACTAGCCTCTCACTATCTCATTTAATCACCATTTCTTCAACACTCAACCAAAAGAAAATGAACTAACAAAACCTAAACATGCAGTGTGTAAAACCAAGGATACCAAACAACTATTTCACCATACAAACAACAGTGGAAAAAAATACAAACCAACAGGGTGAGTTCGAAAGTCAAACAATCATCCTACCAACATAACTTCAACAAAATCTATATGTTGTTAACCTGAACCAACATGAAATGGATAGTTCACGAACACCTCAAACGTACAAACTATAGTATGAACTCAATGTATTCCAGATCAAACAACTGGCAGTGTTTAAGAAATGCATCGAAACGATTCATACATCACATTATCATTTGATTTTAATGCAAAGCAAACACGTGATAACAGGAGGAATGCTCATGATAGTTTGAACATGGAGTTATGAGTTAGAGGAGAATGAGAACAAAAGCTTGTCGTGCCAAAATTCCAAATAACTTACATGTTGTTATCTAAAACTGCAAAGGACCACTTGAGAATAGTTTAAAGTAACACACAAGTTTCAGTATGAGGGCATGATCATAGTATATGCCAAGCAAAATTTAACAGCATAGAGACACAAACACTATATTATCAAAAGTCGACAGTGTTAAAGGCAGCATATGAACTCAAGACTAACACTCACATGATCACTCAACTTAGTGCAAAAACAAAAGCATATGGCTACATGGTTATGATATAGGAAATATGAAGTAAAAAGAGAGAAGGTTACCTATTGCACTTTCTTTAGTACAGGTTGTTAGAACCCCAGGAACTGAACCTCTTCCTCCTTCTTGAAAACTAGTGCAAGGTATTCCCCTCTCTCTTCTTACTTGCCAAGCCAAAATCTCCAAGGATGCTTTGTGATTTTCTCGTGTCAATTGTTGGTGTTCTACTTGTTCCCCCTTTGAGAAGTGAAAGCCAACCTCTTCTATAGTAGCAGCAGCATGGTACATCCCCTTCAAACTTAGTGGGTAACGACTTTATTTAAGAGAGAGAGATCCCTAAGTTCAAATCTCTGCACACACCATGCCCTCAGCTTCATCTTGAGCCCAGTGAGCTTTTTGTAGGGGTTGCTTAAGTTTAATTTTAAGTCAGAGAAAAAGGTTGTAAACCAACGTGTTAAGGTGTGGACACAACGGTCCACAATTGTTACTTTTGGATGCCAGCTTACAAGGTACAACATACATGTACTTGGACAGTTGCTTTCACGGTTTTGGTGGCACAAAGTGTTGGAAACTGACGGCAAGGAAATCAGAGTAGTGTACTTGGAGTTTATTTCAAGGTCAACTTGGTTTGTGTAATGGAACTATGGCATGGTTCTCTTTTGGTACACGACACACTTCCCACAAAAACCAGCTTGCTACTACTCTTGATTCCTTGGAGTGAATGGTGTGAGAAACATTATTTTGATGTCATTGATGAGTTTAAAATGGTATTTGAAACTCATGATAAATCAAGACAAAGTTTGGCACATCAAAGAATTGGAATTGGCAATTGAAAATGGATTTGGGTTTTTTTAAATTACTTAACAGGCTAAATAATAATAACTATTAATTAAAAAGTTTATTAAAAAAATTTAAAATAATAAACCAAATTAACAATTAATCAAAATAAGTAAACTAATGCAAAAATAAAATTGTGATTAATTTAAATTAATAAAAATAGGACAATAAAATTAAAAAAGAAAAAGCCATATTGAAATTGAATTAAAATAAAAACAAATAAACACTAAAATAAATACTAAATTAAAAATAGAGAGAAATAAATAAAAACATCAACTAGTAGATAAAAATGAGGGTAAAATTTGGGGTACAACACAAAGGTACCAACCTCGACAGGTAGCAACAGTATCTCCTGGTGTCAATCCAGCGCCGATCTCGGCATATCAACCACAGGTTGCTCAGAGACAGCCAAATCAACAACCGTATAAGCAAGGCAACAACGACCTCTTCAGTAGGCTCGCCCGCAATACAATAAAAGAAATCGTTTTCCCCGATCGCCAGGGTTTGACTCCATACCAATGTTATATGCATAACTATTCCCACTTTTGCTAGCAAAGGGGCGCGTTCAAATCAGGACTCCTCTCACAGTGCCAGACAATCCCCCTTATTGGTTCAAAGGTTATCAATCTTGCGCTTATCATCAAGGAGGACTGGGGCATTGCATTGAGAACTGCCTCAGCTTCAAATCTGATGTACAAAGGCTCGTCAAAAATAGAGTTTTATCTTTCAAAGATACGAATCTGAATGTCCAAACAAACCCGTTGCCACAACATGAAAAAGCTTCAATTAACTTGATGAATGAAGGACTCGGCAGCAATTATCAAATTCACGATGTACGCCTACTAGGAACAAATCTGGTAAAAATGTATTGTAGGAAAAACAGGTATGGCCATGTGCCATCTCACAACTATCATCAATGCAACGTTTGTTCCAAGAATAATTAAGGGTGCATCATTGTACAATCATCTCTTCAAGAGCAGATGGATCTAGGCTGGATCCAAGATCACAGGATTCGTGGAATAAATATGTCCTATGAACATCCACACATTGTTCAAAATCATGACATCCGCGCAATGAATGTCAACCTAGTAGCAATGCACTCAAGACAAAGTCAGTATTACAATCTGCCACTGCACGACTATAACGTTTACCCTATTTGGTCAAAAGACAATCAAGGATGTTCTTTTGTACAAGAAGCCCTTCAACGTCAAATGGATCTTGGATGGATCCAAGACTACCATGGAAGTAATAATAACCAGGTCAACATGATTCAAATTTTCGACATTCGTTTAATGAATACTAACTTGGTAGAATTGCATGCCAAGCAAGTCAGGCTTGGTTATCTGTCATCGCATAATTATCAGGACTGCAAAGATTGCTCCGAAAATGATCAAGGTTGTGCACTGGTACAAAGAACTCTTCAAGATCTATTGGACCATTGGTGGCTTCCAGTCTACCAAGTTGAAAACACACATCAAGTTAGCATAACCAATGCAAATTCGGACAGACACCAAAGCTGTGACATCCGCTTGCTGGAAACGGATTTGGTAAAGATGCATTACATACGGAGTGGGTACGGCCGGGTGTTACCTCACAATTATGAACGCTGTCAGATATGGTCAGAAAATTGCCAAGGGTGCTACATCGTGCGAACATCTCTCCAGAATCAAGTAGACCAAGGGGAAACCCAACTATGCCTAAATTCTCAATCAATCAATATGGTACAAGGTTGCCTCCCTGTCCAGAGTGAGATCCAAGAACTGTTGGACAAAAAAACCTTCACACTTTTCATTAAAAGAGAGCCTGTTAATTATGGAATTAACAAGGATGTTTTCACCATAATTCCCCTGCTCAATGAGCCAAAGCATTTAGAAATCCCTTTCGACAGTGGAAAAATTTCCAATAGCCCCGAGCTGGAACCGATTAAGGTTACTTATGACAGTGGAAAGATCCAAATAACCCCTTTGGTCATCTACTTGCCAAGACCAGTGTCATATGAGTCGGAGAAAGATATTCCGTATAAGTACGGTGAAACCATTAAAAAAGATGGAAAGGAAGTTCCGCTGCCATCCATTGTCAACATTGCTGATGTCATCCGGGTTACCCGAAGTGGTCGAATCTTCAACATAGGAGTTGGAGAGCCTGTAAAAGAAAAGGAACCTCAAACTGAAGTTCCTATCCAGAAAGTTGTTCAATCAAGCTAAACGGAGCCTGTGAAAAATAACTATGAAATTTTAAAACTCATCCAGACATGTGAATACAACATTGTTGATCAACTATTACAAACTCCTTCTCGGATATGCGTGATATCTCTCCTGCTTAGTTCAGAAGCTCACAGAGAAGCTTCACATAAAGTCTTGGAACAGGCCTTTGTAGAACAAGATGTAACAGTAGGTCAATTTGACAGCATTATTTCCAACATCACTTCCTACAACAATTTGGGTTTCAGTGATGAAGAACTTCCAGAGGAAGGCAAAATCATAACATGGCACTCAATATCACAGTCAATTTCCAGAACAATGCTTTAACCAGTGTACTCGTAGACACAGGTTCATCATTAAATGTCATGCCAAGGTCAACTCTGGTGCGATTATCTTTTCAAGGCACTCCCATGAGAGGCAGTGAGATCATTGTTAAAGCTTTTGACGGATCCAGGAAGATAGTTATCGGTGAAGTTGACCTTCCAATAACCATCGGTCCCCACACTTTCCAAGTCATAGACATCCGAGCGGCATACAGCTGTTTATTAGGACAACCTTGGATACAAGAAGTAGAGGCAATCACTTCAACACTTCACTAAAAGCTGAAGTTTGTCAAGAACGACAAGTTGGTCACAGTATGCGGATAACAAGCTCTAATTGTAAGCAATCTATCGTCATTCTCATATGTTGAGCCAGAAGAGGTTGTTGGAACTCAATTTCAAGCACTCTCTGTGAGCAATGAGAATCACCAAGAAAAAGGAACGTCAATTCCCTCGTACCAAGACGCTCTCCAAGTATTGAGAAACAATGACATATATGCCATTTTGCTCTCCGAAACAAAGTCCCAGATATATACCAAGATCAGATGTCAGAATAATCTACAGAGATTGCGATCCCGAGTGATGTCGTGCTCTACCCAACTCATTGGAAGAAGATACTCTGATGAAAGACAACTTTGATTACAACTCATATGATTCCATGGATGATTTTCCCATTTGGAAACCTTACATGGAAGATTCAGGGCAAAAGAGTTAGCCAGAGAATGCATATATGTTGAATGACCTTGAGAAAAATCCACCTGTTGCCCCGGAGTCGTGGGAACCTTACCAGGAAAATTCTGAAAATGTCAAACATCGTGTTGATGAAGTTGCAAGAATTGCAGGACAAAAATTTATCAAATTTGCATTTCCTGAGGTCAATACCATTGAAGAAGATGATTCATCTATCCCCTCAGAAACTTGGGATACTTTAGGGCAGCCAAGTGGCAAGTACGACTTTCTAGTGAAGTACACTGCTCCCGAAAGCTCTAACATCAGATATGAAGACATCCAGCCAACGGGATGGGGAGATCCTCGTGAAAATGAAGATACTGGTGAAGATACAATAGAAGAGTCCTCTTATGATAACTCTGCATGGGAAGAAGACTCTAGTGATCCAACTCCGCAAGAAATCAGTGTCATTACTGAAGACAACCCTGAAAGGAAAGTACTGTACTTTGTGATCCACAGAGGAGTTCGTCAAAATTGGGTCACGGTCGATGTCCCGAATATTGTTCATAAATCAAAGTAATTGCCTTGTCTTTGTTTTGACCTTTCACTTTGCCCGGGTGAAAAGGATGTTTTATAGGGCTTGCTTTTCTATAAATATCCTTCTTCGCTTCGCCCAGAGCGAAAGAGTTTTGTTTTATAGGGTTTGTGTTTCAAGAATCGACAAATCATAAATAAGAATGTCATTCTGAATTCATGTATTTATTGCTATTTTCACTTTTCGCTTTTCCAGAAAATGGTAATCCTAAAAAAACAACCCAAAATAAAAATAAGCATTTTTCAAAATACACTGCACACACTTTTGCATTCTCTCTGTCTTTTCTAAAAAAGAATCGCCACGTTATGCAAATTATTTGTTTTAAACCCCATTGAAACATACGATCCAATGTCTTCTCCCAACTTTGAGTTCCCGGTATTTGAGGCTGAAGAAGAAGCGGATGAAGAATTCTCGGATGAGATCTCTTGATTACTCAGACATGCGGAGAAATCCATTCAACCATACAAAAAACAGTTGGAAACGGTCAATTTGGGTTCAGAAAAGGAAAGAAAAGAAGTTAAAATTGGAGCACTACTCAGTCCAACTGTCAAAGAAGGCTTGATAGAACCGCTCAAAGAATCTTCAGATGTGTTTGCTTAGTCCTACTAAGACATGCCAGGGTTGGATACCAACATCGTGGAACATTACTTGCCACTGAAACCAGAATGTCCTCCGGTCAAACAAAAATTAAGAAGGACTCACCCAGATATGGCCATCAAAATTAAGGAAGAAGTGCGGAAACACACCGACGCATGTTTCCTTTCCACCTCAGAATAACCTCAATGGCTGGCCAACATAGTGCTCGTTCCCAAGAAAGATAGAAAAGTCAGAATGTGTGTAGACTACAGGGATTTAAATAAAGCAAGTCCAAAGGATGATTCCCCCTACCCCACATTGACATGCTAGTTGATAGCACGACAAAATTCAAAGTCTTCTCCTTCATGGATGGATTCTCGGGCTATAATCAAATCAGAATGGCGCCAAAAGACACGGAGAAAACTTCATTCATCACCCCATAGGGCACCTTTTGCTACAAAGTAATTTCGTTCTGTCTGAAGAACGCATGGGCAACTTATCAAAGGGCTATGACAACTCTGTTTCACGACATGATGCACAAAGAAATTGAAGTGTATGTCGATGACATGATTGCCAAATCTAAAATAGAAGAAGAACATGTGGAACACCTATCAAAGTTATTCCAGCATATGAGAAAATACAAACTCCGCTTGAATCCCAACAAGTGTACATTCGGTGTTCGTTCATGAAAACTCTTGGGATTCCTCGTCAGCCAAAAAAGAATTGAGGTTGATCCCGACAAAGTCAAGCCCATTCAAGAGATGCCTGCTCCAAAGACTGAAAAACAAGTAAGGGGATTTTTGGGACGTCTGAATTACATCTCGAGATTCATATTCCTCATGACCGCGACATGCGCGCCAATTTCAAACTACTCAGAAAGAACCAAAACTGTATATGGACAGAAGATTGCCAAACGACTTTTGACAGCAACAAAGAATATCTTCTAAAACCACCTATTATGTCTCCTCCAGTGGAAGGAATACCACTGATCATCTACTTAATAGTCTTGGAAGATTCTATGGGCTGTGTGCTTGGCCAACAAGACGAAACAAAAATAAAAGAGTTTTCCATTTATTACTTAAGAAAGAAGTTCACGGACTGTGAAACTCGATACACTATGCTCGAGAAAACTTGCCGCGCTCTAGCTTGGGCAGATAAACGTCTTCGCCATTATATGATTTGTCACACTACTTGGTTAATCTCCGAAATGGATCCAATAAAGTACGTCTTTGAAAATCCAGCTTTAATGGGAAGGATTTCCCGTTGGCAGATGTTGATATCAGAATACGACATCGAGTGCCACGCTCAAAAAGCCGTCAAAGGAAGTGTTTTAGCCGATCATCTAGCTCGCCAACCAATTGACAAGAATGAATCAATAGGATTCGACTTCCCAGACGAGGATGTGATGTACCTAAAAATGAAAGATTGCGATGAACCGCTACCAGACGAAGGGCCAGAGCCAGGATCCCATTGGGGACTAATATTCGACAAAGCTGTCAACGCTTATCGAAATGGAATTGGGGAAATCATTGTTACACCTCAGGGTACCCATATTCCTTTCACCACCAGATTGGCATTCAAGTGTACAAACAATGAGGCTGAATATGAAGCTTGCATTATGGGTCTCGATGAAGCTATCGATTTAAGGATAAAGAACTTGGATATGTATGAAGACTCAACCCTAGTTATAAATTAGATCAAATGAGAGTGGGACACACGTTAACTTGGATTGATTCCTTACAAAGATTATGCAAGAAGGTTGTTACCCTTCTTCAACAAGATTGATTTTCATCACATTCCTCGTGAAGAAAACCACATAGCTGATGCATTAGCTACCTTATCCTCCATGATTAGTGTGAATCGATGGAACGATGTACCCAAGATTGACATAATGCGCCTTGATAGGCCCACTTACATATTTGCAGTGGAAGCCGCCATCGATGACAAGCCATGGTATCATGATCTCAAATGCTTCCTTCAAAGAAAAGAGTACCCTCCTAGGGCATCATGAAAAGATAGGAAGACTCTCAGAAGACTAGCTGGCAACTTCTTCCTGAAAAATGAGGTGCTCTATAAAAGAAACTTCGACATGGTTTTACTCAGATGCGTGGACAGACACGAAGCAAACATGTTAATGAAAGAGATTCATGAAAGCTCCTTTGGCACTCGTGCCAATGGACATACAATGTCAAAAAAAATTCTAAGAGCAGGATATTATTGGCTGACACTGGAATCCGATTGCTACAAGTACACAAGGAAGTGTCACAAGTGTCAGATATACGCCGACAAAATTCATGTACCATCAACGCATCTCAAAGTTCTTTCTTCTCCATGCCCTTTTTCTAAATGGGGAATCGACATGATTAGCATGATTGAACCAGAGCTTCAAACGGACATTGGTCCATCCTGGTAGCCATTGATTACTTCACCAAATGGGTTGAAGCAGCATCATACACCAATGTGGCCATACAAGTGGTGGCCTGATTTATCAAGAACAATCTCATCTGCCGTTATGGTGTTCCAAGCCAGACCATTACTGATAATAGATCGAACCTGAACAACAAGATGATGAAATAATTATGTGTTGAATTCAAAATTGAACACCATAATCTCCCTACCGGCCTAAAATGAATGGAACGGTAGAAGCAGCTAACAAAAATATCAAGAAGATCATTCAGAAAATGGTTGTAACCTACAAATATTGGCATGAGATGCTACCATTTGCTCTTCACAGTTATCGCACATCCGTCCGCACTTCAACAGGGGTAACCCCTTTCTCTCTAGTATATGGCATAGAAGTAGTGCTCCCCATAGAAGTAGAGATACCATCAATAAGAATATTGATGGAAGCATGCTAAAAAAATCTAAATGGTGTCAAAGAAGATACGATGAACTGAATCTAATCGAAGAAAAAAGAATGACGGCTTTATGCCATGGTGAGTTGTATAAGCAAAGAATGAAGAAAACTTTTGACAAAAAGGTCCGACCTCGTGTATTCAGAGAAGGTGACCTCGTGCTCAAAAAGGTCCAATCATTTCCCACAGATGCCAGGGCCAAATGGACTCCAAATTATGATGGGCCCTATGTTGTTAAGAAAACCTTTTCAGGCGGTGCCTTGATACTCGCAACCATGCGTGGAGAAGAGTTTACCTACCCCACAAATGTTGATACAGTCAAGAAATACTTCCCTCAACAGATCAGTGATACTTTTTATCCCCCCTAGGGTGGCCGAGTATCTAATTGTGCTCATCACTAGTCCGTATGTCATGTTTGTTTTGTCAGAATAAGCATTTCATACATACATTATGCATAATTGATTCATATTCATATTCATTTTGCATCTCATATTTCGATCACGTTGGTCATGTTTATCCCCGAGTGATAAATGTCCTCTCTCCGTTAAAGTTGTCAGCCTTAGGAAGAAAAGATATATTCGTTCTAAATCCACACTGAGTTTGATCCTCTTGTAAGATTTTCCTTCAGATTTTCCTTTCCAAGTGTGGAAAGGATAAAATCCTAGTTTTAGTTCTTTCCTTATCGGGAAATGTCTCGTCTAAACAATCTCTCTCCAGTTTGTTCTTGGATTGAAATCAGTCCTTGACCACTTTGATAACTTGAACCTCTGAAAGGAAAGAAGACATTTGGTTATACACCTTTGAAACTCCAATCTTCGCCACTAAAGATGATATTTTGCTTTCCCGGATTAAGGAAAATTCCCCGCGGAAGCTTCTCAACAAAAGACTCTTGGCAATATGGACATCACATCCTCCAAGAAATCTATAACGATCGGCAAACAAAGAAATCTGTCTTTGCCCCATAAATTCTCAATAAGTCGACAAATGGAAGTTTCTCCCCGAGAAGTTTGTCTTGCTTTCAAGGAAGTCATCAGCACCTCAAAATCAAAGTACATCACAAATAGCATTCCTTGTCAAGAGAAGAACTCGACAAGAAGAAACTGAGACCAGTTCCATGGCTGAAGACTAGGATCGAGGGGAGGTTGATTTCAAAAAAAGAAACTGAGACCAGTTATGTGGCTGAATACTAGGATCGAGGGGAAGTTTATTTCAAAAACGAAATTGAGACCAATTCCGTGACTGAAGACCAAGATCGAGGGGAGGTTTATATCAAAAGAAACTAAGACCAGTTTCGTGGCTAAAGACCAAGATCGAGGGGAAGTTTCACCCTTTTATAAGTGGCATTACTTAGTAAAAGAAGATGGATGAGCAAATTAGCTACCATTCACATCTACAATCAAAATTTCGGGTATTCTGATATTTAATCCTCTTTTACCATGAACGTCTGAATATCTTCGCCATTCACACCTTCAGGTCCAATATGATTAAATAGGGGCATCTGTCATACCCTAAATTTTAACCCTAAAACTTCACATCATTGTGCAAATCACCAATCCTCTCAAAGATTATTGAGTGTTCACTCTAGCCAAGAATTAAGGTTTCAAACCCTCTCAGAGGATTCACGCAAAGGATCAATCAAGAATTGACATGATCTTCAACTTATCAAGCCTCTCAATCATTCATGGAAGTCAAGAGGTCCTCAACACCAAGTACTAAGCACAAGATTGCATCATTTCAAGTTGATCAAGCCTCAAGACCATCAGTGTCACCAAATTAGGGTTTTGGTCGACCAAGGCTTCCAGAGGGAAATTTTCATCTGGGCATGAGCCAAGACCTCAAGATATGTTTCAAAGGCCTCAAATACATCATATTAGTCCATTCATATGATTGGATTGATTCAAAGAACTTGATTCATAAGCAGTGCAAGAATTCAAATCCATCTGAGCCACAAACTAGGGTTTTGATGAAAAGTCAACCATACCTTTGACTTTTGGCCAAAGACATGATCTCAAACCTTGGGATATGATTCAAGACACTAAAATGTACCTTTGATGTCCATTCATAAGTTTAAAATCACCTTGGGACATCAATTTATTAAAAATCAGGAATTATGGTTTCTCTACACAAAATTCATCTGAGACCCAAAGTCAAAGTTTGACTTTTTAGCCAAAAATGTTCATAATGAACCATCATACAAGAAAACATTATCCATTGTTGCATTTGAACAAGATTTGATCAAGAAATCAAGGTAACTTGTAAAAGGGGTAATGTTGAGAAAGTGAAAATTTCACTAAGTTATGAAAAAAAGTGTTTAGGTACCCAACTTCCAAAAGCCATAATTTCCAAACCAAGCAACCATTTTTTTGGATCCAAAGCTAAAATGATAGCTCTTATCACATACTACAAAAGCGTAAAACTGGTCCATGGTAAAAAAATGCTTGGATTTTAAGTTATGAAGTGATCAAAATCAAGAAAAGTGTGAAATGGACTTCAACACTTAGTGAAATTCTGCCTAAGGTAAGATCAGGAAAAACACCAAAATGTGGAGGGATTTTTCACCATGATCCAAGATGAATCAGGTCCAATGGTGAACATCAAAGTTGAAGTACATCATCCCAGCTTTCCAAAGAGCCCAAGAGCATGAGATAACTTCACTTGAGCAAAGGGTTATGGAGGATGCAATACACCTTGCAGCAAACTGTTTTGCAAAATCAGTTTGGTCATTTCTTACACCACACGATTTTGGAGTCAATTGCAATGATCATGATCATACTAATTCAACATGGATCATAGTGACTCATCACAAACCTGCAAGATAGAGCCAAAAAAATAAAGAAAAATCTCATGAGAATGATGAAGTTTTGTCATGAAAGCCTTGAAATTCAAAGTGCATTTATGTGCAATAGTGTACATTCAACAAAGTACTCTTTTCAGTCAAGATTCACACATAAACAACAATAAAAACATCTGAGAAATGTGGAATTGGTCAAAAGTTGGCTATACTACTTAGAAGAGCTATTGTACCTTGGCATGGAAGTAATGATAACTTGCCAAAAACATTGAATGAGCTCTTATCCTTCATGCCATCACTATTCAGCCAAGATAAACTCATTCACCTATAAATAGAGCTCACTTCTGATAATTCAAATCACACCAAAAAAAACATAACACTTGTTTCCCTCCTTTCTTGCTTTTGCTCCAAGTTTTCAAATTTTCAAAAAGTGAGAATTGTGTTTTCAAAATAAGAGCTTCTTGGCTCAAACCAAAGATTCAAACACCTCACATACATCATGTGTAAGTGATCCAAACACTTGAACAACTTCTGTAACATCAGAATCATCAAGTCATACCCCATTTGCTCAAAATCCATCATAAGCTGCAGTTGGAGTCGAGCTCATTAAACCAGAAGGTTTCAATCCATTCCAAGCACATCAACACATTCCTTGAGGTCTAGGGAAGCTATCCAGGTCATCATTTCACATCTATAACACCTACATCTGAGGATTCGATTTCCTCTTGAATAGGTAAGCCTGAACTTCCCAAACTCCATGAAACATACATCATTTTTTATATTTCACGTTACCAACATGTTTATGCACTTATATAAAATGTTTTCCCTCAATCAATTGCTATGTATCAATCGTGTATAGGATTTCACAATGTTCTTGCAAAAATTAGGGTTCATTTGTTCATCACCGGATAACTCACTTCACACTTAAAATAAATGAAATTAATTGGTACTATCGTGTTCCTTGTTCAAAAGCGAGCAATTTTCATGTTTACATCGTGCAATTTCATTAGGAATTGAGTGAGATAGGAGGGGTTTTGCAAATTTGGGTGGCACGAGGAAGAAGATGAAGTTCATCGCGCCATAATTTAAATTTTTTAGTTTTTAAATATTTTTAATATTTTCATTTTATTTTCAAAAATTATGTTTACATCTAATTTTGATTATTTTCAAATGAACTTTTCCTCAAATATTATACACATATTTAAATAATTTATTCACCAAAAAAATATTTTATATTTGATATATTTTTAATATATTTAATATATTACTTTTAAATTGTTTTAAAAATAATTTCAAATATTGATTTTTCCTATAAAATTAATTATTTTAAACCCCAATTTTTTCACACGCGTCATTTAAATACCTTATAATTTTAATCTACAAAAAATCACAAAAATAATTTTTTATTTGATTTATTTTTAATATATTAAAAATATTATTTCAAATTGTTTTAAATGTTTTTAAAATGATTTCTTTTCTTGATTTTTTCTTAAACCAAAATGATTTTAAATATTCATGTGGATAAAATACCTTTTTCATAAACCTTAATCATTGTTTATAACATGATTAATGGATTCATTTTATAAATTTTACATTTTTTATTGATTTTCCTTTGAAAATATCTTAAAAATTGAAATTAGGGTTTTACTTTGATTCTATCTTTCAAACTTCATTTCAACACTCATGAGCCTCTATTAGAGTGTAAGACCTAACCCTCTTTGTAAATAAACTACTTCATGGGCCTCTGCTATAGTATAAGTCCCATTGCGCTTTTCAAAATCACGGTGTGATAACTGTTTTCACAACAATCTTTGGGCCTCTATTAGAGTGTAAGTCCCACCTTTTTGTACATAAATAAATCTTTTTTAGGGCCTCTAGTATAGTATAAGTCCCTCCTCTCAGTGTTCAAAACCACTGTTGTTTTAAAAACATCATGGGCCTCTACTAGGAGTGTAAGTCCCAACCTTTTTTTTCTCAAAATCATCCTCTGTTTTTCAAAAACAAGATAAACATCTTGGGCCTCTACTAGGAGTTTCTTGTGATTTCTTTCAACTCTTCAATTGAAAAGTGTCGATAATTTGTAGTAGTTCGTGTCTCTAGCTTCTTTTTTTGAGAAATATATCCTGAAATAAATAGAAATTAACACATTATTAATTATTGAAGAGTTTATGGACTTGTCATAAGCTGTTTCTGTAAGCTCATTTAAATAGTCTTATAAGTTCTTATGTCAATACATACGTTTAAATAAGCCGATACAAACACGTTAATTATTGTTTAGGCTTTTAACTTACTTGCACTGGCAAGGAGTTTAGAGGAAACTCCTATTGTTGAGTTATTATCTTGAACAATCTTGGAAACATCCCATGCCTATAAATCTCTCTTGAATGACACTTTATGTAAAAGAAAACTCCAAAAGTTAACAAGAGAAAAAATACAGCAATGATAGCAATTGCGGCATTAATTTCCCATTTCCAAAATTTCATCTTTCCTGAACTGGATTCTTCACAATAAAAAGCATTTTTTGATTCAAAGTTTGAGGTTTAACAAACAAACAATTTGCACCAAATCTAACAAATCTTCTATCTAAATTAAGCATATATATGAGAATAGCATCACAATTGAACTCAATGTTCAATACTGTATATCAATAACTGCATATGCTACTAAATCAAAAACCTATTATTAATGAAGTGACCTCCTACAACAATGCCTAACACAACAGGAAAAACAGAGAGGAAAACAAGCACCACTAACAACAGAACCACCTATTTCAGGACCCAAAGGAAAAGTAGATACCACCCAAGCTTTAACAATAAAAGTACATAAAAACCAAGCAAAAAAAAGGTTGAAAAACCAAACGGCTAAAATGGAATAACATAGTGAGGCAACCGTATCAAGGCACATAAAAACAACAGCCCTTCTAGATTTTTTCAATGGAATAAAACGATTAGTAGGATCCTTTATGTATTTCAACAGAATAAAGGACTTACGAACTAGTTCGTGTTCTAGATCTCTATGTATCTCAAAACAATTTGAAGGATCACTAAAACTACCATTTACTTTGAGTACTTGAGCTCCTGATAATAAAGATACAAGGTATAAACAAAAATCACAACCTTTTGATTTAATACATAATAACTAAATCACAACAACTTAAATCACAAAAAGAAACCTAAAATTGAAGAACCAGATGAATCCATCACAACAACGAAAATCACAAAAAAAAACCTAAAATTTAAAAAATAGCAAACACATTGTGGACTCGACGAGTTGAGAATAGGAAATGAAATCAATAAACAACTTACCACAAGAACGGAGCTCAAGTTGGTCAGATTTGGTTGGAATGTCTTTGAAATTTGATTGAAGAGATACAGAGGATGCAAACTGGATATTCACAGCGAAGAGGACGCAAACTGAAGCTTTTGTTGAGAACCTGAACAAGAGGTTGAAGAGGCCGCGAACACGACGAATCTAATAGAATCGAAGAAATGGGAACTGAAGTTTGATGGGGAATCAAACAAAATGGAAGAGACGGGTTCAAGGGTGAAGTGGAGAAATGAAGGGTTCAAGGGTTAATTGAGGAGAGCACATCTCTTTATGTGATTTGAAACTGAATGAAAAATAAAGGAATGGAATTGTGATATGAAAAAAGTTATGGTTTAGCAATTTCCATTTCAACTGTTTAATTTTTAATCATTTTTTCCAGTAATTTCAATTTTTTTTAACATTTTTAATTGTCATCGGAAGCACGCCCTCATATAATATATTTTTTGTAGGTATAAGTCACCTATACCTACGGCTGATATAACTGTCACTAGAAACTTCTGTAGCTAAATGTCAATTTTCTTGTATTGTGCACTTTTTCGACCATCGTTGTCTTCTCCTTCTCCGACAAGGAAGCATCCATCATCTCCGATTCTTTCAACACTTCTAACAAACCCTGATGAACAAGAAGGGTTTGCATCTTTAAGCGCCACAAATTGAAATCATTCACACCGGTGAATTTCTCAATTTCATGCTTTGTTGACGCAATCTTCTCCAACACGCTCACCGCACCAGTTTGTTGTGAAACGATGTCGTCAATAACTAAACAAAGTTATGAGATAAAGATCGAACTTCTTGAACAAACACAAGAAACCCTATTGGGTTTTTTGAAAGAGAGAGAGAAGAAGAAAGAAGATGAATAAGGATTGTTTAAAACTATTTTACTATTCACTTTCTAAATAAGGGTTTAAAGATTATAAGTGAATAACAATAATTAACCTCTCTCAAAAACCTGAGAGAACTAGTCTAATTATAGACAACTAAGTTAACTTATGCTACAAACACTAGTGTAATGTGACGAATATAATTTTAAAATTTATACCCATTATACAAAAAACAGGTGTAAATATGTAATCCGGTGGCAAATTTGTAAATAAAATGTCATTTTAGTTATTAACACGTGACTGTCACATCCTATTTTAAAAAAAAAGGTGTAAATTAAAAATATTATTATAATAAATTAAAATCATTATTATAGTCAAATCTTTATTACTCCCGTTAAAGGTAAAACGGGTGTAAATTTTAATTGGCCAAAAAAATTATTTATTTTAACAACTTTAATTATTAATTTTAAACACATTAATAAAACACAATATATTATATTAAATTTTAATTAGGTAATAAAATGAATTAATAGATATAATTTATTAAATTAATATTGTATAAATAAAATAATTAAAAAACAACATCGATCAAAACCCTTTTCCATTTCTCTAGACCCATTCTATCCGAAACCCTATAACTCCATCGCATCGCACATCAAAATCCAAATTGGCATTCAAGGAGACAAAGGATGGTTTCGTAGGCTACAATAGAGGACAGCATGAGGTATCCACCAAAATCGACGGCTTCCGCAAGGACGATATCCCCGCACACTACCGCCTCTGAGTCGCTGGAGACCGCTTCCAAAAGGATTGGACTGTGTCAGAGGTTGCCGACTCAGTCCTCTCCCTCATCCTCCGCGATGACGACGTTGAAGGTCTACTCAACTGCTGGATAAGCCACTTTGCGCGCAAGAATTTCCCTTTCCTCATTAGGGTATTGCACTTTTATTTTCTCTTCACTCTTCCAAGATTACAACTTTAGAACCTTTTAATTCAATATTCGCTTAAACAACACAATTAATCAAAATCAAAAGCTTAAAATAATGATAATGTGTTTAAATTATTTTGAATGTTTTTCATATCAACAAACTTGTAATTCAATGTGCAATTTCTTTTCAAATTTGGTAGGAGTTGACTCAGAGAGATTCAATTGAACACTTTAACTTAGTTTTCACCTGGATGAAGAACCATAAGAATTATTGTACTAGACTAGATATATACAACATGATGATTACGTTGCAGGCTAGGCATAATAGAACGGACCAGGCACGAGGGTTGTTTTTTGAGATGCAGAAATGCAGGTATGGCTGGCTAAATGGTTTAGATTTTGTGAAGGTTGAGTTATTTAATCCTTGTTAGTTGTTAGTAATTGTGTGTGTTGCTTTGGTTTCTAGGTGTAACCTTGATGCTGAGACTTACAACGCTCTTATTAATGCGCATGGTCGAGCTGGACAATGGCGTTGGGCAATGAATATCATGAACGACATGTTGCGTGCAACTGTGTGTACTTTGTATTTTTCTTCCCTTATCAATCTTTAGTGACTCCAACTTTATGTGATCACAATCATTCTTTTTCCTTCTAGGTTTTCTTTTTCAGTCGTAATTCATTTTTTGTTGATCTTTAAAATGCAATATCATATTCATGTCGGTGTTTTCGATATGACTGTTTTCTTTTGTTTCGCTTTGGCCTGTTATATATTCTGTAGTGTTAACGGGTGAACCCTATAGGCAGTGTAGAGTTGGGTGAAGGGAGAGAAAACACGCGCTTATGTTAGACACAAATAAGTCCTATTTTGTAGAATTCAGTTTATGGTGATTCACGCCTCCTGCAATCCATGTTCTTATTACTTTAATTAAGATCCAGCAGGTGCTCCATGCCATTGTAAACTTCTTTGAAATTCCACTATTAGATACATATAAATAAAATTTGCTTAATTTAATGCTAGACAATTTATCTTTCCCCCAACGCTGGGAATTGGGAACCATATAGGTTTCATTCTGATCAGTGTTAATTTTTTATATGCACCATTTACTTTGTTTACCTGCACACTACACTAGTTGGTCATGATTCATCCAGTCTTTGTTCACATTGAAAATGAATAATTAACCTTCATGGTGAGATGTTTGTGATCAATGTGATCTTAACATGTTTTCATTCAATCTCCTTAAGATGCTATAAACTTCTTAAGTGTGAATTTCAATCGAAACGCTTAGAAAATTTCTATGTTCATATAAGTACTTCTTGTGACACTACCATATTGTTGCAGAAACCACCAAGTTGGTCAACGTACAACAACTTGATTAATGCTTGTGGATCTAGTGGAAATTTGAAAGAAGCACTTAATGTTTACAAGAAATGACTGATAACATAGTTGGACCAGATCTCGTCACTCCTAATATTATGTTATCTGCATTTAAAAGTGAGGCTCAGTATTCAAAATCTTTGTCGTATTTTGAACTAATGAAGGGAACTCACATTCGCCCTTACACAACCACACACGATATTTTTATCCATTGTCTAGTGAAACTTAAACAATATGACAAAGCCATTGATATTTTTAATTCCATGAGGGAAAAGAAGTCAGGGTGTCACCCTGATGTTGTAACATACACTAGTATCATTCATTTGTATTCTATGTGTGGGAAAACTGAAAATGGTGAGGATGCATTTAGTATGATGCTTGCAGAAGGTCTGAAACCGAATATAGTCTCATACAATGCACTACTAGGTGCATATGCTGCTCGTGGGATGGAAAATGAGGCCCTTTTGGTTTTTAATAAGATAAAACAAAATGGTTTGCGCCCAGATATTGTATCTTATACATCTCTACTTAATGCTTATGGAAGATCACGAAAGCCCCAAAAAGTAAGGGAAATATTCAAAATGATAAAGAAAAACAACTTGAAGCCAAACATTGTAAGTTACATTGCACTGATTGATGCCTTTGGGTCGAATGGTTTGCTTGAAGATGCAATAGAAATTTTGCGGGAAATGGAACAAGATAAGATTCATCCAAATGTGGTCTTAATATGTATGCTCTTGGCTGCCTGTGGGCACTGCTGTCAAAAGGTAAAGATTGATATTGTGCTATCAGCAGCTCAGATGCGAGGCATTAAATTAAACACAGATGCATATAATTCAGCTATTGGAAGCTATATAAATATGGGGGAATATGACAAAGCTATAGACTTGTATAAATCAATGAGTGAGAAAAAAATATGATTTTGTTACTTACATTCTCTTGATAAGTGGTTGTTGTAAGATGTCAAAATATGGGGAGGCCTTATCTTTTATGGAAGAAATGACGCACTCAAAATTCCTATGTCCAAAGAGGTCTACTCATCTGTCATATGTGTTTATAGCAAACAAGTAAATGCCTTGGTTAAGGTTCATGTAAATGCCGCACACATGAGACTTCTGTTTCTTTAACATTTTGTTTTTTATTTGTGATAATGTTATAGGGGAAAATCATAGAAGCGGAGTCTACATTCAACTGGATGAAATCATCTGGTTATAATCCAGATGTGGTTACATATACTACAATGCTTGATGCCTACAATGTAGCTGGTAAAATAATATTTTTACTGCTGCAATATTAGGATGGTATGTCGAATGTATGCCTAAGTAACTATATTTGTGTGATCAGAGAAGTGGGAGAAAGTATATGCGCTTTTTGAAGAAATGGAAGCAAATGGCACCAAGCTGGATACCATCGCATGTGCAACTCTAATGAATGCTTTTAACAAAAGTGGTCAACCAAGAAGGGTCCTTAGACTTTCACAAAGTATGAGAGAAAAAGAGACTCCATTAAGTGATACTATATTTTTTGAAATGGTATCTGCCTGTAGCTTGTAAGTTCAGTTTTGGTATCTTACCTTTTTGTCTTCTCAGTTGTTCTAAGTTAAGCTAATTGAGACTGAAATTTTCTTAGTATATTATTTATCAATACATCATGGCACAAATAGTAACTGATAAAATTAGAGTGGCTAATTGCTTATACTTTTTCTTACTTTTTTTTCAGAATTTGAAATTTATTACTTGCCACTTTGATGTTTATGCTGTAGGCCTTTATTCTTCAAATAAAAGTCAATAAAATTTGATATTATCCACATTTGGTGGTGATATTGGTTATTAGAAAACATCCACTTATGAATGAATCATTCAAGAAAGGCCGAGTTCGAATGTTGTATATTAGCAATAATATTATGTTAAGGTTCTGTTACTAGTATCGCTGGAGCTTGAAGCAGAACTCTGGGTTCCTAACAATAACATTGGCCAATAATGAAACACAAATTTTCCTGAAATATATTATGACATTTGGTTTGCTCAATTTACTTTGGTTCCATAACCACATTTTACAGCATGTCAATTTTTGTACAGTCACTGTACTTTACTATTATATTTCTTTCAAACCTGATTTTCTCTTCTGCTACAAGATTATATGATTGGAAGACAGCTGTTGACGTGATCAAGTTCATGGAGCCTTCACTTCCCATAATTTCATCAGGGTGTTTGAATCTGTTCCTGAATTCCTTAGGAAAAAGCGGAAAGATAGAAACTATGTTAAAGGTATGCTGTATCTTTTTATCTCTTTTTGCTGAATTGTCTCCAATATGTCCCAAAATTTTATCTCTTTTTATCTCTTTGTGATGAAGATGAATTTATGGTTCTAGCTTGTGATGGCATATGGTACTCTTCTTATGCCTTCATATGTCCATTTGATTCTGAACAATAATAAAATGTAATAATTGATGGTATTTTTAATTTTTAATAACAGATGGAATTTTCATTCCAGGCACACCTTTTAGACATACAATGTTATGTGTTTATACTTTCTCGTGGACAAATGCATTGTTTTTCATGCCCGTATCTGAGGAAATTACACTCATCTGTTTTTAAGTTTCAACATTGATGTAGACACTTTGGTTTCAGAAACAAGAATAGAACTATCAGGTTCTCATATCTGCTAAAATATTGTTGACACTTGGTTTGATTTTGAAATAGTGTAGGTTGCACATGCCCCTTCATACACCCTGTTTTAAAATAATCATTGATTTCATCTGATTATTTCAGGGATTGCTTGTCAAGTCAACAATTGGTAGATTTTGTTCATGAACTGTTGTCTTCGGTGAGATCTAAGTTTTAATTTATTTCCTATTGTTGATAATAGTTGTCATAATTAGTCAAAGATTGGGTATAGGGGAAACTTTTACATGTTCAACTGATTTCTCTCAAAAGAATAACCCCGGTAGCAGCAGATCAAACAAAATATAAAAAGAAAAACTTAAAAGACATCATGAGAAAAGTTCCAAAACCCCATGTAGTAGCAGATTTGCAATGAGGGTCACGTACCTATTATGGCATCAACAAAGTTATCACTAAATCTGTTTTAAATAGTTGAAAAATAATGCACAAATTTGCATACATTCAAGTTACTGTTGTACTTCACTGATCACACAGATCACACGTGAATTTGAGATAAAACTCTAACGAGTTATATTTCTAAATTCACTACATATCAAATTTTAGACACTGGAAAATAACACATACAAAGAGAACATCAAAACTCAACATAAGACTGAAAAAAAAGCAAGTAGACTAAAAAGCATAAAATTAGATAGAGTTATCAAACTATAAGTTATAGAAAATTATCAAAACAAATGAAAGTAGATTATATTCCATGATACTACTATTCAATAAAAGTAAATAAATTCTATCCCAAATTACAAATGAAGTACATTAATTCTTTTTAATACTCATTAATAACCACGTGTCGCAATGGTATGAGGCCTCATATTCGATGTTCCATTTGGTTATGCCTCCAGCTTTCAAATATATAGCCAACCCAACAATTTATCTTTCTTATGTGCCTTATAAAAGCCCTCATAAACCCTAACACAAAACAGAGACCAAAATATTTGGCTGCAACACGTTAATAACTAATTAAACAAATGGCTAAACATCTTGTTTCTCAATCTCTCCCCGTTTCATCTTCATCGGTCAGTTCCAATTCTCATTCATCCTAACATTGTAATTTCATCTGGTTCAATCTAATCTTATACAATCGGTTTAGTTTACCATTTTTTTTTCTCTTGTAGCCGAGGTTTTGCTGCGGTATCTGATGTTTCAGGGAGACTGGGCCGCGGAAAGTTGGGAAGCCTGGAAGAGAAGCCCGTGTCATGAGATGGCCAAGAGGCCTGCTCTGCTTGGGTCCCAGATCCGGAAATCGGATACTACAGGCCTGTTAATGTATTACCACTTGTTGTGGAACCAATCCCATAAGATATAAGTTCACAACAGAACATCTTACTCCCCTCATTGAACATGATAGACATAGGCCCCAAAATTACATAAACACTCATCAATAGACATCTTGTACATATTAACCTTTCTTGCCAGTTCTGACAGTTAAAAATGTAGGCACGTGTCAATATTGAGGAATTGGTGGTTTTTATACCAGGAAATAATACATTTTTCTATGGACAGGTTTGCATGCGTTTGTCATCGAATCTTCGCTGCATTTACACCAGGATCGCATAAGATTCAAGAATGGGTGGTTGGTTGTTGGTGATTACCCCAGATCTTTGCTGTTCGAAATTACGCATCCTATGTTTACTCCTAATTTTTTTGTTGTGAAGTAGAAATACTTGATTAGTTTATATTGTAGTTATAATTCTTATATTATTATAGTATAGATTGGTAGATTGGAATATTTTGTAGAAAAAGACATCTCCAACCAGATCAGGTTTCCGGGTTGGGAGGCTTGATTGCTTCGGTTTTAATCCATTACCACACATATACCGGCATCAAGATGAACTGTTGTAGCCGACCTTGACACTATCGAGTGAGATCTGGTGTCGCATTTAACATATTAAGCCTTACTGTACATTTATGTGTCTCCTGCTGTATTTTCTTGTTTCATTAGTATTGATAACTCAACGGTAAGCGAACAAAACGTTTATGTAGTTGTTTTGTATTGCGTGTATTTAATGAAAAAAATGTAGTTGTTTAACTTATTATATGTAAACATGATATTAGGATGGTTGTTTTGGTTGTACTTTTAATTTAGTGAATGTTTAGTGGTAAACAAAATATTTGATTAAATAAAAATATAGGTTCTAAATCTAATTAAATATAATATAATAATGAAACTAAAACAAACATTCTATTTAAAGAAAACAAGGTGTAAAAGTGCCAACATCAAAGGTAAAATCGGGTGTAAAAATGTCAACATCAATGGTAAAATCGGGTGTAAAATGCCAACATCAAATGGTAAAATCGGATGTAAACATGCCAAAATCAATAGCAAAAACGGGTGTAATACGCCCCATTTTTATACCCTATTTAAAGAAAATAGGGTGTAAATTTGCAAACCTCTAAAGTATTCACGGCTCATTTTACATCCGATGTTTATGAAATTAGGTGTACATTCGTTTGATTGAAATGCTATTATTTACACATTTACACCCGTTTTCTATAAAGTAGGGTGTAAAGTGGAATATATATACATCTGTTTTTAACAAAAAAAGGTGTAATATACCATCTATAAATGTATATATTAAAAAATTTACACCCGATTTTTATAAAAAAGTGTGTAATATAACATTAAATTTACACCCGTTTTCTATAAAATAAGGTGTAAACTGAAATGTATATACATCCGTTTTAAACCAAAAAAAAGGTGTAATATACCATCTATAACTATATATATGTAAATATTTACACCCGATATCTATTAAAAAAGGTGTAATATAACAACAAATTTACACCGGTTTTAAAACGGGTGTAAATTTGTCAGACATTTCTCACCCGTTGAATTCACACCCTCCAATAACGGGTGTTAAATGTATAAAAAACGGGTGTAATTTCATATTTCTGCACTAGTGAAGCTAACTTAACAATTGAACTTACATGTAAGGCTCAATTCGACATGCTAACTTAAACACAAAACTAACATATTTTGACAGCATATATGCTTGAACAAATTTTGAGTACAGCATGCACAACTCCAGTCGAACCATGAAGCTACCATTGTCGACATTAGAGTTCGATTCAAATACCATAATATGCATAACTCTGTTGAAACCTAAAGTTATTCTTATCGAGGCTAGAGTTCGAACTAAAATACCACAGACATTCCGCAATTTCACAACCTGTTTAGAATATCAATGTAAATATACATCAAATTTAGCTTTTGGATTAGAGGGTAACAATTATTGACATGCACATCTTCGAAAAGGAGATTGTACGGAGTAACAATCATTTGCGAATAAGAATAAGTTGAGGCTGATGCTTCGGTATAGAGAGTAAAATCATTGGAACATAATTTGAATCTCACATTACCTGGTTCTGCTGCAACATGACGTTGTACTCGATCAAAGTTCCTCTAAACTTTTCCATGAAAAGAATATCACTCCAGGGTCGTAGTTTTGCATTGATGCAAACGCTCATTGCAACTTTAGTGTAATTGGTAGATAAAAATTTCCAAAAATTAATTTCGTAGAAAAAAATTGTGATGACTGATGATTTAACATAATTGGCTAAATACAAATTATAGCATATTATTATATTATAGAATAATCAACAATAATAAAAATGATGTAACTTGTAGAATTTGAGAGACGACCATTAGAGAAGTGAATATGAGAGGATTACTACGTTCATTACCGTTTAGGATATTCAGAATATGTTAATTGTCTAATGGGACGACAAATAAATAGCCAAACAGCTGAGCACAGAGACCTCTTTATTGAGTTTAACTGAGTGATCCAACTCATCACGGTTCATTCAAAAATAAAACTCAATCAAATAATTCATCAATAATTATAATTAGTATTTAATAACAATTGACTATATTATAATTAATTAATAATTGATTATATAAATTATTTTGATTAATTAAATAATTAATCTAACATGCTTACCTCCTCCCGAATCTCTTTGAAATGACGGTTTAAATGAAGCTTATGTATATCCCATTAATTTTACCAATACAAAAGTATTTCATTTTTCGTGCACTATGCTGGTCAATAGACCAAAAAAAGAAATAATATAGAAGAGGGTCAATTTCCGTGTGTTTTGTGTTTAGGTGATATTAGTGGTTGGTTTTATGCGTGTACTTCATTGTGAAGATAAGATATATTTGTTGTATCATAAGGAAGTTGAAGCAAGGAAAGCAACAGTTAACTTAATGGAATATCCTCTCTTGTAGACGGGAAATTATTCAATCACAAAAGTTGTAAAACAATGGCTTCTTCTCCAAATCAACATTAACCTAAAACCTAATTTTTTTGGGAAGATTCGTGCTTTCAATAACTGTATAACTGTTGAGATCATCTGGTAATTTTGGCTTTAACTCCTAGCCTTAGGGCTAGGGGCCTTGGTACTGGTTGTTTTTCAGTAGTTTCATTGATAGTGTTGGGATCTTCTTGAGACAATGGAGTAGAAAAAGGTGGATTACAAGAAAAAGGTGGGATCTCCTAACAGGTTATCAGTTTGGAAGGAGAATAGAGGCAAAAGGGTGGCTAATGGAGGACCCAGCACTTCCTTCTTTATCACTGAGTTTCCAGAAAACATGGCGGCAAAGGATCTCTTTGAGGTTTTCATGGTGTATGGCCTAATTTCGGAAGTCTATATTCCAGGTAGGAGAGATACCAGAGGGAGAAGGTATGGATTCGCTCGGTTTAGGAAAGTCCACGATTCTCGAGTGCTGGTGGCTAAGTTGGATAGTATCCAAATACATGGGAGGAAGCTTCACGCTAACATTCCCCGTTTCTCTAAATGCTGGGATGTTCAAAATAGGGAAGCTTCAACTATAGCGAGGAAGGGTATACCCCATAGTGGAAGACGTGTTGATAATGCGTTCAACCCTTTATACTCTTCCTACGCTTAGATTGTGAATAGAGGTATCGTAGATGTGGATAACAGAGGTCATGTAACACCCCAATTCCCATCGCGAATAAATAATACATAAATAAATCAGAGTAAATAAAAATTTATTATTCTTACACAGAAACAAGGATGCCACATTTAAAGAAAGAAAACACAATCCCTGCTCATAAATTTGATACATAACATAAAATGGAATAAACCTAAAAGGGAAACTTTTTCCAACAAAAGGAAATTTCAATTATGGAATAAAGCGGAAAGATCCATAACTGACTTGTTTTACAAAATAAATTATTTTATAACATCAAAATATTCATACAAAGTTAATAAAAAATATATCCAACAAATGTATACATATGTAACAACAGCGTTCCCCAACTCCCGTGTTACGTATCAGAGCAGACAGATTGACAAACGGATGGAGGACTAATCTTCACAAAAACCTCCAAGACTACTAATCTGCAATTGCCTCATAGAGCAACAAACCACAGCAGAAGGGTGAGAAACACAATTATAATATAGTTGCATACGATTATATAGTAACACAAAATACACATGTAAAACATTCTCACCACAAGCATCACATACTAATACATATAGCATATCACAGATAATTAGTACAATCATTGTAATGTACAACATCCCCACAAAACATAGCATATATCTATACATAACACATATCATCCATAATCCATACATTTATCACGGATGCATATCAAACCACCAATGTTATCACAAGCTCAACACATAATCAATCAATTCACAATTTTCCACACATAATCAATCCATTCATGATTTTCCACACATAATCAATCCATTCATGATTTATGCAAATGCACAGAGACCGATACAACGACTCTATGCAATGCAATGCGGTACCATTCCATCCATTATTCTCATCATTAATTCACTCAGGAATTATTGGAATCATCGCTTGTTACTTAGTGTAACTCCCCGTCGGGCAAACGATGTTCCCCGTCGCTTTAGGTCCTCTTTGTATAAGGCACACGACGTTTATGGATCGCTTTAGGTCCTCTTTGTATATGGCACACGATCCGATCGCTTTAGGTCCTCTTTGTATAAGGCTCACGATCGTCTATAACGTCGCTTTAGGTCCTCTTTGTATAAGGCACACGACCGTTGCAGCAGATTCCCTCGGGAATCGTTTCGTCGCTCACACCCACTAGGGCACACGACATCACAAGAATGCATACCATGATGCTTGGCATACAATGACTCATGACAATCAAATGCATACACATACACAACCTTGTGAACCATTTCAACATCCATAATCATGCATATACAATCAAACATAACACAATGCATTTATTGGCCATAAGGCCACAAACCATCATCACAACATTTCATCACATAAATTCACATCATATAACAGCACACAAGCTATACGTTATATATCAAAAGCGTATCGCATGTTAACACATCAATTACATACAATTACGACGGTAAAAGTCGACAAAATGACACATTACCAATTCCCGACACAATTAAATCAGCCATTAGTCTCAAAACCATTTTTATAAGAAATAACATTTTATTAGCTTTCCAACGCATCCAACCGCGCCTCAATCCGACTTACGACCCAAAAGTTATGACAAGAACAAAATGGAAAATCTGCCCTGTTCGTTTTCCTATTCGCAATCCGGACCCCCAGCGAACCATGGCAGAGAAAAAACAGCATAAAGTTCGCAAGGCAAACCTCCAGCGAACCTTCCCTTTCCCCTTCGTAATGCGAATTCCCTGCGAACCGTGGCAGAGAAAAATAGCATAGAGTTCGCAAGGCGAACCTCCAGCGAACCTTCGCTTTCCCTTCGCTGCCCTATTCGCAGTACGAACCCAGAAAATCCCAGCAGCGCTGTTGTTCACTCCAACACCACCTTTCCTCCACCAAAACACTTCCAACTCACAACATAACAACCAGAACATGTCCCAATCATAGTAACAAGTATTCTACAACATTTATATCGCATTTCAACCGCGAAAACATCGATTTCTATCGTTTTCTCTCATTTCGACCTAGAATTGAAAAGCTAGGAAAACCAGCAAACATTCCAACACACACATACACAATCATACACAAGCATAGCATAACCGAGTTTCGCACCCTTATCCGATTAATCGCGCTTCGAAGTGTCGGTTGAATCGGTTTCTTACACTCCAAGTTTTCCTCTTTTTTCTTCTTCTCCTTCTCTATTTCTCTTAACTTCTTTTTCTCTCTTTTTCTTTCTATGTTTCTATTTTAATGAAAAACAATATCTAACCAATCCAAAAAGACCAAAATACCCATACACTCAATTTTCTCGCAAACGTTCCCAAAACGCGATAAAACATAATAATGATAAACATAACACATTTACCAAATAAAAACCAAGAATAAAATAATATAAAGACCAAAATAATTAAATCAACTCGATTAAATAAATCTAACAAAAACCGGGGCATTACAGGTCATAAACCTGTGGTTAAAAAAGCTAGTAGGATCAAAGTGGACAGCAATGTGGCGACCAGTTTTGCTAATTTTTTGGTTGGTGAGGTCTTTGATAATGTTAACCCTTTCTTGATCCAAAAAGATCTGTATGAGGAAGGTCTATTTGACATTACAGCTACCTCTTTAGGGGCAAGCATTTGTCTTCTTGAATCTAGAGGAGGTGATGATATTCATTCTTCTATTAACTTTGCTAAAGACTGGTTCGACTTAAGATTCGTTAAGATTTATCCTTGGTCTCCGGAGGTTGTAGATAAGAGTAGATATGTGTGGGTGAGATGCCTTGGTATTCCCTGCTTTGCATGGAGTAATGAAGTCTTTTCGTGCTTAATGCAGAAATTTGGTCTGTTTATCAAAGGTGATGACGATACTGAGAAGAAATCTAGGTTTGATGAGGCTCGATTGCTTATCAAAACCATAAATGATTTTGTTATTAGTGAAAAGGTGGAACTTGAGATTAATGATCCTGTGTATGAAGTTAGAATCCAAGTTGATTTTCTAGGGCCCAGGAAAATTGATTTTCTTTTGAACAACTTTGATGGAGATTCATCAGGTTTGCTTGACTCGGACGAAGAAGAAGTATGGTCTACTGATGAGGAAGTTGATAGTGATAGGTCTTTTCCTAGGTCTTCTAGGGAGATGACAGACAAATTGGAGTCTAAGGAAACACCAGACAATTTGGGGAGTAGTGTTGAATCCAACCATACACTAATTTGTGATACTTTTGAGGCTTCTAGAGGACTTAAACAAGGGGACCCCCTTGCTCCGTTCTTGTTCGCTTTGGTAGCTGAAACCTTGGCTGTCTTGATCCCTTGTGCTGCCTATCTTAATATATTTTCCAGATTTAGAATCAATGATGAAGCTTTCATTGAGCTTTTGTAGTTCGCAGACCATACTCTTCTTTTTTACGATGGAAAGTATTCAAACTTGTAGGCCATTAAATCTATTCTTCGGGGATTCGAAATGGTGTCGGGTTTGAAAATTAATTTTGCTAAAAGTCGCATCTTTGGAGTTGGGCTTGATTATGATTTTATCCAAGCGGCTGAATCTTTCCTATTCTACAGATCCGGTAAGTTTCCTTTTAAATTTCTAGGAACTACTATCGGCGATAACAATAGGAGGTTGGTGTTTTGGAAGCTGGTCCTGGATTGTCTTAAAAGTCGCTTAAACTCTTGGATAGGCAGGAATATGTCCGTAGGGGCTAGAGTGGTATTAATTAACTCTGTCTTAGTAAACTTACCTATACACTACCTATCTTTCTTTAAGGCGCCTTCTAAAATCGTGAAAGATATTATTGTTATTCAACGTAAATTTCTTTGGTCGGGATCGGTGGATAAATCTAGTATTTCTTGGGTTAAATGGAATCACCTTTGTAAATCTAAAGAGGATGGAGGTCTTGGGATTAAACATGCTGGGCTGTTTAATAAATCGCTTTTATCAAAGCGGTTGTGGAAATTTCTTTGTGACGGCAATGAGATTTGGAGAGTTTTACTGACTAGTAGATATGGCAGCCTCCACCAATGTGTTCTTAAACCAGACTTAGTTTGTCTTAAAGCTGGGATTTCTATTTGGATGAAAGATCTGTTGTTTATCTGTCATGCTACAAATTTTCTTTATCTCTCTCGATTGGTCATTGGGTGTGGCAGGTACGTGTGCTTTTGGGATTCGGATTGGTGCGGTGATTTTAACCTTAAATCAGTCTTCCCAAATCTCTTTCAAGTGGCTTCAAATAAGGTTTGCAGTGTGGATGGGATTGGTTATTGGGTTAATAATGAATGGCAGTGGGACATTGACAAACTAGGGATGGATGCGCAGTTGGAAGACCCTGCGTCTGTGCTTCTGCTGCAGAATCTGCTGCACTCTGTTCATTTACAGCGCCACCAACCTCATACTTGGTTATGGTTGTTGGAAAAATCTCATGTTTTTTCTGTCAGGTCCTGTTATAAGGCCCTTATTGATGCTGTAGTGGGTATCCCTTTAGAGGAAAATCAGGTTCTTGCTATTAAAGTCATGTGGAGAACTAGAATCCCTTTGAAAACAAAAGTGTTTGCTTGGAGGTTGTTCTTAAATAGATTGCCGACAAGGATGAATCTCGTTTCTAAAGGTATTGTGGACCCTCATCACGAGACTGTGTGCGTTCTTTGCTTTCGGAATAAAGAGGATATCGCACACTAATTCCTAAATTTCCCAAAAGTTCAAACAATTTGGAACAAGGTTTTTGCGTGGATCGGGGTTTCTAGCCCTAACACCGACTCTTTGTGTAATCATTCTCTTTTGTGGTTCTTGGCTTTGGTTGATAAGTGCAAGGAAGACATTAGTTGCTTCATTTGGTTTATTACGACATCGTGTATTTGGAATTCGCGGAACAACATTATTTTTGGTGACGAGTTTTGCGATGTCGATCAAATTTTTCACAGTATCCTTTCTTTGTCTTGGAACTGGTTGGATCTAGGCCGTAGTAAATGTAGTTTTTACGATTGGGTGAAATCCCCGCTTAACTTTATGTAATGCTGTTTTGGGGGGTTTGTCCCTCTTCTTTTCTAGTTTTCCTTTTGTATTGGGTTGGAGAATCCCTTTTTTCTCCATTTAATACAAATTTGCTTATAAAAAAAGATATATTTGCTGTACTTATGGTTAGAATTAATGATGTCAAACAAGACATTAAAGAAAAAAAAGACATTAAAGAATTTGGTTTGTTACTACTTACTACTCATTTATAGGATTTATATTAACTAATTGACTTATGATAAACCTAGTATTTTTTTTAATAAGCAATGAAATAACTCAAGGGAGCACAAGGAGTACTCAATCCCTTGCAATGAACAACAAAGAAGAATTAATTCCGATTAATACAAGTAACCAGAGAGTCAAACCACTCCTAAAAAAAGCAAGAATGGTATAGAATAAAGTTAGCACTCATCCACCTCCATGACATAAACTTAACATAGTACAAAAAATCTCTACAAAACTAAAGGGAGTATCCCTAAAAACGAAGTTATTTCGGCTCCTCCAGATGCTCCAAACTGCAAGAACACAAATTATAAAACCAATTTTTTCGAGACTTCTTCCTCAAAGTACTCTTAAAACAGTTAAAGAAAACGGCATTGTTAGAGCTCCTAGCCACTTCTATGCCCAAACACTAGTTGCAAACTCACACTCCAAAAATAGGGCGGTAGAGGTTTCGAGTGAAATGCCGCAACCGCCACAATGTTCATGTGGTAGTAATAAAATAGTAATAAAGTATAAAAACTCAATCATACATGTCTAAAGAATATTAAAAAGAGTCATTTTCTCACAAATACACTTGCCTACTAACATATGTCATGTAAAAATATTTTAAATATATACTATTATTTTTTTCATTTTAGTAGGATCTTACGATTTTTGTTGCGATCATATGTTTTACAATATTATCACCCCCTCTCGATCTTACAAAAATAAATAGATAGGATTTTCCAATCTTATCTAAGATTTTATATTGTACGATCTTGATATTCTCTCTTGATCTTATGTAAGATCTCGATTTTGACAACCTTGGTTTCAAAGGAGATTATGTATTTTACATGAATTTTACCCAAGCAAAAGTATATCATTTCTCCTGTATTGTGTTGGTCAACAGACAAAAAAACAAATAATATAGAAGAGGGTCAATTTCCGTGTGTATTGTGTTTAGGTGATATTAGTGATTGTTTTTAGTTGTGTACTTCATTGTGAAGATAAGACATATTTGCTGTACTTATGGTTATAGAATTAATGATGCTATACAAGACATTAAAGAATTTGGTTTGCTACTACTTACAACTCATTCAATTACATGACGTTGCAAAGATGGTGAGTCAACAATGTGTTGAAAATTTGGCTTAAGTGGTAATAAGTATCTCTGTGTGTGGTCCATTTAATTGTATGGTATTGTAAGCGTAGTTGGTTTATTAATATAAGACTAATTACTTTAGAATGGATGGAGTATTTGAACCTTCCCTAAGTAACTGATCCTACCATCCAACTATAGAGGTTCATTTAATGGAATGATAACAAACAACTAACTCAGCCATATAAACGGTGCTAAACACAATTATCAGCCACACATAATTTTGGAAATAATATTGGTATAAGTCACTTATGTATCATTAATTATCCTCTATACTAGCTTATTGTATATAAATATTGCATGCTTGTGATAATTGTAACTCAAGCTTCCCTATTCAGCTTCCACTTCTAAACCACTTTTTGTTGATTTTCTCAATCATGAAAAAGATTTTCTGTATTCCTTTGTTGCTCCTTGTAACATTCTTGTTTGCTACTTCTGCTGTAGCAAGAAATGATCCCTCAGGTTTGTCATTTTCACATTCACGCATTAACTTCTTGTTTATCCTTAGTCTCATACATTTCTATTTTTCCCATGTTTGGTAAAAAGAGTAGATAGAAAATTTATGATATTAAAATATAACTTGAAAGAAATATATAACTTGTTGTCACTTGTGATAATAATTATGCATTTATTGTGTAGAGAATGAAGTGAAAACACAAGGGAAGCTTGCAAATGAAGGGTGACAAAGCCAAGCTTGGAAGGACCAAATGAAGATGAAAAATTCATTGGATTATTTCGTCTAAAACACAAACTCAAAGGATATTTTCACAAGAAACCAATTTATTATAAGCCCGTTCCAACCTATAAGCCATTCCACAAACCAGTCATAGTAGAAAAACCTATCCCCTCTGTTGTTGAACCAAAGTCATTTCTTAAGCATAAGCATTATTTCTTCAAAAAGCCTATTATTTCTATTGTTAAACCTGTTTATGTTCCAATTTACAAACCTGTTCCAAAGGTGATTCCAATTTACAAACCTATTCCAAAAGTGATTCCAATTGTTAGGCCAATTCATTAATTAGTTTGAGAGCAAAACTAATATATCACAAGTGTTCCATGGAATTACCATGCTTGAAAAGTTATATAATCAATTCCTTAAAGGTTTTACATATAACCAGCTTCACCTTTCCTATTTATCTTGTGTAATTTTTATTTTTTTTAGAGAACTTATCTTGTGTTGTGTATTAGTTAATGTTTTCACCTTAATAAAGTTATCGATACTTAATGTTTTCACCTTAATAAAATTTTCACCTTAATAAAGTTATCAATGTGCCAATTGTCATTAATATTATATTTTGTGTAAATCTATTACATTTCTTTTTTAAAAAAGTAGGGGTGGAAATAGACTGGATCAAGTAAGGGTTTTCTAAACTTAAGTTTGATATGTTATAACATTCAAAATCTAAATCTGGCATGTGACCTATCTATCATATGCTTATTTTTTGGCTTGAGTCTGCCTTTTTCGAATGCGTGATTAACCTAATAGCCTGTTTAAAAAGCATATATCATTTAAACATATGTGTAGCTCCAGTTTTCGAGATATGACCACTACTGCATTTTGTGCTACTTTCCGATTTCTAATATGTATCCTATGAAACTTAAAAGGAAGGGGAAGATATCTTGAACTAACCCTGCTTGCAAATATTTTCCTTACAAATGCTAAGAGATCTGAAATCGGGGGTTGGTTATACTAAGGGAAGCTATTAACACCCTAAGTATCTATAGTAATCTATAGGAACCTCTATTTGCATAAATTTCTACTGTTGAATTACTTGCTTGCTTAAATCTGTTTGCTGCTAAATTGGGAAAATTTCTCCTTTGTGCAAAATGAGGAAATGTTTTTGTTGTTTTATGGTTTTTTATTTTTTTTGGGAAGGTACTTGACCTAAGGTTTTTGATTAATGTGCTCACTAAGATTTCGCAATCTTATACCTACGTATTCCCATAAAGAGACTTAGGGAAATCAGAGTGTTCGTAATTCCTCCTAATCTATGGGAGGAAAAAGGTTTATTTTGTATCTTGTTCAAAACCCAAGATGATGAAGCTAAAGGACTGTTTGAAAGATTTGACAAATTGTCGTCTTTAAGAGAGATATCTCACATATTCACTACAATCATTTGAGAGTGATGTCATAAGGAAAAGAGCTTTAAACTTATTGTGTTAAGCAATGCCACTTTTTCCTTTATGAGTTCTTTATATGCTAAAAGAGGGACCTTAACTTGGATATAGAATCGACAAGTGTACCACTTACATCAGTTAGATGAAAGAAAAGTTTTTGAACCGTGATAAAGGAGGGACTCCAACTTGGATTTTGAATCAACAAGAGTGCCACTTACATCAATTATCTAGAAAGAAAGTTTTGATTGTTTGATTTCAATTGTAGTAATTAGAGGATATATCTTCCTATAGAGATGGCTCAAGGTCTTATCTGTGTGAAGATGAATTTGTTTAGGTATCTTGATTAAAGCCCAAGATATGAAGTTAAAAGATTGACTTAACTGAGAGTTTTATCTGTCTTGTATAAAGCCCAAGATTGAGGCTGATTGATTGGAGAAGTTATCTTGTATGAAAGCCTTAGAGAAGGCTAATGACTGTTGAGGAAGTTTTAAGAGACTGGCTCATTACTGAGGATTAGACTGACTCTTTTGGGGATTTTATTTGTATCCTATACAAAGCCCAGGATGAATGAGGCTAAAAGAATTATTTGTATCATGTACAAAGCCCAGGATGGTAAGGCTAAAAGATTGAATGAGACTTCCCAAGTCTCCTTGTATGAAGCCAAAGAGGAGGTAGTTTTGCTGGGGAGATTCTTTGTATGATGCCCAAGTGGAGACAATGATGCTTGTATAAGGCCAGGGGACTAGTTGTTTGAACTAAGTTGTGTTTGAAGGGATCCTATTGTTTGACCTATGTCTTAACTGAGGATGATATAAATGTCAAGAGAAACTTAACTGAATATGAACAAACATGATTGAAGATTAACAAATATAGATATTGATATGACATGTTTGAATTTATGGAAGATTTGACATCTTTAGAGTTTTTGAATGTGTAATTTGAGTGTTTTATTTTATTCACAAAGGTGTTGGGTCTTACACTCTAAGCAGAGGCCCATGACTTATTGAAAAGAAAAGAAAAGGTGGTGGGTCTTACACTCTTGACAGAGGCCCATGATTATTCTATGTACAAAGGTGTGGGGTCTTACACTCTAAGCAGAGGCCCGAAGAGTTTGATGATTTAAAAAAGGGTTGCGACTTACACTCTAGCAGATGCCCAAAGTGTTTGTATTTGAAAATGTAATGGGTCTTACACTCTAATAGAGGCCCAAGAATTAATCCTGTTTTGAAAATAAAATATGATTTTGAAAGAGAGGGATGGGACTTACACTCTGAATAGACGCCTAATGATCTAAATCAATTGGTTTTGAAAATGTGATAAGTGATGGGTCTTACACTCTAAGCAGAGGCCCAAAGAGTTTGATTTTGATGAAAATGAGTGTTGACTGAATTTAGGAGACTCAATGAAAAAAATGTTTAAACCAGTATGATTTTTACAAAGTACTCACATGAACAAATAATTAATCATGGTGTGAGTTTGAAAAAGGGAAAAGAGGGACTTATACCAAGTGGAGGCCCAAGTTTCTTGAACTGGAAAAGTTTAATCGGGAGAAAAACCCTAATTTTGATATATTTGATCAAAGGTGTTTTTCAAATGAATTTAAACATGATATAGGTGATGTGTAAGTCAAAATAAACATGTTGTGATCTTAAAAAAAAGTTTGAAACATTAGGTTTTATCCATATGAGAATGAAAATGCATTAGGTTTAAAAATAATTAAGAAGAAAATCAAATTTTCAAGGTTTTGAATCATAAAAAACACTTATTTTCAACTTAGTAAAAAGTGATTAAATTAAAATCTTTTTTTGAATTTTTTTGTGTATTAAAATAATAGAGTGTATGAGGGATATGAGTGAAAAAAATTATTTATAAATAATTAAATTTGAACATAAAAATAAATATTTGAAAATAATATATGAAAAATATGAAAATGTGAAAAGTGGTAAAAAATTTGGCATGGGTGGGATTTGAACCCACGACCTCTCACTCACATACAAGAAAAACACGCCCTTGCCAACTGAGCCTGCGTGTGCTGGTGATAATGAAACACAACCAACACATGATATAAGATAACTACGTGGCAAATTCAAATTTTCGCGCGTAGAACCTCTACCTCAACCTCCAGCCGAATTTACAAAATCTATGTTATCTCACTCAATACATAATGAAATTGGACGATGTAAACATGAAAGATGTTCATTTTTAAACAAGGAATTCAATGGTGGTATTTAATTTCATTTCATTTTAGTGTGGAGTGAGTTATCAAGCATGAATACAGAAACCCTAGAATTTGCAAAAACTAATATGAAATCCCATACACGAATGATAAACACCAAATGATTGAGGGTAAATGATATATGAACTATCAAAAACATGTTGGTAACTTGAAATAGCATTTATGATGCATGAATCATGAAGTTTGAAAAGATTCAGGCTTACCTTGCAAGAGAGGATCGAACTCTCAGTTGGCGGTGTTACAGAAGTGAAATGATGATCTGGATAGCTTCCCTACACCTCAAGGAATGTGTTGATATGCTTGGAATGGATGGAAACCTTTTGGATTGAAGGGATCGAATCTAACTGCAGCTTGGTTGGGATGAGCTATGATCTTAATGCAATTGATGTTACAGATGGTATTTAAGTGTTTGGATCACTCATACATGATATATATGATGTGTTTGAATCAAAAGTTTGAGCCAAGAAGCTCTGGTTTTGAAAACACGATTCTCACATTTGAAAATTTTGAAACTTGGAGTGAAAGAAAGAAATGAGAGAAAACAAGTGTTGTGTTGTTTTGGGGTGGTTTGAATGATCAGAAATGAGTTCTATTTATACGTGAATGAGTTTGTCTTGGCTGAATAGTGATATCTTGAAGGATAAGAGCTAATTCAATGTTTTTGGAAAGTTACCATTACTTCCATACCAAGGTACATTATCACTTCCAAGCAGCATAGCTAACTTTTGACCAATTCCACATTCCTCAGATTTTTTAATTGTTGTTTATTCATGAATCTTGACTGAGGAGAGTGTCTTTGTTAAATGTGCATTATTGCACATAAATGCACTTTGAATTCAAGGCATATGTGACAAAACTTCATCATTCCAAATGTGATTCTCCTTGACTCAACACCTGATCTTGCAGGTTTGTGGTGATTCATTCTGATCCTTATTGAATTGGAATGATCATGATCATTGCACTTGACTTCAAAATCGTGTAGTGCAAGAAATGCCCAAAACTGATTTTGCAAAACAGTTTACAGCAATGTGTATTGCACCCTTCATAACTCTTTGCTCAAGTGGAATTGGATGAAGTTCTTGGACATTTTGGAAAGCTGAGATATCCTACTTGAACTTTAATGTTTTCCTTTGGTCTTGAATTTTCTTGGATCACGGTGAAAAATGTCCTCAAAGTTGGCCAAGACAAAAAATAGATTCTGCCTAAAAATTTCTTAGTGTCAAAGTTCAAAAGTGTGGAACCCCTAACTTTATGGCTTCATATCTCAAAATCTATGCATTATTTGGAGATGATTCAGCCTAGCTATCTTGTAGTATGGAATAAGATCTATCATTTGAGTTTTGTATCCAATAAAATGGTTACTTGGATCATAAGTTATGACCTTGCAAAGTTAGGTAAAAATCAATTTTTTCCATAACTTAGTGAAATTTCTAAGTTTTCTAAGGCTGCCCTCTTTACAAGTTATCTCACTTTTCTTGATTTTTCTTGATTAATCATGATCCAAATTACATATTAACATTATTCTTGACTTGAAAAGGGCATGGTTGACCAAAAACTTAAAAAGTCAAACTTGATTTTGAATACATTTGACTTTTTATATCAAGTGAATCTTGAACTTTGTGATCCTTTATGAAATCAAACCTTTGGGCTTTTTTAAACATCATGGATGGACTCCAAGGGTGTTGTTGAGTGTCTTGAATCATGTCCCAATGTTTGAGATCATGCCTTGGTCAAAAGTCAAAGGCATGGTTGACTTTTTATCAAAAACCCTATTTTGTGGTCCACATGAATTTGAATCTTTGCACTGCTTATGAATCAAGTTATTTGGGTCAATCCAATCATATAAATGGACTAATATGATGTATTTGAGGTCTTTGAAACACATATTAAGGTATTGGCTTATGCTTAAATGAGAATTTCTGTCTAGAGACCTTGATCAACCAAAACCCTAATTTAGTGCTTCAGATGATCTTGGGGTTTGATCCACTAGAAGTGATGTAGAATTGTGCTTGATTCTTGATGAAAGGGGCTTCTTGATCTTTATGAATGAGTGAGAGACTTGATAGGTTGAAGATCATGCTTATCCTTGATTGTTCATCTGCTTAAGCTTTAGGGGGATCACCTGACCTGTAAAGCAAGTAAGCACACATTTCTTGTGCTTGTGATGGGTTAGTGATGGATGAAAGTATATTCATATGATATGAAAATGATGTGAAATCTTGGGGTCAAAATTTGGGGTATGACAGATTCCCCTATTTAATCTTCTTAGGCCTGAAGGTATGAATGATGAAGATATTCAGACATTCATGGTAAAAGAGGATTAAATATCAGAGTAGTCGTAATTTTGATCGCGAATGTAGATGATATGATAACTTGAACAGTGACAAATTCCCAATGCCGGAACATGTTTATCCATTTTTTTAAAGTAATTCTTCCTAGAAAAGGGTAACACTTCCCCTCGATCCTGGTCTTCAGCCATGGAACTGGTCTCAGTTTCTTGAAATAAACTTCCCCTCGATCCTGGTCTTCAGCCACGAAACCGGTCTCAGTTTCTTGAAATAAACTTCCCCTTGATCCTGGTCTCCAGCCACGGAACTGGTCTCAGTTTCTTCTTATCGAGTCTTTCTCTTGACAAGGTTTAGGCAAACAAGGTACTGATAATATTATCACTTGTCGAATTAATAACTTTGCCAGGGATCTTCGAGGAGATGCGGGCTAATTAATTTATAGGACAAATTTCATAATTTGTGAGGGTCTTCATCAAACTTCTCACTGGAATTGAGGAGATGCCATTTGATATTGAGCAATTTTGAGGTGCTGATGACTTTGTTGAAAGATGGACAAACTTCTCGGGAAGATATTTCCATTAATTTGTCGACCCACTGGGAATTTTTGGGACAAGAACAAGCTTTATAAGAGATTGCCACTTGTTTTGTCAGGCATAGATTCTAATGAGGAATAAACTCATCTTTGATGGAGATAGATAAATTGTTCTCAAAGAGACTGTCGTTTGTCGATTGGTAGATACTTCTTAGGAGGTCTGATGTCCTTGCTACCAAGAGATTTTGCTGAAAAGCTTTCACTGGGGATTTTCCTTTATCCGAGAAAGAAAAATGTGTCTTTAATAGGGAAGATTAAGGTTCCATTGGATGTACTTCTCCCTTAGAAGTTCAAGTTATCAAAATGGTCAAGGACCGACTTCAATTCAGAGAGACTGTGTAAAGGAATACACTTCCAGATGAGGAATGAAATCAGACTGTGAATTTTATCCTATCCAAGTGTGGAAAGGAGAAATGAAGTGAAACTTCCATGAGAATCAAACTCAATGGGGATTTAGAAATAATGCACATTTTTTGTTTAAAGTTGACAACTCTATTAGAGAGAGGAAATCACTTGGGGATAAACACAACCAAAGTGAGTGACACAACTTATGCATTATGAACATGAATATGAATTGATTATGCATGATGAATGAATGAATGTTATGCTTATGCTGACAAAACAAACACGACACACAAACTGGTGATGAACAAAACCGGATGCTCGGTCCTTCCGGGGAACAGAGGCATCACTGATGTTTTTAATGGTAAAACCTCTCGGGGAGAAGAACCAGATCTTATCTTGATTCCCGGAGGTAGCAATTTGCTTGGGGAAAGGGATCAAATTTTCATCCTGATTCTAACATCCATTTGGTAGAATAAATGAAACTCGACCTTTACTAGGGATGAATAAGATGTCCGATCTTATCTATTTGAGGTAATGGTCTGCCACTCGGGGATATTTGCGAGATCGATCACAAGAGCACTTGATTTTGTTCTTCGAGGCTTTAATCACTCTTGGACAAGCTGTCATTTTTTCTTATTATGTTCTTAAATCAAAGGAAATTGCCATCTTTATTTCAAAAGCAAAAGTAATATTTTTTTTTTCAAGAATGAAAATCAAATAAAATTTTATTTTGCAAGGTAGAATAAAAGTGAGAATTGCAAACAAAAGGTACGAAGGCTCAAATTTTCATTAATAGGATGTTAATCAGCCAAATGCGTGATTCCATGGAGCATTACAAAGTTAGAAAATGGTAATTTAAAGGGAAAGGGCTATATTGAAATATAATGACCACTATCCATTTAACAACTTTAGAATCCCAAGTATTCTTGAGCTTTCGTTGAAGGCGACTTGATCGATGATTCAGATGATGTTTGTCTGAGATGATCCGATCTTTCTGGATGCAGCTACTTGCCATAAATCCCTAACTTATCTCTTAAAGAACTTGCAATTTTTTTGTGTCCCACCTTTTCATAATTGTAGCATGTAAATTTTTTTCTTGTTCTTAATTCAGATTTGCCACATTTATGAAAATTACTTGTTTGACTTATCTCTAGCGACATTCTGAATTTGAATTTTAAAGAAAATCGTGACATTCACTACGCCAAAATTGAGTTTTCCCAGTGCAATAAAGACAGCGCTTTTTGGTAGAAGCGCTGCTACATGTTTCGCTAAAAACAAAAATAAAAAATGAAAGAAAAAAGCCCTTCTAAATGGGGGACATAAGACAACGCTTTTGAAAAGCACTGCTAAAACCCTAAGGCAGGTGAACTTTAGAAAGTGTTTTATGAAAAGCACTGCTAAAGGGGTAACATAAGGCAGCGCTTTTGAAAAGCGCCGCTAAAGGGCTTTCGTACAACACGCTTTAGGCAGCACTTTTGGAAAGCGCTGCTAAAGGCCTTTCATTAATCCCACATAAGAAAGCACTTTTATCCCAAAAGAGCTGCTAAAGGATTAACATAATAAAGCGCTGCTAAAGGTCTTTTAAAATATTAAAATTAAAACAGATTCTGATCTCCCTCTATTTTCATTACGGCCGTTTCTATTTTGCCCTAATCTCTCGCGAAACTGTATCTTCGTCTTCTTCTTCTGCAAACGAAACTCCCTCCGTCCTCCGTCGTCCGCCGTTCGTGACTTTATTCCGTTCGAGGATACCCTCACAGCTACCGTCGTCCGCCGTTCGTGACTTCAATCAATGCTACCGTCGTCCTCCGTTTGAGGTTTCTACTCTCCTTTTTTCTGGTTTTCTCTCCAATAATGGAAATGCCTAATATTCTCCATTGTTGATTGTTTCTCTGCTGTTTCTTTGATATAAATTTGTTGTATTATTAGTTGTTGATGTTAGGTTTTGATTTTTTAGTTTGTAGAAATTTGTTAGTGTTTAATTGAAAATGTGATTAGTTGTTGATATGTGATTTGATTTGATTTAAAATGATATTAGTTGTATTGTTAGTTGAAAATGATATTAGTTGTATTGTTAGTTGATTTTTGATATTAGTTTTTGATTTAATTGAAAATGATATTAGTTTTTGATATTTAGTTGATTGATTTTTGATTGGATTGAAAATGATATTAGTTGTATTGTTAGTTGATTTTTTATTTGATTTTTGATTGCCTATCCGTTTGCGTATCTGTATCGATTTCACTCACAGGTTCATTGTTTATAATTGTGTCTAAAATGACTTTGAACTTAATCCCTCTATGTTTGTTTAGCTTTATAAGTTTTTTAATATAATTGTGTCATTTTATATTGATGTTTTTCTTAATTACAGGTGAAATGGCTAGTAACGAGGAAAATTCACATGACACTTCAAAAAATGATGGACATGAAACAATTCAAGAAGCGGAAGGAGATATTACGCGAGGAGTAACTATCATGAAGAACATCATTCGTGCTAGAGATAAAGGAATAAAGTATGACATTTATTGGAATGATACGAACTAACTTGTTGAGCCTAACGAAGCAATGTTGACAAGTTACATTGGTACACTTGTTCGTTCGTATATTCCAATTACTTGTGATAATTGGAGAAATGCATCGTTGAAACCCGCCAAAGAAAAGATATGGAGTTAGATATAGGTACCATATTGATGTTATTTGTTTTTGTTGCCGATTATGTCTTTAAATTAATAATTATGTTATTTATTTTTGTAGAGGTCTTTTAATATTAGTGATGACCGAAAGAAGTATTGTATTCAATTAGCCGGAAAAAGACACAGAGGGTTTCGAGCATTTCTATCAAACAAGTATCTTAGGGATGCCGAACGAAATTTTATTGAAGCAGAACGTCCAGTGAAGTATGTGGAATTGATTTCATCTGAAGAATAGGTAACTTTTGTAGCCAAGAGAAGAACCGAAGCATTCCAGGAATTGAGTGGCGTAAATCGCCAAAGAGCATCAAAACCTGCGTATCCATACAGGAAGGGGCGTTTGGGATATGCACGCTTACAGCAAAAAATAGTAAGTATATATAAATGCTTTGATTTACTTGTTTCTTTCCCATGTGTTATAATTGATTTTATTATTTGTCTTAATGTGTATTTAGCAGAAGAGAAAAGTGAAGAAACATGTATTCCGGAACATGTTTTGTGGAAGGTGTCATACCCTAAATTTGTCCTACCTGTGTATAAATGACCTCTGTAAATCTTTTTTTTTTTCTAAACCACTTTTGAACCCAAATATCCGTTTTTGAACCACTTCCATATCCATTGTGATTTCATTATCCAATATAAATATCCATTCATTTTATAAATATCCATTCCCGTTCCCTTTTTTTCCCCGACTCATTTCCATATCCAATCCACTTCATTTCCATAACCGTTCTCATATTCATTTTTTATCCAATTATCTATTTCATTTTAATCCATTTTCTATTTTGTTTTCGAAATCCATACTTAAACAATTTCTTGTCCAATTTAAAACCTATTCCTTTGTAATTATCCATTATTATCCCTATCATTTCATAAATCCATAATTAAGAGATTTTCATTCCAATATTTATTTTCCATTAAAATATCATTACCAAAAATCATTACAATCTTCACCCGAAAATTCTACAATAAAAATTGCACAATTGTAACAGTACATAACCTTGTGCAACCTTCAGCATACATGATAGTGATGGTACCATGCTAAGCCTTTACATGCCAAAAATCTACATTATACTACACAAAGCCTGCATCAAAATAGCAACTACACAATGAGACAACACTGCACTACAAAAAACCGTACCCCCTTCTGCAGCATACTGAGATTACACGGCCAAGACTTGCAGCGGGATGGCGACTTGACACTGTATCTCTGTGACTCACACCAGACCTGTGCATACCAACTAACAAAACCTGCCGCGAAAGCAACTTATCATCACAGGACAAAATTTGAAGAAGTCTTGAATTGTTTTTTTTTAAGCAGAAGAGGGACAGATTCAAAGTAAGGGAGAGAGAACTAGTTCAGAATTTTCCATATATCTTCAACAAACACACAAAAATACCACCACGACCTTGTTCATCCAAGACCACTACACCATTCATAAACCAACAAAAAACCACTGCAACATCATCACACAAATCCCACCGTAAACTACAACGATACATTCCCTTCACCTCCGAGCCAACCTTTCTTCTTAAAATCATTCCCAAACCCACAATAACTCAACCCAACAACTTTCTGCTCTCTTTTCACCAACTTTCTTTCAATATCTCACCTCCCTCATCTCACTTCAATCCATCACACGAAAACCTCCGCCTCAAAACCTTCACCTTCGACCACACATAAACACAACCGCCGCCACCACTACGTTTCTACTTCATCTCAAATCACAAACTTTCTCAAAATCAAACAAACCAACCTCACCTCTTTTTCCCAACACCACATAAACCGAAACGTCACTTTCATCAAACCAAACACAGTGAAACCAAAATGAATGCAAGATGAAGAGAAAACGGAAAGAGAAAACCTAAACTGTGAAACATCAACAACCGTTACCTGCCTTGCTTGTGTCGCCGTGATTGAGAGAGAGTCGAAATGGAGTAAATCTGAGAGGAGAGTGAATCTTGAAATCGAGAGTTGCGAGGAAGATGAGACAGAGTGAGAACGATGAGTTGAGCTTTGGTTTTCGTCCGTTTTTTTGTTCCTTGCCAAGATCGTGACTTTCTTTTTCTCTTGTAGCAGCCCTTTCCTTTTCCTTTTTGTTTTAGGTTTTATTGGTCGAAACGGAGCGACCTGCTCCATCAGAATCCAACCCAGACTTTCTTGTTTAGCTTTTGGGCTTTGGATCTGACCTGTTTTCTACTCACCCCTCCTTTCTCATCATCAGTCGTGTACTTTGGGAAGGGAATGCTGGGCCTATTTAAGCTCATATGATTCTTTCACCTTTCTTTTTATTTGTTAATTACTCTTTTATTTATTTATTTTGCCTATAATTTAGGCTAAATATTGTGTTAATTATTAGCTAATACTCTTGTTAAAAATTTTGTTAAATATTTTATTGAAATATCATTTTGTTAAAAAGAAATTTTTTGATAATATATTTTGTAAATATATCATTAGATATTTTGTTAATTATCTTTAAACATTATTTTGTTTTCTCATTATTTTTGGGTTATCATTTTGTTTAGATTTATTTCTTAATTTATCTCTACCTTGATTTTCACTTCGATTTTCTTTTCGATTTTATCTTTTGGGCCGATGATATGAAAAAATCTTGATTAAGTTGATTTATTGAAATCGATTCAAAATCTTGATTTATATGAGGCTACCTTTTTTTATATTTTATAGGTCAATGAAAGTCAAATATCATTGATTATCGATTTCTCGATTAAATCTTGATTAAGACGAGACCACTTCGATTTATTTTCTATTTCCATTTCATTTTCTATTATCTTCTTCTGTTTTCTTATCTTCGATCGATGAAGTCTTTCTATTCGCGAATGTTGATTGTTGAAGCGATTAACCTTCATTATTTCAAATCTGTAGTGAGTGATCATCGGGATCTCTTTCTATACTTTGGGATCGTGATAGGTTACCTTCGATTAATCGACGAAAGTTTGTGATTAAGACGATATCTTCATCCTTTCTTTTCGTGTGACACGATTTCATTGGAGAATGATCCTCAATATCATTTCTCCATCGTGTTTTAACACATAAATCAAATGCTTATCCTCCTATAGTATGATCTGCATCATAGATTGTGCTACGATGGCTTAGCGCTACATTGGATCTGATTCACTCGATTAACCACTAACTTTACATTTTCGTCAATATGATCTTGATTTACTTTTATTTCAATATTATATTTTGTTCATATTATCTCGATTATATTTTTATTCATACTATTCATATTGGCCATATCATATTCATATTCATGTTTATCTAACAATTTTCTTTGTTCATACACTATTCAAACCTTTTTATAATCACTTGCCGCTTAAAACACGTAATCTATATTCAAACATTACTTTTATAAAAGGTGAAATGAGGTGGATCGAGTCTTTGGTCTTTCTCTTCGATTGTTTGGGTGCGAGTTCTCTTACTCGCGTGTGAACAATTGACACCTCTAAACAATTTAAGCTTTAATCTGTCGATTGTTTAGGTGCGAGTTCTCTTACTCGTGTGCGAACAATTGACGCCTCTAAAAAAACTTAAGCTTTAACCTGTCAATTGTTTAGTTGCGAGTTCCCTTAATCGTGTGTGGACAATTGACACCACTAAAACACTTGGAACTCGACAACATTCAAAACTTTTTCCACGTAATCAGTAAAACACTTAATCTTTATCTAAACACATTTTACTAAAAGGTGAAGTGAGGGTGGTCGAGTCTTTGACCCTTCTCCTCAAATTTTTGGGTGCGAGTTCTCTTACTCGTGCGTGGGTAATTGTCACCTCTAAAATATCCAACATGACTAAAAACTGTCCTTCCCCTCCTTGTGCGACCGAAACCCTAAAACACAAGCAAATCGAACTCATTTTCTCACCAAATCTTTAACATACTTAATCCACAACTCAAGCACCTTTCCCAAAGAACATTGTTTAAGTCATTCTTTCGCGCATATGAACTCGTGCTTTAGCCTCCCCTAGCGAGCAGACAAGCCAATGTTTAGCAGTTAGAATGCAACCTAAACTCTCGTTCACCTAAAACACGTCCAAATCAAACCTTTTTCTTAATAAAATCTCTAATACACTTGATCCAAATCAAACAACTTTTCACAAAAAGAACATTGTTTAGTCCATTCTTCCGCGCATATGAACTAGTGCTTCAGCCTCCCTTGACGAGCAGACTAGCCAACGTTTTGCAGTTAGAATGCGAATTAAACACTCGTTCATTTAAAAAACACAAACCTAACAACCGTAGTCCCACAAACTAGGAATGCTCTGACTTTCCCATTGCACGAGGGAATACGTAGGCACAAGGACCCTAACTTGACTCGATTCGTGAGTGTTAGATCCGCTTGTTTGTTTATCTTCTCTTGTTTGTTTGCTTGCTTGTTTGACTATCTATTATCTACTTGCTTGCTTATTGTTATTATATCCTATTATTATCTCTTATGACACTGTGGGGTTCTCTGATCATTGGTGCTCTGTGAGATGGCTCTACACCCGAGTCCGAGTATAACCATAGGATTAGGATAGTGGTTGTGTAGTGGAGGCTTGCGTGGTCTCTTCTGCGTGAGCCAAAGCAAAGACCACGCTTGGAGTAGATTCCCTTGGAAATGTTATCGTTTTGACGTTACTTCGTCACGATGATAATGTTTTCGAGCCTGAATCGTTGATCCCAAGGACCATTAACCCATTTATCTATGGTGGTTGGTAGTTTTAACTATATGTGGGTTAATGCGAACGCCATAATCAGATGAGATCCTTCGAACGCATTACTTCCTGACAGTAATATTTTCGACCTCGATCTAGGATTCTGAGAACCCTACTTAGAACCTGTGTGTCGATGGTTGTGTAGTGGATGCCTCCGAGGAGTCTTTCTCGTGGGGAAGAAACGAAGACCTCACCTAGACGAGATTATTTCGAGGATATTATAGTCGGATGTCTCTTCATCTTGGTTATAATGTTTTCGAAATATATCCATAACTCTAGGCATCTACCCATTTAGAACCTACCTGTGGGGGGTCCTGTAATCAGAGATATCCTTGTGTCTAACTCCTTCCTCAGAATCAGATGTTGTTTTGATCCTGGAACCCTACATTGCATACTCATGACATTAGCATATCATTTTCCAACAAACTCATCCGATCCTCTGTCCATTTCCTGCCAGCTGATTTCCCGACGCTCATACTGAACCTGTGGTAATCGCAAAACATTTAAAGCAAGTTCAAGTGGAGATAAGAGGAGCATAGACAATTTGAAAGTTGTGATGGCTATGTCAAAGGATAGCTTTCAACATGTTGGGATGAAGGATTTTGATCCCCCATCAGGTTTTGCTGTGTCGATTAACCCACTATATGATTGTCTACCGGGTGATCATCCTCCACGAGTGAACATCCCTGCTCAGTCTCAGATGATGTCGCTGACCGATTCCATGGAGAAAAGGTTTTGTGCCCTCGAAGAGAAAGTTTAAGCTATGAAAATGCGCAATACTTTTGGGCTTGATGCTGTGGATATGTGCCTAGTGCCAGACCTGGTAATTCCTCCAAAATTCAAAGTACCCAACTTCGAGAAGTACGCTGGTCTCAGTTGCCTGAAGCATCATTTGATGATGTTCTGCCGAAAGATGACTTCTCATGTCCGCGACGACAAGTTAATGATTTACTGTTTCCAAGACAATTTAAGTGGCGCATCTTTGAATTGGTACATGGATTTAGAAAGAAGTTGTATCCAATCATGGCAAGACTTATCCAACGCTTTCCTAAAGTAATATGAGTACAATTTGGACATGGCTCCCAGTCGTACGCAGCTGCAAAGCCTATTTCAGAAGAGCGGTGAATCCATAAGGGATTATGCACTACGATGGAGAGAGTTGGCAGCCAGGGTGCAACCACCACTTTGGATAAAGAATTGATTAACATGTTCTTGGATAGTCTGCATGCCACCTATCTTGAAAGAATGACTGGCAAATCATTCTCAAGCTTCTTTGACCTTATAATAGTAGGAGAACGCATTGAGAGTTACCTCAAAGCTAAACAAGTCCAAGACGTCTCGAGTAATCAAGCTGGTGAGACTGAATCCTTCAGCAATCCCTAAGATGAAGAGGATAATGAAACTAATGCGGTAATAGCAAATGTTGGGTATTCTCATGGTACACCAGCAAGACTTTATGGCCCTTTAGCTTCTCGGCAGTTATCATTGTCAGCGCCATATCATCCTTATGGGCTACCTGTCAATCCTAGGGCGTCATACCAGAAACCTACGATTTCTCCTCATGCAAATCAACGAGCCCGTGGTCGAGGATATTAGAATCATCATCAGAATCAGCATAGGCCTCGAAACAACTTGGAAAGAAGGATTGCTCCTCTTCATCTAGTTCCTATGCCGTATAATCAACTTTTGCCGCATTTGGTCCGAAGCTCACTGGTAGAGCCTAAAGCAATCAAGCCTTTGCCAGAACCATACCCGCCTGGATACGACCCCAATGCGCATTGTGGATATCATGTTGGATCAATGGGGCATTCTACTGAAGATTGCAAAGCTTTTCAAGCCAAGGTGCAACAGTTGATTGACAAGAAGCACATATCATTTCAAGAAGGGAATTTGGTTGTGCACGTCAGCTTCTCACCCAAATAAGTTTCAAGACTTCCAGAGGCAGCCAGTGGTTCAGACAAGAAGACTTCCTCAGATACTGGCAACCATTGGACATTTATCATTTGCATTTGTAATTTCGCTATGGTAAATGCTACTTGTTTTTGAATATTGTTGTTTTGAATGGTAATATTAATGATGTGATCATGCATTTTCTGAATTAATCATGTCGCATTCGCTCATTGTTTCTTCACTTATATATAAAAAATAAAAATACAAAAGAAAAACAACAAAATTCTTCCATATATTTCTCATCCACTCTCTTTATCAAACATTTGTTTAGCAAATATTGGAGGGAGGATGATGAAAACAAAATACCCATAATTGTTAATGGTATGCTTTCGGATGGAATCCTGCCAAGGATGTACAGGCATTGTTTCAAATCCCCAAACATTGGAGAGATAAGGAGTTAGTCCATAGTTAACCACTTCGAGCCTAGAAGTAGCAGTTTCCTTCGGATATTCAAACCCTTACATTCAACCTGGGGCAGGGTAGTGTTCAGTTAACCTAATTACGCACTCAGTTCACAAAAGAAAAATCCAAAAACATGATGGTTGTTCATCAATTACCCATGACTTGGCAGTCACAATCCTCTGAACCAAAAAATCAAAAAAACAAAAATCAAAAGCCTGCTAAGTCGAACGCCTCAAAGGAGACTTAGGCAAAAAAAAAAATCAAAGCAATCCCGATGGACTCAAAAGCGAAATCAGTCCATGCAAAAGATAGGGATAAAAAACAATACCAAAAGAGGCTTTCGAATCCTCAATAAAAAAACAAAATAAGGTCCAGTGGGCACCATGTCAAATCAAAAGGTCACTGACATCCATCAAAAGCAAAATAAGGTGACTGCCATTTCAAGCAAATCTTGAATCCTTACCTTCGCTCTTACACCGTCGAACTCTCTTAGAAGACAAACATGTGCAGAATTAACTGAACGTAGGACTGGAGATCATCACGAAGAAGGGGTGGTACAAAACATATCTTGGGCCTAATATCCTTTGTTTCTATAACCGTGAACCAGACCACGTTATAACCCCTAAAAAACCTAATTGAGGCGGGGTTTATTCTGAAAGCATAATACAGCAAGGTTGCGTAAACTGACTCCCACAAATTTGCTAATCACTTGTTTTGGTGTCATATTCTTGCTATATCTTCCATACAACATTGTCACATCATTCCAATAATGATTGATTTTTTCAAAACTTGCCTGAGCATCGCATTAAAATCACTATTTGTGAACGAACAATTTTGACTGCAAGTCAGTACATGGAATCAAGGAAATTCCAACAAGGGGCAATCAAAGAAAGCTAGGTCATTCAACAATGTTGGTTGGAATTGACAACACCTCATAACCCTATGGAATAGGGGCATTGACATCCAATGATTATGGAATCAGTCATCTTAAAGCAAGTCCTCGAAGCATTAGTTGATTATGGGGCAAATTATTCAGGAATCAGGTTGAACATGGTGAATCATCTCAAGACTCTACCAATCAGGGGCAGGCCACTCGGAGGTTCTTTTGATTAAAGGAAAACCCCTCCAATGTTCAATCAACACAAGTTAAGTCGCTGCAACGCTCATTCTGGGGCAAGCTACCTCAAGGGCACTTACAAGCCAAATACTTCAAGAGTCATTCAATGAAGGAAGAATCCTTTCATGACTTGGAATTCTGGGGGCAAGCCATCTCGAGTTCATCTCATGGTACATCTGCTTCCAACTTCCTTTCAAGGACAAAGCCTTTCACGACTTGGAATTCTGGGGTAAACCATCTCGAGTAATCTCATGGTACATCTGATTCCAACTTCCTTTCAAGGACAAAGCCTTTCACGACTTGGAATTCTGGGGCAAACCATCTCGAGTAATCTCATGGTACATCTGCTTTCAACTTCCTTTCAAAGACGAAGCCTTTCACGATTTAGAATTCTGGGGCAAGCCATCTCGAGATCATCTCATGGTACAATTGCTTCCAATTTCCTGTCAAGGAGAAATTCTTCATAGACCCAGACTAGGGCAAGATGAGTTACACAGGGTCAGGTCTTCCCCATGCTTTCAATCTGCTCAAGCGAACACCGTCAAGTGACCTTTGAGTTCAAGACGAGTGTCGGGGAATTATGCTATCACCCCACAAAATAACCTTTTACCTTCCTTCTGACAAGAGACCTTGCTGCAAAGGAACCTAACCATCCCTTATCCTCTACTGGGGCATCTTTAGAAACCTTCATATCATTGCATAAATCACTCATATGCATTAGTCATGTCGCTTCGCTCATTGCATAGACATGTGCATCATACCTCAAGCTTAACCTTCCAACAAGATTTGACATCTCAAAGCCTGGTATCGCAAGACTTGACACCAAAGTCCAACTTAGCTTGGCAATCCAAAGTCAAACTTAGCTTGGCAATCCAAAGTCCAACTTAGCTTGGCAATCCAAAGTCCAACTTAGCTTGGCAACCTAAAAGTCCAACCTAGCTTGGCAACCCAAAAGTCCAACTTAGCTTGGCAATCCTTTAAGGCCCAGTTCTCGTCTGGAAAAACATTTTAAGGACCAGTTCTCGTCTGGCAAAACATTTTAAGGCCCAGTTCCCGTTTGGCAAACCTTTTAAGGCCCAGTTCCCGTTTGGCAAACCTTTTAAGGCCCAGTTCTCGTCTGGCAAACATTTTAAGGCCCAGTTCTCGTCTGGCAAAACATTTTAAGGCCCAGTTCTCGTCTGGCAAAACATTTTAAGGTCCAGTTCTCGTCTGGAAAATTATTTTAAGGCCCAGTTCTCGTCTGGAAAATCATTTTAAGGTCCAATTCTCGTCTGGCAAATCATTTTAAGGTCCAGTTCTCGTCTGGCAAATCATTTTAAAGGGTCAACACTCGTTGGCACCTGCAAATCTACCCTTTAAAGTCCAGTCTTCATTGGCAACCACTAAAAGTCCACCGTCATTGGCATCCTCATAACACCTGAAAGCCCAATTTATTGGCAAAAACAAAATAACCAAATTCAATCCCTGGTGATACCCTCGACAAGGAAACTTATCCCCAGTTCGCCCGATCATCTGCATCGTCATGTGCATAACAAGCTAGCATAACATTACATAATCATATTGAGCACTATCATATCATACGTGCATTAGATTCTTCAGCAGTTGCATCTTAGTGTGCATGTCAGTGCATTTTGCAATGTATGGCATTTCCATCCCCAGCATCATATCATGGCAGGGTCCAGGATCAATTCACAAGAGTCTTGACCAGTCCTCCATCAAAGTTGGCAGTATTCTTCTAAAGAGAAATTGATACCCCATACGTACTCAAGGAATTCTGTTCCCCAGCAAGTCATTATTCAGCCAGGCAATTGATAATGACAACCCCCAGCAGCTGTTGCTATTCTTACTCCCCAAGCAGAGGGTACCATAGAAAGTTTTGTTGTGAGCTTTCCCCTGCCAAGCCACCACATTTCCTCCCATAGGAATCTTGCTCAACTATTATTCATCAAATTTACCATAGAGATACTGCTTTGGTATCATCGAGGAACCTTAGCGGATAAGGGACTGCTTCGACGACCCAAAGAATCATTTGCCTTCAGAGATACTGCTTTTGTATCATCGAGGAACCTTAGCGGATAAGGGACTGCTTCGATGACCCAGAGAATCGTCTGCCTTCAGAGATACTGCTTTGGTATCATCGAGGAACCTTAACGGATAAGGGACTGCTTCGACGACCCAGAGAATCGTCTGCCTTCAGAGATACTGCTTTGGTATCATCGAGGAACCTTAATGGATAAGGGACTGCTTTGACGACACAGAGAATCGTCTGCCTTCAGAGATACTACTTTGGTATCATCGAGGAACCTTAACGGATAAGGGACTGCTTCGACGACCCAGAGAACCGTCTGCCTTCAGAGATACTGCTTTGGTATCATCGAGGAACCTTAGCGGATAAGGGACTGCTTCGACGACCCAGAGAATCGTCTGCCTTCAGAGATACTGCTTTGGTATCCTCGAGGAACCTTAACGAATAAGAGACTGCTTCGACGACCCAGAGAATCGTCTGCCCTTCAGAGATACTGCTTTGGTATCATCGAGGAACCTTAATGGATAAGGGACTGCTTCGACGACCCAAAGAATTGTCTGCCTTCAGAGATACTTCTTTGGTATCATCGAGGAACCTTATATGGACAAGGGACTGCTTCGACTACCCAAAGGATCTTAAGTTATTTTTGTTCAGCTGGAACCTCGCTACCTCATTATGTTAGCTCTTACACTTTACCTTTTGTCAGAAAATTTTTGGGGTATTCTTATATCTAATTGACTTCTACCCTAAAAATGAACGCCATGCGCAATTCATTTTCTCGGGTTCGAGACAATTAGATAGGGGCATCTGTCAAACCCCAAATTTGTCCTACCTGTGTATAAATGACCTCTGTACATCTTTTTTTTTTCTAAACCACTTTTGAACCCAAATATCCATTTTTGAACCACTTCCATATCCATTGTGATTTCATTATCCAATATAAATATCCATTTATTTTATAAATATCCATTCCGTTCCCTTTTTTTTCCAGACTCATTTCCATATCCAATCCACTTCATTTCCATAACCGTTCTCATATTCATTTTTTATCCAATTATCTATTTCATTTTAATCCATTTTCTATTTTGTTTTCGAAATCCACACTTAAACAATTTCTTGTCCAATTTGAAACATATTCCTTTGTAATTATCCATTAGTATCCCTATCATTTCATAAATCCATAATTAAGAGATTTTCATTCCAATATTTATTTTCCATTAAAATATCATTGCCAAAAATCATTACAATCTTCACCCGAAAATTCTACAATAAAAATTGCATCAATTGTAACAGCACATAACCTTGTCCAACCTTCTGCACACATGATAGTGATGGTACCATGCTAAGCCTCTACATGCCAAAAATCTACATTATACTACACAAAGCCTGCATCAAAATAGCAACTACACAATGAGACAACACTGCACTACACAAAACCGTACCCCCTCCTGCAGCATACTGAGATTACACGGCCAAGACTTGCAGCGTGATGGCGACTTGACACTGTATCTCTGCGACTCACACCAGACCTGTGCATACCAACTAACAAAACCTGCCACGAAAGCAACTTATCATCACAGGACAAAATTTGAAGAAGTCTTGAATTGATTTTTTTAAGCAGAAGAGGGACAAATTCAAAGTAAAGGGAGAGAAAACTAATTCATAATTTTCCATATATCTTCAACAAACACACAAAAATACCACCACGACCTTGTTCATCCAAGACCACTACACCATTCATAAACCAACAAAAAACCACTGCAACATCATCACACAAATCCCACCGTAAACTACAACGATACATTCCCTTCACCTCCGAGCCAACCTTTCTTCTTCAAATCATTCCCAAACCCACAATAACTCAACCCAACAACTTTATGCTCTCTTTTAACCAACCTTCTTTCAATATCTCACCTCCCTCATCTCACTTCAATCCATCACACGAAAACCTCCGCCTCAAAACCTTCACCTTTGACCACACATAAACACAACCGCCGCCACCACTACGTTTCTGCTTCATCTCAAATCACAAACTCTCTCAAAATCAAACAACCCAACCTCACCTCTTTTTCCCAACACCACATAAACCGAAATGCCACTTTCATCAAACCAAACATAGTGAACCCTAATAAGTGCAAATTGTACCTATTTTTGTATATATGTTTTGTTGCACTTATCGATTCTTTTTGGTAAATATCGTGCGAATAAAACCCACTTTGTGTGTAAATACGTTTACTTTACGTTTTCGGTGTATAGTGCGTTACCGTGTAAATATCATTGAGTTTAATCGATTTTCATTTATTTTTTAGGTGTTCTAGCAATGGGATATTTCCATATTCATAAATATCATTGAATAAGCTTTCCAACGCTTCAAACCGTGCGTCAATCGGAGTTACGGTTCAAGAGTTATGAAGAAAACAAATTCTGGTTTTCTGTCATGCTCGCTAGGCGAGCCCCCGTAGCGAACACTCGCTAGCTTGTTCGCTAGGCGAACCGGGGCGAACAGAAAGTTCCAGAATCGTGAAAAAACTCAACAGAAAGGCGGTTTACGTTCGCCTAGCGAACGGGGACTCGCTAGGCGAACCTGGGCAGCAACATTTGCCTATTTTAGCCATTTTTCATCATTTTTTAGGTTATGGTTTTGGGGATTCTTGCTCCAACTCCATCAAACTTCATTTTTTTCAGTAGATTAGCTTAGAAAACAACATGGAAGCTTGCATGTGGATGATCCGAGGTGGATTTCTCATCAATCGGCTCCGACAATCCGTGAAGTGTTTGGTTCATTTCTCTTCCTCTTTGTGTATTCTTTCTTGTTGGGTTGTGCATATGTATTTGCTATGAACTCATGTATATTTGTCGCCCATGGCGTTGTATAAAACTTGCTTTACAAATCTTTATTGGTAATTGTCTCTAATTTTTGCTTTATGCGCGGGGTTTGTGTCGCGTTAGACATAACCTTCACGAACGTCGATTAGGGAGGATTGTCTGTTAGTTTCTGGATTCTAGAGATAGATTTAGGGCTAACAATCTTTAATAGGCGTCGAAGCTTAATGCCTTCCGTGTTTCGAGGCTTCGCTCGCGAGAGTGACGAAGAGAGTAACACGGTTGTTTTCTCAACTTTGCGTTAGACATAACCTGTGTTGTGAGCGATGCTGGGTGATATTGATGAGTATTGTAGGTGGAGTATAACTGGTTGGTAAGTTTAAGTTTGTGAGGAGTGATTTGTATGCATTGCCGGACGAGTTTTTCTCTTTGAAGAATGAAGTTCTTTTTGTTTTAATGTTTACTTTTCATGTTTTCTTGTTTGAAACCATTAATCCAAACTCATTAACGCGAGAGATTGTCGAACGACATTCTTTCCCTCGAACCGATCTCTGTGGACACGACATAAATCCCGGAGGGAATTCTTCCGAAAATAAATATTTTTGCTTGCTTGCCCTATTCTGCAACCAACAAACCCAAAATGAATGCAAGATAAAGAGAAAACGGAATGAGAAAACCTAAACTGTGAAACATCAACAACTGTTACCCGCCTTGCTTGTGCCGCCGTGATTGAGAGAGAGTCGAAATTGAGTAAATCCGAGAGGAGAGTGAATCTTGAAATTGAGAGATGCGAGGAAGATGAGACAGAGCGAGAACGATGAGTTGAGCTTTGGTTTTCATCAGTTTTTTTGTTCCTTGCCAAGATCGTGACTTTCTTTTTCTCTTGTAGCAGCCCTTTCCTTTTCCTTTTTGTTTTAGGTTTTATTCGTCGAAACGGAGCGACCCGCTCCATCAGAATCCAACCCAGACTTTCTTGTTTGGCTTTTGGGCTTTGGATCTGACTTGTTTTCTACTCACCCCTCCTTTCTCATCATCAGTCGTGTACTTTGGGAAGGGAATGTTGGGCCTATTTAAGCCCATATGATTCTTTCACCTTTCTTTTTATTTGTTAATTACTCTTTTATTTATTTATTTTGCTAATAATTTAGGCTAAATATTGTGTTAATTATTAGCTAATATTCTTGTTAAAAATTTTGTTAAAAATTTTATTAAAATATAATTTTTTTAAAAAGAAATTTTTTGATAATATATTTTGTAAATATATCATTAGATATTTTGTTAATTATCTTTAAACATTATTCTGATTTCTCATTATTTTTTGGTTATCATTTTGTTTAGATTTATTTCTTAATTTATCTCTACCTTGATTTTCACTTCGATTTTCTTTTCGATTTTATCTTTTGGACCGATGATATGAAAAAATCTTGATTAAGTTGATTTATTGAAATCGATTCAAAATCTTGATTTATATGAGGCTACCTTTTTTATTTTTTATCGGTCAATGAAAGTCAAATATCGTTGATTATCGATTTCTCGATTAAATCTTGATTAAGACGAGACCACTTAGATTTATTTTCTATTTCCATTTCATTTTCTATTATCTTCTTCTGTTTTCTTATCTTCGATCGATGAAGTCTTTCTATTCGCGAATGTTGATTGTTGAAGCGATTAACCTTCATTATTTCAAATCTGTAGTGAGTGATCATCGGGATCTCTATCTATACTTTGGGATCGTGATAGGTTACCTTCGATTAATCGACGAAAGTTTGTGATTAAGACGAGATCTTCATCCTTTCTTTTCTTGTGACACGATTTCATTGGAGAATGATCCTCAATATCATTTCTCCATCGTGTTTTAACACATATATCAAATGCTCATCCTCCTATAGTATGATCTGCATCATAGATTGTGCTACGATGGCTTAGCACTACATTGGACCTGATTCACTCGATTAACCACTAACTTTACATTTTCGTCAATATTATCTTGATTTACTTTTATGTCAATATTATATCTTGTTCATATTATCTCGATTATATTTTTATTCATACTATTCATATTGGCCATATCATATTCATATTCATGTTTATCTAACAATTTTCTTTGTTCATACACTATTCAAACCTTTTTATAATCACTTGCCGCTTAAAACACGTAATCTATATTCAAACACTACTTTTATAAAAGGTGAAATGAGGTGGATCGAGTCTTTGGTCTTTCTCTTCGATTGTTTGGGTGCGAGTTCTCTTACTCGTGTGTGAACAATTGACACCTCTAAAAAACTTAAGCTTTAATCTGTCAATTGTTTAGGTGCGAGTTCTCTTACTCGTGTGCGAACAATTGACGCCTCTAAAAAAACTTAACCTTTAACCTGTCAATTGTTTAGGTGCGAGTTCCCTTACTCGTGTGTGGACAATTGACACCACTAACACACTTGCAACTCGACAACATTCAAACCTTTTTCCACGTAATCATTAAAACACTTAATCTTTATCTAAATACATTTTACTAAAAGGTGAAGTGAGGGTGGTCGAGTCTTTGACCCTTCTCCTCAATTGTTTGGGTGCGAGTTCTCTTACTCCTGTGTGGGCAATTGTCACCTCTAAAATATCCAACACGACTAAAATCTCTCCTTCCCCGCCTTGTGCTACCGAAACCCTAAAACACAAGCAAATCGAACTCCTTTTCTCGCCAAATATTTAACATACTTAATCCACAACTCAAGCACCTTTCCCAAAGAACATTGTATAAGTCATTCTTTCGCGCAAATGAACTCGTGCTTCAGCCTCCCCTACCGAGCAGACAAGCCAATGTTTAGCAGTTAGAATGCAACCTAAACTCTCGTTCACCTAAAACACGTCCAAATCAAACCTTTTTCTCAATTAAATCTCTAATACACTTGATCCAAATCAAACAAATTTTCACAAAAAGAACATTGTTTAGTCCATTCTTCCGCGCATATGAACTAGTGCTTCAGCTTCCCTTGACGAGCAGACAAGCCAACGTTTAGCAGTTAGAATGCAAATTAAACACTCGTTCGTTTAAAAAACACAAACCAAACAACCGTAGTCCCACGAACTACGAATGTTCTGACTTTCCCATTGCACGAGGGAATACGTAGGCACAAGGACCCCAATCCTTGGCGAGCACACTAATAAAAAACCACCCATTTCCCCTTAGAAAACAATATCTACATTAGAAGAAAACAAACAAACCAAGCTAACATTTCTCACGAATTGAATCAAGAGGTTCCCGTTGAGTACAACGGACGTAGAGGGTGCTAATACCTTCCCTCTTGCGTAACCGACTCCCGAACCCGAATTTGGTTGCGACGACCATGTTCTTATTCTCCCTTTAAAGGTTTTATCGATATTTTCCTTTCCCTCTTTGGGATAAATAAATTTCGGTGGCGACTCTGTTTCGAACAGTTTTTTCCGCGTCCATCGCGAGGATCGTATTTTTCGAGGTACGACAGAAGGCTGCTCGTGTGGGCAAGGATGAAGTTGTTGCGGAAAATATTCAACAAGTTTTTGAGCAATGTGTAAGTATAACGTTATACTTTTTATATCCCACTTATTGACATATATATAATATTTATGCTTTTTAATCCCCGCTAATATTTTTTGATATTCATGCATATGAATTCCAGGAGACTCTGTCTCAGTCTGCAACTCTAGGTAAAGACCAGGATTGCAGGAGCATACTTACTAGAGTGTTAAATGTTCTTGAGTATTCCGGTCGTGTGAGGGATAAGGGTTTTCGGGTCACTCCATCATCCTTTTATAATCGTTCAAAGAGCCAAAATCCTAGCAATAAACAAGTGATGGAAGCCAGGGAAGAATTAAGAGCCCAAGTCCGTGAATTACAAAAGGACAAGGAAAAATATATGTCAGAAAGGCGTGGTTCAGAGTTTAATGATACTAGTGACAAAGGTAGTATCAATTGTCAACAAAAACTTGCCGAGGTAATTATATATGCTTATTATGAAATTAATTTAGCACAAATTTTTCAATATATACACATTAAAAGTGTTAATTCTATATTTAAATGTTTTACTAACTTATATGATTTTTAGATTCATGCCCAAGAGTTGCAAATAATAGAAAGTCAGAATAGGCAGCCAAAATTAGGCAACACGTCCAACCAAAAAAAGACTCTTGTAAGGACGGGGAAAAAAACAATTGTATCCCGATTTAGGTCATCTCTTGAAACACTTATAGAAACATCGAATTTGATGGACGGAGGTATTCGTGCAGTACCTATGGAGGAAGGTATTTTCGGTTATTCCTATTCAGAAACAATTTCTAAAGAGGATTTGGATCAAATTTTTAATCATTCTGAATTAGGCATCGGTGTTATGCATACATACATCAGGTATTCCGATTAACTCTCTTTAATTATTTAAACAATTTATTTATTCATTTCAACGAATAATCTAATGTTTATTATGTTTTTATTTAAGGTTCTTGTATGAGAAATTGGTGCGCCCGCATCAATTGCCAGAAAGATTCAATTTCTTATATGCCAACTGTACCAATGCACCGTTAATTGCGATGAATCCAACTTCAGTACAATCTCACTTAGTCGAAAGATTTATGGCCAGCATAGATACAGAAAAGTTGTATCTTTTACCATATAATACTGGCAACGGGTTAGATTTGCATTCTTACTTCATTTATTATCATTTTTCGTTTTTTGATGTTGCGTATAAAATTACTATATCGATACTTTTGTTTTATTTTACAGTGGACACTGGTTGTTGGTTGCGATAAATCCGATAAGTGAAATAGTGTATTATGTGGATTCGTTAGATGGTGATGTAGATAAATACCCGGATATGAAGACGACGATTGATACGTAAGTGAAATTGTTCTAAATATTCGTGTGTATTTGTTTATTAGTTTATTTAAGTGAGATTGTTCTAAATATTCGTTTATTTTATGTTAGAGCTATACAAATATTTCGATCACAAAGAGGAGTCCAAGTATCAAAGAGTAAGTCAACCAACATTACATGGATCAGAGTGGAGGTATATTTTCACAATTTTGCTTATAATAGTGATGCTACTTGATAAAACAAGTTAGACTATATATCCTGATATATATTATTATTTTTTTTCAATGTATAGTGTCCTCGTTAAAAAAATGGTATAGATTGCGGTTATTTCGTTTTGAGGTATATGAAAGAAATCATTCATTTGGATAAAATAGATATTCCAATCATGGTATGGATTTATAACTTAGGAGTTATTTTAATATTTATCGGATATTTGATATAATTAATTACTTTTAACTAAATCATGCATATTATGTTATATTATGTAGTATTTTGATGAATTCAAGTGTGCTACTTACTTCAAAGTACAATTGAAAGAAATTAAGGAGGATTGGTGCCAATACCTTATTGAGCAAAGAATCATATAAGGTATGGAAGTTGGAAGTTGTTGTATATACTTTGTATAGTTTTGTAAGTTGTTGTATATGGTTATTAGAATGGTTATTTGGTGTATGAATGGTTGTTGTATATAGTTTTGGAAGTGGAAGTTGTAGTATATAGTCTTGTGTATAATTATGAAATTATAAGGCCTATATATGGTGATTGAAGTATATAATTATGTAGTATTGTGAATTGAAGTATATAAGGCCTATGTTGAATAAAGGTTTGTGAATTGAAGTATATAATTATGATAAGTTTTGATAAAAAATTATGTTATACAGGTTTGTTAATATACAGGTCTATTAAAAGGTTTTTTTAAAAAAAAAACTTTCTCAAAAAAAGGAGTTTTAGCAGCGCTTTTGACAAAAAACGCATCCAAAACAAATAAATTTTAAAACAATTTACGTGTACAAAAGACAGCGTTTTTAATGAGAAAGCGCTGCCAAAAGTGGAACTAAAGAAAGCGCTTTTTAAAAAGCGCTGCTTAAAGTATTAAGCAGAGACACATTAGAAAGCGCTGCCTAAGGTGGGGGAAAAACCAGCGCTTTTTCCAAAAAAAACGCTTCCTAAAGTTGGAAAATAATACACATTACGCAGCGCTTTTAAAAAAGCGCTGCCTAAAGGGGAACAAAAGACAACGCTTTTAGTGAAAAAAAAAGCGTTGTCTTTACCTTTAGCAGCGCCACCTTTAGCAGCGCTAAAGGCAAAAAAAAGCGCTGCTAAAGGTCTATTTCGGCGTAGTGATTCTTCAAAGTTCTTTCAAAATGTTCTTAATCATGTTTTGAAATCACACATGAGTTATGCATATTGAATTTTTCTAGGCCGTTTATAATGATTTTGTTTGAGGACAAACAAAAAGATAAGTTAGGGAGAGTTGATAAGTGTAAAAAATACATAAAGTACATAAAATCTTATTAGCAAAATTCACAACTAATTAATGGAAAACCTCCCAATTTATCATTAAAACATGATAAAATGCTTGTATGAACTTTTTATTTATTTATCCATTATAAATAGCACAATTCCTTCGAAGAAGATATGTTTGTTAAGCCAAGAACAAGGTCTTGCTAAGTGAGCACTGGCGGAAAAATATGATTTCAAAGTCAATCAACAAAACTTATTAAACATGTTGTCAAACTCGCTATGTGAGTTATGGCGGTTTATTATTTCTTGGTTAAGTTACTTTAGTGGCAAGACTTAGATGAGAAGAAATTCAGGTGTGCTAAGCGAGCTATAAGCCTTACTTAGCGAGAAGGCCACATTAAAACCTATAAATAGGACTTCCAGTCAGTTCAATGGATATAACTTTTGGTGGATTCTTGGTAGTTCTTCTAGAAACAAACTTGATACCAAAATCACAATATGAGAGAAAATGAGAGGAAGGTTGAGGGAGAAAGTGTTGTCCGAGGAATTGTCACAGATGCTTTTCAACGTCTTTCTTCTAGGTCTCAATTGTAAATCTATAATGAGTAAGCGTAGCTAATTTCTCTTGTGTTGGGGTTAGATGTACTCGTCATAATGCTCATGCACCAATTGTGATCATGGCGTTGTATATAATTATTCTTATGCTTTAATATTAATAAATTATTCGTGCTTACTACTTGTTTTTTATTAGCTACCTAAAATACGATTTCATGGTTTTTATTTGATATTCAAAATGTACTTATCATTTATAGATCCAAACTTTTCATATATCAGATGTTAAACTTTATAGATAGATTTCGGTTTAATATCGGCATGAACTATCGAAGCTTAATGTTATCGTATTGGTCAATAGGATGAAAAATCGTCTATTAAATAATACGATTGATTTCACGTTGTTAACTGAAACATGAGTTATAATGTAGAGTAATGGATGATAATATTAATAGCTAATTAGAATTATATATCACTGATCACAATCATACATAATAATATATTGATGATATCTAACCTTGTCATGTTTTCTCAATTATTAACACTAAAGTTCAATTTATTCTTTGTTATTTCAATTTCACAACAAAACAAACTTTGGCAAACCATTATTAAAATCATAAAAACTATTAAACGGTCTTTGAAACACAATCAAACCCTATGGAGAATTAATGCCCTCTTAATCTTAAGGATAAATAGTCATCATTTGTTTTTCTTTTTATATTTTTCAGAAAGAATAATAGTTTAAAATTTATGGTCAAAGGGGGTTACAAGGTGGTTGCTCGCTCATGTGTACTCCCTCCTCTTTTATAAGTAAATTATACTTTTTAAATTCATTAAATAATAATTGATATATGAAATTTATTTATAGTCTAAATACATCATTTATTTAATTAATCTCAAAAGTAAAATTTATTTATAAAAGAGAATGGAAGGTGTAGTCTTTTATGATGAAGTAGTTTTCACTCAAAGTATCTAGTGTGAATACGAACCACAGTGTTGCACTTTTAACTATGCATGGATTTATTCTTTTGGAAACAAAATATGTTAGGGTTCATGGAAACAAAATATGTGGTCGGGGACACATATGTGGTCATTCTTTTGGAAAAAGCATTGAGCACTCCTTATGGTTTCTAAAAAAACGAGCATTAGAATTTTTAGTCTTTTTTCCATATGGAATTTTGACTCCTCTACCATAGAATACCTCAAGTGGTTTTTCTTTTGTTGGAAATGCATTAATGCAAAATTCTCATAAAATGATGTAATGTGGATCGAGATGTGATGTATTTCTCACTTATGATAATCAATTTTTATGAACAAATTGTCAATCATCATAGAATCAGACGCTTCACTTGCATAAATTTCTCTGTTCTAAATTGTAGACAGTTTTAAAGCATGGAATTCACTTTTAAATTGTATTCTAGGTGTTGAGACATGAGATGATTTTGTTCCTGCTTTTACAGTTAATTTTTTCTAACAAGGGATTTCTTTATACATTATTTTTTGGAGCAATCTTTCTAGGTAAACTAGTAAGAAACCCGTGCGAGTTTGGATTTACATCGCATGTCTACCAAACCATCATTTGTAAAGTTTGAATTCATTCTTCAATTGGTTAACATTGACATAGTTACAAATATATGCTAATAATATGCACCAACTTTTAAGCATTAATTCGTACTCACAATAAATCGTACAACCAATTCTCCAACTTTAAAAGATGGACATTAAAATGAACAATCTACCGCATAACCTCTCATAGATACGTTTACATCTACCCGTGAATCAAGATGAGTTAACAAAACTTAGTTGAATCCAGATGAATTAATTTTAAAACAACAGATTTGAATAAAATCATTTTTCCAATTCAAATAACATTACTTTTTAGATATTAGCCAATTTTTCCAAACCTAAAATTTACAACAGCTTCCCGTCAAATATCAGTTTTAAATCCTTCTTATTATATCATATTTACAATTGTTACAAACCTACAATATATGACAGCGCCCCGTCAAATTTCAGTTCTAAATGAATATCTACACTCCATAATATTTTAAAAATAAAAGTAAATTGATACGTTTATAAAAATATTTGAAACTTATTACCGTTTATAAAAATAATTGTATCAATAGTTACATTTTTCCCGTTTATAAATATATTTGTAATTTTCATTTATAAATTCACTCTTAATAGTAAAAGTATAAATTGATACTCCTTTGCACTACTAATGTATCTTTTGTACAATTGAAATTTTAAAGCAAAGTGTCAATTCTTCACAATTTATCCACCAACACCTTGATTTTGAAACATTTTAAACAGTAAACAAAATGAATACAAAATTTGATAGGAAAACTCATACACATCCAACATTATATTCACAGAAGCAGCAATGCAGCATTCAATTAATAGGAAATTGATAAATAATTAGACTTAAATCATTAAATAGATAAAGAGATTATCATCACAACGACTCACAATTTTTGTAAAAAATTGTAGTAACTTATTTATCAAATTTTTGAGTTACTTTATTACAATAATACTCATAAGACCTACCGTCCCAGCAACATAGTAGCAGTACAAATACATCAAAATAGAAGTACAAACGTGTGAAAGTTATACCACAAATTTATTCTTCATTTTAAACCAATCAATATACCAATCCATGATAAAGAGGAGAGACAATATATTCTTCCTTTTGGTAATACATATATAAATTATAATAATGATCAATAATTAGTGTTTAATTTGATAATAATATATTAAACATCATTTAATTTTGTAATCAATTGGAAAGATGGAAATATTTTAATTAAATACATAAAAATTTCCATTAGCTCATATATAATAAATTCCACGTTTTTTTAAAATATATACAATAAAAGGAATGAAAAAAATCCATTACATCGATATTAGAATAAATAAGCTATATTTAATCTAAATATTTTTTATATGTTTGAGGAGGTCACAACATCAATTGTTTATTTTTGAAAAGAGGGAGGAGCTCACAACATCAATGACTTACTCTTGAAAAGAGCTTATTCTTGAAAATAGGGAGGAGCTCACAACTTCAATGACTTATTCTGGAAAAGAGGGACCCTTCAATTGCTTATTCTTGAAAAAAAAGGAAGAGTTCACAAGATCAATTGCATATTCTTAAAAAGAAGGATCCTTACCAACATTTTTTAGTGGTGAATACAAAAATGTAGTAGTATGAACTTCACTTTCCTGAACCATTGTTGGCATGGATAAAAATATCCCATATGGTTGGGCTTCCTGCGATCTTCATGTGCTACATCTTCAACCTTCCATATTTATCTAAATTGACCATAATCATGAAAATTAAAAATAATTAATCATCAAATCAAAAGTTGTTATAAAATCATCCCAGTAATACAAATTACGTTCCCAATAATACAATTACATTCGGTAAAATGAACAACAACCATTTATTTGACCATTTCAAAATCATTCAAAAACAGAGAATCACACGGAACATACTTTAAGTTATTTTCATCTTCATCATGCATATAATCAATATTTAAAAATACATCCTGCACATATCAATATCTAAAAAGACATAAAAAGAAAAGCAAAGTAAGGCAAAAACTTTGGATAACTGTTTACTGTGAATTTTGGTAAACAACCTCTGATCTATCAATCTAAACGCAAATTGATTTAACTTGCAGGATCGATCACACAAATCCTAGGACATGTGCTAAGTTTGAGAGACAAGTGTAACTTAAAGAAAATGTAAACTGAACTCCACGTTCGACAAGGCTGAAAATAAAATCTAACTGAACTCCACGTTCGGCTACAGGCAATAAAGTAAAGTGAGAACTTGAAATTTAAAGTAATGCAAGTAAAGGGTGCAAAAATTAAAGGCGTCGAATAGGTAAAAGCTTTGAAAGTAAAATGCAACGAACTCCACGTTCTTGGAAAGTAAAGGCTGGGAAAGTAAAAGTGCTGTCGAAGATAAGGTGCTGGAAAGTAAAAGACTTTGAAAATAAATGCAGTTGATTTAAAGGAGAACTTCACGTTCTTGAAAATGAGAGACTTTGAAAAGTAAAGGTTTGAAGATTAAATGCTTGAACGTAAAATGCACTCAAAAGTAAAACGCAGAAAACTTAAATGACTTTGAACATAAATTTGGCATGGAAGATAGATTTCAAGAAACTGTAAAGGCATGGAAAGTAAACATGCTGAAGATAAATTAGATTAATGAAGACAATGGTGTTACATTACGTACATTCTCACGAACTCGTTTCTCTACACGCGGGTACTTTGAGTTTCTTAGAGTAACTTGTACAAAATATGAACACCCCATTTACATAGAACCAACTCCTATTTATAGTGCTAGGAAATAACTACTCAGTGGTGGTTACTGCTTCGAACGTGTGGATTTTGGCGCCTTCACCTTAATCTCAACTGTTCCCACGTCCACAACTGTTCTTATTTAAATTTCAAATATTGGGAATTCCCTCCAATCTTAACATAACCGCTGCAGCGCTACATTCCCCCGGTCGAAGAACCCTTTCCATACTTAGCCATTTTTTAAGACTTCTCCACACTTATTCGACTCAGGCCTCCCAAAAGTTAGGTCGAAGCCTTTTTTATATTAAAAATAACTTTTTTAACATTAACATAACTTTGATTTTGTCTGGCGTCGAAATTGAGGGTTAACAATAACCGAAGACTAAAAATACATAAGTGTGACAAAAAACAGAACATACTTTTAGGGTTTCGTTGTTACCGTAGAATCAGAGATGACGACCAAAAATAGAACATACTTTTAGGGTTCTTTATTACCGTAGAATCAGAGACAGCGTGACAATTGTATATAGCTTTACAATCCTTGTTAGTGCTTACAACTAAACAACCTTCTGTGGTTGCATAAAAACTCCAAACTTTTGATGTTCTGGCAGCAACTTTGGTATATACCTATGGCAAAAATTTCAACAACAATAAAACAACAACACTTTTCAATTCTAAATCAAAAGCTGTTAGGACAACATAAAACATAAACCAGAATTTGGGAAGGTAGTAACAATGGTGGAAAAGAAACTTGGGGAAGAAGATAAATTGAGAGAGAGAGAGAGAGAGAGAGAGAATTAGGGTAGAGAGAGTAATATTGATGATAAATTATAAAATTGGCATTAATTTTGGAATTGGAATTACATCAAAGTATTTATACATGAGAGAATACAACAACTGAAATAAAAAATATCAACTAAAGTGCACAGTTGTTAAAATTCTGTTATTTTTTGAATAACAGCAGGTGTAATCGATTAACAACATTTGGGTAATCGATTACCCTTGCAAAACTTCCAAAAATAACAGCTTTAACAGCTTTCAACACACTACCTCACTTTAGTTGCTCCAAGTTCATCATGCTCAAGCTCTTCAACAGTCTCTTGAACACCTCATTTGTCACACCCTTGGTCAACAAATCCGCAACTTGGTCTTCGCTTCGGCAATAGCTCAATCTAAGCTTTTAATCACCGACCAATTCTCTCAAGTAATGAAACCGCATCTCAATATGCTTGCTCCTTCCGTGTGCAATCGGATTCTTCGCAAGATTAATCGTGGAGACATTATCCACAAACAGTGTGGTGGCATCATCATCACCACATCCCAATTCCTTCATTAGATTCACAAACCACATAGCTTGGCAAGCACTCAATGATGCCGCAATGTACTCGGCCTCACAAGAAGAGAGTGCTACAACCGGTTCCTTCTTCGAACACCATGAGATTGGTGTACTACCGAACATAAAGATGTAACCCGCCGTAGATTCCTGATCATCTTTATCTCCGCACCAATTAGAATCGGTGTAGCCAAGTAAAGTACATTTGCGACCCATATCCGATGTGGGAAACAAAATACCACAACCAAGAGTACCCTTCACATATCTAAGGATCCTCTTGACCGCTTCCAAGTGAGACACCTTAGGTCTCTCCATGAATCTACTCGCAATACCGACACTAAAAGCCAAATCCGGTCGAGTATTGCACAAATACCGTAACGATCCAATCAAACTCCGGTAAAATGTTGGATCCACATAATCCTCATCATCACTTTTGGACAGCTGAACTCTAGCCTCACAAGGTGTATTAGAAGCATTACAATGTTCCATTTCACACCTTTTTAAGATATCTAGAGCATACCTTCTTTGATGCATAAGCAGCCCCACTTTTGACTTGTGAAACTCTATGCCAAGAAAGTATCTCATCACACCAAGGTCCGTTATCTCAAACTCACTCATGAGCTCCACTTTAAACCTTGAAATACTCTTGTCATTGCTGCCCGTAATCAAGAAATCATCAACATACAAGCAAAGTATAATAACACCATCAATAGTATCCGATCTCACATAAACACCATGTTCGGATACACACCGTTTGAAACCGATGTCAATAAGAAAGCTGTCTATACGTTTGTTCCAAGCTCTCGGAGCTTGTTTCAAACCATACAACGCCTTGTGCAGCTTGTAGTACTTCTTCTCTTGATTTTTGATCACGAAACTGGGTGGCTGTCCCACATAAACCTCCTCGTCAAGAGGACCATTCAAAAACGCAGATTTCACATCCATTTGGTAAATCACCCAATTATTGCTATGCGCAATTCCAACAACCAAACGAATAGTCTCCAATCTAGCCACCGGTGTGAATACCTCCTCATAGTCTATCCCTTCACGTTGCAAGAACCCTTTGGCAACTAATCGAGCTTTGTACTTGATTACTTCACCTTTAGGATTTGCTTTGACTTTATAGACCCATCGCACACCAATCGGTTTCTTTCCATGTGGTAAATCGACCAACTCCCAAGTACCATTTTTCTCAATAGATTCCAGCTCCTCTTTTATTGCACATATCCATTTAGGATCACTTAAGGCTTCCTCCTCATTTACCGGTTCAGATTCGGCCATAAGTGCAAAATGAACAAAATCACCATCATTGTTCACTTCATTATCTTGGAACCTCTCACAATCTCGGAGTCTATGAGGCAAGACTCTTTGCCTCACTGGTCTACCACTATTCACAACACCATTTTCCGCTTCAGTAGGTGCAGGTACAGCGGCATCGGAACTCTCAGCATCAAACAAATCAACAAACTGCTGCTGTTCAGCAGGCTGTAATCGGTTAGCAACATCTGGGTAATCGATTACCCCTGCTGTTTCAGCAGTTTTTATTTCATCAAACAACACGTCCCGGGTTATCACGATTTTCCGATTCCTCTCATCAAACAGCTTGTACCCTCCAGTAGAGTGATATCCAACAAATATCAATTTCTCACCTTTATCATCCAACTTCTTTCTAAGTTGATTCGGTACATGACGATATGCAATCGATCAAAAAACGCATAAATGATTCACACTTGGTTTGAAACCACTCCAAACCTCTTCTGGTGTAATCTTCTCCAGCATCTTAGTAGGACACCTATTCAACAAGTAGGTGGCTGTAGACACGGCCTCACCCCACAATTCCTTAGGCAATTTCTTCCCACTAAGCATACTACGCACCATGTTCATTATTGTACGATTTTTCCTCTCGGCAGCTCCATTTTGTTGAGGCGTATATGGAGGCACCACCTCACGCATGATACCCTTAAGATCACAAAACTTCCCAAACTCACTAGAGGTATACTCACCTCCACCATCCGTTTTGAGAATTTTGAGCTTCCGACCGCTTTGACGCTCCACCATGGATTTGAAACTCTTGAACACTCCAAATACCTCATCCTTCTCTTGATAAGATATGTCCAAAGCTTCCTACTAAAATCGTCAATAAATGTAACAAAATATCGATTGCCGCCATAAGTCTCTACTTGCATCGGTCCACAAACATCGGAATACACCACCTCAAGTAAGCCTTTGGTTCTTCGACCCGCATCCTTGCTAAACACATTCTTGTGTTGCTTACTCGTCACACATTCCTCACACAATTCTGTCGGAACACTAATGTGTGGCAGCCCCGTTACCATTTCACTTTGTTGCAACATTTTGAGATCCCTAAAATTAAGGTGACCAAGACGGTAATGCCATAACCACTCATCTCTACTTGCCGCGATAGCTAAACAACGATGCTCCATAACCTTTAACTCAACCTTAAAAGTTCTGTTGGCAGCCATCAGCGCTTTTAGAATCAACACACCATTTGAATCTAAAACGCGTAACATCTTGTTCTCCAACCGAATTAAGTAACCTCTTTCAAGTAATTGGCCAATGCTTAAAAGATTACATTTAATTCCCGGTATGTACAAGACGTATTTGATCCTAGAATGTCCACCATTCTTTCTTCCGATCAAAACATCTCCTACCCCTTCGGCTCTTAAAGTGGTGTCGTCGGCAAACTTGACTTTACTCTTTGCCGCTTAATTGATTTGCATAAACCAATCCTTTCGGCCCGTCATATGTGTTGAACAACCAGAATCCAAGTACCACTCGTCTTTACTTTGAACTCCATCACCCATGGTAAGTAATGCATTTCGACCCGAACGCATTTTTCCGCCACTTTTCGACACAGTACAGCTGCTGTCCCGCAAACTGTCATCACAGTAGCTGCTGCCAGCAGCATCAACAATGCCATGATTCTCCCCCGTAATCATCACAAGAAGGGTATCTTCATCGTCTACCTCTTCCCTAGCAACCTTAGCCTCATCCGCATCCTTTTCCTTGCATTTTGAGCGACATTCTTTCGCAAAATGCCCAAGCTTTTGACAATTGTAACACTTCACAGAACTTTTGTCAAACGGCTTGTGGGTACTTTGATTACCCTCTTTGGAGCTTCCTTCACTCTTTGAATTTTGTGGATCTTTTCCACCAAAATTCTTCTTACTCATAGAAGTCCACTTCCCTTTCGATCTCTTGTTCTTCTCATGTATACGCGCTTGCAAAGCGATCTCCGCTTTGGCTTTGTCGGCACTTCTCTCATCCATCCTTTGTTCATGCGCCTCTAACGAACTTTGCAACTCATCTTTGCTCAGAGTCGTTAGATCCTTCGACTCCTCAATAGCCACAACAATGTTATCGAAACGTGATGTTAACGAACGCAACACTTTCGATACAACATTCTGCTCAAGGATCGTTTCGCCACATGACTTGATTTGGTTCACTAACCGGGTAATGCGCGTGATGTAATCGTTGATCGCTTCTTTGTCCTCCATTTGCGTTAACTCGAATTGACGTTTGTAAGTTTGTAACCTTACCACCTTCGCTTTGACGGCACCGGCATACGCTTTCTCCGAGATTTCCCATGCTTGCTTCGCGGATTCACAATCACCAACCTTCTCGAAATTGTCGTTATCAACACACGAATGAATCAAGAATAGAGCTTTGTAATCCTTCTTCTTTTCTTCCTTGTGTGTAGCCCTACGAGCATCGTTAGCATCTGCCTCTAACGGTGTAACTCCATTGATGACGATCTCAAGAACCTCTTGATAACCAAACAGAACCTTCATTTGTTTCGCCCATTTGTCGTAGTTCTTCGAATCAAGAATTGGGAGATTGGTAGGAATTCGATCATTGGAAACGGTAGCCATTGATGTTGCAGCGGATTGGGATCAATAACCAGAGCTCTTGATGCCAAATGTTAGGACAACATAAAACATAAACCAGAATTTGGGAAGGTAGTAACAATGGTGGAAAAGAAACTTGGGGAAGAAGATAAATTGAGAGAGAGAGAGAATTAGAGTAGAGAGTAATATTGATGATGAATTATAAAATTGGCATTAATTTTGGAATTGGAATTACATCAAAGTATTTATACATGAGAGAATACAACAACTGAAATAAAAAACATCAACTAAAATGCACAGCTGTTAAAATTCTGTTATTTTTGGAATAACAGCAGGTGTAATCGATTAACAACATTTGGGTAATCGTTTACCCTTGCAAAACTTCCAAAAATAATAGCTTTAACAGCTTTCAACAAAAGCAAATAAATTTATTAAAACCAAACCAAAAATCCAACAACAAAAAAAATACAGACCATTTAAAACCAAATTAAACATGACTTCGAATTACAATTGTTATTTAGAAAAAAATTGTTCTTTACATACTTCTTTCTTCTGAAATCAAAATCCCTAAAAAAACACCAAAAATAGGAAGAAAACAAAAAACAAAACCATAACACTACAAAATGATAAAAATAGATCTAAGATTATTAACTACAAATTCAAGATCTATTCCCATAAACTCTTTCCTTGTGTCTGATTCTGTGAAAAATTGAAGTTTTAATAGGAAACGATAAAAAATCAACAATAAAAATTTGAAATATGATGGTTTAAGAAAATAGTAGAATAGACAGTAAAATAGATGAAACTAATTTGTACCTGTAAGGAAATCCAAATCATTTTTTTCATCAAAAAAAGAAGAGTGTCGTTGTGGTGAGAAGGGGAAAAATGTGTTGTACAGTAATGAAGAAAAGGAAGATTGATTTGAGATTTGAGATTTGAGAAAAGGAAAATACTGAAAGAAGAGAGAAGAGTTGTTTGTTGATGATTTGGAAATACAAAAGTCTTTTGCTTCTTTATGCAGCATACGATGGAATGCAAAAGGTTTTATGGGGAACACAATAGCCGTAATTTTTTTTAATTATTGTTAAAAATACTATAAAAACATTAAATATAGCAGTAAAAAATTAATGATAGAATGTTGTCATTCAAAATTTACCTAATGATAGAATGCTGTCATTTGAATATTTATTTAAGATTATGTCTTTCTAGCTTCTAAAATGTGTTTTAACGTGTAAAAAACAAAATCAAAAAACTTAATAAAATGACATATCAGCTCTCATAAATGCCAAATGCATAAGGTTGAAGCAAATATGTAATTAGACTCTAATACCCCTGTAATTAGGTATGTAATCAGAATGGTAAATCTGGAATTTCCAGGTACTATTATTTTTATAATTGTATATTGATTAGGTTACTTTACATTTTTGCTCTTCATCCCATTTGATAGGTTTTTTTGGGGCAATAACAAATCTATAATAGTTGTATCAAAATCATAAGAATGTTCACTTACCACATCACCACTTATGATCTCATTACAATGTTTTTTTTTGAATTTGTATAGATGTTTGTAGTGTATGTGCCTCCTTGCTTGCCACCTAGATTCTTGGAAATTTATCCCATCTATTTTTGTTTTTATTTTGAAATAGACATTTTCATGAATTATTTTAAAGTGTCTTCCAATTTTTTATATGCCGCTGGATTTGATTGTAATTTTGGTATTGTTATCTATTTGATGGACTGGCATTTTTCATCTATCCTTGGCCAAATTTATTCTTGTTTACTCTTTTGAAAGTTGTTGCTTCCTTGGAAATTGTTGTTCCCTCTTGTGTATGGGATTTTGTCTTTGTTGGTTATTTGTGTATTTATTCCAAATGTCGGTCTTTTACTTTTCCTATCAAATAGTGGTGAAAGAATCTCAAAAATATTTCTTCACCCCCTTCTTACGCTTTAAGAGTTCCATAAATATCATAGGTTTAGCAAAACTCATTTATTTGGTGGAGTATGGTCTTCATCTACATCTGTTTAGCAACACTCATTTATTTTTCAACCAACACGCATTCTTTTTGCGATAACAAAGGCTAAGATCAAAGACTGATGATGCAAAGAAATTCGCATTCAACATCAATTTCATGTCTTATATTTATTGACGTCAACATCATATGCAAGATGCACACGTTTATAATCCATGGAATCAAAGAAGCTTGGGTAAAACCTTTATAACTTACAAAGAATAACTGAGATATTTTGTTCCATTTTCAAAAGTCCATCAACCCTCAAAATTGACGCACACAATTCTATTAAAAATTGACTAACTTCTATAAGTGTATTTACAATATGATTGAGTATTTGAACTAACAAGAATTGGTTGTAAGTTCTCTATGAATATGTAACAATCATGAATATTTATCACGTTGAATTTTTCTATGTTGATGTCGCCACACTTTTCCAAGTAAGAAGAGTATCTATCTGGAAATCTCAATTATTTTAACCACTGATAAACTTATTTTGCTTCATTGGATATAAATAGATTTGGGTTTCAACAATTTCCAATTTGTGTAAGGTTTCATCTCTAAATCTTTTCGTTTAAACTAAAGTATGGGGTGGTAAACGGGAATGCACACCATGTTTGGGCCCAACCCGTCAAAAATGGGGCACGACGGTCAATGTAGAGTGCATTGCAAAGCCAATGGCATCCCCGCCCTACCAAAGTCCGCCACAAAATAGTGTGGCTGATCAAAGTAATGGAGATCCCAGAAAATACCTTTTTTTTAGTTATGTTTTTTCTAAAAACGTTTTATACTTGTGAATAAAGTCAATGCTGGATTTTAGATTAAAGGGTCCATGAATAAGTAAAATCAATAGCTTATAAGATTTTGACATGCACATCTCAAAAAAGAAATGGTATGGAGTAACAATCGCTAGCCAACTACAGTAAAGTGAGATCGGCGCTTCAATATACAGGATAAAACCATCAAAATATAATCCAAGTCTCACATTATGTGGTTCTGCCACTGCCGCAGAGTGTAGTTGATCAAAGTGTTTCAAAACATCAATATCATAAAGATGTCGCACCACCATTGTACTTATCTTAACAATATATTTTCACATCATTTGACTTGCAGTTTGCATTGAGGGAAAAAATTTGTTGCAATCTTTGTATTAGGTAGATAAAAATTCTGAAGACTTATTGTGATGACTTATTTAGGGTGAATACTTCCCTCCTTGCAAATCCCTTTGAAATTATGTTTCAAAGGAGCTTATGTATATCACATGAATTTTACCCATGCAAAAGTATAATTTCTCCTGTGTTGTGTTGGTCAATAGACCAATAAATAAATAATATAGAAGAGGGTCGATTTGTGTATTATATATGTTTAGGTGATATTAGTGGTTGTTTTTATGCGTGTACTTCATTCTCAAGATAAGATATATTTGCTGTACTTATGGTTGGAATTAATGATGTCGAACAAAACATTTAAGAATTTGGTTTGTTACTACTTACTACTCATTGAGAATTTGGCATAAGTGGTAATAGTATCTCTGTGTGTGGTCCACTTAAATCGTATTGTTTTGTTAGTGAAGTTTGTTTTCTGATACAAGACTATTTACTTTAGAATGGATGGAGTATTTGAACCTTCCCTAACTAACTGATCCTACCATCCAACTATAGAGGCTCAGTTAATGGAATAATAACAAACAACTAACTCAGCCACAAAAACGGTGCTAAACACAATTATCAGCCACACGTAATCTTGGAAATAATACAGGTATACATCACTTATGTATCATTAATTATCCTCTATACTAGCTTATTGTATAAATATTGCATGTTTGTGAGAATTGTAACTCAAGCTAAGTCTTCAAACATTTCCACTTCAAAACTACTTTTGTTGATTTTCTCAATCATGAAAAAGGTTTTCTGTGTTCCTCTGTTGCTCCTTGTAACATTCTTGTATGCTACTTCTGTTGTAGCAAGATATGATCCCTCAGGTTTGTCATTTTCACATTCACACATTAACTTCTTGTTTATCCTTAGTCTCATACATTTCTATTTTTCCCATATTTGGTAAAAAGAGTAGATAGAAAATTTATGATATTAAAATATAACTTGAGAGAAATATATAACTTGTTGTCACTTGTGATAATAATTATGCATTTATTGTGTAGGGAATGAAGTGAACACAGAAGGGAAGCTTGCAAATGAAGGGGTGACAAAGCCAAGCTTAGAAGGACCAAATGAAGATGAAAAATTTAAAGGATTTTTTCATCTAAAACACAAACTCAAAGGATATTTTCACAAGAAACCAATTTATTATAAGCCCATTCCAACCTATAACCCATTCCACAAACCAATCACAGTGGAAAAACCTATCCCCTCTGTTGTTAAGCCAGAGTCATTTCTTAAGCATAAGCATTATTTCTTCAAAAAGCCTATAATTCCCATTGTTAAACCTGTTTATGTTGCAATTTACAAGCCTGTTCCAAAGGTGATTCCAATTTACAAACCTATTCCAAAGGTGATTCCAATTGTTAAGCCTATTCATTAATCAATTTAAGAGCAAAACTAATCTATCCCAAGTGTTCCAAGGAAGTACCATGCTTGAAAAGTTATATAGTCAATTCCATAAAACTTTTACATATAAATAACTTCACCTCTCCTATTTATCTTGTGTAATTTTTATTTTTGAGAGAACTTATCTTGTGTTGTGTATTAGTTAATGTTTTCACCTTAATAAAGTTATCAATACTTGGAACCTATGGTCCATGAGGAATGAGGAATGGTATTATTTTTAGGAACGATACTTGGAACGTTTTAGACATGGTTTGGAGTATTAAAGTGTTGTTTTGGAGATGGTCTTTTATCGGGAATATTACACATTCCAATTACAACTTTTATGAATTTAGCTAATTCCCGTTGTTTTATTTATCTTAAGATTCAATTGGATTGTAATTTTCCTTGCTGAGTTTTGTTTCGTTTTTGTAAGCAGGTTGAGAACCCTTAATTCTCCTATTAATATATCTTGCTTATAAAAAAAATGTTTTCACCTTAATAAAGTTATCAATGTGCCAATTGTCATTGATATTATATTCTCTGTAAATCTATTACATTTTTCTGTATGACAAGAAATCAACAAAACTTAGATTTTAGTTATAAGAACTGACATCTGTATTAATAAAAATTATAAAAGACCAACTAACATTTTTAATTATTCAACTAATTAACATATCATTTTAGCCGGTTGTTGTAGCTTGAAAGCAAATACGTAAATTATTGTATCTACAGGAATTGGTTGTATTTTAAACACCGTGCAACACTTTCTATTATTCTAAAAGAAAGATTGTTTAGAGTTGTTTGTTTGCGAAAAATGAAATGATAAAAAATAAATTGAGATTTTGATGTTAATATTGATAAAACCTGTTGGGTTAGATTTCATCAGCTTATCTCTTATTTAACGATGTGAAATCAATTGTATTATCTAATAGACGATCGCAATCCCTATTTACCAATACAACAACATTAAGTTTCAACACTGAATGTATATATCAATGTGCCCTTTCACCAATATTGTTATTCGTGCATATATCAAACCTTTCTCTATCTCTAGACATTAATATCCAACAGATGGAGACTCAGATCTAGTAATTCCCAACACCTCTAGTATGCCAAGTCATACCATGAGAACATGTTTTAGGTAGTTAATCCAAAGCAAGCATTAAGAACGAAGAATCATCAATATAAAAGGTTAAGTAGTATTACATAAAACTACATGACCGTAATTAATACATGAATATAATGATGATTAAACCTAACCCCCAACAAAATAGAATTAGTTACTCTTATTCATCATATCTTTACAGTTGAACCCTAAGAGAAGTGTGAACAACATCTGCAGCGATTTCTTGAGCAACGCTTCGGTCTTCAATCTTCCTCTCCTAATTTTCTCCTATTTATATTTAAGGTGAACCTACTTTCTTTTTGTACTACCTTGAATCCACCGAAACTCCTTTTGACTAAAAATGACACCCTTATTTATAGGGTTGTTAAAGGTGGGCTCGTTTGGCGCACCACTCATCTTCGCCTAGCGTGCCTAGTTTCTTCCTTGTTGAGCAATGTCAGATCACTTGCAACTTGCCCTGGCCTCCCAAGATTGTTGGGGCTATTTGGGAGGGTCAACACAAGGGAGCATTTATACTTTCGAGACTTCCTTTTGTGAGCAACACAACTTTGTGAGAGACATACCACATACTCACTCAAAATCTTAAGGTGATAGGTGTGTGGGTTCTCCCACTTATAAATGCTCAATTCTATACATTCCTAACCAATATGGGACTTCTCCACACTACTCACACTTGTAATTCTTTTCAACATAGATCAACAGTCATTTATTCATTAGAATCATGATCTCATTGAGTATCTCTCAATGGTTAGTGTTACTCTCATAATTGGACAATGAACGAACTATAGAAACATTTTTATTTTATCTAAGTAATATCACAAGATACATTATCAGTCATGGATCACTAAAGATTTTCTTTTCTTTATAACATGGTTAGGCTTACATAAAATTGGGTTTTCTTTGGATTCAAAAAGGCTAAAGATAAGAGAGCAAACTCTTATTGGTAAATCTTTATTTCTCAAAAGATCTTTTTCTTTGCTTCCACTCTTTACAACCATTTCTATATTGGTGAATTTCTATTGTTTGTATGTTTTTAAATTTGATTTCTTTTTTCTTTTTGTTTTGTCAAAACATATTCTTTTCTTTTCTTTTCACCATTATACATGATTTTGTTGTTTACAACATTTTCTTTTCGTCTCAATTTTGTTTTTGAAATACCCTTTCATTTTTACGTGTTCTCCTATCCTTAAGACAATGTGGTGAACATTTTTTTTTCTTTTTACAATTGGCTAAGGGTTATAACATTGAAAGAACAAAAAAATCATTTTAGGCTCAAAGGGATTGTCAAAGGATCACACCCTCGCAAGTTAGGCTTTTTGGTCAAGTAGTTTTTCACTCAAAATAAAACAATGATATGATCATATCCTTGACTTAAAATATGTTAGGTGATAGGAAGACTGATGGGAAAAAATTTAGAAAAATATTTTGTGGAAGCTTGGGGATGGAAGAAGGGTTAACTTTTGGCTGGATCGTGGGACTCTGACAGAGCAACCTCTCTTCTTCAAATTGTCCTGACATGATACAATTATTAATATCACCCTCAAGGTTTAAAAAATGATTATAATATAAGGGAATTGGAATTTAGAGTTTCTTCAGAATGGGTTCAATGTTGAATTGGTCAACTAGATTATGGCTATCCAACCTCCGCTCCCTGAAGATGGTGTGAATAGGATAGGATGAGGGATTATAGAGGCAACGAGTTTTTTATGGGTAATGCCTATAAATATCTTTTATCTTCTTCGAATGTCGTAGAAACACGTATTAATTGGAAAATCATTTGGAAATGGAAAAGTCCCCATCGGATCCAAACCTTCACCTGACTTATTATTCATGAGAGGCTTTGACTAATTCTCAACGCCATAAGTGGAATCCAACTATATTTAGGGATTGCAAATGGTGTACAAGTAAATAATAGAACTTGATTCACGTGTTTCAGGAGTGCTTCAAGATTGCAAATGGGGGTTTGAAAAACGATTGTTTAAAATAAAAACATGTGAATTTTCAGAGTTTAAAAATATTCTTTAATAAAATGTTTGAAAGTATCCGCAGAAAACTCAATAGAAATAAAATATGAAAAAATAAAGAGATAAGAGAAAGGAGAAGACACTGAGAATTATAAAGTTTCGGTCTAATGAAGTGACATACTCCTCTCCGTAAGACTTTATATTGAGAGTGTCAAATAATCCTTATAAGCTTTTAGTAGGTTAAGCTTACGAACTCCCTCACAAAAAAAATGAAATTTCAGGATAACTTCCAATCAAATAGTAAACAATGGACTAAAGTGGTTAGTCTTCCTTCCAAATACAATATTGAAATGGTTAGTCCCCAAGATAAATCGATATTTTCTATAGACTTATCTTAAACCAAAGGTGGATTTTTGAACTGGATATCCTCAAAATTGAATTGGGGTTTTACACGAGAATGGCCTCAAACTAAAAATTGAGATTTTACATCAGGTTAATCTCAAACTAAGGTGAAGCTTTTACAAGGGTTGAGCTCGCGAACCGAACTGATGTTTTACACAGGTTGGCCACAAACCAAATTGAGATTTTACACAAGGCTAACATCAAACCAAGTAGATATTTTACATGGGATAAGCTCTCAAACTAAAATGGCGACTTAAAAACTAAATCCCTAAACAAAGCTTTTTACTATGTGTGTAGGGGGTGGTGTGTGTGTGTGAGTGTGTGTGTGTGTGTGTGTGTGTGTGTGTGTGTGTGTGTGTGTGTGTGTGTGTAGGCATGAAACTTTACAAAAATTGCCTTGTATTTTTCAGAAACATCAATCACTCAGACAAGATTGAGAGAGCTTTGACACTTCTTCCTCTCTTTCACACTTTGAAGCTTCAATATTTTCCCGAATAAGCTAATCATATAAGCACTTACTTGAGTCTTTTTGGGGATGACGCTTAAGATATATTCAAGTTGAATTCCATCATCAGAGGATAAAGATCACCAAAACCCTAGTTCATCATCTTGATTTGGAGGAAGAGCTTAGAACAAAATTATCTTGTGCATTTTTTAGTGTTTAACGTAATCTATAAAACAGGGTTCCGCTTAAAACAAAATTGTATTGTTCATTTTATAATGGCTTGACATAATCTTCACAATCAATCATCAATGAAACCAAGTTGTCATCCAAGTTGTCTAAGTTATCATCATCAAAAGAACATCATGAAGAATAAACCATGATAGCTTCGATCACTTGCAAAACATGATTCCACACAACGCACACAGAGATTATTGGTGGCATTCAAAAGACCCACGGTCCTAGAGGATTCTAGGGACTAGAAAGCACAGATCAGCACAGTGGTTGAAGGGCCCGCGGTAGTTTGAGGCTACTAGATTCTCCTTCGTAAAAGACGGATCTTCTCTTTAGCCTTCATTGAATCTATAAATAACTATGACCAAAGTAAGCACATTATAAATAATATGAGTAACGAAGAAAAACTGAGTGCATTTAGGACGTACCAAAAACAACCTTCCTTTCTTCATTGGTGTAGGCCTCCATCAACAGGTGGGTGTCGATGAGTAGTTTCAATTGTTTTCGTGAAGCTTCATCCAAAAGATTAACACTCCTAGGGTTACGTAACTCCTTGAAAAAGCCGAAACTCATTCCATTTTTTGAGAAATAAGATGGTGCATCTTCCACCTACTCCGTACCTCACAACACATATCGTTGCATGAGCCTCTGTGAAGAGGGGGTAACCAAGAAGAAACAATTTTCAAAATGTTTCAAGCTTTCCAAAAAAAAAAGCCTGAAACCACGAATAGTGGGCACCGTGTGTGAAAACTCTAAATATTTGAGCAAATTTTGGTAAAACAGGTTGATGTACAAGATGTTCCAACAACAAAGAAGAATTATGCTCAAAGAAGACATGTCAGATAAGATGTCCAAACACGATGTTAGGACATCGTGTTTGTTACTAACAACAAGATGTTTGCAGATCAGTTCCAAGATTTATGGAGCAATCAGAACTTGGATCAAGGAATTAGCCAATAGAAGATTGAAAGCCCAACGCAGCTGAAGGCTATAAAAGAAGACCAAGACCTAGACAGAAAAGAGAGAGAGAGAGAGAGAGAGAGAGAGAGAGAGAGAGAGAGAGAGAGAGAGAGAGAGAGAGAGAGAGAGAGAGAGAGAGAGAGAGAGAGAGAGAGAGAGAGAGAGAGAACGACATAGACATAGGAATCCTATTTTGTAAAGTAGGGTTTAGGGTTTGAGAGTCGTAGGTTTCTCTTGTAAGTCTCCCTCTGTATCGATTTGATACATTGTGGAAGACATAGGTACTTATACAGATTCAGAAACCCATAGGTAATGAATCGTGTATTGTTCTTGGATGAAGCTTTTAAGCAAATCCAAGTTAACTTGTTAGTCACAGGTGGTTATTTAGGGAGTGAGATGGGTTTATCTTATCTAGGATGGAGTTCTTAGATAAAGTTTCCATTGGGTAGTGATAGGTAAACCAGGGGTGTTTACTGTAAACCAACGGTTGTTTACATAAAACTATACTACTGATAGTGAATTCTTCTTCCTGGCTTGGTATGCCCCAGATGTAGGTGATTTGTAGCGAACTGGGTTATCATATTCTGTGTTGTTTATTATTCTGCAATTTACAGTTCAGTATTGATTAACACGTTGTAACAGATGTTGAAACATCTGTCCTGTTGCTCTTGTTTTAAAGTTGTGCAGAGAACAATGTCTTGACATGTGTTAGGAAATCTGCTATCTGCTATGCCAGAATTTCAATTGGTATCAGAGCGGGCATCCTGTCTGTTTCTGGACGAGATCTTGGGAGACACTTTCTGGCGCTTTAAACAAGGAGGAGTTTTGGAGATCAGATCATTAACTAAGACATACTCAAGGGTATAAATGGATGGGATGGATGTTCTGGATCGAAGGTAACAACTAATGTTGGTTGTTCAAGTTTTCTGAAGAGTTTCTACAACAACTGCAGGAGGAGTGGCTAGTTCTCTTGTTGGGGTGTCTTGAAAGATGTTCTGACATCTTATTAAGGCATGTTGAAGATGTTCCTTGGTGGTTCCGCTGCATATGTTTCTGATGGAAGAAATCTGGTATTTATAGGATTCTGGAGTTGTGACTAAAGAAAGATGGTGGAAGATCTCAATTATTGTCTTCTTCTTCTGAAGATATCAGCTTCTATTCATTCCAAAGTCGGGAGCGATGGAATGGAGAGAATTGTTGGTTGATGTCTGTCATGGTGACTAGGTACTTGGAAGGATGATTCCATCTTGTATCCTGAAGTCAGTTTGAAGATAAGGTGAGTTGAGATTGGATTTATCAAGTTCATGCTCTAGGAATTTGATAACTTATTTTTCAGCTAAGTTGTCAAAGATACTTGGGATTTCTCTCAAGTCCCCTCATAAAGGCATCTCAGTCGTGCATCTGGAGTCTTCTAGTTAATCTTATGACTAGAGGGTGTTTCTGTGAAACATAAATCTGAAGAAAGTGGAGGTAATTTATTTTCATCGTCCAAATTTGCAAGGAAGGATTCTTCTCTCTTAATCCTAAGGATGAATCCAATCTGAAAGGAGATTTTAGATCTACTGAGGTAAATAGGGTTTGTTTAGAGAAAATCTTAGTTACTTGAGTCAAGGGTGGCAGCCTTGATATCTAAACACTTTGTTTGTCAAGAGATATACTTGCAACAATTGAACACTTGATGAGTATTCATGAAGTGATCTGTTGGAGTATATCTTCAACAGTATCGTAGGGTTTTTGAACAAGGATTTAAGATCAATTCCTGTTTGTGGAACTCACAAATATATAATTGATTATTCTTGAAATTGGAGTTCAAGATTGCTGATGTCATAAAGATGTTCAATCAGATGTTGAAACATATCTTCATTAGAGATTGTGCAGAATCATGGGAGGGGTTCTGCATACTCTTTGGATTTGTTACACTTGGGAGTTGACCTAAGGTTGTAAGTGTAACGACCCAGTTTTAGTCTGTTTTATTTAATTGAGTCGTTTTGATTATTTTATTATTATATTATTTATATTTTTGACTTTTATGTGAAAATATATTATTTTTCGTCGTAAATATATTTTATCGCATTTTGAGAGCGGTTGCGAGATATTTGAGTGTAGGGGTATTTTGGTCTTTGTCGGGTAGATATTATATTTCTCATAGAAATAGAAATAGAAAGAGAGAAAAGTAGAAAGAAAAGAAAAGAGAATAAGAAAAGGAAAAGAGAAAGAGAAGAGGAAAAAGAAGAAAAAGAAGAAAAACTTGTAGATTTAGGAACTGACTTTCTACACGCAATTTAATCGGGTAAGGGTGCGAAACTCGATGATCTTATGCTTGTGTATGATTATGTATGTGTATGTTTGCATATTTTCTTGTCTTTCCATAGCTTTTGATTCTAAGTTGGAAATGGGAAAAATGATGAGGAATCGATGTTTTCGCGGTTGGAAATCGGTGTAAATGCGGTAGAATACTTGTTACCATGCTTGGGTTATGTTTAGACTACTATATGTTGGGTTGGAAATGTTTTGGGTGGAAAAAATATGGTTTTGGGATGATCTGGTGCGCTGATGGGTTTTGCTGAAATAGCAGGTTCGCACTGCGAATGGCCAGCGAATGGGTGGCGAACATTCGCGTAAGGTTCGTACTACGAACGTTGTATTATTTTTCATTCTTCCATTGTTCGCTGGAGGATTCGCATTGCGAATGGGGTAGCGAGCATTCGCTGGGAGTTCGCACTGCGAACGTTGGGAATTTTCTAGGCTATTTTGCTTCTGCCACTGTTCGCTAGGACATTCGCACTGCGAATGAGGGAGCGAAGGACTCGCTAGGAGCTTCGCACTGCGAACGTGACAGTTTATTCCAATTTGTTTTCTCTGTAACTTTTGATCCGTGAGTCGGTTTGAGGCGTGGTTTGATGCGTTAGGAAGCTTATAAAATGTTCTTGCTTATGATGATGGTTTTGAGATTGTTGGCCGATTAAATGAGGTCTGGAATTAGAAAATATGTTGTTTTGTCGACTTTTGCAGTTTAAATTGTGTGAATTTGATGTGTATATGCAATATGCTGTTGGTGTGGATATTGTATGACCTGTGTACTGTTGTGTGCTGAAATTGCATGAAATACATATTGTGATGATGATTGGTGGCCTTAGGGCAAGAAAATGTAATGTGTGATAATTGATGATATATGCATGATTATGAATGTGTATATGTGTGCATTTTGAATGTCATGAGTCATTGTATGCCAAGCATCATGATATGCATTCTTATGACGTCCTGAGTGACGGATTGATTCCAGAGGGAATCTGCTATAACATCGTACGCCTTAAAAATAAGAGGACTGAAGCGCCTTAAAAATAAGAGGACCGAAAGCGATGATTATAGACGATCGTGTGGCCATGTGGGGTGTGAGCGATCGGATCGTGAGCCTTATACAAAGAGGACCGAAAGCGATCGATAAACGTCGTGAGCCTTATACAAAGAGGACCGAAAGCGACGGGGAACATCGTATGCCTGACGGGGAGTTACAGTGATGTAACGAGCGATGGTTCCAGCAGAGTTCCTGAGTGAACTAGTATTGAGAAATTTTGGAAGTCGGTACTGCATATGCATTGCATAGAGTCGCTGTGTCGGTCTCTATGCATTTGCATAAATCATGGATTAATTGTGTATGGAATTGTGAATGTGATTGATGAGATGGAATAGGTATGAGTGTATTGATGATGAGTGTATTGTGTATGACTGATGTGTATGGGTATTGGATACCTGAGAATTGTACTGTGTTGGGTTGTATTTTATTGTGGTGCATTTGTGGTGAGAATATTTTACTTGTGCATTTCTGTGTTAATATATAATTATATACAACTGTATTATGATTGTGTTTCTCACCCTTCTGCTGTTTTATAATGCTCTATGAGGCATTGTAGATTAGAGCTGCTGGAGGTCTTTTTGTGAAGCTAGGGTCTTCATTCTTTTGTCGGTCGGCTCTGATATGTGACACCGGGTAGTCGAGGTGATCGAGTGTGATTATTTTGTATTATGTATATGTGTCTTTTGGATTGTACATGTATGATGTTGTATATGACAAACAAACTTTTATGATATATATATATATATATATATATATATATATATATATATGAGATTCAGTTACGGATTTTCAGCTTTTTTTCTGTAATTGGATTGTGGGTGTATTACTACCTGAATCGTTGCATATCTTTATGAGCAGGTGTTGTATGTTTGTTTCAAATTGATGTGCCCCCCCGGTCTATGCCGTGAATTTTTAAATATACTCTGATGAAACTTTGAATTTTTTTTATCGCTTTTTATAGCTTGGGGGTGTTACATTAAGTGGTATCAGAGCCAGTCCGTGTCAGTTTGTGTCTGTTTGTGTCAGTCCTTGTTAGTCTTCATGGTTCGGTGAGCTGTTTGTTTAACCATAGTTTCTGTCATTAGAAATGAACAGAATATGGCTGGTAGGAATGATAGTGCTTTGGCTGCTGCTATGCAAGCTATGGCTCGGGCCGTGCAGGGTGCACCTAATGCTGCTGGTAATGATGAGTTCAGGAAGAACAAACCGCCTGTCTTTAAAGGGAGACATGATCCTGATGGTGCACAAATTTGGTTGAAAGAGATTGAAAGGATTTTCCGAGTTATGTATTGTGCTGAGGACAGTAAGGTGAGACTGGGAACTCACATGTTACAGGAAGAAGCGGATGACTGGTGGGTTAGTACTCGTCAGGTGTTGGACGCTGGGGATGAAGAAGTTACTTGGGAATTGTTTAGCCGAGAGTTTCTGAGGAAGTATTTTCCTGAAGATGTAAGAGGAAAGAAGGAAATTGAGTTCTTGGAATTGAAACAAGGTAATATGTCTGTTGTTGATTATACTGCTAAGTTTGTGCAGCTTGTGCAGTTTTATCCTCATTATGCTGAAGCGACTGCGGAGTTTTCTAAGTGTGTGAAGTATGAGAGCGGGTTGCGTCCTGAGATTAAAGCAGGCAATCGGATATCAAAGGATAAAAAGGTTTTCTGATTTGGTGGAATGTTGTAGGATTTATGAAGAGGATAGTAGGGCTCGTTCTACTCACTTTAAGAGTGTGAGTGACAAAAAAGGGAAGCAACAGTTCCGTCTGGTGGGAAAGTATTTGCCTTAGCAGGGACTCAGACTACTAATGCAGATCGTCTGATCAGAGGTACTTGTTTTATTAATAGTACGCCTTTAGTTGCTATTATTGATACTGGAGCGACTCATTCGTTTATTTCGTCTGAGTGCGCTAAGCGTTTGAATCTTGTGTAGTCTTTGATGGATGGTGAGATGGTTATTGATACTCCAGAAATGGGGTCAGTAACTACTTCTTTGGTTTGTTTAAGTTGTCCTTTGACCATTTATGGTAAAGACTTTGAGATGGATTTAGTGTGTTTGCCGTTGGAGGGATTAGATGTGGTTCTGGGAATGAATTGGTTGCAATTCAATCGGGTTCATATTGATTGTTATCATAAGTTAGTAAGGTTTCCTTCTCTTGAGGGAGACGAAGACTCGAGTTTCTTATCTACCAAAGAGTTGAAGAAACTTTTGGCGGATGAAGCTGAGTTGTTTGGGTTGTTTGCATCGTTGACTGTGGATAGTCAAGTTTTGCTTGCTGTGTTTCTGGTTGTGTGTGATTTTCCGGAAGTGTTTCCTGAGGATATTTCAGACTTGCCGCCAGAGAGAGAGGTGGAGTTTTCGATAGATCTAGTTCCTGGTACTAGACCTGTTTCTATGGCACCTTATCGTATGTCGGCATCTGAGTTGGTTGAGTTAAAGAAGCAATTGAACGAAGTATTGGAGAAGAGGTTTGGAAGACCTAGTGTATCACCTTGGGGTGCTCCAGTTTTGTTGGTGAAAAAGAAAGATGGGAGTATGCGGTTGTGTATTGATTATCGCCAGTTGAATAAGGTGACGATTAAGAATAAGTATCCTCTTTCGAGAATTGATGATCTGATGGATTAGTTGGTTGGTGCTTGTGTGTTTAGTAACATTGATTTGAGGTCGGGGTATCATCAGATTAGGGTGAAAGAGGAAGATATTCAGAAGACGGCTTTTAGGACACGTTACGGTCATTATGAATATTCTGTGATGCCGTTCGGGGTTTCTAATGCGCCAGGTGTGTTTATGGAGTACATGAATCGTATTTTTCACGAGCATTTGGATCGATTTGTTGTTGTGTTTATTGATGACATATTGATTTATTCTAAGTCTCGGGAGGAGCACGCGGAGCATTTGCGTATTGTTTTGCAGGTTTTGAAGGAAAATAAGCTTTTTGCCAAATTGTCCAAGTGTGAATTCTGGTTGTCGGAAGTGAGTTTTCTTGGACACGTAATTTCAGGTAATGGTATTGCTGTGGATCCATCTAAAGTAGAAGCAGTTCTACAATGGGAGGCTCCGAGATCTGTTACTGAAATTCGAAGCTTTTGGGGTTTGGCCGGATATTATCAAAGGTTCATTGAAGGTTTTTCTAAGCTATCACTTCCTTTGACCCAATTGACTTGTAAAGGGCAAGCGTTCATTTGGGATATTCGGTGTGAGGAAAGTTTTAATGAGCTGAAGAGAAGATTGACGACAGCTCCAATTTTGACTTTGTCGAATCCTACTGAACCGTTTGTAGTGTATTGTGATGCGTCTTTGATTGGTCTAGGTGGTGTTCTGATGCAAGACGGTAAGGTTGTGGCTTATGCTTCGAGGCAGTTGAGAGTTCATGAGAAGAATTACCCTACGCATGATTCGGAATTAGCGGCTGTGGTTTTTGTGTTGAAAATTTGGAGGCATTATCTTTTTGGTGTGAGGTTTGAAGTCTTTAGTGATCACAAAAGTTTGAAATATCTGTTTGATCAGAAGGAGTTGAATATGAGGCAGCGTAGATGGTTGGAATTTTTGAAGGACTACGACTTTGGCCTGAATTACCATCCTAGTAAAGCTAATGTGGTAGCCGATGTGTTGAGTCGAAAATCGTTGCATATGTCCGCTTTAATGGTTAAGGAGTGGGAGCTTTTGGGATCGTTTAGAGATTTGAGTTTGGTATGTGAAGTGACGTCGGATAGTGTGAGGCTGGGTATGTTGAAGGTTACTAATGATTTTCTGATGACGGTAAGTGAGAAACAGAAGTTGGATGTGAAATTGGTGGATTTGATGTTGGATGGCGGAAAGGATGCGAATGGTGATTTTCAAGTGGATATAAATGGTGTGTTGAGGTTCCGTGGGCGAATTTGTATTCCTGATGATTCGGAGTTGAAAAGGATGATTTTGGAGGAAGGACACCGGAGTAATTTGAGTATACATCCGGGAGCGAACAAGATGTACCAAAATTTGAAAAAGATTTTCTGGTGGTCTGGATTGAAAAGAGATGTGGCTCAGTTTGTGTATGCTTGTTTGACGTGCCAGAAGTCGAAAGTGGAACATCAGAGGCCTAGTGGTTTGTTGCAATCGTTGGGTATTCAGGAATGGAAATGGGATAGCATTTCTATGGATTTTGTAACGGGGTTGCCGAATACTCATAGATGGCATAATGTTATTTGGGTGGTTGTGGATAGGCTGACTAAATCGGCGCATTTCATTCCGATTGACATCAGTTTTACTTTGGAGAGGTTGGCTGAGATTTACATCAGTGTGATTGTGAAGTTGCATGGGGTTCCATTGAGTATTGTTTCTGATCGAGATCCGAGGTTTACTTCGAGATTTTGGGAAAGTTTACAGAAGGCGTTAGGATCTAAATTCAGATTGAGTTCGGCTTATCATCCGCAGACGGATAGACAGACCGAGAGAACGATTCAGCGTTGGAAGATTTGTTGCGAGTGTGTGTTTTGGAACAAGGTGGTGCGTGGGATAGTTATCTTGTGTTGATTGAATTCACGTATAATAACAGTTTCCATTCTAGTATTGGAATGGCACCGTTTGAAGCATTGTATGGACGTAGGTGTCGAACACCGTTGTGTTGGCACGAATCTGGTGAGAGTTTGGTGGTTGGACCGGAGTTGGTGCAACGGACTATGGAAAAAGTGAAGCTTATTCGTGAGAAAATGAAGGCTTCTCAGAGTGGGCAAAAGAGTTATCATGATCGTAGAAGGAAGGATCTAGAATTTCAAGAGGGCGATCATGTATTTTTGAGAGTTACTCCGGTAACGGGTGTTGGTCGTGCATTGAAGTTGAAGAAGCTTACTTCTCGGTTTATTGGTCCTTACCAGATATCTGCGAGAGTGGGTGCTGTGGCTTATAGGGTGGCGTTGCCGCCGAGTCTGTCGAATTTGCATGATGTGTTCCATGTTTCACAGCTTCGGAAGTATATTTCGGATCCGTCGCATGTGATTCCGATGGATGAGGTTGAGGTAAGGGAGAACCTTACGGTTGAGGCATTACCCGTTAGGATTTTGGATCGCGAGGTGAATAGGTTGAGGGGCAAGGATATTGCACTTGTGAAGGTAGCGTGGGGAGGCGTTGCTGAAGGCAATTTGACTTAGGAGTTAGAGAGTCGGATGCGGGAGTCGTATCCAGAGTTGTTCGTTTCAGGTAATATTTTCGAGCACGAAAATTTCTAAGTGGGGGAGAGTTGTAACGACCCAGTTTTAGTACGTTTTATTTAATTGAGTCGTTTTGATTATTTTATTATTATATTATTTATATTTTTGACTTTTATATGAAAATATATTATTTTTCGTCGTAAATATATTTTATCGCATTTTGAGAGCGGTTGCGAGATATTTGAGTGTAGGGGCATTTTGGTCTTTGTCGAGTAGATATTATATTTCTCATAAAAATAGAAATAGAAAGAGAGAAAAGTAGAAAGAAAAGAAAAGAGAAGAAGAAAAGGAAAAGAGAAAGAGAAGAGGAAAAAGAAGAAAAAGAAGAAAAACTTGTGGATTTAGGAACCGACTTTCTACACACGATTTAATCGGGTAAGGGTGCGAAACTCGATTATCTTATGCTTGTGTATGATTATGTATGTGTATGTTTGCATATTTTCTTGTCTTTCCATAGCTTTTGATTCTAGGTTAGAAATGGAAAAAATGATGAGGAATCAATGTTTTCGCGGTTGGAAATCGGTGTAAATGCGGTAGAATACTTGTTACCATGCTTCGGTTATGTTTAGACTGCTATATGTTGGGTTGGAAGTGTTTTGGGTGGAGAAAATATGGTTTTGGGATGATTTGGTGCGCTGCTGGGTTTTGCTGAAATCGCAGGTTCGCACTGCGAATGGCTAGCGAATGGGTGGCGAACGTTCGCGTGAGGTTCGCACTGCGAACGTATTATTTTTCATTCTGCCACTGTTCGCTGGAGGATTCGCATTGCGAATGGGGTAACGAGCATTCGCTGGGAGTTCGCACTGCAAACGTTGGGAATTTTCTAGGCTATTTTGCTTCTGCCACTGTTCGCTAGGACATTCGCACTGCGAATGAGGGAGCGAAGGACTCGCTAGGAGCTTCGCACTGCGAACGTGACAGTTTATTCCAATTTGTTTTCTCTGTAACTTTTGATCCGTGAGTCGGTTTGAGGCGTGGTTTGATGCGTTAGGAAGCTTATAAAATGTTCTTGCTTATGATGATGGTTTTGAGATTGTTGGCCGATTAAATGAGGCCAGGAATTAGAAAATATGTTGTTTTGTCGACTTTTGCAGTTTAAATTGTGTGAATTTGATGTGTATATGCAATATGCCGTTTGTGTGGATATTGTATAACCTGTGTACTGTTGTGTGCTAAAATTGCATGAAATACATATTGTGATGATGATTGGTGGCCTTAGGGCAAGAAAATGCAATGTGTGATAATTGATGATATATGCATGATTATGAATGTGTATATGTGTGCATTTTGAATGTCATGAGTCATTGTATGCCAAGCATCATGATATGCATTCTTGTGACGTCCTGAGTGACGGATTGATTCCAGAGGGAATCTGCTATAACATCGTACGCCTTAAAAATAAGAGGACTGAAGCGCCTTAAAAATAAGAGGACCGAAAGCGATGATTATAGATGATCGTGTGCCCATGTGGGGTGTGAGCGATCGGATCGTGAGCCTTATACAAAGAGGACTGAAAGCGATCCATAAACGTCGTGAGCCTTATACAAAGAGGACCGAAATCGACGGGGAACATCGTATGCCTGACGGGGGGTTACAGTGATGTAACGAGCGATGGTTCCAGCAGAGTTCCTGAGTGAACTAGTATTGAGAAATGTTGGAAGTCGGTACCGCATATGCATTGCATAGAGTCGTTGTGTCGGTCTCTGTGCATTTGCATAAATCATGGATTAATTGTGTATGGAATTGTGAATGTGATTGATGAGATGGAATAGGTATAATTGTATTGATGATGAGTGTATTGTGTATGACTGATGTGTATGGGTATTGGATACCTGAGAATTGTACTGTGTTGGGTTGTATTTTATTGTGGTGCATTTGTGGTCAGAATATTTTACTTGTGCATTTTTGTGTTAATATATAATTATATGCAACTATATTATGATTGTGTTTCTCACCCTTCTGCTGTTTTATAATGCTCTATGAGGCATTGCAGATTAGAGCTGCTGGAGGTCTTTTTGTGAAGCTAGGGTCTTCATTCTTTTGTCGGTCGGCTCTGATATGTGACACCGGGTAGTTGGGGTGATCGAGTGTGATTATTTTGTATTATGTATATGTATCTTTTGGATTGTACATGTATGATGTTGTATATGACAAACAAACTTTTATGATATATATATAGATGTGATTCAGTTACGGATTTTCCGCTTTTATTCTGTAATTGGATTGTGGGTGTATTACTACATGAATCGTTGCATATCTTTATGAGCAGGTGTTGTATGTTTGTTTCAAATTGATGTGGCCCCCCGGTCTATGCCGTGAATTTTTAAATATACTCTGATGAAACTTTGAATTTTTTTATCACTTTTTATAGCTTTGGGGTATAGATTAGGGGTGTTATAGTAAGGATTGTCTGCATACTGGCATTGCAGAAGCATCTTACTTTTGGAAAGTTTCTTGGAAAGAAACCTTTCTAGAAGATGGTGTTGTTGAGGGTGAAGAAGAAGACATCATAATCTTGATGAATATTTCTTGGATCATTTTATTTCTTATCTAGGAGTATTGGAGTGCAGCAGGTGTGTTCCAGTTGTTACTAGAAGCATCTGGTGCTTATTTGGAAAATTTCCTGGCAAGAAACTTGTCTAGAATATGGTGTTGGTGATGGCATAGCTTGGGTCAGTTTATTTCTGATCTAGGTGCATAGGAGCATGTGATCTTGCTCATCTTGGAGGTCAAAGATAAGTGGCAGTTATCTATGCCTTTCTGCAGAAGTCTCTACTTAAGGAAGGTGGGATTCCTTTTGTAAAGATCTTGAGTGACTAATCTCTTCTAAAGAATCAAGCTTTGGCAGGTTTGGAATGTTTGAAGATGAGGTGAGTGTTGCTGTACAACAAAGCAGGATGGAGGTTTTCTACTCTAACTTGATATCATTGATCAAGTCTATGAGAACATGGAACTCTTGTTCTGTTATAAGGAGGAGGTCCTTCTAAGTGGCAGAAGGAAGAGCTGAATTCTTCAGCTGAATGTCTGAACAGATGTTGTGGCATCAAGCAGAAACTTCAGGGTCTTTGTTGATGTTGTGGCGCGTCATCGTAAGATAAGTTGATCTTCTCTGAAACAAATGGAATTAATGCTTCTAAAGGGTCTATCTCATGTAGTTTGCGGGAGCTGCAAGAAGGAGTAGATGTTACATGTCTGAATCTTGGTGTATTTAAGATGGCTTGCTATGAAGTAAGTGGATTATGTAACTTGAAGATTAGGTTTCATTGTTGGATCAGAAGATTTTCTGAAACTCTGAAGAAAAGCTAAGATTAACCAAAAAGTGGCATTTGGTTGATCTTTATCGTGCATTCAAGCAAGGTGCTTGGAACTAATTACTCTTGGGCAGAAGGGTAGTTGGTTGAAAATGAAAGGAGGTTCTAGTTCTATTCATATATTGAAGCTTGTGGTAGAAGCCCTAAGTTGTTGATGGAAGATTACCTTCTTTTAGGAGTTAAATGAGAGTTTATTTCTCTCTTCGGTTATCTGGAGTTCTTATTGATCAAGCTGGTGGCGCAGTGTTGTCTGAAGATCTCAGTTGGATTACTATGCTGATAGTGAGTCCAGTAGGAATTATATCAAGAACCATAGTGTATGGTGTCTGTAAGATGATTAGGATGTCCTAACTGATGTTAGAACATCATCATGGTTTCTGACCTTGGAGTTCAGATTGTGGAAGCTGATATTCACCATTTGAATAAGAAGTATTCTATCTTATCATATGGGAGAATGATAAATTGAAGACTGTCTTGGATCATGGGGTGTTTATCTGGAAGATTGACTCTTGCTGAGGTCAGAATACTTGTGGAGAGGTGGTTTCTTCTACTACAAGTCATGCTAGAGAGAAGTGGATCAGTTTGGTGCTTGTGGAGCAAATAAGCTGAGGATTTCTAGGGCATGTGTTTTATGTCCTTCAAGTGTGAAGAACATTTGGGCGAGCTAGCAAACTAAGGGGCTCTGTATGTCTCTTTGAGGAATGTGAAGCATTCCAGATTCAATTGGATTGTATCTCAGGGAACAAGGATATCTATGGCTGTAAAATTCAAGGTGAATTTGTACAGGGTGTGGATGGTTTTTGGACGAGAGGGATCAATGGTTATTTTGGTCTCAATCCAAGAGTTTGTTGGTTGTGGTACAAGGATGCATTCCTAGTACTCACACTATATGATCATGAAGTTGTCATGGGATATCGTATGGTGATTTTGGGTGGTTCTTACTGAAGAAGCATCTTTTGAGAAAGATAAGGGGATAACTTCTGTCTGTTGAATGTACTAGTGTGGTACATGGATTGCTTGAGGATCAGGCATTAGGTGAATGCGTTCAGCAGGTATGTTGAACAGAGGGTGCACTCTTGAAGACATGAAGATGCGTCTTATGTTTTCCATTCATTTAGGGTGTTCTACTTGCAAAGGAGCACTGGTTATCTATGACAGGGGGAGTTAGATTTCTGTCTTGGATATGTTGCTGCAGTAGTGCAGTTGTTTATCAATATTGTTTGTGGTGTCAAGCAGTTTGTGATAGATTGCCTCAGTTGAGGATGATATGTCAGACGAGATGTTGTGACATTGCTTTACTGGTATAAGTTCTAGGTGAACTTAATAAGTTATTCTGATTCTGTCATTGGGTGTCAATGGATTGAATCAGAAGTGGTACAAGTACCCTGGGAGTCTTTGTTGCTTTCTGGGAGAATTTATTTTTCTCTGCAGAAGCAGATATGGTCTTTAAGAGGTTATCCTGCTAACTGGGAGATGTTTAAAGAAATGTTTTAACATCTTGGTCAGTTACTCTTGGTCTTCTGGTTGAAAGGATTATTTTAGGGGCTCATTGAAAGGGATTATGAATGTGCATCAAATGTTACAAGAAGGACTAAACAAAGTCTGAAAAGGTGTTAGAACATTGTTTAGGCCATGTGGTGGTTCAAGATTGCTTGTTTTGGACGGTGGAGAAAGTGTCTTAAAGAACGTGTGTTAGACACGTGTCTTGAGACATGCACATTCCTTGGGCGGTTCCCCTTGAAAGAAGAAACAGTCAAAAGTGTTTTGGCAGGTGCACATTTTTGGGAAGTTTCATCCTCATTTAATGTTCGTCTTGAATTGACTTGTGTTATTTTCAGTTGTTCGTTACATCTTATAGAATCTGCTCGGGTATATAAAGGGGGTTATGGGCTTCTTCGTAACTCAGGTTATTCTTTTGTTGTGCTAAGTATTCATGGGATTTATCAGCTTTTGGGTCTGTTCAAGCTGGGTTTGGTTCTGTCTCGGACATGGTTGTCAATTTTTGGCTAAAATGGAGGAGAAAAGTACAGGGGTTGAGTGGGTTGAGTCTGTCATGGCAGCTGGATTGAAAGGATGTTGGACAGAATGTTCTGACATTTTGTCTAAGTTTTAGGTTAACCTCTTGTTCTGAATCTTTCCTCGTGTCTTGTGATCTGAGTTATGGACACAGTCGTGTCCTGTGTTATGAGTTACCCAGAGTAGCAGTCTGCTTCCCTAAGTCCTTAATGGGATGAGTCAGGTTAGTGATGTGCTTCGGTAACTAATATTGGTCCTGGGTTTGAGGTGAAGTGGTGTGCATCTTCTTCCTCGTGTACATCATGAGAAGAGTGTAAGCTGTCGGGTGAAATGACTTCGGGACTTTCTACTTTCCTTCTTTGGTTATGGAGCATCCTGGGTTTATTGTGTAAAAAGAGTTTTAGCCAAAATTTGTCAAAAAGGGGGAGATTGAAGACCTAAATATTTGAGCAAATTTTGGTAAAACAGGTTGTTGTACAAGATGTTCCAACAACAAAGAAGAATTCTGCTAAAAGAAGACATATCAGATAAGATGTCCCAACATGATGTTAGGACATCGTGTCTGTTACTAACATTAGGATGTTTGCAGATCAATTCCAAGATTTAAGGAGTAATCAAAACTTGGATCAAGGAATTAGCCAACAGAAGATTGAAAGCCCAACGCAGCAGAAGGCTATAAAAGAAGACCAAGACCTAGGCGGAAAAGAGAGAGAGAACGACATAGACTTAGGAATCCTATTTTGTAAAGTAGGGTTTAGGGTTTGAGAGTCGTAGGTTTCTCTTGTAAGTCTCCATCTGTATCAATTTGATACATTGTGGAATACATAGGTACTTGTACATATTCAAAAACCCGTAGGTAATGAATCGTGTATTGTTCGTGGATGAAGCTTTTAAGCAAATCCAAGTTAACTTGTTAGTCAAGAATGCTTGACTGATCTTTGTATTGAAAGGGGTGTCTTTCAAGAAGAATGATAAAGTTATTGTAACTATAACTATTAGATAATCACAGGTGGTGATTTAGGGAGTGAGATGGGTTTCTCTTATCTAGGATGGAGTTCTTAGATAAAGTTTTCATTGGGTAGTGATAGGTAAACCAGGGGTGTTTATTGTAAACCAGCAGTTGTTTACATAAAACTATACTACTGATAGTGGATTCTTCTTCCTGGCTTGGTATTGTAACACCCCAATTCCCATCACGAATAAATAATACATAAATAAATCAGAGTAGATAAAAATTTATTTTTCCGACAGAAACAAGGATGCCACAACAATAGGACGAAAATACAATCCCTGCTCATAATTTTTTGATACATAACACAAACAATTGAATACCCTCAAAGGGAAACTTTTTCCATATAAAAGGAAAGGTTAATTATGGAATAAAGCGGAAAGATCCATAACCGACTTGTTTTACAAAATAAATTGTTTTATAACATCAAAATATACATACAAAGGTAGTACAAAATAAATCTAACAAAGGTATACATATATATCATAATCGTTCCCCGACTCCCGTGCTACTTATCAGAGCAGACACCAAGACCGACAAAATAACGCAGGGCTAATCTTCACAAAAGCCTCCAAGACTACTAATCTGCAATTGCCTCATAGAGCAACAAACCACAGCAGAAGGGTGAGAAATAATAACTAAATCAAGATTGCATAATAATATGCAAAACATATAAATTCACATACATAGTTATTCTCACCACAAGCATCACATACTAATACATATAACATATTTCTAACATTCCAACAACATAGCATATATCAATTATTTCAACATAATCACATATTCACACATAAGGCATACGAAAGTTATAACATATGTAAACACTGTCGCTCCTAGAATTTTTATCCAGGTACAAACGCGAGAGTGGCGCGGAAAAACAGAGTCGCCAGCCGTGTAAATTTATCCCAAGAGAGGGAAAGGGAACACCGCATAAACCTGAGGAAGAGGGAAAGGAATGGTCATCGCAACCATAGCCCGGGTTCGAGAGTCGGTTACACGAGGGGAAGGTGCTAGCACCCCTCGCGTCCATCGTACTCGATGGGATCCACGGTTGTTGTCTATGCTAAGGGTGAGTTATCCTATCATCTATGGTTGTACTAAGACGGGAAATGGGAAGACAAAGACAGACTCGGTAGGACGTCGACGTCCTAGGCCTACGTACCCCCTTTGTGCAATGGGGAATTCAGAGTCAACGTAGTTCGGACCAAGTTCTTTTTGTGTTTTTATGAGCGACGTTAAGTTCGCGTCCGGCAGTTAGGGTCGATGCCTGTTTGCGACTCAGACGGAAAGTAACGTGCCCTTTTTGAAAATAGCCTTTAGTTTGACAATCCCGAAGGACAAAAAGGTTTGAAGTTTGTTTGTATTTTTTAAGACAGAAGTGACTTGGGTTAGTTCATAACTTGCATTGCACCAAAGTCTAGGGCACAGGGGCGAATACTTAACGCCTCATCCTAAGACAGGACACTCGCTAAGCACTCTAGAAAGATGAGAGAAAGCCCTTCATTTCTCATTCCCTACGCTTAAGGCTCGTGCACAATACACTTTATCCTTATTAAGTGTTTTCAAGAAGTTTTGAGATGAGAAGAGAGACGACACAAAGGAAACTCTAAAGGTAATCTGAGAGTCCTAATGTTATCATGCATGGGTGACCTACGGTTAGTGAGGTTTGACGACAACCTAAGCCTAAAGAAAAGAAAAGACGAGAGAAAGAAAGAATGAGAGTGAGCATGGATAACTATCCACACCCTCAAATAACTTACCTCAGCCCCTGCATAAGAGGTTAGTACAAAACAGACACAAGTAATATTAAGGCAAATGAAAACCAAACAATGACATATAATAGTGATTAAATGACCTATAACAATCCAAACATGAATTAAAAAGTCAAAGACACAATCCCAAAACAATGGCACAAGTGCCTTCTCAAACAAAAACTCAGGCATGATCAGAAATATGCATACAAGAAGATCTCACATAAAGAGCAGTCACATAATTAGTGAAACATCTTATAAAATTTCCAAATTAATTATCAATACTACTCAACCAGAAACAAACAACATATCAAAAACTCCTGCGTAAATTCAAAATATAAGTCACTCAAACAATTGTGCAAATTCAGATGAGAAATATGGTTCAATGTGCTAAAGAAAAGGACTGGAATGCAATATGAAAATGTTTTAAAAATGAGAGAAAAATATTTTAATGCATTTCAATGTATTGGTGAAAAAATGCAAAAAGGATGAGTTCAAAAGATTTTGGATGCTATGAGAACAAAATTCTACAAGTTTAGGTATGCATGATATGAATAATTCAAAAAGAAAATAAACAAATAATTGATTCAGATGATGAAAATAAAATAAAATATGGTAAAATTTTATAAAGTTGTAAATATGATGCATGAATTTTTTGGTAATTTTTTAATGCAATTAACTATTTTAAAAAAAATAAAAATAAAATGTAATAGTTAAATAAAAATAAAATTATGAAATATGCAAGGGGGTGCGTTTAGCAAAAGAAACACGTTGGGATATTGAAATGGGCTAAAGGGGGAGGGTAAATAGCAGGCCCAATCTTAAAATCCATCAGAAAAAATAAAATAAAAAAGGCGCATGAAGGCTTCAGTCGACCCAGTTGACTCACCATCACCATTGGATCAATCCTGCGTCTCATATCAAGTCAAACAAATCAAGTGTTATGTAAGATGAGCGGCCATGATTCACACACACGCCATAATAACCATGTATGCACACACACACACAATTGGTCAGAAAAAAATAAAAAAAACATGCGTACTATACTCCCTCATTAATGCGTTGGCATAGTATCAACCGCCTGATTCATCACACGGGCCAGGTTAGTCAAACAAAAGGAAAAGTAAATAAGATGAGAGATCTGGATAGCACGTACACGTAAGTTGCCGTGGGGTAATAAACACATGATCAAATAAAATAAAAAACTAAATTAAAAACCGTGGCATTATATAGACCGTGCGATGAGAGGAATCAACAGTGGAGACTTTATCTCCTACCTCCAGCCACTCCACCTCGCCGGAACCCTCACCAGCCGCCGGAGTTAGGGTTCCGGCCACCGTCCACGGCCACCTGCAACCTAAAAGAACCCAGAAAATGCAAAGGGGTACACCATTCTGACCGGAATTTCATGAGGATTACAAATACGCCATCAAAAATCACAAATAACCAATGCATAATGAAAAACGAATGAGAAAAGGTTAGGGTTCAAAACTTTAAACACACGCAGCAATCAAACCACACGTCCAATCTCAAAAATAAATATATCAGAATGATCAGTGGGCATCACACATCAATATACATGTCAAAAAGAAGAGTTTTAGGATCATCAAAAAACTCACCAACCTGAGATGGTGCAACACGTATCTTCACTGATAGCTTCAAAGGATGGTTGGTTTGTGTTCTATAGATCCCAAGAAAGAAGATTGTGGAAGAACTTTTGGAAGAAACCTTGTGGATTGAGAGATTCAATGAAGGAAAATTTTAGGGCTCAAGCTTTTTTCTCCTCCTATATCACGTGTCCTCCCCTCCAACCCTAGCATGAGTGAGTTTAAATAGGCTAGGTTAAACCACTGATCAGCAATTGGGCCTTGGTAATTCTTTGTTTAAAGAGTTTTGGACAAATTTGGAAATTTGAATGTTGTGAAATACACCCTCCTCCATGCATGGATATCCAAATGTTTCATGATGGATCACTTAAGTTTCAATTGCTAATCACACCTGAATTTGATTTGGGCCTTGAGATGCCTTGGTTCATGAGTTTTAAATAATTTGGCAATTTTGCATAATGGAGAATAAGTAATGAATAAGTCATGGAATTTCTTGATTCAAAGGCCAACAATGATCCTTATGGATTGTACTTTGATGTTCGAATGTGCCTTGAAGCAATGGAATTAATTATAGGTCACTATGCCCCAAAATGCAAAAGTTGTGAAAATGGAACCCTAAAAACCACTTTGCCTTCTTTTGGTCATTACTTGAGTTTCACAAATGATATGGAGACCCACAAGTACTTGTTGGAAAGGGGAGAAAAAGATCTTCAACTTTCATGTTTGAGGAAAATTCATTTGAAGCTTTCTTAATGGTGAAAAGTCAAGTTGAATGCAGTGTAAGAACTTGCCCAAAAAGGAAACTTTCAAATTATAGGTCATTTCCATATTTAGTAACTTTTGCACCAACCCTTGATTCTTGATAAATGGTATGAAACTTGACTCTTGAAGATCCTATGAGGATGTGAGACCTTGAAAACCTTGAAGAGAACCTCAAAATTCCACAGTTGACTTCCCCTATCACTGTTGACTTTTGCCCAATTCACCTGATTCCCAATCCATTGGCCAATTGAACTCCTCCTGAACCAAACTGATGGACAATCTTCCATTCCTAGATACTTGGGGACCCAAGGAATACCATGGAATCAAGTCTTGCCCAAAAAATCAGAAATAAACTGACTTCATAGCAAACCCTAATTTTGGTACCCTCAGTCTAGGAGGAAATAGTACAGTCTCCAAATCTAAATTCCTCTGAATATGATGTGTATCCTCTCCAACAAAGATAAGATATGCCATTTGGTGATGATAAAAACCCAAGGAGCTTGCCCATTTGAGCAATAAACCCAAGAATCTCAAAACCCTAATTTCTGCACTGGTTAGGAGAGGGTAATCCACTTGAACTCTCTTGCTGGACCCTTTGAAGAACATCTTCTCCTCTTGAACTTGCCTCAGGCACCTTGACCCCATGCTAAGAACCAATGATATGCACACATGATAATGCAAAAATGAAATGAAACATAAGCCAGTTAGTACTAAAGTAAGGAGGGCAAATTTTGGGGTGCAACGGCTGCCCCTATTCAATCAACTTGGTCCTGAGGGTATGATAGCGACGCCTTTCATACAATCGGGATGCACGGAGATCGAATACCAAAGAACCCGAAAATTAGCCATAAATGATGTACTGTCACAACACGGACGAGTGCCAGGTATGCTGGGTATAAAGTGAAACAAACTCTCCCAGGTTATGTCATCCCTGCTGATAAAGAGAACTGACAAAGGAATCTCGAAATATGCCATCCCTGCTGACAAAGGGAACAGACGAAAGAAATCATTCAAAATATTGCTATCTCTGCTAACAAAGAGAACTAGCAAAACAAATGCCATCCCAGCTGATAAAGGGAACTGACGAAAGAAAATCTCGAAATATGCCATCCCTGCTGATAAAGGGAACTGACGAAGGAAATCTTCAAAAGATTGCTATCTCTACTGATAAAGAGAACTAGCAAAACAAATGCCATACCTGCTGATAAGGGGAACTGACAAAAGAAATCTTCAAAAGATTGCTATCCCTGTTGACAAAGAGAACTAGCAATATAAATGCCATCCCTGCTGATAAAGGGAACTGACGAAAGAAAATCTTTAAAAGATTGCTATCTCTGCTGATAAAGAGAACTAGCAAAATAAATGCCATCCCTGCTGATGAAGGGAACTGACGAAAGAAATCTTCAAAAGATTGCTATCTTTGCTGATAAAGAGAACTAGCAAAATAAATGCCATCCCTGCTGATAAAGGGAACTGACGAAAGAAAATCTTCAAAAGATTGCTATCTCTGCTGATAAAGAGAACTAGCAAAATAAATGCCATCCCTGCTGATAAAGGGAACTGACGAAAGAAATCATTCAAAAGATTGTTATCTCTACTGATAAAGAGAACTAGCAAAACAAATGCCATCCCTGCTGATAAAGGGAACTGACGAAGAAAATCTTCAAAAGATTGCTATCTTTGCTGACAAAGAGAACTAGCAAAACAAATGCCATCCCTGCTGATAAAGGGAACTGACGAAAGAAAATCTTCAAAAGACTGCTATCTCTGCTGATAAAGAGAACTAGCAAAACAAATGCCACCCCTGCTGATAAAGGGAACTGACGAAGAAAATCTTCAAAGGATTGCTATCTCTGCTGATAAAGAGAACTAGCAAAACAAATGCCATCCCTCCTGATAAAGGGAAACTGGCACACAAAATATGTCAAGCGAGAACTGACTATCAGGCGAGAACTGGATTTCACTAAAGAGAAAGGCTAAACCAAGGCAAACTTCTAACGGACTCACGGTCCACAGATAAGATGACTCCGCTGGGGAAAGGAGAAGTCTAAATAAAAGACTCTGCCGGGGAGCACGAATATGAGGAACGCATCCCTCCAAAATCTCCTGAGTTATGCCATCTCTGCGGGGAAAGAGAACTGGCAAAGAAAGTACCAGACCTGGCTTATGCTTCAAATGCAAATGTTTGAATAGTGGCGTAATGCTCCATATAAAATGGAAATGCTATGCGTTTGGGGATGCAATGTGAATGCTTATGATATGCAAAAAGGGTCCCTCCAGCAAAATAAATGCTGGAGAGAAAATACCAATTCAGCTGGGGATGACAAAAATAAATTGTCCTCTGACCAGGAATTCTGCTGAGAAGGGTCATACTGATCGACTCTTCGGATCAACAACTTCTGCTGGGGATGAAATCCCGAAAGAACTACCGGGGGCCACACCTGTCTTTCACTGAAGGTAACATCCAAAACGTGAGATTTCTCCTCTACTGGGGAGTTGAGAATGAACGCCAATAACGGAACCGGAAGTCTGTTACTGAAGATTGTTAATATCCAAATGGGTTCAGAACCTATTGGGGGATGCCAGCCCATAATACCATCCTGCTTGGGGAAAACAGTCCATAATAGCATCCTGCTTGGGGATATTACTGAGCTTAGCCTGCTGGTGGGGGAGAATGACTTTACTCCCACCTTGCTGGGGACTAGAATATGACATCGTCGGTGAAGGCACGCTTCCTGACTGGATGGGGGAAGTGAAAACCCTGATTCTGTGGGGAGATAACGTCTTGATTCAGCGAAAATATTTTCCAGGTCTCCTGCTGGGGAAGGTCTGCTCTGCTGAGGAAAGTGCAATCTCAATGCTGGGGAGAGCAAATTGTTGGGGAAATACAATCCTGTTGCCCTGCAGCCTGACTTGTCTTTATGGTCATGAACGGCTCTTTGAACTTTTCACTTGCCCCAGACCACCAGGTCTAATGGAAGAAATCATCTCAAGAGGATTTTATAGAAGATCGGGCGTTCGCACTGCCCCATGGTCTTCAAACTCTCGGAGAGATTTATCATATCTCGACATAACTGCCCCAGACTTCATAATCCATGAAGTACATTACCTCAAAAGGATTTGTAATGACTTGAGAATACTCCGTCCCAATATTCTAAACTTCGAAGAGGTGTTTTCCATTAATCATTTTCAGGAGTGGGCAATCTCCCACGCTACAGAGGTGGCCTGCCCCAATATGAGCTTTGAAGTGACTTTGCCCCTGATCTTAGAACGAATGCCCCAGAATAACTGAATTTCGGAGAGATTTCTCGACGTGACTGCCCCAGATTGGCTACATCTTAACACGACTTACTGGGGAGAGCCCATTCTACACTGAATCTCTTGGCAGCCTGCCCTTTGATATGATTGTCCTTCAGAATTTTCAAGCAACCCAACTTGGCAGGATCAAGCTTCTTGACTGTCGTTCCTCGTGTAAGCTTCTTTGATATTAAACGCATACAAGCAGAAAATGTTTATTATGAGAATGACGATTCTAATGCAACACCCATGTTAGCCTTGAAGTTTTTTTATTGAAAATGCGTCGCCAAGCTTTGTGAACGAATCACCAGCTGGGGTGCGACCTTGATTTTTGAATGGCTAAACAATGCGTACATGCAATACCAACAAACCTTATTAGCACAACTCGTAGGAGTCAGGAACGCTATCCTGTTGAAGTACGCTCTCGGAATAAACCCTATTTCAATTAGTACTTTTAAGGGTTGTAACGTGGTTTGGTTCACGATTTCAGAAAAAAGGATTTATGGCTAAAAACTTATCGGTGCCCACCCACTCTTCGTGATGTTCTCCAGTCCTATGTTCAGTTAACCTGACACAAACGCTCATCTCTCAAAAGGTTTATGATCTTTAAGGAACCCATGCCACTAATGGTTTGACACCTAAGGAAATTTTGGAGTGACAGTCACCTCTTTTTATCTTTTGTTCCTGTAATCACACGAATTTGTTCTTATCGAGGATTTTCTTTTGTAACGCTTTTCGCTTTTTCTTTCTTTTGCCTTTTTTGATCCCTAATTTTTACCTGGACTGACTCTTTTGAGTTTTTTCGATTTTGAAGTCCAGCGGGATGCCCTAACTTTTTCCTAAGTCGCTTGTTTCCAAGTTTCGACTTAACGGGCTTTTCCTTTTTTTTATTCCCCTCTTTGAACAAAGCGTGTGACACTGGTCGTCTTACTTGCTTGAAAGGGTTGTGACTGCCTCACTCCTTGATTGTTGAATGATAACCATTGTGGTTTCACATATCTTGACCTCTTGACGGTGGGATAGAAGGTAATGGTTCCTCGGATGCACACTCTCCTTGAAATTTGAACGTTCGGTCAAACTAACTGACGCCTACCCTGCCCCTGGGTTAAGTATGAGGGTTTTTTTGAAAGAAACTCCTACTCCAAGGCTCAAAGGGGTTAACGAAGGTTTATCTCCTTATCTCTCCAGTGTTTAGGGGTTTGAAATAATGCTTGTACATCCTCAACAGGGTTCTATCCTTCAACATACGACCAGAGATTATGCGTTTTCGTCTCATCATCCTCCCTCAAGAGTTCTAAACAAGAAAATTGGTATTGCAGTGCATATAAACATTTAAGAATGAACACGAATGGATTACTTCAAGGAAAACATGCTCATTGCATTAATATCATCATAAAAAACAAACAAGTCTTACATGCATTTGATGCTTTAACAAGAAATGAAAAACTACAAATGAAAATGCAGTAAAGAAGCTAAAGATTGCCATTGCTGAGGAAGCTTAATTCTGTCTGGACGTACTTGCAGACTGAGTGTTCATTTGAAAAAGGAGGCTTCCATTGATGTACATATCATCTTTAGTGAATACAATGATCTCTGAGTCTACCAGGTCTTGCACCTTGTGCTTGAACACGTTACACTTATCAATTGTATGCCTAAACGTTCCCGAGTGGAACTCGCACCTAGCTGTCATGTCAAAATCCAGAGGAATAGGGTACGGTACCGGCGCGGTACTCCTCGTTTGAATCAGAGAGTTCTTGAGAAGACGAGTAAACAGCTGACTATAAGGGATAGGAATAAGATCAAATATCCTCTTGGGCCCTCTTGGTCTCGGTTGCCCCGGCTGCTGATAACTCTGCTGTCGATGCTGATTTGGGCACCCCACCTGCGCTTGCACTTTCCTTTCCACATTTGGCTGAGGCACAAACAAAGGTTGCTGACGTGGAGCTTCTGCAGCAAAAGGTTGTGGAGAAAGTCCATGACATGAGGTGGATCCTGCAAAGAGGGGAGGAGTCTTCACTTCTTTCGCAACAATTGGGGTAAAATCACCTTGTACATTCACGCCGCCCGACGTGAACTCAATTGCCCCTGCATCAATCAAATCTTGGACTTGGTGCTGAAAGGCCCTACATTTCTCCACAGTATGCCCTGGTGCCCCAGAATGGAAATCACAATGGGCTCTTGCATCATAGCCTGGTGGAGGGTTACCGGTGAGAGGAGCCAAAGTCCTTTTCTGTACCAGTGGCAACTGAAGGAGATGCTGCAATAGTTGAGAATATGGCATAGGGAGCGGATGAAAAAATCTTTCAGATTTCTTCTGTCCCTGTGTACACCTTTTGCCCTTGGGCTTCTCTTGGGAGCCAAGACCTAGTTGTTGTTGGGAAAGTTCTGGAACTTCCGCTCGTGGAAGAGATTCACGAGGTAATCCACGATTTAAATCGAATTCCAAAGAGATAGGGGGAGTAAGGATCTCTGTTGTGGAAGCGAGCACAGGACGGTCTTCCTTCTTCAACACCCTATTCAAAATTTCCATGGCCAAACCCATCTGAGTCTTCATCTGATTGACCTCCTCCCTCAGCATCTTCTGGTCTTGCATGAGAGTTTGCATATTCCCCATAAGCTGCCCCATCTGGCCTCGTATTTCCCTCAACTCAGCTTGAACTTGCTCCATGATCAACTCTTGAATGGCCTGAGGAGTTAAGTCTGAGATTCTGAAGAAAACCAGATCAAAATAAGAATAACCAGCCTTGAACACCTGTTATGCACAATGATTATGCAAAATGATTATGAATATGCAAATGCAAATGAACATGTTTAACAAATTCGCAGGGCAATCCACCCCTTGATTCCAGTTTGACAGCAAGATAGAACGAAACTTCTGCTCATATATTAAGAAAACCAGAGGAAAACCAAATATCAACAATCACAAATCCAAGATAACAAGTCTGAACACAATAATCATAGATCCCAACCAACAAGTCTGGCGGTGGTCCAAATAATGAAAGAAAATAGAAAACTATGGCATATCATCAAAGTCCACAAGTGTCAATCCCCCCATCAACTATGCTTTCCGCTCCAGTCTTGAATTTCCTTGAACAACTTTTTGGTGTCTGGATGCTTCGGTCTCTGAATTAGCTCTTGAATGAGAACGTCTCTCCTATGCATAATCCCTTCCAAGTATCGGCAACGTAACTCCCAAGCGTCTTCTCCAGAAACACCATCCATGCTAGGTCCCTCATTTCTAGATCTCTTCACTTCAGCTTGGACCTTCAGTTCCTCTATGGAGGCTATGGCTTCATTGAGTCGACCCTCGACTGCTTGTCTCTGGAATACCCCTGATAGGATCTCAGCGTCTTTCTTTTTGAGCTGCGACTTTAAATGATCAATCTGAGCCAGGTAATTGTCTTCCTTTCTCTTATTCTCAGCCATTGCAGTTTCTCGGTGAGCATTGAACCTGTGAATTTTTAACAAAGCCTTGTCTAATTCCTCCTTCTTAGACTCGAGAACTTTACTGATACCATCTAGAGCTTGCTTCATCCTTTGTCTGGATGCGACCAAGTCAGCTAGCTCCTTTTCTGCCTTAGCGAGAAGTTCTGTCTTCAACTTGGCGATATGAACAGCTTCACCCCGCTCATGTTTCAACTGATAAATCTCTCTTTGTAGCTCACTATTTCCTTCTCGCAGTTTTTCCTTTTCAGCCCACAACTTGTTAAACTTCTCTATCTCAACTGTGGTAGGAGGCTCAATCAGTAAGGGGTAAGATGGTGGTTCTACCGGGAAGGGAAGAAGCTCCTCTTCTGCTCTCTTCTTAATCCATTCTTTATAGGAAGGGAAAGCCCGGTTGTTACATTTCCCGAATAAAGCTTTTCCCCTCTTGGTCACCTGCTTCCAAGCATTCACAATATTCCTTATCATCTCTTGATCCTCAGTACCATTGAAGAATAAGGACTCTTTGACATCTCGCTCTTCAGGTGGACCCTTCAAAGGATAACCAAACTGCCTGATAACAAGGGAAGGATTATAGTTAATTCCACCTCTTCTCCCTATCAAGGGTACATTAGGGAATTCTCCGCACTTGCAAATAATCTCTATTCCTAGCAAGTCACGGTTGAACCAGACAATGTTGTCAGCCATCAAGCCCATTAACCTCTTTGACCACTTCAAAGAATCTTTCGTATCAACAAAGGTGCCAGTTTCGGGGAGATGGCTCAGAAACCAAGTAGATAAGAGTGGTGGACAACAACTCACGGTTTTCCCCGCCTATTTTCATTCTTGTAGTGGACTGAGTGATACACATCACCTAGCAAGGTAGGTACAGGATTCTTTGAAATAAAGATTCTGACAGCATGCATATCCACCAGATCAGGAACATTGGGAAACAGGACAATCCCATAGATGCACATAGCCAGAACAGCTTGGAAAGTAGTCCAATTCTTCTCTTTAACATGTATGCAAGCTTGATCAAACAAGAACTTCAATATCAAACCCTTAGCTCCTTGTTTTTCCTCAATATTACTGCTCAGAACGAATTCACCAATATGAAGAGCGCTAGCCATTTCTTTTATCCCGGGGTGTTCTTCGGAAAAGAATACTATGTCATGCCTGATGGGGATTCCCAAAATAAATGAGAACTCCTCCAACGTTGGGGCCAAGATGTAGTCTGGGAAAGTGAAGCAACGCAAAGACGGATCGTAAAACTGAAGAAGTGTATGAATGGCATCCTTCTCATACTTGGAGATATTGTAGACAAACTTCAGAAGTCTCCCATACCCTCCACTGAATTCTGTACGAACTCCGGGACCAGCCATATTAATCAACTTGTGAATCAATGTCAAAGTTGGATCTGGGAACAAATAGGCAACAATCTTATTTCTCGGGACATCCATGCCAAGGTAACCTCAGAAAACCGGAATCAAGAGTAAGATGCAAGCCCTGAAAAATGTCAAACATGTTAGAATGCAAGAAAAATGATATGCTCATTCAAACATGGGATCAAGGCAACACTGCTGGATGTGCCGTGCTGTTAACTGAACGAGAACCACAACCCAGAAAACCAGAATTCCAAAATACCAAACCACTGATATAACTAAGAACCCAGATTATCAAACATTGGTGAGAAATCCAGAAAAACCGGGTGGTTTGAAGGTTTCGGTTACCTGCAAACCTGCAAACACCCATCCCCCCTCACGTGTGGGTACTAGGATGTTCAGTATCCCGGGCTCTCAGGTCGAGAAACGATGATACGTTCACCATTTCTGGTTTGGCATCATCATCAATCGAGGAGGCCTCAACTGATTCTTCAAAGCGGAAGGTCCTCAGCTTTGGCACTGAGGTCGAGAAACAATAGTAAATTCATCCCTCGGGGTACAGTACTATCGTCAATCGAGGAGTGCCTCCACTGATTCTCTTCAAAAGATAGGGGCCATCCTATGCGAGTTCTAAAGTGGGCCCTCGGGTGCAAATGGGTTTACCACAGGATGTGGTCTGCCACTGTCACCACTAAAGAGGGACGTTTCCACTAAGGTCCTCGATGATCGGTCACCAGAGTCGACAACTCTCTAGATCGACACCCTAACATGCGCAAGACACATGTCAGAATGCGTCCCAAGATAGCCTCGCCTGGTTGTGAATTTCGTGAACACACAAACGTACCAAGCGGGCACGTAGGTCCCACTACTCTCCACTCTAGTCCTAGGGTGTACTCAAGCCTGGGTATTGGGCTTATCTCTCAGAACAACCCAACCTGCAAAACAGAAACAACCAGCACAACACATCAGTATGACAGTAATAAAAATGAATTGCAATGCAGTAAAAGCCGTAAAAATAAAATACAACAAGTAAAGCAAAACAAAAAACAAAAACACCCAAAGAGAACAAAGACAAGCAAGCGCTAGGATTGACTCGCTTAGCGATGGACCAGCATAGGTCAACGTTATCCCCAGCAGAGTCGCCAGCTGTCGCTCCCAGGATTTTCATCCAGGTACAAACGTGAGAGTGGCGCGGAAAAACAGAGTCGCCAGCCGTGTAAATTTATCCCAAGAGAGGGAAAGGGAACACCGCATAAACCTGAGGAAGAGGGAAAGGAATGGTCATCGCAACCATAGCCTGGGTTCGGGAGTCGATTACGCGAGGGGAAGGTGCTAGCACCCCACGCGTCCATCCTACTCGATGGGATCCACGCTTGTTGTCTATGCTAAGGGTGAGTTATCCTATCATCTATGGTTGTCCTAAGACGGGAAAGGGGAAGACAAAGACAGACTCGGTAGGACTTCGATGTCCTAGGCCTACGTACCCCCTTTGTGCAATGGGGAATTCAGAGTCAACGTAGTTCGGACCAAGTTCTTATTGTGTTTTTATGAGCGACGTTAAGTTCGCGTCCGGCAGTTAGGGTCGATGCCTGTTTGCGACTCAGATGGAAAGTAAAGTGCCCTTTTTGAAAATAACCTTTAGTTTGACAATCCCGAAGGACAAAAAGGTTTGAAGTTTGTTTGTATTTTTTAAGACAGAAGTGACTTGGGTTAGTTCATAACTTGCATTGCACCAAAGTCTAGGGCACAGGGGCGAATACTTAACGCATCGTCCCAAGACAGGACGCTCGCTAAGCACTCTAGAAAGATGAGAGGAAGCCCTTCATTTCACATTCCCCACGCTTAAGGCTCGTGCGCAATACACTTTATCCTTATTAAGTGTTTTCAAGAAGTTTTGAGATGAGAAGAGAGACGACACAAAGGAAACTCTAAAGGGAATCTGAGAGTCCTAATCTTATCATGCATGGGTGACCTACGGTTAGTGAGGTTTGACGACAACCTAAGCCTAAAGAAAAGAAAAGATGAGAGAAATAAAGAATGAGAGTGAGCATGGATAACTATCCACACCCTCAAATAACTTACCTCAGCCCCTGCATAAGAGGTTAGTACAAAACAGACACAAGTAATATTAAGGCAAATGAAAACCAAACAATGACATATAATAGTGATTAAATGACCTATAACAATCCAAACATGAATTAAGAAGTCAAAGACACAATCCCAAAATAATGGCACAAGTGCCTTCTCAAACAAAAACTCAGGCATGATCAGAAATATGCATACAAGAAGATCTCACATAAAGAGCAGTCACATAATTAGTGAAACATCTTATAAAATTGCCAAATTAATTATCAATACTGCTCAACCAGAAACAAACAACATATCAAAAACTCCTGCAAAAATTCAAAATATAAGTCACTCAAACAATGAGAGAAATATGGTTCAATGTGCTAAATAAAAGGACTGGAATGCAATATGAAAAAGTTTTAAAAATGAGAGAAAAATATTTTAATGCATTTCAATGTATTGGTGAAAAAATGCAAAAAGGATGAGTTCAAAAGGTTTTGGATGCTATGAGAACAAAATTCTACAAGTTTAGGTATGCATGATATGAATAATTCAAAAAGAAAATAAACAAATAATTGATTCAGATGATGAAAATAAAATAAAATAATAAAATAAAATTTGGTCAAATTTTATAAAGTTGTAAATATGATGCATGAATTTTTTGGTAATTTTTTAATGCAATTAACTATTTTAAAAAAAATAAAAATGAAATGTAATAGTTAAATAAAAATAAAAATATGAAATATGCAAGGGGGTGCGTTTAGCAAAAGAAACACGTTGGGATATTGAAATGGGCTAAAGGGGGAGTGTAAATAGTAGGCCCAATCGTAAAATCCATCAGAAAAAAATAAAATAAAAAAGGCGCACGAAGGCTTCAGTCGACCCAGTTGACTCACCATCACCATTGGATCAATCCTGCGTCTCATATCAAGTCAAACAAATCAAGTGTTATTTAAGATGAGCGGCCATGATTCACACGCACACCACAATAACCATGTATGCACACACACACACAATTGGTCAGAAAAAAATAAAAAAACGTGCGTACTATACTCCCTCATTAATGCGTTGGCATAGTATCAGCCGCCTGATTCATCACACGGGCCAGGTTAGTCAAACAAAAGGAAAAGTAAATAAGATGAGAGATCTGGATAGCACGTACACGATAGTTACTGTGGGGTAATAAACACATGATCAAATAAAATAAAAAACTAAATTAAAAAACGTGGCATCATATAGACCGTGCGATGAGAGGAATCAACGGTGGAGACTTCATCTCCTACCTCCAGCCACTCCACCTCGCCGGAACCCTCACCAGCCGCCGGAGCTAGGGTTCCGGCCACCGTTCACGGCCACCTGCAACCTAAAAGAACCCAGAAAATGCAAAGGGGTACACCATTCTGACCGGAATTTCATGAGGATTACAAATACGCCATCAAAAATCACAAATAACCAATGCATAATGAAAAACGAATGAGAAAAGGTTAGGGTTCAAAACTTTAAACACACGCAGCAATCAAACCACACGTCCAATCTCAAAAATAAATATATCAGAATGATCAGTGGGCATCACACATCAATATACATGTCAAAAAGCAGAGTTTTAGGATCATTAAAAAACCCACCAACCTGAGATGGTGCAACACGTATCTTCACTGATAGCTTCAAAGGATGGTTGGTTTGTGTTCTATAGATCCCAAGAAAGAAGATTGTGGAAGAAATTTTGGAAGAAACCTTGTGGATTGAGAGATTCAATGAAGAAAAGTTTTAGGGCTCAAGCTTTTTTCTCCTCCTATATCACGTGTCCTCCCCTCCAACCCTAGCATGAATGAGTTTAAATAGGCTAGGTTAAACCACTGATCAGCAATTGGGCCTTGGTAATTCTTTTTTTAAAGAGTTTTGGACAAATTTGGAAGTTTGAATGTTGTGAAATACACCCTTCTCCATGCATGGATATCCAAATGTTTCATGATGGTTCACTTAAGTTTCAATTGCTAATCACACCTGAATTTGATTTGGGCCTTGAGATGCCCTGGTTCATGAGTTTTAAATAATTTGGCAATTTTGCATAATGGAGAATAAGTAATGAATAAGTCATGGAATTTCTTGATTCAAAGGCCAACAATGCTCCTTATGGATTGTACTTTGATGTTAGAATGTGCCTTGAAGCAATGGAATTAATTATAGGTCACTATGCCCCAAAATGCAAAAGTTGTGAAAATGGAACCCAAAAAACCACTTTGCCTTCTTGTGGTCATAACTTGAGTTTCACAAATGATATGGAGACCCACTAGTACTTGTTGGAAATGGGAGAAAAAGATCTTCAACTTTCATGTTTGAGGAAAATTCATTTGAAGCTTTCTTGATGGTGAAAAGTCAAGTTGAATGGAGTGTAAGAACTTGCCCAAAAAGGAAACTTTCAAATTATAGGTCATTTCCATATTTAGTAACTTTTGCACCGACCCTTGATTCTTGATAAATGGTATGAAACTTGACTCTTGAAGATCCTATGAGGATGTGAGACCTTGAAAACCTTGAAGAGAACCTCAAAATTCCACAGTTGACTTCCCCTCTCACTGTTGACTTTTGCCCAATTCACCTGATTCCCAATCCATTGGCCAATTGAACTCCTCCTGAACCAAACTGATGGACAATCTTCCATTTCTAGATACTTGGGGACCCAAGGAATACCATGGAATCAAGTCTTGCCCAAAAAATCAGAAATAAACTGACTTCATAGCAAACCCTAATTTTGGTACCCTTAGTCTAGGAGGAAATAATACAGTCTCCAAATCTAAATTCCTCTGAATATGATGTGTATCCTCTCCAACAAAGATAATATATGCCATTTAGTGATGATAAAAACCCAAGGAGCTTGCCCATTAGAGCAAAAAACCCAAGAATCTCAAAACCCTAATTTCTGCACTAGTTAGGAGAGGGTAATCCACTTGAACTCTCTTGCTGGACCCTTTGAAGAACATCTTCTCCTCTTGAACTTGCCTCAGGCATCTTGACCTCATGCTAAGAACCAATGATATGCACACATGATAATGCAAAAATGAAATGAAACATAAGCCAGTTAGTACTAAAGTAAGGAGGGCAAATTTTGGGGTGCAACAAACACACCACCGCATCACGTAACACATGTCTATACATAACACACATCATCCAAAACCAATACATTTATCACATATGCACATCAAATCACCAATGCTATTACAAGCTCAACACATAATCAATCCATTCATGATTTATGCAAATGCACAGAGACCGACACAACGACTCTATGCAATGCATATGCGGTACCATCCACCATCATTTCTCAACACCAGTTCACTCAGGAACTATTGGAACCATCGCTCGTTACTTAGTGTAACTCCCCGTCGGGCATACGATGTTCCCCGTCGCTTTAGGTCCTCTTATTTTTTTAAGGCTCACGACGTTTATGGATTGCTTTAGGTCCTCTTAATATAAGGCTCACAATCCGATCGCTTTAGCTCCTGTTTGTATAAGGCTCACGATCGTCTATAATCATCGCTTTAGGTCCTCTTATTTTTAAGGCTCACGATCCTTTCCGATCGCTTTAGGTCCTCTTATTTTTAAGGCTCACGATGTTATAGCGGATTCCCTCTTGAATCGATTCGTCGCTCACACCCACTAGGGCACTCGACATCACAAGATGCATATCATGATGCTTGGCATACATTGATTCATGACAATCAAATGCATCTTCACAAACCAACAATATGAATCATCTTATCATTCATGCATTGAAATCAAACACAACACAATGAATTTCATCATAATCCACAAACCATAACGATTAGCACTTTAGCATATACACTCATATAAATTCACATCAAGAATTACTCACCATCAACCACAACCATCACAACATCTTAACACATGCCTCAACATCATATAAACCATAACAATCCCACAAAACATCATAACAACATACATTGATATTCAATCAAACAATGTACTTTACCACACAACAACATCACTATCACATGCATCACATCATATAAACCACATAAAAGCTCCACATTATATAACAATAGCACAACACACTGTAAAACACCAACCGCACGCATTTAACGCGATAAAAACCCGACAATTTTACAAAACCACGACTTAAATCATTCATCTACTGCCCTCCAAACCATTTTTAAAAGAAAGAATATTTTATTAGCTTTCCAATGCTTCGAACGGGGGTCAAAACGGACTTACGGTTCAAAAGTTATGACGAAAATACGAAAATACTGTTTTTGCTGTCCCATACAAATTCGCCTGGCGAATCCCTGGCGAAGCGGACTCGCCACTAACTCGCCTGGTGAATCTGGACGAACCAGAATTTCTCCAAAACGTATTTGGGACCCAAAAATGATCCAAATCTTCAACCCACATGATATTATTGCATCCAATGACCCAATACAACTTGTTAGAACACATTTAGGCATGCATTTCATCAAATCATCCGTAAAAACATCAATTTCTATCAATCGTTCTGAATTTCAATCGATACGAAAGGTCGCTAAACAACCAAAACAATTACAACAAACAACACATATAAATACACAAGCAAGATATAATTGAAACTTCTCACCCTTACCCGATTATTCGCGATTGATACGGAGATTTCTCGATTTTTCCTCTTTTCTCCTCTTCTCTCTTTTTCCTTCTCTTCTCTTTCTCTTCTTTCCCTTTTCTTTCTTTTCTTTTCCTTTCTCTCCCTTTTTCTCTCCACTTTCTATTTATTCAAAATATCTAATCCCCTAAAAAGACTATTTTACCCCTCAACTCAAATATCTTCCAAACGCTCTCTAAATGCGATAAAACATAAACAGCGATGAAAAATAATATATTGTCAAATAAAAGTAAAAAATAAAATAATATAATAATAAAAATAATTAAAACGACTCAATTAAATAAAACTAACTAAAACTGGGGCGTTACAATTCTCCCCCACTTAGACATTTTCGTCCTCGAAAATATACTGAGACGAACAACTCCGGACACGACTCTCGCATCCGACCAACAAACTAACATGCCAACAAAAGCACACCATGAATAACACAAACTGACAGACCACCTCGCAAATAGAACTACAAAACGATATGACAACTACAACGACCAGATGCAAAGCCCATACAATGCACTTGACGACCAACTCACGACTCAAGAATACCCAATTTACGAACACACACCGGAATTAGCTACTCGCACTCGAACCAACACGATGGAAACGAGGCAACAACAAATACAAGGGCATAAAGCTCCACGACACAACAACGTCTCAACAACCTCGACCAAACCAGGATACAAAACATCCTTGTCACATAACCATATTACAACAATGCTACGATTCCCCAATCAAACATATAACCAAAACATCCATTTACATAGTAGCCCATGAATAATATTTAAACCTTTCACCTAACACTTCCATTCTAAAACGTCCAATGGTCTCATCACTCCTACATGTTCCCAATGTTCAACCTATGAATTCTTACAAGTTCCACACACAAATACAAAATGTGACACATCACGCTTCCGTTGCACACTCTAATTACTCGTAACCATCAAAACTACCAATCTCAGATCCAAAGTCTAACTCTTTCTCATATTCACCAAAACTCACTGTTCATTTTTAATATACCCAACCTCACACTTTACTGTGCTAGCTTACACACCAGACACAAGTCTCTGAACTGCTCGAATGATTCTAACTCCCTGACCATCAAAACAGACATGCATAACAACTTTCGACTTAACTCATCAGGCACAACCTTAGCTTTTCCCGAAGGATAATCCAAGCCAAATTCATAACTCGTCACGAATTCTAACCATCCTCGTTGTCTCATACTCTATTCCTTCCAACCAAACATGTACTCAATATCCTTGTGATTACTAAACACTTCGAACCCAGAACCATAAAGATACTACCTCCAAATTTTCCAACATAATACCATAGCAACCAATTCCAAATCCTGAATAGTATAGATCCTCTTATGAATCCTCATTTGTCGTAAAGCATAAGCCACGACTTCACTCTCTTGCATTAACACCTGACTACACTCTTCAGAGACACATCACAATACCTCACAAACGGTTTATTAGGATCACATAGAATCAAAACTGAAGTCGTAGACAACTTCTACATCAGCTCCCCAAAACTTACTCACAACGAACATCCAAAACAAACGACTCACCCTTTGCAAGTCAACTGAGATAACAGAAGTACGAACTTAGCAAAGTCTTCCATAGCCTGCAGTAACAACCAACTGAGCCCAAAAGTTTCTAATCTCCTTAACCAACTTTGGAACCTCTCATATAGAACTACATCTACTTCCGATGGATCCATAACCATACCATCATCTGAAATAACATATCCAAGAAAACTAACCTTTTCAACTAAAATTCTCACTTGAATAACTTAGCATAAAACTTCGTCTCTTTTCAACACTTGTATTTCAAATCTCAAACACTCTTGTTCTTTCTCTGAGTGTATAACAGATCCAAATATCCTCAATCAAAACCACTACGAACTTATCCAATTCAATATGGAAGATACAATTCCTCTACTCCACAAACATTCCAGACACATTACTAATACCGAACAACATCATTGTACATTGTAATGCCCAACCAAACCAACCATCATCCAACCTTGTCCAGACTCACATACAAGCTTAATCGAGTAAATAATAGCCTATCCCGATGGTAACAACATAACCAGTCACATGAAATCGACCAAAGCCTCAACTCACACAAATTACCACTCTTATCAAACATTCCAACCAATTGTGATTTCAATCAAACTCAACCATCTCAATCGTTACCTCATTCAACTGTTAGTACTCCATACACAATTTTTTCTCTTAACAGTCCAATTTCCCTAAATCCCAACATGTAGCAACAACCATCCCAAAGGAACTCTCAAATATTACATCCACGCCTAAGGTTTTCTCAAAATTTCCATTAATGCCTTAAAACTACAAAGACTTCAAACCTCACCAGAACTCTAAGTTTTGCTTTCCATAGTCTCAATACCGTCATACACATCATGCTTGTTATTCCATTCAATCATGATTCCCTTTTATTACTATCAATACTGGAGCTCTTTAAGACGACACACTTGGTCTCACAAATCCCTCTTCCAGTAAATCTTCCAACCGCTCTTCCCATCTGAATTTCACTTCCTAAAAGTTCTTCTACTTACTTAGCAGATCCAAACCTCAAAATTTTTACCTTCGTCAAATATGAGTTCACACTCTACTCTCTGAGAACAACCATTAACGATACCCAATCGTTCTCTCTCAATGACTTCCCACTGGACCAACATACCAAAACCTCCAATCCGTCTCATAAACAATAATTTCACTTTCCACAGCATAGAACACTTTCATAGCTTCATATCGATATAAAGAACGCTCAAATCAGACACCCGCGTCAAAAGATATGAATTTTTGAAGGAAAGTCAATTATTGGAAAACAGCCAGATCCGCCTGGCGAGTCTGGATTTTGCCTGGCGAATACCTCTTCGCCAGTCCTTCGCCCGGCGAACCAGCGGTGAAACCTGATTTTTCTGAAAACCCAAACTTCCAGTAGCTAACACATTTCTGTCTCTCCGTTTCAGCCTGGCGACTTACGATTTCGCTAGGCGAATCCCCCTTCGCCAGCACCTTGCCTGGCGAACTATTGGTAATACCTAATCCGCCTGGTGAATTCCCAATTCGCCTGGTGAATCGCACCAGAACCATAATTTTCTGCTGCATTTCCATGGTTTCCACACCTCAAAATCCAAATTTTCCAAACCAACACATTTCAAATTCTAAACAATTCATTACTCACACTATCAAAGCCGGAAAGACACGTCTATTCCATCCAACCTAATTCCGTCTACTATCAACAAGAGATTAAGGGTGATCAGTTCCTTAATTTGTCAATAGACAGCCGACAATCATGATGGGGCATAAACCGTCTTTACCAAACTATAATAGCACTTCTTGCATCTTGTGCACAAAACTACCTAAGGCACAAATCCTTAGTTGACATAAACCTTACCTCCGTATTCCCTCCGGAATCAGGAACAACACTGACCAAACAACACTTACACTCTTGCAACCAACGGCACACTGAGCCAACGCTCTACAACCGAAGCAACTTGGAAAAGTTCCAGCTTCTCCCCCACTTATCTCATTCTAAATCCTATAGACAAAGGATTAGAAAACCAGAAAGTACTGACAGTGTTTCACACATATATCACATACTAAGGGACAAATAACACCGATAGTATTCAACTATCACACCAACTGACTCAACAACTTGGCCGGACGGACCAACCAGACTCTGATACCACTTGTGTAACACCCCAATTCCTATCGCGAATAAATATTACATAAATAAATCAGAGTAGATAAAAATTTATTTTTCCGACAGAAACAAGGATGCCACAACAATAGGACGAAAATACAATCCCTGCTCATAATTTTTTGATACATAACACAAACAATTGAATACCCTCAAGGGGAAACTTTTTCCATATAAAAGGAAAGGTCAATTATGGAATAAAGCGGAAAGATCCATAACCGACTTGTTTACAAAATAAATTGTTTTATAACATCAAAATATACATACAAAGGTAGTACAAAATAAATCTAACAAAGGTATACATATATATCATAATCGTTCCCCGACTCCCGTCCTACGTATCAGAGCAGACACCAAGACCGACAAAAGAACGGAGGGCTAATCTTCACAAAATCCTCCAAGACTACTAATCTGCAGTTGCCTCATAGAGCAACAAACCATAGCAGAAGGGAGAGAAATAACAACTAAATCAAGATTGCATAATAATATGCAAAACATATAAATTCACATACATAGTTATTCTCACCACAAGCATCACATACTAATACATATAATATATTTCTAACATTCCAACAACATAGCATATATCAATTATTTCAACATAATCACATATTCACACATAAGGCATACCAAAGTTATAACATATGTAAACACACCACCGCATCACATAACACATGTCTATACATAACACACATCATCCATAACCAATGCATTTATCACATATGCACATCAAATCACCAATGTTATCACAAGCTCAACACATAATCAATCCATTCATGATTTATGCAAATGCACAGAGACCGACACAACGACTCTATGCAATGCATATGCAGTACCATCCACCATCATTTCTCAACACCAGTTCACTCAGGAACTATTGGAACCATCGCTCGTTACTTAGTGTAACTCCCCGTCGGGCATACGATGTTCCCCGTCGCTTTAGGTCCTCTTATTTTTTTAAGGCTCACGACGTTTATGGATTGCTTTAGGTCCTCTTAATATAAGGCTCACAATCCGATCGCTTTAGCTCCTGTTTGTATAAGGCTCACGATCGTCTATAATCATCGCTTTAGGTCCTCTTATTTTTAAGGCTCACGATCCTTTCCGATCGCTTTAGGTCCTCTTATTTTTAAGGCTCACGATGTTATAGCGGATTCCCTCTTGAATCGATTCGTCGCTCACACCCACTAGGGCACTCGACATCACAAGATGCATATCATGATGCTTGGCATACATTGATTCATGACAATCAAATGCATCTTCACAAACCAACAATATGAATCATCTTATCATTCATGCATTGAAATCAAACACAACACAATGAATTTCATCATAATCCACAAACCATAACGATTAGCACTTTAGCATATACACTCATATAAATTCACATCAAGAATTACTCACCATCAACCACAACCATCACAACATCTTAACACATGCCTCAACATCATATAAACCATAACAATCCCACAAAACATCATAACAACATACATTGATATTCAATCAAACAATGTACTTTACCACACAACAACATCACTATCACATGCATCACATCATATAAACCACATAAAAGCTCCACATTATATAACAATAGCACAACACACTGTAAAACACCAACCGCACGCATTTAACGCGATAAAAACCCGACAATTTTACAAAACCACGACTTAAATCATTCATCTACTGCCCTCCAAACCATTTTTAAAAGAAAGAATATTTTATTAGCTTTCCAATGCTTCGAACGGGGGTCAAAACGGACTTACGGTTCAAAAGTTATGACGAAAATACGAAAATACTGTTTTTGCTGTCCCATACAAATTCGCCTGGCGAATCCCTGGCGAAGCGGACTCGCCACTAACTCGCCTGGTGAATCTGGACGAACCAGAATTTCTCCAAAACGTATTTGGGACCCAAAAATGATCCAAATCTTCAACCCACATGATATTATTGCACCCAATGACCCAATACAACTTGTTAGAACACATTTAGGCATGCATTTCATCAAATCATCCGTAAAAACATCAATTTCTATCAATCGTTCTGAATTTCAATCGATACGAAAGGTCGCTAAACAACCAAAACAATTACAACAAACAACACATATAAATACACAAGCAAGATATAATTGAAACTTCTCACCCTTACCCGATTATTCGCGATTGATACGGAGATTTCTCGATTTTTCCTCTTTTCTCCTCTTCTCTCTTTTTCCTTCTCTTCTCTTTCTCTTCTTTCCCTTTTCTTTCTTTTCTTTTCCTTTCTCTCCCTTTTTCTCTCCACTTTCTATTTATTCAAAATATCTAATCCCCTAAAAAGACTATTTTACCCCTCAACTCAAATATCTTCCAAACGCTCTCTAAATGCGATAAAACATAAACAGCGATGAAAAATAATATATTGTCAAATAAAAGTAAAAAATAAAATAATATAATAATAAAAATAATTAAAACGACTCAATTAAATAAAACTAACTAAAACTGGGGCGTTACAATTCTCCCCCACTTAGACATTTTCGTCCTCGAAAATATACTGAGACGAACAACTCCGGACACGACTCTCGCATCCGACCAACAAACTAACATGCCAACAAAAGCACACCATGAATAACACAAACTGACAGACCACCTCGCAAATAGAACTACAAAACGACATGACAACTACAACGACCAGATGCAAAGCCCATACAATGCACTTGACGACCAACTCACGACTCAAGAATACCCAATTTACGAACACACACCGGAATTAGCTACTCGCACTCGAACCAACACGATGGAAACGAGGCAACAACAAATACAAGGGCATAAAGCTCCACGACACAACAACGTCTCAACAACCTCGACCAAACCAGGATACAAAACATCCTTGTCACATAACCATATTACAACAATGCTACGATTCCCCAATCAAACATATAACCAAAACATCCATTTACATAGTAGCCCATGAATAATATTTAAACCTTTCACCTAACACTTCCATTCTAAAACGTCCAATGGTCTCATCACTCCTACATGTTCCCAATGTTCAACCTATGAATTCTTACAAGTTCCACACACAAATACAAAATGTGACACATCACGCTTCCGTTGCACACTCTAATTACTCGTAACCATCAAAACTACCAATCTCAGATCCAAAGTCTAACTCTTTCTCATATTCACCAAAACTCACTGTTCATTTTTAATATACCCAACCTCACACTTTACTGTGCTAGCTTACACACCAGACACAAGTCTCTGAACTGCTCGAATGATTCTAACTCCCTGACCATCAAAACAGACATGCATAACAACTTTCGACTTAACTCATCAGGCACAACCTTAGCTTTTCCCGAAGGATAATCCAAGCCAAATTCATAACTCGTCACGAATTCTAACCATCCTCGTTGTCTCATACTCTATTCCTTCCAACCAAACATGTACTCAATATCCTTGTGATTACTAAACACTTCGAACCCAGAACCATAAAGATACTACCTCCAAATTTTCCAACATAATACCATAGCAACCAATTCCAAATCCTGAATAGTATAGATCCTCTTATGAATCCTCATTTGTCGTAAAGCATAAGCCACGACTTCACTCTCTTGCATTAACACCTGACTACACTCTTCAGAGACACATCACAATACCTCACAAACGGTTTATTAGGATCACATAGAATCAAAACTGAAGTCGTAGACAACTTCTACATCAGCTCCCCAAAACTTACTCACAACGAACATCCAAAACAAACGACTCACCCTTTGCAAGTCAACTGAGATAACAGAAGTACGAACTTAGCAAAGTCTTCCATAGCCTGCAGTAACAACCAACTGAGCCCAAAAGTTTCTAATCTCCTTAACCAACTTTGGAACCTCTCATATAGAACTACATCTACTTCCGATGGATCCATAACCATACCATCATCTGAAATAACATATCCAAGAAAACTAACCTTTTCAACTAAAATTCTCACTTGAATAACTTAGCATAAAACTTCGTCTCTTTTCAACACTTGTATTTCAAATCTCAAACACTCTTGTTCTTTCTCTGAGTGTATAACAGATCCAAATATCCTCAATCAAAACCACTACGAACTTATCCAATTCAATATGGAAGATATAATTCCTCTACTCCACAAACATTCCAGACACATTACTAATACCGAACAACATCATTGTACATTGTAATGCCCAACCAAACCAACCATCATCCAACCTTGTCCAGACTCACATACAAGCTTAATCGAGTAAATAATAGCCTATCCCGATGGTAACAACATAACCAGTCACATGAAATCGACCAAAGCCTCAACTCACACAAATTACCACTCTTATCAAACATTCCAACCAATTGTGATTTCAATCAAACTCAACCATCTCAATCGTTACCTCATTCAACTGTTAGTACTCCATACACAATTTTTTCTCTTAACAGTCCAATTTCCCTAAATCCCAACATGTAGCAACAACCATCCCAAAGGAACTCTCAAATATTACATCCACGCCTAAGGTTTTCTCAAAATTTCCATTAATGCCTTAAAACTACAAAGACTTCAAACCTCACCAGAACTCTAAGTTTTGCTTTCCATAGTCTCAATACCGTCATACACATCATGCTTGTTATTCCATTCAATCATGATTCCCTTTTATTACTATCAATACTGGAGCTCTTTAAGACGACACACTTGGTCTCACAAATCCCTCTTCCAGTAAATCTTCCAACCGCTCTTCCCATCTGAATTTCACTTCCTAAAAGTTCTTCTACTTACTTAGCAGATCCAAACCTCAAAATTTTTACCTTCGTCAAATATGAGTTCACACTCTACTCTCTGAGAACAACCATTAACGATACCCAATCGTTCTCTCTCAATGACTTCCCACTGGACCAACATACCAAAACCTCCAATCCGTCTCATAAACAATAATTTCACTTTCCACAGCATAGAACACTTTCATAGCTTCATATCGATATAAAGAACGCTCAAATCAGACACCCGCGTCAAAAGATATGAATTTTTGAAGGAAAGTCAATTATTGGAAAACAGCCAGATCCGCCTGGCGAGTCTGGATTTCGCCTGGCGAATACCTCTTCGCCAGTCCTTCGCCTGGCGAACCAGCGGTGAAACCTGATTTTTCTGAAAACCCAAACTTCCAGTAGCTAACACATTTCTGTCTCTCCGTTTCAGCCTGGCGACTTACGATTTCGCTAGGCGAATCCCCCTTCGCCAGCACCTTGCCTGGCGAACTATTGGTAATACCTAATCCGCCTGGTGAATTCCCAATTCGCCTGGTGAATCGCACCAGAACCATAATTTTCTGCTGCATTTCCATGGTTTCCACACCTCAAAATCCAAATTTTCCAAACCAACACATTTCAAATTCTAAACAATTCATTACTCACACTATCAAAGCCGGAAAGACACGTCTATTCCATCCAACCTAATTCCGTCTACTATCAACAAGAGATTAAGGGTGATCAGTTCCTTAATTTGTCAATAGACAGCCGACAATCATGATGGGGCATAAACCGTCTTTACCAAACTATAATAGCACTTCTTGCATCTTGTGCACAAAACTACCTAAGGCACAAATCCTTAGTTGACATAAACCTTACCTCCGTATTCCCTCCGGAATCAGGAACAACACTGACCAAACAACACTTACACTCTTGCAACCAATGGCACACTGAGCCAACGCTCTACAACCGAAGCAACTTGGAAAAGTTCCAGCTTCTCCCCCACTTATCTCATTCTAAATCCTATAGACAAAGGATTAGAAAACCAGAAAGTACTGACAGTGTTTCACACATATATCACATACTAAGGGACAAATAACACCGATAGTATTCAACTATCACACCAACTGACTCAACAACTTGGCCAGACGGACCAACCAGACTCTGATACCACTTGTGTAACACCCCAATTCCTATCGCGAATAAATATTACATAAATAAATCAGAGTAGATAAAAATTTATTTTTCCGACAGAAACAAGGATGCCACAACAATAGGACGAAAATACAATCCCTGCTCATAATTTTTTGATACATAACACAAACAATTGAATACCCTCAAGGGGAAACTTTTTCCATATAAAAGGAAAGGTCAATTATGGAATAAAGCGGAAAGATCCATAACCGACTTGTTTACAAAATAAATTGTTTTATAACATCAAAATATACATACAAAGGTAGTACAAAATAAATCTAACAAAGGTATACATATATATCATAATCGTTCCCCGACTCCCGTCCTACGTATCAGAGCAGACACCAAGACCGACAAAAGAACGGAGGGCTAATCTTCACAAAATCCTCCAAGACTACTAATCTGCAGTTGCCTCATAGAGCAACAAACCATAGCAGAAGGGAGAGAAATAACAACTAAATCAAGATTGCATAATAATATGCAAAACATATAAATTCACATACATAGTTATTCTCACCACAAGCATCACATACTAATACATATAATATATTTCTAACATTCCAACAACATAGCATATATCAATTATTTCAACATAATCACATATTCACACATAAGGCATACCAAAGTTATAACATATGTAAACACACCACCGCATCACATAACACATGTCTATACATAACACACATCATCCATAACCAATGCATTTATCACATATGCACATCAAATCACCAATGTTATCACAAGCTCAACACATAATCAATCCATTCATGATTTATGCAAATGCACAGAGATCGACACAACGACTCTATGCAATGCATATGCAGTACCATCCATCCATCAATTCTCAACACCAGTTCACTCAGGAACTATTGGAACCATCGCTCGTTACTTAGTGTAACTCCCCGTCGGGCATACGATGTTCCCCGTCGCTTTAGGTCCTCATATTTTTTTAAGGCTCACGACGTTTATGGATTGCTTTAGGTCCTCTTTGTATAAGGCTCACAATCTGATCGCTTTAGCTCCTCTTTGTATAAGGCTCACGGTCGTCTATAATCATCGCTTTAGGTCCTCTTATTTTTAAGGCTCACGATCCTTTCCGATCCCTTTAGGTCCTCTTATTTTTCAGGCTCACGATGTTATAGTGGATTCCCTCTGGAATCGATTCGTCGCTCACACCCACTAGGGCACACGACATCACAAGATGCATATCATGATGCTTGGCATACATTGACTCATGACAATCAAATGCATCTTCACAAACCAACAATATGAATCATCTTATCATTCATGCATTGAAATCAAACACAACACAATGAATTTCATCATAATCCACAAACCATAACGATTAGCACTTTAGCATATACACTCATATAAATTCACATCAAGAATTACTCACCATCAACCACAACCATCACAACATCTTAACACATGCCTCAACATCATATAAACCATAACAATCCCACAAAACATCATAACAACATACATTGATATTCAATCAAACAATGTACTTTACCACACAACAACATCACTATCACATGCATCACATCATATAAACCACATAAAAGCTCCACATTATATAACAATAGCACAACACACTGTAAAACACCAACCGCACGCATTTAACGCGATAAAAACCCGACAACCCAACAATTTTACAAAACCATGACTTAAATAATTCATCTACTGCCCTCCAAACCATTTTTAAAAGAAATAATATTTTATTAGCTTTCCAACGCTTCGAACGGGGGTCAAAACGGACTTACGGTTCAAAAGTTATGACGAAAATACGAAAATACTGTTTTTGCTGTCCCAGACAAATTCGCCTGGAGAATCCCTGGCGAAGCGGACTCGCCACTAACTCGCCTGGCGAATCTGGACGAACCAGAATTTCTCCAAAACGTATTTGGGACCCAAAAATGATCCAAATCTTCAACCCACATGATATTATTGCACCCAATGACCCAAAACAACCTTTTAGAACACATTTAGGCATGCATTTCATCAAATCATCCGTGAAAACATCAATTTTTATCAATCGTTCCGAATTTCAATCGATACGAAAAGTCGCTAAACAACCAAAACAATTACAACAGACAACACATATACATACACAAGCAAGATATAATTGAAACTTCTCACCCTTACCCGATTATTCGCGATTGAAACGGAGATTTCTCGATTTTTCCTCTTTTCTCATCTTCTCTCTTTTTCCTTCTCTTCTCTTTCTCTTCTTTCCCTTTTATTTCTTTACTTTTCCTTTCTCTCTCTTTTTCTCTCCACTTTCTATTTATTCAAAATATCTAATCCCCTAAAAAGACTATTTTACCCCTCAACTCAAATATCTTGCAAACGCTCTCTAAATGCGATAAAACATAAACAACGATGAAAAATAATATATTGTCAAATAAAAGTAAAAAATAAAATAATTTAATAATAAAAATAATTAAAACGACTCAATTAAATAAAACTAACTAAAACTGGGGCGTTACAATTCTCCCCCACTTTGACATTTTCGTCCTCGAAAATATACTGAGACGAACAACTCCGGACACGACTCTCGCATCCGACCAACAAACTAACATTCCAACAAAAGCACACCACGAATAACACAAACTGACAGACCACCTCGCTAACAGCACTACAAAACGACACGACAACTACAACGACCAGATACAAAGCCCATACAATGCACTTGACGACCAACTCACGACTCAAGAATACCCAATTTACGAACACACACCGGAATTAGCTACTCTCACTCGAACCAACACGATGGAAACGGGGCAACAACAAATACAAGGGCATAAAGCTCCACGACACAACAACGTCTCAACAACCTCGACCAAACCAGGATACCAAACATCCTTGTCACACAACCATATTACAACAATGCTACGATTCCCCAATCAAACATATAACCAAAACATCCATTTACATAGTAGCCCATGATAAATATTTAAACCTTTCACCTAACACTTCCATTCTGAAACGTCCAATGGTCTCATCACTCCTACATGTTCCCAACGTTCAACCTATGAATTCTTACAAGTTCCACACACAAATACAAAATGTGCCACATCACGCATCCGTTGCACACTCTAATTACTCGTAACCATCCAAACTACCAATCTCACGTCCAAAGTCTAACTCTTTCTCATATTCACCAAAACTCACTGTTCATTTTTAATATACCCAACCTCACACTCTACTGTGCTAGCTTACACACCAGACACAAGTCTCTGAACTGCTCGAATGATTCTAACTCCCTGACCATCAAAACAGACATGCATAACAACTTTTGACTTAACTCATCAGGCACAACCTTAGCTTTTCCCGAAGGATAATCCAAGCCAAATTCATAACTCGTCACGAATTCTAACCATCCTCGTTGTCTCATACTCTATTCCTTCCAACCAAACATGTACTCAATATCCTTGTGATTACTAAATACTTCGAACCCAGAACCATAAAGATAATACCTCCAAATTTTCCAACATAATACAACCGCAACCAATTCCAAATCCTGAATAGTATAGATCCTCTTATGAATCCTCAATTGTCATAAAGCATAAGCCACGACTTTACTCTCTAGCATTAACACCTGACTACACTTTTCAGAGACACTTCACAATACCTCACAAACGGTTTATTAGGATCACATAGAATCAAAACTGAAGTCATAGACAACTTCTACATCAGCTCCCCAAAACTTACTCATAACGAACATCCAAAACAAACGACTCACCCTTTGCAAGTCAACTGAGATAACAGAAGTACGAACTTAGCAAAGTCTTCCATAGCCTGTAGTAACAACCAACTGAGCCCAAAATTTTCTAATCTCCTTAACCAACTTCAGAACCTCTCATATAGAACTACATCTACTTTCGATGGATCCATAACCATACCATCATCGGAAATAACATATCCAAGAAAACTAATCTTTTCAACCAAAATTCTCACTTGAATAACTTAGCGTAAAACTTCGTCTCTTTTCAACACTTGTATTTCAAATCTCAAACACTCTATCTGTTCTTTCTCTGAGTTTATAACAGATCTGAATATCCTCAATCAAAACCACTACGAACTTATCCAATTCAATATGGAAGATACAATTCCTCTACTCCACAAACATTCCAGACGCATTACTAATACCGAACAACATCATTGTACATTGTAATGCCCAACCAAACCAACCCTCATCCAACCTTGTCCAGACTCACATACAACCTTAATCGAGTAAATAACAGCCTATCCCGATGGTAACAACATAACCAGTCACATGAAATTGACCAAAGCCTCAACTCACACAAATTACCACTCTTATCAAACATTCCAACTAATTGTGATTTCAATCAAACTCAACCATCTCAATCTTTACCTCATTCAACTGTTAGTAATCCATACACAATTTCATCGCTTAACAGTCCAATTTCCCTAAATCCCAACATGTAGCAACAACCATCCCAAAGGAACTCTCAAATATTACATCCATGCCTAAGGTTTTCTCAAAATTTCCATTAATACCTTAAAACTACAAAGACTTCAAACCTCACCAGAACTCTAAGTTTTTCTTTCCATAGTCTCAATACCGTCATACACATCATGCTTGTTATTCCATTCAATCATCATTCCCTTTTATTACTATCAATACTGGAGCTCTTTAAGACGACGCACTTGGTCTCACAAATCCCTCTTCCAGTAAATCTTCCAACCGCTCTTCCCATCTGAATTTCACTTCCTAAAAGTTCTTCTACTTACTTAGCAGATCCAAACCTCAAAATTTTTACCTTCGTCAAATTTGAGTTCACACTCTACTCTCTGAGAACAACCATTAACGATACCCAATCGTTCTCTCTCAATGACTTCCCATTGGACCAACATACCAAAACCTCCAATCCGTCTCATAAAGTATAATTTCACTTTCCACAGCATAGAACACTTTCATAGCTTCATATCGATATAAAGAACGCTCAAATCAGACACCCACGTCAAAAGATATGAATTTTTGAAGGAAAGTTAATTATTGGAAAACAGCCAGATCCGCCTGGCGAGTCTGGATTTCGCCTGGCGAATACCTCTTCGCCAGTCCTTCGCCTGGCGAACCAGCGGCGAAACCTAATTTTTCTGAAAACCCAAACTTCCAGTAGCTAACACATTTCTGTCTCTCCGTTTCTTCCTGGCGACTTACGATTTCGCCTGGCGAATCCCCCTTCGCCAGCACCTCGCCTGGCGAACTATTGGCGAGACCTAATTCGCCTGGAGAATTCCCAATTCGCCTGGCGAATCGTACCAGAACCATAATTTTCTGCTGCATTTCCATGGTTTCCACACCTCAAAATCCAAATTTTCCAAACCAACACATTTCAAATTCTAAACAATTCATTACACACACTATCAAAGCCGAAAAGACACGTCTATTCCATCCAACATAATTCCGTCTACTATCAACAAGAGATTAAGGGTGATCAGTTCCTCAATTTGTCAATAGACATCCGACAATCATGATGGGGCATAAACCGTCTTTACCAAACTATAATAGCACTTCTTGCATCTTGTGCACAAAACTACCTAAGGCACAAATCCTTAGTTGACATAAACCTTACCTCCGCATTTCCTCCGGAATCAGGAACAACACTGTCCAAACAACACTTACACTCTTGCAACCAACGGCACACTGAGCCAACGCTCTACAACTGAAGAAACTTGGAGAAGTTCCAGCTTCTCCCCCACTTATCTCATTCTAAATCCTATAGACAAAGGATTAGAAAACCAGAAACTACAGACAGTGTTTCACACACATATCACATACTAAGGGACAAATAGCACCGACAGTATTCAACTGTCACACCAACTGACTCAACAACATGGCCGGACGGACCAACCAGGCTCTGATACCACTATTGTAACACCCCAATTCCTATCGCGAATAAATAATACATAAATAAATCAGAGTAGATAAAAATTTATTTTTTCGACAGAAACAAGGATGCCACAACAATAGGACGAAAATAAAATCCCTGCTCATAATTTTTTGATACATAACACAAACAATTGAATACCCTCAAGGGGAAACTTTTTCCATATAAAAGGAAAGGTCAATTATGGAATAAAGCGGAAAGATCCATAACCGACTTGTTTTACAAAATAAATTGTTTTATAACATCAAAATATACATACAAAGGTAGTACAAAATAAATCTAACAAAGGTATACATATATATCATAATCGTTCCCCGACTCCCGTGCTACATATCAGAGCAGACACCAAGACCGACAAAAGAACGGAGGGCTAATCTTCACAAAAGCCTCCAAGACTACTAATCTGCAATTGCCTCATAGAGCAACAAACCACAGTAGAAGGGTGAGAAATAACAACTAAATCAAGATTGCATAATAATATGCAAAACATATAAATTCACATACATAGTTATTCTCACCACAAGCATCACATACTAATACATATAACATATTTCTAACATTCCAACAACATAGCATATATCAATTATTTCAACATAATCACATATTCACACATAATTCATACTAAAGTTATAACATATGTAAACACACCACCGCATCACATAACACATGTCTATACATAACACACATCATCCATAACCAATGCGTTTATCACATATGCACATCAAATCACCAATGCTATCACAAGCTCAACACATAATCAATCCATTCATGATTTATGTAAATGCACAGAGACCGACAAAACGACTCTATGCAATGCATATGCGGTATCATCCATCCATCATTTCTCAACACCAGTTCACTCTGGAACTATTGGAACCATCGCTCGTTACTTAGTGTAACTCCCCGTCGGGCATACGATGTTCCCCGTCGCTTTAGGTCCTCTTATTTTTTTAAGGCTCACGACGTTTATGGATTGCTTTAGGTCCTCTTTGTATAAGGCTCACAATCTGATCGCTTTAGCATATACACTCATATAAATTCACATCAAGAATTACTCACCATCAACCACAACCATCACAACATCTTAACACATGCCTCAACATCATATAAACCACAACAATCCCACAAAACATCATAACAACATACATTGATATTCAATCAAACAATGTACTTTACCACACAACAACATCACTATCTCGTGCATCACATCATATAAACCACATAAAAGCTCCACATTATATAACAATAGCACAACACATTGTAAAACACCAACCGCACGCATTTAACGCGATAAAAACCTGACAACCCGACACTTTTACAAAACCATGACTTAAATAATTCATCTACTTCCCTCAAAACCATTTTTAAAAGAAAGAAAATTTTATTAGCTTTCCAACGCTTCGAACGGGGGTCAAAACAGACTTACGGTTTAAACGTTATGACGAAAATACGAAAATACTGTTTTTTCTGTCCCAGACAAATTCGCCTGGCGAATCCCTGGCGAAGCGGACTCGCCACTAACTCGCCTGGCGATTCTGGACGAACCAGAATTTCTCCAAAACGTATTTGGGACCCAAAAATGATCCAAATCTTCAACCCACATGATATTATTGCACCCAATGACCCAAAACAACATGTTAGAACACATTTAAGCATGCATTTCATCAAATCATCCGTGAAAACATCAATTTCTATCAATCATTCCGATTTTCAATCGATACGAAAAGTCGCTGTAGCGAGCGATTTTGGACGCGGTTCTTAAGCGCTGGTCGCTCTCTGCGGTTTGAGCTTTGACTACAGGTCGATTCATTTTTTATCCTATTGTGAGCTGAATAAGGAAGGGAAATAGATGTCTCCAATTAACCCTGCTTGCATACTGAGTTTAAACAGCGGTCTGTTAGGTTACGGATGCTATCAATGTGGGGGGACTTTTGTACTGATTATTCGTATTTCGCCAATACAGGTTCTTTCTTTCTAGGGCTTGGGCAAATGGTTTCTTGCGGGGAACAAGGATTAGGATGTTAGGACTGATGTTTTTGAAATACTGCTTTTGATTGATGAAGATATGGGATTTGGTTTTTTTATTGATTGCGCTTGCTAAGATCTTTTCTTTCGATCTTATGCCTACGTATTCCCGTTTACCGAAACAGGGAAATCAGAGCGTTCGTAGTTCCTCCTATTCTATGGGAGGAAATGGTGTTTTAGTGTCTTGTTCAAAGCCCAAGACATGAAGCGAAAGGTGATTTGTATCTTGTTCAAAGCCCAAGATGTGAAGCTAAAAGGTCTATTTGTGTCTTGTTCAAAGCCCAAGACGTGAAGCTGAAAGACCTCGGTTTTAGAGAGAATTTGTCATCTCTAAAGAGGGGAGAAGGAGAATTACTTTAACTGGGATACGCGGATCCGAGCAATGCCATAATTTCCGAAGAAAGGGTTTTAACCTGAAGGAGAAGACTTTAACTCAGTGTAGAGCAATGCCATCTTTCCTTAGGAATTTCTCATGCTAAAAGAGGGACAGTGGCATGGATGTAGATGATCCAGAGGCTTGCCGCTTACAGCGATTAGATGAAGGAGTTGTTGATGTTTGTGTACTGCGAACGAGGCACAACTTTGATGCTAAAAGGTCGATTGGATCAACCAGTGGTTTTATTATACAAAGCCTAAGAGGAGGCTAATTTGTGTCTCGTACAAAGCCCGAGAGAGAGGCTAAAAGTTTTTGACCCAGTGGGGCATATCGTTATACAGAGCCTAAGAGGAGGCTAGCAAAAAGTTGACTCAGTTGGAGAATCTTTTATACTCAGTAAGAGAGTGTTTTTGTATCTCGTACAAAGCCCGAGAGAGAGGCGAAAAGGTTGTTTCAACTCCATTGGGGAGAATTTTGGTATCTCATACGAAGCACGAGATGGAGGCTATTGTAACTGTTTCAGTTGAGTGACAGATCCAATATACTGATTTAAAAGAGAAAATCAGTTCTTATATGAGTAACACTGTACACAGGGATTTAATTTGAGGATCAGGGATATTTCCTTCTCTTTGAGGAAACGGGAAATCCAAAGGGTATCGAGACTATCCGAGTCTGTGGGTTTCCTTCCTATGTAACGAAGGGTGCTTGAGAATGTCTTTGAGACTCAAGGAAGTTAGACTGTCCGTGTCTAGAGTTTTATCTTTTGTACTATGCTTCGAGAAACAGTAGTAGACTCTATGAAAGGACTGTTCTATGAGGATGACTAGGTTCTGTTCCTATACCTCTAGGAGGTCGTCGGGATAATTTGTACGAAGCCCAAGAGGAGGCTGGAAACTTTTAAGAAGCCGACGGGTTCTTGTACGAAGCCCAAGAGGAGGCTATCATTCCCGGAGGAAGAGATCATTATACGAAGCCTAAGAGGAGGCTGTGACTACTTCTAAGAAGCCGTAGGGTCCTTGAATAATGCCCAAGAGGAGGCCGATGCTTTTAAGAAGCCCGTGGGTCTATCATCTCCTTTCCATTAGGAGAGATAACTCTTTTAAAGATGAAAACCACTGGTAAACGTGCGAGGTTTACTATCCAGCGACTTTTAGCTTTTAAAGAGGGTTCCTTAGTTAAGGTCCAAGATTATGACCGTAGTGGGTACCCAAACCCCGAGACATTCAAGGCAAGCTATCCACAAGGAATAGATAAAGTCAGGAAAGTTCGAGAATTTGGAAGAAACTCAAAGATGCCATTCACGGAGAATACATTCATCTTGGGGAGTAGAGCTTCTTGAAGATTCCTAAGGAGGACAGCCGAAGAGAAGACTGTATCTGGTGCTCCTATTAGGGATCTAGGCGTCTATTTCTACGAATAAATGAAACGGCGTCACCTAGTTCTATACGTAGTTGCCGGGGAAACTCGAAATATCTATACTATTATTACACAGTAGATATGAGTTTATGAAAGGAGACTTACAGTGAGCAGCCCCACAATACAATTTATAATATGAAAGCAGTAAATGAAAGCGATAACCACTTACTCGGTTGGAGTGCTTCCATGCTGTTTGGTTAGTTGTTCAACAAAGAAAGATTGAAAACAACAGTATATTCAAAATCAAATTAGAAAGTGCTTTGAAAAAGAAAGATTTGGGGCTTACAGCTCAAGGAGAGGCCCAGAGTTTTATCAGTGAGCGCACTGTTTGACTTTGTACAACGGGACTTATACAAGTGACTGGGGCCCAAAAAGGTTTTCTGTACAAAGGGATGGGTCTTACACTCTCTCAAGAGGCCCAAAAAGGTTTAAAGAAAAAGAGTGGGGCTTATAACACGAGGGTAGGCCCAAATGATTTTTCGTTTAAAAATGGCGATCGCGCCGAGGTTTTCTTTTAACGCATAGGGACTTATACAATAAGTGAGGCCCAAAATGTTTTGGTTAAAAGGGGGATTGGGTCTTACACTCTAATAGAGGCCCAAAAGTGTTTTGAATGGGTCTTATAGCTCGAGGAGAGGCCCAGATGATTTTTATCTTTAAACGGGCGACGATCGCGTCGTTTACTTGCACAGAGGAACTTATACAATGAGTGAGGCCCAAAAAGTTTTTGTACAAGGGGGGATGGGTCTTACACTCTCTCAAGAGGCCCAAAAAGTTTTAAAGAAAAATAAATGGGTCTTACTACTCGAGGGTAGGCCCAGATGATTTTTGAAAAGGCGACGATCGCGCCGTTTGTTTTTTGACGGTATCGGGACTTATACAATAAGTGAGGCCCAAAGATGATTTGGTAAAAAAAAAAAGGATTGGGTCTTACACTCTAATAGAGGCCCAAAGTGTTTTGAAAATGATTTATGAGGGTTGAATTAATCCAAAACCCTAATTTGTTTTCAAAATGTATTTAATTGAATAAAAATTCAATTAAAATGATCAAAAATTGTTTAACACATGGAAAACAAATTGTGATCTTGGATTAATGCTTCAAAAATTAAGTATTGACCTACAAAATAATTAGAAAGCATTAAAAGTTGCAAAATCAATGTAGAAAAAATATTTAAAATGCCAAAAACAATCAAAATATTAATTCTTTACAAAAATATCAATTATATGAAATAAATAATATTTCTGGGATTTTTTGATAAAATAAAATATTTTAACATTTTTGTGAATTATTAAAAAAAGAATCAACTCAAAATCATTAAAACTCAGAGAGAAATTAATTTTTGAATCAATTAAACAAAATTACAAAATTCAAATATTCAAATTATTCAAAAATGGCGCCAAGAACAGCTGAAGAACACGCGCGTGTTCTTGGTTTCTCAGATTTGCGTTTTCTATCCAATCTCCATGAATACGTAATCATATCATGCAATCCACATATCATTATGCTCGTCTCAACCTCACGATCATGTCTATGTACTTTAATTTCATTTAAATTAAACATACAACAAGAAATCACGAAGAGACCTCAAGAACCCTAATTTCTGCATGAAGGCTAGGATTTTTGATACACGATTCAAATAATGCAATTAATTGAGGGAAAACATTCCATGCATGATTATGAACATATGGCCAAATTATTGTGCGAGGAAATATGCATAGATTGAGAGATGACCAAGCATGTGCTTACCTCCAAGTCGTGACAGCAAGAGCATATGTGATTTTGAGTTGGAGGTGTTACAGACAAGTTGTGATGATCTGAACAGCTTCCCTACACCATATGGATTGTGTTTGAACACTTGGATTGAATTGAAATGGACTGGATCAGTTTATGGCATCTCAGCTGCACCTTATTTGAAAATTTCAGCAACCAGCTGGTGATTTCATGAAATTGATGTTTCAGAAGTTATGTGAGTGTTTGATCAGCTCATATGTGATGTATGTGAGGTGTGTGAGTGATTGGTTTGTGCAGAATTGCTCTCAAACTCAAAACCCGATAGCTACCATGCTAAGAAAGGCATTTTTGCCAAGAGAAAGAGATTTTGAGGAAAGCATCTGTTAGATGGCTTTGGTGTACTTAAACTGACCACAATTGAGCTCTATTTATAGTAGAGCAAGTTTGTTTTGCAAGGAATAGTGCATGGCAGCTGGTAAGTAGGTTTCCTCAATGTTGGCCAATGGAAATGAAAGTCTCCTCTAGCCATTGACTAGAGGTTAGGGCACAGAGCTTTGGTCCCCTTGGTCTTGGATAAGTCTTGACTGATTTCAGATGAGAATGGCTCAGTCCATGCCACCTTGATGGTTCCACTGAATGCCTCATTCCAAATTTGAAGTCTTGTCCCTATTTTGGCAACTCTAGGTTCAACATGCTATTCCTTGTTCCTTGGACCTTGGAGGCTTGGCTCAGTGATTGTCCCCTTTAGATTCAATTCTCTGAGGTGTCCAAGTGGATTGGAGCAATTGGAATTGGCTGATTTTGGCAAATCGAGCCAAAATGCAAATTCTGCCTTGCTTTGACAGATTTCAGCAAGGCAACTTGGCAATGTTGTATCTCATGATGTAGGTTGAATTTGGCAATGTTCTTGGCCATTTTGGAAAGCTCTTACATGATACAACAACTGTTTGAACAAGTTTGGTTTTGATCTCTTTTGATTCCAAGTGAAAAATCCCCCTACATTTGGCAAAAAGTGAAGCAGAATCTGACTTAGTGAAAATTTCACTAAGTGTTGGAAAAAGTGACTTTTTCACTTTTCAGCCACTTTGATCATTCCATAACTCAAAATACTTAATGAATTGGAATGACTTGTAGTTGAAGTTTTTGTAGGTGATAATGAGGGCTACAAATCCATCTTTGGATGAGAAAAAATGGCCTTGTGATTTAGGAGTTATGGTCCTCCAAAGTTGGTACCTTTGCCACTTTATTTTTAACTTAGAAAAATTTCTAAGTTTTATGGTTACCCCTTTTACAAGTTATCTCACTTTTCTTGATTTTTCTTGATGAATGATGATTCAAATCATACATTAACATCATTTTAGGGTTAAAAATCCATTTTGGTGAAAAATCTCAAAAAGTCAAAGTTGACTTTTGTGCACAGTTGACTTTTTATCAGATGAATTCCAAACTGTGCAATTCTTCAGGAAATCATGTCCTTGACCTAAATCAAACTTGATGTACATGTTCCATGGGTGTCATAGGGTATATTCAATCATGTATTAGGGTTTGGGAGCATGTCCTGGTCAAAAGTCAAAGTTACAGTTGACTTTTCTCTTAAAACCCTAATTGTGGTGCAGATGAAATTGAGACTTGTTGCTCAAGCTTCTTGGATCAATCCATTGTTCCAAATGAATCAATATGGTATATTAGAGACCCTGAAATCATCTCTTGAGGTCTTGGCTCATGGTTTGTCCCAAAAGTCAACTTTGGGGTGAATTAGGTCAAGAAACCCTAATTCCTGATTTTGAATGAATGCATCCCCTGAGGCAAAATTGACTTGATGCATGGGTTCATGAGGTTCCATGAAGCATATTAGGTCATGTTTTGGATCATTGCCTTGTGCCCAGATGAAAATTTCCATTTGGAGGCCCTGGTCGACCAAAACCCTAATTTGGTGACACTGTCGATCTTGAGACTTGATCCACCTTGAAGGGAGCAGCCTTGTGCTTAATCCTTAAAGTGGGAGTCCTTTTTGATCCATTGTGGATGTTTAAGAGATTAGACAAGTTGAAGATCATGTCATTTCTTGATTGATCCTTTGTCTAAGCACTCAGAGAGGGCTTGAAACCCTAATTTTGATTGTATTGGATGCTCACCCATCTTTGGGGAGACTGATGAAGCATGATGGTTCATCCATATTGTGATGATGATTTTCACAATGATGGGAAATCTAAGTGGTCAAAATTTGGGGTATTACAGATACCCCTATTTAATCTTCTTGGACCCGAAGGTGTGAATGACGAAGGGATTCGAGCATTCGGGGTGCAAGAGGATTAAATATCGGAATATCCGAAATTTTGATTGTGGTTATGAATGGTAGCTTACGCATTCATCTTCTTTAGCTAAGCAATGATGCTTAGAAAAGGTAAACTTCCCCTCGATCCTGGTCTTTAGCCAAGGAACTGGTCTCAGTCTCTTTTGAAATAAACCTCCCCTCGTTCTTGGTTTCCTACCAAGGAACTGGTCTTAGTTTCTGATTTGAACTTCCCCTCGATCCTGGTTTCTTACCAAGGAACTGGTCTCGTTTTCTTTTGTCAATAAACTTTACTGACAAGGGACGCTATTCGTAGCGGCTTTCCTTCAAACTTCTCGCCGAATTTTCCTGGGGAGATGCCATTTGAGTGGAAAAAGTTTTGATGTCAGACTTGCTGGGGAACCCATTCGTCTGAATTGTAGAGGTACACAAACTTCTCTGTTTTGGAGATGCCATTTGTCGATTCTACTAGGGAAAGCGAGTCTCTTGAGAGACTGTTTTCATTTGGGATCTTTCATCATACTTTTCTCGGGATCCTCTCGGAGAAATGCCATATGATGGGATCCAATTTTGAGGTGTCGATGACCTTTTCATCAACGACTTTTCGGAGAAATACTGATGTACTGCCGAATCTCTGATCACGAGGCTTTCTCTGTGGATTTTCCTTAATCCGGGAAAGCGAGGATATCATCTTCAATGGCGAAGAGTGACATCTGTTGAAGGTTCTCTGATCTTTCAGAGGTTCAAGTTATCAAAGTGGCCAAGTGCCGACTCTGATCTAAAGATACACTGGTGGCGAGATTGTGCAGACGCAACACTTCCTGACGAGGAAAGAACTGACAAACTCGATTGACAAAACTGTTTATCACTAGGGGACAAGACCGACTCAAGTGATAGTGATGCAATACGAAATGCGAACGCAAATAAAATGCATGAAGTATGTATGTATATACTGATAAAGCAGACGCGACATACAGACTAATGGATGAACACAATTGGATACTCAGCCATCGCGGGGCGAAGAAGTACCGTTGGTTCAAAATAGCAATTCCACCTTGCTTAGGAGAAATAGTCCCGTTGGGAGCTATGTTGATCGGGCTTAGGAGATGAGACCTCGGCCGAGGCGTGTCAGACGAAACAAGGTCTCTGACACAGTTGATCCCTTCATTCAGGAGTACTGGCTTAGAAGGAGTACTTTGATTCTGCACTTTGAAATCCGCTTACTTCGGGAGAAGCAATCGATGTTCTTCTGATGTTCAACAGTCAAAAGAAATGCCATCTTTAATTTAAAAGCAGAAAAAGTTTTAACAAGTAAATTCATTTTTGTTTTATTTCAAGAATTGCTGATTAAGTTTAAACAACGTCGTTCTGTAAAGCTAAAACAAGTTAAGAATTACAAACAAAAGCACAAGGGCTTAAATTTTATTGATAAGATGGAGATCAGCCAAACGCGTGATTCCAAAGAGTATATACAAAGTTAGAAAATGGTAATTTACAGGGAAAAGGGCTACGTTGAAACATAACGACCACTATCCTTCTACCAACTTTGAATTCGGGGCATCCTGAGCTTCTGTCGAAGATGACCTTTGACTGGGGATTTCCTCCGATAGATGATGTAACTACTGCTGATGCTGCTGAGGGACTTGCCTCTGTTGAACATAGTTACTTGCCATTATCCCTAACTTTTTCCTGGATTGTACTATGAGATTTCCAATCCATCGGGATGATTCATTTTTTTCATGTCTCTAACTTTTGCCTGGACCGCCCTTTCGGGTTTTCAATCCACCGAGACGTATTTCTTGACTACATCAACATTCGTGGGGTAGGCAAATTCCTCTCCGTCCATGGTTGCAAGTCTCAAGGCGCCGCCTGAGAAAGCTTTCGTGACCACATAGGGGCCATCATAATTTGGGGTCCATTTGCCCCGAGAGTCAGTGAGAAATGATTGTATCTTCTTGAGCACGAGGTCTCCTTTTCTGAAAATACGAGGTCGGACCTTTTTGTCGAACGCCCTTTTCATTCTCTGTTGATATAACTGACCGTGGCATAGTGCCGTGATTCTCTTTTCTTCGATCAGGTTCAGTTCGTCGTGTCGACTTTGACACCATTCAGCTTTGGTGATCTTAGCTTCCATCAATACCCTGATTGACGGGATCTCTACTTCTATGGGAAGCACTGCCTCCATGCCATATACTAGAGAGAAAGGGGTAGCCCCTGTTGAAGTGCGGACAGATGTGCGATAACCATGAAGAGCAAAGGGTAGCATCTCGTGCCAATCTTTATAGGTTACAACCATTTTTTGAACGATCTTCTTGATGTTCTTGTTAGCCGCTTCTACCGCTCCGTTCATCTTGGGTCGGTAAGGAGATGAGTTATGGTGTTCGATCTTGAACTCTGCACACAACTCTTTCATCATCTTATTGTTCAAGTTAGATCCATTATCAGTAATGATCTCGCTTGGAACACCATAACGGCAGATGATATTGTTTTTGATAAATCGAACCACCACTTGTCGGGTTACATTGGCGAATGACGCTGCTTCGACCCACTTGGTGAAATAATCAATGGCTACCAGGATGAACCGATGTCCGTTTGAAGCCTTGGGCTCAATCATACCAATCATGTCGATTCCCCATATGAAAAAAGGCCACGGGGAAGAAAGAACTTTGAGATGTGATGGCGGTACATGAATTTTGTCGGAGTATATCTGACACTTGTGACACCTCTTCATGTACTTGTAGCAGTCGGATTCCATGGTCAACCAATAGTACCCAGCCCTGAGAATTTTTCTCGCCATTGTGTGTCCGTTGGCATGAGTGCCAAAGGATCCTTCGTGAATTTCTTTCATGAGCATGTCTGCTTCTGGTCTGTCTACACATCGGAGCAAGACCATGTCAAAATTTCTCTTATAAAGAGTGTCACCGCTCAGGAAGAAGTTTCCAGCCAGTCTTCTGAGGGTTTTCCTGTCTTTTCTGAGTGCCCCAGATGGGTACTCTTGTTTCTGAACGAAGCATTTGATATCGTGATACCAAGGTCTGTCGTCTATGACTGCTTCAATCGCGAAGATGTAAGCGGGCCGTTCAAGGCGCATTATGTCGATCTTAGGTATGTCATTCCATCGACCTACACTAATCATGGAAGAGAGAGTGGCTAATGCATCAGCCATGTGATTCCCATCACGAGGGATATGATGAAAGTCGACTCTGTTGAAGAAGGGTAACAACCTCCTTGCATAATCTTTGTAAGGAATCAATCCTGATTGGTATGTGTTCCAATCTCCTTTTATCTGGTTAATAACCAGGGCTGAGTCGCCGTATACGTCCAAGTTTTTGATCCTTAAATCAATCGCTTCTTCGAAACCCATAATACATGCTTCGTATTCGGCCTCGTTGTTCGTACATTTGAACGTAAGTCTGGCAGTGAAAGGAATGTGGGAACCCTGAGGGGTAACAATGATTGCCCCAATTCCGTTTCTATAATGATTAACTGCTCCGTCAAAGATAAGTCCCCACTGGGAACCTGGTTCTGGCCCTTCACTGGGTAGCGGTTCATCGCAATCTTTCATCTTTAGATACATGACATCTTCGTCTGGGAAGTCAAATCCGATTGATTCTTGATCGTCAATCGATTGATGAGCCAAATGATCGGCTAAAATACTTCCTTTAACGGCTTTCTGAGCATGGTACTCTATGTCATATTCTGATATTAACATCTGCCAACGGGCAATCCTTCCCGTGAGAGCAGGTTTTTCGAAAACGTACTTGATTGGATCCATTTCGGAGACCAACCAAGTAGTATGACGAATCATGTACTGGCGAAGACGTTTGGCTGCCCAAGCCAAAGCGCAACAAATTTTTTCAAGCATTGTGTACCGAGTCTCGCAGTCGGTGAATTTCTTGCTCAGATAGTAAATGGCAGACTCTTTCCTTTTAGTTTCGTCTTGTTGGCCAAGTACACATCCCATTGAGTCCTCTAGGATTGTGAGGTTAATGATTAGTGGTCTTCCTTCCACTGGAGGTGATAGAATCGGAGGATTCAACAGATATTCCTTAATACTGTCGAAGGCAGTTTGGCAGTCTTCTGACCAAACGCAATCCTGGTTCTTTTTGAGTAATTTGAAAATCGGCGCACATGTCGCAGTCATAAGGAATATGAATCTGGAGATGTAGTTCAAACGTCCCAGGAATCCTCTGACTTGTTTTTCAGTTTTCGGAGAAGGCATTTCTTGAATGGCCTTGACCTTGTCAAGATCAACTTCAATTCCTTTCTGGCTGACGATGAACCCTAGTAGTTTCCCCGAACGGACACCGAAGGTGCACTTGTTGGGATTCAAGCGGAGCTTGAATTTTCTTAGACGTTCGAACAATTTTGACAGATGTTCAACGTGCTCATCCTCCATTCCTGATTTTGCAATCAAATCATCGACATATACCTCGATTTCTTTGTGTATCATGTCATGAAACAGAGTAGTCATGGCCCTTTGATAGGTTGCCCCGGCATTCTTCAAACCGAACGGCATTACCTTGTAACAAAAGGTACCCCATGGGGTAATGAACGAAGTTTTCTCCATGTCTTTCGGTGCCATTTTGATCTGGTTATAGCCCGAGAATCCATCCATGAAGGAGAATACTTTGAACTTTGCTGTGCTGTCAACCAGCATGTCAATGTGTGGTAAAGGAAAGTCGTCCTTTGGACTTGCCTTGTTTAGATCTCTGTAATCAACACACATTCTGACCTTTCCATCCTTTTTGAGAACGGGTACGATGTTGGCTAACCATTGAGGATATTCAGATGTAGCGAGGAAACCCGCGTCGATCTGTTTCTGTACCTCCTCTTTGATTTTGATGGCCATGTCCGGGTGGGTGCGTCTCAACCTTTGCTTTACTGGCGGACATTCCGATCTCAACGGTAAGTGATGTTCCACGATGCTGGTATCCAACCCTGGCATATCCTGATAGGACCAAGCGAACACATCGGGGAATTGTTTGAGAAGCTTTATCAAACTTTTTTTGACAGTTGGACTGAGCAATGCTCCGATCCTGATTTCTTTTTTCTCTTTTTCTGAACCCAAGTATACCATTTCCAACGGTTCTTTGTGAGGTTCAATGGACCTTTCCTCTCGTCTGAGTAGTCGGGAGATCTCTTTTGGAATTTCGTTGTCATTTTCTTCTTCAGCCTCGAATACCGGGAACTCAAAGTTGGAAGAAGGCATCGGATCGTATGTTTCAACGGGGTATAAAACAAGCAATCTGCATGACGTGATGATTCGTGTTTAGAAAAGATAGAGAAAATGCAAGTGTGTGCAGTGTTTTGATTTTACTGCTTGTTTTTATTATTGAATGTTTTTTTTTTAGAATTACCATTTTCTGAAAAAGTAAAAAGAGAAAACAGAAATAATGTGGAAATTACAGAACGACGTTATTTTATTAATGAACAAGTCGAATCTTGAAACTACAGCCCTATAAAACAAAACTCTGTCGCTTCGGGCAAAGCGAAGAGGGATATTTACAGAAAACGAGCCCTATCAAAACATCCGTTTCACCTGGGCAGGGTGAAAGGTTTAAAGATGGCAATTATTTTGACTGACGAACGACCTTCGGAACCTCGACAGCAACCCATTGGCGGCGAACTCCTCGGTGAATCACAAAGTCAGGCACCTTCCTTGATTTGTCTTCAGAAATGACGCTGATTTCTGGTGGAGCAGGATCATTGGAATCTGTCTCCCAGGCAGAATTGTCGTAGGAGGATTCCTCTGTTGCATTTTGCATAGAATTGGTGCTCTTAGCTGTATCTCCCCATCCAGTTGACTGGATATCTTCGAACCTGATACGAGAGCTTTCGGGAGCGGTGTACTTGACCATATAGTCGTATTTTCCACTTGGTTCTCCCAGAGTGTCCCAAACTTCTTTGGAACTGGAGAAGTCATCCCTCTCGATGACGTTGACCTCAGGAAAAGCATAGTTGATGAATTCTAGTCCTGCGAACGTTGCGAATTCATCTTCATGTTGAGTAGTTTCCGAATGACCTGAATGTTGATCCCATGACATGGTGGGGACACAGGTATTCTGTTCAATGATGGTCAGGTGAGTTTCATTACTCGGCTAACTTTCTTGCCCTAAATTTCCTGGGTAAGGCTGCCACATTGGCAGGCCATCCATCGGGCCATAGTAATTGTGATCAGAGTTTTCTTTCATCAGAGTGTCTTCCTCTAATGAATTTGGCGGAGCACGGCATCCTTCCGGATCATAATCTCCGTAGATCATTTCGACATCTGATCTTGGTATAAATCTCGGACTTTCTGTAGGAAAGAAAAAAGGCATAGGCACCTCTTCCTGAGACATATAGTCGTCCTTGTTAAGGTAGGACTTCCATTCTTCATCTGTGTCAGAGGGATCTTCCTCATTGATAGCATGAACTGTCTGGGACACTGGGTGAAGAAAACCTCCAATGTGGAAGAAGTTTTGAAGGGGATGAAGACTTTCATCGTTGGCGGCTATCTGGGTACAGGTTGCAGAAAAACCAAGACCCTTCTTTGTTTTATTGTCAATAGGAATGACAAGCCGTCCCCATCCTGTCGTATCGATACTCTCGATCGCTTTGATATCATCTTTGTATGAGGAAATCGAAGTTCCTTCTTTGAACTGATTGTCCTTGCTCACCGATAGTGCTTGGAACTGAGTTCCAATAACCTCCTCGGGTTCCACACAAGTAGATGATGATAGGTTACTCACAAGCAAGGCTTGTTCCCCACAAACTGTGACAAGTTGATCGTTCTTGACGAACTTTAGCTTTTGGTGGAGGGTCGAAGTGACCGCTCCAGCCTGATGTATCCAAGGTCTTCCTAATAAACAACTGTATGTTGCCCGGATGTCCATGACCTGGAAAGTGATTTGGAAAGTGTGAGGACCAATAGTTATGGGAAGATCAACTTCACCGATAACTGTTTTTCTGGATCCGTCGAATGCTTTGACGACGACCTCGCTGACTCTCATCGGAGGGCCCTTGAATGATAATTGCATCAAGGTGGACTTCGGCATAACATTCAGGGCTGACCCTGTGTCTACCAGTACGTTGGCTAAAGCATCGCCCTGGCAGTTAACTGTGATATTGAGCGCCATGTTATGACGACGACCCTCTTCAGGTAATTCCTCATCACTAAATCCCAAATTATTGCAGGAAGTGATGTTAGAGACAATGCTATTGAACTGTCTAATTGTTACATCCTGTTCCACAAAGGCTTGCTCCAAGACTTTCTGTAGAGCCTCTCTGTGTGCTTCTGAACTGAGTAACAATGATAATACTGAGATCTTTGAAGGAGTCTATAACAGTTGATCAACAATGTTGTATTCACTCCTTTGGATGAGCTTTAGCATCTCATCTTTGTCTTTTGAAAAGTCGGGATTACTAGATTGACCGACTGGTGGATCAGGAATTTCCGCCTGAAGTTCCTTTTCTTTGTTGGATTCTCCAACCCCTCGGTTGAAGATTCGACCGCTCCGTGTTACAGGACTGACGTCTGCAATACTCACGACGGAGGGTAATGGAATTTCCTTTCCATTCTCAATTGTGGTTGCACCGTATTTGTAAGGGATCTCCTTAGCTGATTCATACGGTAATGGTCCCGGTAGATAGATGACTATGGGAACCTTCTGATTTTTTTGACTGTCATAAGTAACCTTGATCCGTTCCCGGTTGGGAACTCTAGATTCGTCAAGTAGAGGGATGATGGCAAAAACATCCCTGATCTGGTGATGACCAGAGATCGTGACAACATCCTCAACTTGATCGGCAAGGTAGTTCGGCGACCAAATGATGGGTCCTGAACCTGGATATGGATGAATTTCTCCATGATCGACCTGACCCTGAAGAGCTGCTCTCACAAGGTAACACCCTTGGTTACTTTCCGAACAGACGCTACAACTGTCATAGTTGTGTGGTGGCACCTGGCCACGCCCACTTTGAATGCAATGTAACCTCACTAGGTTACCTTCCATTGATCGGACATCCTGACTTTGACGACGAGTAGGATTCCTGTTATTGATACTAATCTGCTGAGTATCTTCGTCCATGTAGATTGGCATCCACCAGTGATTTAACAAGTGCTAAAGTGCCTCCTGGACAAGGGTAGAACCTCGATCGTTTTCGCAACCTGCTTTACAGCTTTGATAATCGTGTGATATTAAGAATCTAAGTCGGACCTGTTCAGCATGTAACTCTACCAGGTTGGTATTCATTACGCGAATGTCAAAGATCTGAACCATATTGATTTGATAGGAGTTCCTATCATGGTAGTCTTGGATCCATCCAAGATCCATCTGACGCTGGAGGGCCTCTTGTATAAAAGAGCATCCCTGTTTGTTTACCGAGCAAATCAGACAAGAACTGTAATCGTGCCGCGGCAGATTATAATACTGGCTTTGCCTTGAGTGCATCGCCACCAAGTTGACAATCATCACACGGATGTCGTGGTTTTGAATGACGTTAGAATTCATAGAGACCATGTTAACTCCACGAAATCGGTGCTCCTGGATCCATCCAAGATCCATTTGTTCCTGTAGAGCTGCTTGCACTACAGAACATCCTTGGTTGTCTTTAGAGCAGATATCACACTGGTGATAATTATGAGGTGGCACATGGCCATATCCACTCTGTCTACAATGCATCTTGACCAGATTGGTCCCCAATAAGAGTACATCGTGAATTTGATAGACATTGTTAGTCTCTTTCTCAATCAGATTGACTGCAGCTTTCTAGTGTTGAGGCAGCGGGTTCGTGAGAACATTAGGATTCATATCTTTGAAAGATAAGAGCCCGCTCCTAACAAGCTTTTGCACGTCGGATTTGAAATTGAGGCAAGTCTTAATGTTATGCCCTGAACCTCCTTGATGATAAGGGCATGTTTGATCCACCTTAAACCAGAAAGGCGGATTTTCCAGAACTAAAAGGGGAGACTTAGTCTGAATGTGCCCCTTGGCCAGCAGTAACGGAAACAGTTATGCGTACGTTATAGGTATAGGATCAAATCCCGGTGGCCGTGTTGTACGGTTGTTGTTATATGGAGGACGAGCCTGCTGAAGAGGCTGTTGTGTCCTTTGTTGGTCAGGTTGGCTCTGCGCAACCTGAGGTTGATACGTAGGAACAGGCGCGGGGCTGATAGCAGGAGTCACAATTGCTACCGGCTGATAACGACGCCTTTGCTTTCCGAGAGAGATATTCCCAATATCTTGCTCTTTTTTCTTAAGGAGAGCACTACCGTATTTTTTAGTACCGCTCGTCGATCCAGTGTCTTTTACCAAACGTCCTTCTCGGACGGCTTCCTCGAGACGTACGCCCATGCCGAGCATTTCGGTGAAATCACTGGGCGCACTGGCAACCATTCGGTCATAGTAAAATGAGCTTAAGGTCTTTAAGAAGATTTTTGTCATCTCTTTTTCCTCAAGAGGTGGACAAATCTGAGCGGCAATTTCACGCCACCTTTGAGCATACTCCTTAAAGGTTTCTTTGTCCTTTTGCGACATTGATCTGAGTTGATCTCTGTCGGGTGCCATGTCCAAATTGTACTTGTATTGTTGGACGAAGGCAGTACCAAGATCTCTGAATGTACTGATCGTAGTACAGTTTAAACCCATGTACCATTTGAGTGCGGCACCGGTTAAACTATCCTGGAAGTAGTGAATCAGCAGGTCCTGATTCTCCGTCTGGGCTGACATCTGCCGAGCGTACATCACCAGATGGCTTTGAGGGAAAGAGTTACCCTTGTATTTTTCAAAGTCGGGCACTTGGAACTTGTGCGGGACTTTCACATTTGGGACCAAGCAGAGGTCTGCGGCGTCCTTTCCAAATAGATCCTGACCGCGAATGGCTTACAGCTCTTTCTGCATTTCCAAGAATTGCTCCTGGAATTCATCCATTCTATCGAACATAGTTTCCTTCTTACCAGAAGGTGTTGGTGGAATCTGTCCTTCCGGGACAGTGTGCACCACAGTGGGTGGTACCGTGACTACGGCAGTAAGTCTTGACGCCTCCCGAAGTTTGTAACCTTCAGGAGTCTTCAGTATGCCCCTGGCATCTTCGCTTTCCCGAAGTTTGTAACCTTCAGGCCCAGCGGCTTCTGTTGTGATTCCCTGATCTTCAGTGATCGGCGGAACATATCCTTCCGGGATATAGTTAACAGGCATGCCCCAAGGACGATCTTTCGGCATCTGATACCTAGGATCATACTTTTCTATGATGGGCGTTGAGGTGATCTATGAAATCACAGTTCTTTGTAGCTGAGCTTCTGCCATGGCTTGCATGTCGTTACGAAGCTTTCTCATATCCTCTCTCAGAGCGTCGATCTCTCCTTTCAACTCTCTGTTTTCTTCCTCAAGATCATCCATCCTTTTCTGACGATTGGCCCGAGTATTATATGAATGAGACAGTTTGACTCTGGAATCGAGACACAAACGTGAGATTCGTAGGTAAGGAGAATACGCGATGTAAGAATGATGAATGCAATGATTATATTAATTATTTTTTTGGTTTAATCAAAATAAACTTCGACAATTAGATTGCAAATATCAAACAGTGGGGAAACCCCTTTTTATTGAATTCCAAAGGATTACAGAAATGGAAATACAGTAGATTACAAAGTGCAGAAACAGAAACCTAAACTAATGGGTCCCGAGTCCTCTCTGAGGAGAAATCGGGTGCTGACTCTGGTATCTTCCTTTTCTTTGACCGGGGCGCTTGGGCCGTTGTCGGGTTATCATTCCTTTGCCAAGTGAAAGGAGTGAGCAAATTCCTTTGGTCATCTTGATTCTCTACAGCATGCTGCTCCAAAATTTCAATCAGAGCATCTTTCTCTTTCAGTAATTGCTGTATTTGGATACACTCTACGTCGAGGGTGCGGTACTTGTTCTTCCAAGACCTTCTTTCCTTTTGAAATTTGTTAAGAGTAACCTGAAGCCTTTCAGTTTCCGTCATGAAGTACATGACAATTTCCCTCGGCGGAAGAATTCCGTAACGAGGATAAGGCATCTTTAGCTTGAGAGCTCTAGTTTGTACCCAATGGAGATAAGGCTCCACCGAGACACAGTCCGGTTTTCCCAGAGACTCTCGTCCTTTCTTATGAACCTGTTTCCAAGCTTGCACTATTTCCATCTTTAGTGCTCTGTCACTTTCTCCTTCTTTGAAGAAAAGACCTTCCAGATGAACACCCAGTGGGATGTGTCTCATCGGGTATCCAAATTGACGAAGAACTAATATCGGATGATAGTTGATTCCTCCTTTAGTTCCTATGAGGGGTACGCTGGGGAAGTTTCCATAACGGTCAATGATTCTGATTCCCTCATAAATCATATTACACCAATCTATATCGGAATTGGTAAGAGACATGATCTTCTGTGGCCAACGTAAGGCACTCTTGCAATCCCAAAAAGCAGCAGACTTGGGCAAGTGAGAGATAAACCATTTGTAGAGCAAAGGTACACAGCATGTGATCTCCCCTCCGCTGTACAAATTTCCCAAGTGTACAGAATGATACGCATCTGCGAGCAAAGTCGGCACAGGGTTTCCAATGAGAAAAACCTTAATAGCGTTGATATCGACAAAGTTATTGATGTTGGGAAACAAAAATAATCCGTAGGTGAGCAAGACAAAGATGTTTTCAAAAGCAGTCCCGTTCCCTATACTAGCGAAGTACAGAGCTTTCTTTGTCAAGAACTGGGCTGGCAAACCTTGGATGCCACCCATAGTAATCATGTGAGTCTTGACCTCAAACTTGTCCAAATGAATTGCTCTTGCAATAGTCTGATTCTTTGGAATTTCTTCCAGTCCAGAAAATGGAGCTCGATCAGTGATATGTAAATCAGTCAGATGAGAATACTCCTCCAGCGTTGGTGATAGCTGGTAATCCGGGAATGTGAAACAATGATAAACCGGATCGTAGAATTGAATGAGCGCGTCCATGATCCCCTTAATCACATGGACTCTTAACAGTGGTAGCAAACCACCGTGCTTGGCTCTGAAAGCCTCTGGGTTAACGATCATCCTCGCTAACTTTCTCAAATCCCCTAGTTTTGGAACCTTGAAGGTATACTGGTGAGTTCTCCTTCTACCGAAATCCATTAATGCAATCTTTTTCTCTGATATTTGCAATCACAGTCTTAGTTTAATTTGAAAAACAGAGAGACTAGAAGAGAAAGTTTTTTGAATGTTTCAATGTTTTATTAAATGAATGCATGAATGCAGCACACAAAAACATAGAAAAAACATGGGGTCAAAGGGTCGTTGTCATGAAGTCAAGGCTCTATCCATCCCCAAAGGTTTATACTAGGGTGATTTTTGTACCTGTACTCATTATCATCAGCTCCTCCCAGGAAGGCAGACAACAAGCGGATCGCCAGCGAGTTGTGTGCAATCTTAGAGTAAGTGCCATTCACCGAGAATAGATCACCAGCCTCAAATGAGGGTAGTATCGCGTAACAACTATTTCCGATAGCTTCCGCACTATGAAAAAGGTTGGCTTTTCTTAAGTGTATACTCAATCTCACCACATGCGGCATCACACGCATTCCCAGTAGCAGAAAAATAAACACGTATAACAATTAGGAAAAGCAGTATATATATTTGTCCTAATCATCCTAGACTTATAAAGCTACGATTCTTATGTTCCTGACAGAAATGGGTTCCCCGGCGGAAGCCCCAATCTGTGGTTCCCTGCCTAAGAGATGGACCAGCATAGGTCAATCTTTCTCTTCGGTAGAGTTCCCATTTTCCGTAGAAAACGGGGATGATGCCCTAAGGCAGAAAAGGAGACTCCCCAGCAGAGTCGCCATTTGTGTAATTTTTCACACAAGAGAAGCAGAAAGAAAGGAATGGACCCCACGGTGGGCGCCACTTTTCTGTAGCGAGCGATTTTGGACGCGGTTCTTAAGCGCTGGTCGCTCTCTGCGGTTTGAGCTTTGACTACAGGTCGATTCATTTTTTATCCTATTGTGAGCTGAATAAGGAAGGGAAATAGATGTCTCCAATTAACCCTGCTTGCATACTGAGTTTAAACAGCGGTCTGTTAGGTTACGGATGCTATCAATGTGGGGGGGCTTTTGTACTGGTTATTCGTATTTCGCCAATACAGGTTCTTTCTTTCTAGGGCTTGGGCAAAAGGTTTCTGGCGGGGAACAAGGATTAGGATGTTAGGACTGATGTTTTTGAAATACTGCTTTTGATTGATGAAGATATGGGATTTGCTTTTTTTGTTGATTGCGCTCGCTAAGATCTTTTCTTTCGATCTTATGCCTACGTATTCCCGTTTACCAAAACAGGGAAATCAGAGCGTTCGTAGTTCCTCCTATTCTATGGGAGGAAATGGTGTTTTGGTGTCTTGTTCAAAGCCCAAGACATGAAGCGAAAGGTGATTTGTATCTTGTTCAAAGCCCAAGATGTGAAGCTAAAAGGTCTATTTGTGTCTTGTTCAAAGCCCAAGACGTGAAGCTGAAAGACCTCGGCTTTAGAGAGAATTTGTCATCTCTAAAGAGGGGAGAAGGAGAATTACTTTAACTGGGATACGCGGATCCGAGCAATGCCATAATTTCTGAAGAAAGGGTTTTAACCTGAAGGAGAAGACTTTAACTCAGTGTAGAGCAATGCCATCTTTCCTTAGGAATTTCTCATGCTAAAAGAGGGACAGTGGCATGGATGTAGATGATCCAGAGGCTTGCCGCTTATAGCGATTAGATGAAGGAGTTGTTGATGTTTGTGTACTGCGAACGAGGCACATCTTTGATGCTAAAAGGTCGATTGGATCAACCAGTGGTTTTCTTATACAAAGCCTAAGAGGAGGCTAATTTGTGTCTCATACAAAGCCCGAGAGAGAGGCTAAAAGTTTTTGACCCAGTGGGGCATATCGTTATACAGAGCCTAAGAGGAGGCTAGCAAAGAGTTGACTCAGTTGGAGAATCTTTTATACTCAGTAAGAGAGTGTTTTTGTATCTCGTACAAAGCCCGAGAGAGAGGCGAAAAGGTTGTTTCGACTCCACTGGGGAGAATTTTGGTATCTCATACGAAGCCCGAGATGGAGGCTATTGTAACTGTTTCAGTTGAGTGACAGATCCAATATACTGATTTAAAAGAGAAAATCAGTTCTTATATGAGTAACACTGTACACAGGGATTTAATTTGAGGATCAGGGATATTTCCTTCTCTTTGAGGAAACGGGAAATCCAAAGGGTATCGAGACTATCCGAGTCTGCGGGTTTCCTTCCTATGTAACGAAGGGTGTTTGAGAATGTCTTTGAGACTCAAGGAAGTTAGACTGTCCGTGTCTAGAGTTTTATCTTTTGTACTATGCTTCGAGAAACAGTAGTAGACTCTATGAAAGGAATGTTCTATGAGGATGACTAGGTTATGTTCCTATACCTCTAGGAGGTCGTCGGGATAATTTGTACGAAGCCCAAGAGGAGGCTGGAAACTTTTAAGAAGCCGACGGGTCCTTGTACGAAGCCCAAGAGGAGGCTATCATTCCCGGAGGAAGAGATCATTATACGAAGCCTAAGAGGAGGCTGTGAATACTTCTAAGAAGCCGTATGGTCCTTGAATAATGCCCAAGAGGAGGCCGATGCTTTTAAGAAGCCCGTGGGTCTATCATCTACTTTCCATTAGGAGAGATAACTCTTTTAAAGATGAAAACCACTGGTAAACGTGCGAGGTTTACTATCCAGCGACTTTTAGCTTTTAAAGAGGGTTCCTTAGTTAAGGTCCAAGATTATGACCGTAGTGGGTACCCAAACCCCGAGACATTCAAGGCAAGCTATCCACAAGGAATAGATCAAGTAAGGAAAGTTCGAGAATTTGGAAGAAACTCAAAGACGCCATTCACGGAGAATACATTCATCTTGGGGAGTAGAGCTTCTTGACGATTCCTAAGGAGGACAGCCGAAGAGAAGACTGTATCTGGTGCTCCTATTGGGGATCTAGGCGTCTATTTCTACGAATAAATGAAACGGCGTCACCTAGTTCTAGACGTAGTTGCCGGGGAAACTCAAAATATCTATACTATTATTACACAGTAGATATGAGTTTATGAAAGGAGACTTACAGTGAGCAGCCCCGCAATACAGTTTATAATATGAAAGCAGTAAATGAAAGCGATAACCACTTACTCGGTTGGAGTGCTTCCATGCTGTTTGGTTAGTTGTTCAACAAAGATTGAAAACAACAGTATATTCAAAATCAAAGGAGAAAGTCCTTTGAAAAAGAAAGATTTGGGGCTTACAGCTCAAGGAGAGGCCCAGGGTTTTATCAGTGAGCGCACTGTTTGACTTTGTACAGCGGGACTTATACAAGTGACTGGGGCCCAAAAACGTTTTCTGTACAAAGGGATGGGTCTTACACTCTCTCAAGAGGCCCAAAAAGGTTTAAAGAAAAAGAGTGGGGCTTATAACACGAGGGTAGGCCCAAATGATTTTTCGTTTAAAAATGGCGATCGCGCCGAGGTTTTCTTTTAACGCAGAGGGACTTATACAATAAGTGAGGCCCAAAATGTTTTGGTTAAAAGGGGGATTGGGTATTACACTCTAATAGAGGCCCAAAAGTGTTTTGAATGGGTCTTATAGCTCGAGGAGAGACCCAGATGATTTTTATCTTTAAACGGGCGACGATCGCGTCGTTTACTTGCACAGAGGAACTTATACAATGAGTGAGGCCCAAAAAGTTTTTGTACAAGGGGGGATGGGTCTTACACTCTCTCAAGAGGCCCAAAAAGTTTTAAAGAAAAATAAATGGGTCTTACTACTCGAGGGTAGGCCCAGATGATTTTTGAAAAGGCGACGATCGCGCCGTTTGTTTTTTGATTGTATCAGGACTTATACAATAAGTGAGGCCCAAAGATGATTTGGTCAAAAAAAAAAAAGGATTGGGTCTTACACTCTAATAGAGGCCCAAAGTGTTTTGAAAATGATTTATGAGGGTTGAATTAATCCAAAACCCTAATTTGTTTTCAAAATGTATTTAATTGAATAAAAATTCAATTAAAATGATCAAAAATTGTTTAACACATGGAAAACAAATTGTGATCTTGGATTAATGCTTCAAAAATTAAGTATTGACCTACAAAATAATTAGAAAGCATTAAAAGTTGCAAAATCAATGTAGAAAAAATATTTAAAATGCCAAAAACAATCAAAATATTAATTCTTTACAAAAATATCAATTATATGAAATAAATAATATTTTTGGGATTTTTTGATAAAATAAAATATTTTAACATTTTTGTGAATTATTAAAAAAAGAATTAACTCAAAATCATTAAAACTCAGAGAGAAATTAATTTTTGAATCAATTAAACAAAATCACAAAATTCAAATATTCAAATTATTCAAAAATGGCGCCAAGAACAGCTGAAGAACACGCACGTGTTCTTGGTTTCTCAGATTTGCGTTTTCTATCCAATCTCCATGAATACGTAATCATATCATGCAATCCACATATCATTATGCTCGTCTCAACCTCACGATCATGTCTATGTACTTTAATTTCATTTAAATTAAACATACAACAAGAAATCACGAAGAGACCTCAAGAACCCTAATTTCTGCATGAAGGCTAGGATTTTTGATACACGATTCAAACAATGCAATTAATTGAGGGAAAACATTCCATGCATGATTATGAACATATGGCCAAATTATTGTGCGAGGAAATATGCATAGATTGAGAGATGACCAAGCATGTGCTTACCTCCAAGTCGTGACAGCAAGAGCATATGTGATTTTGAGTTGGAGGTGTTACAGACAAGTTGTGATGATCTGAACAGCTTCCCTACACCATATGGATTGTGTTTGAACACTTGGATTGAATTGAAATGGACTGGATCAGTTTATGGCATCTCAGCTGCACCTTGTTTGAAAATTTGAGCAACCAGCTAGTGATTTCATGAAATTGATGTTTCAGAAGTTATGTGAGTGTTTGATCAGCTCATATGTGATGTATGTGAGGTGTGTGAGTGATTGGTTTGTGCAGAATTGCTCTCAAACTCAAAACCCGATAGCTACCTTGCTAAGAAAGGCATTTTTGCCAAGAGAAAGAGATTTTGAGGAAAGCATCTGTTAGATGGCTTTGGTGTACTTAAATTGACCATAATTGAGCTCTATTTATAGTAGAGCAAGTTTGTTTTGCAAGGAATAGTGCATGGCAGCTGGTAAGTAGGTTTCCTCAATGTTGGCCAATGGAAATGAAAGTCTCCTCTAGCCATTGACTAGAGGTTAGGGCACAGAGCTTTGGTCCCCTTGGTCTTAGATAAGTCTTGACTGATTTCAGATGAGAATGGCTCAGTCCATGCCACCTTGATGGTTCCATTGAATGCCTCATTCCAAATTTGAAGTCTTGTCCCTATTTTGGCAACTCTAGGTTCAACATGCTATTCCTTGTTCCTTGGACCTTGGAGGCTTGGCTCAATGATTGTCCCCTTTAGATTCAATCCTCTAAGGAGTCCAAGTGGATTGGAGCAATTGGAATTGGCTGATTTTGGCAAATCGAGCCAAAATGCAAATTCTGCCTTGCTTTGACAGATTTCAGCAAGGCAACTTGGCAATGTTGTATCTCATGATGTAGGTTGAATTTGGCAATGTTCTTGGCCATTTTGGAAAGCTCTTACATGATACAACAACTGTTTGAACAAGTTTGGTTTTGATCTCTTTTGATTCCAAGTGAAAAATCTCCCTACATTTGGCAAAAAGTGAAGCAGAATCTGACTTAGTGAAAATTTCACTAAGTGTTGGAAAAAGTGACTTTTTCACTTTTCAGCCACTTTGATCATTCCATAACTCAAAATCCTTAATGAATTGGAATGACTTGTAGTTGAAGTTTTTGTAGGTGATAATGAGGGCTACAAATACATCTTTGGATGAGAAAAAATGGCCTTGTGGTTTAGGAGTTATGGTCCTCCAAAGTTGGTACCTTTGCCACTTTATTTTTAACTTAGAAAAATTTCTAAGTTTTATGGTTACCCCTTTTACAAGTTATCTCACTTTTCTTGATTTTTCTTGATGAATGATGATTCAAATCATACATTAACATCATTTTAGGGTTAAAAATCCATTTTGGTGAAAAATCTCAAAAAGTCAAAGTTGACTTTTGTGCACAGTTGACTTTTTATCAGATGAATTCCAAACTGTGTAATTCTTCAGGAAATCATGTCCTTGACCTAAATAAAACTTGATGGACATGTTCCATGGGTGTCATAGGGTATATTCAATCATGTATTAGGGTTTGGGAGCATGTCCTGGTCAAAAGTCAAAGTTACAGTAGACTTTTCTCTTAAAACCGTAATTGTGGTGCAGATGAAATTGAGACTTGTTGCTCAAGCTTCTTGGATCAATCCATTGTTCCAAATGAATCAATATGGTATATTAGAGACCCTCAAATCATCTCTTGAGTTCTTGGCTCATGGTTTGTCCCAAAAGTCAACTTAGGGGTGAATTAGGTCAAGAAACCCTAATTCCTGATTTTTGATTAATGCATCCCCTGAGGCAAAATTGACTTGATGCATGGGTTCATGAGGTTCCATGAAGCATATTAGGTCATGTTTTGGATCATTGCCTTGTGCCCAGATGAAAATTTCCATCTGGAGGCCCTGGTCGACCAAAACCTAATTTGGTGACACTGTCGATCTTGAGACTTGATCCACCTAGAAGGGAGCAACCTTGTGCTTAATCCTTGAAGTGGGAGTCCTTTTTGATCCATTGTGGATGTTTAAGAGATTAGACAAGTTGAAGATCATGTCATTTCTTGATTGATCCTTTGTCTAAGCACTCAGAGAGGGCTTGAAACCCTAATTTTGATTGTATTGAATGCTCACCCATCTTTGGGGAGACTGATGAAGCATGATGGTTCATCCATATTGTGATGATGATTTTCACAATGATGGGAAATCTAAGTGGTCAAAATTTGGGGTATTACATTCGCTAAACAACCAAAACAATTACAACAAACTACACATATACATACACAAGCAAGACATAATTGAAACTTCTCACCCTTACCCGATTATTCGCGATTGAAACAGAGATTTCTCGATTTTTCCTCTTTTCTCCTCTTCTCTCTTTTTCCTTCTCTTCTCTTTCTCTTCTTTCCCTTTTCTTTCTTTTCTTTTCCTTTCTCTCTCTTTTTCTCTCCACTTTCTATTTATTCAAAATATCTAATCCCCTAAAAAGACTATTTTACCCCTCAACTCAAATATCTCGCAAACGCTCTCTAAATGCAATAAAACATAAACAGCGATGAAAAATAATATATTGTCAAATAAAAGTCAAAAATAAAATAAAATAATAATAAAAATAATTAAAACGACTGAATTAAATAAAACTAACTAAAACTAGGGCGTTACAGGTATGCCCCCAGATGTAGGTGATTTGCACCGAACTGGGTTATCATATTCTGTGTTGTTTATCATTCTAAAATTTACAGTTCAGTGTTGATTAACATGATGTAACAGATGTCGAAACATCTGTCATGTTGCAGTTACTGATATTCTGAATATTAGTTTGTTGTTCTGTTCTTGTTTTAAAGTTGTGCAGAGAACAATGTCTTGACATGTGTTAGGACATCTGCTATCTGCTATGCCAGAATTTCAGTGTGAAAGAAATCGAGACCCCGCACACCTGAGTTATAGATCGACATTGAACTTTGAAGAAGTGGAAGAAAAGGCTTAAAAAGGGTTTCTCATTGAAATATTCACACCAATACTGAAAGACAGTCACATACACCCAAAGCATGGGATGACACTGTGATGGAGAAACCATCAAATGATCCATAACTTCTGTCTTATAGTTAAATGGAAATCGAATACCCCTTTTTTCTCAAACTCGCAATGGAAAGTTGTATTGTTTAGGATGCCCGCCTTTTTTCCTACCATCGCACGACCCTTTTTATTTTTTGTCGTCGCCTCGCGGCCCCTCCCTCTCTCAAAAAATATGATTATTATGAAAAAAATCCCAATTTTTTATTTCTTCAAAATAGTTTCATTTTTAATTTTCTTTTCATGAAAAAAAAATTATTTTACTGGATTTTGGAAATTTTGGATATTATTATGGGAAAAACTAAGGAAACACACACAGTTCTTCAAATAGAATCATTTAAGAAACCAAACGACCCAAATAGATTCAATCAAATTTCTTTGGTCAAAATCCAAACTCTAATATACGATCAAATAACATACACCAAAATTATTACAATATCATCATAATCAACCAAAAGTTGTAAACTTACAAACAACAACACATCAGAGACCATAGAAGACTTATCCTAAGTCCCCTTTTCGGTCTCTGGGCAATCACACTTAAAACATCAAGAAAAAATCATTGATTATGCCCATAAGGTTTTGCCCAAACCTTATTTGGACAGAATTACACATATCATACGAAATTAGAGAAAAATTGCATTACCCCAAGGCGCTGATGGGAGGGTAAGGAACCCTCACCATCCTGGCTGCCCAAATCACGTACCCATCAATAAGACAATTCCTCCCCCTTACCTTAGAATTGCAGAGTTTCGGGTTAAGTTGTTTCCTCTCCTTCCTAGAGTTCTCCTTTGGGTTTCCTAGCAGTCGTTCTCTGTTTCTCCCACTTCTCTATATATCAACTTTCTCTATATCCCAACTTTTTCTATTTAAATAATCTAATAGCTTTTTGGCAATTTCCAGTTTTACCCACAACATTTCAATACTACAACTTAATTCTCCAGTTTTATTAGAAACTCTAATTTCTCCCCATACTCTCAATTTTTCATAAATTATTATTTAAATAAATAAATATTTAATTCAAATAATTATTTAATCAAATTTTCTTAATCTTCTACTCTCTCAACCTATCACAAAATAATTATATTTATCAAATTATTTATAATAACCTTAATAATTCTATTTTATTTTTCTTCTTTACAATTTTATAATCCCGTTAATTAGCTAATTACCAAAATACGCCTACACAACAGAAAGCACCAAAATTCAAGTGTAATTAATAAAACACGCCAATAATTAAATAAAATACTCGATTTAAAAATCGGGGTATTACAAACTCTCCCCACTAAAAAAAATTACCCTAAAAAATTACCTGGAAAAAATAGATCCGGATAGGTTTCCTTCATCCGGCTCTCTAGCTCCCATGTCAAACTTCCTCCAGCAGTTCCTCCCTATACCACTTTCACTAAAGCAATCTCCTTACCTTTGAGTCGCTTCACTTCTCGATCCTCAATCCTTATAGGCAATGCTTTAACATTCAGATTCTCCCTCACTTGCACATCGTCCATTTGGATTATATGAGACGGATCGAGAATGTGCTTCCGAAGCTGAGATACATGAAAAACATTGTGCAGGTTCGAAAAAGAGGGTGGCAAGGCCACCCTGTAAGCAACAGCTCCAATCCGCTGGGATACTTGATAGGGCCAATGAAACAAGGAGTAGGCTTCTTAGATTTTAAATCCCTTCCTACACTAGTCACATAGACGACTCTCTGAGTCACGTGATCACCCTCTCAGAATTTAAGAGCCTTCCTTCGCTTATCGTGATAACTCTTCTGCCTACTCCGAGATGCCTTCATCTTCTCTTGGATCATCTTCACCTTTTTTGTAGTTTGTTGCACAATCTCTGGTCCAAGTACAACAATCTCTCCAGACTCATACCAACACAGAGGAATCCTACACCTTCTTCCATATAAAGCTTCGAATGGTGTCATTCCAATACTAGAATGATAGCTATTATTATATGTAAACTCGATCAATGATAGAAACTATTCGTAGCACCTCCTTGCTCTAATACGCAATCCCTCAAAAGGTCCTCCAAAGATTGGATATTCCTCTCAGTCTGACCATCAGTCCGTGGATGATAAGCATAACTCAATTTCAGCGTAGTACCTAAAGGCTCCTGCAAGCTCTCCCAAAACCTGAATTTGAATCTTAGGTCTCTGTCAGACACAATACTTGACGGAATACCATGAAGCTTCATAATCATACCAATGTAAATGTCAGCCAACTTCTGCAATGGAAAACTCATCTTAATCGGAATGAAGTGCGGCGATTTATTCAGCCTATCCACTATCACCCAAATTGCATAAAATCCTCTAGGAGTATTCATCAACCCAATCACAATATCCATCGATATACTATCCCACTTCCATTCGGGAATATCCAACGGCTGCATCAGCCAGATAGTTTTTGATGCTCAATCTTTGACTTCTAGCAAGTCAGACATGAATATACAAATTGTGCAACGTATTTTTCATTCCTGGACACCAAAACATTTTCTTAAGGTCTTGGTACATTTTAGTACCCCCGTGATGAATGCTCAACCCGCTTCATTGACTCTCCTCCATAATGGTCTTCTTAAGTTCTGGCACATTAATTACATAAACTCTATTCTGAAACTTTAGGATCCCATTATCGTCAACTTTAAAATTTCCATCTTCACCTTGATTAACTGGTTATAGACGATCAACCAAGGCTAAATCTGGTTTCTGGCTTTCTCTGATCTCATTGAGAAACCCACTAGTCAATTTCAACATGCCCAATCTCACACTTTATGTAGTCACCACAAGTCTTTAAATTGCTCAATCAAGTCCAATTTTCTAACCATAAATGTCGCCGTGTGCAAGGACTTCTGACTCAAAGCATCTACTACAACATTGGCTTTATCGGGATGGTAGTTCAAACCAAAGTCATAGTCCTTCAAAAACTATAATAATCTCCTCTGCCTCAAATTCAGTTCGCTCTTATCAAACTGATATATCAAACTCTTGTGATTGCTGAATACTTCATATCTAGAACCATACAAAAAATGTCTTCATATCTTCAACACGAATACCACAGCTGCCAACTCTAAATCGTGAGTAGGATAGTTCCTCTCATGAAACTTCAGTTGTCGCGAAGCATAAGCTACAACCAACCCAATCTACATAAGCACACCACCTAAGCCCATCTTGGACGCATCACTGTATACTACAAAAAGTTCCTTCGGGTTTTGTAATATCAATACTGGCAGTGTTGTCAACTTCTTTTTCAGTTCCCAAAAATTCTCTTCACACTACATATCGCACACAAAGGCTTGACCCTTTCAAGTCAACTGAGTCAAAGTGTAGTGGCAAAAATTGTGAGTGTAAGCTATTGATTAACTTAATTAGAAAATGCAAGATTCGCCACCGCACTTTTATTTTATCCGAAAGGAAAGGAAAAAAAGCGAACAAAACCTAAACAAGTTCTAAATAAGAACACGTAAACAGAGAATGGGTAAGGGGGTTGGTTAAGCTAAGGGAAGGTGTTAGCACCCAAAACGTCTGTAGTACTATATAGGAACCATTTGAAATATTTATGCTTTTTGGTTTGAAAAGGTTTGTTTGAAATGAGATTTTGAAGATGAGAAGAGAAGTATTTTTTAAGATTTTTTTGTTTGAAGAGACTTTTCGCCTCATGCCTACGTACCCACAAAGTGCAATATAGGATCAAAACCCAGTAGTTCGTGGTACAAATAACAAAATTGGTTTGTAATGGTTGATTTTAAATGTAAAGACAAGTCATCATTTCCAAGCGGATAATTCCGCTTAAAGAGATGAATCATGTCTAAACTTATGAAAAAGTTTTAAAAGAGAAAGTGCATAAGGCACAAAAAGAGTTTGAATGAGTTTGAATGTTTTTTAAAGTCTTTTGAAATGGTCAAGATATGATTAACATTGATTGACATTTATTAAAGAAAACAAAGTTTGAAAAAGCACTTGACAAAAGTCAAGGTTTATTGTGAAAGAGGTTATAGTTTTGAAAACAAGAAGGTTTCGAAAAAAAGAGTGGAGATTTTGAAAATTTAAGAATGGATGGAGAAGAAGTGACTATCCTAAAGCAAAAAGATAAAAGCTAAGGATAAGAACGGTCTAACCACACAAGAAAGCTCCATAACATAAGCATTCTTTCCTTTAGATTAGGCCTTGATCAAAATAAGTCTTCAAAGGAGAACTCCAAGTTCTCAAAATCCAAGGTTTGATATCACAAGCTTCCAAGCATAGGTTAAGATCCTAATTCTAGGTCCAAAGTTCCATGTCCAATGCAAAGGATAGTAACCATAGTCCAAAATTGAGAGAACACGTTTTTTAGGGGTTTAAGCCTTTATTAATGTTTTTGGTCCAAATGGACAAAAGAAAAAGCGCATAAACATAAACAAATGGTCCAAGTGGACAAAGGAAAAATGGCGGAAGCATAAGCAATATATGATATGATATGATAACAAAAAGCATAAAAAAAATAATGAGAGATAGGGAGAAAGAAGGAAGCATAAACATAGCACAATTAATATTGTTAGTGAGTTAGTGATTAGTTGTTAGAACAAATGATCAACGATGGTTAAATGATGAACTTAGGCCAAAGTTAATGAAGACTCATTGGAGGATTGATAAAATCAAAGCCTCCTAACAACAAGTTTCATAAGTAATGGACCCAAGACAAATAATCAATCATAATTGGAGTTTCAAACATAAGTTTGGGCCACGAATGATAATTTTCCAATACAGGACACATGTAGCGCAATGTTAAGCAATCGTAGCACAATTTATGAAGAAGATCATACTATGGGAGGCTGGTCAATAACAATGTTAGTGCTAATGCATGCTAGAGAATTCATATGTAGATCACTCTCCGAAAGCAATACCGCACGAAAAGAAAAGAGGTGACGATCTCATCTTCATCAAAAGAAAATGAGAAATAGATGAGGAAATTCCAAATTGAACCACACAAAGATGTAATCCAAGGCAAAGAACTAAAGGAAAGGGAAGAAAAAGGAAAAGGAATCAACACAGTCCCAAAAACAAGCAAAAATCACATTATGGACACTGGTTAATCGATTAACCATTTGCAGGTGTAAATGTGTTAATCGATTAACCAGTGTAAAATTGCAATTCTGGGCGCAGAAACCAACTGTTAATCGATTAACCAGTTTGTGCTTGTTTTTGATTAATCGATTAACACTGTAAAAACGGCAGCAAATCAATTTGAAAGTTGCAAAATCCTTGATCAATCATTTCTTCAAACACCTCATGATCAAGGATGCAATTGTGCACAAAAAATCAAGTAAAACAATAGCAAATAACACCAATGGATCACAATTTGCAAGATCCAAAGATCAATCAACAAGAATCAACAATAGATCACATTGTGGAAGATGTATCAAGAACAACAATCGTGGATCAAGAGTTTACCACTTCAAATCTGAAAATTCTTCAAATCAACTCCAAGAACCACACTCCAAAGCCTTGATCTACAGAAATTAATGATGAAAAAGTGAATGGATGATGGTTTAGCTCAAAGATTAGTAACTTCTAATGATGAACTTACTAACTTTCAATGGAAGAAAGAGCTTTGGTGAATTTGGTAGTTTGAGAAAATAGAGAGAATCACGAAGAATTTTGACAAGGTGGATTTGGCTATCAAAAGCTTGAAGAATGAATGAAATGAGAGTTCTATTTATAGAGTTTAGGCTGGGGAATTTTGGTGGCTTGGAGTTTGGTTTGGAATTTGAATTTGGAGGCAAAATCATGATCAAGTGGTGATTAGTGAAGGTGTATGGTGGGAATTAATTGTGATTATGTAGAGGAATTATAATGAAGTGATCTAGAATATTCTCATGATGAAATATTTGAAAATTGGTGCCAAAATGCTGTAGAATTTGAATTTGCTGTTTTTAGCCAAAAATTGCACGTGTTAATCGATTAACCCATTTTTGGCAAATTTTGGTTAATCGATTAACACAGTGAAAACTATCTCTAGCCTCATGATTGTTGATGGATTGAAACTTAGGTCAAGTTTTAGAACATATTTCTCAATCATGAACTAAAACAAAATATAAACCATACAAACAAAGTTTTTCACCTATATTTATCATCAACAAAGTTCACACACTACAATCAAGTCAATATATACAAAATGAAGGATTACCTGCAACTAATCTTGACATAAGATGTGTTTAGCTACACATATTCATGGTAGCTTGTTTCACAAGTTTCAGGAGGAGATGAAAAAACATCTGCGTCGAATAATCGAGATCGGATGCAAATCCAGCTTCTCAATGTGAAAGATCTCTCTTAGATGAAGAAATATCAGAAACTTAGGTTTTGGTGTGATAAAATGAGGTTATGATCCCAAGAAATTACATAAAATGCTTTTATAGTACACTTGAAATTAGCCAAGTTCGCACTGCAAACTTTTCATTCGCCTAGCGAAGTACGAAATTGGCACCTGAGGTGCCTTTGATAAGGTAAACCGCCTCTGAGTTTCTGCATAAGTTAGCAATGCGAAATTGTATTCGCAAAGCGAGCTATTCGCCTACAAGTTCGCAAAGCGAACTTAGGCCCCTTTAGCTACTACCTCATCCTAGGTGTCCTTCGCCAGATCTTCGCTGGAGCGATGAATCAGCGAAAATTCGCTGGGAAGTTTGCAAAGCGAACTTTGGTCCCTTTTCTTACTACCCAAATCCTGGGACTGTTCGCTGGAGCTTCGCCAGATGTTCGCAAAGCGAACATTTGCTGGCCAGTTTGCAAAGCGAACTTGCTGATGTTTTCTTCCTTTCTTTGGCAACTTCGATCCTTTCTTTGTGTCTTACTTCTTTAATAAATTAGTTCTTTTTTCTGCACAATAACACACATATTACAAGCACCAAAGGTATTTTCACAATGTTTGAAGAAGAACAACAATTCAAGAATAAAATCCACAATTAAACATAAAAGAGTTGAAAATTTTCAAGTATTAATAAGAAATATAAAGCATGTTTGACATCTAACAAACTCTCCCCAACTAACTCTTTGCTTGTCTTCAAGTAAAGTATGCCTCTCATTTAAAACAAGAGGATTTGCTCAAGCATTTAACTCAATCAAGAAAAGATATAAGGCTCAAATAAACAACAAATACCGATAAGCAAAGATTACAAATTCCTAGAATCGAACAATGCAAAAGAACTTGATTCTTAAACAAATATCAGACAATGTTTCAAATAACAACCTAACTATCATGCTCATATCACTCTAACACTCCTCTTCGAAAAAGAATTGAAGAAAAAAACGCGCTAACAAATGCGGGGAAATTTCGCTCGTCTGACAAATGATGCAAATACAAATAAATTCATACAATATCTAATCGATCAATAAAGAAATCATGGAAGCAAAAAGATCACTAAGGGCTTTTAAGGTTGTAGCTTGGTCGGGTTAACAATAAAGGGAATTTCTAAGGGCCATTGAATCAAAATTTCTGATGCAAAAAGAACATTTCACACACATCTCAACTTCATTCACCAATTTCATTCCTTTATCACAAACCTTCTCAAACTTCCTTATGCACAATTATTTGGACTTTATTTTTCTCTTTCAAGCAAGCTTTCTTTTTCTTTGTTTTTTTTTAAAATTCATATTCACATTTTCTTTTCTTTTCATGCTTTCTTGAAATTTTTTTCAAAATTTTGTGCAATTTACCAATCTTCTTTTTCATTCTCCCCAACTTAGTTTCAACTAAACCTTAAGTGAATGTTCATTGCTTTTTAAGGAAAGGAAATCAATAAAAACAAAGTTCCAAGGTTCAAGAAGAAAAAATTTTAGAAACTCTAAAAAATTCAATGATGAACTTGATTTTCAAATTATGTACAACACAAAGTTCATCACTAAACGAGATCTAAACTGTTTAGGCTCAAAGGGCTAACGAATACTCATTACTCACGGGTAAATCACTGTTAGGAAATGGTTGTGCTCATTATCAACAAATGCCTTGATCATTTCTAATGCTTCCACAAAATCACACAAATATAAGATAAAGCATGAATTAAAAGTATAAAACAAAATTCATCAGCAATCCTATGCATTTAGTAGACCATGGAGGTTTCTCACCATTTTGGTTTTTGGACCTAAGTGACATAAGCAATCAATAAAGTTGTAACAAGAAACAAAATTTCATTTGCACAAAGACAAGAAGTTCTAACACATTCCTAGAAATAGGTAACCATGTACCTTGCCAACAATTACATGCTTAAATACTATCATTGCCATCCAAACTTGGAAGAATCTTCTTTGATGAACAACAATCACCAACCTAGAAGTTCCTTTCAAAACCACACCCAAAAATGGAAACGTTAAATTCCCACAAGCATACCAACAAAATACAGTAATAAGCAAAACTAAAATAAAAATGAAACTGAACACATTCAACTGAAAAAAAAAATACTAATAATAATAGTACAATAGTGTCATGGTGTAAAACACCAACAAAAGTCATCAGTACCTCATGAGGGTACAAAGTACATCAAAATATCCCAAGATAATCCACATAGTGGATGAAGTACAATAATAAAACTGATACATAAAATATAACAAGAAAAATTCACTTTGAAGATCAAAGGAAGTACAAAATGACATCATCAAAATTAGTCCTCTTCGGACTCAGAACCGAAAACCTCAATCTCCTCCTCCTCGGAACTAGACTCAGATCCAGATACCTCAACCACCTCCTCCTCATCATCATACTCCGCATCAGCATCTTTAGGCTCAGCTGCCTCTGCTCCCCCTCCAAAAATTGGCCTGGCCTCATGCCAACCAGCATAAGCTAGGAATTGCTCCCTAGTCATCATAGAGTGATCCATGGAGGGCTCGCGAATCTGCAGCTGTAACACTTGCATAGAATCATGTAAATCCATCATGGCATGCTGAGAAGCCATCATCCAGTCCCAATTGTACTGGCATATCTCTTGCTGATATGGGTAATATCCTTGAGAACCAGAACCACTCGACCCATCACCAGCATCTGTGCCAGCATCAATACCAGCACCTGAAGAATCACCTCGCAGCCCCTTTAGTTTATAAAATTTGTCCATATACCGATCATCAATAGCAGCCAGGATGGTTACCTGACGGCGTGTGGGGATATTAACCCCCGCATGCAGACAAAGGGCCATGATAAGACAAGGAAAGGCAAGAGAACATTTCTTCCGTGAAGCTGAACCAAGTCCACTTTCCACAATAGCCTTCATCTCATCAGCAATAATCCTGGCCACATCAATCTAGACATTCAACATTATACTATGTTCCAAATGGGAAAGGGGTATGGTAATGGTCAAGGAATGCGACTTTGGCTTAATGTTTGTAAGAACCAATAGTAAGATCAACTGGGCCAAAGGACGCATGTCCTCTCGACGGTATCTACGTGGAACCCTAGATGGGTTCAACTCAACTGTTTTGCCTTCACGCAAAAGGTCATGAGTGATTTTATCCGTGTCTCTATGAAGTCTTGAGGTTCTGTGGTAGGTATCTATCTCATTTTCTCTCAACGGCAGTGGGTTCCCAAGAACTTCATTAATTGTTGCCCGATCAAACAACACCTCTGTTCCCAAAACCACGGTCTTCCACCCAAATTCCTCCCCATCATCCGGGAGGGCATTTGCATAAAATTCTTGTATCATCTCCACGTTATAGCTATCCACAGGTGTAATCAACTTCCCCCACCTCTTTCTTTCAAGGAGTCTAGCTACCGCCCGATAGCTTCCTTGTGGGTTCAAATTGAATCTTTTCTTAGGTAAGATTGTCCTTCTCTTTAGAGTCAAGTACCATGCAGCCTGTTTTGCCCCTTTGAAATGATCATTATCGAACTGAATTGGAACCGGTCTTGCAGTGCTTCCGGTCTTTCTCTTTTTCGATGGAATAATTTTTGGAGCCATCTGCAAAAACCATCAGACAAAACAACAACCAGCCAGCAAACAATCCATTAGATAAAGAACAAAGCAGTAAATTAGAATCCCAAACAGAAACAGTAAAAAAAATTCAAAAATCTGGTATGTTCGCCCAGAAGTTCGTAAAGTGAAATCCTGCCGAACATTCGCCCCAGATTCGCTAGGATAAGTTCTGGCGAATGTTCGCCCTAGGTTCGCAAAGTGAACTAGTGGCGAACCTGCGATTTTTTTCAAAATTAACAGCTTCAGCCAATGCACACAAAATTGCTCAATCTTGAACAACCCAACCTCTATTCTTAGGCTTTGCATAAAAAATCAACATGCAACCACAAACAAACCTTAAAAACAAAGATGCATTGTACCATTTTTAAACCTAGAATCAATTGGTCTCTAATGTCATCCTAACCTAACCTAACACATGTTCTAACAAAAATAACAGAGAGAAAGAGAATCAAACCTGGACTTATTGAGAACTTGGACAAATTTGTGAAAAGATGCAGGAACAGAGAGAGCACATGAGAGTTCAAAATGTTCTTGTGTTTGTGAGAAAGTGAGAATGTGAGAGTGGCCAAGTTAGTGTAGGGTTACCTCACACTTCAGCAAAACAAAGATGGGTCATGGGCCCAGGCGTGGCCCACCACTTATAAAACCCCCTTTTTTAATGAGGTGGCAGCAGACAAAACTGTGTCTGCCTTGCTGAGTTTGCAATGCGAACTGCCAGCGAACGCTCACCCCAGGTTCGCAAAGCGAACTTGCCAGCGTATGAGACAAAATTTTGAAAATTTTTGTACAGCCTGCTACCACACTACATGCTAATTCTAAACAACTTATTACTTAAAAACAGTAGAAAAATAGAAATACTTACAATGTTGGGGTCCCTCCCAACTAGCGCCTTGTTTAACGTCAAAATGATCTCAATGATCATCTAGAAACACTGCGCAATTTTCTCGATCAATTTCTCCTCCGAGATAGGTTTTCAGCCGTTGGCCATTCACTGTCCAACTTTCCTTCTTCTGCAAGTCCTCTATCACTATGGCACAATAGTGCTTGACATCCTTAATAAAAAACGGTCCAGACCATTTGGACTTCAATTTTCCCGAAAAAAGTTTCAAACGGGAATTGAATAGAAGAACCACTTGGTCGATCCGAAATTCTTTCTGACAATCCTTCTTGTCATGATATCCTTTAACCTTTTCTTTATATAGCTTGCTCGAATGGTACGCATTATTCCTTATTTCTTCCAATTCATGTAATTGAACCTTCCTTTTTTTGCAGGCCATGTTTGGATCAAAGTTTAACAGTTTCAGCGCCCAAAGAGCTTTGTGCTCCAATTCAACTGGTAAATGACATGTTTTGCCATAAACTACCTGAAAAGGAGTTAAACTTATTGGAGTCTTGTAAGCGGTGCGATACGCCCACAAAGCCTCATCCAGCTTTTGGGACTAATCCTTTCGAGAGCTTGACACAGTCTTTTCTAAAATCCTTTTTGCCTCCCTATTTGACACTTCGGTCTGACCATTGGTTTGCGGGTGGTAAGGAGTTGCAACATTATTCTTTACACCATAGTGCTCTAAGACCTTTTCGAGCGGTGCATTGCAAAAGTACGATCTTTCATCACTAATCAATACATGAGGGGTGCTAAAATGGGAGAATATATTTTTCTTTAAAAACTTGATCACCGTTTTGCCATCGGCCCTCTGTGACGCAATTGCTTCCACCCAATTGGAAACATAGTCAACCACAACCGAAATATACTCATTTGAAAAAGATGGGGGAAATGGTCCAACAAAATCAATACCCCAACAATCGAAAACCTCGACTTCCAAAATAGTTTGCAAGAGCATTTCATCACGTTTTCCAATCCCGCCACTTCTTTGGCATATGTCACAACTCTTCGCATGGAGGTTTGCATCTTTAAACATTGTTGGCCGATAAAAGCCCTATTAGAGGACTTTTGTTGTCGTTCTTAAACCATTGTAATGCCCTTCATATGGCGAATTGTGACAATGCCAAAGGATACTTTTAGCTTCGTCAAGAATGACACACCTTCTCAACAAATTATCACCCCCTAACTTAAAATGATATGGCTCATCCCAAACATAAAAGTTAGCATCCGATAAGAATTTCCGTCTTTGGTTCCAAGTTAAACCTCCGATATAAATCTGGTTGCTTTATGGTTAGCAAAATCTGTGAACCAAGGCCTAACTTGTACTCGAAACAGTTTTTCATCCGGAAACTCTTCTCGAACCTTAGTTTCTCGATGTGTTACCTCTACATTGACCAAACGGGATAAATGATCCGCTACCAAGTTTTCAGACCCCTTCTTGTCACGGATTTCTAAATCAAATTCTTGTAACAAAAGGATCCATCGGATTAGCCTTTGCTTTGAATCCGGCTTGGCAAGCAGATATTTAATGGCCGAGTGGTCAGTGTAGACTACAACTTTTGAACCAATCAAATAAGACCAAAATTTCTCGAGAGCATACACTATAGCGAGCAATTATTTTTCTGTGGTGGCATAATTCACTTGTGCCTCATTTAGAACTTTACTCGCGTAATGTATGGCATGAAAATTTTTGGTCTTTCTTTGCCCAAGCACCGCACCAATGGCATAATCGCTTGCATCACACATCAATTCAAAATTTAAAGTCCAATTTGGAGCAACGATTATGGGTGCGGTGATGAGTTTTTCTTTTAAAATTTGAAAGGCATTTAAACATTCATCATCAAAGAAGAAAGACTTATCTTTGTTGAGCAGATTGCTCAAAGGTCTTGCAACTTTTGAGAAGTCTTGGATGAACCGCCTATAAAATCCAGCATGGCCTAGAAAACTCTGGATTCCTTTAACATTGGTTGGAGGTGGCAACCTCTCGATCACTTCAATTTTAGCTTGATCCACTTCAAGGTCTTTAGAGGAGACTTTGTGGCCAAGCACAATCCTCTCTGTTATCATGAAGTTACACTTTCCCAATTTAGCACCAAGTTTGTTTCCACACATCGTTCAAGAACAGTCTCCAAAATTTTCAAACATAGATCAAAAGATGCTCCGAACACGGAGAAGTCATCCATGAACAGTCCATTGTTTTCTCAATAAGGTCGGAAAAAATGGCTTGTACACACCATTAAAAAGTTGCTGGTGCATTGCACAAGCCAAAAGGCATCTTCCGGTAAGCAAAAATTCCAAAGGGACAAGTGAACGCCGTCTTCTCATGGTCTTCTAGATCAACCGAGATTTGGTTATAACCGGAATAGCCATCTAGGAAGCATTTGATCCATAAACGGAAGTGGAAAATGATCTTTTCTAGTAGTGGTATTAAGCCTCCTATAATCGATACACATTCTCCAACCCGTTACAGTTCTCGTCGGAATCAATCCATTTTTTTCATTTCTAATAACAGTCATTCCTCCCTTCTTGGGAACAACTTGCACAGGACTCACCCACGGACTATCGGATATCGGGTAAATCATTCCGACATCCAATATCTTAACAACTTCCTTTCTCACTGCTTCCTTCATAGTTAGATTCAAACGGCGTTGAGGTTGAGCTACCGCCTTGAAGTCCTCTTCCATTAAGATTTTGCGCATGCAATAGGCCGGACTAATTCCCTTTAGATCGAAAAGAACCCAACCTATAGCTTGTTGATTCTTCTTCAAAACTTGAATCAAACAGTTTTCCTCTTTGTCAGTCAAAATGTTGCTAATGATAACAGGTTTGTTACAACCTTCATCAAGGAACACATACTTCAAATTAGAAGGCAACACCTTCAATTCAAGTTGAAATTTATCATCATTCACCTCTTTCTTAACACTTCCATTTCCCTTTCCCATGGTTGTAACTCTTTTAAAGATTCAAGTTCCTTCAAGCACTCTTCAAGTGCCCTTTCTTCCTCAATGGTAAATATATCAAATGAGTCATCAAGAGTTCTTTCCAAGGGAGATTCTATGTGACCTTGCTTTGAGACTTCCATTATGGCTTCTTCCGTTGCATCAATACGGAAACTATCATGTTTATCTTTGGAATGCTTCATTGCTTCAAAAAGATTAAAGCACACCTCTTCATTTTGAACTTTTACATTCATAAGGTCGTTGTCAACATCAATCATCATTCGAGCGGTCTTCATAAAAGGGCGTCCAAGAATCAATGGAGCATCTTCATCTTCCTCCATATCAATCACAACAAAGTCAACCGGAAAGAAAAATTTATCCACCTTAACCAATACATCTTGAGCCAATCCATGAGGATGAGTTGTAGATTTATCGGCCAATTGTAATGTCATTCGAATTGCTTTCATTTCAATGTTCCCAAGCCTCCTCACAATAGACAATGGAATTAAGTTGATGCTTGAGCCCAAATCAATTAAGCCTTTACCAACATAAACATCACCAATCGTTGTCATACCCCAAATTTTGACCACTAAGATTCCCATCATTGTGTCAATCATCATCACAATATGGATGAACCATCATGCCTCTTCAAATGCCTCAAGGGTTGTTGAGCATTCACTATAATCAAAATTAGGGTTTTAAGCCCTCTCAGAGCCTTAAACAAAGGAGCAATCAAGGAATGTCTTGAGATTCAACTTGTCTAGCCTCTAAAAATATCCACAATGGATCAAAAGGACTACCACTTCAAGGATTAAGCATAAGGCTGCTCCCTTCTAGGTGGATCAAGTCTCAAGATCGACAGTGTCACCAAATTAGGGTTTTGGTCGACCAGGGCCTCCAGATGGAAATTTTTCATCTGGGCACAAGCCAAAAATCCAAAACATAACCTAATATACTCCATGGAACCTCATGGACCCAATCATCAAGTCAATTTGACCTCAGGGGATGCATTCATCAAAAATCAGGAATTAGGGTTTCTTGACCTAATTCACCCCTAAGTTGACTTTTGGGACAAATCATGAGCCAAGACCTCAAGACATAACTTGAAGGTCTCTAATATACTATATTGATCCATTTGCAACAATGGATTAATCCAAGAAGCTTGAGCAACAAGTCTCAATTTCATCTGCACCACAATTAGGGTTTCGCGAGGAAAGTCAACTGTAACTTTAACTTTTGACCAGGACATGCTCCCAAACCCTAAGACATGATTCAATATACCCTATGACACCCATGGAACATGTCCATCAAGTTTGATTTAGGTCAAGGACATGATTTCCTGAAGAATTGCACAGTTTGGAATTCATCTGATAAAAAGTCAACTGTGCACAAAAGTCAACTTTGACTTTTTGAGATTTTTCACCAAAATGGATTTTTAACCCTAAAATGATGTTAATGTATGATTTGAATCATCATTCATCAAGAAAAATCAAAGAAAGTGGGATAACTTGTAAAAGGGGTAACCATAAAAACTTAGAAAAATTTCTAAGTTATGGAAAAAGTGACACTAATGTGACAACTTTGGAGGACCATAACTCCTAAACCACAAAGCCATTGTTCTTCATTCAAAGCTTGATTTGTATATCACATTGCCCTCTACAAAAGCTTCATACTGACCTATGTCCAAATTCCTCATGGATTTTGAGTTATGGAGTGATCAAAATCAAGAAAAGTCACTTTGTTCCAACACTTAGTGAAAATTTCACTAAGTCAGAATCTGCCTTTACTTTTTTCCAAATGTAGGTGGATTTTTCACTTGTATTCAAAAGAGATCAAAACCAAACATGTTCAAACAGTTGTTGTATCATGTAAGGGCTTTCCAAAATGGCCAAGAACATTACCAAATTCAATTTGAGCTATGAGATATGACATTGGCAAGATGCCTTGCTGAAATCTGCCAAGGCAAGGCAGATTTTTGCACTTTTGGTCGATTTACCAAAATCAGCCAAATTCAAACACTCCTATCCACTTGGACACCTCTGAGGATTGAATCTAAAGGGGACAATCACTGAGCCAAGCCTCCAAAGTCTTTGGAACAAGAAATAGCATGTTGAACCTAGAATTGCCAAAATAGGGACAAGACTCCAATTTTGGATTAGAGCATTCAATGGAAGCATCATGGTGGCATGGATTGAGCTCTTAGCAACTGAATTCAGTCAAGACTTATCCAAGACCAAGGGAACCAGCAGCCTGTGCCCTAACCTCTAGTCAATGGCTAGAGGAGACTTGGATTTTCATTTGCCAACATTGGCCAAACCTACTCAGCAGTTGCCATTCACTATTCCTTGCAAAACAAACTTACTCTACTATAAATAGAGCTCAATTGTGATCAGTTTGAGTACACCAAAGCCATCAAACAGATGCTTTCCTCAAAATCTCTTCTTTCACTCCAATTTTGCCTTCTAAGGCAAGTCACTATCGGGTTTTGAGTTTGAGAGCTTTTCCAATCAAACCAATCACACACACACCTCATATACATCACATATGAGCTGATCAAACACTTAAACAACAACTGGAACACTGATTTCTCAGAATCACAAGTCAATTGCTCAAGGTTTTAACCAAGTTGCAGTTGAGATGCCATGAAGTGATCCAACCAGTTTCAATCAAGTCCAAGCATTCAAACACACTCCATAGGGTGTAGGGAAGCTGTTCAAATCATCACAACTCATCTGTAACACCTCTAACTCAGAAATCAATTTGCTCTTGCTGTCACGACCTAGAGGTAAGCCTAAACTTGGTCATCTCTCAATCCATGCAATTTTTGCTGCACAATAATTTGGCCATATGTTCATAATCATGCATGAAATGTTTCCCCTCAATTAATTGCATTGTTTGAATCGTGTATCAAAAATCCCAGCCTTCATGCAGAATCTAGGGTTCTTAAGGATTGTTCATGATTTCTTGTTTTATGTTTAATTTAAATAAAATTAATTGTCATAGACATGATCGTGAGGTTGAAACGAGTTAATTGGTATGTGGATTGCATGATATGATTAAGTATTCAGTGAGATTGGATAGAAAATGCAAATCTGGGAAAATCAGAACACGCGCGTGTTCTTGCCCTTGTTCTTGGCGCCATTTTCCAACATTTGAATATTTGAATTTTGTGATTTTTATTTAATTGATTCAAAAATTAATTTCTCTCTGAGTTTTAATGATTTTGAGTTGATTCTTTTTTTAATAATTCACAAAAATGTTGAAATATTTTATTTTTCCAAAAAATCCCAAAAATATTATTTATTTCATATAATTGATATTTTTTCAAAGAATTAATATTTTAATTGTTTTTGACATTTAAAATATTTTTTCCCTCTTGATTTTGTAAAGATTAATGACTTCTAATTATTTTGTAGGTCAATACTTGATTTTTGAAGCATTATTCCAAGATCATAATTTGTTTCCCACGTGTTAAACAATTTTTTATCATTTTAATTGAATTTTTATTCAATTAAAATACATTTTGGAAATAAATTAGGGTTCTTGATTAATTCAACCCTCACAAATCATTTTCAAATAACTTTTTGGGCCTCTATTAGAGTGTAAGACCCAACCCACTTGTACAGAAATACTTTGGGCCTCACTTATTGTATAAGTCCCTCTGTACATTTTTAAATTCGGCACGATCGTCGCCAGTTTAAAAATAAACCATCTGGGCCTCTCCTTGAGCTATAAGACCCATTCAAAACTTTTGGGCCTCTAATAGAGTGTAAGACCCAATCCCCTTTTAACCAAAAATAACTTTGGGCCTCACTTATTGTATAAGTCCCTCTGCGTTAAAAGAAAACCTCGGCGCGATCGCCATTTTTAACGAAAAATCATTTGGGCCTACCCTCGTGTTATAAGCCCCACTATTTTTCTTTAAGAACCTTTTGGGCCTCTTGAGAGAGTGTAAGACCCATCCCTTTGTACAGAAAACCTTTTTGGGCCACAGTCACTTGTATAAATCCCTCTGTACAAATTCAACAGTGCAATCACTGGTAAAACCCTGGGCCTCTCCTTGAGCTGTAAGCCCCAAATCTTTCTTTTTCAAAGCACTTTCTCCTTTAATTTTGAATATACTGTTGTTTTCAATCTGTCTTTGTTGAACAACTAACCAAACAGCATGGAAGCTCTACAACCGAGTAAGTGTTTATACGCTTTCATTTACCACTTTCATATACATATAACTGTATTGTGGGGCGGTTTCGCTGTAAGTCTTCTTTCATAAACTCATATCAACTGTGTAATAATAGTATAGATATTTAGAGTTTCCTTGGCAACTACGTCTAGAACTAGGCAACGCCGTTTTGTTTATTCGTAGAAATAGACAGCTAGATCCCCAATAGGATCACCAGATACAGTCTTCTTTTCGGCTGTCCTCATTAGGAATTGTCAAGAAACTCTACTCCCAGAGATGAATGTATTCTCCGTGAATGGCATCTTTGAGTTTCTTCCAAATTCTCGAACTTTCCTGGCTTGATCTATTCCTTGTAAATAGCCTGTCTTGAATTTCTCGGGGTTTGGGGACCCACGGGCTTCTTAAAAGCATCGACCTCCTCTTGGGCATCGTACAAGGACCCACAGGCTTACTAAAAGCAACCTAGCCTCCTCTTGGGCTTAGTACAAGGACCCGTCGGCTTCTTAGAAGTATTCACAGCCTCCTCTTAGGCTTCGTATAATGATCTCTTCCTCCGGGAATGATAGCCTCCTCTAGGGCTTAGTACAAGGACCCGTCGGCTTCATTAAAGCTTCCAGCCTCCTCTTGGGCTTCGTACAAATTGTCCCGACGACCTCCTAGAGGTATAGGAACATAACCTAGTCATCTTCATAGAACAGTCCTTTCAAAGAGTCTACTACTGTTTCTCAAAGCATAGTACAAAAGATGAAACTCTAGACACAGACAGTCTAATATCCTTGAGTCTCAAAGACATTCTCAAGTGACCCCTTCGTTAAAATAGGAAGGAAACCCGTAGACTCGGACAGTCTCAATACCCTTTGGATTTCCCGTTTCCTCAAAGAAAAGGAAATATCCCTGAATCAAATCCTTGAGTACAGTGTTACTCCTATAAGAACTGATTTTCTCTTTGAAATCAGTATACTGGATCTGTCACTCAATTGAAACAGTTACACTAGCCTCCTCTTGGGCTTTGTACAATGATTCTTCCTAGCGAAGCAAACATTTAGCCTCTCTCTCGGGCTTTGTACGAGACACATAAGAGACTCCCTCGTTGGGTCAATCACCCCTTTCGCCTCCATCTCGGGCTTTATACAAGATACAAAAAGGTTCTTATTGAGCCAAACAAATTTTAGCCTTCATCTCGGGCTTTGTACGAGATACAAAACACTCTCTTGTTGAGTATAAAAGATCCTCTTGTAGGATCAACCCCTTTTAGCCTCTCTCTCGGGCTTCGTACGAGACACACAAAAACACCCTATTGTTGGGCCCATAGCCTCCTCTTAGGCTTTGTATAAGAAAACCACTGGTTGATCCAATCAACCTTTTAACATCAAAGCTGTGCCTCGCTCACAGTACAAAAACATCAACAACTCCTTCCCCTTCATCTAATTGCTGTAAGCGGCAAGCCTCTGGATCATCTACATCCATGCCACTGTCCCTCTTTTAGCATGAGAAATTCCTAAGGAAAGATGGCATTACTCTACACTGAGTTAAAGTCTTCTCCTTTAGGTTAAAAATCTCATATAAAGGAAATTATGGCATTGCCGGATTCACACATCCCGGTTAAAGTAATTCTCCTTTATAAACAGTTGTGACATACAACCCCCTCTTTAGAGATGGCAAATTCTCTCTAAAGTCAACACCCTTTTAGCTTCATATTTTGGGCTTTGAACAAGATACAAATAGACCTTTCAGCTTCACATCTTGGGCTTTAAACAAGATACAAACCACCTTCAGCTTCACGTCTTGGGCTTTGAACAAGACACCAAAACACCATTTCCTTCCATAGAATAGGAGGAACTATGAACGCTCTGATTTCCCTGTTTCGGTAAACGGGAATACGTAGGCATAAGATTGAAAGAAAAATCTTAGCGAGCACACTAAACAATAACCCAAAATCCCATAATTTCATATATCCGTCCTAACATCTTAACCTCCCACCAATTAACCGAACACCACTTTTAAAAAAAATAAACCTAATAGAGACCCCGAATCTTTATAGCATCTGTAAACCAACAGTTTTGACTGTTTAACCTCAGTTTGCAAGCACGGTTAATTTGAGACATCTATTTCCCTTCCTTCATCAGCTTTAATAGGATAAAAAATGAATCGAGCTGTAGATACCAAAGAGCGATAGTGCTTCGCAGCCACATCCAAAATCTCTCGCTACAATCGTTACCGGCAAAGTAACATGCCCCGGATCGACTTTTTTCTTTGGTAGAGTTCTTTGGATTATCTCACTACAACTTGCATCAAGGATAATTGTTTCTGGCTCCGAATTTCTTTTTTTGTAAGAATATCTTTCATGAACTTAACATATTCCGGCATTTCCTCAAGCGCTTCGGAAAACGGAATGTTGATTTACAATTGTTTGAATATGTCCATGAAACGCGTGTAATGCCTTGCATTTTTTTTCTTGGTGTGCACATGAGGGTAAGGTAGATTTTGGATAGCAATAGGATTCACTATCTCCTTCCCCTTTTTGACTCTTCTCTTTTTTTCTTCTATCTTTTCTTTTTCAAGGTTATCCTTTTCAACTAACTTCTCATTTTTATTTTCAACTTCATCCTTATCATTCTTTTCAACTACTACCTCGTTATCTTTCTCTTCCTCCACAACCTCATCAATTCTCTCATCAACATTTTCCTCATTTTTTTCTTCTTCCCCCAACTCTCTCCCACTACTAGTTACAATGGCTTTGTAATGCTCCTTCGAGTTGGTTTGAATATTTGCAGAAAAATATGGCCCCGGTTGTTAATCGGCCAATTGTTTTGCAAGTTGTCTAACTTGATTTTTGAGATTTTTGATTGATGCTTCATTTGTCTTTTGGTTAGCCATGGACATTTGAATGAATTGGTTGAGAGTGTCTTCTAGCTTTGAACTCCTACCTTGAGGTTGTGCTGGTTGATAAGGATTTTGTCGATATCCTTGTTGATTTTGATAATTTCCTCTTGGTTGATATCCTTGTTGATTTTGATAAGGTTGTTGTTGTCTTTGATAACCTTGTTGTTGATTTTGATTATTCATGTAATTTGATTCTTCATCAACTGGAGGACAAGGAGGACAATAGTCGGTGGGGTGATCTCCTTTACATAGCTCACAAATGGCTATTTGCACATTCATGCTTGGTAAATCTTGCATCTCTTTAATCTATTGAGGGAGCTTTGACATTTGTTGCGTTAACAACTCAACTTGTTGAGATAGCAATTTGTTCTGAGCGAGAATTGCATCATTTGTCCCTAATTTTAGCACTCTCAGTTTCTTTTGAGATTGGCCACGGTTATGATTCCCTTGATGGTCGTTTAGTGCCATCTTGTCTATGATAGAAATGGTTTCGTCGACGCTTTTAGTCATTAAAGATCCGCCCGCGGTAGCTACTAACAATATTTTGTGAACCATTTGAAGACCATTTCTGAAAATATGCACTTGCGTAATTCATCAAAACCGTGCCTTTTGCATTTTCTAAGCATGGATTTGAATCTCTCCCAAGCTTCGTTGAGAGACTCAATTCCACCTTGTAAGAAAACCGCAATCTCCGTTTTGCTTCCATGAAACGATTATGTGGAAAAAATCGTTCCAAGAACTTCTCTTCTAACATGTTCCAGTCCATCATAATAGTAGTTGATTGGTCAAGGTACCATTCCTTTGCCTTCCCAATTAGGGAATGCGGAAACAGTCTCTTGAACAAAGACTCTTCTTCTGCTTCAGGCGCTCCAGCCGCACCCGTAATTTCATAGAATTTGGTCAAATGAGTAAAGGGATCCTCGTGATCCATACCGGTGAATAGATTCTGGTATAGAAGAGCAAGGATGCCCGTCTTCATTTCAGAGTGCCGAACATTATGGACATTGTGTGCGAACTGAGCTGTATGCTTCAGACTATTAACACAAGGTGTTGAAGCAGGTGGTGGTTGTGGTGCAGCCATGGTTGGCGTTAACTGTGGTGTTGGTGTCGAAGTTGAACTTTCTCCTCATTATCGTCTTTCTTTAGCAAGTTGCCTCCTCCGTCTAGTTTTTCTATTTAACTTATGTGCAGTTCTCTCAATCTCAGGATCAAAAAGAAGTTGATCTGCAGGTAACTTCCCTCGCATAAACAGAGTCTGCACACTTAACCAAACAAATTAACAAGCACAAGAAAAAAATATACAAGCTTAAAACTTAACAACTATTGCAATGCTTGCAATATCAAACAACAATCCCTGGCAACGGCGCCATTTTAGGGGTGTTTTATCGTATCCATAGGGATTGTATGTGTATTGCCGCCGTTCTATAGTCAAAATCGTTTTAAACTTAGAGTAACAACGATTTTGTTAGTTTTGTAACGAATTGTTTGCATTAGAATTTAGTAACAACAGTATAGAAATTGGGTTTAAATATTTGGTAAAATTATGCCAAGATTAGGGTTCGACAATCCGTTTTATACGTATTTACTCAATAAAGGATGTGAACTTGTTAACGATGAATATAATCACATATCCTCTCAACAAGTTTATCTCTAACACTTGTTGTGGGATTTACCATATTGATCCTTAGATGATCTCTCACTCCAACTATCAATATGATAACATTCAAGATCAATATTTATGAACATCAACTTTCAAAACTATCTCTAGCCTCACGATTGTTGATGGATTGAAACTTAGGTCAAGTTTTAGAACGTATTTCTCAATCATGAACTAAAACAAAGATCAATATATACAAGATCGGATGAAAATCCAGCTTCTCAATGTGAAAGATCTCTCTTAGATGAAGAAATGTCAGAAACTTAGGTTTTGGTGTGATAAAATGACGTTATGATCCCAAGAAATTACATAAAATGTTTTTATAGTACACTTGAAATCAGCCCAGTTCGCACTGCGAACTTTTCATTCGCCTAGCTAACTAAGAAATTGGCACCTGAGGTGCCTCTGATAAGTTAAACCGCCTCTGAGTTTCTGTATAAGTTCGCAATGTGAACTTTTATTCGCAAAGCGAACTATTCGCCTACAAGTTCACAAAGCGAACTTAGGCCCCTTTAGCTACTGCCTCATCCAAGGTGTCCTTTGCCAAGTCTTCGCTGGAGCGATGAATCAGCGAACATTCGCTGGGAAGTTCGCAAAGCAAACTTTGGTCCCTTTTCTTACTACATAAATCCTGGGACTGTTCGCTGGAGCTTCGCCAGATGTTCGCAAAGCGAACATTCGCTGGCCAGTTCGCAAAGCGAACATTCGCTGGCCAGTTCGCAAAGCGAACATGCTGATGTTTTCTTTCTTTCTTTGGCAACTTAGATCCTTTCTTTGTGTCTTACTTCTTTTTATAAATTAGTACCTTTTTCTGCACAATGACACACATATTACAAGCACCAAAGGTATTTTCACAATGTTTGAAGAATAACAACAATTCAAGAATAAAATCCACAATTAAACATAAAAGAGTTGAAAAATGTCAAGTATTAATAAGAAATATAAAGCATGTTTGACATCTAACAATTGTTTGCAGATCAACTTTGACTTTGTTCAGATGAATTTGATTCGAGCTGAGGAACTGGTATTTGATATCCTTGATCCGAATCCTTCCTGAAAAAGTTAGTAAAAGGGGAAAACAAACATATTTTTGGATTTTGATTAAAGGGTTAGTAAAAATAAACAAATAAAGGCAAGTAAGAAACATACAGATGCTCGGTGATCCCTGCAAGGTATAAACCCAAAGATGAGAGGGATAAAGGAACCAAAGTTTGATCTTGTTTGTGATGCAAATATGAAAATGGGATGTGAAAAATCGTAGGGGTAAAAATTGAGGTACAATAGCTGCCCCTATTTAAGTTTCTTCTATCCGGAGATATGAAGGTTGAAAACTTCGTCTCGACAAGATCGAAGATACTTAAATACAAAAAACCAAATTTTTATTCCTAAGATGCCACAAGATGATATGAATGCAAATGATAAGACACTCTGCGGGGAAACTTAAAACAAAAGATTTATGGTAAATTGAGTGAGATGACGTGAAAAGACACGCCGCGGAACACAAGCTATTTCTGAAGATCTATCAAGGTGACAAGAAGTATCTGCCAATAGTTAGAAAGAGAGGGACGAGACCATGGGAAGACAAGTAGTAACATCCAAGAATAACATTGGATGGAAACTATGAACGAGACAAAAGTATGCCAATAGATTTCCAAGAATTGCATTGGACAACAACACGAAAAAAACAACAACGTCATCTAAGAATAACATTGAATGGAGGTGAAAAACACTCTATTGGGGATAAGATATCCGAGAATGGCATTGGAAGAAAGGAACTATAACATTCAAGAATGGCATTGAATGGGGAAACAGTAAACATCGAAGACATCTGAGAATAACATTGGACGGAGACAAACTCAACTGACGATATATCAATCAACATCCAAGAATAGCATTGGATGGAAACAAATTTCCATTTGAAAAACTTCATTGGGAACGTCCAAGAATAGCATTGGATAAAAAAGGGTAAACATTAGAGATATCCAACAATAACATTGGACTCAGCTGAGGAAAAGATATCCAAGAATGGCATTTGATAGAAGGAATGACAACATCCAAGAATGGCATTGAATGAAGTGAGAAAAATTATGGAAATTACATAAGAATTATCCAAGAATGGCATTGGATAAAAAGAGTTCACGATATCCAAGACTGTCATTGAATAAAGTGAGAAAGAACTTTTAGGGATGGCACTGAAAGTGAAGGTAAATCACTACATTCAAGAATTGCACTGAATGATTGTGAGAAAGACATCCAGGAATGGCACTGAATGAACAAATAAAACTTTCAGGAATGGCACTGAAAGATATCCAAGAAAAAATGATGGGGATTACATAAGAGAGGCAAAACTTCCAGGAATAACACTGGGATAAACAAGAGGAACAAGATATCCAGGAATGGCACTGGAGATCAAAAGAGACAGACATCCAGGAATGGCACTGGAGTGAAAGAATACAAAGATCCAGGAATAACACTGGAATGAAAGAAGACAAACATCTGACAACAACACTAGATGCACAGGGAAATGACAACATTCAGGAATGGCACTGAATGAAAAGACATGTAATTATTTTGGTAGGCGCCAAGTAAGTTGGATATTGATCACAAGGTAAGATGTTGATAGCAACAAGACCTCAGTAAATGTACATGAGTGTGAAACACACTTCGAGCTATGCAAATCTTTCTATGCATGTTATATGAATGATTTATGCATGTAATGCAGATGATTGGGATAACTGAGATAGACTTTTTTGTGAGGGAAGAATGGAACTCTGATTCCTCAACACAGGGAACACTGCCCACTCTGCTTGGAGAGAAATGTTGAACATATCTCTGTCACTTATGAATTGCATCAGGCTGATGGTCTTTTGATGAAAGACATGAAGAGTTGCTCGGGTATTCTTGAAGAAGACTGCCCCAGATTGATTGACTGATGAGGATTGCGGTGGAATAAATTAATCATGGCTTCAACTCTTGAAATAAACGTTGAGGATAAACTGATCATGGCTTCAGTTCTTGAAATGACTAATGAGGATAAACTCAGTATGGGTCTTGAAAGAGATCTTCTGGTTAACCAATTCTGAGAATAACTTGCACTGAGCAACAAATCTTGGACTAATTCACAACCGAATCTAGAATTAATGTTCCCCTAATCGGATCACTGACCAAGTTTCTCAACTGTTTAAAATTTCTTGATGAGGAAAATTTGTTTGCAAATAAAATCATTCATTCATGGTAATTTTAATGAAAAGTTCATGCAGTTTCAAAATCATTTTTGGAATGATATTATTGATTTAAAGCAAATGAATCACTTGTCAAAAACAGTGGTTTAGACATTCAAAATGAAAGAGAAATCAAGGGTATGACATCAAAAAAAAAAAGATTGGCAACAAACTTAGGAGTCAATTTACGCAACCTTGTTGTAGTATGCTTTCAAAAGAAACTTGGCTTAAATTAGTTCTTTTGAGGGTTGTAATGTGGTCTGGTTCACGGTTTTCGAAACAAAGGATATAAACTCAAAGTTTATTTGTACCCAACCCATTCTTCATGATGATGTTCAGTTAATTCAACCTATGCATTCAGGTTCCAAGAGATTTTGGAATTGCAACACTGTTATGATGATGGATCAAGGGCCAAGGGATTTTTGAAATGGCAGTCACTTTTTCTTACAACATTTTGTTATTTTTGATGAGGACCTCAATCAACTCGTTTTGTCTTTGAGGATTTTGGTAACCTCTTTATTTTCTTTTTTGTTATCCCTAACTTTTGTCTGAACTATGTCATTTGAGCTTACAGTCTGTGGGATTCCCCAATTTTTGCCTAAGTCTCCTTCATAGGTTTTAACTTAGCGGGCTTTTCATTTAATTTTTTTTTCATTCTCTTTTTTTTTAAAAGATAGTGACTGTCTGGCTTAATGATTACAGTGAACCATCATTGGCTTTTGATTTGAAAGACATCTTCGTCACTTCTTTGATGTGTGCGAAGGAAAGCTTGTGATTGAAACCTTTGTTGGAAGGCGTCTTAAATGATTCTCTTGTGTTTAAATACACACCCAAATTAATTGAGAACTACCCATCCCCAGGTTAAGATTGTGGGTTTTTCGTACAGAAAGAAACTCCAACTTCTAGGCTCAAAGTGAATGACAAGGGATTAACTTCCTTATTTCTCCAATGTTTGGGAGTTGAAATAATGCATGTACATCATCAGCCAAGTTTTAATTAAAAGCATACAATTCAACAATTTTGGGTATTTCGTTTTCATCATCCTTCCTCCAATCTTTGCATAAACAAATGCTTGATAAAGAAAGTGAACATGAGATATATTTTTTGTTTTGAAAAAGAAAATATAAAGATGCACATAGTGGATGTAAATCGATTGAATCAAAACATTGCAATGCTCATTTCATTAAAATTAACCATGAAAGTACAAACAAAGTTCAAAAGCAAACAGTCAATACAATCAAAGAAAAATGCAAACAGAAAGAAATAAGGCCTAGTGACTAATCAGCAACAAGGATGAGTTGTCTTGTCTGAAACACTGGCTTTAGGAGATGATATGTCTGAACTGACTCAAACTTCACTTGGCATGCTCTGGCAAAGGATTTTCGACAACATTGGGATTGGTATCATGAAAGGTGAGGATCTTGTCTCTGATCAGCTCTTGTACCCTAGCCTTCAATGCATAGCAACCATCCAAGTTATGGCATGCTCCACCTTGGTGGAATTCACAATGAAGATCAACCCTATAGTCGGCTGGGAGAGGATTTGGAGGAGGAGGATGAGCCCTTGTTGTAATCAAACCTTTCTGAATAAGACCTGGATACTGCTCAGTGTAGGACATCGGGATAGGATCAAAGTTAGCCCTATTGCGATTCTGATTTTGTCTAACAGCCTGACGAGGAACTTGAACTGGTTGAGCATTGACAACATGAGCAACTGCAGCTACATATTGTTATTGCCTGCGATGAGGTTTCCTTTCAACTGAAATATCATGGGTATCACCGTCCTTCTTCTTTTGAAAATTCCCAATGGACTTTCTTGCACCACTAAAGACTTTAGCATTGGTAATCTTTCCCTTCTTGATACTCTCTTCTAGTGTTTCTCCAATAGTGACTAGGTCAGCAAAACCAGATGATACACTGCCTATCATCTTTTCCCAAAAGAGTGGCTAAAGAGTGTCCATGAATAATCCATTCAATTCCTTTTCTGCCAAGGGTGACTCTGCCTGAGCAGCTAGCTCTCTTCAGCGCTGAGCGTACTCCTTAAAGGATTCTTTTTCTTTCTGAGACATGTTTTACAGTTGACGCCGGTCAGGTGCCATGTCCATATTGTAATTATACTGCTTCAAGAAAGCATATGCCAAGTCCTTCCAGCTTTGGATACGGTTCTTCTCAAGTCCCATATACCATTTTATTGAAGCCCCACTCAAACTGTCTTGAGAACAGTGAATGAGAAGTTTGTCGTTGTTGGTATAGGCAGCCATCTTGCGGTAGTACATCACCAAGTGGCTTCTGGGACAGATGTGCCCCTTGTATTTCTCAAATTCAAGATTTTTGAATTTGGCAGGCATAACAGGGTCTGAAACTAAGCACGTGTCCATTGTAGTAGCACCAAAGACATCATTTCCTTCCACGACTCTTATCCTTTTTTCCAGAGTTTTCCATTGCTCTCTGACTTCCTCAATGTATCTAGGTTCTCCCTGACTTTCGGATTATGGACCAGCAGCATGGTACACGAAAGGAGGATTCTCAAGAGTAGCTTGAGCATCAATATGCACAACAGGCTGAGGTTCAGTGACCAATGGAGCTAAAGATACTGGAAGTACAGATGGGCCAACCATTGGAGTAGTTGTAAAGGGTGGCGAGTAATTCAGAGGTAACCCAAATTCTGGCCAAGTGGAAGCTGGTTGCTGGATTAGTGGAGGGTTAACCGCAGTAGTTGAGATCTTAGAAACCAAGGTCTTCTGAGGTGGTTCACCTCTAGCAATCAGAACTTGCATCATTTCTGTGAGCTTGGTCATGTTGGCCTTCAACTCATCAATTTCCATTTTAACTTCTGCATTGTGTTGTTCTTGATTTTCCATTCTCAATCTGATGGCGGCTCTAGTTCCGTAGTTGTGTTGAGGAAACAGCTTGATTGTGAACAAATAACTGAAGAAGGAGACATTTGAAATAAGCTTCTTTGACAACTTGAATGAATGTAGATGTATGCTCATGAATGCAAGAGTGCATGGATGCAACAACCACAAACAAGATCACTCAAAGCAATGGATCAAGGCTTCGAGTCACGAGAATGGAGCCAAGGTTAAGAACCAACCCACAATGGTATGTACTAAGGTTATCAGCACCTGTAGAACAAGGTTATAAAAAAGTGCCCAGAGTCATAGATCCATCTTTTGGATATTATCGGCTTAAACGACTACTCATCGGCCAACAATATTCTCAAGAGAAACTCGTATGAGTATGGTATCGTATAACAACTAATTCAAGTCTACACTTGAATAGCCACCGTACCATGTCCTAATAAGGGCAATATGGGTTAAGGGTTCTAAGGTCCTCAGCTTCTCGGGCACCCAGGTTGGAAAAAGTAATGCCATTCACGATTACTCGTATGACATCAGTAATTCCAAAGGGGCCTCCACTGAGCGGGGGATCTCAAGTCAGCGTAGTAAGGACTACGTACCCCATGTAAGCCGAATAAGACTATACCACCCTCCTATCATAAGTGCTCTCAAGTCCGGGTATAGGAGTTATCTCACCACACAAGATCACCATAACAGAACAACCAATAACAGTCAAATCAAATAGATAAAGCGTAAATAAATCAAAGTAGGCCGAACCCACTAAGAACCAGATTCCCCAGCAGAGTCGCCACTTTTCTGTAGCGGCAAAAATCGTGAGTATAAGCTATTGATTAACTTAACTCGAAAATGTAAGAGTCGCCACCTCACTTTTATTTTATCCGAAAGAAAAGGAAAAAGAGCGAACAAAACCTAAACAAGTTCTAAACAAGAACAAGTAAATAGAGACTGGGTAAGGGGGTTGGTTACGCTAAGGGAAGGTGTTAGCACCCAAAACGTCTATAGTACTATAGGAACCCTTTGAAATATCTACGCTTTTTGGTTTGAAAAGGTTTGTTTGAAATGAGATTGAGGAGATGAGAAGAGAAGTATTTTTTAAGATTTTTGTGTTTGAAGAGACTTATCGCCTCATGCCTACGTACCCACAAAGTGCAATATAGGATCAAAACCCCATAGTTCGTGGTACAAATAACAAAATTGGTTTGTTATGGTTGATTTTAAATGTAAAGACAAGTCGCAATTTCCAAGCGGATAATTCCGCTTAAAGAGATGAATCATGTCTAAATTTATGAAAAAGTTTTAAAAGAGAAAGTGCAAAAGGCACAAAAAGAGTTTGAATGAGTTTGAAGGTTTTTTAAAGTCTTTTGAAAAGGCCAAGATATGATTAACATTCATTGACATTTATTAAAGAAAAAAAAGTTTGAAAAAAGCACTTGGCAAAAGTCCAGGTTTATTGTGAAAGAGGTTATAGTTTTGAAAACAAGAAGGTTTTGAAAAAAAGAGAGGAGATTTTGAAAATTTAAGAATGGATGGAGAAGAAGTGACTATCCTAAAGAAAAAACATAAAAGCATATTATATGAACGGTCTAACCACACAAGCAAGCTCCATAACATAAGCATTCTTTCCTTTAGATTAGGCCTTGATCAAAATAAGTCTTCAAAGGAGAACTCCAAGTTCCCGAAATTCAAGGTTTGATATCACAAGCTTCCAAGCATAGGTTAAAATCCTAATTCTAGGTCCAAAGTTCCATGTCTAATGCAAAGGATAGTAACCATAGTCCAAAATTAAGAGAACAAGTTTTTTAGGGGTTTAAGCCTTTATTAATGTTTTTGGTCCAAATGGACAAAAGAAAAAGAACATAAACATAATAAAATGGTCCCAAAAAAAAGTTCCAATGATATTGAAGATTTTCATTGATCAAATGAAAATGAGAAATAGATGAAGAATTGCCAAATTGAACCACACAAAGATGTAATCCAAGGCAAAGAACTAAAGGAAAGGGAAGGAAAAGGAAAAGGAATCAAAACAGTCCCAAAAACAAGCAAAAATCACATTCTGGACACTGGTTAATCGATTAACCATTTGCAGGTGTAAATGTGTTAATCGATTAACCAGTGTAAATTTGTAATTCTGGGCGCAGAAACCAACTGTTAATCGATTAACCAGTTTGTGCTTATTTTTGGTTAATCAATTAACACTATAAAAACAGCAGCCAATCAATTTGAAAGTTGCAAAATCCTTGATCAATCATTTCTTCAAACACCTCATGATCAAGGATGCAATTGTGCACGAAAAATCAAGTAAAACAACAGCAAATAACACCAATGGATTACAATTTGCAAGATCCAAAGATCAAGCAACCAGAATCAACAATAGATCATATTGTGGAAGATGTATCAAGAACAACAATGGTGGATCAAGAGTTTACCACTTCAAATCTGAAAAATCTTCAAATCAACTCCAAGAACCACACTCCAAAGCCTTGATCTACAAAAATTGATGATGAAAAAGTGAATGGATGAAGGTTTAGCTCAAAGATTAGTAAGTTCTAATGATGAACTTACTAACTTTCAATTGAAGAAAGAGCTTTGGTGAATTTGGTAGTTAGAGAAAATTAAGAGAATCGAGAAGAATTTTGACAAGGTGGATTTGGCTATCAAATGCATTAAGAATGAATGAAATGAGGGTTCTATTTATAGAGTTTAGGCTTGGGAATTTTGGTAGCTTGGAGTTTGGTTAGGAATTTGAATTTGGAGGCAAAATCAAGATCAAGTGGTGATTAGTGAAGGTGTATGGTGGGAATTAATTGTGATTATGTAGGGGAATTATAATGAAGTGATATAGAATATTCTCATGATGGAATATTTGAAAATTGGTGCGAAAATGCTGCAGAATTTGAATTTACTGTTTTTAGCCAAAAATTGCACGTGTTAATCGATTAACCCATTTTATGCAAATTTTGGTTAATCGATTAACACAGTGAAAAAATGAGAGAATGGTTTTTTGATGTGTTGTCTTGGCTCTGGCTTGATTCTTTTTACTTGTCAAAGAAGGCGTGGAAATAAACACATGAACCTTGGAATCTCTTGAATAATAATCAATTAAATCTTGGAAACACTTGATCAGATGATTTTGAATTATTCGCAGATCAACTTTTACTTTGTGCAAATGATTTTGTTTCGAGATGAGGAACTGGTATTTGATATCCTTGATCCAATTCCTTCCTGAAAATGTTAGTAAAAGGCGAAAACAAGCATATTTTTGGATTTTGATTAAAGGGTTAGTAAACATAAGCAAATAAAGACAAGTAAGAAACATACAGATGCTCGGTGATCCCTGCAAGGTATAAACCCAAAGATGAGAGGGATAGAGGAACCAAAGCTTGATCTTGTTTGTGATGTAAAGATGCAAATGGGATGTGAAAAATCTTAGGTGTAAAAATTGAGTTACAACACAAAGGTAGAGCTAACTTAGAAAATCCTTCGATAAATCTTTGGTAGTAACCAGACAACCCTAAGAAACTTCAGATCATGGTAAATGATTTTAGAGCCTCCCATTGTACCACTACATCTATCTTAAAAAGGTCAACCATTATACCATCACTGGGAATCACATGACTGAGAAATATCACTTCTCCCAACCATAACTCACATTTGGATAACTTAGCATAAAATTTCTTCTCTTTCAAAACCTGGAGTACAGTACAAAGATGTCTAACATGGTCTTCATATGATTTAGAATATACCGTAATATCATCAATTAACACCATTACAAACTGATCTAAATAGGGATGGAAGATCCTATTCATATACTCCATAAATACACCAGGGGCATTAGACACACAAAAGGGAATCATCGATTACACATAGTGAATGTATCATGTCCTGAATAGACTCTTCAGGATATCCTCATCTTTCACTCAGAGTTGATGAAAAACCTACCTCAAGTCGATCTTACTGAAAACACAGGCACCCACTAACTGATCCATAAGGTCGTCGATCCTGGGAAAAGGATACTTATTCATAATGGTGACCTTATTCAACTGACGATAGTCAACACACAATCTCATATGGTTGTCTTTCTTCTTCACTAATAAAATTGGACCTCCCCAAGGTGACACACTTGGTCTGAAGAATTTCTTACTAAGAGACCTTCTAATTGACTCTTCAGCTCACTCAATTATGCTCGAGACATTCTGTAAGGTTTCATTGACACAGGTCTAGTACCGGGTACTAAATCAATGGAAAACTTAACCTCTTTCTCTCTCTCTGACGGTAGATTAGTAATATCATCAGGGAACACATCTGGAAATTCACACATTATAGGCAGATCATCCAACGCTGTTTTTCCTTCGATTTGCAAGGAAGAAAACACCGCAAACACTTGAGCTTCATTTTTCAGGAATTCTTCAACCTCTCTAGCAAAAACAAACTGAGGACCTTTTTCCTCCACAAACTCCAGAAATAACATTTTCTTCTTATAGAAGCTGATACAAATACAGTTGAACTCTAACCAGTTCATACCCAAGATAACATCGAGTTGACTCAACGGTAAGCAAACTAAGTTGATGCCAATGTCCCTACCATTTATTGTCAATGGACAATTCAAACAAACTAAATAAGTAGTTACCGACACATTCTCTAGAGTATCGATAGTTATACTTCTATTCATAGCATACACCACAAGACCCAATCTCTTCACACAATCAATATATATGAAGGATGTGTCACACCAGTATCAATGATAGTAATTAAAGGAATTTCATTAATGAAACAAGTACCTCAAACCAAATTATCAGACTTTGAGGTCTCTGCACCACTAAGAGCAAATACCTTTTCACCAGCTTTCACATCTTGAGTCTTCTTGGGCTTCTGACACTATGTAATAATATGACCAGTCTCCCTATAGTTGAAGCAAACCACACCATCACTCTTGCAGTCAGTAGCTCTATTTCATTCCTTCCCACATTTTAAGCATATCAAAATAGTACACTCTGAAGCACGATGATCAAGTACCCCACATTTGAAACATTTGAGAGGAGTGGGAGCACCTCCCCCACTTTGACTTTTCCCACAATTATTCCTCTGCTGAAATTTTTGTTTACCCTTACCATCTAGAATGACATACGGCTTCTTGTGATTCTGGTTACCACTTCTCTTATCATTGGTACTCTTGTAATGAGAGGATCTAGCACGATTGTCTTCATCATAGATACGACACTTGTTGACCTGCACGGAGAACTTACGAATTTCCTGATACCCAATAAAATGCTTGATCTTTGGGCGAAGTCCATTTTCAAACTTAATGCATTTGGAAACTTCAGCTTCTACCTCCTTATAGTGAGGGCAGAACCTAGATAATTCCTCAATCTTGGAAGCATAATCTGCAATAGTCGTATTCCCTTTCTTAAGTTCAAGGAAATCGATCTCCTTTTTTCTACGCACATCAGTTGGGAAATATTTCTCCAAGAATGCGATTCTGAAAATAGCCCAAGTAATCACAGTACCATTATCCTCAAATATTTGTCTAGAATTATCCCACCAGTACTCTGCTTCTTTTGACAGGATGTGAGTACCATAAAAAAACATTCTGAGCATCCATACAAGCCATCACTTGGAATATTTTCTAAATCTCTTACAACCAATCTTGAGCACCCTAAGGATCATACCTTCCTTTGAAGGTTGGTGGCTTGTTTCTTTATAACATGTCCAATCCACCGGATTCAGCATCTTCAACTTGTGGATTATGGTGAGCTTGCAAAACCTGAGCCAAAGCTGCCAAGGTATTAGGGATTGCGCCATCATTTATTCCATCCATTTCTCTGTACAACAGCAAACAATTATTAGAAGAAACATTGTATCGACAACATTCACACACTTGTTGTATACTAGGAAACATATGAAATAAAAAAACCTGGCTGGACCGACCGACCTGCTCTGATACCACTATGTAACACCCTAAACCCCAACTCATAAAATAAAATGGAAAATTGTACTATTTAGGATGCTACTACACACAAATCATGCACTTCATAATAATATTATCAAACTCGTAGCGAAAAACTTAAATAATCCTCATAATCATCAAATAATAGATTAAACCACCACATAACAAAAATAAACTTCAAAAGAAACTCTAAAACAAATCACACGCCCATTCCCAGTGTTACAGAGCAACGCAGATAAAAACAACTAAAAGATATAAATAAAAATGAAAGAAGAAAGCTCCAAGATAGTCTTCCACTCATAAGTGACTACTCCTACTGAGAATTTGTACATCAATTTGCAAAAAGCCAACAAAGAAAACAAGAAAGGGGTGAGAATACATCTTAGAAATGCTAACGGTGAATTTTAGCAACATGATGGTAATAACGAATTCATATGTACATCATTCACACAAAAACACAATCAAGTAAAATAATGATGCAAATGCTAATGCCACCAATTCCTCTTCCAAAATGCATGTGGTACCGGGTTTTAGGGATCAGAGGTATGTTATGTAAGAACAATATTTGGTTCTACGTCTGGCCTTTGAGTTTTGATGATAACTACACATGTTATCTAAGAAAATAATTTTGTATGATATGGTTTTGTCTAGTGTGTGGTTGTTGCCAATATGATTCTGTCTCTGATAAGAAGACGTGTGACGTCATCAGACTCTGTTATCAACACTCTGGAAGAAAACATATGTGTGTACAAGATAAAGTCAAGATTCATGAATGTTTCTAATACAACGGTTCTAATGAATGTTAATTCTGAACATTCTAATTGAGACTTTATGAGAAAGTCCTATAAGGCTTTCTAATGTGATGCGCTTCTAATGTTACAATTTTTGAAGATTCTGAAGACGTGGTTCAGGTGAACATGGTTCTGAAGATTCTGAAGACACAATATCTGAAGGTCAAGTTCTGAAGAGTTTATGAAGACAAGGTTCTGAAGGAATATACTCTGAAGACTCTGAAGATAATGCTTCTAAAAGAACAAGTGCTGAAGATTCTCAAGATAGATTCTGCTGAACAAAGATCTTGGAATTCTAAAGACTGTGGTTCTGAAGATTACACAAAGAATGACTCTTCTACAACACATTTCATCAAGTTAATATCTGAAGCCTCTGAAGATGCTAGAAGACTGAAGATAAGAATGTTTTTGAGTTGAATATAATAGTACTAAAACTCTGTGACCTCCATATCGATAAGGTGGCGCAAGGAAAACTTTTTTGTACAGTGATGTTGACCATTCCTTCATGTGAACATTGGGATATTGTTGTTGGAATATGTTTCCAGAATACCCCTTAACGGATATATTATCTCAAGATCTATAAATTGAAGATTTGGAAGCTTGAAGAAATGTTGCTTGAAGCAGCCACTGATCATAAGAGAGAGAGAGAGAGAGAGAGAGAGAGAGAGAGAGATAAAAAGTTAGTTGGTTGTTGCTCATACTAAAGGGTTATTATTCAATGCAACAAGCAATCAAGATGTAGCAAGCAAAGCTGAAGCTGCTGCTACAAAGTGTGCACAAACGATGATCATGCTAACACCATATAAAACCAATAAAATGAGACATCAATAAGTGAAGCATAGTAGCTTAGTTGAACTTGATAGTTAAATTGGAAGAAGCATTAAAGCTCAAGAAAGGAGTACAAAGTGCAACAAGCTGAAGCTTAAATGAAGAATGCTCAATGAAGAAGAAGCTGAAGCAAACTGCTAAAGAGTGTACAACGATGCAACATGCTAAAGCCATGTGAAACTAATCAAGTGAAACATCAATAAGTGAAGCATAGTAACTTAGTTGATCTTGATGGTTAAGCTGGAAGAAGCGTTACCTGCTCAAGAAAGGAGTACATCAGAAATGAAATTCTGGCAATACAGACCGCAGATGTCCTGACACCTGTCACGAAATTGTTCTGCATAAAGGTTTAAACGCAGAGGAACAACAGCAGACTGATACCTTGAATATCATAACTGCCACAACATAGATATTACGACATCTGATCCAACATGTTTATCTTGAACCCTAACAGAAAAGTAAATCTGCAAAATGATAAAGAACACAACAATTGTTAACCCAATTCAGTGCAACTCACCTACATCTGGGGGATACCAATCCAGAAAGAAGACTCCACTATCTGTAGAACTATTACCAAGCTAAACTCCCCCATTTATAACTTTATATCCTAACGTCTACCCAATGAAGACTTTATCAAAGAACAACCTTTTTGATATGAGATACCCCACTCACTTCCCTTAATCACCAACTGTGATATCTACATCATCCCTGTCAATACAGAATTCTGTCAAGCATACTTGACAAACAAGCTAACTCGGATTTTCTTAAAAGATTCATCCAAGAACAATACACAATCCAATACCTCAAGACTTATGAATCTGTACGACACCTATATCTGCCACAATGCATCAACTGATACAAAAGGAGACTTAGAACCTAGAGAGCCAATGACTCTCAAACCCTAAACCCTTATTTCTTACGCAAGAGAACTAGGTCACAAAAGGCATATATAATCCTAGGTCTAAGTGTTCTTTTATAGAGTCTTCAGTTTCCTTGGGCTTTCTGTCTCTGGTCATCGATCCACTCCTAGAAAGCGCATCAAATCTTGGGCAAATTTGTTACAGATTTAAAACCTGCTAAATCAGTGCAGTACTTTAGGATGTCATGTCTTCAGGTTAAGACATCTTCTTTGACATCTTTGTTCAGGACCAGATTTCTTCATCTTTATCATTAAAATTATTTTACCAAAATTCTGTCAAACCAAAGGTGCTTTCAAGAAAGAAGCTTAAAGCTCATGAAAAGAAGTCGCAGTGCTTAATAAGAAAGCTTTTAAGCAATAAAGAACTAGTGTGCTTTATAATCTCTTAGAGATTTATTCTTTAGATAGTTTCTGTATTAAAAAGCAAGGAGTTGTTTCTCATATCTTGCTAAGAAACACTTAGGTGTTATTGTACTTCATTTGTGTAATCAGCTTGTAAGAAGCATTAAGTGTACACATGTTAAAATCCTTTGTCTAAAGGTGGCATAAATCCTTGTTAAAGGTAGCTTGAGAAATCCTGTCTAAGGTGGCGTAAATCCTTGTTGAAGGTAGCATGAAATTCCTTAGAAGGTAATGATGTTCTTTGAGCGGTCAAGTGATGACCAGGATGCTTGAAAGGGCTAAGTCGTTGTCTAACGGCTTGGAGGTTGATTCCTTGAGAGGCTAGTGAAATCCAGGATTCTCAAGAAGGCAATGGAAGGTATCCACTGTGGTTGTAATCTTTGATAATTATTGGATTAAGTCCTTGTGATAAGGCGAAATCACCTTGTTGGGTGGACTGGAGTAACTTCGTTAACAGTGAACCAGGATAAAAATAATTGTGTTCATTTATTTTTATTTACATGTTAACGTCATTAGCTTAAATTCCGCAAATGGGGACAAATTGTGAAACCCAATTCAAACCCCCATTTCTTGTATTTCTCAACCTTCAATTGGTATCAGAGCTCCGGTTCTGTTATTGATGTTTATCAAACACTTAACCATGTCAGATAAAGATCCGGACAGGCTTTGAGAAACGCTATGGTTAATCTCCTCCACCATCTACAGTCTCAGTCTCATACGATGATGAAAAGTTTGAGTATTGAAATGACAAATCGGAAAGGTTCATTATGGATTATGTCACTGATTCTTAGAGTTGGTTGTTATTGACAACATAATCTTCTCTTATGGCACTTGCAAGAAGATTGAAAGCAAGATGAAGAATTAGCTGGTAAAAGGATAATAGACTCATCAGATAATTAGAAGAATCTGATGAATGCTATTCTTGGAATACGTTAGTTGAAAGCTACATATCTCCTCAAGGTGATGCCTAGACAAGGCTTAAAAAGAATGATCTATAAGAGATCAACAAGAATCATCAGAAAGCAAGAAATCTTGTTTGCTGAAGGTTAATTCTTTCTGAGTATGGGATTTTTTTCAACAAACAGACTTGGTATACCGTTGACTTTCTCAGTATTGCTCATTAGGAACTCTTTCATGTGAAGAAGAGAGAATGTTTGTGTCATGATTATAAAGCATGGAAACTTCAATATGAAGTATGCTGAAGGTGTTTGAAATCTTGTCATCAAGATTTTAAACCATGACTGCAGAACTTAAGATTCTGAATGATGATTTCTTCATCAAGATTCTTGAAGAAGATGTTCAGAAGCTTGCTATTTGAATAGAAGCTTATGGAAACTGATCAAGCTTGCAGAAGATCTGGAATAAAGCTTCTCTTGAAGAACTGAAGATATGAGCTAAACAGTATAACTCAGAATAGGAGAAAACTATTATGCTTCAATCAGTCAGAATTCTGAAGTGATTAGAAGGGATGTTCTTCAGCTGTTAGAAGTTCATTGAAGAAAGAGCAACTTACGATTTTCTGATTATTGTCGTATGAAGAGAATTGGCTAAAGCATAAGACAATTAATTCATGTTAACTTGAGAAAGGCATCTCAGTTGAACAAGCTTAAGTTTGTTAGAATGTTATTCAAAGTTTGTTTTCAGGAGCTCCTGATACATGAATGTATCCTTCTGTATTCACTAGTTTTTGAACTCATGTGACTGAGTGAAAGTATGAGCTTAAGAAGCTATATGGTGAAAAGAAGATTCTGATGTTCTAGTTCTTCACTATCAGATACAGATAATTGAAGATAGAACAAGCTTGGAAAAGAAATGGCTTAAATCATGTTTCTATCATGACAAAGATTTCTTAAGAAGCTAATGCATGCTATATTCAGAACAAAATACAGTTGGAATATATGTTGAATGCATTATGGCCAGAATGCTCTGAAGGCTATGTCATCTTAGCATGGAAGTATTTCTACTGGTGAATCAAATCAATGTCAGATTTGACGATAAGCTTGGAAACCAGAAACTATAGCTTATTGGAAGATTGCAAATCCAGAAATTACCTATTCAGAATGATAAAGGTAATGGAGCTGCTTAAGAAGTAAAAAATGAAGAAATCAGAAGATGCTCAATCAGAAACCATCACGGTTCATTTACTCCCTATGAAAGTAATGAACAGAAGTTGTCACTTTCTGGTGAACTGATTATGGATGAAAAGGCTCAGCCAGTAAGAACAAGATCTTCATTCAAACCTCAAATGAAAGATGTCTTGGTTTGATAACCATGATGATATCTACATCTGGTGAAGATTAGCAACTGTTCAAATATTGAACTCTGATGATGCAAGAGAAAATTAAACAAGTTTCTTTAGCAGATACTGCTCAAAAGTATATGCTCAAACTAAGAAACTAGTGGCTTTCTGGAGACAAGCTTTTTTGAACATAGAAGATGGTTGATCTCAAGATGAATATTACAGAAAGAACTTGGTTCTTCTCCAACGATCAAAGACGAAACAAACATCTAGAGAGATGCTTTCATCTGTTAGAATGGAATATCAAGAAGTCATGAAGATGATCATGCCTCTGCACAAGGTTCAAAGATTCTTATGAAGATTGCAAAAAAAAAAAGATAAACGATGAAAGGAGAAATGATTCTGGTGTTCCAACCAGAAGCACTCACTCATCAACTACAGAAGCTAACACGTGGTAATTCTGAAGAAGCATCTACAGTCGCAGTTAGGATTCTATAAGAGTATTGAAATTGAAAATCAATTCTTTAAGAAATATATCTTGAGTGTCAAAGATCGTGTAAACGGTTGAGATCTTTGTAACCGTTGGGAACTGAGAAGTTAACCCTTTCAACACGTTGTCAGGTATGTGAAGAGGTTATGCCTCGTTTTAAGACATTTGTCTTTTTGCAATCCATGCTCAGTAATTATTACCCTAAATAACTAGACGTGTCTTGGGATTATATGCTAAATCTGATTTTACATTCATCTATGTCTAATCGTTTTCTTTTCCTAGTATTCATAATCATCAAAATTGTCTCTATTTATATTCACACCACATCACATTACACACCTATGCTATATCTTGTCACACTTTTATCTTTCAAACCTTCTTGTTCTTTCAAACCTAAATCGTGTGTGCCTTCATCCTCTTCTAATGGATACCTTCATGACTGTGGACCAAAGCTTCGCTCTCCAAAAACAGAGTTTGTAAAATCATCTGAACGTGTAGGCTCCTAATTTTGATGCCTGGATTTTATTCATGAGATTAAAAGTTTGAGATTTGCCAGGATATTTCAACATAAGTTCAGTTTTTGTGAAAGAAGGTTAGTCGAAAATAAGTGTTCAGTTGGAATGGAATGGTTGAAGATTTTTTCTAAGTATTGGAGCTGTTTCGACCAAATATTATGAAGACTGGTCTTCGACGGGTGTTTGAAATTTAAATCTATGAGGGAAATATGTTTGGAAGCAGGACGCGTGGAAGGCATCTAAAGGGGCGAAGGCATGCAGATTGCCATTTGTCGCCATTAGGCGAAATAGTTGTTATTGACAGTTATTTCGATTGTATATAAATGGGAGTCATGGTGTTAGATTTCCGTGTGTGTTCAAAATTTGTACAAGTTACTCAAGAATACTCAAAGTAACAGTGAGAGAGAAAAAAGTAGTTACTGAGAAAACGTACGTTTGAAAAACACCAGTTTCTTTATTTACATTTCAATGAAGTCTTAAATTATTTACTTACAATTTCTTTTACATTTCTTGCAATTTCTTTCTTGCATTTGTATTACGTTTTTCGCCATTTTACCTTTTAAAGAACACAACTTTATTGTTTCGTCTGAATCATTTTGATATATGAAAGTAATGACGAATGTGATGTACAAAAGGTTTGATTTTCATATAAATTGTCAAAATTATTAAAGCACATTGTCCTAGGATTTGTGTGATCGATCCTGCAAGTAAACTAATTTCTCATAAATTAGGAGATCAACGGTTGTTTGCTAATTTTCCAGGAAAACAAATTGGCACGCCCAGGGGGACCTTGTGCTATTGACATTTGAAAACCTTTATTTTACATTTTACTCATACGAAACTTTCTTTGCTTCGTTGTATGAGACTAAGGAGTGGTAAAATAGCCATAAATAACGAAGAAAGACCTAGAAGAAGACGAGTAAGCAGAATGGCGAATCAAAATCCGCCAAACAATCAGAATTCCACAAATGATGGAGTGCCACCCCCAATTCCTTCTACTAGGGGAAATATGGCCTCAATATCAATATCAGAGGTTATACCATCAACAGCAGGTTCGGCACCAGCGCATTCAATTCCCTAGAGTGCGCCTAGTTTTTCAATTATGGGACCCCAAATGCCTCAAATGACTCCTCCTCCTCCAGGGAGTATGTACAGGCCTTTTATATCTGACTTTTCCATGCCTCCACTAAATCGAGAACAACCATATGGAATGCCAACGTCAGTAATGACGAGTTTACATAATGCGTCATCAGCATTTACGGAGCCAACGGTTAACATAACTTCGCCTTTACAAGGATCCAGTTCTGGTGTAAACCACATGGGTAGGATTAGTCAGCCTTTAGGAACGGTATATCAAACATATATGCCAAACATTACCAATAATTATGCACAAGTAATTAGGCAACAAATGGATGAGAGCAACCATGATATGGTCCAGATGCTAGCCCAACAGATGGGGGTTATATTTAACCCTTTGATCCAAAACACTACACAAGCAAATAAATAATTGGCAGCGCAGATGACGCGCATTGCCGATTCCTTTGGTGTCCCTCAACCTCCCCCAAGGGAACGTGTAATTCAGTACCCAGGGGTAACCGTCGAAGAAGAACCTACTATAAATCAAAGACAACCAAATATCTCTCAGGAGGAAGTTTTGAACCAAGGAGAGGTAGTCGAACCACCAGGGGTCGAGATCCCTGTTCAACAAGAACCAAGGGTGTTATTAGTAAACCCAACCCAGAATGCTGATAATATTATACAATAAATGTGTTGTAGTGATATGCCAGAAGAAAATAATTTGGAAGCCATGGTCGAAAGGATTATGGTAAGAAATGGGATGAATATAGGATTGCAGAGGCCCAGTTATACTTCCCCTTTATCTGAAAATATTTTGCAGCAAGAGTTACCCCATAGATGGAAGGTTCCCAAGTTTACAAAATTTTCAGGGGATACTAGTGAATCGACGGTCGAACATGTGGCGCGGTATTTAATTGAAGCAGGTTAAATAGCACACAATGAGAATTTAAAAATAAAATATTTCACTAGTTCCCTAACGAAAAATTCTTTTACTTGGTTTACCACATTTTCTGCGAATTCGATACATACTTGGACCCAATTGGAGAGATTATTCCATGAACAATTTTACATGGGACAAACAAAGATAAGTTTGAAAGAATTGGCTAGCGTCAAGAGAAAATTCTTAGAGCCAATTGATGATTACCTGAATAGGTTTAGGTTGCTCCAGGCAAGGTGTTTCACACAAGTGCCTGAACACGAGTTAGTCGAAATGGCTATTGGTGGCCTCGACTATACGATTAGAAAGAAATTAGACACCCAGTACTTAAGAGACATGGCCCAATTGGCTGATAGGATTAGACAGGTCAAACGACTAAAAGCCGAAAAAGCTAGGGCTAATAAAAATAAAAAAGAAAGGGTAGCATATGTCGGAGTTTGTGAGGATGATGACGAAGATGGATCATCAAATTTTGACGAACAAGAGGTCGATTTGGCAGAATTAAAACAGGGGTCGCCATATGCTTGCAAAGTCTTAGCTCCGTCGAATGGGAAAAACCCGATCGAATCTGAGAAGAACGACAAGTTCCCCAAATGAACCTATACGTTCGACGTCACGAAGTGTGACAAAATATTTGATTTATTAGTCAAGGATGGCCAAATGATAGTGCCACCTGGTACTAAAGTGCCTCCTTTAGAACAGCAGAAAAAGAGAGGGTTTTGAAAATACCATAATTTTCTGGGTCATAAAACGTCTCAATGTTTCCTTTTCAGGGATCTAGTGCAGAATGCAATCAGAGATGGAAGGCTCAAATTCGGCGACAAGTCGAAGTCCCAGGTGAAGGCAGATTCAAAGCCTTTGCAAGTGGCGGAGGCCCACTATGCTGAGCCATCCATGGTGAATATGGTCGAGGTTGCTGAAGGCTTCGACAACAACGTGGATATGATCGAGGCTGCTGATGGCTTCGACTACAACGTGAATATGGTGGAGGTTGTTGATGATCCCGCCAACAAATGCGACACATGGTCGAAGTTACCACTGACTTCGTGAACCAGGCTGTGATGGTGAAGGTTACTGAAGACCTTGACGGAAAGATCATAGAGAATTACATTGCTGAGGCCACTGATGGCGTCAAAAACGAAACTACTGAAGGTTTCGCCAGAGTTAACAACGAAACTACTGATGGCGTCGTCCAAATGAACAATGAAACTACTGAGGGTTTTGCCAAAGTCAATAACGAAACTACTGGCGGGTTTGTCCAGATCAATAATGAGACCACCGAGGGTTTCGTCCAGGTTAACAAAGGGACTACTGAAGGTTCCTATAAACAGGCTGTTGTTGGCCTCCTCCGGAGAACCATGGAGGATCCAAAGGAGAAGACTGTTGGATTCTTCAGCCAACAGATTACCAAGGGTTCATCTTTAAAGGGACCAACAAAGGAAGCCACTGAGGGTTTCAACCGTATCAAGAAGGAACACAAGGTCAATGAAGGCCTCAGTTTGAAGTTGAACAAAATGAGCATTGCCACAGAGACAGATGCCAATGTGAATATGGGTGAAGTGTCTCAGAATGTCTCGATGCAGGTCGACGAAGAGCGTCGACGTGAGGAATACCACAAACTAGCATACCCCAAAGAGGAGGAAAATTTGGCAGAGTTCATCCACAGGTGCCAAAAAAAGAGGTCTAAAGTAATTCTCTGTCCTCGTTGTAGTGTCGTCTTCGACAAAAAGGTAGCACAAAACTTAGAGGGAATGGAGTGAGCAAAAAGAAGGAGAAATTGGAAGCCTTCGCAACTAGCAGGAGAAAGATTCGACCCCAAAAGAGGAGACCAAAGCAGGCAGAGGTTAGGAGGAAGGTACCCTAACACATTCAAACCTATTAATAAAGCTCTAAATGACAGGTGGGTTAATCCAATCCGACAAGCCCAAGGACAAGGGAAATGGAAGGATTTCGAAGTACAACGGGGATCTTCCATATCATACAGGAAAGAATTCCAAAAGTCTATGAAGATAACTTACCCCTCTGAAAATTATAAGGGCAAGAACCCTATGACGATGTCACAATGGAGGAGGTACCAACGTCGAAAGAAAGCAGAGAAGGAGGTTGCATGAAAAGCCAAGCCAGAAACTAGCAGTAATGTTCAAACTTTGAATCAGAAGGAAGAGTCGAAGGTCGAAAAGCCACCCGTTGCTCCAGCACAAGTGTCGTCAAAGGAGGAAGTAACTAGGGATGATGAAATAACAGACAATTTTAACTCAGAGTCAAAGGCATCTTTCGACATGATGTGTAACGTTGTCTCAGTGCTCCCTAGGGAGTATGACCAGATAATGGAAGTCGAAGACGAGGAAGAGGCTATGGAAGTCGAAAAGCATTCTTTGAAAGACCAGATAATTCAATGAGGAGTCACTTGAAACCCCTGTTCATTAAAGGAAAGGTGGGTAATGTAGGGGTAAGTAAGATCCTGGTTAATGGAGGAGCGGCAGTCAATTTGATGCCGCATTACATGCTTAAGAAGATTGGAAAAGACTATTCCGACACCAAACCTCATAACATGGTGTTGTCGAATTACGAGGGTAAAGTGGGAACCACCATGGGTGTGATACAAGTAGATCTGACAGTCGGAACCATCACGAGGCCGACAATGTTTATGGTAATTGCTTCAAATGTGGATTATAACCTGCTGCTAGGCAGGGAATGGATACATGGCATAGGTGCAGTCCCCTCGTCGATGCACCAAAGGATAACGATATGGCGTGCTGATGGGATTGTCGAGAATATAGAATATGTTCAAAATTACTTTTTGGCAGAAGTAAACCAGGTTGACAGGCGAAGCTTTGACAAAAACTTGGCTCATATTGCGCCTTGTAGTCCTGCAACCTTCGACATGACTCCCACCAACAACGCCTTCTTCTCAGTATATCTTCATCCCACCCATGGGTTTCAGTGGGATAGAGAGGTAGTTGGTGAAGAAGATTATATTTTTGGAACCTCACACATCCAGCCAACTGGGTGGGGTAGCGAATTTAGTGACAATGAGTGAGTCACTAGTTTTTGAGAAGATCGCGGCTTATATAGCCGAGAATAAACTCAAAGCGGCCTTAGAGGCCGAAGTAAAGTACATGGCTGTCGAAGCCAACGAGATCGAAGCAGATCAACAAGGTCTTGGAAAGGATTTTGATATAGATCCACCTGACAAAGATCTAGGAGATTTGCAAAACCAGAGGCTCGACGCGATTTATGACGATGAGCCATTGGGCTTTGAGAAGGATCCATTAGCAGCGAACATTAAGATGATGGCACAGGATCCACTCGAAGAAATCGACTTGGGGTCGGGGGCAGAAAAAAGACCAACCTACATCAGTGCAAAAGTGAGTCCCCAACTCAAGGTCGAAATAGTCCAGTTGCTGAAGGAATTCAAGGATTGTTTCGCATGGGACTACGATGAAATGCCCGGTCTGGATAGGAATCTGGTCGAATTAAGGCTACCAATAAAGCCTGGGAGGAAACCTGTTAAGAAAACTCCAAGGAGATTCGCACCAGAGATCATCTCAAAGATTAAAGAAGAAGTCGAAAGGCTCTTCAGATGAAAGTTCATTCGTCCGACCAGGTATGTCGAATGGATTGCTATTATAGTTCCTGTAATAAAGAAATATGGAAAACTGAGGGTATGTATTGATTATTGAGATTTCAATTATGCTACCCCAAAGGATGAATATCATATGCCAGTGGCGGAAATGCTTGTCGATTCTGCTGCAGGCCATGAGTACCTTAGTATGCTTGATGGGTACTCTGGTTATAACCAAATTTTTATTGCTGAGGAAGATGTTCCTAAAACGACATTTCGATGCCCTGGAGCCTTAGGCACCTACGAATGGGTGGTAATGCCTTTTGGCTTAAAGAATTCTAGGGAAACATACCAGCAAGCAATGAATTCGATTTTTCACGATTTCATTGAGGCTTTTATGTAGATTTATATTGACGATGTTGTTATTAAGTCTGTTTTAGGAAAAAGTCATATAGACCATCTTTGACAGTCCTTTGAAAGGATGAGGAAGTTTGGTCTGAAGATGAACCCTCTCAAATGTGCATTTTGTGTGCAGGCGGGGGACTTCCTAGGCTTTGTGGTCCACAAGAAAGGGATCGAAATCAATCAGAACAAGGCCAAGGCAATAATGGAAGCGAAAGCGCCATCTACAAAGAAGGAATTGCAGTCTCTACTTGGCAAGATCAACTTTCTCAGAAGGTTCATCTCCAACCTTAGTGGGAAGACGCGAGCCTTTTCCCCTCTACTTTGACTGAAGAAGGAAGACTTTGAATGGGGGCAAGAGCAGCAGGATGCCTTCGACAAGATCAAGGAGTACCTGACGCATCCTCTAATTCTAATGTCACCTTGTAGAAATAGGAGTATGAGGTTGTACATATCCGCGTCAGACAAGACATTAGGGAGTATGTTGGCTCAAGAGGATGAGAATGGTGTTGAAAGAGCCATTTATTACATCAGCAGGGTCTTGAACAATGCGGAAACTAGATATAGTGTAATCGAAAAGTTGTGTTTATGTTTATACTTTTCATGTATTAAATTGAAGCACTATATAAAACCAGTGGATGTTTTTCTATCTTCTCATTTTGATGTTATAAAATACATGTTATCTAAACCAATTTTGCACAGTCGAATTGGAAAGTGGGCATTAGCATTAACTGAGTATTCTTTGACATATTTACCTTTAAAGGCTGTCAAAGGACAAGTAGTAGCTAATTTCATAGTCGACCACGCTATAAATGAAAAGTCTTTGGACTACATTGAACTAGAACCATGGAAGTTATACTTCGACAGCTCTAGTCATAAAAATGGAACTGGAATAGTAGTTCTTATTATTTCTCCTAACAAAATTCGTACAAAATTTAAGTACAAAGTCGAAGGCCTATGTTCAAATAATGAGGCAGAGTATGAGGCTTTGATAGCTGGACTTGAAATTTTGTTGGAATTGGGGGCAACTCGGATCGAAATAATGGGTGACTCTGAGTTAGTCATAAAGCAAATAACAAAGGAGTACAAGTGTGTCAAAGAAAAATTGATTATGTACTTTGTAATAGATAATCGACTCTTGAAAAGATTCGATATGGTAACGATTCGACATATCCCTCGAATAGAAAACCAGGAGGCAAACGACTTAGCACAAATTGCTTCTGGTTACAAAGTATCAAAATAAAAATTGCAAAAAGCTAATGAGGTTTGAGGACGAGTCGTGTCGGCCAGATTATCCCCATCAGATTTGGAGACGATAAAGCTAGGATATGCTGACGAAGAGAATTTTGAAATTTTTAACATAGATAGTTCGACGATTGGAGACTGGAGGAAGCCCATAATAGAGTATCTACAAAATCCAACAGGACCAGTCGAACAAAAAATAAGGTATCGAGCTTTAAGTTATGTCATTTTCGGTAACGAATTATTTAAGAAAACTCCTGAAGGAATATTACTTAAGTGCCTAAGTGAATCCGAAGCATACATAGCTTTGTCGAACGTACATATTGGGGCATGCGGTGCGCATCAAGTAGGCCATAGAATGAAATGGTTGTTATTCTAACAAAGAATGTATTGGCCAACCATGTTAAAATATTGCGCTGAATTCACGAAAGGATGCCAAGAATGCCAGTGCACGCAGGGATACCACACATTCCTACAAGTGAGTTGCATTATATAGTAAAACCTTGGCCCTTTAGAGGTTGGGCTTTAGATTTGATTGGAGAAATTCGACCAGCATCATCAAAAGGTCAGAAGTTTATTTTGGTGGGTATCGATTATTTTACGAAATGGATCGATGCTATACCTTTAGTAAATGTGGATCAAGAAGTTGTGATCGAATTTATTCGAAAACACATTATCTATAGGTTTGGGATCCCAGAGACTATAACGACAGATCAAGGATCTATTTTTACTGGTAAAAATATGCAAGCTTTTGCAAAAGAAACGGGGTTCAAACTTCTCACATCAACACCTTACTATGCTCAAGCCAATGGACAAGTCGAAGCGGCATACAAAGTTGTAATTGGTTTGATAAAGAAGCATGTGGGAAGAAAGTCAAAGAATTGGCGCAAGACATTGGACCAAATTCTATGGGCTTGTCGAACCTCCCCTAAGGAAGCTACAAATGCTACGCCTTTTCGGCTTACATACGGACATGATGCAGTCTTGCCGGTCGAAATATATTTACAATCAACAAGAGTCCAAAGGCATCATAAAATTCCATCAGATTCATATTGGAATATGATGATAGACGAGTTGGTCGATTTAGACGAAGAAAGGTTAAATAAGCTGGAGTTATTAAAAAGGCAAAAAGAAAGGGTGGAGAAATCCTACAATAAAAGAATAAAAGGCAAGGTGTTTTCGATTGGTGACCTTGTTTGGAAATTTATTCTTCCCATGGATCGAAAAGATAGATTTATGGGAAAATGGTCCCCTAAATGGGAAGGACCCTTTTAGATTACTAAAGTATTTTCGAACGGCGCATATGAATTTGAAGAGTTAGACAAAGATAAGCGAGTGCTAAAAATAAACGGGAAATATTTGAAAAAATATAAGCCCATATTGCAAGAAGTAAAGGTAGCAGTCGAATAATCATGTATAAGAAACAAGTAACTTGGTGAAGTAAAATTCTTTTCGACAGTAAACATGGCTAAAAGTCATTACAAAATGAGGCCTTAAAAAACCAAATAAAATTACAAATGTTAAACAGGGAAAGATTCTTTCAGTTTTTCAAATTTGGACTTCTGAATCTTAAGACGACGCTCGCAAAGGGCCTTGCTAGTCGAAAGTTCCTCGATTTCTTTGCCAAGTTTCTGAGCCCTTTCGACATGGTGCACCCCAACTTCAAGTTCTTTAGCTATTTCCTCTTGGTTGATTTGTTGCAGTTCTTCTTTGCGTTTTTTAGCCTGAGAAATTTTGTTTTGAAGAACAGCAATTTGTTTCTCCCTTTTGAGGATGTTTTCGTCACAGCTTGTTGCCTCTTTCTTATTTTGTTCAGAGGCCTTTTCCAATTTAGTTACTTTGTTAGTAGAACTTGAGGCGGCATCCCATTCAGCAAGTTGTGTTTCTGACTTATTTTCAAGCTTTTTTGAGTAATCTCGAAGCCAGTTAAAGTCTGCCACCACAAGGTCAATTAGAGTGGTCAAACTCACAACAACATCAGTCACTTCAGGAGGGGCCTCCAGAACATTGACTTGTTTTAAGATCTTTTTCAAGTCAAATTGAGCAGACGAATCTTTCTCTATGAGTTGAAACAAATCAATGTTGAGGATTTTCTGCCGAATCTGGGTCAGCACTTCGTCCATGGATTTTGCGCCAGACATAGTCCCTGAGGTGGTCGAACTGCTGGTGGTGGTGTCAGTAAAGTTATAACGTGTACTAAGCATGGCCTTCAGATATTCCAATGGTCTTTGCACTTTCAAATTTTCAAGTTCCTCATGAGAGAGACGGGTCGAAGTCGTGGTGGTTGAAGCAGCTTTGAGATAATCATCAAGGTTTTTCTTGTCGCTTCTTCCTTCTTCGTCCGCAGCAGCCTTTGGAGTTGTTGGCTTTTTGACTTCTTTCTCCTCCTCCTTTTCGTCATCCGTTTCGACCTCCCCATCTTGCTCTTCGTCATCATCTTTTAAAGTGATGGGGGAGTTGTCTTCAGGATCGCCTTCTGTGGTGAGTGTTGCGTTGGGCATCACAGTGTCCCCACCAACGTCAACTAAGATATCATCCTCAGGACCAGTTTCTTCTTCAATCACATCTTGATTGGGGGTTATGGTAGTGGTCTTGGGAAGCTGTTTAGAAACAGTGGTGGGCTGATTCACTTCAGTGGCAGATTCCTTGGTTGAATCCTTTGGGGAAAGCTTGGAGAGGCTTGTTAGCTTGTAAGTTAGATCGCTGCTGGTCTTGGGAAGAACTTGGATAATGGGATGTCCATGAGTATCGACAAGAACCTGAAGGATAAATAAGTCAGAAAACTTTATAAGGAGAAGCGGCTTTAATTTTCAAAATATGAAAAGAACATACCTTGGGAATTTCAGTCTTGAGACTAGAATTCTCACTTTCTGCTGGAGCTGGGGTGACTGGCTCGACGGGATTTTTGTGAGGGGTCTTCTCCAATATTCTGGAGGTAGAAGGTTTGGGTTGTTGAGGTTTCGATGGCTTCTTATTCTTTTTTGAAGGTTTGGCTTGGTCGGGTGATTTGTCACCATCATTAGATTCAACAACTTGAGCATCAGGTTCTTTTTCTTTTCTTTTCTTTGGCATCGAAGGAGGTCTCCGACTTCCCTGTAAAACAAAAAGAGATTTCATTAGCATGTCTTAAAAAAAATAATAATGTATAAGGATTGTGATCAAGAAAAGGCGAAACCATACCCTCGCCACGGGTTTCTTGGTAGTGTCTTTTTGGTCTTCCACATCCTCTTCAGTTGGCCCTTCGACGGTAGCCGATTTCTTGATAGGAATTTTTATGGCTAAGAAGAAAGGAAAAAGTTAAATACAAGTCAAAAGATATATATATATATATATATATATATATATATATATATATATATATATATGTGTGTGTGTGTGTGTGTGTGTGTGTGTGTGTGTATGTGTGTGTAAATGAAAAGAAGTGGTGTCGAATATCTCCCTATTCCACACCTTCAAATATAGGAGTTTCCACGCGAACGTGTTCTATGCCAATATGAAGGTGGCCTTTGAAATTTTCCAAGGTGTACTTAGTCGGAACCACTCGCTTAGCGCATTTTTGATAGTATTGGAGAAGAAGTTTCATGGAATCCCCACAAGTCAACCAATCTGGAAATGGAGGGCTAAAAGCCACACCAAATTCAGCAGATGGTAGAGGAGGGAATTTTGGTGGATAGAGGTTAAAATCTATCTCATAACGTTGATCTGGTCGAACGTATGAAGGTAGTTTTAACTCATCCAGTTTTCTTGTAAATTTCTCTTTCAAAGTTACGGCTGCTTCGCTTATGGTTCGACTAAGTTCATTGGGCCTATAGGCAGTTTCAAAGTATTTCTGGAATGCTTGGATCTCTTTGATGTGTCTTGAAGCACCTTTCTTTGACTTGTCCTGTAAGGCACGTCAAAAAATTGTGAATTATAGTACTCTCTCCACAAGTCATTAAACTCTGCGGATAGAGGAAGTTGGGTTTAATAGGCACTGGTTGAATTTCGACAAGATTTGAGTATCTCTCTAGCAGTTTGGTGCACTCAGCTTCGTTATGCGTCATGTTGTAGTGTATCAAAGAGTCTTTCTTCGAAAAGAGGGGTTTGGGTTTTATTTGAATTAACCCAAACTGTCGAGAGACCAGATTAGGTTGGTAGTTGACAAGGGAAATTTTCTGCTTTGAGGGTTTGATCGTGGAGGCTAAGAGCCTATGGGTTAGAAAAGATTCCCAGACATCAAGGAATTCTGTTTCTTGGGTTTTAGACTCTACGGGGAGCTTCCTGGTGAACCATTCAGGTCCAATTTTTCTGTTGGCGAAAGGAGCCATATTAGAAGTAAAGTTATAACGTTTAGCAAACATCATAACATAGCCAGTGAAGGTTTGTTGGAGGCTCAGACCTTCGTCATTAGGCGTTAGCAGTGCTAGTCTAGTCCCTTCGACTCTTCTGTCCTTTAGGGCAACTTTGTCCACGGGGTTCTTGTAGGGTAGAGAAGCTTCGAATGTGGCATTAAGCCACAGTTGTAGGAGCCAAAATGGTCCTAACACCAGAAGATTGCCCTTATCTTTGATGTTCTTCAGCAAGGTAACTTCTTGGCCAAGGGACTCATACAGATTGGCTAGGATGATTTCGCTGAGACATAATTGGTGTCCAGCGTGGAGTTGGTTCGCCATGGTGACATATATTTTTGCCACTTGAAGAGACCTAGAGCAGAAGACGCATCTCGACAGCCAGAGTGCTAAGAAGGCTACATGTTCTTGATTAGAGACTTCTTCAGTTTCCTTATCATGATAATTCGCGATGTAGGAGGTAAAGGTAGCCTTATTGGTGTCGAAGCCTATGGAGTCATCAGACAAGAGGTTGGGATCATAATCCACCCCAAGTGGGCCAAGGCCAGTAATGGCAGCTACGTCGAAAAGGGTAGGAGTGATCATTCCACAAGGGAGATGGAAATTATTGTAGGTACTGTCCCAAAAGTAAAAAGAAGCCAAAAGCATAGATGAACAATATCCAGGTCCTACTTTCGACAGCTGGATAAGATAAAAAATACCCATGGTTTTCCAATCTTCAGATTTGTCTGCCTCTATTTTTGCTAGCCAAACTAAATCATCAGACGGGTCTTTCGACAAGGGGTAAGACCTAAAAATCCTAAAGTTATTCATGTACTCTAGATTTATGGCTTCCCCTGAGGGTGATCCTTGGCCATCTACTTTGGATTTCTCATCTATGGTTTTTTCTTGCTCAGTCCTAGGCCTAACCCCATTGGCTATTGGCTTATAACGATGATAAGCTGGGAAAGATTCCTTTACTTTCAAGGGATCTAGTTTTAAATCAGGTAAAGGTCCTAACATTGCATGGGATTTACCAGAAATTAGAATGGGAATCAATACCTGTGAATGGTAAATGCGTCTTTTCTCCTCTTCATTTGGAGGTTCTGGTATGTATTGCTGGTTCCCCACAACCTTTGGACCAAGGATCTTGTAAACAGGTGGCAAGTTGTTAGATTTTTGGGAATCTTTACTCTTGTTGTCAGTTCTTTGAGGAAAGGTGGAAGAAGCCATGATTGGTCACAGAAAGCTCAAAGAAAGAATGAAGAAGATGAAGATTGCGTGAAGAGAATTCTTGTTTAAGAGAAAGAAGAGTGAGAAAAGTGAATAGAGAAAAATTTCCACTTATTTATAGATGGTAAAAAAGAAGACGGAAGCGGTTGAAATTCAAGAAAGTTTCCATTAAATGAAAAGAGTCGTGGGATACGTGGCAGTTATGAATGGATGGATTAGACGGTGGAAGTTATTTTTTGATCCACGATTTACTAGGGAATCTGATTATGATGATTAAAAGATCTTAAGAACGTGGGTTGAAGAGACGTTTCAGAAAAAGCGTAATAATGACTCTGACGTCACAAATGTCAAGTCATGTCAACAGTCGTTCGTCGAATTATGTTGTCAAACAATGCTTTTTCTTCCTTTGTTGAAAATGCATTTTTTGGGGGGCAATTTGTAGGATCCTAATTTCGGCGCCTGCATTTTATTCAAGAGATTAAAAGTTTGAGATTTTCCAGGATATTTCGACATAAGTTCAGTTTTTGTGAAAGAAGGTTAGTCGAAAACAAGTGTTCAGTTGGAATGGAATGGTTGAAGATTTTTTCTAAGTATTGGATTTGTTTCGAAAAAATATTATGAAGACTGGTCTTTGACGGTTGTTTGAAATTTAAATCTAGGAGGGAAATCTGTTTGGAAGCAGGACGCGTGGAAGGCATCTAAAGGGGAGAAGGCATGCAGATTGCCATTTGTCGCCATTAGGAGAAATAGCTGTTATTGACAGTTATTTCGATTGTAAATAAATAGGGAGTCATGGTGTTAGATTTCCGTGTGTGTTCAAAATTTGTACAGGTTACTCAAGAATACTCAAAGTAACCGTGAGAGAGAAAAGAGTAGTTACTGAGAAAATGTACGTTTGAAAAACACTAGTTTCTTTATTTACATTTAATGAAGTCTTAAATTATTTACTTACAATTTCTTTTACATTTCTTGCAATTTCTTTCTTGCATTTGTATTACGTTTTTTGCCATTTTACCTTTTAAAGAACAAAACTTTATTTATTCGTCTGAATCATATTGATTTATGAAAGTAATGACGAATGTGATGTACAAAAGGTTTGATTTTCATACAAATTGTCAAAATTATTAAAGCACATTGTCCTAGGATTTGTGTGATCGATCCTGCAAGTAAACTAATTTTTCATAAATTAGTAGATCAGCGGTTGTTTGCTAATTTTCCAGGCAAACAGAACGATGATCCAAAAATCACATTGGCTCTACCAATTAAACTACTATCTGTTATCTCTAACATAATGTGGGTTTCAGAGATCTCACCGCACATGGTTTTGACTTCTCTGAAACACTTGAAATTCAAGGTTGGAATACATACTTTGATCTTATTACAGGACCAACCTATACAGAACTTGTTAAGGAATTATGGGAAAACGACTATGTTATGAATAACACTATGGTATGCTCAAATAGAAAGGTCATGGCATAAACATTCAGTTGGATGACATTGCTAAACTTCTCTCTCATGACAACACTGGATTTCAATGCCACAACAGAAAGGAAGCTATGCTGAGTAACAGACTTAGTTTTTCTGAGCAGATTCGAATGATCACTCCTACCATATTCAAACATGGTAAGGATTCTAACTTAACCTCAAAATTGTATGATAACCTAAAATTCTGGCACAATATTATTTATGACAGCATTTATCATTCACCAAAGGAATATCCAACAAAATTGGATCTTGATCTAAAGTATATGCTATTCTATCTGGCCAAAAGAAAGAAGATCAATCAACCAGCATTTCTCTTCAACTTTTTACGTGATTCTATCAATCGTTCAAAGAAATTATTACCAACTCAAAGAACCTGGATTCCTTATAGAAGGCTAATCTCTGTTATTCTCACTGATAACAATATTATAGAATTGGTAAACCCTCCAGTAGCACCAGAATTTGAAAACGGGAAATACTTCCATAGTGGAGATTTGGTGAAGTTGGGATTAGTCAGGACACCTGCAGTGCGTAATCTAGAAACAGGCTCAAGCAGAAAAAGGAAGAGAGCAGTTGGTGAAAATAGTTCGACTAAGGAGAAAGAAGTGACTGAAGAGCTTGTCACTGAAAAGGATTTTGCAGAAACCTCTTTCAATCAAGCAACTCAATCTGATAAGCCACATTCCCCTGAAGCAAATCTGTTTTCTCAAGTATTGAATACTTTAATAGATGTGCAAAATGAACAGAAGTTACTCAAAGTAAAAATTGATGAGCGAGAAGAGGTCAACAAGAGTATTTTGGATACGATCACTCAACTGTTTCGAAGAACCTTTTCTACTCCCAAACCATAGGCACTATAGGATACCTTTTGCTTTATGTTCATTTTGCTCTTTCAATATGATGAATGATATTTTATTTTTGGCATGCCATCATTTTTTCTCACTGTTATCTCTATTTAGTATTAAAGAAACTTCCTTTTATGTCATTATAATCGTATTCATATTTCTTTGTCAATATCTATTCTTAATTTACCTTTTTTGGTTTCTGACAAAGGGGGAGAAAGTATAATGATTTTGATATGCCTAAATCTAAGAATTTTAATCCCAAATATAATTGATTATGTTTTTACTTCTAATCTGTGTTTAAGAATTGATCAGGAACTTTGCAAAAGTTTACTATATGTTAGAACAGGCTATCAAAAGACAAAAGACAAGACATAAAGAATATATGATTTATTATCAGAAGCAATGATATATCAGAATACATGAATTGTATTTGATAAAATATCAAAAGATTATATCAGAAGCAATTGTACAAGAGATCAGAAGATATAATCATCAGAAGACATGCACAAGAAAGAAGAATGTTAAACAAGCTTGATCTGATAATATATGAATATGTGGTGTTGACCACTAAGTTATCAGAAACAAGGGATGTCCATGAGTTTCGTGCTGATACCCAAAACTTGTCAGAAGTTGTAAACTTTCTGAAAGAATGATTCAATTGGTATTTAAACTTCAAATTGTATCTAGACTCCAGCGTTAAAAAGAATGTGAATCTTTCAGAGATCAAATCAAGTCATGGTTATTAAAGAAATATTTGGTTCTTGAACCATCAAATGACATGAGAACATGTGCATATGTTGGTGATCTGTGCTAAGATATTGAAGATTTGGTTCTAATACATGATGTGTGGCATCTAAAAAAGTATCTACCAGTTTCTGATATATAATGCAAGACATCAAGTCTGATGAGACAAATCAGGTTCTGATACGTCTACAGTATTCTGATAGCAAGCTAGGTGCTGAGATGAAGAACGGCTAGTTCTAGTCATATTCTGATGAGACGTCATTGAGAAGTAATCCTTGTCTATTGATATGATTCTACTTCAAAAATATTTTGTGAGTCTTGGGATCAGGGGGAGACTCTGAACAAGCATAAATGAATTTTGAGAGAAACAGAATCAGGGGGAGCTCGTTAAGCTTATCTATGACTCTGTAGATTTATGGTGATTACCCTATACGAATTGTCTATCAAAATGCATTGTTTGTCATCTTCAAAAAGGGGGAGATTGTAAGAACTAGATTTGGTTCTACATTTGGCCTTTGAGTTTTGATGATAACTGCACATGTTATCTAAGAGAAAACTTTTGTATGATATGGTTTCTGTCTAGTGTGTGCTTATTGTCAATATGATTCTGACTCTGATAAGAAGACGTGTGACTTCAACAGACTCTGTTATCAACACTCTGGAAGAAAACATATGTTTGTACAAGATAAAGTCAAGATTCATGAATGTTTCTAATGCAACGGTTCTAATGAACGTTAGTTCTGAACATTCTAATTGAGACTTTATGAGAAAAGCCTATAAGGCTTTCTAATGTGATGCACTTCTAATGTTACAAGTTCTGAAGATTCTGAAGACGGGTTCAGGTGAACATGGTTCTGAAGATTTTGAAGACACAATATCTGAAGGTCAAGTTCTGAAGAGTTTCTGAAGACAAGGTTTTGAAGGAACAGGCTCTGAAGACTCTGAAGATAATGTTTCTAAAAGAACGAGTGCTGAAGATTCTTAAGATAGATTCTGCTGAACAAAGATCTTGGAATTCTGAAGACTGTGGTTCTGAAGATTACACAAAGAACGACTCTTCTACAACACACTTCATCAAGTTAATATATAAAGTCTTTGAAGATGCTAGAAGACTGAAGATCAGAATGGTTTTGAATTGAATATAATAGTACTAAAACTTTGTGACCTCTACCTCGATAAGGTGGCGCAAGGACAACATTTTTGTACAGTGATGTTGACCATTCCTTCATGTGAACATTGGGATATTGCTGGTGGAATATGTTTCCAAGAATACCCCTCAACGGATATATTCTCTCAAGCTCTATAAATTGAAGATTTGGAAGCTTGAAGAAGTGTTGCTTGAAGTAGCCGCAAATTGTAACACCCTAAATCCCCGCGTAAAATAATACAATTATCAGAGTAAAAATTCAAAGAAAATTCAGCACTTAGGATGTTACTTCCAACATACACCTGCTCAAACAAATATCATGTAACACATACTTATTATTATAAGCGGTACTACGAAATCATTATTAAAAATTCTTCTCAATAAGCAGCGGAAATATTCTTCGAATCTACAAGCAAAACTTAACATGTTTAAACCACATATTCATCATCAATTAAAACAAAATACAATAACTGTAACGGAAATAAAACATGAAGCGTTCCATAATTCCCAGTGTTACATATCAGAGCAGACACTAATTCAAAACATAAAGTGAAGGACTTCATCTTCACTAACCGCAACTCCGCACTATCCTTGATTATCAGCACGATGCCGTATAAAGCATCATTCCAATAGAAGGGTGAGATTCTCAATCAACAAAAGAAATGCATAATATAAATATAAGAGCATATAATCATTACACAATTCACCCTATCATCACATCATCAACACAATTACAATTTCCCACACAAACAGGCAATCATATAATCCACGACACAACACAACACAATGCAATGCAATGAGACTCACAACTCGACTCAATGCATGTGATACCAATTCGATCCCTTTTTCATGATCATAATTCCCGTCGGAATTTCCGTATAAGTCGCTCACACCCCACATGGGCACACGACATCTGTGATCGCTCACACCCCACATGGGCACACGAACACCCGTAATCGCTCACACCCCCACATGGGCACACGATTACCTCAACAACAACAACACGACTCTATTTCAAGGAATCCGGATAAGGCGCTCACACCCCACATAGGCACATGACTTATCATACAGCTTATGCAACATGATATGCATTCAACGACAACATACAACAACGACCAATGCATATGACTATCATACAGGAAATACATCACACCACAACTATCCAACACACAGCATATACCTGCCAAAACATGCAACAATTGCAATCCACAACTACAACACACATTCGCACAACCGAACTCAACATTTCAACTTTCAACACATCACAACGTACACGTAAACACAATTAATGCCTCGAATAGTTGGAATTCTGGTATTGAAAATAATTTTAGCAGAAAGTACACGAAACCATCTTTCCAACGATTCGAACAGCGACTGAAACGGACCTACGGATCAAAAGTTATGATCGAAACAATTTCGGCTTATAAAACCAGAGAGCTACTATGGCCGCCCGTAGCATGGGCTACGGCCCGTAGCGCTCCTCAGAAAAAATTTTCAATTTTTGCACGCCCGTGATGCCCCAGTCCAGGGGGTTGCTACGGCCCATAGCAGGGCCCAAAAAACCCTCTTTTTTGTGCGATTTCTCTTATTTCTCAGCCTACCAACACACCCCACACCCCATGTTTTGACCTCCAACAACCCCAAAACACTACATAACATATATATCATCATATAAGGGGAGTAAACACATATTATTCATCAATTCCTTCGCAATATTCATAGCATTATTGAGGAAACCACACAATTTATCAGTAATTTTCACATAATTACGAACACCGACACGCACCCTCAATTTCACACCGAAACATCAAAACAAGCAAGAGATGCATAGATATGAACACTAACGATTTAACCACCCTCATACATATATTATTCATCCCTTAAGTGATCAAAGAACCCCACCCTTACCTTAGAGTTCTTGTAGCAAGCTCCCTCAACTCCAACAATGGTGATTCTTCCATTTTTGCCCTAACTCTCATTTCTCTCTTTTCTCCACCCAAAACATGTACTGATTCTTTTTCCTTAATTCTCTTCCCTTATTATATTATTATTATTATTATTTCCCCCAAATAAATAGTAACAAATAATGCCAATAATATTAATTATTTGATTTCAAATAATATCCATATAATATTATTCCAATAAATAATTACTAACTAATATTAATAATTAATTACTAACCACACCACTCATCTCTACACAATTGGTCACACACCCCCAATACCTTGTTCTCAATAATTCTAAGGTCACTACCCCATACTAAGGGCAATCCAAACATAACTCAACACACGTAAACACATACATACACACAACATCATAAACTTTAAAATACGAGAATAATTAAAATAAATCAGGGTGTTACACTGATCATAAGAAAAAGAGAGAGAGATAAAAAGTAAGTTGGTTGCTGCTCATACTAAAGGGTTATTATTCAACGCAGCAAACAATCAAGATGTAGCAAGCAAAGTTGAAGCTGCTACTACAAAGTGTGTACAAACGATGATCATGTTAACACCATATAAAACTAGTCAAGTGAGACATCAATAAGTGAATCATAGTAGTTTAGTTGAACGTGATAGTTAAATTGGAAGAAGCATTAAATCTCAAGAAAGGAGTACAAAGTGCAACAAGTTGCAGCTTAAATGAAGAATGCTCAATGAAGAAGAAGCTGAAGCAAACTGCTGAAGAGTGTACAAAGATGCAACATGCTAAAGGCATGTGAAACTAATCATGTGAAACATCAATAGGTGAAGCATAGTAACTTAGTTGATCTTGATGGTTAAGCTGGAAGAAGCGTTACTTGCTCACGAAAGGAGTACATCAGAAAGAAGCTTAAAGCTCATGAAAAGAAGCCGTAGTTCTCAATAAGAAAGCTTTTAAGCAATACAGAACTAGTGTGCTTTATAATCTCTTAGAGATTTATTCTTTAGATAGTTTCTGTATTAGAAAGCAAGGAGTTGTTGTTCATATCTTGCTAAGAAACACTTAGGTGTTGTTGTACTTCATTTGTGTAATCAGCTTGTAAGAAGCTTTAAGTGTACACATGTAAAAATCCTTTTTCTAAAGGTAGCGTAAATCCTTGTTGAAGGTAGCTTGAGAAATCCTGTTTAAGGTGGCGTAAATCCACGTTGAAGGTAGCATGAAATTCCTTAGAAGGTAATGATGTTCCTTGAGCGGTCAAGTGAAAACCAGGATGCTTGAGAGGGCCAGGTCGTTGTCTAATAGCTTGGAGGTTGATTCCTTGAGAGGCTAGTGAAATCCAGAATCCTCAAGAAGGAAATGGAAGATATCCATTGTGGTTGTAATCGTTGATGATTATTGGATTAAGTCCTTGTGATAAGGCGAAATCACCTTGGTGGGTGGACTGGAGTAACTTCGTTAACAATGAACCAGGATAAAAATAATTGTGTTCATTTATTTTTATTTACATGTTAACATCATTAGCTTAAATGTCTCGGATTACTAATCGCCAATTGAGATCGTCATTGTAATTCCTCCAGATTACTATACTCAAAATTATGGTTTAAAAAAAAAATATATTATTTGTTTTTCATCAAAAAGGGGCAAAGTTGTTTTATTACCCAAACCTTCACTTCATCAAAATTTCTCAGAGAAACTAAAAACATCCCATTACCTCTCAGTTCTCAAAAATACCTCTAGAGTACCCCCCCCCCCCCCCCCCTCCCCCCCAAAAAAAAGTACTATAAAGTATTCAAAGTGCTCTAAAGTTAAAGGTTCACAGGTGATAACTCTAATAAGCATACAGGAAAGCGGTTTCCATTTGTTCAAAAGTGACCCTTAGGTTACCAAAAGAGTTATGACATCAAAAGTTGCTAAAAATATCGAAAAACTCTTGAACTCAAAAAACTGTCGAAACGCTCGAAATCTTCGAATATCGCCCCCCCCCTCCCCCCCCCCCCCCCCCCCCTTCCTTTTTCCAAAAATATGATTTTTCCAAAAAGTCTTGATTTTTTTTTCTGCGAAATTTTCTGATTTTTTATTTTCTTTTCACAAAAAGTCTCATTTTTTTGAAATAAAATAGTTTTACTAGATATGGGAAATTTTGTGAAAAAATGGATACGGTTATGGGAAAAACTAAGGAAACACATACGGTTCTTCAAACAGAAGCATTTGGGTACCCAAATAAATTCGATCGAATTTCTTTGGGTGAAACCCTAACTCTAAAATATGACCAAACAGCATACACCAAAATTCATACAATATCATCATAATTAACCAAAAGTTAGAGACCATAGGGGATTTACCCCAAAACCCCTTTTTAGGTCTATGAGCAATCACACGGAAAAAAACAATAAAAATTCATCAATTATGCCCATAAGGTTTTGCCCAAACCTTATTTGGTCAGAATTACACATATCATACGAAATTAGGGAAAATGCATTACCCTAAAGCGCTGATGGGAGGGTAAGAAACCCTCACCATCCTGGCTGTAACACCCTAACCCCCGAAACTTATATAATAAACATTATACGCTGATTAAAATGTTACCATCTTCAAAATATCTCAACTTTATTCAAATAGAAGCAAAAAAAACAAATTTAAATACTCGATAAAATCCTGTATGTCCTCAGCTTCAAAATAATGTCATAAAAACTCCTCAAAACATTAATTTGAATTCGACAATTAAACGTCTCAGCCCCGATATTACATGATCAGAACATAGCCACTAAATAAATAACAAAACTAAATGCAAATAATTGCAGAAGCTATCTTCCACTCACAGCAATAACTTTTAATCCTGATTATCTGCAAGTTGTCCATGGTGGACAAAATCAAAGCAAAGGGGCTGAGAGTTTAAATCAATAAATTAACGGTATAACTACAAGGTAGAATTCAAGCATCTCCACATTCAACAACAATCACATAACATCATTCTCACACTCAATCTGTCAACATACACAAAATAATCACATGCTGTCGTACCTCGAAAAGTGAGAACACGACCTTGCGAAACGCAACAGCATGCTTACAGGGTGGACTTAACAAAGTCGCCATTGATCTTTATCTATTACCATAAAGGGAAAAGGAAAATATAGAATAAAACCCTAAATAAATAATATGGATATGGTCATCACAACCAATATCAGGGTTCAGGAGTCGTTTACGCAGGGGGGAAGTATTAGCACCCCTCACGTCCGTTGTACTCAACGAGAACCGTTTAACTTCGTTGTGTATGTTAGTGTTAGATTAAAATGTTAGGCTTCTCAAGTTATTAAGGGAAAAAGTTTGTTTTTATTAGGGTGCAAAGGATAAAGGACCTAAAAAGGTTTTTATTATTAGGGGACCTGACAAGATTTTGCAATTCTGCTGCTACATATCTCAAAAGAGAGTCAAGGCACACGTAGTTTTGGGTAAAAAAATGTTTGTTTGTTGGTCGATTTTAGCGAAAGTCATCTTGCATTAAACGATGAAAAACATTGTTTTGCCCAAAACAGGTGAGGAGTGAACGTTTGCATCACAATGAATGGATTTATAAATCACATTCACAGGAAAATGCCACTTATCTCAACTCAACGGTTGTGGATGAGGCACTGCTCTGCATCATCTTAAGACAAAATTTCTTTCGTTTTTTGAAAAGGTTTTAGGGTTGTGTGTGGCGTGCGATTTTTGTCAGTGATGCGACCACCTTATTGGACATGTGGGTTTCTCCTCACCACAATGGTAGGAGTGGGGTGCTACTTTCCGATTTCTTATTTATCCCGTTAAGCTGGAAGGGAAAAGGAAGCTATCTAAAACTAACCTTGCATGCGAATGTTTAACTGAACAAATGCTAAGTGAGATTCGGGGAGTTTGGGGTCAGGTTATACAATGGGGAGTTGTCAATTACCCATCCTATATGTGGTTATCCACAGGTTGTTAGCATTAGGTTCTGCTTTTATACTTGATGGTGTTTATCTGTTGATGGGTTGGGAAAGTTTCTTCTTAGAGAGAGAGAGAGAGAGAGAGAGAGTTTTTGATGATTTTGGTGAGGTATCGGACCTCGGTTTTGATTAGTGTGAAGGTACTGGACCTAGAGTTTATTTTTTTGGTATGAAGGTACTGAACCTAGAGTTTTTTTATTGGTATGCTCGCTAAGATTTCGCAATCTTATGCCTACGTATTCCTGTTTAAAGAAACAGGGAAATCAGAGCAATCGTAGTTCCTCCTATTCTATGGGAGGAAAAAAAAGATGTTTTGGTGTCTTGTTTAAAGCCCAAGATTGAAGCTAAAAGGAGTATTTGTGTCTTGTTCAAAGCCCAAGATTGAAGCTAAAGGGTTGACTGAGAGAGAATTTGTCATCTCTAAAGGGAGACATCTCGTCTGTTTATCACAACTGTTGGGTGACTGATTTATAAAGGAGAATTACTTTAACTGGAATATGTGAATTCAGCAATGCCATAAATTTCCTTTATACGGGTGTTGTCCTGAAGGGGAAAACTTTAACTCAGTGTAGAGAAATGCCATTTTTCCTTAGGAATTTCTCATGCTAAGAGAAGGACAGTGGTGTGGATGTAAATAATCCAGAGGCTTGCCACTTACAACAATTAGATGGAGGAAAGGGTTTTACCAGGATAAGAGATGGACGACAGCTTGGATATTTGAATCAACAAGTGTGCCACTTACAATAGTTATCTGGGATTAAGGTTTGTTTTGAGTTATCTGTTTTGATATGTGATAACACAGAGAAATGTTTTCCTACAGAGATTTTGATTTCCTCTAAGGGGATGTTGATTTTTGTGTGCTTTCATCAATGCCCAAGGTTGAAGCTAAGAGATTGATTGACTCCACTGGGGAAGTCCTTATACCAAGCCTAAGAGGAGGCTAGAAAAGACTGACTCAACAAGAGAGTGTTTATCTGTCTTGTACAAAGCCCAAGATTGAGGCTAAAAAGAGACTGACTCTTTTCGGGATATCATTATACAAAGCCTAAGAGGAGGCTAAAAGTTTGACTTTTCCGGGGAAATATTTTTTCTGTTTTGTACAAAGCCCAAGATTGAGGCTAAAAGAGATTTTGACTCCGCTGGGAGGGTTTGTATGTGTCTTGTACAAAGCCCAAGATTGAGGCTGAAAAGTAGACTGACTATGTGGGAAAGAAATCTTTATCTGTCTTGTACAAAGACCAAGATTGAGGCTAAAATGAGACTGACTCAACGAGAGAATATTTTATTTTGTGTCTTGTACGAAGCCCAAGATTGAGGCTGAAAGAAGATGACTGACTCAAATAAGGATTTTTTAGGTGTCTTGTACAAAGCCCAAGATTGAGGCAGAAAGGAGTTTGACTCTGCTAGAGAGTATTATCTGTCTTGTACAAAGCCCAAGATTGAGGCTAAAAGAGGATTGACTATGCTTAGGAAAATTTATTTGGTGTCTTGTACAAAGCCCAAGATTGAGGCTGAAAAATGTTGACTCAACAAGAGAGTGTTTTTATATATCTTGTACAAAGCCCAAGATTGAGGCTGAAAAAGGTTGACTCAACAATAGAGTGCTTTTTTTTTACCATTGACTCAACAAGAGAATGTGGAAAGGTGATTGACTCAACAAGAGAGTCTGAAGAGGTTAGTTCAGCTGGGGAAAATCATTGTACAAAGCCCAAGAGGAGGCTGACTTTGCTAGGGGAGAACAAAGAAAGAAATCATTATATAAAGCCTAAAAGGAGGCTGAATATGCTGAGGAAAGGAAGGATCATTATACAAAGCCTAAGAGGAGGCTAACTTCTACTGAGGATTATTGAGATCCAGAGGCAGTCCAAATGGGGAATCAACTCTTGCTGAGGGTTTACAGAAGAGTTGAGATATCAGATGCCTTGAGGTTCTGATTTGGGATAGTGTTATACTGATGATAAACTGACCATGGCTAATGGATTTTTAGGAGAAAGACTGGGTATTAACTCTGCTGGAGATTGATCAAAACTGACCAGGGTTTCTCCTATGTTTTTAAGGAACTTTAGAATGTCTTTGAGATCCGAGAGGGGATTAGACTGTCCAAGTCTACTGGTATGAAAGAATTTATCTTTGTATGATGCCCAAGAGGAGGCTGGTGCTTTAAGGGATGAGAATCAACCCTAAATTGGTATGAGGTTTTGACTCAAGAAAGACTGCTCTAGCAAAGGATGACTACGTTATATCCTATACCTTTAAGAGGTCTTCAGGGTCCTTGTATTAAGCCCAAGAGAAGGCATGAGAACTTCTAAGAAGCTGGAGGGTCCTTGTACAAAGCCCAAGAGGAGGCGGGGATGCTATTAGGAAGCCTGTGGGTCCAAACTTAAGAAGAGTTCAAGAAAAGTTTCACCAGGAATAATCTTTTCTTTAATGAACAGTTCTATGGTTTGAAGAAATTCAAGAGAGGTTTCACCGGGAATTAATCATCTCTAGGGAAATGAATTTCTTTGACAATTTCTAATAGTGACAGTCAGAGAAAAGTTTCACCAGGAATAATGTCTTTCTCTTTGTTCCATATTATTTAAGCCTAAGAGAAGGCAATACTGTATCTGGAAATCCTGTGGGGATCTAGTTTTGACTGTATTTAAGAGTGACCAACTGGCTTTACCTAGTTCTAGACCTAGTTGCCGGGGAAAACTCTAAGCAGATATACAAGTATATATACAGTTGATATATGACAAGTATTTAAAAGGATATGAAAGAATGACTTACAGGTGAGCAAGCTTCCAGCAATACAGTTATATATATATATATATATATATGAAAGCGAGTAAATGAAAGCTGATAAAACTTACAGGCGAGCAAGTTTCCATTGTAACAGTTGTATGGTTAGTTGTTCAAGAAATTAAAGAAAGTTTTGACAACAACTATGGATTTGAACCTAAATCAAGAGGGAGGTTGTTTTGAAAAGATTGTTGGGGCTTATACTCAAGGAGAGGCCCAGATGAAAACAGTAATCGTACCGTTGTTTTGTAAACTGTACTAGGGCTTATACAATGACTGAGGCCCAAATTTATTTATGTACAAAGGGGGTTGGGTCTTACACTCTATTAGAGGCCCAAAAGTGTTTTAAAGAAAAAGAAATGGGACTTATTGTAACACCCTTTTCTACCCCACAAAATATCGCAACGGAATACACATAAAATCATAATAAATCAGAATTCACCTCAAAGGGTGCACATTTCCCAATAAATTCACAATAAAACATTTACTCCGTAGACAACGGGTTTTCCTCAGAATAGCTCAAAAATGCCTTCAAGGGTAGCAGAACCACCATAACCACAAAAATCCCACAAGAGGGTTTATTAAAATAAATCATAGTCATCAAATAATCAATAAAATAACAGCCAAATAAAATTCAACATAGTTCGACTCAACGACCCCAACCCGATGTTACACTATCAGAGCAAGGACCCTCTAAGTCGACCAAAAGCAAATAACTTCAAAAGTCCTCAAAAGCGTCCACAGCTAATCCTGATCACCTGCACGTTACCTACGTGGAGGAAACATTCAAACAGGAAGGGTGAGTAAGACAATTCATTATAATTAATATAAAATAACATATGTATAAAAATGGTATCATCATCATATACGACATCCTCAGAGTCATCACAAGGCAAACATCAAAACACGTCATCATAAATAACAACAAATGCTACATAAATTCAATGCATAACAGGACTCATGCATGTGGTACCAATCATCATAATCGATGGACACTTAGGCCATCACCCTCCAAAGATCCCCGTCAAATAGGATCGATTCTACACAAGAACCGGAGCACGTCATAATCGACTTCACATCCACACAATGGGATAGAAGCCATAAATAGACCAAAGTCTAACACCATCAGTACTTGACCAAAGTCCTAACATCGTCACAGAAATGCTATGAATGCATGATGTAACGCCCCAGTTTTTGTTAAGATTTATTTAATCGAGTCGATTTAATTATTTTCGTTTTTATATTATTTTATTCTTGACTTTTATTTGACAATATATTATTTTTCATCGTTATTATGTTTTATCGCGTTTTGAGAGTGTTTGCGAGATATTTGAGCTGAGGGGTAAAATGGTCATTTTGAGGGGTAGATGTTTTTATAAATAGAGATTTGAGAGAGAAAATAAAGAGAAAGGAAGGAAAGGAAGAGGAAGGGAAAGAAGAGGAGAGAAAAGAGAGGAGAAGAGGAAAATCGAAGAAAACTCCGTTTCAATCGCGATTAATCGGGTAAGGGTGAGAAGTTTCGATTATATCTTGCTTGTATATGTATATGTATGTATGTGGTTGAATGTTTACTTGTTTTTCCATAGTTTTCAATTATAGGTCGAAATGATATAAACGAATAGAAATCGATGTTTTCACGGTCGGAAATCGATATAAATTACGTTGTATGATCATACTGTGTTTATGAACAATCGTTGATACTTGTTTTGATGTTTGGAACTGTTTTGGTGGGTAAAAGATGAATTTTGGACCCTTGGACCCATGGAAAATGCAGCAGAAAATTTTGCATCTGATGCGTACCGCCGGGCGGCGCTTTGAGCGCCGGGGCGAAGCGGGTTTGCGCCGGGCGAAAGCCAAGGGGCGCAGCTTAGCACGTTTCTGTAACTTATGAGTTTTGGCATTTGGGTCTTACGCCGCTGTTTTGCTGGGCGAAGCACAGGCGAAGGGGGTACCGCCGGGCAAAACTTGGTACCGCCGGGCGCTCCTGGGAATTTTCAATAATTTTGTTTTCTTTTAAAATCCGTAACTTTTGATCCGTAACTCGGATCGAGACGTTCTTTGTACCGATGGAAAGCTAATGAAATGTTCTTCCTTATAAAAATAGTTTTGAGATAAGTGGACAATCTAATTGGGTCGGGAATTCGGAAATGTGTCGTTTTATCGACTTTTATCGTCGTAGTTGTGTGCGATTGATGTGTTATCATGCGATATGCTTTTGTTATATATAACGTATAGCTTGTGTGCTGTTATATGATGTGAATGCATGTGATAAGTTGTGGTAATAGTTGTGGTCTTATGAAAAATACCTTGTTGAATTGAATACAAATGTATGGTATTGATGTATGTTGTTGTGGGTAGCCTTTGTGGCGTGAATCCTAGTGTTGTGAATATCATTGTATGATTGTAGGATTGTTGTGGTTGATGGTGAGAAATTCTTGATGTGAATTAATATGAGTGTATATGCTAAAATGCTAATTGCTGTGGTTGGTGGATTATGATGAAATGCATTGCTTATGTGAAATTCAATGTTGTGATGATGGTTTGTGGCCTTAGGGCAAGTAAATGCATTGTTTTGTGTTTGATTGCAATGCATGATTATGGATGTTGAGATGGTTCACATGGTTGTATATGTGTATGCATTTGATTGTCATGAGTCATTGTATGCCAAGCATCATGATATGCATCTTGTGATGTCGCGTGCCCTTGTGGGGTGTGAGCGATGAAACGATTCCAGAGGGAATCTGCTGTAACGGTTGTGTGCCTTATACAAAGAGGACCTAAAGCGACGTTATAGACGATCGCGTGCCTTATATAAAGAGGACCTAAAGTGATCAGATCGTGTGCCTTATACAAAGAGGACCTAAAGCGATCCATAAACGTCGTGTGCCTTATACAAAGAGGACCTAAAGCGACGGGGAACATCGTTGGCCCGACGGGGAGTTACACTAAGTAACAAGCGATGATTCCAATAATTCCTGAGTGAATTAATGATGAGAATGATGGATGGAATAGTACCGTATTGCATTTGCATAGAGTCGTTGTCGGTCTCTGTGCATTTTCATAAATCATGAATGGATTGATTATGTGTGGGAAATTGTGAATTGATTGATTATGTGTTGAGCTCGTGATAGCATTGGTGATTTGATATGTATTCGTGATAAATGTATGGATTATGGATGATATGTTTCATGTATAGACATATGCTATGTTTTGTGGAGACGTTATACGTTCCAAGGATTGTTTGGATTATCCTTGATATACTATATATAAATATATGTGATGTGGTGGTGTGTTTCCATATGTCATAACTTTGGTATGCCTTATGTGTAAATATGTGATTATGTTGGTATAATTGAATATATGCTATGTGGTTGGGCTAGTAGAAATATGTTATGTACCTGTGGCATGCTATATGTATTAGTATGTGATGCTTGTGGTGAGAATAATTATGCATGTGAATTTATGTGTTTGCATACTATTATGTAATCTTGACTTAGTTGTTATTTCTCACCCTTCTGCTGTGGTTTGTTGTTCTATGAGGCAATTGCAGATTAGTATCTTGGAGGCTTTTGTGAAGATTAGTTCTCCATCCTTTTGTCAGTCTGTCTGCTCTGATACGTAACACGGGAGCATTGGCTCAGTGTGCTGTTGGTTGCAAGAGTGTAAGTGTTGTTTGGACAGTGTTGTTCCCGAATTCCAAAGGAAATGCGGAGGTAAGGTTTATGTCAACTAAGGATTTGTGCCTTAGGTAGTTTTGTGCACAGGATGCAAGAAATGCTATTATAGTTTGGTAAAGATGGTTTTTGCCCCATCATGATTGTCGGCTGTCTATTGACAAATTGAGGAACTGATCACCCTTCATCTCTTTTTGATAGCAGACGGGAATTATGTTGGATGGAATAGACGTGTCTTTCCGGCTTAGATAGTGTGTGCAATGAATTGTTTGGAATTTAAAAAAATTATTACAGATTGTTTTGACGAGTCGATGAAGATTTTTATATCTGAAGGTGAGGCGGATTCGAGGTTTCTGTATGTTGGTCCAGTTGGGAAGTCATTGAGAGAGAACGGTTGGGTATTGTCAATGGTTGTCCTCAGAGAATACAGTGTGAACTGAAATTTGACGAAGGTGAAGATTTGAGGTTTGGAGTCTTTGGAGTCTTTGGGGTCTTAGAGCATTAATGGAAATCTTGAGAAAACCCTTATGTGTGGATGTAATATTGATATTAAGAGTTCTTTTTGGTTGGTCGTTGATACATGTTGGAATTTGTGGAATTGGACTGTCAAGAGAAGAAATTGTGTATGTGTAGCGAGCGATTTTGGACGTGGTTCTTGAGGACTGTCGCTCTAGGGTTACTACAGGTCGATTCATTTTTTATCCTATTGAGCTAATTAAGTAAGGGAAATAGATGTCTCCAATTAACCCTGCTTGCATACTGGGTTTAAACAGCAGTCTGTTAGGTTACGGATGTTATATGGTAATGGGGCCTCTTTCTTCTTACTTTGTTTAGAATGAAACACCGGGAATGTTCATGGGGAATTTTGTTAGGATACTAGGACTGATGCTTTTCGATTGATATGTGAAGGTACGGGATTTGGGGTTTTGGATTAATGTCATGAAGTCAAGGCTCTACCCCCCCCCCCCCCAAAGGTTTATACTAGTGATTTTTGTACCTGTCTCTCAAAATCATCAGTTCTTGTCGAGAAAACACCAGCGGGCCGGGAACCGTGCTAGGTGATGTTTTTCGAAGAACCATCAGAAGAGGGTAGTATCGCGTGACAACCATTTCCAATAGTTTCCGCACTTCTAAAAGAGGTTTTTCCTAGATGTATACTCAATCTTTCCACATGCGGCATCACACGCATTCCCATTAGTAGAAAAATAAACACAGATATCAATATGGAAAAGCAGTATATATATTTGTCCTAAAGTCCTATACTTTAAAGAGCTATGAATCCTATATTCCTAACAGAAAATGGCTCCCCGGCGGACTCGCCATTCTGTGCTACCTTCCCAACTTTAAAGGTTTTGACCTAAGATCCTAGTGAGGTCAAAAAAAAGTCCTATCCCAGTGAAATCCCCAAAAAAGGAAAGAAAGAAAGAAAAGAGCCCCAAGGTGGGCGCCACTTTTCTGTAGCGAGCGATTTTGGACGTGGTTCTTAAGCACTGTCGCTCTGGGGTTACTACAGGTCGATTCATTTTTTATCCTATTGAGCTGACAAAGTAAGGGAAATAGATGTCTCCAATTAACCCTGCTTGCATACTGAGTTTAAACAGCGGTCTGTTAGGTTACGGATGCTATATGGTAATGGGGCCTCTTTCTTCTTACTTTGTTTGGAACGAAACACTGAGAATGTTCATGGGGAATTTTGTTAGGATGCTAGGACTGATGCTTTTCGATTGATAAGTGAAGGTACGAGATTTGGGGTTTTGGATTAGTATGCTCGCTAAGATTTTTCTTTCAATCTTATGCCTACGTATTCCCGTTTACCGAAACAGGGAAATCAGAGCGATCGTAGTTCCTCCTATTCTATGGGAGGAAATGGTGTTTTGGTGTCTTGTTCAAAGCCCAAGACATGAAGCTGAAAAGGTGGTTTATGTCTTGTTTAAAGCCCAAGATGTGAAGCTGAAGGGTCTATTTGTATCTTGTTCGAAGCCCAAGATGTGAAGCTAAAAAGGTGTTGTCTTTAGAGAGAATTTGTTATCTCCGAAGGGGGTATGTTTGTCACAACTGTTGGGTGACTGACTATAAAGGAGAATTACTTTAACCGGGATATGTGAATCCTAGCAATGCCATAATTTCCTTTATAGGGGTTTTTACCTAAAGGAGAAGACTTTAACTCAGTGTAGAGCAATGCTATCTTTCCTTAGGAATTTTTCATGCTAAAAGAGGGACAGTGGCGTGGATGTAAATAATCCAGAGGCTTGCCGCTTACAGCAATTAGATGAAAGGAGTTGTTGATGTTTGTATCCTGTGAATGAGGCACAGTTTTGATGCTAAAAGGTTGATTGACTCAACCGGGGTTTTTCTTATACAAAGCCTAAGAGGAGGCTATTGACCCAACAAGAGGACGCTTTTGTGTCTCGTACGAAGCCTGAGAGGGAGGCTAAAAGGAGTTGACTCCACAAGAGAGTGCTTTTAGATGTGTCTTGTACGAAGCCCAAGACGGAGGCTAAAGGTTGACTCAACAAGATAGTCTTTTATACTCAACAAGAGAGTGATTTTGTATCTCGTACGAAGCCGAGATAGAGGCTAAAAGTGGCTGACTCAACAAGTGAGTCATTTTTGTGTGTCTTGTACGAAGCCCAAGACGGAAGCTAAAAGTTGTTTAACCCAACAAGAGAGCCTTTTATACTCAGCAAGATAGTCTCTTTGTATCTCATATGAAGCCTGAGATGAAGGCTAAAAGGTGGTCGACTCAACCAGAGAGTCTTTTTATACTCAACAAGAGAGTGTTTTGTATCTCGTACAAAGCCCGAGATGAAGGCTAAAAGGATTACTGTTTCAGTTAAGTGACAGGTCCAGTATGTTGGTTAAAAGAGAAAATTAGTTCTTATAAAGAGACTGATTAAAGGCTATGCTTTGAGATTTTATCAGAGGATCAGGGTTATTTCCTGATCTTTAAAGAAATTGGAAATCCAAAGGGTATTGAGACTGCCCAAGTCTACGGGTTTTATCTTTTGTACTATCCTTAAGAAACAGTAGTAGTACGTTCACGGTAGAAAGATCTAGACTCTTTGAAAGATTGTTCTATTAAGATGACTAATTTCTGTTCCTATACCTCTAGGAGGTCGTCGGGACAATTTGTACGAAGCCCAAGAGGAGGCTGGAAACTTTTAAGAAGCCGAGGGACAATTTTTACGAAGCCCAAGAGGAGGCTCTCTTTCCGAAGGAAGAATCCTTATACGAAGCCTAAGAGGAGGCTGTGAATACTTCTAAGAAGCCGTATGGTCTTTGTACAACGCCCAAGAGGAGGCGGGGATGCTTTTAGGAAGCCTGTGGGTCCCCAAACCCCGAGAAATTCAAGACAGACTATTCCCAGAGAATAGATCAAGCCAGGAAAGTTCGAGAATTTGGAAGAAACTCAAGAGATGTCATTCACAGAGAAAAGATCATCTCTGGGGAGTAGAGTTTCTTTGACAATTTCTAAGGATGACAGTCTGTGAAAGGGTTCACCGAGAATGCTGCCTTTCCCGTCTCCATATTGTTTAACCCCAAAAGGAGGGAAGACTGTGTCTGGTAATCCCATGGGGATCCAGTTTTATCTATTTAAGAGTGATCAATAGGGCTTAGTGCTAGACGTAGTTGCCGGGGAAACTCTAAATAGCTATACTAGTATTACATAATTGATATGAGTTTATGAAAGAAGACTTACAGTGAAACAGCCCCATAATACAGTTATATGTATATGAAAGCGGGTAAAGAAAGCATATAAACACTTACTCGGTTGTAGAGCCTCCATGTTGTTTGGTTAGTTGTTCAACAAAGAAAGATTGAAAACAACAGTATATTCAAAATTAAAGGAGAAAATATTTTGAAAAGATGTTGGGGCTTACAGCTCAAGGAGAGGCCCAGGGTTTTATCAGTGATTGCACTGTTGAATTTGTATAGAGGGACTTATACAAGTGACTAATGCCCAATAAAGGTTTTCTGTACAAGGGGATGGGTCTTACACTCTCTCAAGAGGCCCAAAAAGTTCTAAAGAAAAGAAATGGGGCTTATAACACGAGGTTAGGCCCAGATGATTTGTTTTTGAATTGGCGATCGTGCTGAGGTTTTCATTTAACGCAGGGGGACTTATACAATGTCTAAGGCCCAAAAAGTTTTGGTTAAAAGGGGATTGGGTCTTACACTCTAAAAGAGGCCCAAAAGATTTATTTTTGTACAAGTGGTGGGGCTTACAGCTCAAGGAAAGGCCCAGGGTCATTTGTTTTAAAATGGCGATCGCGCCGAGATTTTTGAAAACGCGGTGGGTCTTATACAATGCATTGAGGCACAAAATGGTTTGGTTTTCAAAGGAGGTTGGGTCTTACACTCTAATAGAGGCCCAAAAGATTTTGAATGGGTCTTATAGCTCGAGGAGAGGCCCAAGGTTTGTTTTTCAACGGATGATGATCGCGTCGAACTTTTTTTGAAATACAATGGGACTTATACAATAAGTGAGGCCCAAAAATAGGTTTGTATTTACAAAGGATTGGGTCTTACACTCTATTAGAGGCCCAAAAGTGTTTGAAATTGTTTGATGAGGGTGAAAATCAAAGAAACCCTAATTTGTTATTCAAATAAACATTTAAAGAAAATCAAATAAAATATCAAATAAGTTTGAATAAACCATTTTTTATTTTTTATTTAAGGTTTTAAAAATGAGGGATTAATCACAATGGATATTAAAACCCACTAGGTTTTGATTTTCAAAGTAAATATTCACTTTTAAAATGTTTAAAAACATTAAAAGGGAATTTATACACAAAAATACTAATTATATTAAATAAATAATATAAACTTAATTTTTTTGTGGAATAAAATATTTCAACATTTTTGTGATTTTTTGCATAAAGAACCAATAAAAAATAATTAAAATTGAAAGAGTTATTAATTTTCCAATTAATTAATAAAACATGAAAATATTGGAAAAAATAGCAAAAATGTGAGAAAACACAAAATGGCATGGGTGTGGTTTGAACCCACGACCTCAAGGTTATAGGGCACGCGCCTTACCACTGGGGTGGTGATACATCCATTGCTTGAAGTGAAACCACAAATATACAAGGCTTGCCTTGTTTTCTAGGCCTGGCCAAGGCAAGGCAAGGCAAGTTTTGCCAAGAAACGGGAAGGTCCATAACTTTCTCATTTCTCCATGGTTTGGGACAAAATTTATATGCATCTGGCCTAGAATTTCACAAGGAATCCAATGATGGTGGTATTTTTTTTCAGATCATACTCCCTCCTCAAAAATCCGATAGTGGTTTTGAAAAAGGCCTATAATTGCATTTTCTATGCTACACTTTGATACAGGCATGAATTACATGATGAATTGGTTCAAACACAACATATATAACATGTATGAGGTGTGTATGATCAGTGGACTTCAAAGCAATGCATATTTTGGAAAGTTCAAGTCATGATGCTTACCTCTTTTTTGAGCTTTAGGAGTTTTCTGTGCAATCTGCCAAACTTCTTGTTCCAGAAATGATTTGATGCTTTGGACACTCTCAAATGATCCCTTAGAAGCTTTGAGGATGGTTGGAATCAGTTGGAACATGCAAAAACACAAACTGGCCCTTGCAAAAGGGATTAAAATGACCAAAATAGCAACTCTCTCAAATGGTGTTCCAGATGGGGGGAACCATTTGGGACAGTTCAAGGATGATATTTCGAGTGTGTTTGAGGTTTTATCTGGTTTGGAAAGTGACTGAATCAAGACATGGCTTGAAAAATGCACAAAAGGCCTATTTTGAGGTTTTGAGAGGTGACTTTGTGATTTTGGTGTTACAAGTCACTTTTGATAGTTTGGATCACCTACATATGATGTTTATGAGGTGTTAGGATCATGAGATGTGATGGAAATGCTCTCTAAGTCAAAAACTCAGAGTTACCTTGCTAAAGAAGGTATTTTGGCCTAAAGAGAGGGATTTTGAGGAAAACATCTGTTTGATGGCTTTGGTGTATTCAAACTGAGCACAAATAAGCTCTATTTATAGTAGAGAAAGTTTGTTTTGGGATTAATAGTGAATGGCAACTGCAGCAGAGGTTTGGCCAATGGTTGCACTTTGGAATCCAAGTCTCCTCTAGCCATTGACTAGAGGCTAGGGCACAGGGTTGTGGTTCCCTTGGTCTTGGATAAGTCTTGACTGAATTCAGTTGCAAATGTGTCAGTCCATGCCACCTTGGTGTATGTATTGAATGCTCCAATCCAAAATTGGAGTCTTGTCCCACTTTTAGGCAATTCTAGGTTTGGCATGCTACTTCTTGTTCCAAGGACTTTGGAGGCTTGGAACAGTGTTTGTCCCCTTTAGATTTGATCCTCAGATGTGTTCAAGATGATGACAAGGCTTGGAATTAGCTGATTTTCCAAATCGAGCAAAAACGCAAAATTCTGCCTAGCCTTGGCAGTTTTCAGCAAGGCAGGTTGCCCTTGTCATATCTCATGGCTCAAGTGGAATTTGGTGATGTTCTTGGTCATTTTGGAAAGCCCTAATATGATACAACAACTGTTTGATCATATTTGGTCTTGATACCTTTTGGATCCAAATGAAAAATCCCCCTACATTTATAAAAAAGTTAAGGTAGATTCTGACTTAGTGAAAATTTCACTAAGTGTTGGAAAAAAGTGACATTTTCACTTTTTGTGATTTTGATCATTCCATAACTCAAAATCCATAATGAATTTGGAGGGAGGTCAGTTTTAAGCTTTTGTAGAGGGTAATGAGATCTACAAATCAAGCTTTGGATGGGGAAAAATGTCTTTGTGGTTTAGGAGTTATGATCCTCCAAAGTTGGTACCCTTGCCACTTTGTTCATAACTTAGAAAATTTTCTAAGTTTTTATGGTTACCCCTTTTACAAGTTATCCAACTTTTCTTGATTTTTCTTGATGAATGATGATCCAAATCATACATTAACATCATTTTAGGGTTAAAAAACCATAATTGTGAAAAATCTCAAAAAGTCAAAGTTGACTTTTGTGCACAGTTGACTTTTTATCAAATGAATTCCAAACTGTGCCATCCTTTAGGAAATCATGTCCTTGACCTAAATCAAACTTGATGGACATGTTCCATGGGTGTTATAGGGTATATTGAATCATGTCCTAGGGTTTGGGAGCATGTCCTGGTCAATAGTCAAAGATACAGTTGACTTTTCTAGCGAAACCCTAATTGTGGCTCTGATGAAATTGAGACTTGTTGTTCAAGCTTCTTGGATCAATCCATTGTTACAAATGGATCAATGTGGTATTTTGGAGACCCTCAAATCATGTCTTGAGGTCTTGGCTCATGATTTGTCCAAAAAGTCCACTTAGGGGTGAATTAGGTCAAGAAACCCTAATTCCTGATTTTTGGTGAATACATCCTCTGAGGCTAAATTAACTTAATGATTGGGTTTATGATGTCCCTTGGAGCATCATAGGTTATGCCTTGAAGCATTGGCTCATGCCCAGAGGAAAATTTCCATCTGGAGGCCCTGGTCGACCAAAACCCTAATTTGGTGACACTGGCGATCTCGAGGCTTAATCCACTTAAAAGGGAGCAGCCTTGTGCTTAATCCTTGAAGTGGGAGTCCTCTTGATCCTTTGTGGATATTTGAGAGGCTAGACAAGTTGAAGATCATGTCATTCCTTGATTGATCCTTTGTCTAAAAGCTCTGAGAGGGCTGGAAACCCTAAATTTGATTGTAGTGGATGCTCACCCATCTTTGGGGAGACTGATGAGGCAAGATGGTTCATCCATATTGTGATGATGATTTGCACAATGATGGGAAATCTTAGTGGTCAAAATTTGGGGTATGGCAGATGCCCTTATTTAATCTTTTTGGACCCGAAGGTGTGAATGGAGAAGGTATTCGGGCATTCAGGGTGCAAGAGGATTAAATATCAGAATACCCGAAATTTTGATGGTGATTATGAATGGTAGCTTACACATTCATCCTCTTTTGCTAAGCAATGATGCTTAGAAAAGGTAAAAACTTCCCCTCGATCCAGGTCTTCAGCCAAGGAACTGGTCTTAGTTTTCTGATATAAACTTCCCATCGATCCTGGTTTCCTACCAAGGATCTAGTCTCAGTTGCTGAAATAAACTTCCCCTCGATCTTGGTTTCCTACCAAGGAACTGGTCTTAGTTTCTGAAATAAACTTCCCCTCGATCCTGGTTTCCTACCAAGGAACTAGTCTTAGATTCTGAAATAAACTTCCCCTCGATCCTGGTTTCCTACCAAGGAACTGGTGTCAGTTTCTGAAATAAACTTCCCCTCGATCCTGGTTTCCCACCAAGGAACTGGTCTCAGTTTCTTTTGTCAATAAACTTTATTGACAAGGGATGCTACGTGTAGCGGTTTTCCTCAAACTTCTCGCTGAATTTTCCTGGAGAGATGCCATTCGATAGAAAAATTTTTGATGTCAGAGTTGCTGGGGAACCCAGTCGTCTGAGTTGTAGAGGTGTACAAACTTCTCTGTTTGGAGACGCCATTTGTCGACTCTATCGGGGAAAACGAGTCTCTTGAGAAACTTCTTCTGCTTGGGGTCTTACATCATAATTTTCTCGGGATCTTCTCGGAGAAATGCCATATGATGTGATCCAATTTCTTTTTCAGGTGCCGATGACCTTTTCATCAGGGGTCTTTTCGGAGAAAAATGGTTGTATTGCCGAATCTCTGCTTAAGAGGCTTCCTCTGGGGATTTTCCTTAATCTGGGAAAGCAAAGATATCATCTTCAATGGCGAAGAATGACATTTGTCAAAAGTTCTCTGGTCTTTCAGAGGTTCAAGTTATCAAAGTGGTCAAGGGCCGACTTCATCCTAGAAATAAACTGGAGGAGAGAGGTAGTGCAGACGCAACATTTCCTGACGAGGAAAGAACGGACAACTCGATTGAGAGGACTATTATCACTAGGGGATAAGACCGACCAGAGTGATAGTGATGCAATATGAATGTGAATGCAAATCAATAATGCATGATGTACGTATGTATATGCTGACAAAACTTACGCGACATACAACTAACGGATGAACGCGACTGGATACTCGACCACAGTAGCGCATGTAGAAATATCGCTGGTTCAAGATAGAAATTCTGCCTTGCTTAGGAGAAATGGTCCCTGTTGGGAGCGACGTTGGTCGGGCTTAGGAGATGAGAACTCAGCCAAAAAAAGGTCAGATGGAGCATTCGCATCTGACATAGCTGATCCTTCATTCAGGCATACTGGTTTAGAAGGAGTACTTTGATTCTGCACTTTGGGGCTCAAACACCTTTGGAGAAGAGATCGATGTTCTTTCGATGTTCAACAGTCAAAAGAAATTGCCATTATTATTTTAAAAGCGGAAAAGTTTTAACAAGTAAATTCGTTTTTGTTTCGTTTCAAGATTCGTTGATCATGTTAAAATGTCGTTCTGTAAAGCTAAAACAAATAAGAATTACAAACAAAAGCACAAGGGCTCAATTTTTATTGATAAGATGGAGATCAGCCAAACGCGTGATTCCATAAAGTATTTACAAAGTTGGAAAATGGTAATTTACAGGCAAAAGGGCTACATTGAAACATAACGACCACTATCCTTCTGCCAACTTTGAATTCGGGGCATCCTGAGTTTCTGTCGAAGATGACCTTGACTGGAATTTTTCTGATGGATGACATAACTGCTGAGGAGTTAAACTTATCAGACGTAGTTACTTGCCATTATCCCTAACTTTTGCCTGGATTGTACTTGGAGATTTCCAATCCACCGGGATGATTTTTTGACTTTGTCTCTCATTTTTGCCTGGACTGCCCTTTCGGGTTTTCAATCCACCAAGACATTTTTTTTTTAGTTTAGACGAAGTATTTCTTGACTACATCAACATTTGTGGGGTAGGCAAATTCCTCTCCGTCCATGGTTGCAAGTCTCAAGGCACCGCCTGAGAAAGCTTTCTTGACCACATAGGGGCCGTCATAGTTCGGGGTCCATTTGCCCCGGGAATCAGTGAGAAATAATTGTATCTTCTTGAGCACAAGGTCTCATTTCCTGAAGACGCGAGGTCGGACCTTTTTGTCGAACGCCTTCTTCATTCTTTGCTGATACAACTGACCATGGCATAGTGCCGTGATTCGCTTCTCTTCGATCAGATTTAGTTCATCGTGTCGACTCTGACACCATTCAGCTTCTGTAAGCTTAGCTTCCATCAATACCCGGATTGATGGGATTTCTACTTCTATGGTGAGCACTGCTTCCATGCCATAAACCAGAGAGAAAGGGGTTTCCCCTGTTGAAGTGCAGACAGATGTGTGATAACCGTGAAGAGCAAAGGGTAGCATTTCATGCCAATCTTTGTAGGTTACAACCATCTTTTGAATGATCTTCTTGATGTTCTTGTTAGTCGCTTCTACCGATCAGTTCATCTTAGGTCGGTAGGGAGATGAGTTATGGTGTTCGATCTTGAACTCAATGCACAACTCTTTCATCATCTTATTGTTCAAGTTAGATCCCTTATCAGTAATGATATGGCTTGGAACAGCATAATGGAAGATGATATTGTTTTTGATAAATCGGACCACCACTTGTCGGGTTACATTAGCGTATGACGCTGCTTCGACCCACTTGGTGAAGTAATCAATGGCTACCAGGATGAATCGATGTCCGTTCGAAGCCTTAGGTTCGATCATGCCAATCATGTCGATCCCCCATATGGAAAAAGGCCATGGGGAAGAAAGAACTTTGAGATGCGTTGGCGGTACATGAATTTTGTCGGAGTATATCTGACACTTGTGACACTTCCTCATGAACTCGTAGCAGTCGGATTCCATGGTCAACCAATAGTACCCTGCTCTTAGAATTTTTCTCTCCATTGTATGTCTGTTGGCATGAGTACCAAAGGAACCTTCGTGAATTTCTTTCATCAGCATGTCTGCTTCTGGTCTGTCTACGCATCGGAGCAAGACCATGTCAAAATTTCTCTTATAGAGAGTATCACCGCTCAGGAAGAAACTACCTGCCAGCCTTCTGAGGGTTTTCCTGTCCTTCCTTAGTGCCCCAGGTGGGTACTCTTGTTTCTAAAGGAAGCATTTGAAATCGTGATACCAAGGTTTGTCGTCTATGACTGATTCAATCGTGAAGATGTAAGCGGGCCGTTCAAGGTGCATTATGTCGATCTTAGGTAAGTCAGTCCATTGACCTACACTAATCATGGAAGAGAGAGTGGCTAATGCATCAGCCTTGTGATTCTCCCCACAAGGGATGTGATGAAACTCGATTCTGTTGAAGAATGGTAACAACCTTATCGCGTAATCTTTGTAAGGAATCAATCCTGATTGGTATGTGTTCCAATATCCTTTGTTTTGATTGATAACCAGGGCTGAGTCGCCATATACATCGAAGTTTTTGATCCTTAAGTCGATCGCTTCTTCGAGACCCATAATACAAGCTTCATATTCGGCCTCATTGTTTGTACACTTGAATGTAAGTCTGGCGGTGAAAGGAATGTGGGTACCCTGAGGTGTTATGATAATTGCCCTAATTCCGTTTCCGTAATGATTGACTGCTCCGTCAAAGATAAGTCCCCATTGGGAACCTGGTTCTGGCCCTTCACTGGGTAGCGGTTCATCGCAGTCCTTCATTTTTAGATACATGACATCTTCGTTTGGGAAGTAAAATCTGACTGATTCCTGATCATCAATCGGTTGATGAACCAAATGATCGGCTAAAATACTTCCTTTAACGGCTTTCTGAGCGTGGTACTCTATGTCATATTCTGATAGCAACATCTGCCAACGGCCAATCCTTCCCGTGAGAGCAGGTTTTTCAAATACATACTTGGTTGGATCCATCTCGGAGACCAACCAAGTAGTGTGATGAATCATGTACTGGCGCAGACGTTTGGCTGTCCAAGCCAAAGCGCAGCAAGTTTACTCAAGCATAATGTACCGAGTCTCGCAGTCGGTGAATTTCTTGCTCAAATAGTAGATGGCAGACTCCTTCCTTTTGATTTCGTCTTGTTGGCCAAGTACACAACCCATTGAGTCTTCCAAAACTGTTAGGTAAATAATCAGTGGTCTTCCTTCCACTGGAGGTGATAGAATCGGAGGGTTCAACAGGTATTCCTTAATACTGTCGAAGGCGGTTTGACAGTCCTCTGTCCAAATGCAGTCCTGATTCTTTTTAAGTAATTTGAAAATCGGCGCAGATGTCGCGGTCATGAGGAATATGAATCAGGAGATGTAGTTCAAACGTCCTAGGAATCCTCTGTCTTGTTTTTTAGTTTTTGGAGAAGGCATTTCTTGAATGGCCTTGACCTTGTCAGGATCAACCTCAATTCCTTTCTGGTTGACGATGAACCCTAAGAGTTTCCCTGAACGGACACCGAAGGTGTACTTGTTGGAATTCAAGCGGAGTTTGTACTTCCTCAGCTGCTCGAATAGTTTTAACAGGTGGGTCACATGCTCCTCCTCTGTTCTAGATTTGGCAATCATATCATCGACATATACTTCAATTTCTTTATGTATCATGTCATGAAACAGAGTAGTCATGGCCCTTTGATAGGTTGCGCCAGCGTTCTTCAAACCGAACAACATTACCTTGTAACAAAAGGTACCCCATGGGGTAATAAATGAAGTTTTCTCCATGTCTTCCGCTGCCATTTTGATCTGATTATAGCCCGAGAATCCATCCATGAAGGAGAAAACTTTGAACTTTATTGTACTGTCTACCAGCATGTCAATATGTGGTAAAGGAAAGTCGTCCTTTGGACTGGCTTTGTTTAGATCCCTGTAGTCGACACACATTCTGACTTTTCAGTCCTTTTTTGGAATGGGTACGATGTTGGCTAACCATTCAGGATATTCTCATGTAGTGAGGAAACCCGCGTCAATCTGTTTCTGTACCTCCTCTTTGATTTTGATGGCCATGTCCGGGTGAGTCCGTCTCAACCTCTGTTTTACTGGCGGACATTCCGATCTCAATGGTAAATGATGTTCCACGATGCTGGTATCCAACCCTGGCATATCTTGATAGGACCAAGCGAATACATCAGGAAACTCTTTGAGAAGCTTTATCAAACTCTCTTTGGCAGTCGGACTGAGCAGTGCCCCAATCCTAATTTATTTTCTCTCCTCCTCCAAACCTAAGTTTACCGTTTCCAACGGCTCTTTATGAGGTTCAATGGACATTTGCTCTTGTCTGAGTAATCGGGAGATCTCTTCCGAAATTTCGTCGTTAACTTCTTCTTCAGCCCCAAATACCGGGAATTTAAAGTTGGGAGAAGGCATCGGATCGTATGTTTCAACGGGGTTTAAAGCAAGCAATCTGCATGACGTGATGATTTGTGTTTAGAAGAGATAGAGAGAATGCAAGAGTGTGTGCAGTGTATTTCTTTGGAAAATTGCTTGTTTTTTATTATTGATTTGTTGTTTAGGATTACCATTTTCTGAGAAAAGCGAAAAGAGAAAACAGTAATAAATGCGGAAATTACAGAACGACGTTATTTTATTAATGAACAAGTTGATTCTTGAAACTACAGCCCTATAAAACAAAACTCTGTCGCTTTGGGCGAAGTAAAGAGGGAAATTTACAGAAAGTGAGCCCTATCAAAACATTCGTTTCACCAGGGCAGGGTGAAAGGTTAAAGTAAATATGGCAATTACTTAGACTTATGAACAATCTTCGAAACATCAACAGCAATCCATTGGCGGTGAACTCCTCGGTGAATCACAAAGTACGGTACCTTCCTTGATTTGTCTTCAGAAATGACGTTGATTTCTGGCGGAGCAGGATCATTGGAATCTGTCTCCCAGGCAGAGTTGTCATAGGAGAATTCCTCAGTTGTATTTTGTATAGTATTTGTACTCTCTGTTGTATCCCCCCATCTAGTTGGCTGGATGTCTTCGAGCCTGATACAAGAGCTTTCAGGAGCGGTGTACTTGACCATATAGTCGTATTTCCCACTCAGTTGTCCCAGGGTGTCCCACACTTCTTTGGAACTGGAGGAGTCATCCCTCTCGATGATGTTGACCTCGGGAAGAGCATAGTTGATGAATTCTAGTCCTGCAAACGTTGCAAATTCATCGTCGTACTGGATGTTTTCTGAATGACCTGGTTGTTGGTCCCACGACATGGTGGGGACGCGTGTATTCTTTTTAATGATGCTCAGCTAATTTTCATTGTTCGGCTGATTTCCTTGCCCCAAGTCTCCTGGATACGGCTGCCACATTGGCAGGCCATCCATCGGGCCATAATAGTTGTGGTCAAAGTTTTCCTTCATCAGAGTGTCCTCCTCTAATGAGTTTGGTGGAGCACGGCATCCTTCCGGATCACAATCTCCGTATATCATTTCGAAGTCTGACCTGGGTATAAATCTCGGACTCTGTGCGAGATAGCAAAAGGGCGTAGACACCTCTTCCTGAGATGTATAACCGTCCTTGTTAAGATAGGACTCCCATTCTTCCTCCATATCACAGGAATCATCTATATTGATGGTATGCACTTCTTGAGGCACTGGGTGAAGGAAACCTCCACTGTGGAAGAAGTCTTGAATGGGATGAAGATTTTCATTGCTGGTAGTAGCTGTCTGGGTACAGGTTGCAAAAAAACCAAGACCCTTCTTTGTTTTATTGTCAGTAGGAATGACTAGCTGTCCCCATCCTGTTGTATTGGTATTCTCGACCGCTTTGATAGCATCTTTGTATGAGGAAATGGAAGTTCCCTCTTCGGATTGATTGTCCTTGCTCACCGACAGTGCTTGGAACTGAGTTCCAATAACCTCCTCGGGTTCTACACCAGTAGATGATGATAAGTTACTCACGAGCAAGGCTTGTTCTCCACAGACCGTGACGAGTTGGTTGTTCTGGAAGAACTTTAACTTTTGGTGGAGGGTCGAGGTGATCGCCCCAGCCTGATGTATCCAAGGTCTTCCTAATAAACAACTGTACGTTGCCCGGATGTCCATGACCTGGAAAGCGACTTGGAAAGTGTGAGGACCAATAGTTATGGGAAGGTCGACTTCGCCGATAACCGTTTTTCTGGACCCGTCAAATGCTTTGACGACGACCTCACGGGTTCTCATCGGGGGTCCTTTGAAGGATAATTGCATCAAAGTGGACTTCGGCATAACATTCAGGGCTGACCTTGTGTCTACCAGTACGCTAGCTAAAGCATTGCCCTGGCAGTTGACCGTGATATTGAGCGCCATGTTATGACGGCGACCCTCTTCAGGTAATTCCTCATCACTAAATCCCAAGTTATTGCAAGAAGTGATGTTAGAGACAATGCTATCGAACTATCTAATTGTTGCATCATGTTCCACAAAGGCTTTCTCCAAGGCTTTCTATAGAGCCTCCCTGTGCGCTTCTGAACTGAGTAAAAGTGACAACACAAAGATCTTTGAAGGAGTTTGTAACAGTTGATCAACAATGTTGTATTCACTCCTTTGGATGAGCTTCAGCATCTCATCATCATTTTTCGAAAGGTCGGGATTACTGGATTGACCGACTGGTGGATTGGGAACTTCTATCTGAGGTTCCTTTTCTCTGCTGGGTTCTCCAACTCCTCGGTTGAAGATTCTACCACTCCGTGTTACTCGACTGATGTCTGCAATATTCACGACGGAGGGTAATGGAATTTCCTTTCCATTTTTAACTATTGTTGCACCGTATTTGTAAGGGATAGCCTTAGTTGATTCATACGGTAGTTGTCCCGGTAGATAGATGACTATGGAAGTCTTCTGATTTCTTCGACCATCGTAAGCAATTTCGATCCGTTCCTATTTGGGAACTCTCGATTCGTCAAGTAGAGGGATGATGGTAAAAACATCCCTAGCCCTCTGATGATCAGAGATTACGACAACGTCCTCAATTTGATCAGCGAGGTAGTCTGGCGCCCAGTTGATTGGCCCGGAACTCGGATATGGGCGAATCTCTCTACGATCCACCTAACCCTGAAGAGCTGCTCACACAAGGTAACATCCTTGGTTACTTTCTGAACAGACTCTACAACGTTCATAGTTGTGTGGTGGCACCTGGCCACTCCCGCTTTGAATACAATGTAACCTCACTAGGTCAGTTTCCACAGATCGAACGTCCCGACTTTGATGCCGAGTAGGGTTCCCGTTGGTAGTACTAATTTGCTGGGTGTCTTCATCCATATAGATGGGAAGCCACCAGTGGTTCAACAAGTGCTGAAGGGTTTCCTGGACAAGGGCACAGCCTTGATCATTTTCGCAACCCACCCTACAGCTCTGATAATCATGTGATACCAGGAACCCGAGCTGGACCTGTTTAGCATGTAACTCCACCAGGCTGGTATTCATCAAGCGAATATCGAAGATTTGAATCATGTTGATCTGATAGGGATTCCTATCATGGTAGTCCTGGATCCATCCAAGATCCATCTAATGCTGGAGGGCCTCTTGTACAAAAGAGCATCCCTGTTTGTTTACCGAGCAAGTCAGACAGGAACTGTAATCGTGCCGAGGCAGATTATGATACTGGCTTTTCCTGGAATGCATCGCCACCAAGTTGACATTCATTGCACGGATGTCGTGGTTCTGAATGATGTTAGAATTCGTGTAAACCATGTTAACACCACGAACTCGGTGCTCTTGGATCCATCAGAGATCCATCTGTTCCTGTAGAGCTGATTGCACCACAGAACATCCTCGATTGCTTTTAGAGCAGATATCACACTGGTGATAGTTATGAGGTGGCACATGGCCATATCCAGTCTGTCTGCAATGCATCTTGACCAGGTTGGCCCTCAATAAGAGTACATCGTGAATTTGATAGACGTTGTTAGACTCACCCTCTATCAAATTTACTGTAGCTTTCTCGTGTTGAGGCAGTGGGTTTGTGAGAACATTAGGATTTGTATCCTTGAAAGATAAGACCCCGCTCCTAACAAGCTTTTGCACGTCGGATTTGAAATTGAGACAGTTCTCTATGTTATGCCCTGGTCCTCCTTTATGGTAAGGGCAAGTTTGATCCACCTTAAACCAAAAAGGCGGATTTTCCGGTACTGTAAGAGGAGACTTAGTCTAGACATGCCCCTTAGCCCGTAGTAATGGAAATAGTTCTGCGTATGTTATGGGTATAGGATCAAATCCTGGTGGCCGCATTGTACGGTTGTTATTGTATGGAGGACGAGCCTAGTGAAGAGGCTGTTGTGTCCTTTGTTGATTAGGTTGGCTCTGCGCAACCTGAGGTTGATACGTAGAAATAGGCGCAGGGTTGATAGCAGGAGTCACAGCTGCTACTGGTTGATAACGTCGCCTTTGCTTTCCGAGAGAGATATCTCAATATCCTGCTCTTTTTTCTTAGGGGGAGCACTACCGTATCGTTTTGTACTACTTGATGATCCAGCGTCTTTAACTAGACGTCTTTCTCAGACGGCTTCCTCAAGACGAACTCCCATACCAACCATTTCGGTGAAGTCACTGGGTGCACTGGCAACCATTCTGTCGTAGTAAAATGAGCTCAAGGTCTTTAAGAAAATCTTTGTCATCTCTTTTTCCTCAAGAGGTGGACAAATTTGAGCGGAAATTTCACGCCATCTTTGAGTGTATTCCTTAAAGGTTTCCTTGTCCTTTTGTGACATTGATCTGAGTTGATCTCTGTCTGGTGCCATGTCCAGATTGTATTTATATTGTTGGACGAAGGCAGTGCCAAGATCTCTGAAAGTGCTAATCGTAGCACGGTTTAAACCCGTGTACCATTTTAGTGCGGCATCGGTTAAACTATCCTGAAAGTAGTGAATCAGTAAATCCTGATTCTCTGTTTGAGCTGACATTCGCCGAGCGTACATCACCAAATGACTCTGAGGGCAAGAGTTACCCTTGTACTTTTCAAAGTCGGGCACCTGGAATTTGTGCGGGACTTTCACATTGGAGACCAAGCAGAGGTCTGCGGCATCCTTTCCAAATAAATCCTGACCGCGAAGGGCCTGCAGTTATTTCTGCATTCCCAGGAATTATTCCTGGAACTCATTCATTCTTTCGAACATGTTGTCGTTTCCACCAGAACATATCTGTGGAATCTGTCCTTCCGAGACAGTGTGTACCACGGGCGGTGGTATAGTCATTATGGCAAAGACTCTCGGTGCCTCCTGAAGTTTGTAACCTTTAGGAGTTGCTGTCATGCCCCTGGCATCTTCGTTTTCCCGAAGTTTGTAACCTTCAGGCCCAGCGGTTCCTGCTGCAGTCCCCTGATCCTCATTGATCAACGGGATATATCCTTCCGGGATATAGTTAAGTGGCATGCCCCAGGGACGATCTTTCGGCATTTTGTACCTAGGATCATACTTTTCCACTATGGGCGTTGAGGTGATCTCTGAGATCACAATCCTTTGTAGCTGAGCTTCTGCCATGGCTTGCATGTCGTTATGAAGCTTTCTCATATCCTCTCTCAGAGCGTCGATCTCTTCTCTCAACTCTCTGTTCTCTTCCTCGAGACCATCCATCTTTTTCTGACGATTGGCCCGAGTATTGTACGAATGAGACAGTTTGACTCTAGAACCGAGACACAAACGTGAGATTCGTAGGTAAGAAGAATACGTGACGTGAGAATGATGAATGCAATGATTATATTAATTGTTTTTTTTTGTTTAATCAAAATAAACTTCGACAATTAGATTGCAAATATCAAACAGTGGGGAAACCCCGTTTTATTGATTTCAAAAGATTGTGAAAATAGAAATACAGTAGATTACAAGGTGCGGAAACAGAAACCTAAGCTAAGGGGTCCCGAGTCCTCTCTGAGGAGAACTCGGATGCTGATTCTGGTACTTTCCTTTGCTTGGACCGGGGCTCTTGGGCCGTTGTCGGGTTGTCATTCCTTTGCCAAGTGAAAGGAGCGAGCAAATTCCTTTGGTCATCCTGATTCTCCACAGCATGTTGCTCCAAAATTCCGATCAGAGCATCCTTGTCTTTTAGTAGTTGCTGTATTTTGGTACACTCCACATTGAGAATGCGGTACTTGTTCTTCCAAGACCTCCTCTCCTGTTGAACTCTTTTGAGACTAACCTGAAGTTTTTCTATTTCAGTCATGAAGTACATGACAGATTCCCTTGGCGGAAGAACTCCGTGACGAGGATAAGGCATCTTTAGCTTGAGAGCTCTAGTTTGTACCCAGTGGAGATAAGGCTCCACCGAGACATAACCCGATTTTCCTAGAGACTCTCATCCTTTCTTATGAACATGTTTCCAAGTGTGCACTATTTCCATCTTTAGTGCCCTGTCATTTTCTCCTTCCTTGAAGAAAAGACCTTCCAGATGAGCTTTACACGGGACATGCCTCATCGGGTATCCAAATTGACGACGAAGTAAAACTGGATGGTAATTGATCCCCTCTTTAGTTCATATGAGGGGTATGTTGGGGACGTTTCCACAATGATCAATGATCCTGATCCCGTCATAAATCCTATTGCACCAATCTATGTCAGAATTGGTGAGAGACATGATTTTCTGCAACCAACGTAAGGCACTCTTATGATTCCAAAAAGCAGCAGACTTAGGCAAGTGGGAGATAAACCATTTATATAGCAGGGGTACACAGCACGTGATCCTTCCTCCGCTGTACAAATTCCCTAAGTGTACAGAATGATACGCATCTGCGAGCAAGGTTGGTACAGTGTTTCCAATGAGAAAAACCTTAATGGCGTTGATATCTACAAAGTTATCGATGTTGGGAAACAAAAATAACCTGTAGGTGAGCAAAACAAAGATGCTCTCGAAAGCGGCCACGTTCCCTATACTGGCAAAGTACAGGTCTTTCATTGTCAAGAACTGGGATGGCAAACCTCGTATGCCACCCTTAGTGGTAAAGTGAGTCCTGACTTCCGATTCATCCAAATAAATTGCTCTTGCAATGATTTGATCCTTTGGAATTTCTTCCAGTCCAGAAAATGGAGCTCGATTAGTGATATGTAAATCAGTCAGATCAGAATACTCCTCTAGCGTTGGTGTGAGCTGGGAATCCGGGAATGTGAAACAGTGATAAATCGGATCGTAAAACTGAATAAGTGCATCCATGATTCTTTCAATTACTTAGACCCTTAACAGAGGTAGCAGACCTCCGTACTTGGCTTTGAAAGCTTCAGGGTTAGTGATCATCCTTGCTAATCTTCTCAAATCCTCTAGTTTTGGAACCTTGAAGGTATACTTGTGAGTTCTCCTTCTACCGAAATCCATGAGCGCAATCTTTTTCTCTGACATTTGCAATCATTGTCTTAGTTTAGATTGTAAAAGAGAGACTAGAAGAGAATTTTTTCTTTGATGTAACGTTTTTTAGATGAATGCATGAATGCAGCACACAAAAATATAGAAAAAACATGGGGTCAAAGGGTCAGTGTCATGAAGTCAAGGCTCTACTCCCCCCCCCCCCCCCAAAATGTTTATACTAGTGATTTTTGTACCTGTCTCTCAAAATCATCAGTTCTTGTCGAGAAAACACCAGCGGTCCGGGAACCGTGCTAGGTGATGTTTTTCGAAGAACCATCAGAAGAGGGTAGTATCGCGTGACAACCATTTCCAATAGTTTCCGCACTACTAAAAGAGGTTTTTCCTAGGTGTATACTCAATCTTTCCACATGCGGCATCACACGCATTCCCATTAGCAGAAAAATAAACACAGATATCAATTAGGAGAAGCAGTATATATATTTGTCCTAAAGTCCTAGACTTTAAAGAGCTATGAATCCTATATTCCTAACAGAAAATAGCTCCCCGACGGAGTCGCCATTCTGTGGTACCTTCCCAATTTTAAAGGTTTTGACCTAAGATCCTAGTGAGGTCAAAAAAAAGTCTTATCCCAGTGAAATCCCCAAAAAAGGAAAGAAAGAAAGAAAATAGCCCCACGGTGGGTGCCACTTTTCTGTACCGAGCGATTTTGGATGTGGTTCTTAAGCACTGTCGCTCTGGGGTTGCTACAGGTCGATTCATTTTTTTTCCTATTGAGCTGACTAAGTAAGGGAAATAGATGTCTCCAATTAACCCTGCTTGCATACTGAGTTTAAACAGCGGTCTGTTAGGTTACGGAAGCTATATGGTAATGGGGCCTCTTTCTTCTTACTTTGTTTAGAACGAAACACCAGGAATGTTCATGGGGAATTTTGTTAGGATGCTAGGACTGATGCTTTTCGATTGATATGTGAAGGTACGGGATTTGGGGTTTTGGATTAGTGTGCTCGCTAATATTTTTCTTTCAATCTTATGCCTACGTATTCCCGTTTACCGAAACAGGGAAATCAGAGCGATTGTACTTCCTCCTATTCTATGGGAGGAAATGGTGTTTTGGTGTCTTGTTCAAAGCCCAAGACATGAAGCTGAAATGGTGGTTTATATCTTGTTCAAAGCCCAAGATGTGAAGCTGAAGGGTCTATTTGTATCTTGTTCGAAGCCCAAGATGTAAAGCTAAAAAGGTGTTGTCTTTAGAGAGAATTTGTTATCTCTAAAGGGGGTCTGTTTGTCATAACTGTTGGGTGACTGACTATAAAGGAGGATTACTTTAACCGGGATATGTGAATCCTAGCAATGCCATAATTTCCTTTATAGGGGGTTCTTTACCTGAAGGAGAAGACTTTAACTCAGTGTAGAGCAATGCTATCTTTCCTTAGGAATTTCTCATGCTAAAAGAGGGACAGTGGCGTGGATGTAAATAATCCAGAGGCTTGCCGCTTACAGCAATTAGATGAAAGGAGTTGTTGATGTTTGTATCCTGTGAACGAGGCACAGTTTTGATGCTAAAAGGTTGATTGACTCAACCGGGGTTTTTCTTATACAAAGCCTAAGAGGAGGCTATTGACCCAACAAGAGGACGCTTTTGTGTCTCGTACGAAGCCTGAGAGGGAGGCTAAAAGGAGTTGACTCCACAAGAGAGTGCTTTTAGATGTGTATTGTACGAAGCCCAAGACAGAGGCTAAAGGTTTACTCAACAAGAGAATCTTTTATACTCAACAAGAGAGTGATTTTGTATCTTGTACGAAGCCCGAGATAGAGGCTAAAAGTGGCTGACTCAACAAGAGAGTCATTTTTGTGTGTCTTGTACGAAGCCCAAGACGGAAGCTAAAAGTTGTTTGACCTAACAAGAGAGCCTTTTATACTCAGCAAGATAGTCTCTTTGTATCTCGTACGAAGCCCGAGATGAAGGCTAAAAGGTGGTCGACTCAACCAGAGAGTCTTTTTATACTCAACAAGAGAGTGTTTTGTATCTCGTACAAAGCCCGAGATGAAGGCTAAAAGGATTACTATTTCAGTTAAGTGACAGGTCCAGTATGTTGGTTAAAAGAGAAAATTAGTTCTTATAAAGAGACTGATTAAAGGCTATGCTTTGGGATTTGATCAGAGGATCAGGGTTATTTCCTGTTCTTTAAAGAAATTGGAAATCCAAAGGGTATTGAGACTGCTCAAGTCTACAGGTTTTATCTTTTGTACTATGCTTAAGAAACAGTAGTAGTACGTTCACGGTAGAAAGATCTAGACTGTTTGAAAGATTGTTCTATTAAGATGACTAATTTCTGTTCCTATACCTCTAGGAGGTCGTCGGGACAATTTGTACGAAGCCCGAGAGGAGGCTGGAAACTTTTAAGAAGCCGAGGGACAATTTGTACGAAGCCCAAGAGGAGGCTCTCTTTCCGAAGGAAGAATCCTTATACGAAGCCTAAGAGGAGGTTGTGAATACTTCTAAGAAGCCGTAGGGTCCTTGTACAACGCCCAAAAGGAGGCGGGGATGCTTTTAGGAATCCTGTGGGTCCCCAAACCCCGAGAAATTCAAGACAGGCTATTCACAGAGAATAGATCAAGCCAGGAAAGTTCGAGAATTTGGAAGAAACTCAAGAGATGCCATTCACAGAGAAAAGATCATCTCTAGGGAGTAGAGTTTCTTTGATAATTTCTAAGGGTGACAGTCTGTGAAAGGGTTCACCGAGAATGCTGCCTTACACGTCTCCATTTTGTTTAACCCCAAGAGGAGGGAAAACTGTTCCTGGTAATCCTATGGGGATCTAGTTTTATCTATTTAAGAGTGATCAACAGGGCTTAGTGCTAGACGTAGTTGCCGGGGAAACTCTAAATAGCTATACTAGTATTACACAGTTGATATGAGTTTATGAAAGAAGACTTACAGTGAAACAGCCCCACAATACAGTTATATGTATATGAAAGCGGGTAAAGAAAGCATATAAACACTTACTGGGTTGTAGAGCCTCCATGTTGCTTGGTTAGTTGTTCAACAAAGAAAGATTGAAAACAACAGTATATTCAAAATTAAAGGAGAAAGTATTTTGAAAAGATGTTGGGTCTTACAACTCAAGGAGAGGCTCAGGGTTTTATCAGTGATTGCACTGTTGAATTTGTACAGAGGGACTTATACAAGTGACTGAGGCCCAAGAAAGGTTTTCTGTACAAGGGGATGGGTCTTACACTCTCTCAAGAGGCCCAAACAGTTTTAAAGAAAAGAAATGGGGCTTATAACACGAGGGTAGGCCCAGATGATTTGTTTTTGAATTGGCGATCGTGCTGAGGTTTTCTTTTAACGGAGGGGGACTTATACAATGTCTGAGGCCCAAAAAGTTTTGGTTAAAAGGGGATTGGGTCTTACACTCTAATAGAGGCCCAAAAGATTTATTTTTGTACAAGTGGTGGGGCTTACAACTCAAGGGGAGGCCCAGGGTCATTTGTTTGAAAATGGCGATCGCGCCGAGATTTTTGAAAACGCGGTGGGTCTTATACAATGCATTGAGGCCCAAAATGGTTTGGTTTTCAAAGGAGGTTGGGTCTTACACTCTAATAGAGGCCCAAAAGATTTTGAATGGGTCTTATAGCTCGAGGAGAGGCCCAAGGTTTGTTTTTCAACGGATGATGATCGCGTCGAACTTTTTTTGAAATACAACGGGACTTATACAATAAGTGAGGCCCAAAAATAGGTTTGTATTTACAAAGGATTGGGACTTACACTCTATTAGAGGCCCAAAAGTGTTTGAAATTGTTTGATGAGGGTGAAAATCAAAGAAACCCTAATTTGTTATTCTTTAAAAACAAATATTTAAAGAAAATCAAATAAAATACCAAATAAGTTTGAATAAACCATTTGTGATTTTTTATTTAAGGTTTGAAAAATGAGGGATTAATCACAAAGGATATTAAAACCCAATAGGTTTTGATTTTCAAAGTAAATATTCACTTTTAAAATGTTTAAAAACATTAAAAGGGAATTTATACACAAAAATACTAATTATATTAAATAAATAATATAAACTTTATTTTTTTGTGGAATAAAATATTTCAACATTTTTGTGATTTTTTGCAAAAAGAACCAATGAAAAATAATTAAAATTGAAAGAGTTATTAATTTTCCAATTAATTAATAAAACATGAAAATATTGGAAAAAATAGCAAAAATGTGAGAAAACACAAAATGGCATGGGTGTGGTTTTAACCCACGACCTCAAGGTTATAGGGCGCGCGCCTTACCACTGGGGTGGTGATACATCCATTGCTTGAAGTGAAACCACAAATATACAAGGCTTGCCTTGTTTTCTAGGCCTGGCCAAGGCAAGGCAAGGCAAGTTTTGCCTAGAAACGGGAAGGTTCATAACTTTCTCATTTCTCCATGGTTGGGGACAAAATTTATATGCATCTAGCCTAGAATTTCACAAGGAATCCAATGGTGGTGGTATTTTTTTCAGATCATACTCCCTCCTCAAAATCCGATAGTGGTTTTGAAAAAGGCCTATAATTGCATTTTCTATGCTACACTTTGATACAGGCATGAATTACATGATGAATTTGTTCAAACACAACGTATATAACATGTATGAGGTGTGTATGATCAGTGGACTTCAATGCAATGCATATTTTGGAAAGTTCAAGTCATGATACTTTGGACACTCTCAAATGATCCCTTAGAGGCTTTGAGGATGGTTGGAATCAGCTGGAACCTGCAAAAACACAAACTGGCCCTTTCTTGCAAAAGGGGTTAAAATGACCAAAATAGCAACTCTCTCAAATGGTGTTCTAGATGGGGGAACCATTTGGAACAGTTCAAGAATGATATTTGGAGTGTGTTTGAGGTTTTATCTAGTTTGGAAAGTGACTGAATCAAGACATGGCTTGAAAATGCACGAAAGGCCTATTTTGAGGTTTTGAGATGTGACTTTGTGATTTTGGTGTTACAGGTCACTTTGGATAGTTTAGATCACCTATATATGATGTTTATGAGGTGCTAGGATCATGAGATGTGATGGAAATGCCCTCTAACTCAAAAACTCAGAGTTACCTTGCTAAAGAGGTATTTTGGCCTAAAGAGAGGGATTTTGAGGAAAGCATCTGTTTGATGGCTTTGGTGTACTCAAACTGAGCACAAATGAGCTCTATTTATAGTAGAGTAAGTTTTTTTTGGGATCAATAGTGAATGGCAATTGCAGCAGAGGTTTGGCCAATGGTTTCACTTTGGAATCCAAGTCTCCTCTAGCCATTGACTAGAGGTTAGGGCACAGGGTTGTGGTTCCCTTGGTCTTGGATAAATCTTGACTGAATTCAGTTGCAAATGTGTCAGTCCATCCCACCTTGGTGTATGTATTGAATGCTCCAATCCAAAATTGGAGTCTTGTCCCTCTTTTAGGCAATTCTAGGTTTGGCATGCTACTTCTTGTTCCAAGGACTTTGGAGGCTAGGCTCAGTGTTTGTCCCCTTTAGATTTGATCCTGAGATGTGTTCAAGATGATGACAAGGCTTAGAATTAGCTGATTTTGCCAAATCGAGCAAAAATGCAAAATTCTGCCTAGCCTTGGCAGTTTTCAGCAAGGCATATTGCCCTTGTCATATCTCATGGCTCAAGTGGAATTTGGTGATGTTCTTGGTCATTTTGGAAAGCCCTTATATGATACAACAACTATTTGATCATATTTGGTCTTGATACCTTTTTGATCCAAGTGAAAAATCCCTCTACATTTGGAAAAAAGTGAAGGCAGATTCTGACTTAGTGAAAATTTCACTAAGTGTTGGAAAAAAGTGACATTTTCACTTTTTGTGATTTTGATCATTCCATATCTCAAAATCCATAATGAATTTGGAGGGAGGTCAGTTTAAAGATTTTGTAGAGGGTAATAAGATCTAAAAATCAAGCTTTGGATGGGAAAAATGGCTTTGTGGTTTAGGAGTTATGATCCTCCAAAGTTGGTACCCTTGCCACTTTGTTCATAACTTATAAAATTTTCTAAGTTTTTATGGTTACCCCTTTTACAATTTATCCCACTTTTCTTGATTTTTCTTAGTGAATGGTGATTCAAATCATACATTAACATCATTTTAGGGTCAAAAAACCATAATTGTGAAAAATCTCAAAAAGTCAAAGTTGACTTTTGTGCACAATTGACTTTTTATCAAATGAATTCCAAACTGTGCCATCCTTTAGGAAATCATGTCCTTGACCTAAATCAAACTTGATGGACATGTTCCGTGGGTGTTATAGGGTATATTGAATCATGTCCTAGGGTTTGGGAGCATGTCCTGGTCAAAAGTCAAAGATACAGTTGACTTTTCTCGCGAAACCCTAATTGTGGCTCTGATGAAATTGAGACTTGTTGCTCAAGCTTCTTGGATCAATCCATTGTTACAAATGGATAAATGTGGTATGTTGGAGACCCTCAAATCATGTCTTGAGGTCTTGGCTCATGATTTGTCCCAAAAGTCCACTTAGGGGTGAATTAGGTCAAGAAACCCTAATTGCTGATTTTTGGTGAATACATCCCCTGAGGCTAAATTGACTTGATGATTGGGTTTATGATGTCCCTTGGAGCATCATAGGTTATTCCTTGAAGCATTGGCTCATGCCCAGAGGAAAATTTTCATCTGGAGGCCCTGGTCGACCAAAACCCTAATTTGGTGACACTGGCGATCTCGAGGCTTGATCCACTTAAAAGGGAGTAGCCTTGTGCTTAATCCTTGAAGTGGGAGTCCTCTTGATCCTTTGTGGATATTTGAGAGGCTAGACAAGTTGAAGATCATGTCATTCCTTGATTGATCCTTTGTCTAAAAGCTCTGAGAGGGCTGGAAACCCTAAATTTGATTGTAGTGGATGCTCACCCATCTTTGGGGAGACTGATGAGGCAAGATGGTTCATCCATATTGTGATGATGATTTGCACAATGATGGGAAATCTTAGTGTTCAAAATTTGGGGTATGACAGTATGGATTACTGACAGTTGAATAAGGTAGCGATTGAGAATAAGTGTTCACTTTCAAGAATAGATGGTTGGAATGGTTGGGTTGAGTTTGATTGAGATTACCGTTGGTGGGTATGTTTGATAAGAGTGGTGAATTGTGTGAGTTGAGGCTTTGATCGATTTAATGTGACTGGTTAAGTTGTTATCATCGGAATAGGTTATTATTTACGCGGTTAAGGTTGTATGTGAGTCTGGACAAGTTTGGCTGAGGTTTGGTTTGGTTTTATGTCATAAAAATAGGTTTTATTCAATTCTGTAGCAGAGTAACCGGTTACCCAGTGAAAAATTTTGCAAAAACTTTAAGGATTTATATCTTATGGGAATTTCGTTGGGCATTACAAGGTACAGTGATGTTATTTGGTGTTAGTAACGTGTCTGTAATGTTGTGGAGTAGGTGAATCGTATCTTCCATATTTATTTGGATAAGTTCGTAGTGGTTTTGATTGAGGATATTCGGATCTGTTATAAACTCAGAGGAAGAACAGGTAGAGTGCTTGAGATTTGAATTACAAGTGTTGAGAAGAGACAAAGTTTTATGCTAGGTTATTCAAGTGAGAATTTGGGTTGAAAAAGGTTAGTTTCTTGGATATGTTATTTCAGATGAGAGTACGGTTATGGATCCATTGGATGTAGATACAGTTCTACAATGAGAGGCTCCAAAGTTGGTTAATGAAATTAGAATCTTTTTGGACTGTAGTTGATTAGTACCAGAGGTTATGGACGGCTTTTCCAAGTTAGCATTTTTGTTACTTCAGTTGACTTGCAAAAGGTAGGTCGTTTGCTTTGGATGTTCATTGTAAGGAAAGTTTTAGAGAGCTAACCTAGAAGTTGTCTACGGCTCCAGTTTTGATCCTGTGTGATCCTGATAAACCATTTGTGGGGTATTGGGATGCGTCTTTGATGAGTGTAGTTAGTGTGTTAATGCAAGAGGGTAAAGTCGTGGCTTATGCTTTACGACAATTGAGGATCCATAAAAGGATCTATACTATTCCAAGTTTGGAATTGGTTGCGGTTGTATTGTGTTGGAATATTTGGAGGTATTATCTTTATGGTTCTAGGTTCGAAGTGTTTAGTAATCACAAGAGTTTAGAGTACTTGTTTGATCTGAAGGAATAAAGTATGAGACAACAAGGATGGTTAGAATTCGTGACGAGCTATGAATTTGGCATGGATTATCCTTCTAGAAAAGCTAATGTTGTGCCTGAAGAGTTAAGTCGATAGTCTTTGCATATGGCTGTTTTGATGGTCAGAGAATTAAAATTATTTGAGCAGTTCAGAGACTTCTGTCTGGTGTGTGAGATGACACAGTAGAGTGTGAGGTTGAGTATATTAAAGGTGAATAGTGATTTTTAGTGAATATGAGAAAGAGTTAGACTTTGGACGTTGTAGCGGGGAAATTTGTGAGTATAAGCTATTAATTAACTTAACTAAAAAATAAGCAAGAGTCGCCACCGCACTTTTATTTTAATCCATAAAGGAAACGAAAAAAGAGCGAACAAAACCTAAAGAGATAAGGGTAAGGGGGGTTGGTTATGTAAAGGGAAGGTTTTACGCACCCAATACATCTATAGTACTCTATAGGAGCCCTTTGATGTACTCACTGCTTTTTGGTCTGAAAATGGTTTGCTTGTAAAGAGATTGAGGAAATGAGAGGAGAAATATTTTTTAATATTTTTGTGTTTGGAGAGACTTATCGTCTCATGCCTACGTACCCACGATGTGCAATGTAGGATCAAAACCTCGTAGTTCGTGGTACAAAGAACAAAAATTGTTGGTTGTTGTTTATTTTATCTTGAAAAAGACAACCCGTCATTCTCAAGAGAGAATACTCAACTAATTACCCGATGGTATGGGAAAGTGGCATTTGCATCACATTAAGATGGAGGATTTGCTTGGATTAATATCAATAAGACTAATCACTTCAACATCTAAGTGGAAAACGACCATACTTTCAACAAAATACCATGGTTAGGAGTTTTACATCTCATCACAAAAATGACTCATGTCTAATTCTTTTTGAAAAGTTTAAAAGATAAAGGTGCATAAAAGCACAAAAGAATTTGGATGAGTTTTGTATTTTTTTATGTTTTTTATGAAAAAGTCAAAATATAGTTAAATGGATTAACATTTATACATTTATTAAGAAAACAAGGTTTAAAAAGTCACTCGACAAAAATCGAGGTTTTATTATGAAAGCGGTTTTAAGTTGAAAACAAGAAGGTTTTGAAAAAGAGAGAAGATTTTGAAAATTTAAGAATGGGGAGGAGAAGAAGTGACTATCCTAGTGCATGAAATAAAAGCTAGGGAAAAGAAGAATCTAACCAAAATGGAGCCACTTCAAAGAAATATTAAAAGAATTCCATCCTTAAGCAAATTGGCCAAATAAAGGCAAGTCTTCAATCCATACTCCAAGCAAAAGGATAAGAAGTCCTAATTCTAGGTCCATAAGTCCAATATTACTTCAAAAGAGGTCCATAAAGAGATCACTCCAAAGCATAGGATAGTAACCAATAGTCCAAAATGAGGAGAATTAAGTTTTTTATGGTTTAATCCTTTATTAATGTTTTTGGTCCAAGTGGACAAAGAGAAAAAGGCGGAAGCATAAACATGTGTCCAACGGACAAAGGAAAAATTGCGGAAACATAAACATATGTCCAATAGACAAAGGAAAAATTGCGGAAACATAAACATGATATGGAATGATAATAATGAAGCATAAAAGAAATAAAAGAGATAAGGAGCGAGAAGGAAACATAAACAAAATTAACATAATAAAATTGTTAGTAAGTTAGTGGTTAATTGTTAGTGTTAGTGATCAATAACAATTGAATAATTGCACTTAGGTCAAGGTTGATGAAACTTATTAGAGGATTGATAAGACCAAAGCCTCCTAACAACAAGTTTCATGAGTTGTGAACCATAAGACAAATAATCAACTATTCTTGATAGTTTTCCGATACGGGACAAATTTTGGTCTATGTTAAGCGCACGCCGAGTAATTTGTTCGAGCAATTACCCTACGAATGAGGTCGGCCATGAGATATATGTGTTAATGCACGCGAGATAAACGATATAGGGATCGTTATCCTAAAGCGGTGCCACACGAAAAGAAAAGATGGAAATGATCTCGTCTCGATCGAAATTCAACAAAGAAATTTCACGATCACTTCGACTTTCATAGATCAAAATAAAAAGAAATAGAAGAAAGAGGAAACCAAATTTGAATTACAAATTCAAGACAATTCCATCTTTAAGTTCTAAATATATCATAAACTCAAAGCACCTAAAGTGAATTAAATAATTCACTTTAAAGGTAGATTTGAATTAGTGAACATTTATCCAACTTCATCTACACCCTAAGTCCAATGAATTTAAAGAGAAATAAATTCTTAAAATGTGATCCAAATCCAATATCAAAAGGAAAATAAAAAACAAGAACAAAATATTCAAATCAATTTCAAGAGATTTTTCTAAAACAGAATTTAAAAGTAAAATTTAATTTCACAAGCTTACTAAAAAAAATAGAAACCAAATGGAATTAACTTTTTAAGAAAAATTGAGAAAAAGTGAAGGAGGTTAATTTTAGAAAATGGTGGTGGTGTAATGAATGGGCTAGGCCCATCGTTTCCAAGAAAAAAGAGTTATGAACCAAAAACAAAAAGAAAAAAAAAAGAAAAGGAAATGAAAAAAGAAAAAGTCAGAAAGTGAAACAAAGCTTCTTCTTCTTCTACACATGACCGCGCCACTATTCATCCATAACCACACCATGCTTCAAATTTTGAGTTCCGTCAAATCGGAGCGACGGAGCTCAAACCATATATCGTTGCGATCGTGAGACGGAGAGGATTTCAAATATGTGATCACAATTAACCGTCGATGCAAGAATTGGACGAATCGGAGTTTCAAAGTTTCGACGGAAAATTCGAACTACCTTGAAAAATGGAAGCAAGACTCCTCTTCAACTTCTACTATCTTCCTCTTGTTGTTGTGTGAAGAATTTCACTCTTAGAAACAATTTTTGATGAAGATTGGAGTGATATTTGAAGCTTTTGGAATTGGAGCTTCAATGGAGTTTTTTCTTTGAAGTTGTTTTCTAAGCTTGGTTTGATTTTGGCAGAGTTTTTGGGGCTGTCAAAGCTTGAAAAAATTGAATGAAATGAGTGTGTATTTATAGATGAAATGGTGAGAATTGTTGCTGCTGTTTTGTGATTAATTTTGTGCGTTTTGGTGATGAGTGCAGTGTGCGTGATGGAAGCTCGGAGCGGTTTGATGCGTGTGAGTTGATGTGAGCTGATGAATTCGGCTTAATGATGATGGTACGGACGGCGTGAACGGCTGGGGATGTACACGACTTGGCTTCCTTTGGAGATGGCTTGGCTTTGGTGAAGTGAAGCTGGGGCGTGACGTAAGAAATACTTGGCTGGGAAATTTTTCCTCTTTTATTTGTTGGGCCATGTTTAGTTAGTAATAGGAGGTGTGGGTAAAAAAAATGGAAGATGGGCCTTGTATCATGAATAAAATGAATGGCCTTTTTGTAGATTAATGATAATGAAAAATGGTAATGGATATGGATTTCTAAAAAAAATGGACATGAACAATTGGATAATTGGATGTTGACTAATGGAAAGAATAGGATTTGGAAGTAAAATGGATAATGGAAGTGGGTTAGAAAAATTGTAATGGGCTTTGGAAAATAATGGATCTATGGATAAGAAAATGGTTTAGAAATTGGGTAATGAAAAAAAAATGGTTTAAATAGCAAAAAGTGGAATATGGAAAATTTGGTTAAAAAATGTGGATAATGGATAGCAAGTCTCTTTTTTTTTAGCCTAAAACCAATCTTGACCTTTTTTTGTATATATGCCACATAACCAACCACAACTGAAACAACGGCCATCTGAATCTGTTTGAACCCAAAACTCATATGCACCACTGCCTGATAAATTGAAGAATCTCAGCACAAGACATCTTGCTTTTGAACAAACACCTGTGACTTGAAATCACTTCATTATCTTTGACAAACCTGCACAACACACAGAGAGAAAAACAAGCAAACGACAACATATTTTTTTTGGTGTTTTGGTTAGAGGTTAGTAAACATAAACAAATATAAAACAAGTAAGAAAAACACACAGATACTGGTGATCTTGTTTGTGATATGAGATGCAAATGACATGTGGGATCTTAGGGGGTAAAAATTAGGGTATTACAGACGTGGAATTGGTAGTTTGATGGTTACGAGTCATCAGAGTGCGTAGCGGAAGCGTGATGTTGCACAATTCGTTTATGCGTGTGTGACTTGTAAGAGTTCATAAGTTGAACATTGGAAACATATGGGCGTGATGAGACCATTGGACGTTTCAGAATGGAAGTCTTAAGTGAAAGGTTTAATTATTATTCATGGGCTACTATGTAGATGGATGTTTTGGTTATATGTTCGATTGGTGAATCGTAGCATTGTTGTAATATTGTTGTGTGACAAGGATGTTGGTATTGTGGTTATGTAGAGGTTGTTGAAACGATTTTGGGTCATGGAACTTTATGTTCTTGTTTGTGTTGTTGCCCCGTTTCCATGGTGCTGGTTTGAGTGCGTGTGGTTAATCCCTATGTGGGAGATTGGGGGAGTGTTACCTGGGTGTCGGTAACATGGTTTTCTTTGAGTCGTGAGTTAGTCGTCAAGTACATTGTACGGGCTTTGCATCTTGTCGTTGTAGTTGTCATCGTTGTCCTGCCGTTGTTGTAGCTGTTGTTAGCAAAGTGGTTTGTCAGTTTGTGTTATTCGTGGTGTGCCTTTTGTTGGCATGATAGTTTGTTAGTCGGATGCGAGAGTCGTATCCGGAGTTGTTCGTATCAGTTATATTTTCGAGGACGAAAATGTCTAAGTGGGGGAGAATTGTAACACCCCGGTTTTTGTTAAGATTTATTTAATCGAGTCGATTTAATTATTTTCGTTTTTATATTATTTTATTCTTGACTTTTATTTGACAATATATTATTTTTCATCGTTATAATGTTTTATCGCGTTTTGAGAGCATTTGTGAGATATTTGAGGTGAGGGGTAAAATGGTCATTTTGAGGGGTAGATATTTTTATAAATAGAGATTTGAGAGAGAAAAGAAAGAGAAAGGAAGGAAAGGAAGAGGAAGGGAAAGAAGAGGAGAGAAAAGAGAGGAGAAGAGGAAAATCGAAGAAAACTCCGTTTCAATCGCGATTAATCGGATAAGGGTGAGAAGTTTCGATTATATCTTGCTTGTATATGTATATGTATGTATGTGGTTGAATGTTTACTTGTTTTTCCATAGTTTTCAATTATAGGTCAAAATGAGATAAACGAATAGAAATCGATGTTTTCACGGTCAGAAATCGATATAAATTGCGTTGTATGATCATACTGTGTTTATGAACAATCGTTGATACTTGTTTTGATGTTTGGAACTGTTTTGGTGGGTAAAAGATGAATTTTGGACCCTTGGAACCATGGAAAATGCAGCAGAAAATTCTGCATCAGATGCATACCGTCGGGCGGCGATTTGAGCGCCGGGCGACGCGGGCTTGCGCCGGGCGAAAGCCAAGGGGCGCAACTTAGCACGTTTCTGTAACTTATGAGTTTTGGCATTTGGGTCTTACGTCGTTGTTTCGCCGGGCGAAGCACAGGCGAAGGGGGTACCGCCGGGCGAAACTTGGTACCGTCGGGCGCTCCTGGGAATTTTCAATAATTTTGTTTTCTTTTAAAATCCGTAACTTTTGATCCGTAACTCGGATCGGGACGTTCTTTGTACCGATGGAAAGCTAATGAGATGTTCTTTCTTATAAAAGTAGTTTTGAGATTAGTGGATGATTTAATTGGGTCGGGAATTCGGAAACGTGTCGTTTTGTCGACTTTTATTGTCGTAGTTGTGTGCGATTGATGTGTTATCATGCGATATGCTTTTGTTATATATAACATATAGCTTGTGTGCTGTTATATGATGTGAATGCATGTGATAAGTTGTGGTAATAGTTGTGGTCTTATGGAAAATACCTTGTTGAATTGAATACAAATGTATGGTATCGATGTATGTTGTTGTGGGTAGCCTTTGTGGTGTGAATCCTAGTGTTGTAAATATCATTGTATGATTGTAGGATTGTTGTGGTTGATGGTGAGAAATTCTTGATGTGAATTGATATGAGTGTATATGCTAAAATGCTAATTGCTGTGGTTGGTGGATTATGATGAAATGCATTGCTTATGTGAAATTCAATGTTGTGATGATGGTTTGTGGCCTTAGGGCAAGTAAATGCATTGTTTTGTGTTTGATTGCAATGCATGATTATGGATGTTGAGATGGTTCACATGGTTGTATATGTGTATGCATTTGACTGTCATGAGTCATTGTATTCCAAGCATCATGATATGCATCTTGTGATGTCGTGTGCCCTTGTGGGGTGTGAGCGACGAAACGATTCCAGAGGGAATCTGCTGTAACGGTCGTGTGCCTTATACAAAGAGGACCTAAAGTGACGTTATAGACGATCGTGTGCCTTATACAAAGAGGACCTAAAGTGATCGGATCGTGTGCCTTATACAAAGAGGACCTAAAGCGATCCATAAATGTTGTGTGCCTTATACAAAGAGGGCCTAAAGCGACGGGGAACATTGTTTGCCCGACGGGGAGTTACACTAAGTAACAAGCGATGATTCCAATAATTCCTGAGTGAATTAATGATGAGAATGATGGATGGAATGGTACCGCATTGCATTTGCATAGAGTCGTTGTGTCGGTCTCCGTGCATTTGCATAAATCATGAATGGATTGATTATGTGTGGGAAATTGTGAATTGATTGATTATGTGTTGAGCTCATGATAGCATTGGTGATTTGATATGTATTCGTGATAAATGTATGGATTATGGATGATATGTTTTATGTATAGACATATGTTATGTTTTGTTGAGACGTTATACGTTCCAAGGATTGTTTGGATTATCCTTGATATGCTATATATGAATATATGTGATGTGGTGGTGTGTTTCCATATGTCATAACTTTGGTATGCCTTATGTGTGAATATGTTATTATGTTGGTATAATTGAATATATGCTATGTGGTTGGATTAGTAGAAATATGTTATGTACCTGTGGCATGCTATATGTATTAGTATGTGATGCTTGTGGTGAGAATAATTATGCATGTGAATTTATGTGTTTGCATATTATTATGTAATCTTGACTTAGTTGTTATTTCTCACCCTTCTGTTGTGGTTTGTTGTTCTATAAGGCAATTGCAGATTAGTATCTTGGAGGCTTTTGTGAAGATTAGTTCTCCATCCTTTTGTCGGTCTGTCTGCTCTGATACGTAACACGGGAGTCGGGGAACGCTTTTGTTATATATGTATACATTTGTTGGATCTATTTTGTATGAATATTTTGTTGTTATAAAACAATTTATTTTTTAAAACAAGTCAGTTATGGATCTTTCCGCTTTATTCCATAATTGAACTTTCCCTTTGTTAGAAAAAGTTTCCCTTTTAGGTTTATTCCATTTTGTGTTATGTATCAAATTTATGAGCAGTGATTGTGTTTTCTTTCTTTAAATGTGGCATCCTTGTTTCTTTCTAAGGATAAAAAATTTTATTCACTCTGATTTATTTATGTAGTATTTATCCGCGATGGGAATTGGGGTGTTACACATGATACACAACGTCATAATCATCATCGTCAAAAATATCATTATGTGCATCATCATTCACCAAAACATCATGTTAATCCTGTCATCATATATTCATCAAAACATCACAGGTCATCACCTCAATATCATCAAGAACATCACGGTAAAACATCAAATATATCACAGCACCAAAATATCAGAACATCGCAGCATCATAAACAAAATTTCACAAACAGTAGTCGTTCTCTGCTGAGTTCGTTGTGCGAACACATTCGCTGGGATGTTCGCTTTGTGAGCCTCCAGTGAATCCCCTAATCCCAAACAATTCCCCATTCTTCCTCTCTTCGCACTTCATTCGTTGTGCGAATCTCTTCGCTGGGACGTTCGTTGTGCGAACCCACGACACCACATCTCAGAAATCATCCCAGAATCATCACAGTTATCGCGTATTCGCTGCGCTACTCGCTTTACGAGTCCATGCGAACATTCGCCTTGTGAGCTTTTCGTTCGCTTTGCGAACTAGCAATTACAGGGAATCGCTGCTACGTATCAGTAGCATACCAGACCCACAATACATTACGAATTCAACCTCAGTTCGCCCAAAAACAACCCTACAACATTCCTAAGGCATTATAACCATTAAGGACACAAAACCTACAACTATTAGGTCGATTAATTTCCCTTTTGTAACTCGAAATCACCTAAACCTTCACAAACTCCCAAGGTTCCCATAAACCCCATAATCCCTTTCTTATACAAGATCCCACACATCATCAAAAAAAGGTTTCTGCCTCGAAGGCTTATTTTACCCCAAATCAATTCAACCCTTAATAATCCATCATCAATTCTCAGAAATACCTCTAAATCATTAATAACTCATAAACCCTTCAAAAAAACCCAAAAACCTCAAAATCCACCTTCAACACATCGTGTTCTATATTGAAAACAATGAAAGGCAATACTCCCCATACCTTAGATTGTTGATTCAGAGCTTTCTCTATCGATCCTTTGGAAACCATCATGAATCCTCACCTTTTTCCTTCTTTCCTTAGAGCTTTGCACTTTCTCCTTATTTTCACGTTCCAACTAAAATGAATCCTAATTCCTTCCCAGTTCCTTTTTGTTAAATCTTTGGGCTCTCAAAATGGGATTTCCCCATAATACCCTCACTAATCCTCCTCAAAAGTCCGTCTTGCCCTTAATTCCTCTAATATTATTTTAAATTAATAATAATACTAATATATTCATATTATATACTATTATTTAATTAAAATAACCAAAACTCCACCAAAATACCGACATCGACACAAACCACCAAAATTCACCAAAAATTCACAAATATTATATTTAAATAAATTAAATAAATATTCTAATAAAGTTGGAGTGTTACAACTCTCCCCCACTTAAAGAATTTTTGCCCTCGAAAATTACCTCAAAGAAATAGAGTCGGATACGACTCCCTCATCTGATCTTCGCGTTCCCAAGTCCAACTTTCTCCAGCTGGTCCTCCCCACAGCACCTTCACCAAGGTTATGTCCTTACCCCGCAGCTGCTTCATCTCTCGACCGTCAATCCGCACAGGTACAACTTCCACTGTCAGATTATCCCTCACTTGTACATCATCCATCTGAATCATATGCGATGGATCCGGAATGTACTTCCTCAACTGAGACACATGGAACACGTCATGCAAATTCACAAGTGACTGTGGTAAAGCAATTCGATAGGCGACCACTCCTATCCTCTGCGAGATTTGGTATGGACCAACAAAACGTGGAGTGAGCTTCCTAGACTTCAAAGCTCGACCCACACTAGTCACTGGCGTCACCCTAAAAAACACGTGATCTCCCCCTTGGAATTCAAGTGTCTTCCTCCTCTTATCATGGTAGCTCTTCTGACGACTCTGCGATGCTCTCATCCTTTCTTGGATCATCTTAATCTTTTCAATCGTCTCTTGCATAATCTCAGGTCTGAGTACAACACTCTCGCCTAACTCATACCAACACAAAGGAGTCCTACACCTCCTCCCATATAAATCTTCATAGGGCGTCATTCCAATACTAGCATGAAAACTATTATTGTACATGAACTCAATCAACGACAAATGGCTATCCCAAGATCCTCATGATCCAACACACAAGTCCTCAGCAAATCCTCTAAAGATTGGATAGTCCTTTCTGTCTGACCGTCTGTCTGCGGATGATAGGCAGAACTCATCCTCAACTTAGTACCCAACGCCTCTTGCAAGCTCTTCCAGAACCTTGATGTAAATCTCGGATCTCTATCTAACATAATGCTCGAAGGTATCCCATGCAACTTCACAATCTCCGCAATGTACATCTCGGCTAACTTCTGCATAGAATGATTAATCTTCATCGGCAAGAAATTAGCCGATTTAGTTAATCTATCCACAATCACCCAAATGAAATCATTTCCCTTAGCAGTCTTCGGCAATCCCACCAGAAAATCGGAAATACTATCCCACTTCCATTCTGGAATTTTCAACGGCTGCATCATACCTAAAGGCTTCTGATGCTCAATCTTCTACTTCTGACAAGTCAAACACGCATAGACAAACTCTGCAACACCCTTCTTCATACCTGGCCACCAAAGCAACTTTTTCAAATCATGGTACATCTTCGTAGAACCGGGATGAATACTCATCCTACTTCGGTGTCCTTCTTCAGGTATACTCCTCTTAATATTTGGGACATCTAGAACACACACTCTGTCTCTGAACATCATCACACCATTCTCGTCAATTTCGAATTCTCCTCCGTTACCTTGGTTGATCAAAGTCAACTGGTCCACTAACTTCAAGTCAGATTGTTGTCCCACTCTGATCTCTTCCAGAATGCCACTAGTCAACTTCAACATTCCCAACTTTACACTATCAGGAGTCTCTTCACATACCAAACTCAAATCTCTGAATTGCTCAAGTAATTCCAATTGTTACACCATAAGCATCGACATATGTAATGACTCCCTGCTCAATGCATTAGCCACTACATTTGCTTTGCCCGGATGATAACTAAAATCAAAATCGAAATCCTTCAACAGCTCTAACCACCTTCTCTGCCTCATATTCAATTCCTTCTGATCAAATAAGTACTTCAGACTTTTATGATCACTGAACACTTCAAACTTACAGCCAAACAGATAATGTCTCCAAATTTTCAACACAAACACCACAGCAGCCAATTCCAAGTCATGGGTAGGATAATTCCTCTCATGAATTCGCAATAGTCTCGAAGCATAGGCAACAACATGTCCACTCTGCATCAATACTCCACCAAGACCCATCTTTGACGTATCACGATACACCACAAAAGATTCGCTCGGATTGGGCAAACTCAACACTGGAGCGGTCGTCAACTTCTTCTTCAATTCCAAAAAACTCTCTTCACAAGCCACATCCCACACAAAAGCTTGACCCTTTCGAGTCAACTGAGTCAAAGGTAATGCCAACTTAGAAAAGCCCTCGATAAACTTGCGATAATAACCCGCCAATCCCAGAAAACTTCGTATCTCAGTAGCAGACTTCGAAGTCTCCCACTGCAACACAGCATCAATCTTGGAAGGATCTACAACAATTCCACCACTCGAAATCACATGGCCAAGGAAACTCACTCCCTTCAACCAAAACTCACACTTTGACAGCTTTGCATACAATTTTTTTTCCTTCAATACTTGCAACACAGTTCTCAAATGCTCAGCATGCTCTTCTTCAGACTTAGAATATATCAGAATATCATCAATGAAAACCACCACAAGCTGGTCCAAATACTCATGAAAAATCTGATTCATATACTCCATGAACACACCAAGCGCATTGGACACACCAAACGGTATCACAGTGTATTCATAGTGACCATACCTCATTCTGAAAGCTGTCTTCGGAATGTCATCAGGCTTAACACGAATCTGATGATAACCAGGCCTCAAATCAATCTTACTAAACACACAAGCACCTACTAACTGATCCATCAAGCCGTCGATTCTCGGAAGTAGATATTTATTCTTGATAGTCACTTTATTCAACTGCCAATAATCAACGCACAACCTCATACTACCATTTTTCTTCTTTACTAACAGTACAAGAGCACCCTACGGAGAAACACTTGGTCGAACAAACCTCTTCTCAAGCAATTCTTCCAATTGTTTCTTCAATTCACTTAACTCAGAAGCTGACATCCGATAAGGAGCCATCAACACTGGACTCGTACCTGGTACTAAGTCCACTGCAAACTCTACTTCACGCTCTGGAGGCAAATCACTAATGTCGTTCAGAAACACCTCTGGAAATTCACATACAACAGGCAACTCCACACTCGCAACTTCATGATCAATCTGCAATGATGCAAACATTGCAAACACCAGGGCTTAATTTTCCATAAGCTCGTCTACTTGCCTAGAAGACAGGAACATCAACTCTCCATTATCACCAAACTCAGGAAACTCCACAACCTTAGTATAACAATCGATATGAACATGGTTGAACTCCAACCAGTTCATTCCAAGGATTACATCGATTTGGTGCAAGGGTAAACACACCAAATCCAACACAAAACTCTTCCCAAAAATCGTCAAAGGACATCTCAAACACACAAAAGTAGTAGTAACAGAACCATTAGCAGGAGTCTCTATTAGCATACTACCATTCATATTACACAACTTCAAACCTAATCTATTAGCACATTCAAGCGAGATAAAAGAATGAGTAGCATCAGTATCAATCATAGCAACCAACTCAATATCATTAATAAAACAAGTACCTCGAATCAGGTTGTCCTTCTCTGACACTTCTGCAGCACTCAAAGCAAACACTCTGCCACTAGTCTGAGCAGCAGTAGCCGTCTTCTTCGGCTTCTGACACTTTGTACTGATGTTATCCTTCTCACCACAATTGAAACAAGTTGGACCATCATCTTTGCAATCATTAGCTCTATGACCCTTCTTACCACACCTGTAGCACCTCAACACAATATTAGTACAAACATCAGCACGGTGACCTTGCTCGCCACACCTATAACACTTCCCAAAAGCGGAAGCTGCTCCCCCACTTGTCTTTATCCCCTCTGAAGCCTTCTGCTTCCCTTTGTCAGCTGAAATTGAATAAGGTTTCCCCCTATACTGCCTTTTCTTCTCACTCAACTGCTTGTAGTGAGCAGGTCGAGCTCGCCTATCCTCGTCATAGATTCTGCTCTTGTCCACCAACTCAGCAAACCTGCAGATCTGTTGATATCTAATACCCTGCTTAATCTCTGGTCTCTGCCCATTCTCGAACTTGAGGCACTTGGACATCTCAGCATCAGCACGGTTGTAGTGAGGACAGAACTTCACCAACTTCTCGCACTTCGCAGCATACTCTGCAACAGTCATATCTCCTTGCTTCAGCTCAAGGAATTACACCTCCCTCTTACCACGAGCATCCTCTGGATAATACTTTCCCAGAAATTCCTGCTTTAACACAACCCAAGTTATCACAGTGCCAACTTCTTCTAGTCTCTAACGGGTGTTATCCCACCAATCCTTAGCCTCCTCTAACAGCATATGAGTTCCAAACTGAACTTGTTGCACATCAGTACATCCCATCCCTCAGAAGATCTTCTCGATCGCCTTCAGCCACTTGTGTGCACTTGCTGGATCGTTAGTACCCTCAAACTCTGGCGGATTGTTCCTCTTGAACTCCCCCAAAGCACGAAACTCATCTGGAACTCCACCATTCGGATTGAGTTGCGCCACCACATTAGCAACTGATTCCAAAACATCAGCAATAGCACAATCATTTCTTCCAGCTATCCTGCACACCACCAACAAGGTTAGAAGAACTAAAACATCGACAGTGTACAGACACATGTCGACCGACAGGGGACTGACATCACGTAAAAACCTGGCCGGATGGACCGACCTGCTCTGATACCACTAATGTAACACCCTTTTCTACCCCACAAAACATCGCAGCGGAATACACATAAAATCATAATAAATTAGAATTCACCTCGAAGGGGGCACATTTCCCAATAAATTCACAATAAAACATTTACTCTGTAAACAACGGGTTTTCCTCAAAATAGCTCAAAAATGCCTTCAAGGGCAGCAGAACCACCATAACCACAAAAATCCCACAAGAGGGTTTACTAAAATAAATCATAGTCATCAAATAATGCATGATACACAACGTCATAATCATCATCGTCAAAAGTATCATTATGTGGATCATCATTCACCAAAACATCATGCTAATCATGTCATCATATATTCATCAAAACATCATAGGTCATCATCTCAATATCATCAAGAACATCATGGTAAAACATCAGAAATATCACAGCACATAATCTCAGAACATCACAGCATCATAAACAAAATTTCACAAACAGTAGCAGTTCGCTGCTGAGTTCGATGTGCGAACACATTCGCTGGGATGTTCGCTTTGCGAGCCTCCAGCGAATCCCCTAATCCCAAACAATTCCCCATTCTGCCTCTCTTCACCACATCTCAGAAATCATCCCAGAATCATCACAGTTATCGCACATTCGTTGCGCTACTCGCTTTGCGAGTCCAGGAAAACATTCGCCTTGCAAGCTTTTCGTTCGCTTTGTGAACTAGCGATTGCAGGGAATCGCTGCTACGCATCAGTAGCATACCAGACCCACAATACATTATGAATTCAACCTCAGTTCGCCCAAAAACATCCCTACAACATTCCTAAGGCATTATACACATTAAGGACACAAAACCTATAACTATTAGGTCGATTAATTTCACTTTTGTAACTCGAAATCACCTAAACCTTCACAAACTCCCAAGGTTCCCATAAACCCCATAAATCCCTTTCTTATACAAGATCCCACACATCATCAAAAAAAGGTTTCTGCCTCGAAGGTTTATTTTACCCCAAATCAATTCAACCCTTAATAATCTATCATCAATTCTCAGAAATACCTCTAGATCATCAATAACTCATAAACCCTTCAAAAACCCCCAAAAACCTCAAAATCCACCTTCAACGCATCGCGTTCTATATTGAAAACAATGAAAGGCAATACGCCCCATACCTTAGATTGTCGATTCAGAGCTTTCTCTATCGATCCTTTGGAAACCTTCACGAATCCTCGCATTTTTCCTTCTTTCCTCAGAGCTCTGCACTTTCTCCTTATTTTCACGTTCCAACTAAAATGAATCCTAATTCCTTCCCAATTCCTTTTTGTTAAATCTTTAGGCTCTCAAAATGGGCTTTTCCCATAATACCCTCACTAATCCTCCTCAAAAGTCCGTCTTGCCCTTAATTCCTCTAATATTATTTTAAATTAATAATAATACTAATATATTCATATTATATAATATTATTTAATTAAAATAACCAAAACTCCACTAAAATACCGACATCGACACAAAGCGCCAAAATTCACCGAAAATTCACAAATATTATATTTAAATAAATTAAATAAATATTCTAATAAATTTGGGGTGTTACACTTATAGCTCAAGGAGAGACCCAAATATTTTGAAATGAAATGGCGATCGCGCCAAGTTTTTTGAAAACACAGTGTGTCTTATACAATGACTGAGGCCCAAAAAGGTTTTGGTTAAAAAGTGATTGGGTCTTACACTCTAATAGAGGCCAAAGTTTTATTTATATACAAGTGATGGGTCTTACAACTCAAGGAGGGGTCTAGGGGATTTTTGTTTAAAAGGTGACGACCGCGCTGAGATTTTAAAATCGTATCGGGACTTATACAATGACTGAGGCCCAAATTATTTATTTACAATAGGGGGTTGGGTCTTACACTCTATTAGAAGCCCAAAAGTATTTTAAAATTTAAAATCAAGAGGAAACCCTAATTTTAAATTAAAATGTCCTTTTTCAAAGGTAATTTAAATAATAAATGATAAAATATCAATTATATTCAAAAACAAGTTGTACAGTTTGGAAAATATTTTGAAAAATCATGTTTAATCATATAAAAGCTTAAAATTCAATTGATTTTGAAAGATCAAAGTGGGAATTTCATTTTTAAAATGTTTAAACAATTAAAAATGAAATTAATTACAAAAATTCTAACTATATTAAATAAATAATATAAATTGGATTTTTTGTAAAATAAAATGTTTAAACATTTTTGTGAATTTTGACAAAAAGAATCAATTAAAAAACATAAATATTCAGAGAGAAATTAATTTTTGAATCAATTAAACAAAAATAACTAAAATTCAAAAATTTGAATTATGGCGCCAAGAACACTTGGTTCTTGCCTGCGCCCTCTGTTTTTACAGATTTGCGTTTTCTCACTTTTCTCCATGATTTCTCAATGGTTTTGCATGATTCTAGTACCAATCTTGTTCGTTTTTTAACAAGGATCACAACCATATAGTTTAATTGTATTTATATTAAGTATGGAGAAAGAAATCAACAGAAAACCTCAAGAACCCTAATTTCAGCATGAACACAATGAAATTCCATACACGATTGATTCTGGAAATTGATTGAGGGTTATCACTCTATATACATGCAAGAACAAGATGGTAACTCAAAAATTCATTATGATGCATGGAATATAGAGTTTGAAGGGTTCATGCTTACCTCTAGTAGCTGGTGATCGAGTCTGGGGATGGAGGTGTTGCAGCTAGGTTCCAATGATCTGGACAGCTTCCTCAGGTGCCATGGAGTGTGTTTGAACGCTTGGAGTGGATTGAAATGAGCTGGAACTTGATGTGGCACCTCAACTGCAACTCTGTCAAGAACTTAAGCAATTAGCTGGTGATTTTGAGAATCTGATGTTCCAGATGTGATTTTGTGTTATGGATCACTCACATATGATGTTTATGAGGTGTGTGTGTGATTGGTTTGGTTGTGTAAGTTCCTGGATTGGCTGGAATTTTGGTAAAACAACAAGGTGTTCAATGCTGATGTCATGGTGTTGATGTTGCAGCATTGAGTCTTAGTACTGCGCTGTACTAAGTTGTGAAGGTTAACTATGTTTGACGTCATGGGCTTGATGTCATAACATTGCACTTAACACTGGGCTGTGTTAAGGTTGCTAGTTGCTGAAGTGGATGTCTGATGTCACATAGGTGATGTTGTAACATCAGACCTGCAGAACTGAAGCTAATGACAGCATGGGCTTGTTGTTATTAGCTGGAATTGTGGAGAGTGTTGACTCGTTGGATGAGAATATCTTGGGCTAGATATTTTCTGTTACATGGGAGATTTGATTTGCAGGTTTGTTGGAGAATTAAAAGGTGGAAGATTTAAAAAGATTTTGGGGATAAAATCTGTTTTAAAAGATTCAGTTTTTAATTAACAAATCTGATCAAATATTGTGACAAATCCAATCCAAATTCAAGGAGCTATATAAAGCGCACAAGACCAAGGAAGAAGGTACAGAAAACAGATTGAAGATCAAGAGCTGGAGGCTTAGAGTCTAGGGTTTGTTTAGAGTACTTGTAATCACACTATTCTAGGTTTGAATAGGTGTTGAATTTTCTGTCCTCTCTAGAAGCTGTGAAGCAATAGAGAGTTGTTGATTGATCAAAGCTAGGAAGCAAGATCAAGGGATCTCAAAGAGGTTGTTCTTTGAGTGTTTTAGGGGATTGAGTAGTGTTCTCATATCTAAGTGGTTTCTTAGGTAGAAAGTCACTAGTAGAGTATAAGTTTAGGAGATTGTCAACTGGTGTGTTGAGTCTGTAAATTATATCTACAAGTAGTGAATTTCATCCCTGGCTTGGTAGCCCCCAGACGTAGGTAGTTAGACCGAACTGGGTGAACAATTCCTTGTGTTTTTCCTGTTGCTTATTCTGTCCATTATTGCAGAGTGTGTTGTTGTGACATCGCACCTTAACATCACACGTCTGGTACCAGAATTTCAATTGGTATCAAAGCAGGCATCCTGTCTGTCTCTGGGTGATATCTAGGGAAGTACTTTCTGGTGAAAGATGGACAAAGAGGTTGGAGGATTTGTCAACAGACCCCCTATCTTGGATGGCTCAAACTATGAGTATTGGAAGCCTAGAATGACTACTTTTTTAAAGTCATTAGACAGCAGAGCTTGGAAGGCTGTCATTAAAGAGTGGAAAGCTCGAGAGTTATGTGAGAAAGATGAGGCTGGCAAGGATAGAGAAGGCACCTCAAAGCCTAAGCCTGAAGAAGAATGGACCAAGGAAGAAGATGAGCTTGCCCTAGGGAATTCAAAAGCCCTAAATGCTATCTTCAATGGGGTTGACAAGAACATATTCAGGCTGATCAACTCATGTGAAACTGCTAAGGCTGCTTGGGATATTTTGAAGGCTACTCATGAAGGCACATCTAGAGTTAAGATGTCTAGACTTCAGCTTCTAACATCTAAGTTTGAAAGCTTGAAGATGAAGGAAGATGAGACTATTCATGACTTCCACATGAGTGTTCTTGAGCTGTCAAATGCATCCAGTGCTCTTGGTGAGAAGATGACAGAAGAAAAGCTGGTAAGAAAGATTCTTAGGTCCCTCCCTAAGAAGTATAAGATGAAGGTAACAGCCATTGAAGAATCTCAAGACATCAGCAAGATGAGAGTTGATGAGCTTATTGGATCTCTTCAAACATTTGAACTTGGGCTGAATGAGGAAGAACCAGAAAAGAAGCCCAAGAGTATAGCCTTAGTCTCCACTCCTGCAGCAGCTAAAGATGATGAGTCCCAGGAGGATTTGCCTCAGGCTATAGTTATGTTAGGAAGACAGTTCAACAAAGTGTTCAAGAAGATGAACTATAACTACAGGCCTAATGTCAAGAACATCTCCTCTGACATCAGCAAGTCAAAAGAGAAAGATGAAGAGAAGACTGTCCAAGATAAAGGTGTTCAGTGCTTTGAATGTGAAGGGTATGGACATGTCAAGAAAGAGTGTCCCACATTCTTGAAGAAGCAGAATAAAGGCTTGACAATTTCCTGGTCTGACACTGATAGTGAAGATGAAAGTGAGTCAGCAAAGCATGTTACAGCTTTGACAGGAATTATTGAATCTGATGATGATAGCGATGAAGAAGTCACCTATGATGAGCTAGCTATAACCTACAGAGAGCTGTGTTTTAAAAGTGCTGAGATTTTTCAAGAGAACAAGTGTCACAAGGAACAGATTGCTCAGCTTGAGAATGAAAAATTTGATCTGGAAAATGAAGTGGTGCTAGTAAGAGCTCATCTTGATCAAATGACCAAGTCTGTTAGGATGCTGAACAGTGGTACAGACACTCTTGACAAGATTCTTCAGACGGAAAGGATAGCTGGAGACAGGACTAGATTAGGATTTGTGGTTGAGGGAAAAGTATCTACTGAAGCAAGCACTTCAGGAACCAAAGTGGAGATGTCTCAACCATTGTCTCAACATCAGCCAAAGGTGCAGGATCCTACTCCTAAGAAAGCTGAGGTTTCACAACCTAAGAGGATTGAGAAGAAGACTGGTCCTTATCAGAAGAGAAAGCAGCCACAAAGAGCTAGTCAGTATATGCCCCCACAATACCATAAGAGCATGCAAGCTACTAGGTTCAAACAGGGCATGTCACATCAGATGTCTCAACATCAGGTCAACGGGTATAGTCATGGTTTTAGATTCAACAATGTTGTACCTTACAATTATAGGAGGAGAAAGCCTCATCACCATGGGAGACAGCCTAGAAGACAGCATCGTCAGTTCAGGAGACAGTCTACCTATGGAAAAAGACATCAGCTCGGGAGAAGACAACATTATGAGTGACAGCCACAGCTTTATCATCAAGATGGGAGAAGGTTTAACCACTTCAGAGATGATAGAATCAGATGCTTCTATTGTGGAAGGTATGGACATATGCAGTACTCTTGCTACAAGCTGCATGGATACCCTCAGCCTCAAAATAGATGGAGGGAGGATAGGCCCAAAGTTGTTAAACAATGGGTACCTAAGGAGAAGGTGAAGTGCTTATTGGCTCACATGGCTGACAAGGAGTTTAAAGAAGAAACATGGTATTTTGACAGTGGGTGTTCCAAACACATGTCTGGATGTAGATCCATGTTTAATGATCTTAGGCCTTGCCCCTCTCATGAGGTCATGTTTGGCAATGGAGGAAAAGGTATTGTTGCAGGAGTTGGGAAAATCCAAGGTGATGGTAGACCTGAACTTGACAATGTTATGTTTGTCAATGGCTTAAGTGCAAATTTGATCAGCATAAGCCAGTTATGTGATGAAGGGTACAAAGTCTGTTACTCAAAGGATGAGTGTCTGGTGACAAGTGAGAAGGATGAAGTGGTCATGAAAGGAGTCAGAACTAGAAACAATTGTTATTCTTGGATACCCATAAGGGTTAGCCCCACTGTGGATGACAAGACTGATGCTTTAACATTAGGTTGTGACATCAAGTATGAAGGGATATTGAAAGGTCAAACTGAGCTAATGAGCTCTAGGGTGAATCATTTTAAATTTTTAAAAGGAAAGGTTTCGTGGAGGGAAAACTTTAGTAATTGGAACCAAAATCAGGGGCCTTACCATATTAATATCACATCAAGACCTTCCAAAACCATCTCATCACAACGCCTCATCTTCCTAATTCTCAACAACATAGAGAGTTTTGTTCTAAACCTGGTCTGTTTCAAAGGAATGATGTCTTCCAAGAACTCTGAACCGGCACGAACTAGGGTTCCCTCCGAAAACGACTTAGGCAATGATGAACACGGTTCTGGTGCTCCTTCTGAGTCAGATAACCCTAAATCCTCCCCTACGAATAAAACTGAAGGCAGGACATCATCATCCCAAGCTGTTGAAGAGAAGTTTAATGTAGACTTGGAGTTGGAACAGCTTACCACCAAAATCCTGGAGAAGGGGATACGCGTAAAAGGGATTTCTGTCCCTCTAAGGCAAATGGCTGCTGAGAAGGTCGCCACTCAAGAGGACAAAGATCTTCAAAAGGATGAGGGTAAAGATCTTGATGTCAGAACATCATCCCCTAGGGAAGCTAGTCACAAGGGTAAAGAGAAGGATCAGGTCGAGGTCATTGAGATTGAGGACTCATCTGGTGATGAGAAAATTGGAAGAAGGAAGGACAAGAAAAGGGCCTCAAGTAAAGATTCTCCAAAATCGTGGAGCAAAGTTGACAAGGAGGGCAAAAAGAGGAGAATCAGCTAAGAGTCTGAGTCTGAGAGCGATGCTCAAGACATCGACCCAACTGATAATCAAGTGCAAAATCACTATGGAGCCATGTGGAATTATGTGCCTCAAAGAAAGATTGCACTAGAAAGAGAGGTAGCTGCAGAAGACACTGAAATTACTGACCTCATTGAGTGTGCTGGTCTGCGAAGGACTGTGACGAGGTTGACCAATTATTATGATGGGCTGGTCAGAGAATTCATAGGTAATATTTCTGAATCTATAAACAACAGCAAGAATCGAGCCTTAAGAAGAGTTACCATCAGAGGCAAATGTCTATGGTTCTCTCCTAAAGTGATCAATGGCTACTTAGGAAGAAGTGAGAAAGAATGTGAAAAATTGGAAGTCTCCAACAATGTGATATGTAAAGAAATCACTGGTGGTCAGGTAAAAGTTTGGCCAGAAGATGGAAAGCTGCAAACCAGGTTGTTGAGTGTCAAATATGCCATTCTGCACAGAATTGGTGCTGTCAACTGGGTTCCTACTGAGCACAAGACCACAATTTCGGTGGAATTAGGGAAGATAATCTATGCTGTAGGGAGAAAGCAAAGAATTGACTATGGCTCCTACATCTTTGATTACACTGTTAAGCATGCTGCTACTATGAAGATACCAATTGCTTTTCCCTCTCTCATTTGTGGGATTATCTTATCTCAACAGCCTGGAATTCTACAGCATTGGGATATAGCTTGCACAAGGAAGCCTGCCTTGTCAGTCCATTCCAAATTGTTTGAAGTGAAACATGTTTCTGACAATGTCAAGACATCTGCTTCAACATCACAACAGCAGCCAGCCAAGACAGGGTTAATTTCAGAACTGGAAGAGGCTTGCAAGGAGTTGGATGAAGTCATCAAAGTTAGTACTGAAAGGAAACAAAAATTTGAAATACTTGTCATGACTCTGAAAATGGCAGCAAAGGAAGGTGGAGCAGTCAACACTAGCAAGGATGTAGAAGGACCTGATGTCGTCTGAGATTTGATCTTCTTCTTCAAAGGGTATGGTTGGGTATCCTCATGCTTGAGGTTCTTGGAGCTTGATTGACTCATGCTTTATTGGTGTGTTGTGCTGAGCATAGGAGAAAGAGTGGTTTTATAATGGTTTGTTCAATTGCTTGGGTTGTATCGCCCGACCAGTCAAGGGGTTGGAAGTTGTTTTTGACTGTGTCATTAATAATGTCAGAACATTGTGCTTGGAGACTACATAGGGACCAGTATTATGTCACCTTATAGGGCATTTGATTTGGGATAATTGTCTAATTATGGCTAAAAAGGGGGAGAGTTAAAAATTGCCAAGAGTAGTTGCTGCTAAAAGAATAAAAATAAAAGGTGTTTAGTTGAAAAGTAATGATGCAGCTGTGGAGGGGGAGTATAGACAACATAGTTGTAGAGCTGCTAGTGAAGATGTCATAGCAATTGGAGAGTGCAGCAAAGTAGACATCAAGGGGGAGTTGTGCTGCACATTGTGAGCTACTGAACAGCTGTGATGCTGGTTCGAGTTTTTGAGGGGGAGCACCAATTGACTGTTGTCAATAATGAAGATGGTGTTGCAGCAGATCAAGTAATGAAGACTATATGAAGATTGTCAAACTGCTGCAAGTTAAAGTTTCAAAATATTGAAGATATTCCGCTGCTGAAGTCTCTGAAGATGCAGAGATTGTTTTAGCCAAAATTAGCCAAAGGGGGAGATTGTAAGTTCCTGGATTGGCTGGAATTTTGGTAAAACAACAAGGTGTTCAATGCTGATGTCATGGTGTTGATGTTGCAGCATTGAGTCTTAGTACTGGGCTGTACTAAGTTGTGAAGGTTAACTATGTTTGACGTCATGGGCTTGATGTCATAACATTGCACTTAACACTGGGCTGTGTTAAGGTTGCTAGTTGCTGAAGTGGATGTCTGATGTCACATAGGTGATGTTGTAACATCAGACCTGCAGAACTGAAGCTAATGACAGCATGGGCTTGTTGTTATTAGGGTCGCGTATTAGCTGGAATTGTGGAGAGTGTTGACTCGTTGGATGAGAATATCTTGGGCTAGATATTTTCTGTTACATGGGAGATTTGATTGCAGGTTTGTTGGAGAATTAAAAGGTGGAAGATTTAAAAAGATTTTGGGGATAAAATCTGTTTTAAAAGATTCAGTTTTTAATTAACAAATCTGATCAAATATTGTGACAAATCCAATCCAAATTCAAAGAGCTATATAAAGCGCACAAGACCAAGGAAGAAGGTACAAAAAACAGATTGAAGATCAAGAGCTGGAGGCTTAGAGTCTAGGGTTTGTTTAGAGTACTTGTAATCACACTATTCTAGGTTTGAATAGGTGTTGAATTTTCTGTCCTCTCTAGAAGCTGTGAAGCAATAGAGAGTTGTTGATTGATCGAAGCTAGGAAGCAAGATCAAGGGATCTCAAAGAGGTTGTTCTTTGAGTGTTTTAGGGGATTGAGTAGTGTTCTCATATCTAAGTGGTTTCTTAGGTAGAAAGTCACTAGTAGAGTATAAGTTTAGGAGATTGTCAACTGGTGTGTTGAGTCTGTAAATTATATCTACAAGTAGTGAATTTCATCCCTGGCTTGGTAGCCCCCAGACGTAGGTAGTTAGACCGAACTGGGTGAACAATTCCTTGTGTTTTTCCTGTTGCTTATTCTGTCCATTATTGCAGAGTGTGTTGTTGTGACATCGCAACTTAACATCACACGTCTGGTACCAGAATTTCAGGTTGGAATTGCTCTCAAACTCAAAACCCGATAGTGACTTGAGTTAGAAGGCAAAATTGGAGTGAAAGGGAGATTTTGAGGAAAGCTTCAATTTGGGTGCTTTGGTGTACTCAAACTGATCACAAATGAGCTTTATTTATAGTGTGTCAAGTTGTTTTGGTAGCAATAGTGTGTGGCCAATGTGGATCAAATGGAATCTTAAGTCTCCTCTAGCCATTGACTTGAGGTTAGAGCACAGGCCTATGGTAACCTGGTTCAGAGATAAGGCTTGACTCATTCAGTTAAACTTGCCTCAGTTCATGCCACCTTGATGGATCCATTGAATGCATTGAAACAAAATTGGAGTCTTGGCACTTTTTAGCTCTTTTAGGTTTGGCATGGCTATATGTAGATCCTTGGACTTGGGAGGCTTGGGGATCAGATCATTATCTTTTTGTTTTATCCTCAGATGTGTCCAAATGGATGATAAGGCTTGGAGTTTCTCAAATTTTCCAAATCGAGCAAATGCACAAAATCTGCCTTGCTTGGAACAGTTGGAAATGGTGATTTTGAGGGAGTCATATCTCCCTGCTCAGGTTGAGTTATGGGAGGCTCATGTGCTTTTTAGAAAGCCCTCGTATGATACAAAACATGTGTGATCATAGTTTACTTTGAAACTATTTGGATCCCATTGAAAAATCATCATGAACATTGATGTTCAAGGCTAATAACTTAGGCAGATTTTCACTAAGTGTTGGAAAAAGTGTTATTTTCATGTTTTTGTCATTTTGATCTCTCCATAACTTAAAATCCATAAAGAATTGGAGTTGGAGGTAGTTGAAGCTTTTGTAGACTGTATCAAGGCCTACAAATCCAAATTTGAATCACCTAAAATGGTTGCTTGGATCTCAAGTTATGATCCTTGAAAGTTGGTACCAAAATCACTTTTGTTCCATAACTTAGAAAATTTTTTGTTTCTCTAGGTTGCCCCTTTTGCAAGAAACCTCACTTTTCTTGATTTTTCTTGATGGATGATGATCAATTCCATACATCAACATTAATTTTGACTTAGGGGAACCATATTTGTGAAAAATTCCAAAAAGTCAAACTTGATTTTGTGCACAGTTGACTTTTTATCGGATGAAATCCAAACTGTGCGATCCTTTGTGAAATCAAGTCCTTGACCTAAATCAAACCTAATGAATGGATTCCATAGGTGTTATAGGGTGTATTGAATCATGTCCCAAGGTTTGGGAGCATGTCTTGGTCAAAAATCAAAGATATAGTTGACTTTTTCCTCGAAACCCTAATTGTGGTCCAGATGAAATTAAAACTTGTGAATCAAGCTTCTTGGATCAATTCATTGTTGAAAATGGATCAATGTGGTGTATTGGAGGCCCTCAAATCATGTCTTGAGGTCTTGGTTCATGTCTTGCCTCAAAAGTCAACTTAGGGGTGAATTAGGTCAAGAAACCCTAGTTCCTTATTTTTTATGAACGCATCCCCTGAGGTTAAATTGACTTGATGATTGGGTCCATGAGGTCCCTTGGAGTATCTTGGGTTGTGCTTTGAAGCCTTGGCTCATGTTCCGATGAAAATTTTCATCTGGAGGCCTCAGTCGACCAAAACCCTAATTTGGTGACACTGGCGATCTTGAGGCTTGATCCACTTGGAATGTTGCAACTTTGTGCTTGATTCTTAATGTGGGAGTCCTCTTAATCCTTTATAGGTGCTTGAGAGGTTAGACAAGTTGAAGATCATGTCATTTCTTGATTGATTTTTGTCTAAGTGCTCTAAGAGGGCTTAAAACCCTAATTCTTGATTGTGGTGATTGCTCAACCATCTTTGAGGAGATTGATGAGGCATGGAGGTACATCTATATTGTGATGATGTCTTTCACAATGATGGGAAATCTTGGTGGTCAAAATTTGGGGTATGACAGATGCCCCTATTTAATCTTCTTGGACCCGAAGGTGTGAATGGCGAAGGTATTCCGGCATACGGGGTGCAAGAGGATTAAATATCGAAATACCTGAAATTTTGATGGTGGTTATGAATGATAGTTTGCTCATCCATCTTATTTTGCTAAGCAATGATGCTTAGAAAAGGGTAAAAACTTCCCCTCGATCATGGTCTTTAGCCAAAGAACTGGTCTCAGTTTCTTTTGTCAATAAACTTCCCCTCGATCCTGGTCTTCAGCCAAGGAACTGGTCTTAGTTTCTTTTGTCAATAAACTTCCCTTCGATCCTGGTCTTCAGCCAAGGAACTGGTCTCAATTTCTTTTGTTAATAAACTTCCCTTCGATCCTGGTCTTCAGCCAAGGAACTGGTCTCAGTTTTTTTTTTCAATAAACTTCCCCTCGATCCTGGTCTTCAGCCAAGGAACTAGTCTCAGTTTTTTTTTAGTTCTTTCCTTGATAAGGGATGCTATGTGTAACGTTTTTCATCAAACTTCTCGCCGAATTTTCCTAGGGAGATGCCATTTGATGGGAAAAAGTTTTGATGTCAGACTTGCTGGGGAACCCATTCGTCTGAGTTGTAGAGGTGTTCAAACTTCTCTGTGGGAGACGCCATTTGTTGACTCTACTGGGGAAAACGAGTCTCTTGAGAGGCTGTTTCCTACTTGGGGATATTACATCATACTTTTCTTCGAGATCTTCTCGGAGAAATGCCATGTGATGCAATCCAATTTTGAGGTGCTGATGACTTCATTAACTTTGACTTTCTTTGGAGAAAAACCAATGTGTTGCTGAGAATCTTTAGTTGCTAAGCTTTCTCTGGGGATTTTCCTTAATCCGGGAAAGCGAAGATATCATCTTAAATGGTGAAGAGTGACGTTTGTCGAATGTCTTCTTGCCTTTCAGAGGTTCAAGTTATCAAACTGGTCGAGGACCGGCTCCGATCCAGAAATAAACTGGGGAGAGATTGCTCAAACAAAACATTTCCTGACGAGGAAAGAACTGATAACTCGATTGAGAGGACTTTTATCACTTGGGGATAAGACTGACCAGAGTGATAGTGATGCAATATGAATATGAATGTGAATCAATAATGCATGATGTATGTATGTTTATGCTGACAAAAATGACACGACATACAAACTAATAGATGAATACGACTGGATACTCGGCCACTGCGGGGAATGAAAAGTATCACTGGTTCCAGATAGCAATCCTGCCTTGCTTAGGATAGACGGTCCCTATAGGGAGAAAGAATTGTTCAATCGGTCTTAAGAGATACGTACTCTGTCGGGGATGTCAGATGAAACATGGTTTCTGACACAGTTGATCCTCCATTCAGATGCTCTGGTTTTAGAATGAGTACTTTGATTCTGCACTTTGAGGTTCAACCACCTTCGTAGAAGGATCGATGTTCTTTTGATGTTCAACAGTCAAAAGAATTGCCATCTTTATTTTAAAAGCAGAAAAATTTTGACAAGTAAATTTATTTTTGTTTTATTTCAAGAATCCTTGATCATGTTAAAAATGTTATTTTGTAAAGCTAAAACAAATAAGAATTGCAAACAAAAGCACTAGGGCTCAAATTTTATTGATAGGATGGAAATCGGATAAGCGCGTGATCCCATAGAGTATTTACAAAGTTTATAAAATGGTAATTTAAGGGAAAAGGGGCTACATTGAAACATAACGACCATTATCCTTCTACCAACTTTGAATTCTGGACATCCTGAGCTTCTGTCGAAGATTACCTTGACTAGAGTTTTCCTGATGGATGGCATTACTGCTGGGGATTTAACCTCGTCGGACGTAGTTACTTGCTATTAATCCCTAACTTTTGCCTGGATTGTACTTTGATATTTCCAATCCATCGGGATGATTTTTTCTTGTGTCTCTAATTTTTGCCTGGACCGCCCTTTCGGGTTTTCAATCCACCGAGACGTTTTTTTTTGTTTAGGCGAAGTATTACTTGACTACATCAACATTTGTGGGATATGAAAATTCCTCTCCATCCATGGTTGTAAGTTTCAAGGCACCGCCTGAGAAAGCTTTCTGGACCACATAAGGGCCGTCATATTTCTGAGTCCATTTTCCTCGGGAATCAGTGAGAAATGATTGTATCTTTTTGAGCACAATGTCTCCTTTTCTGAAGACATGGGGTCGGACCTTTTTGTCAATCGCTTTCTTCATCCTTTGCTGATACAACTGACCATGGCATAGAGTCGTTATTCGCTTTTCTTCGATTAGATTTAGTTCATCGTGTCGACTTTGACACCATTCAGCTTCTGTTAGCTTAGCTTCCATCAATACCCTGATCGATGGTATCTCTACTTCTATAGGGAGAACTGCTTCCATGCCATATACTAGAGAGAAAATGGTTTCCCCTGTTAAAGTGCGGACAGATGTGTGATAACCGTGAAGAGCATAGGGTAGCATCTCGTGCCAGTCTTTGTAGGTTATAACCATCTTTTGAACAATCTTCTTAATGTTCTTGTTAGCTGCTTCTACCGCTCCATTCATCTTAGGCCGGTAGGGAGATGAGTTATGGTGTTCAATCTTGAACTCATCACACAACTTTTTCATCATCTTATTGTTCAAGTTAGATCCATTATCAGTATTGATCTGGCTTGGAACACCATAATGGCAGATGAGATAGTTTTTGATAAATCGGACCACCACTTGTCGGGTTACATTGGTGTATGATGCTTCTTCGACCCACTTGGTGAAGTAGTCAATGGCTACCAGAATGAACTAATGTCCTTTTGAAGCCTTGGGTTTGATCATGCCAAACATGTCGATTCCTCATATAGAAAAAGGCCATGGGGAAGAAAGAACTTTGAGATGTGTTGGCGGTACATGGATTTTGTCTGAGTATATCTGACACTTGTAACATCTCCTCATGTACTTGTAGTAATCGGATTCCATTGTCAGCACATAGTATCCTACTCTCAGAACTTTCCTTGCCATTGTGTGTCTATTGGCATGAGTGCCAAAGGAGCCTTCGTTAATTTCTTTCATCAACATGTCTGCTTCTGGTCTGTCTACGCATCGGAGCAAGATCATGTCAAAGTTTCTCTTATAGAGTGTATCACCGCTTAAAAAGAAGTTGCCTGGCAATCTTCTGAGGGTCTTTCTGTCTTTTCTGGATGCCCTAGGTGGGTACTCTTGTTTCTGAAGGAAGTAGTTGATATCGTGATACCAAGGTTTGTCGTCTATGACTGCTTCAATCGTAAAGATGTAAGCGGGCATTTTAAGGCGCATTATGTCGATCTTAGGTATGTCGTTCCATTGACCTACACTAATCATGGAAGAGAGAGTGGCTAGTGCATCAGCCATGTGATTTTCTTCACGAGGGATATGGTGAAACTCGACTCTGTTGAAGAATGGTAACAACCTTCTCGCGTAATCTTTGTAAGGAATCAGTCCTGATTGGTATGTGTTCCAATCTCCTTTGATCTGATTGATAACCCGGGTTGAGTCTCCATACACATCCAAGTTCTTTATCCTCAAGTCAATTGCTTCTTCGAGACCCATGATACAAGCTTCGTATTCGGCCTCATTGTTTGTACACTTGAATGTCAATATGGCAGTGAAAGGAATATGGGTACCTTGAGGTGTTATGATGATTTCTGTTTCCATAAATGTTGATAGCCCCATCAAAAATTAGTCCCCATTGGGAACCTGGTTCTGGCCCTTCACTGGGTAGCGATTCACCGCAATCTTTCATTTTCAAGTAAATGACATCTTTGTCTGGGAAGTCAAATCTGACTGATTCCTGATCGTCAATCGGTTGATAAGCCAAATGATCGGCTAAAATACTCCCTTTGATGGCTTTCTAAGCATGGTACTCGATGTCGTAATCTGATAACAACATCTGCCAACGGGCGATCCTTCCCATGAGAGCAGGTTTTTGAAGACGTACTTGATTGGTTCCATTTCGGAGATTAACCAAGTAGTGTGACGAATCATGTACTGGCGAAGACGTTTGGCTGCCCAAGCTAAAGCACACCAATTTTTCTCAAGCATAGTGTACTGAGTTTCACAGTCGGTAAACTTCTTGCTCAAATAGTAGATGGCAGACTCTTTTCTTTTGGTTTCGTCTTGTTGGCCAAGTACACAACCCATAGAGTCTTCCATGACTGTTAGGTAGATGATCAGTGGTCTTTCCTCCACTAGAGGTGACAGAATCGGTGGATTCAATAGATATTCCTTGATACTGTCGAAGGCTATTTTGCAGTCTTCTGTCCATACGCAGCTTTGATTCTTTTTTAGTAATTTGAAGATTGGCGCGCATGTCGCGGTCATGAGGAATATAAATCTGGAAATGTAATTCAAACGTCCCAGGAATCCTCTGACTTGTTTCTCAGTCTTTGGCGAAGGCATTTCTTGAATGGCCTTGACCTTGTCAGGATCAACCTCAATTCCTTTCTGGCTGACGATGAATCCTAACAGTTTTCCTGAGCGGACACCGAACGTGCACTTGTTAGGATTCAAGCAGAGTTTGTACTTTCTCAGCCGCTCATGTGACCCACCTTGTCAGGAATAACTTTGACAGGTGGGTCACATGCTCCTCTTCTGTTTTAGATTTGGCAATCATGTCATCGACATACACTTCGATTTCTTTGTGTATCATGTCATGAAACAGAGTAGTCATGGCCCTTTGATAGGTTGCCCCGGCGTTCTTCAAACCGAACGGAATTACCTTGTAACAAAATGTGCCCCATGGGGTGATGAAGGAAGTTTTCTCCGTGTCTTCCGGCGCCATTTTGATCTGATTATAGCCCTAGAATCCATCCATGAAGGAGAAGACTTTGAACTTTGATGTACTGTCTACCAGCATGTCTATGTGCGGTAAGGGAAAGCCATCCTTTGGACTGGCTTTGTTCAGATCCCTGTAATCTGCACACATTCTGACTTTTCCGTCCTTTTTCAGAACTGGTACTATGTTGGCTAACCATTGAGGATATTCTGAGGTGGCGAGGAAACCCACGTCAATCTGTTTCTATACTTCCTCTTTGATTTTGATGGCCATGTCTGGATGAGTCCTTCTCAACCTTTGTTTTATTGGCGGACATTCTGATCTTAACGGCAGATGATGTTCCATGATGCTGGTATCCAACCATGGCATGTCCTGATAGGACCAAGCAAACACATATGGAAACTCTTTGAGAAGCTTTATCAAGTCTTCTTTGACTGTCGGACTGAGCAGTGCCCCAATCTTGACCTATTTCCTCTCTTCCTCTGAACCTAAATTGACTGTTTCCAACGGCTCTTTGTGAGGCTCAATAGACCTTTCCTCTTGTCTGAGTAATCGGGAGATCTCTTTTGGAATTTCTTCGTCCTCTTCTTCTTCAGCCTCAAATACCGGAAATTCAAAGTTGGGAGAAGGCATGGGATCGTATGTTTCAATGGGGTTTAAAACAAGGAATCTGCATGACGTGATGATTGTTTTTTAGAAGAGATAGAGAGAAATGCAAGAGTGTGTGCAGTGTATTTTCTGAAAAATGTTTGTTTTTATTTTTGAGTTGTTTTTAGGATTACCATTTTCTGAAAAAGCGAAAAGTGAAAACAGCAATAAAATGCGGAAATTACAGAACGACGTTATTTATTTATGATTTTGTCGTTTCTTGAAACTACAGCCCTATAAAACAACACTCTGTCGTTTTGGGCAAAGCGAAGAGGGACATTTACAGAAAGTGAGCCCTATCAAAACATCTGTTTCACCTTGGCAAGGTGAAAGGTTAAAACAAAGATGGCAATTACTTAGACTTATGAAAGACTTTCGGGATATCGATAGCAACCCATTGGCGGCAAACTCCTCGATGAATCACAAAGTCTGGTACTTTCTTTCTTGGTTTGTCTTCAGAAATGACACTGATTTCTGGTGGAGAAGGATCGTTGGAGTCTGTCTCCCAGGCAGAATTGTCGTAGACGAACTCTTTTGTTGTATCTTGTACAGTATTTTCACTCTCAGGCAGATCTCCCCATCCAGTTGGCTGGATGTCTTTGAGCCTGATACGAGAGCTTTCAGGAGCGGTGTACTTGACCAAGAAGTTGAATTTGCCACTTGGTTGTCCTAAAGTGTCCCATACTTCCGTGGAACTAGAGGAGTCATCCTTCTTGATGACGTTGACCTCGGGAAAAGCATAGTTGATGAACTTTTTCCCTACAATATTTGCAGATTCATCATTGTGTTGGGTATCTTCGGAATGCCCTGAGTAATGATCCCATGATTTGGTGGGGACGCATGTATTCTTTTCCATGATGCTCAGTTGATATGCATCGTTGGGTTGACTATTTTACCCCAAGTCTTCTAATACGGCTGCCAGATATGCAAGTCATCCATTGGGTCATAATAGTCATAGTCAAAGTTGTCTTTCATCAGAGTGTCCTCCTCTAATGAGTTGGGTGGAGCATGGCATCCTTCCAGATCACAATCTTCATACATCATCTTGACATCTGATCTTGGTACATATCTCGGACTCTGGTGGGATAGCAAAATGGTGTATGCGCCTCTCCCTGAGACATATTATCGTCCTCGTTGAGATAGGACTTCCACTCTTCATCTGTATTAGAGGAGTCACCCTTATTGATGGTATGTACTTCTTGAGACACTGGGTGGAGAAAGCCTCCACTGTGGAAGAAGTCCTGAATGGGATGAAAACATTCATCGTTACTAGCAGTCTGGGTACAGGTTGAGGAAAAACCGAGACCTTTCTTTGTCTTGTTATCCGTAGGAATGACAAGCTGTCCCCATCCTTTTGTGTTGTTACTCTCGATCACTTTGAGAGCATCTTTGTACAAGAAAATCTATGTTCCTTTTTCTGATTGATTCTTATTGCTCACCGAAAGTGCTTGGAATTGGGTTCCAACAACCTCCTCTGGTTCTACATAGGATGATGATAAGTTACTCACGATTAAGGCCTGCTCTCCATAGACTGTGACTACCTTGTCATTCTTGACGAACTTCAGCTTCTGGTGAAGTGTCGAAGTGACTGCCCCAGCTTCGTGTATCCAAGGTCTTCCTAATAAACAACTGTATGTTGCCCGGATGTCCATGACCTGGAAAGTAACTTGCAAAGTGTGAGGACCGATAGTTATGGGAAGGTCGACTTCGCCGATAACTATTTTTCTGGATCCGTCAAAGGCTTTGATGATGACCTCACTGCCTCTCATCGGAGATCTTTGAAATGATAGTCGCATCAGAGTAGATTTTGGCATAACATTCAGAGTCGATCCGGTATCTACCAGTACGCTGGCTAGAGCATCGTCCTGGCAATTGACTCTAATGTTAAGCGCCATGTTGTGATTTTTGCCTTCTTCTGGCAGTTCTTCATCACTGAATCCTAAATTGTTGCAGGAAGTGATGTTGGAGATGATGTTGTCGAATTGTCTTATCGTCACATCTTGTTCCACAAAGGCTTGCTCTAAGACTTTCTGTAGAGCTTCTCTGTGAGCTTCGAAACTGAGTAAAAGAGATAGCACAGAGATTCTCGAAGGAGTTTGCAACAGTTGGTCCACAATGTTGTACTCGCTTTTTTGGATGAGCTTCAGCACCTCATCATTGTTCTTTGAAATGTCGGGATTACTGGATTGCCCAACTGGTTGGTTTCGAAATTCTGTTTGAGGTTCCTTTTCTCTGGTGGGTTCTCCAACTCCTCTGTTAAAGATCTAACTGCTCCGTGTTACTCGACTGACGTCTGCAATGTTTACGACGGAGGGTAATGGAGTTTCCTTTCCATTATCGATTGTTGTTGCACCGTATTTGTAAGGGATAGCCTTATCGGATTGGTACGGTATTGGTCCTGGAAGATAGATAACCACAGGAGCCTTTTGATTTTTCTAACCATCGTAGCCGGCCTTAATTGGTTCGAGGTTGAGAATCTTTCTACTATCAAGAGGAACTCTTGATTCATGGAGTAAAGGGATTATGGAACATACATCTTTGGCCACATCCTGTTTAGGTATTAAGACAGCGTCTTTGCTTTGATCAGGAAGATAGTCTTGCATTACATTGACCGAACCAGAACTTGAACATGGTCGAATCTCTTTTCGGTCCACCTGATTTTGAAGAAATGATCGTACAAGATAACATCCTTGGGAGTTCTCTGAGCAAACTCTACAGCACTCATAATTGTGTAGTGGCACCCGTCCACATCCACTTTGTATGCAGTGGAACCTCACTAGATCCGTTTCCATCAATCGAACATCCTGACTTTGATGCTTAGTAGGATTCCCATCAGTCATATTGATCTATTGTGTGTCTTCATCTAGATAGATCGGAAGCCACCATTGGTTCAATAAGTGTTGAAGTGTTCTTTGGACAAGTGCACATCCTTGGTTATTCTCACGACATACTTTACAGTTCTGATAATCATGTGAAGCCAGAAAACCGAGCTTAACTTGCTTAGCGTCTAATTCTACCAGACTGGTATTCATCAAGAGAATATCAAAGATTTGAATTATATTAACTTGATAATGACTTCTATCACGGTAGTCCTGTATCCATCCGAGATCCATCTAACACTGGAGGGCCTCTTGTACAAAAGAGCATCCCTGATTGTTTATTGAGCAGATCGGACAGGAATTGTAATCGTGCCATGGAAGATCATGATATTGACTTTGCCTTGAATTCATCGCCACCAAGTTGACATTCATTTCCAGAATGTTATGGTTCTGGACAATGTTAGGGCTTGTAAGAGCCATATTGACCTCATGGATTCGATGATCTTGGATCCATCCGAGATCCATCTGTTCTTGTAGAGCTGATTGCACTATGGAACATCCTTGATTGTCTTTAAAGCAGATATCACACTGATGATAATCATGAGACGGTACATGACCGTATCTGCTCTGTCTGCAATGCATTTTGACCAGATTAGTTCCTAATAGGAGTGTATCATGAATTTGATAGATGTGGTTAGATCCTTCCTCTATCAAATTTACTGCAGCCTTCTCGTGTTGAGGCAACGGGTTCGTCTGAACATTTGGATTTGTATCTTTGAAAGATAGGACCCCGTTCCTGACAAGCTTCTGTACATCAGATTTGAAGGTGAGATAGTTTTCTATATTATTCCCCGGTCCTCCTTAATGGTAAGGTCAAGTTTGATCTGCTTTGAACCAAAAAGCCAAATTTTTCGGTACTCTAAGAGGAGACCTGGTTTAGACGTGCCCCTTGACCAGTAGTAGCGGAAATAGTTCTGCGTACAACATTGGTATAGGGTCGAACCCTGATGGTCATGTCGTATGATTGTTATTGTTGTACTGAGGACGAGCCTACTGAAGAGGCTGTTGTGTCCTTTGCTGATACTGTTGTTGATTCGGTTGGCTCTGAGCAACCTGAGGTTGATACGTTGGAATAGGCGCAGGGTTGATAGCAGGAGTTACTGCTACTACTGGTTGATACCTTCGTCTTTGCTTTCCGAGAGAGATATTACCAATATCTTGCTCTTTTTTTTTAGGGAAAGCACTACCGTATCTTTTGGTACTGCTTGATGGTCTTGTATCTTTGACTAAACGTCCTTCTCGGACTGCCTCTTCAAGGCGTACTCCCATGTTCACCATCTCAGTAAAATCGTTGGGCGCACTGGCGACCATTCGGTCGTAGTAGAATGAGCCCAAGGTTTTTAAAAAGATCTTTGCCATCTCTCTTTCCTCAAGAGGGGGACAAATCTGGGCGGCAATTGCACGCCATCTCTGAGCATATTCCTTAAAAGTTTCCTTGTCCTTCTGCGACATGGCTCTGAGTTGATCTCTGTCTGGTGCCATGTCCAGGTTATACTTATACTGCTGAACGAAGGCTGTCCCAAGATCTCTGAAAGTAATGATCTTGGTGCAGTTTAAACCCATGTACCATTTGAGTGCGGCACCGATTAAACTATCTTGAAAGTAATTGATCAGTAGTTGTTGATTCTCTGTCTGAGTTGACACCTTTCGAGCGTACATCACCAAATGACTATGAGGGCAAGAGCTGCCATTGTATTTTTCAAAGTCGGGCACCTTGAATTTGTGCGGGATTTTCACTTTGGGGACCAAATAAAGGTCTGTGGCATCCTTTCCAAATAAATCCTGACCACGAATGGCATGCAGTTCCTTCTGCATTTCCAGAAATTGCTCCTGGAACTCATTCATTATGTCGTACATACTTTCATTTCCACCAGAGGTTACTTGTGGAATCTGTCCTTCAGGGACAGTGTACACCACTGTTTGTGGTATAGTCATTATGGCGGTGACCTTTGGTGCTTCCCTATCCCGAAGTTTGTAACCTTAAGGAGTTGCTGTCATGACTCTTGCATCCTCGCTTTCCCAAAGTTTGTAACCTTAATGCCCAGCGGTTCTTGCTACAGTTTCTGGGTCTTCCGTGACCGGAGGGATATATCCTTTAGGGATAAAGTTGATAGGCATGCCCCAGTGACGATCTTTAGGCATGTTGTACCGACGATCATATGTCTCTACTCTGGGCGTAGATGTGATCTCAGAAATCACAGTCCTTTGCTGTTGCCTCTGAGCGGTTGCCAGGGATTGCATGTCACTGTGGAGTTTCCTCAGATCTTCTTTCAGAGCGTCGATTTCATCTCTCAGCTCTCTGTTCTCTTCCTCGAGATCATCCATTTTATTTTATCGATTGGCCCGAGTATTGTACGAATGAGACTGTTTGACTCTAGAATCGTGACACAGACATGAGATTCGAACGTAAGAAGAATGCATTATGTGAGAATGATGAATGCAATGATATATATTAATTAATTTTTGGTTTAATCAAAAAGAAACTTCAACAAATAGATTGCAAATATCATACAGTGGGGAGACCCCGTTTTATTGAATTCAAAAGATTGCAGAAATGGAAATACAGTATTTTACAAAGTGCTGTAAAGGGAAATGTCTAAGCTTATGGATCCTGAATCCTCTCTGAGGAGAGCTTAGGTGCTGGTTCTGGTATTTTCCTTTTCTTTGATTGGGGCTCTTGAGCCGTTGTCGGGTTGTCGGTCCTTTGCCAAGTGAAAGGAGCGAGCAAGTTTCTTTGGTCTTCCTGACTTTCTACAAAATGTTGCTCTAATATCTTAATCAAAGAGTCCTTTTCTTTTAACAGTTGCTAAATTTTGGTACACTCCACATTGAGAATGCGGTACTTGTTCTTCCAAGATTAATTTTCCCGTCGAACTTTGTTGAGAGTGACCTGGAGTTTTTCTGCATCAGACATAAAATAAAGGACAGATTCCTTTAGCGGAAGAACTTCTTGACGAGGGTAAGGCATCCTCAGCTTGAGGGCTCTAGTTTGTACCTAATGGAGATAAGGTTCCATAGAGACACAGTCTGGTTTTCCTAGAGACTCTCTTCCTTTCTTGTGAACATGTTTCCAGGCATGCACTATTTCTGTCTTTAGTGCCCTGTCATTTTCTCCTTCCTTGAAGAAAAGACCTTCCAGATGAACATTACGCGGGATATGCCTCATCGGGTATCCAAGTTGACGAAGAACCAAAACTGGATGATAGTTTATTCCTCCTTTAGTTCCTATGAGGGGTACATTAGGGAAATTTCCACATTTGTCAATGATCCTTTTCCCGTCATAGATCCAATTGTACCAATCTATGTCAGAGTTGGTAAGAGACATGATTCTCTGTGACCAACGTAGAGTACACTTATGATCCCAAAAAGCAACAGTCTTGGGTAAATGGGAAGTGAACCATTTGTATAGCAGGGGTACACAGCATGTGATCATTCCTTCACTGTACAAATTCCTTAAGTGTACAGAATGATAAGCATCTGCGAGCAAGGTCGGTACAGGATTTCCAATCAGAAATATCTTAATGGTATTAGTATCGATGAAGTTATCTATGTTGGGAAAAAGGAATAACCCGTATGTGAGTAGAACAAAGATATCTTTGAAAGCAGTAACGTTTCCTATACTGGCAAAGTACAGGGCTTTCTCTACCAAGAACTTGGCCATTAAACCTTGGATTCCAGCCTTAGCGGTCATGTGAGTCCTGACTTCTGACTCGTCCAAATAGATTGCTCTTGCAATGGTTTGATCCTTTGGAATTTCTTCAAGTCTAGAAAATGGAGCTTGGTCAGTGATGGGTAAATCAGTCAGGTGAGAATACTCCTCTATTGTTGGTGCTAGTTGATAATCTGGGAACGTGAAATAGTGATAAACCGAATCATAAAATTGGATTAGCGTAGATAGGATTCCTTCAACTACATGGACCCTTAATAGAGACAACAGTCCTCCGTACTTAGCTCTGAAAGCATCAGGGTTGGTGATCATCCTTGCCAACCCCCTTAAATCCTCTAGTTTTGGAACCTTAAAGGTGTACTTGTGCGTTTTCCTTCTACCGAAATCCATAAGCAATCTTTCTCTCTGATATTTTCAATCATTGTTTTAGTTTAATTTGAAAAAAGGAGAGAAGAGAAAAGAAATTTTTCTTTGTTTAAGAGTTTTTTAAATGAATGCATCAATGCAACACACAAAAACATAGAAAAAATATGGGTTCAAAGGTTCAGCGTCACGAGCATGGATTCATGGCTCTACCCATCCCCAAAGGTTGTACTATGGTGAATTTTTGTACCTGTTCTCAAAATCATTGACCCCCTTGGGATAACAATAGCAGGTTGGTTCACCCGAGCGACCTGTAGCATCTTAGGGTAATCTCAATTGAGTGTAGTATCGCGTGTCAACTATTTCCGATAGCTACCGCACTACTAAATAGCCACATGGTTATTGTCTACTAAATCCTTAGTTTCATGGATCCACAATTGGACAATCTGTTTTCACAATCGAAGTCGTTAGACATTGAATCCGCAAAGGGTACCTCGACTGATTTGATGGTCTACCGGGACAGCTTATTCGGGATTCACTCCCGTAAGACCGCCCGTCTCTGCCATCACCTATCTAAGGTATCACTCAAACTTTCCGCATGCGACATCACACGCATTCACATTGACAGAAAAATAAACACGGATATCAAGTAGGAAAAGCGATATATATATATATAGTATGATTCCTAAAACCAACATCCTAGACCTCTTAAGAGCTATAATCCTAGTCCTAAACAGACAAAATACATCCCCAGCAGAGTCGCCATTTTACTGTTGGAAAAGAGTGACGATGATGACTAAGGTAAAACAAATCCTAATGGCACTCCTCAGAAGAGTCCCCATTTTATTGTAGCGTGTGATTTTTGTCGGTGACGTGGCCACCTTATCGCACATGTGGTGGAAGGGAAAGGGAAGCTATCGAAAACTAACCTTGCACGTGAATGTTTAACTGAACAAACGCTAAGAGAGATTCGGGGAGTTCGGGGTCAGGTTATACAATGGGGAGTTGTCAATTACCCATCCTATATGTGGTTATCCACATGTTGTTAGCATTAGGTTATACTTTTATACTTTATGGTGTTTATCTGTTGATGGGTTGGGAAAGTTTCTTCTTTGAGAGAGAGAGAGAGAGTTTTTGATGATTTTGGTGAGGTACCGGACCTCAGTTTTGATTAGTGTGAAGGTACTGGACCTAGAGTTTTTTTTTTTGGTATGAAGGTACTGGACCTAGAGTTTTTTGATTGGTATGCTCGCTAAGATTTCGCAATCTTATGCCAACGTATTCCCATTTAAAGAAACATGGAAATCAGAGCAATCGTAGTTCCTCCTATTCTATGGGAGGAAAAAAAGATGTTTTGGTGTCTTGTTCAAAGCCCAAGATTGAAGCTAAAAGGAGTATTTGTGTCTTGTTCAAAGCCCAAGATTGGAGCTAAAGGGTTGACTGAGAGAGAATTTATCATCTCTAAAGGGAGACATCTCGTTTGTTTATCACAACTGTTGGGTGACTGATTTATAAAGGAGAATTACTTTAACTGGGATATGTGATCTAGCAATGCCATAAATTTCCTTTATAGGGGTGTTGTCCTGAAGGGGAAAACTTTAACTCAGTGTAGAGCAATGCCATTTTTCCTTAGGAATTTCTCATGCTAAGAGAGGGACAGTGGCGTGGATGTAAATAATCCAGAGGCTTGCCACTTACAGCAATTAGATGGAGGAAAGGGTTTTACCAGGATAAGAGATGGACGACAGCTTGGATATTTGAATCAACAAGTGTGCCACTTACAGCACTTATCTGGGATTAAGGTTTGTTTTGAGTTATCTATTTTGATATGTGATAACACAGAGAAATGTTTTCCTACAGAGATTTTGATTTCCTCTAAGGGGATGTTGATTATTGTGTGCCTTGATCAAAGCCCAAGGTTGAAGCTAAGAGATTTATTGACTCCACTGGGGAAGTCCTTATACCAAGCCTAAGAGGAGGCTAGAAAAGACTGACTCAACAACAGAGTGTTTATCTGTCTTGTACAAAGCCCAAGATTGAGGCTAAAAAGAGACTGACTCTTTTGGGGATATCATTATACAAAGCCTAAGAGGAGGCTAAAAGTTTGACTTTTCCGGGGAAATATTTTGTCTGTCTTGTACAAAGCCCAAGATTAAGGCTAAAAGAGATTTTGACTCCGCTAGGAGGGTTTGTATGTATCTTGTACAAAGCCCAAGATTGAGGCTGAAAAGAAGACTGACTCTGTGGGAAAGAAATCTTTATTTGTCTTGTACAAAGCCCAAGATTGAGGCTAAAATGAGACTGACTCAACAAAAGAGTGTTTTATTTTGTGTCTTGTACAAAGCCCAAGATTGAGGCTGAAAGAAGATGACTGTCTCAGCTGAGGATTTTTTAGGTGTCTTGTACAAAGCCCAAGATTGAGGCTGAAAGGAGTTTGACTCTACTAGAGAGTATTATCTATCTTGTACAAAGCCCAAGATTGAGGCTAAAAGAGGATTGACTATGCTTAGGAAAATTTATATGGTGTCTTGTACAAAGCCCAAGATTGAGGCTGAAAAAGGTTGACTCAACAAGAGAGTGTTTTTATCTGTCTTGTACAAAGCCCAAGATTGAGGCTGAAAAAGGTTGACTCAACAAGATAGTGCTTTTGTTTTATACCATTGACTCAATAAGAGAGTGTGGAAAGGTGATTGACTCAACAAGAGAGTCTGAAGAGGTTAGTTCAGCTGGGGAAAATCATTGTACAAATCCCAAGAGTAGGTTGACTTTGCTAGGGGAGAACAAAGAAAGAAATCATTATATAAAGCCTAAAAGGAGGCTGAATATGCTGAGGAAAGGAAGGGTCGTTATACAAAGCCTAAGAGGAGGCTAACTTCTACTGAGGATTATTGAGATCCAGAGGCATGTCCAAATGGGGAATCAACTCTTGCTGAGGGTTTACAAAAGAGTTGAGATATCAGATGCCTTGAGGTTCTGATTTGGGATAGTGTTATACTAATGATAAACTGACCTTAGCTAAGGGATTTTTAGGAGAAAGACTGGGTTTTAGAACCCATGGGTTTTAACTCTGCTGGAGATTGATAAAAAATGACCAGGGTTTCTTCTATGTTTGTAAGGAACTTGAGAATGTCTTTTAGATCCGAGAGGGGATTAGACTGTCCAAGTCTACTGGTATGAAAGAATTTATCTTTGTATGATGCCCAAGAGGAGGCTGGTGCTTTAAGGGATGAGAATCAACCCTAAATTGGTCTGAGGTTTTGACTCAAGAAAGACTGCTCTAGCAAAGGATGACTAAGATCTGCCCTATACCTTTAAGAGGTCTTCAGGGTCCTTGTATTAAGCCCAAGAGAAGGCATGAGAACTTCTAAGAAGCCGGATGGTCCTTGTACAAAGCCCAAGAGGAGGCGGGGATGCTTTTAGGAAGCCTGTGGGTCCAAACTTAAGACGAATTCAAGAAAAGTTTCACCGGGAATAATCTTTTCTTTAATGAACAGTTCTATGGTTTGAAGAAATTCAAGAGAGATTTCACCGGGAATTAATCCTCTCTAGGGAAATGAATTTCTTTGACAATTTCTAATAGTGACAGTCTGAGAAAAGTTTCACTGGGAATAATTCCTTTCTCTTTGTTCCATATTGTTTAAGCCCAAGAGAAGGCAAGATTGTATCTCGAAATCCTATGGGGATCTAGTTTTGACTGTATTTAAGAGTGACCAACTGGCTTTACCTAGTTCTTGACCTAGTTGCTGGGGAAAACTCTAAGCAGATATACAAGTATATATACAGTTGATATATGATAAGTATTTAAAAGGATATGAAAGAAGGACTTACAGGTGAGCAAGCTTCCAGCAATACAGTTATATATATATATATATATATATATATATATATATATATGAAAGCGAGTCAATGAAAGCTGATAAAACTTACAGGCGAGCAAGCTTCCATTGTAACAGCTGTATGGTTAGTTGTTCAAGAAATTAAAGAAAATTTGGACAACAACTATGGATTAGAACCTAAAGCAAGAGGGAAGTTGTTTTGAAAAGATTGTTGGGGCTTATACTCAAGGAGAGGCCCAGATGAAAACAGTAATCGTACCGTTGTTTTGTAAACTGTACTGGGGCTTATACAATGGCTGAGGCCCAAATTTATTTATGTACAAAGGGGGTTGGGTCTTACACTCTATTAGAGGCCCAAAATTGTTTTAAAGAAAAATAAATGGGACTTATAGCTCAAGGAGATGCTCAAATATTTTGAAATGAAATGGCGATCGCCCCGAGTTTTTTTAAAACACGGTGGGTCTTATACAATGACTGAGGCCCAAAAAGGTTTTGGTTAAAAAGGGATTGGGTATTACACTCTAATAGAGGCCCAAAGTTTATTTTATATACTAGTGATGGGGCTTACAACTCAAGGAGAGGCCCAGGGGATTTTTGTTTAAAAGGCGACGACCGCGCTGAGATTTTAAAATCGTATCGAGACTTATACAATGACTGAGGCCCAAATTATTTATTTTCAAGAGGGGGCTGGGTCTTACACTCTATTAGAGGCCCAAAAGTGTTTTAAAATTTAAAATCAAGAGGAAACCCTAATTTTAAATTAAAATGTCATTTTTCAAAGGTAATTTAAATAATAAATGATAAAATATCAATTATATTCAAAAACAAGTTGTACAGTTTGGAAAATATTTTGAAAAATCATGTTTAATCATATGAAAGCTTAAAATTTAATTGATTTTGAAAGATCAAAGTGGGAATTTCATTTTTAAAATGTTTAAAACAATAAAAAATGAAATTAATTACAAAAATTCTAACTATATTAAATAAATAATATAAATTGGATTTTTTTATAAAATAAAATATTTAAACATTTTTGTGAATTTTGAGAAAAATAATCAATTAAAAAACATAAATATTCAGAGAGAAATTAATTTTTGAATCAATTAAACAAAAATAACTAAAATTCAAAATTTTGAATTATGGCGCCAAGAACACTTGGTTCTTGCCCGCGCCCTCTGTTTTTGCAGATTTGCATTTTCTCACTTTTCTCCATGATTTCTCAATGGTTTTTCATGATTCAAGTACCAATCTTGTTCGTTTTTTAATAAGGATCACAACCATATAGTTTAATTGCATTTATATTAAGTATGGAGAAAGAAATCAACAGAAAACCTCAAGAACCCTAATTTCAGCATGAACACAATGAAATTCCATACACGATTGATTCATGGCAATTGATTGAGGGTTATAACTCTATATATATGCAAGAACAAGATGGTAACTCAAAAATTCATTTATGATGCATGGAATATAGAGTTTGAAGGGTTCATGCTTACCTCTTGCAGCTGGTGATCGAGTTTGGTGATGGAGGTGTTGCAGCTAGGTTCCAATTATCTGAACAGCTTCCTTAGGTGCCATGGATGTGTTTGAATGCTTGGAGTGGATTGAAATGAGCTGGAACTTGATGTGGCACCTCAACTGCAACTCTGTCAAGAACATGGGCAATTGGCTAGTGATTTTGAGAATCTGATGTTCCAGATGTGATTTTGTGTTATGGATCACTCACATATGATGTTTATGAGGTGTGTGTGTGATTGGTTTGGTTGGAATTGCTCTCAAACTCAAAACCCGATAGTGACTTAAGTTAGAAGGCAAAATTCGAGTGAAATGGAGATTTTGAGGAAAGCATCAGTTTGGGTGCTTTGGTGTACTCAAACTGATCACAAATGAGTTCTATTTATAGTGTGTCAAGTTTGTTTTGGCAGTAATCACTACCCCAAAAAAGACCTTAGACAGTGCTTTTTTTGCCCTTAGACAGCGCTTTTAAGCGCTGTATAAACCTGCGCTGCTATAGGTTTAGACAGCGCTTTGGGTAATACCAAAAGCGCTGTCTAAAGGGGGGTCTATTTAATGAAAAGCGCTGTCTATGGTACCTTTAGACAGCGCTTTTTGACATTATAAGGTACACCTTAGACATCGCTTTTGGAAAAAGCGCTTTCTAAGCCTCACCTTTTTTGACATTTTTTTGGTATACCTTAGACATCGGTTTTGGTGAAAGCGCTGTCTAAGGTCAACCTTTTTGAATTTTTCTAGGTATACCTTAGACAGCGCTTTTGTCAAAAGCGCTTTCTAAGCCCTACCTTAGACAGCGCTTTTGTAAAAAGCGCTGTCTAATCCCTACCTTAGACAGCGCTTTCTCCAGAAGCGCTGTCTAAGGTATACGAAAAATTTTATATAAATTTTTTTAAACCACAATTTTTACCAGGTTTTTTCAACCAGAATTTTACCTGTTTTTCAACCAGCAATTTTTTTCAGAAATTGGCAATTTACACCAAAATTATATATGCAAAACAATTGGCAATTCAAACCAATATATATATTTAAAATTACAAACCAAAATTATATATACACCTATTTATAATTACAAATCATTACATTTTTTCTACAAATGCACATATTACTTATACTAATACTTTTGCATTCAACCAAAGCATTGCTTCAAATCTACATTATAGGTCCTGAAAACACAAAGATTGTAATTCAATTAAAAGAAAATATGGATAAATCCTAAGTTTTATCAAGTAGCATCACTAATATAATAAAACATGTGATAATTAATATACCTTCACATAATTCCATGTAATAATGGGGTTGACTCTCCGCTGTGGTTAATTGCGACCAACAACCAATGTCCACTGTAAGATTAAACAAGTGTAAGATTAACAGCTATATATCATATAATTTGTTAGATGAAGTATAAGATATCCAATTTAACATTTTCTATGCATAAATATCATATAATTGTGATGTACCTGTTTTTTTGAAACAACGGACTCGGTATGCTCCGGAATCCGCTTATCCTTTGTTTTGGATCTTGTTGGAGTCTAAATAACATTACCATGTAAAAAATGAAAATAAAATGCTCTTTCACTAATATATAACAAATATGACATAACATATAACAAATATAATAAAGAAATCAAGTATATAACAAATTTTACCTCTTTCACTAACATCTCTTTCTTTTCTTGGTTGGAATATGAATTACTTGTGTCTTAGCAATGCGGACGGATGAATGGATCCAAATTCCCTCGTTATGGTCATTTCTGATATATGACTCATCCGCTATAAGATCCTCATCTTGATCATTGTATTCAACTCATTCCGTCTAATGCATGACTCATTCTCAACATCAATATCACATTGATCTACACCGCTATCATCAACCACTTTGTTAGATAGAAGCACTATAGACCATTTCGTAGTCGTCGGGTCAGTGACATAGAACACTTGTCTAGCTTGAGATGCTAGAATAAAAGGCTCATCTTTGTACCCCACCCTATTAAGATCCACTTGCAAAAATCCAGACTTATCCATTCGTATGCCACTACTATTTACCCAGTTGCAACCAAAGATTGGAATCTGAAACTTCTCGTAATCAAACACCCAAATGTGCTCAATAACTCCAAAATATGACAGATTTGCATATTTGGGGTTTAAGTCCTTCATACTTGATATGTGCATTGCTTCAGCTAGGACGGTGACACCACTATTTTGCATAGTACTTTTATCATCTTGGTCTTTGGTATAAAATGTGTATCCATTAATTGCGTATGCGCTATGAGAATACACATGCAAACTTGGACCATATGCCAAACATCTCAACCTTTCTATTACTGAAGCAGGATCTGAAGAGCGCTTCGAATAAATATGATCCTTTAACCATTGTATGAAACTTTGATTGTGCTCTCGTACTATCCAATTTTCATTTCTGTTCTGATTAACCTTCGGAGTACATCCTTGTGCATCTCAACATATGGCTCAACCTCATTATCATTGTGCAGAACATACAAATGCACTTAATCCCGTTCATCCCTTGATACTGTCACAATTTTATTTCCAATTAATTTTTTACCATCCTTTTTTTCAAAAATATGAGCTTTGGGGAGTCCAATCGACTGAACATTGGACAAATATTCAGTACAAAACTCAACCGCTTCTTCAACAATGTATCGTTCAACAATACACCCCTCTGGTCGACTTCGGCTTTTCACGTACCCTTTTAATATTTTCATATAACGTTCAGCAGGGTACATCCATCTCATATAAGCTGGTCCACACAACTGTGTCTCTTTCACAAGATGAACAACTAGATGTACCATTATGTCAAAAAAAGAGGGAGGAAAATACATTTCAAGCTCACACAATGTAATAACTATCTCTTTTTGTAGTGTTGGTAAGATATCGGGATCGATTACCTTACTACAAATTGACCTAAAGAAAAAACACAAATTAGTTATGGCGCTTCTTACTTTCACTGGCAAAATAGAACGTATACCTATTGGTAGAAAGTGTTCCATTATAACATGGCAGTCGTGTGTCTTTAAACTCTTCAACGTGAGGTCTTTCATAGACACAAGTCTTCTGACATCTGAAGAGTATCCTTCTGGAACTTTAACTCCACTCAGAAACTTACACAATATTTTCTTCTCCTTTCTAGACAGAGTAAAAGCAGCAGGTGGTAGATATGTTCGTCTTCCTTTCTTCACAGGACAATCATGAAGATCTTCTACAACTGCTTCTGCAATCTCTTCGACTCGATCACAATCGTATGTTTCCGTGTCTTTATCATCTGAAGCATAGGTCGTATTACTTTTCCCCGTCGGTTCAACATTCTCATTAATTTTCTCCCCATGATGTATCCAACACTTATAACTTCGATCAATTCCATTCATCAGTAAATGCGATTTCAATCCATCTGCGTCAACCCTACCCACATAACAACAACCCAAGCAAGGACATTTTATTTGATTGAGCTCTTCAGCGTCAGCGTGTTGAACAGCAAACTTAACGAAATCCAATACCCCATTCTCGTACTCTTTGGACAATCGATCGGCATCCATCCATTTTTTATCCATGATTTTCCTACTTATTAAGGTCAACAAAATAACATTAATTCAACCATATTAATCAAGAAATGAACAAGTTTGATAGTGTTTGATATGTAACTGGTTGAATTTCTTATGTTTTAGTGAAATGTTTATGTTCATTATATTTGTTTATTAACTCAACCATCTCAAATTCTAGAATTTTGAGGCTTCAAAAACAAGCTTTGAATTCTAAAATTCAGAGGACATTTCCATCAATTTTAAGAGTTTTTTAGAAGATTTAAGAGGTGGAAAAAATAAAACTAAACTAAACTATTTCCATCAATTTTAACAAAACTCCATCAATTTTAAGAGTTTTTTAGAGTTTTTTAGAAGATTTCATCAAACATACTCATTCACTACAAAACTTCATTAACAACACTTCAAACATACTCATTCACTACAAAACTTCATTAATAAAACAGAACAACATAACTTCATTAACAAAACTCACCAAACATAATCATTCACTACAACATTGTAAAGCAACAAAACCCTACAACAACAATGTAAAGCAACAAAACCCTATTCTTCACAACAACGACGTACCTTTAACGACGGTAACAACGGCAATGCAAGAACGAAATGTATCAAAGAGCAGAAAGAGAAACGAACGACGACGGCAATGAGCAGAAACGAAAACGACGGCAGTGAGCAGAAACGGACGGACGGCAATGCAACGACGGCAACAACGAACGACGACACGGTGGAGAACGGTTGACGGTGAAGGTTTTTCGTTCGCAAGGGTTTTGAGCTCTGTTCGCATGCAGGGGAGAAGAAAGAGCGGAAATATGAAAATGAATACTGACTATTCATATATTTTAATTTTATTAGACCTTAGACAGCGCTTGTCATAAAAGCGCTTTCTAAGGTGGATCTTAGACAGCGCTTTTCAAAGCGCTTTCTAAGGTTGGCCTTAGACAGCGCTTTTGATTTTATTTTTTTTTAATTTTTAAGACCTTAGACAGCGCTTTTAAGGTAAGCGCTGTCTAATATTTTGCTTTAATTTTTTTTTTTAAATTAATAAGACCTTATAAAGCGCTTTTGACCAAAGCGCTGTCTAAGGTCTTATATTTTTTTGCGCTTTTACTTTTTTAAATGGCTAGTTTCCTTGTTTTTAACTTATAGCAGCGCTTTTGTATTAAAGCGCTGTCTAAGGTGCGATGTTATAACTTACTTTTGTTGTAGTGAATAGTGTATGGCAACTGCAGCAGGTCTGTGGCCAATGTGGATCAAATGGAATCCCAAGTCTCCTCTAACCATTTACTTGAGGTTAGAGCTCAGGCCTATGGTCACCTGGTTCAAAGATAAGGCTTGACTCATTCAGTTAAACTTGCCTCAGTTCATGCCACCTTGATGCATCCATTGAATGCATTGAAACAAAATATGAGTCTTGGCACTTTTTAGCTCTTTTAGGTTTGGCATGCCTATATGTAGATCCTTGGACTTGGGAGGCTTGGGGATTAGATCATTCTCCCTTTGTTTTATCCTCAGATGTGTCTAAATGGATGAGAAGGCTTGGAGTTGCTCAAATTTTCCAAATCGAGCAAATGCACAAAATCTGCCTTGCTTGGAACAGTTGGAAATGGTGATTTTGAGGGAGTCATATCTCCCTGCTCAGGCTGAGTTATGGTAGGCTCTTGTGCTTTTTAGAAAGCCCTCATATGATACAAAACATGTGTGATCATGGTTTGTTTTGAAACTATTTGGATCCCATTGAAAAATCATCATGAACATTGATGTTCAAGGTTGATAACTTAGGCAGATTTTCACTAAGTGTTGGAAAAAGTGTTATTTTCATGTTTTTGTCATTTTTATCACTCCATAACTTAAAATCCATAAATAATTGGAGTTGGAGGTAGTTGAAGCTTTTGTAGACTGTAGTAAGACCTACAAATCCAGCTTTGGATCACCCAAAATGGTTGCTTGGATCTCAAGTTATGATGCTTGGAAGTTGGTACCAAAACCTCATTTTCTTGATTTTTCTTTATGGATGATGATCAATACCATACATTCACATTATTTTTGACGTAGGGGAACCATATTTGTGAAAAATTCCAAAAAGTCAAACTTGATTTTGTGCATGGTTGACTTTTTATCGGATGAAATCCAAATTGTGCGATCCTTTGTGCAATCAAGTCCTTGACCTAAATCAAACCTAATTAATGGATTCCATAGGTGTTATAGGGTGTATTGAATCATGTCCCAAGGTTTGGGAGCATGTCTTGGTCAAAAGTCAAAGATACAGTTGACTTTTTCCTCGAAACCCTAATTGTGGTCCAGATGAAATTGAAACTTGTGAATCAAGCTTCTTGGATCAATCCATTATTGAAAATGGATCAATGTGGTGTATTGGAGGCCCTCAAATCATGTCTTGAGGTCTTGGTTCATGTCTTGCCTCAAAAGTCAACTTAGGGTGAATTAGGTCAAGAAACCCTAATTCCTGATTTTTTATGAATGCATCCCCTGAGATATAATTGACTTGATGATTGGGTCCATGAGGTCCCTTGGAGTATCTTGGATTGTGCTTTTAAGCCTTGACTCATGTTCAGATTAAATTTTTTATCTGGAGGCCTCAGTCGACAAAAATCCTAAATTGGTGACACTGGCAATCTTGAGGCTTGATCCACTTGGAATGTTTCAACTTTGTGCTTGATTCTTGATGTGGCAGTCTTTTGATCCTTTATAGGTGCTTGAGAGATTATAAAAGTTGAAGATCATGTCATTTCTTGATTGATCATTTGTCTAAGTTCTCTGAGAGGGCTTAAAACCCTAATTCTTGATTGTGGTGAATGCTCAACCATCTTTGAGGAGATTGATAAGGCATGGAGGTACATCCATATTGTGATGATGTCTTGCACAATGATGGGAAATTTTGGTGGTCAAAATTTGGGGTATGACATTGTGCCAAAAGCAAAAAAAGGTTTGGATGGGTTTGATGTATTTTAGGGTTGATGAGAGAGTTCAGACGGGCGAGAGCTACATCTCATGTCCCAACTCTCAGAAGCTCGTGGACTACACCCCGTTCTTTTTTTATCTTTATTTTGAAAAGAGTTTTGATCCTATTAGATGTTTTGATGTTTTGATTAAGAAAATATACTCGGTGTTGATCGAGGTTTATTCATGATTATGAAAAATGTTTGAGGTGATTGGAAGGTTTGAAAATGATTTGAATGTGAAATGACATGGATGGTTAATGGACATGGATTAAAATGAAAAGTTTGAAATGGTTTGATTTGTGAAAAAAATACTCGCCGTTGGATCGAGCAATTATTTATTTTTTTGTTCATTTTGAAAAAGGGTATATTTTATCTTTTTGTGTTATTTTTTATTAATGATCTATCTATAGGAAATAAAAGCAAGAAAACGAATAGAAATTACAAACAATAGATGGGGTACATTGGTCAATCAAGGGATATGATAAAATGATTAAAGTACAAACTAGTAAACAGGTAAGTGCAAGCACGGAAAGAAAAGAAGCTCATTTTAAGAAGGCTCAAGAGTAAGGCACGGGACTCGAAACTGAACTCATATAAGAATCACTCTATAAGAAGCCGAGAAAATAACTTTATGCATCCAAACGATGTTCAGAAGTTAAATATAATTTTAACTCCCAAAATCGCAACTCAATAAAATTGGGGCAATTAATCAAATAAATCACTAATACTTAGAAAGACAAACATTAATTATTCAAAAAATATAATAAAATCAACTACTTAACCGAATAAACTTTAATCAATTAAATAAAATTAAGTAATTAAGGTAGCCATAGAAACGTAGGTGCATACAAAAATGGGGGAAGCGCAAGCATCAATATTGAATTGGCCCAACCCACATACAACTTAAGCCCTAAATAACAAAAATAATAAATGAGAGAGAGAGAGAGAGAGAGAGATAGAGAGAGAGAGAGAGAACAATGCAGTATGCAGTTATGGACTTATGGAGAAGTTGTATAAGTTTATGGGAGACGTGGTTGTTGCAGGTAGATGGTATGGAAAGAGAGATTTGAGGTAGCTTGGTTGATGAAATATATGGTTGAGACAGTTTTGTTTAGAGCACTGAGGTATATGGAGATCTAAACGCAGTGATGACAATGTAAAATGGGTGGCGGGTCGGTCATGTAAGGGTGAATAAGAGGTAGCAAACTGAAGTGTTATGGTTGATGCTTACAGTGGTGGAGGCGTGGCGACCATGGAAGGATGGTTGAGTTTGGTAAGTTTGTTTCGTGTGATGAAGGTCGGAAGATATTTACATGTATTGTGTTTGTTAGAAGTTGAGTGAAGAAGGTTGGAGTTTTATGGTTACTGTGTGGTCACATTTTTTTCAGGTGAAAAGAATATCAATACTTGCTTTTTTTGTTAGAATTTTTTAGAGAGCCAAAGCCAATATGGGTGCTGTTGGCTTGTGATTAATTCTCTGAGTTGCTTTGTTTTTTCAAAATTTGAGAGCAAGGTCACCAACTAGGGAGGCACCGCTATATGTTGTTGCTCTATTGGTCTCGGTCACCCTTTTCATTAGCACACTTAACTTACACATATACCCATAAACTAGGGTTTTTACCTTTTCAAAATACCCACAATACCATCTCTAGTGCTTATTTAGTGTAAAAGAAACAAAATTAGTTACAATAAACAAAAATCAAAACAAATTAAAATAGTTAAAATAAAATTAAACTTAGACTACTATTAATCCTATTTAATTATTTTGAATATTTTAATTAAAATGCAAAAATAAACGAATTTAAAATGAAATAAAACTCGACCGCAAAAGTGCTCAAAAAATAAACTGAATACATCAAAATGATCAGCGAGAAATACACTTTTCGAAAACATACTGCTTTTGATCAAATTTTGAAATAAAAATCGAATGATTAAAAGGCTCAGACTGATCATCATGCAACAAAAAAAAGTAGTCGAAAAAATAAAATGAGCACGTCAGGTTAAGCTACGTGAATCATAGATTAATAATACTGACGTCTGAAAGCTCGATTTTCAAATTTTTTGCGCGCTAATTTTACGCACAATTGAGAATCAGTTTGACCAGTCTCTCTGTAGATCTGAAAAATTATTTTGGTTGATATTTTATGCAAGATGAAACGCGTGTTATGCTATGCACATGATGTTAATGACATGATTAATGTACTGATTCGATGATTCTGGGTCAAAATTAGGGTATGACACATACTCATCATTTAAAATTATGCAATGAGTCTCACAACCTCAACTAGACTCATATGCATATGGTACCATATCATCATCAATTGGTTCACTCAAGAATCGGGTTCACCCTGCTCGAATTTGGGACAAGTCACCGATCCAACCTGCTCGGATTGCAACTTGCCTCTTTCATCAGCAACAACGATATAATGAATGCATGTCACAACACGTCAATGCACAACAACATAATGTTTAAAGTCTTCTCCCAATAATAAACAAAACATGCATTGACTCAATGACAATAGTTTCCCTCAAGAACTATCATCCCACAACAACATTCTCATAATGCAATAATACAAATCTTGCTCATACAGTACGTAGCATATCATCATCATAATTCACAGCAAGAAACATAACATCATCATCGATTGTGCACATATCCAACATTCATCACATACTTCATAAATTCGATTAAAATCATGTTTAATTGTTAAATCATACCAACATCATTCAAACAGTACTTAATAGTGTATTAACAATACTCAAAACATCCACAAAATTTGAAAAATCAAAATCTGTCATTTATCATCATCAAAACAAGTATTTACGCCCAATTAAGGCTCATGGCGGGTTACCCGTTACGGGCATGGCGCCCGCCATGGACATCGAAACACAAACACGCCACCTGCGTGACAACTGAGTCAAAATTTGATCCTGGGCTTCATGATGGGTTACCCGTCATGGCCATGGCGCCCGCCATCGACCTGCAGAATGCAAAATTACGTTTTCTGCTACGGAGTTCACATCGAAACTCCGATTTTCCATTCCAAGTACTCAAATCAATCAGAAAACGATATAGAATCAAAATATTAACATCACACAACCTACATCTATCAATAAGCAAGCATAATTATCAATTATTCCCCACTTTTATCATGATCCTAAAACCCTCAAAATCCAACAATGATGAAAACATATTAACACATCAAAACAAAAAACCTCATACCCACATGTACACGAATTTCATCATAAAAAACAAACTACAACACCAATTGGTTATCAAATTTCAATTTCATATACAATCCCCCCCCCCTGGCGCGCTTACCTTAGAATTGCAGAGTTTCTGATTAAGTTGTTTCCTCACTTTCCTAGAGTTCTCCTTAAGGTTTCCTAACAGTCGTACTTTGTTTCTCCCAATTCTCTATGTATCATCTTTCTCCAAATCCCAACTTTTTCTATTTAAATAACCTAATAGGTTTTTGTCAATTTTCAAATTTATCCACAACACTTCAATACTAAAACTTAACCATTCAATTTTATTATAAACTCTAATTTCTCCCCCTACTCTTAATTTGTCATAAATAATTATTTAATAAAAATTTATTAATCTTCTACTCTCTCAACCTATTTCAATTCTATAACCCCGGTAATTATTAAATTACTAAAATGCACATACACACCGAAAAGCACCAAAATTCAAGTACAATGAATAAAACACACCAATAACTAAATAAAATACTCGATTTAAAAATAGGGGTGTTACATAGCCTGCGGTACTCTTCTTCTCTTCTTGATCTCCATTGAAATCTAAATCAGTGTAGCCATATACTTTTGCATTTGTATTGATCTTCCTTTTCTTTGGCATCTGCACACCATGATCAATCATATCTTTGAGTATCTCACCCACTCTCTTGACTATTGTTAGATGACATTCTTGAGGCTTCTCCATGAACCTGCTCATCAATCCGATACTTTGACAAATGCGTGGCCTAGTATTACAAAGATACATCAAGGATCCAATGATTTTTTTTACATGTTACACTTACAAACTCAACATTTGTTTCCATTCTCAACTTTGCTCCAGTCTCCAATGGTGTAACTGTAACACCCTTCTACTCAACAGACATTCACGAATAATATAACAATAATTATCAGAGTAAAATCCCATAAGGGCGTCACATTTCGTCATAAAACATCAAATGGTAACATCCTGCTCCGTAACACGAGTTAAAACATCAAAATTAACGTGCATACTACACAACGGAAAACTTCATAAGCATCATAATTTCAAAACAATCCAAATATTTTAAAATCGAAACTCAAAACATCATAATATCATCAAATAAAGGAACACCGTGGTTCGACTCAAACGTTCCGACCCGATGTTACATATCAGAGCAAGACCCTCTACTCGACCAAAATAATCAAAATACTTCAAGTCAGATCTTCACGCCCCAAAAAGCTAATCCTGATCACCTGCACGTTACTCACGTGGAGGCAACATTCAAACAGGCAGGGTGAGTAATCATAAACCATTATACAAGATATAAGATAAGAAATAATAGTGTAGCATGCATCAAAATAAAACAACATCGTCGTTATACATCATCATCATCATCATACATCATGAAAATCATGTCATCAATATCATTCATTCCTAAATGCAATGCCACACAATATGAGATGCACAACACAGACTCATGCATGTGGTACCAATTCGTCATGTTTGATGGACACTGGGCCATCATCCTCCAAAGATCCCCACCAATAGGATCGATTCTACACAAGAACCGGAGCAACGTCATACACTCCAATCCATGCAATGGGATTGAAGCCACCACTGGAACGAAGTCCTAGAATGCTATGAATGCATGATGCAAACATCATAAACCGTCATCATCACAAAAGCGTCAATTGCATCATCATTCATAAACTCCCATCAAGCATCATGGTAACACATTATTATCATACATCAAAAATCGACATAAATCATTATTTTATCAAATCATCATCATGCATCAAAAGTCATCCTAAATCATCAAGACACAAAGCATCACAAGGTAGAAAAGAAAAGGAAAGAAAATAAAATTACTGCTCCTGCTCGCCTGGGTTTTGTCCGACGAAGCAGGGGCGAAACATCTTCCCCATACAAAATCCAGAAACTCCAATTTCACACTCTCCATTCGCTTCTATTTTCGCCCGGCGAAGCAGCTCGCTCGCCTGGGCTTCGCCCGACGAAGCAGGGGCGGATCCCACACTCTCATACAAAATCCAGTAGCACCCTTTTCCCACTTTTCCTTCGCTTCCACTTTCGCCCGGCGAGGTTGGGGCGAATTCACTTCGCCCAGCGAGAAGGGAATTTCGCCCGGCGAAAGCTTGCGAACTTGCAACTTTCAGTTGCAACTCTGCACTATCTCAGACCCTAAGAGGTTTGCGATTCCAGCACCAAACCAACCATTTTTCATCAGAATTCATCATAGAACTACACAGCAACAACAATACATCAAGATAGGTTTATTCCTAACATCGAATACAACCCAAAAACCCCAATTCCGACATGAACTCGCCTAATTTACCCGAAAACCGACTACCTACATACTTCTACACCTATATCAATTATAATGATGACTAATACTCCCCATACCTTAGAAAAATGCTTCCAATTCTTCCTCTCTAAGTTCTTCCGAAACCTCTCTGAGCCTTAGCCTTCTTCTCTTTTACTCATAGTGTTCTCTCCAAACTGATCGTACGAAGAATGACTTCTCACTTCTCTAAAATTCCTTTAGTCCATCTTACCTCTAGGACCCTTAATAGAATTTTCCAACATTGTCCTCACTTATTCTCGCACAATTACCACTTAGCCCTTCCTTTTATTTTAAAATAATAATAATAATAATTTAAATAACATTGTCACATTATTCCATTATTATTATTATCGAAATAATCTCTAATAAATCATATACTCCTAACATCATCAACACACCCTTAACATCGTCAGTACCCCACAACATAAATCATCAGACATCACAATAATTCACCAAAATTCACCGAAATTACAAATATTTAAAATAAACCAATTAAATAAATATTCTACTGATTTTGGGGTATTACAACTCTCCCCCACTTAAAGAATTTTCGTCCTCGAAAATTACCTGAAGAAAACAGAGTCGGATACGGCTCCTTCATCTGATCCTCGCGCTCCTAAGTCCAACTCTCACCAGCTGGACCACCCCATTACACCTTCACCAAAGATATGTATTTACCCCACAATTGTTTCATTTCTCTTCCATCTATCCGCACAGGTAATGCTTCAACGGTCAGATTGTCCCTCACCTGTACGTCATCCATCTGAATCACATGCGATGGATCTGGAATGTACTTCCTCAACTGAGACACATGGAACACATCATGTAAATTCACAAGCGACGACGGTAAAGTAATCCGATATGCCACCTTCCCTATCCTCTGTAAAATCTGATACGGACCAACAAAACTTGGAGTGAGCTTCCTAGACTTCAAAGCTCAACCCACACCAGTCACCGGCATAACCCTCAAAAACACGTGATCTCCCTCTTGGAATTCGAGTGCCTTCCTTCTCTTATCATGATAACTCTTCTGACGACTCTGCAAAGCTTTCATCCTTTCTTGAATCATCTTAATTTTTGCAGTCGTCTCCTGCACAATTTCAGGTCCGAGTACACCACTCTCGCCCGATTCATACAAACACAATGGAGTTCTACACCTCCTTCCATACAAAGCTTCATACGGCGTCATCCCAATACTAGCATGAAAGTAATTGTTGTATGTGAACTCAATTAACGGTAAATGGCTATCCCAAGATCCTTCTTGATCCAACACATAAGCCCTCAGCAAATCCTCCAAAGAATGGATAGTCCTCTCTGTCTGGCCATCCGTCTGCAGATGATATGCCGAACTCATCCTCAACTTAGTACCCAAAGCATCTTGTAAACTTTTCCAGAACCTCGAGGTAAATCTCAGTTCTCTATATGACATGATACTCGAAGGAATCTCATGCAACTTCACAATCTCCTCAATGTACATCTCAGCTAACTTCTGGATAGAATGGTTAATCTTCATCGGTAAGAAATGAGCCAATTTAGTCAACCTGTCTACAATCACCCAGACAGAATCATTTCCTTTCATAGTCTTCGGCAATCCTAACACAAAATCCATGGAAATATTATCCCATTTCCATTCTAGAATATTCAACGGTTGTATCATACCCAAAGGCTTCTGATGTTTAATCTTGGACTTCTGACAAATCAAACAGGCATAAACAAACACCGCAAAATCTTTCTTCATACCTGGCCACCAAAACAATTTCTGCAAATCCTGGTACATCTTTGTAGCACCAGAATGAATACTCAATATACTTCGATGTCCTTCTTTAAGAATACTCTTCTTAATTTCGGGAATATCTGGAACACACACTCTGTCTCTGAATCTCATCAATCCATAATTCACCTCCGTTACCCTGGTTAATTAAACTGACTGATCAACCAGCTTCAAATCAGATTGATGTCTAACCCTAATCTCTTCCAAAATACCACTAGTCAACTTCAACATACCCAACTTCACACTGTCAGGAGTCTCTTTACATACCAAACTCAAATCTCGTAATTGCTCAATTAATTCCAACTCTCTCACCATAAACATGGACAAATGCAATGACTTCCTACTCAATGCATCGGCCACCAAATTTGCCTTACCAGGATGGTAATTCAAATTGAAACCATAGTCTTTCAACAATTCCAACCACCTCCTCTGCCTCATGTTCAACTCTCTCTGATCGAATAAGTACTTCAAACTCTTATGATCGCTGAACACTTCAAATTTAGAGCCAAAAAGGTAATGTCTCCAAATATTCAACACGAACACCACAGCTGCCAATTCTAAGTCATGCGTAGGATAATTCCTCTCATGCGCTCTCAATTGTCTCGAAGCATAAGCAATAACCAGTCTATTATGCATCAACACTCCACCAAGACCCATCTTCGACGCATCACAATACACCACAAAAGATTCATTCAAATTAGGCAAAATCAAAACCGGAGTGGTCGTCAATTTCTTCTTCAGTTCCACAAAACTCTCTTCACATGCTACATCCCACACATAAGCCTGACCCTTGCGAGTCAACTGCGTCAACGGTAACGCTAATCTAGAAAAACCTTCTATGAATTTGCGATAGTAACCTGCCAACCCCAGAAAACTTCGTATCTCAGTAGTAGACTTCAGAGTCTCCCACTGTAACACAGCATCAATCTTAGAAGGATCAACAGCAATCCCACCACTTGAAATCACATGACCAAGAAAACTCACCTCTTTCAACAAAAACTCACACTTCGACAGTTTTGCATACAACTTCTTCTCTTTCAATACTTGCAACACAATCCTCAAATTCTTAGCATGCTCTTATTCAGATTTAGAGTATATCAGGATATCATCAATGAAAACCACCACAAACTTATCCAAATACTCATGGAAAATATGATTCATATATTCCATGAACACACCAGGTGCATTGGATACACCAAACAGCATCATAGTGTATTCATAGTGACCATACCTCGCCCTGAAAGCTGTCTTCGGAATATCATCACGCTTAACACGAATCTGATGATAACCATACCTCAAATCAATCTTACTAAACACATAAGCGCCTACAAGCTGATCCATCAAATCGTCAATCCTCAGAAGGGGATACTTATTCTTGATAGTTACCTTATTTAACTGTCGATAATCAACACACAACCTCATGCTACCATCCTTCTTCTTCACTAACAACACAGGAGCACCCCATGGAGAAACACTCGATCGAACAAACTTCTTCTCAAGCAATTCTTCCAGATGTTTCTTTAATTCACTTAGACCAGAAGCTGACATCCGATAAGGAGCCATTGACACCGGACTCGTACCTTGTATCAAATCCACCGCAAACTCTACTTCACATTCTGGAGGCAAATCACTTATGTCATCTAGAATCACTCCTGGGAATTCGTAGACGACAAGTAATTCGACACTCGCAACTTTACGATTAACATGAAACGATGCAAACAGCGCAAACATCAAGGCTTCATCTTCTAAGAGTTCGTCTACTTGCTTAGAAGACAAGAACATCAACTCTCCATTATCACCAAAATTGGGAAACTCCACAGTCTTATTATAACAATTGATGTGAACGTAGTTGAACTCCAACCAGTTCATCCCCAGAATCACGTTGATTTGGTGTAAGGGCAAACACACCTAATCCATCACCAAAATCTTCCCAAAAATCATCAAAGGACATCTCGAACACACAAAAGTAGTAGTAACAGAACCATTAGCAGGAGTCTCTATTACCATACTACCATTCATATCAGACAATTTCAAACCCAGTCTATTAGCACATTCAAGCGAAATAAATGAATGAGTAGTACCAGTATCAATAATAGCGACCAACTCAACATTGTTAATAAAACAAGTACCTCGAATCAAGTTATCCTTATTAGGAACTTTTGCGCCACTCAAAGCAAACACTTTACCATTAGTTTGAGCTGCAGTAGCAGTCTTCTTCGGCTTCTGACACTATGTACTGATGTGACCTTGTTCACCACAGTTGAAACAAGTCGGACCCTCATCTTTGCAGTCAGTAGCTCTGTGACCTCTCTTACCACATTTGTAGCACCTCAACACACTATTGTTGCAAACTTCAGCATGGTGGCCTTACTCGCCACACCTGTAGCACTTCACAAAAGCGGGAGCTGCTCCCCCACTTGTCTTTTTCCCAACTACATCCTTCTGTTTCCCTTTGTCAGCTGGAGTCACATAAGGCTTTCCTCTGAACTGTCCCTTCTCTTTCTTCTCGCTAAGATGCTTGTAGTGAGCAGATCGAGCTCGGCTATCCTCATCATAGATTCTACTCTTATCCACCAGCTCAGCATACCTTCGAATTTGTTGGTAACTAATACCCTGCTTGATCTCTAGTCTCATCCCATTCTCAAACTTAAGGCATTTGGACATCTCCGCATCAGCACGATTATAATGCAGGCAAAACTTCACCAGCGCCTCAAACTTTGCCGCATACTCTGCCACAGTCATATTTCCTTGCTTCAGCTCAAGGAATTCTACCTCCTTCTTGCCGCGAGCATCTTCAGGAAAATATTTTCCCAAAAACTCTCTCTTAAACACAGCCCATGTTATCTCGGTACCAACATCCTCCAGTCTCTGACGGGTGTTATCCTACCAATCCTCAGCTTCTTCTGGTAGCATATGAGTACCGAACTAAACTTGTTGAGCATCCGCACACCTTATCACCCAGAATATTTTCTCAAACACCTTGAGCCATTTATGCGCACTCTCCAAATCATGAGTGTCCACAAAAGTTGGCGGATTGTTCCTCTGGAACTTCCCCAAAGCACAAAACTCGTCAAGAGCTCCATCATTCTGATTGTTCTGAGCCATCACTTGAGCAAGTGATTCCAACGCGTCAGCAATAGCACGGTCGTTTCTTCCATCCATCCTGCACACCACCAACAAGGTTAGAAGAAACAAAACATCGACAGTGTATACACACTCATCGACTGACAGGGAACTGACATCATGCAAAACCTGGTCGAACGGACCGATCTGCTCTGATACCACTAATGTAACACCCTTCTACCCAGCAGACATTCACGAATAATTGTCATACCCCAAATTTTGACCACTAAGATTTCCCATCATTGTACAAATCATCATCACAATATGAGTGTATCATTATGCTTCATCAGTCTCCCCAAAGATGGGTGAGTATTCACTACTATCAAAATTAGGGTTTCAAGCCCTCTCAGAGTTCTTAGACAAAGGATCAATCAAGGAATGACATGATCTTCAACTTGTCTAACCTCTCAAACATCCACAATGGATCAAGAGGACTCCCACTTCAAGGACTAAGCACAAGGCTGCTCCCTTCTAGGTGGATCAAGCCTCAAGATCGCCAGTGTCACCAAATTAGGGTTTTGGTCGACCAAGGCCTCCAGATGGAATTTTTCCTCTAGGCATGAGCCAATGCTTCAAAGCATAACCTAAGATGTTCCAAGGGACATCATGGACCCAATCATCCAGTTAATTTTGCCTCAGGGGATGCATTTATCAAAAAATCAGGAACTAGGGTTTCTTGACCTAATTCACCCCTAAGTTGACTTTTGGGACCAATTATGAACCAAGACCTCAAGATAGGATTTGATTATCTCCAATATTCCATATTGATCCATTTGGAACAATGGATTGATCCAAGAAGCTTGAGCAACAAGTTTCAATTTCATCTGAACCACAGTTAGGGTTTCGCGGGAAAAGTGAACTGTAACTTTGACTTTTGACCAGGACATGCTCCCAAGCCCTAAGACATGATTCAATATCCTCTATACCACCCATGGAACATGTCCATCAATTTTGATTTAGGTCAAGGACATGATTTCCTGAAGAATTGCACAGTTTCGAATTCATCTGATAAAAAGTCAGCTGTGCACAAAAGTCAACTTTGACTTTTTGAGATTTTTCACAAAAATGGATTTTTAACCCTAAAATGATGTTTATGTATGATTTAAATCATCATTCATCAATAAAAATCAAAGAAAATGGGATAACTTGTAAAAGGGGTAACCATAAAAACTTAGAAAATTTTCTAAGTTATGGAAGAAAGTGACAAAGGTACCAACTTTGGAGGATCATAACTCCTAAACCACAAAGCCATTTTTTTACTTCCAAGGCTTGATTTGTAGATCTCATTGCCCTCTACAAAAGCTTCATACTGACCTATGTCCAAATTCCTCATGGATTTTGAGTTATGGAGTGATCAAAATCAAGAAAAGTCACTTTGTTCCAACACTTAGTGAAAATTTCACTAAGTCAGATTTTGCCTTACTTTTTTCCAAATGTGGGGACATTTTTCACTTGGATCCAAAAAGTATCAAAACCAAATATGATCAAACAGTTGTTGTATCATATAAGAGCTTTCCAAAATGGCCAAGAACATCACCAAATTCAACTTGAGCCATGAGATATGAAATTGGCAAGTTGCCTTGCTGAAATCTACCAAGGCAAGGCAGATTTTTGCACTTTTGGTCGATTTGCCAAAATTAGCCAATTCCAAGCCTTGTCATCACCTTGGACACATCTGAGGATTGAATCTAAAGGGGACAATCACTGAGCCAAGCTTCCAAAGTCCTTGGAACAAGAAATAGCATGTTGAACCTAGAATTGCCCAAAATAGGGACAAGACTCCAATTTTGGATTGGAGCATTCAATAGAAGCATCAAGGTGGCATGGACTGAGTCATTCTCAACTGAATTCAGTCAAGACCTATCCAAGACCAAGGGGACCAGCAGCCTGTGCCCTAACCTCTATTGACTAGAGGAGACTTGGATTTTCATTTGCCAACATTGGCCAAACCTACTCAGCAGTTGCCATTCACTATTCCTTTCAAAACAAACTTGCTCTACTATAAATAGAGCTCAATTGTGATCAGTTTAAGTACACCAAAGGCTCACAACACTTTCCTTTCTCAAAATCCACTTCTCACTCTCAAAAATGCCTTTCTTAGCAAGTCACTATCGGGTTTTTCATTAGAGAGCAATTCCACTCAAACCAATCACACACACACACCCCATATACATCATATGTGAGCTGATCAAACACTTAAACAACATCTGAAACACTGATTTCTCAGAATCACCAGTCAATTGTTCAAGGTTTTAACCAAAGTGCAGTTGAGATGCCATGAAGTGATCCAGCCAATTTCCATCAAGTCCAAGCATTCAAACACACTCCATAGGGTGTAGGAAAGTTGTTCAGATCATCACAACTCATCTGTAACACCTCCAACTCAGAAATCAATTTGCTCTTGCTGTCACGACCTAGAGGTAAGCCTAAACTTGGTCATCTCTCAATCTATGCATATTTCCTCGCACAATACTTTTGCCAAATGTTCATAATCATGCATGGAATGTTTCCCCTCAAGTAATTACTTTGTTTGAATCGTGTATCAAAAATCCCAGCCTTCATGCAGAATTTAGGGTTCTTGAGGATTTTTCGTGATTTCTTGTTTTATGCTTAATTTAAATGAAATTAATTGCCATAGACATGATCGTGAGGTTGAAACGAGTTGATTGGTATGTGGATTGCATGATATGATCAAGTGTTCAGTGAGATTGGATAGAAAATGCAAATCTGGGCAAGGCAGAAAACGCGCGTGTTCTTGGTCCATGTTCTTGGCTCCATTTTCACAAATTCAAATATTTGAATTTTGTGATTTTATTTAATTGATTCAAAAATTAATTTCTCTCTGAGTTTTAATGATTTTGAGTTTATTCTTTTTTAATAATTCACAAAAATGTTAAAATATTTTATTTTCCCAAAAAATCCCAAAAATATTATTTATTTTATATAATTGATATTTTTGCAAAGAATTAATATTTTAATTGTTTTTTACATTTTGAATATTTTTTCCATCTTGATTTTGCAACTTTTAATGACTTCTAATTATTTTGTAGGTCCATACTTAATTTTTGAAGCATTAATCCAAGATCACAATTTGTTTTCCATATGTTAAACAATTTTGATCATTTTAATTGAATTTTTATTCAATTAAAATACATTTTGAAAACAAAATAGGGTTTTTGGATTAATTCAACCCTCATAAATCATTTTCAAAACACTTTGGGCCTCTAATAGAGTGTAAGACCCAACCCACTTGTACATTAAACTTTTTGGGCCTCGCTTATTGTATAAGTCCCTCTTTACAAGTGAACGGCGCGATCGTCGCCTTTTAAAAAATCAACTGGACCTCTCCTCGAGCTATAAGACCCATTTAAAACTTTTGGGCCTCTAATAGAGTGTAAGACCCAATCCCCTTTTAACCAAAACCATTTTTGGGCCTCAGATGTTGTATAAGCCCCTTCGCGTTAAAAGAAAATCTTGGTGCAATCGCCATTTTAAACGAAAAATCATCTGGGTCTACCCTCATGTTATAAGCCCCACTCTTTTTCTTTTGGGCCTCTAATAGTGTGTAAGACCCAACCTTTTGTAAATACAACCTATTTTGGGCCTCACTTCTGGTATAAGTCCCGTTGTATTTCAAAAAAGTTCGACGCGATCATCATCCATTGAAAAACAAATCTTGGACCTACCCTCGAGTAGTAAGACTCATTTCTTTTCTTTAAGACTTTTTGGGCCTCTTGAGAGAATGTAAGACCCATCCCTTTGTACAGCAAACAATTTTTGGGCCTCAGTCAGTTCTATAAGTCCCTCTGTACAAATTCAAACAGTGCGCTCACTGATAAAACCCTGGGCCTCTCCTTGAGCTGTAAGTCCCAAATCTTTCTTTTTCAAAGCACTTTCTCTTTTGATTTTGAAATATACTATTGTTTTCAATCTTTCTTTGTTGAACAACTAACCAAACATCATGGAAGCTCTACAACCGAGTAAGTGGTTATTGCTTCCATTTACCGCTTTCATATACATATAACTGTATTGTGGGGCTGTTTCGCTGTAAGTCTTCTTTCAAAAACTCATATCAACTGTGTAATAATAGTATAGATATTTAGAGTTTCCCCGACAACTATGTCTAGCATTAAGCCCGTTGATCACTCTTAAATAGTCAAAACTAGATCCCCATAGGATTACCAGACACAGTCTTCCCTCCTCTTGGGGTTAAACAATATGGAGATATGAAAGGCAGCATTCTCGGTGAACCCTTTCATAGACTGTCACTCGTAGAAGTTGTCAAGAAACTCTATTCCCCAGAGATGATCCCTTCTCTGTGAATTGCATCTCTTGAGTTTCTTCCAAATTCTCGGACTTTCCTGGCTTGATCTATTCCTCGTGAATAGCCTGTCTTGAATTTCTCGGGGTTTGGGGACCCACAGGCTTCTTAAACGCACTTGTCAAGAAACTCTACTCCCCAGAGATGATCTTTTCTCCGTGAATGGCATCTCTTGAGTTTCTTCCAAATTCTCGGACTTTCCTGGCTTGATCTATTCCTCGTGAATAGCCTGTCTTGAATTTCTCGGGGTTTGGGGACCCATCGGCTTCTTAAAAGCATCGGCCTCCTCTTGGGCATTGTTCAAGGACCCACAGGCTTCCTAAAAGCATCCCCGCCTCCTCTTGGGCTTAGTACAAGGACTCGTCGGCTTCTTAGAAGTATTCACAGCCTCCTCTTAGGCTTCGTATAATGATTCTTCCTCTGGGAATGATAGCCTCATCTTGGGCTTCATACAAGGACCTATCGGCTTCTTAAAAGTTTCCAGCCTCCCCTTGGGCTTCGTACAAATTGTCCCGACGACCTCCTAGAGGTATAGGAACAGAAATCAGTCATCTTAATAGAGCAGTCTTTCTAAGAGTCTACTACTGTTTCTCAAAGCATAGTAAAAAAGATGAAACTTTAGACTTGGACAGTCTAATTTCCTTGAGTCTCCAAGACATTCTCAAGCTCCCTTCAAAAATAGGAAGAAAACACGTAGACTCGGACATTCTCAATACCCTTCGGATTTCTCACTTCCTTAAAAAACAGGAAATATCCCTGATCCTTGAATCAAAATCCCTGAGTGCAAACATTACTCATATAAGAACTGATTTTCTCTTTAAATCAGCATACTGGGCCTGTCACTCAACTGAAACAGCGCCATAGCCTCCCTCTTGGGCTTTATACAATGATTCTCCCCAGCGGAGCTAACAATTTTAGCCTCCATCTCGGGCATTATACGAGATACAAAAAGACTCTCTTGTTGAGTATAAAAGACTCTCTTGTTGAGTCAAACAACTTTTAGCTTCCGTCTTGGGCTTCGTACAAGACACACAAAAGACTCTCTTGTTGAAATCAAACCATTTTAGCCTCTCTCTCGGGCTTCGTACGAGACACATAAAAACACCCCCTTGTTGGCCCAGTAGCCTCATGTGAAAAGATTGAGTATACACTTAAGATAAGTGATGGCGACGAGGTCGACCATCAACTTCAGTGGAGGCTTCCCAATGCAATCTATTTCCTCTCATAGGCAATGGGCCGATTGTGACGTCTGAGAAGCTGAGGAGCCAACCCTTTTGTAGTGCGGAAGCTATCGGAAATAGTTGTCACACGATACTACCCTCATTTGAGGCTGATGATCTATTCTCGGTGAATAGCATTTACTCTAAGATTTCATACAGCTCGCTGGCCATCCGCTTGCTGTTTGTTATCCTGGGAGGAGCTGATGATTTTGAGTACAGGTACAAAAATCACCCTAGTATAAACCTTTGGGGATGGGTAGAGCCTTGACTTCATGACAACGACCCTTTGACCCCATGTTTTTTCTATGTTTTTGTGTGCTGCATTCATGCATTCATTTAAAAAACACTAAAACATTCAAAAAAAATTCTCTTCTAGTCTCTCTGTTTTTCAAATTAAACTAAGACTGTGATTGCAAATATCAGAGAAAAGGATTACGCTAATGGATTTCGGTAGAAGGAGAACTCATAAGTACACCTTCAGGATTCCAAAACTAGAGGATTTAAGAGGTTTGGCGAGGATGATCACAAACCAAGAGGCTTTCAGAGCCAAGTACGGAGGTTTACTATCTCTGCTAAGAGTCCATGTGATTGAGGGAATCATGAATGCGCTCATTCAGTTCTACGATCCGGTCTATCATTGTTTTACATTCCCGGATTACCAGCTAGTACCTACGCTGGAGGAATATTCTCATCTGATTGACCTACACATCATTGATCGAGCTCCATTTTCTGCGCTGGAAGAAATTCCAAAGAATTAGACCATTGCAAGAGCAATTCATTTGGACGAGTCTGAGGTCAGGACTCACATGACCACTAAGGGTGGCATACAAGGTTTGCCAACCCAGTTCTTGACAAAGAAAGCCCTGTACTTCGCCAGTATTGGGAACGTGACTGCTTTTGAAAGCATCTTTGTTTTACTCACCTACGGGTTATTTTTGTTGCCCAACATTAATAACTTCATCGATATCAACTCCATTAAGGTTTTTCTCATTGGAAACCCTGTGCCAACTTTGCTCGCAGATGCGTATCATTCTGTACACTTGGGAAATTTGTACAGCGGAGGGGAGATCACATGTTGTGTACCTCTGCTTTATAAATGGTTTATCTCCCATTTGCCTAAGTCTGCTGCTTTTTGGGATCACAAGAGTGCCTTACGTTGGTCGCAGAAAATCATGTCCCTCACTAACTCTGACATTGATTGGTGTAATAGGATTTATGACGGAATCAGGATCATTGACCGTTGTGGAAACTTCCCCAACGTACCCCTTATAGGAACTAAGGGAGGAATCAATTACCATCTAGTTCTCGTTCGTCGTCAATTTGGATACCCGATGAGACACGTCCCACGGGGTGTTCATCTGGAAGGTCTTTTCTTCAAGGAAGGAGAAAGTGACAGAGCACTAAAGACGGAAATAGTGCACGCTTGGAAACATATTCATAAGAAAGGACGGGAGTCTCTAGGAAAACCGGAATGTGTTTCGGTGGAGCCTTATCTCCACTGGGTATAAACTAGAGTTCTCAAGCTAAAGATGCCTTATCCTCGTCATGGAGTTCTTCCACCGAGGGAGTCTGTCATGTACTTCATGACTGAGACTGAAAAGCTTCAGGTTACTCTCAACAAAGTTCAACGGGAGAGGAGGTCTTGGAAGAACAAGTAGCGCACCCTCAACGTAGAGTGCATCAAAATACAGCAACTACTGAAAGATAAAGATGCTCTTATTGAAATTTTGGAGCAGTATGCTGTAGAGAATCAAGATGACCAAAGGAATTTGCTCACTCCTTTCACCTAGCAAAGGAATGACAACCCGACAACGGCCCAAGAGCCCCGGTCAAAGAAAAGGAAAGTACCAGAGTCAGCACCCGATTTCTCTTCAGAGAGGACTCGGGACCCATTAGCTTAGGTTTCTGTTTCTGCACCTTGTAATCTACTGTATTTCCATTTCTGAAATCCTTTGAATTCAATAAAAAGGGGTTTCCCCACTGTTTGATATTTGCAATCTAATTGTCGAAGTTTATTTTGATTAAACCAAAAAACAATTAATATAATCATTGCATTCATCATTCTCACATTGCGTATTCTTCTTACCTACGAATCTCACGTTTGTGTCTCGATTCTAGAGTCAAACTGTCTCATTCGTATAATACTCGGGCCAATCGTCAGAAAAAGATGGATGATCTTGAGGAAGAAAACAGAGAGTTGAAAGAAGAGATCGACGCTCTGAGAGAGGATATGAGAAAGCTTCGTAACGACATGCAAGCCATGGCAGAAGCTCAGCTATAAAGAACTGTGATCTCAGAGATCACCTTAAGACCCATAGTGGAGAAGTATGATCCTAGGTATCAAATGCCGAAAGATCGTCCCTGGGGCATGCCTGTTAACTATGTCCCAGAAGGATATGTTCCGCCGATCACTGAAAATCAGGGAATCACAACAGAAGCCGCTGGGCCTGAAGGTTACAAACTTTGGGAAAGCGAAGATGCCAGGGGCATACTGAAGACTCCTGAAGGTTACAAACTTCGAGAAACACCAAGATTCACGGTCGTAGTCACGGTACCACCCCCTGTGGTGCACACTGTCCCGGAAGGACAGATTCCACAGATACCTTTTGGTAAGAAGGAAACTATGTTCGATAGAATGGATGAATTCCAGGAACAGTTCCTGGAAATACAGAAGTAACTGCAAGCCATCCGCGGTTAGGATTTATTTGGAAAGGACGCTGCAGACCTTTGTCTGGTCCCCAATGTGAAAGTTCCGCACAAATTTCAAGTGCCCGACTTTGAAAAATACAAGGGTAACTCTTGCCCTCAGAGTCACTTGGCAATGTACGCTCGGTGAATGTCAGCTCAGACGGAGAATCAGGACCTACTGATTCACTACTTTCAGGATAGTTTAACCGGTGCCGCACTCAAATGGTACATGGGTTTAAACCGTGCTACGATTAGCACTTTCAGAGATCTTGGTACTGCCTTCGTCCAACAATACAAATATAATTTGGACATGGCACCGGACAGAGATCAACTCAGATCAATGTCACAAAAGGACAAGGAAACCTTTAAGGAGTACGCTCAGAGATGGTGCGAAATTGCCGTTCAGATTTGTCCACCTCTTGAGGAAAAAGAGATGACAAAGATCTTCTTAAAGACCTTAAGCTCATTTTACTACGATAGAATGGTTGTCAGTGCACCCAGTGATTTCACCGAGATGGTCGGTATAGGAGTTCGTCTTGCGGAAGCCGTCCGAGAAGGACGTCTAATAAAAGACGCTGGATCATCAAGTAGTACAAAACGATACGGTAGTGCTCTCCCTAAGAAAAAAGATCAAGATATTGGGAATATCTCTCTCGGAAAGCAAAGGCGACGTTATCAACCGGTAGCAGCTGTAACTCCTGCTATCAGCCCTGCGCTTATTCCTACGTATCAACCTTAGGTTGCGCAGAGCCAACTTAATCAGCAAAGGACACAACAGCCTCTTCATCAGGCTCGTCCTCCATACAATAACAACCGTACAACGCGGCCACCAGGGTTTGATCCTATACCCATGTTATACGCAGAACTATTTCCGTTACTACTGGCTAAGGGGCACATCCAGACTAAGTCTCCTCTTACAGTACCGGAAAATCTTCCTTTTTGGTTTAAGGTGGATCAGACATGCCCTTATCATCAAGGAGGACCAAGGCATAACATGGAGAATTTCCTCAATTTCAAATCCGACGTGCAAAAGCTTGTTAGGGGCGGGCTCTTATCTTTCAAAGATACGAATCCCAATGTTCTCACAAACCCGCTGCCTCAACATGAGAAAGCTGCAGTCAACTTAATTGAGAAAGAATTTAACAACGTCTATCAAATTCATGATGTACTTTTGTTAAGGACCAACCTGGTCAAGATGCATTGTAGACAGAGTGGATATGGCCATGTGCCACCTCATAATTATCATCAGTGTGATATCTGCTCTAAAAGTAATCAAGGATGTTCTGTGGTACAATCAGCTCTACAGGAACAGTTGGATCTCGGATGGATCCAAGAGCACCGAGTTCGTGGAGTTAACATGGTCTATACGAATTCCAATGTCATTCAGAACCACGACATCCGTGCGATGAATGCCAACTTGGTGGCAATGCACTCAAGGCAAAGCCAGTATCATAATCTGCCGCGGCACGATTACAGTTCTTATCTGACTTGCTCGGTAAACAAACAGGGATGCTCTTTCATACAGGAGGCCCTCCAGCGTCAGATGGATCTCGGATGGATCCAGGACTACCATGATAGGAATCCCTATCAGATCAATATGGTTTAAATCTTCGACATTCGCTTGATGAATACCAACTTGGTAGAGTTGCATGCTGAGCAGGTCCGACTTGGATTCTTGATATCACATAATTATCACAACTGTAAAGCGGGTTGCGAAAACGATCAGGGATGTGCCCTTGTCCAGGAAGCACTTCAGCACTTGTTAAATCATTGGTGGATGTCAATCTACATGGATGAGGATACCCAACAAATTAGTATCAATAACAGAAACCCCACTCGGCGTCAAAGTTAGGATGTCCGACTCGTGGAAGCTAACCTAGTGAGGTTACATTGTATTCAAAGCGGGCGTCGCCAAGTGCCACCACACAATTATGAACGCTGTGGAGTCTGTTCAGAAAGTAACCAAGGATGCTACCTTGTACGAGCAGCTCTCTAGGGGCAGGTGGATCATGGATAGATTCGCCCATATCCAGGTTCCGGACCCATCAATTGGTCGCTGAACTACCTTGCCAATCAAATTGAGGACGTTGTCGTCATCTCTGATCATCAGAGGACCAGGAATGTTTTTGCCATTATCCCTCTGCTTGACGAATCAAGAATTCCCAACCGGGAACGGATCGAGATTACGTACGATGGTCAGAAAAACCAGAAGGTTCCCATAGTCATCTATCTACCGGGACCACTACCGTATGAATCGGCTAAGGCAATGCCTTACAAATACGGTGCAACAACAATTGAAAATGGAAAGGAAATTCCCTTACCTTTCGTCGTGAATATTGCAGACATCAGTCGTGTAACACGGAGTGGTAGAATCTTCAACAGAGGAGTTGGAGAGTCTAACAAAGAAAAGGAACTTCAGACAGAAGCTCCCGATCCATCAGTCGGTCAATCCAGTAATCCCGACCTTTCAAAAAACAATGATGAGATACTGAAGCTCATCCAAAGGAGTGAATACAACATTGTCAATCAACTGTTACCGACTCCTTCTAAGATCTCGGTATTATAACTATTACTCAGTTCAGAAGCGCACAGGGAGGCTCTACAGAAAGTCTTGGAGCAAGCCTTTATGGAACAGGATGTAACAATCAGACAGTTCGATAGTATTGTCTCTAACATCACTTCTTGCAATAACTTGGGATTTAGTGATGAGGAATTACCTGAAGAGGGTCGCCGTCATAACATGGCGCTCAATATTACAGTCAACTGCCAGGACGATGCTTTAGCCAGCGTACTGGTAGACACAGGGTCAGCCCTGAATGTTATGCGGAAGTCCACTTTGATGCAATTATCATTTAAGGGCCCTCAGATGAGAACCAGCAATGTCGTCGTCAAAGCATTCGACGGATCCAGAAAAACGGTTATCGGCGAAGTTGACCTTCCCATAACTATTGGTCCTCACACTTTCCAAGTCACCTTCCAGGTCATGGACATCCGGGCAACGTACAGTTGTTTATTAGGAAGACCTTGGATACATCAGGCTGGAGCGGTCACCTCAACCCTCCACCAAAAGCTAAAGTTCGTCCAGAACGGCCAACTCATAACAGTCTGTGGGGAACAGGCCTTGCTTGTCAGTAATTTATCGCCATCCACTTACGTGGAACCAGAAGGGATAATCGGAACCCAGATCCAAGCGCTTTCGCTACACAAGGACGATCAATCTGGAGGAGGAACTTCGATTTCCTCATACAAAGATGCTATTAAAGCGGTCGAGAGTGCCGATACAACAGGATGGGGACAGCTTGTCATTCCTACTAGTAATACAACAAAGAAGGGTCTTGGTTTTTCTGCAACCTGTACCCGGACAGCTGCTAACGACGAAAGTCTTCATCCCATTCAGAACTTCTTCCACAATGGAGGTTTCCCTCACCCAATGTCTCAAATAGTCCATGCTATCAATGAGGAGGATCCCTCCGACACAGATGAAGAATGGAAGTCCTATCTTAACGAGGACGGTTATATGTCTCAGGAAGAGGTGCCTACGCCATTTTGCTATCCCGCACAGAGTCCGAGATTTATACCACGATCAGATGTCGAAATGATATATGGAGATTGTGATCCAGAAGGATGTCGTGCTCCGCCAAACTCATTAGAGGAAGACACTCTGATGAAAGACAACTTTGACCACAATTACTATGGCCCGATGGATGGCCTGCCAATGTGGAAGCCTTACCCAGGAGACTTGGGGCCAAAAAGTCAGCCGAGTAATGAAACTCAGCTGAGCATCATTGAACAGAATACCTGTGTCCCCACCATGTCATGGGATCAACACTCAGGTCATCCAGACACTACTCAACATGACGATGAATTTGAAACGTTTGCAGGACTTGAATTCATCAACTATGCTTTTCTCGAGGTCAACGTCATCAAGAGGGATGACTCCTCCAGTCCGAAAGAAGTGTGGGACACCTTGGGACAACCGAGTGGAAAATACGACTATATGGTCAAGTACACCGCTCCCGAAAGCTCTCGTATCAGGCTCGAAGATATCCAGCCAACTGGATGGGGAGATACAGTTGAGATCACCAATCCTATGCAAAATGCAACAGAGGAATTCTCCTACGACAATTCTGCCTGGGAGACAGATTCCAATGATCCTGCTCCACCAGAAATCAGCGTTATTTCTGAAGACAAATCAAGGAAGGTTCCAGACTTTGTGAGTCACCGAGGAGTTCGCCGCCAATGGGTTGTTGTCGATGTTCCAAGGATTGTTCATAACTCAAAGTAATTGCCATCTTTAACCTTTCACCCTGCCCAGGTGAAACGGATGTTTTGATAGGGCTCGCTTTTTGTAAATTTCCCCTCTTCGCTTAGCCCAAAGCGACAGAGTTTTGTTTTATAGGGCTGTAGTTTCAAGAATCGACTTGTTCATTAATAAAATAACGTCGTTCTGTAATTTCCGCATTAATTGCTGTTTTCTCTTTTTGCTTTTCTCAGAAAAAGGTAATCCTAAAAAACAATTCAATAATAAAAACAAGCAGTAATAAAAAAAATACACTGCACACACGTTTGCATTCTCTCTATCTCTTCTAAACACAAATCAACACGTCATGCATATTGCTTGTTATAAACCCCATTGAAACATACGATCTGATGCCTTCTCCCGACTTTGAGTTCCCGGTATTTGGGGCTGAAGAAGAAGCTGACAACGAAATTCCAGAAGAGATCTGCCGATTACTCAGACAAGAGGAAAGGTCCATTGAACCTCACAAAGAGCCGTTGGACACGGTAAACTTGGGTTCACAAAAAGAGAGAAAAGAAATCAGGATTGGGGCTTTGCTCAGTCCAATTTCCAGAGAGGGTTTGATAAAGCTTCTCAAAGAATTCCCCGATGTATTTGCTTGGTCCTATCAGGATATGCCAGGGTTGGATACCAGCATCGTGGAACATCATTTACCGTTAAGATCGAAATGTCCGCCAGTAAAGCAAAGGTTGAGACGTGCTCATTCGGACATGGCCATCAAAATCAAAGAGAAGGTACAGAAACAGATTGATGCGGGTTTCCTCGCTACATCAGAATATCCTCAATGGTTAGCCAATATCGTACCTGTTCCCAAAATAGACCGAAAAGTCAGAATGTGTGTTGATTACAGAGATCTGAATAAGGCTAGTCCAAAGGACGACTTTCCTTTTCCACATATTGACATACTGGTTGACAGTACATCAAAGTTCAAAGTTTTCTCTTTTATGGATGGATTCTCGGGCTATAACCAGATTAAAATGGCGCCGAAAGACATGGAGAAAACTCCGTTCATTACCCCATGGGGTACCTTTTGTTACAAGGTAATGTCGTTCGGTTTGAAGAACGTCGGGGCAACCTATCAAAGGGCCATGACTACTCTGTTTCATGACATGATACATAAAGAAATCGAAGTGTATGTCGATGATATGATTGCAAAATCTAAGACAGAGGAGGAGCATGTGACCCACCTGTCAAAATTATTCGAGCATCTGAGAAAATACAAACTCCGCTTGAATCCCAACAAATGCACCTTCGGTGTCCATTCAGGGAAACTCTTAGGGTTCATCGTCAGCCAGAAAGGAATTGAGGTTGATCCTGACAAGGTCAAGGCCATTCAAGAAATGCCTTCTCCGAAAACTGAAAAACAAGTCAGAGGATTCCTAGGACGTTTGAACTACATCTCCAGATTCATATTCCTCATGACTGCCACATGTGCGCCGATTTTCAAGTTACTCAAAAAAAACCAGGATTGCGTTTGGACGGAAGATTGTCAAACCGCCTTCGACAGTATTAAGGAATATCTGTTAAATCCTCCGATTCTATCACCTCCAGTGGAAGGAAGACCACTGATCATCTACCTCACAGTCTTGGAAGACTCAATGGGATGTGTACTTGGCCAACAAGACGACACCAAAAGGAAAGAGTCTGCCATTTACTATTTGAGCAAGAAATTCACCGACTGCGAGACTCGGTACACGATGCTCGAGAAAACTTGCTGTGCTTTGGCTTGGGCAGCCAAACGTCTACGCCAGTACATGATTCGTCACACTACTTGGTTAATCTCCGAAATGGATCCAATCAAGTACGTGTTCGAAAAACCTGCTCTCACGGGAAGGATTGCCCATTGGCAGATGTTGCTATCAGAATATGACATAGAGTACCACGCTCAAAAAGCCGTTAAAGGAAGTATTTTAGCCGATCATTTGGCTCATCAACTGATTGACAATCAGGAATCAATCGGGTTTGACTTCCCAGACGAAGATGTCATGTATTTGAAAATGAAAGATTGCGATGAACCGCTACCCAGTGAAGGGCCAGAACCAGGTTCCTAGTGGGGACTTATCTTTGACGGAGCAGTTAATCATTATGGAAACGGAATTGGGGCAATAATTGTTACCCCTCAGGGTACCCACATTCCTTTCACCGCTCGACTCACGTTCAAATGTACGAACAATGAAGCCGAATACGAAGCTTGTATTATGGGTCTCGAAGAAGCGATTGATTTAAGGATCAAAAACTTGGACGTATATGGTGACTCAGCCCTGGTTATCAATCAGATAAAAGGAGATTAGAACACATACCAATCAGGACTGATTCCTTACAAAGACTATGCAAGAAGGTTGTTGCCCTTCTTCAACAGAGTCGAGTTTCATCACATCCCTCGTGATGAGAATCACATGGCTGACGCTTTAGCCACTCTCTCTTCCATGATTAGTGTAGGTCAATGGAACGACTTACCTAAGATCGACATCATGCGCCTTGAACGGCCCGCTTACATCTTCACGATTGAAGCAGTCATAGACAACCAACCTTGGTATCACGATATCAAATGCTTCCTTCAAAAACAAGAGTACCCACCTAGGGAACTAAGGAAGGACAGAAAAACCCTCAGAAGACTGGCTGGAAACTTCTTCCTGAGCGGTGACATACTCTATAAGATAAACTTTGACATGGTCTTGCTCCGATGCGTAGACAGACCAGAGGCAGACATGCTGATGAAAGAAATTCACGAAGGGTCCTTTGGCACTCATGCCAACGGACACACAATGGCGAGAAAAATTCTGAGAGCAGGGTACTATTGGTTGACAATGGAATCCGACTGCTACAAGTACATGAGGAGGTGTCACAAGTGTCAGATATACTCCGACAAAATTCATATACCGCCAACGCATCTCAAGGTTCTTTCTTCCCCATGTCCTTTTTCCATGTGGGGAATCGACATGATCGGCATGATCGAACCTAAAGCTTCAAACGGACATCGGTTCATCCTGGTCGCCATTGACTATTTCACCAAGTGGGTCGAAGCAGCGTCATACGCTAATGTAACCTGACAAGTGGTGGTCCTATTTATCAAAAACAGTATCATCTGCTGTTATGGTGTTCCGAGCCAGATCATTACTGATAATGGATCTAACTTGAACAATAAGATGATGAAAGAGTTGTGTACAGAGTTCAAGATCGAACACCATAACTCATCTCCCTACTGGCCTAAGATGAACGGAGCGGTAGAAGCGGCTAACAAGAACATCAAGAAGATTGTTCAAAAGATGGTTGTAACCTACAAAGACTGGCATGAGATGTTACCCTTTGCGCTTCACGGTTATCGCACATCTGTCCGCACTTCAAAAGGGGCAACCCCTTTCTCTCTAGTATATGGCATGGAAGCAGTGCCCCCCATCGAAGTAGAGATCCCATCAATCCGGGTATTGATGGAAGCAAAGCTTACATAAGCTGAATGGTGTAAAAGTCGACACGAAGAACTCAATCTGATCGAAGAAAAATGAATAACGGCACTATGCCACGGTCAGTTGTATCAACAGAGAATGAAGAGGGCATTCGACAAAAGGGTCCGACCTCACATCTTCAGGAAAGGAGACCTTGTGCTCAAGAAGATACAATCATTTCTCACTGATTCGTGAGGCAAATGGACTCCGAATTATGATGGCCCCTATGTGGTCACGAAACCTTTCTCAGGCGGCGCCTTGAGACTTGCAACCATGGACGAAGAAGAATTTGCCTACCCCACAAATGTTGACGTAGTCTAGAAATACTTCGCCTAAAAAAACGTCCCGGTGGATTGAAAACCCGAAAAGGCGGTCCAGGCAAAAGTTAGAGACAAAATAAAAAAAATCATCCCAGTGGATTGGAAACATCAAAGTACAATCCAGGCAAAAATTAGGGATAATGGCAAGTAACTATGTTCAACAGAGGCAAGTCCCTCAGCAGCAGCAGTTACACCGTCCATCGGAGGAAAACTCTAGTCAAGGTCATCTTCGACAGAAGATCAGGATGTCCCGAGTTCAAAGTTGGTAGAAGGATAGTGGTCGTTATGTTTCAACGTAGCCCTTTTCCCTGTAAATTACCATTTTCTAACTTTGTAAATACTCTTTGGAATCACGCGTTTGGCTGATCTCCATCTTATCAATAAAATTTGAGCCCTTGTCCTTTTTTTTGTAATTCTCATTTGTTTTAGCTTTACAGAACGACATTTTAATATGATCAACGATTCTTGAAATAAAACAAAAATGAATTTACTTGTAAAACTTTTTCTGCTTTTAAAATAAAGATGGCAATTTCTTTTGACTGTTGAACATCAAAAGAGCATCAACCGCTTCTTCAGAAGTAAGCGAACTTCAAAGTGCAGAATCAAAGTACTCCTTCTACGCCAGTGCGCCTGAATGAAGGATCAACAGTGTCGGATGCGACTATTCCATCTGACCTCTTCGGCCGAGTTTTTATCTCCTAAGCCCGACCAACATAGTTCCCCGCGAGGACTACTTCTCCTAAGCTAGGTAGAATTGCTCTCGTGAACAAGTGATACTTTACATCTCCCACTGTGGCCGAGTATCCAGTCTTGTTCATCTACTAGTTTGTATGTCGTGTCAGTTTTGTCAGCATATACATACATACATCATGCATTATTTATTTGCATTCATATTTCATATTGCATCACTCTGGTCGGTCTTATCCCCTAGTGATAAAAGTCTTCTCAATCGAGTTGTCGGTTCTTTCCTCGTCAGGAAGTGAATCATCTGAACAATCTCGCCTCAAGTTATTTCTAAATTGAAGATAGGTCCTGGACCACTTTGATAACTTGAACCTCTGAAAAACCAGAGAACCTTCAATCGATGTCACTCTTCGCCATTGAAGATGATATCCTTGCTTTCCCGAATTAAGGAAAATCCCGAGAGAAAGCCTCCTAATCAGAGATTCGGTGGTACAGCAGTTTTTCTCCGAAAAAGCCACTGATGAAAAGGTCATCGGCACCTCAAAATTGGATCCTATCATATGGCATTTCTCCGGGAAGATCTCGAGAAAAGTATGATGTAATATCCCCAAGCGTGAAGGCAGACTCTCAAGGGACTCGCATTCCCCAAATAGAGTCAACAAATGGCATCTCCAACAGAGAAGTTTGTACACCTGTACAACTCAGACGACTGGGTTCCCCAGCAACTCTGACATCAAAACTTTTTCTATCAAATGGCATCTCTCCAGGAAGATTCGGCGAGAAGTTGGAGGAAAGTCGCTACAAATAGCGTCCCTTGTCAAGAAAGTTTATTGACAAAAGAAACTAAGACCAGTTCCTTGGTAGGAAACCAGGATCAAGGGGAAGTTTAAATTAGAAACTTAGACCAGTTCCTTGGTAGGAAACCAGGAACGAGGGGAAGTTTAAATCCGAAACTTAGACCAGTTCTTTGGTAGGAAACCATGATCGAGGGGAAGTTTAAATTAGAAACTTAGACGAGTTCTTTGGTAGGAAACCAGGATCGAGGGGAAGTTTAAATCCGAAACTAAGACCAGTTCCTTCGTAGGAAACTAGGATCGAGGGGAAGTTTAAATCAGAAAACTGAGACCAGTTCCTTGGATGAAGACCAGGATCGAGGGGAAGTTTGCCTTTTCTAAGCATCATTGCTTAGCAAAAGAAGATGAATGCGATCTGCCATTCATAACCACCATCAAAATTTCGGGTATTCCGATATTTAATCCTCTTGCACCCCGAATGCCCGAATACCTTCGTCATTCACACCTTCGTGTCCAAGAAGATTAAATAGGGGAATCTGTCATACCCCAAATTTTGACCACTAAGATTTCCCATCATTGTGCAAATCATCATCACAATATGGGTGTATCATTATGCTTCATCAGTCTCCCCAAAGATGGGTGAGTATTCACTACTATCAAAATTAGGGTTTCAAGCCCTCTCAGAGTTCTTAGACAAAGGATCAATCAAGGAATGACATGATCTTCAACTTGTCTAACCTCTCAAACATCCACAATGGATCAAGAGGACTCCCACTTCAAGGATTAAGCACAAGGCTGCTCCCTTCTAGGTGGATCAAGCCTTAAGATCGCCAGTGTCACCAAATTAGGGTTTTGGTCGACCAAGGCCTCCAGATGGAATTTTTCCTCTGGGCATGAGCCGATGCTTCAAAGCATAACCTAAGATGTTCCAAGGGACATCATGGACCCAATCATCCAGTCAATTTTGCCTCAGGGGATGTATTCATCAAAAAATCAGGAATTAGGGTTTCTTGACCTAATTCACCCCTAAGTTAACTTTTGGGACCAATTATGAACCAAGACCTCAAGAAAGGATTTGAGGATCTCCAATATGCCATATTGATCCATTTGGAACAATGGATTGATCCAAGAAGCTTGAGAAACAAGTTTCAATTTCATCTGAACCACAGTTAGGATTTCGCGGGAAAAGTCAACTGTAACTTTAACTTTTGACCAAGACTTGCTCCCAAGCCCTAAGACATGATTCAATATCCTCTATACCACCCATGGAACATGTCCATCAAGTTTAATTTAGGTCAGTGACATGATTTCCTGAAGAATTGCACAGTTTGGAATTCATCTGATAAAAAGTCAACTATGCACAAAAGTCAACTTTGACTTTTTGAGATTTTTCACAAAAATAGATTTTTAACCCTAAAATGATGTTTATGTATGATTTGAATCATCATTCATCAAGAAAAATCCAAGAAAATCAAAGAAAATGGGATAACTTGTAAAAGGGGTAACCATAAAAACTTAGAAAATTTTCTAAGTTATGGAAAAAAATGACAAAGGTACCAACTTTGGAGGATCATAACTCCTAAACCACAAAGCCATTTTTTCCATCCAAGGCTTGATTTGTAGATCTCATTGCCCTCTACAAAAGCTTCATACTGACCTATGTCCAAATTCCTCATGGATTTTGAGTTATGGAGTGATCAAAACCAAGAAAAGTCACTTTGTTCCAACACTTAGTGAAAATTTCACTAAGTCAGATTTTGCCTTACTTTTTTCCAAATGTAGGGACATTTTTCACTTGGATCCAAAAAGTATCAAAACCAAATATGATCAAACAGTTGTTATATCATATAAGAGCTTTCTAAAATGGCCAAGAACATCACTAAATTCAACTTGAGCCATGAGATATGAAATTGGCAAGTTGCCTTGCTGAAATCTACCAAGGCAAGGCAGATTTTTGCACTTTTGGTCGATTTGCCAAAATCAGCCAATTCCAAGCCTTGTCATCACCTTGGACACATCTGAGGATTGAACTAAAGGGGACAATCACTGAGCCAAGCCTCCAGAGTCCTTGGAACAAGAAATAGCATGTTGAACCTAGAATTGCCCAAAATAGGGACACGACTCCAATTTTGGATTGGAGCATTCAATGGAATCATCAAGGTGGCATGGACTGAGCCATTCTCAACTGAATTCAGTCAAGACTTATCCAAGACCAAGGGAACCAGTAGGTTGTGCCCTAACCTCTAGTCAATGGCTAGAGGAAACTTGGATTTTCATTTGCCAACATTGGCCAAACCTACTCAGCAACTGCCATTCACTATTCCTTGCAAAACAAACTTGCTCTACTATAAATAGAGCTCAATTGTGATCAGTTTAAGTACACCAAAGGCCTACAACACTTGCCTTTCTCAAAATACACTTCTCACCCTCAAAAATGTCTTTCTTAGCAAGTCACTATCGGGTTTTTCATTAGAGAGCAATTCCACTCAAACCAATCACACACACACCCCATATACATCATATGTGAGCTGATCAAACACTTAAACAACATCTGGAAACTGATTTCTCAGAATCACCAGTCAATTGCTCAAGGTTTTAACCAAAGTGCAGTTGAGATGCCATGAAGTGATCCAGCCAATTTCCATCAAGTCCAAGCATTCAAACACACTCCATAGGGTGTAGGGAAGCTGTTCAGATCATCACAACTCATCTGTAACACCTCCAACTCAGAAATCAATTTGCTCTTGCTGTCACGATCTAGAGGTAAGCCTAAACTTGGTCATCTCTCAATCTATGCATATTTCCTCGCACAATACTTTTGCCAAATGTTCATAATCATGCATGGAATGTTTCCCCTCAAGTAATTGCTTTGTTTGAATCGTGTATCAAAAATCCCAGCCTTCATGCAGAATTTAGGGTTCTTGAGGATTTTTCGTGATTTATTGTTTTATGCTTAATTTAAATGAAATTAATTGCCATAGACATGATCGTGAGGGTGAAACGAGTTGATTGGTATGTGGATTGCATGATATGATCAAGTATTCAGTGAGATTGGATAGAAAATGCAAATTTGGGAAGACAGAAAATGCGCGTGTTCTTGGTCCATGTTCTTGGCGCCATTTTCACAAATTCAAATATTTGAATTTTGTGATTTTATTTAATTGATTCAAAAATTAATTTCTCTCTGAGTTTTAATGATTTTGAGTTGATTCTTTTTTTAATAATTCACAAAAATGTTAAAATATTTTATTTTCCCAAAAAATCCCAAAAATATTATTTATTTTATATAATTGATATTTTTTCAACGAATTAATATTTTAATTGTTTTTGACATTTTGAATATTTTTTCCATCTTGATTTTGCAACTTTTAATGACTTCTAATTATTTTGTAGGTCAATACTTAATTTTTGAAGCATTAATCCAAGATCACAATTTATTTTCCATATGTTAAACAATTTTGATCATATTAATTGAATTTTTATTCAATTAAAATACATTTTGAAAACAAATTTGGGTTTTTGGATTAATTCAACCCTCATAAATCATTTTCAAAACACTTTGGGCCTCTAATAGAGTGTAAGACCCAACCCCCTTGTACATTAAACTCTTTGGGCCTCACTTATTGTATAAGTCCCTCTGTACAAGTGAACGGCGCGATCGCCGCCTTTTAAAAAATCAACTGGGCCTCTCCTCGAGCTATAAGACCCATTCAAAACTTTTGGGCCTCTAATAGAGTGTAAGACCCAATCCCCTTTTAACCAAAACCATTTTTGGGCCTCAGATATTGTATAAGCCCCTTCGCGTTAAAAGAAAATCTCTGCGCGATCGCCATTTTAAACGAAAAATCATCTGGGCCTACCCTCGTGTTATAAACCCCACTCTTTTTATTTTGGGCCTCTAATAGAGTGTAAGACCCAACCCTTTGTAAATACAACCTATTTTGGGCCTCACTTCTGGTATAAGTCCCGTTGTATTTCAAAAAAGTTCGACGCGATCATCATCCGTTGAAAAATAAATCTTGGGCCTACCCTCGAGTAGTAAGACCCATTTCTTTTCTTTAAGACTTTTTGGGCCTCTTGAGAGAATGTAAGACCCATCCCTTTGTACAGCAAACAATTTTTGGGCCTCGGTCACTTGTATAAGTCCCTCTGTACAAATTCAAACAGTGCGCTCACTGATAAAACCTTGGGACTCTCCTTGAGCTGTAAGTCCTAAATCTTTCTTTTTCAAAGCACTTTCTCCTTTGATTTTGAATTATACTGTTGTTTTCAATCTTTCTTTGTTGAACAAAAAACCAAACAGCATGGAAGCTCTACAACCGAGTAAGTGGTTATTGCTTTCATTTACCGCTTTCATATACATATAACTGTATTGTAGGACTGTTTCATTGTAAGTCTTCTTTCATAAACTCATATCAACTGTGTAATAATAGTATAGATATTTAGAGTTTCCCCGCCAACTACGTCTAGCATTAAGCCCATTGATCACTCTTAAATAGTCAAAACTAGATCCCCATAGGATTACCAGACACAGTCTTCCCTCCTCTTGGGGTTAAACAATATGGAGATATGAAAGGCAGCATTCTCGGTGAACCCTTTCATAGACTGTCACTCGTAGAATTTGTCAAGAAACTCTATTCCCCATAGATGATCTCTTCTCCGTGAATTGCATCTCTTGAGTTTCTTCCAAATTCTCGAACTTTCCTGGCTTGATCTGTTCCTCGTGAATAGCCTGTCTTGAATTTCTCGGGGTTTGGGGACCCACAGGCTTCTTAAAAGCACTTGTCAAGAAACTCTACTCCCCAGAGATGATCTTTTCTCCGTGAATGGCATCTCTTGAGTTTCTTCCAAATTCTCGGACTTTCCTGGCTTGATCTATTTCTCGTGAATAGCCTGTCTTGAATTTCTCGGGGTTTGGGGACCCATCGGCTTCTTAAAAGCATCGGTCTCCTCTTGGGCATTGTTCAAGGACCCATAGGCTTCCTAAAATCATCCCCGCCTCCTCTTGGGCTTAGTACAAGGACCCGTCGGCTTCTTAGAAGTATTCACAGCCTCCTCTTAGGCTTCGTATAATGATTCTTCCTCTGGGAATGATAGCCTCCTCTTGGGCTTCATACAAGGACCTATCGGCTTCTTAAAAGTTTCCAGCCTCCTCTTGAGCTTCGTACAAATTGTCCCGACGACCTCCTAGAGGTATAGGAACAGAAATCAGTCATCTTAATAGAGCAGTGAGCAATCTTTCCTAGAGTCTACTACTGTTTCTCAAAGCATAGTACAAAAGATGAAACTTTAGACTTGGACAGTCTAATTTCCTTGAGTCTCCAAGACATTCTCAAGCTCCCTTCAAAAATAGGAAGAAAACCCGTAGACTCGGACAGTTTCAATACCCTTCGGATTTCTCACTTCCTTAAAAAATAGGAAATATCCCTGATCCTCGAATCAAAATCCCTGAGTGCAAACATTACTCATATAAGAAGTGATTTTCACTTTAAATCAGCATACTGGAACTGTCACTCAACTGAAACAGCGCCATAGCCTCCCTCTTAGGCTTTATACAATGATTCTCCCCAACGGAGCTAACAATTTTAGCCTCCATCTCGGGCATTATACGAGATACAAAAAGACTCTCTTGTTGAGTATAAAAGACTCTCTTGTTGAGTCAAACAACTTTTAGCTTCCGTCTTGGGCTTCGTACAAGACACACAAAAGACTCTCTTATTGAAATCAAACCCTTTTAGCCTCTCTCTCAGGCTTCGTACGAGACACATAAAAACACCCCCCTTGTTGGCCCAATAGCCTTCTCTTAGGCTTTGTATAAGGAAACCACGATTGAGCCAATCAAACTTTTAGCATCAAATATGTGCCCCGTTCACAGCATACAAACATCAACAACTCCTTCATCTAATTGCTGTGAGCGGCAAGCCTCTGGATTATTTACATCCATGCCACTGTCCCTCTTTTAGCATGAGAAATTCCTAAGGAAAGATGGCACTTCTCTACACTGAGTTAAAGTCTTCTCCTTCAGGTTAAAAGCCCCTATAAAGGAATTATGGCATTGCTGGATTCATATATCCCAGTTAAAGTAATCCTCCTTTATAACCAGTCACCCAACAGTTGTGACAGACAAACCTCTCTTTAGAGATGACAAATTCTCTCTAAAGACAAAACCTTTCAGCTTCACATCTTGGGCTTTGAACAAGATACAAACCACCTTTAGCTTCACGTCTTGGGCTTTGAACAAGACACCAAAACACCATTTTCCTCCCATAGAATAGGAGGAACTACGATCGCTCTGATTTCCCTGTTTTGAAAAAAACGGGAATACGTAGGCATAAGATTGAAAGAAAAATCTTAGCGAGCACACTAAACAAAAACCCAAAATCCCATACTTTCATACATTCGTCCTAACATCTTAACCTCCCACCAATCGACCGAACACTAGTTTTAACAAAATAAACCCAATAGAGACCTCGAATCTTTGTAGCATCTGTAAACCAACAGTTTTGACTGTTTAACCTCAGTTTGCAAGCAGGGTTAATTTGAGACATCTATTTCCCTTCCTTCATCAGCTTCAATAGGATAAAAAATGAATCGAGTTGTAGATAGCAAAGAGCGGTAGTGCTTCGCAACCACATCCAAAATCCGCTCACTACAATAATATAACAACAATTATCAGAGTAAAATCCCATAAGGGCGTCACATTTCGTCATAAAACATCAAATGGTAACATCCTGCTCCGTAACACGGGTTAAAACATCAATATTAACGTGCATACTACGCGGCGTAAAACTTCATAAGCATCATAATTTCAAAACATTCCAAAGATTTTAAAATCGAAACTCAAAACATCATAATATCATCAAATAAAGGAACATCGTGGTTCGACTCAAATGTCCCGACCCGATGTTACATATCAGAGCAAGACCATCTACTCGACCAAAATAATCAAAATACTTCAAGTCAGGTCTTCACGCCCCAAAAAGCTAATCCTGATCACCTGCATGTTACCCACGTTGAGGCAACATTCAAACAGGCAAGGTGAGTAATCATAAACCATTATACAAGATATAAGATAAGAAATAATAATGCAGCATGCATCAAAATAAAACAACATCGTCATTATACATCATCATCATCATACATCATGAAAATCATGTCATCAACATCATTCATTCCCAAATGCAATGCCACACAATATGAGATGCACAACACAGACTCGTGCATGTGGTACCAATTCGTCATGTTTGATGGACACTGGGCCATCACCCTCCAAAGATCCTCACCAATAGGATCGATTCTACACAAGTGTCATACCCCAAATTTTGACCACTAAGATTTCCCATCATTGTGCAAATCATCATCACAATATGGATGAACCATCATGCTTCATCAGTCTCCCCAAAGATGGGTGAGCATTTACTACAAACAATAATTAGTGTTTCAAGCCCTCTCAGAGTTCTTAGACAAAGGATCAATCAAGAAATGACATGATCTTCAACTTGTCTAACCTCCCAAACATCTACAATGGATCAAGAGGACTCCCACTTTAAGGATTAAGAACAAGGCTGCTCCCTTCCAGGTGGATCAAGCCTCAAGATCGCCAGTGTCACCAAATTAGGGTTTGGTCGACCAGGCCTCCAGATGGAAATTTTCCTCTAAGCATGTGCCAATGCTTCAAAGCATATCCTAAAATACTCCATGGAATCTCATGAACCCAATCACCAAGTCAATTTAGCCTCAGGGGATGCATACATCAAAAATCAGGAATTAGGGCTTCTTGACCTAATTCACCCCTAAGTTGACTTTTGGGACAAAACATGAGCCAAGACCTCAAGACATGATTTGAGGGTCTCCAATATACCACATTGATCTGTTTACAACAAGGGATTCATCCAAGAAGCTTGAGCAACAAATTTCAACTTCATCTGAGCCACAATTAGGGTTTCGAGAGAAAACTCAACTGTAGCTTTGACTTTTGACCAGGACATGCTCCCAAACCCTAGGACATGATTCAATACACCCTATAACACCTATGAAATCAATCCATCAAGTTTGATTTAGGTCAAGGACTTGATTTCATAGAAGATCGCACAGTTTGGAATTCATCTGACAAAAAGTCAACTGTGCACAAAAGTCAACTTTGACTTTTTGAGATTTTTCACAAAAATGGTTTTTTAACCCTAAAATGATGTTAATGTATGATTTGAATCATCATTCATCAAGAAAAATCAAGAAAAGTGGGATAGCTTGTAAAAGGGGTAACCATAAAAACTTAGAAAATTTTCTAAGTTATGAACAAAGTGGCAAGGGTACCAACTTTGGAGGATCATAACTCCTAAACCACAAAGCCATTTTTCCCCATCCAAAGCTTGATTTGTAGATCTCATTACCCTCTACAAAAGCTTAAAACTGACCTCCCTCCAAATTCCTCATGGATTTTGAGTTATGGAGTGATCAAAATCACAAAAAGTGAAAATGTCACTTTTTCCAACACAGTGAAATGTTCACTAAGTCAGAATCTGCCTTCACTTTTTTCCAAATGTAGGGGGATTTTTCACTTGGATCCAAAAGGTATCAAAACCAAATATGATCAAACAGTTGTTGTATCATATGAGGGCTTTCCAAAATGGCCAAGAACATCACCAAATTCCACTTGAGCCATGAGATATGACAATGGCAATATGCCTTGCTGAAAACTGCCAAGGCTAGGCAGAATTTTGCATTTTTGCTCGATTAGGCAAAATCAGATAATTCCAAGCCTTGTCATCACTTTGGACACATCTGAGGATCAAATCTAAAGGGGACAAACACTGAGCCAAGCCTCTAAAGTCCTTGGAACAAGAAGTAGCATGCCAAACCTAGAATTTCCTAAAAGAGGGACAAGACTCCAATTTTGGATTGGAGCATTCAATGCATACACCAAGGTGGCATGGACTGACACATTTGGAACTGAATTTAGTCAAGACTTATCCTAGACCAAGGGAACCACAGCCCTGTGCCCTAACCTCTAGTCAATGGCTAGAGGAGACTTGGATTCCAAAGTGCAACCATTGGCCAAACCTCTGCTGCAGTTGCCATTCACTATTGATCCTAAAACAAATTTGCTCTACTATAAATAGAGCTCATTTGTGCTCAGTTTGAGTACACCAAAGCCATCAAACAGATGCTTTCCTCAAAATCCCTCTCTTTAGGCCAAAATGCCTTCTTTAGCAAGGTAACTCTGAGTTTTGAGTTAGAGAGCATTTCCATCACATCTCATGATCCTAAATCCTCATAAACATCATATGTAGGTGATCCAAACTATCAAAAGTGACCTGTAACACCAAAATCACAAAGTCACCTCTCAAAACCTCAAAATAGGCCTTTTGTGCATTTTTCAAGCCATGTCTTGATTCAGTCACTTTCCAAACCAGATAAAACCTCAAACACACTCCAAATAACATCCTTGAACTGTCCAAAATGGTTCCCCCCATCTGGAACACCATTTGAGAGAGTTACTATTTTGGTCATTTTTACCCCTTTTGCAAGAAAGGGCCAGTTTGTGTTTTTGCAGGTTCCAGCTGATTCCAACCATCCTCAAAGCTTCTAAGGAATCATTTGAGAGTGTCCAACGCATCAAACCATTTCTGGAACAAGAAGTTTGGCAGATTGCACAGAAAACTCCAAAAGCTCAAAAAGAGGTAAGCATCATGACTTGAACTTTCCAAAATATGCATTGCCACTAGCGCAAAAACGGTTTTAGACAGCGCTTTTTTAGCCTTTAGACAGCGCTTTAAAACGCTGTATAAACCAGCGACGCTATAGGTTTAGACAGCGCTTTTGGTATTACCAAAAGCGCTGTCTAAAGGGGCGTGTATTTAATGAAAAGCGCTGTCTATGGGTCCTTTAGACAGCGCTTTTTCACATTATATGGATTACTTTAGACAGCGCTTTCGTCAAAAGCGCTGTCTAAGCCCTACCTTTTTTTGACTTTTTTGGTACACCTTAGACAGCGCTTTCTCCAAAAGCGCTGTCTAAGACCTTCCTTTTTTGACTTTTTTAGTACACCTTAGACAGCGCTTTCACCATAAGAGCTGTCTAAGACCTTCCTTTTTTGACTTTTTTAGTACACCTTAGACAGCGCTTTCACCATAAGCGCTGTCTAAAGTGGACCTTAGACAGCGCTTTCACCAAAAGCGCTGTCTAAGGTGTACGAAAAATTTTATATAATTTTTTTTTAACCTCAATTTTACCAGGTTTTTTCAACCAGAATTTGACCTGTAATTTTCAACCAGCAATTTTTTTCAGAATTGGCAATTCAAACCATTGGCCTTTCTACACCAAAATTATATATCCAAAATTGGCATTTCATACCAATATATATATTTAAAATTACAAACCAAAATTGTATATACACCTATTTATAATTACAAATCATTACATTTTTCTACAAATGCACATTTTACTTATTCACCAAAATTGCATCCAACCAAAGCATTGCTTCCAACCAAAGTTATTGCTTCCAACCAAAGCATTTTTTCTACAATGCACATATTACTTATACACCAAAATTGTATATACACCAAAATTGCATCCAACCAAAACATTGCTTCAATCTACATTATAGGTCCTGAAAACACAAAGATTGTAATTCAAAGTATTAAAATTCAAAGTATATACACCAAAAATTGTAATTCAAAGTATATACACCAAAATTGTAATTCAAAGTTTGTAATTCAAAGTATATACACCAAAATTGCAATTCAAAGTATATACACCAAAATTGTAATTCAAAGTATATACACCAAAATTGCATCCAAAATTGTAATTCAAAGTTTGTAATTCAAAGTATATACACCAAAATTGCAATTCAAAGTATATACACCAAAATTGCATCCAACCAAAGCATTACTCCAACCAAAGTTACACATATTAAAATTCTCATCAATTAAAGTAAGAGTATAATATTATACCTTAAGTTTGTAAAATTCCGAGCTCCATAATGTATTGACACCACTCCTCTTTGATTTCATCCAATAGAGCCTTTGTGTAAGTAGCACTCCTGAATTCTTCAAAATACTACATAATAATATAACATATAGTTTGATTTAGTTTTAACTATTTCATTAGACAATATGAGAGATATGTGTTAAAATAACTCATAAGTTAGAAATACATACATCGGGTGGAATACTACAAATGAAAATAAAATATGGATAAATTCTAAGTTTTATCAAGTAAGCATCACTAATATAATAAAACATGTGATAATTAATATACCTTCACATAATTCCATGTAATGGTGTGGTCGATTCCCCGATGTTCTAGGAATGCTTGTATAGTGCTAATAAAATATAAATGAATATTTAGAACAATTCACATAAATAAATAAATATACACATTTCTATTTAGAACAATTTCACTTACGTGTCAATACAGTCCTTCATATCCGGGTATGTGGTCCAATCATTTCCTACGGAATCCAGATAATACACTACTCCGCGGATAGGATTGATTGCAACCAATAACCAATGTCCACTGTAAGATTAAACAAGTGTAATAAAAAAGTCAAGGATATCAAATATAACAAATATGACATAATATATAACAAATATAATAAAGAAATCAAGTATATAACAAATTTTACCTCTTTCACTAACATCTCTTTCTTTTCTTGGTTGGAATATGAATTACTTGTTTCTTATCAATGCGGACGGATGAATGGATCCAAATTCCCTCGTTATGGTCATTTCTGATATATGACCCATCCGCTATAAGATCCTCATCTTGATCATTTCTATTCAACCCATTCTCAACATCAATATCACATTGATCTACACCGCTATCACATTGATCTACACCGCTATCATCAACCACTTTGTTAGATAGAAGCACTATAGACCATTTCATACTCGTCGGGTCAGTGACATAGAACACTTGTCTAGCTTGCGATGCTAGAATAAAAGGCTCATCTTTGTACCCCACCCTATTAAGATCCACTTGCAAAAATCCAGACTTATCCATTCGTATGCCACTACTATTTACCCACTTGCAACCAAAGATTGGAATCTGAAACTTCTCGTAATCAAACACCCAAATGTGCTCAATAACTCCAAAATATGACAGATTTGCATATTTGGGGTTTAAGTCCTTCATACTTGATATGTGCATTGCTTCAGCTAGGACGGTGACACCACTATTTTGCATAGTACTTTTATCGTCTTGTTCTTTGGTATAAAATGTGTATCCATTAATTGCGTATGCGCTATGAGAATACACATGCAAAGTTGGACCATATGCCAAACATCTCAACCTTTCTGTTACTGAAGCAGGATCTGAAGAGCGCTTCAAATAAATATGATCCTTTAACCATTGTATGAAACTTTGATTGTGCTCTCGTACTATCCAATTTTCATTTCTGTTCTGATTTAACCTTCGGAGTACATCCTTGTGCATCTCAACATATGGCTCAACCTCATTATCATTGTGCAGAACATACAAATGCACTTGATCCCGTTCATCCCTTGATACTGTCACAATTTTATTTCCAATTAATTTTTTACCATCCTTTTTTTCGAAAATATGAGCTTTGGGGAGTCCAATCGATTGAACATTGGACAAATATTCAGTACAAAACTCAACCGCTTCTTCAACAATGTATCGTTCAACAATACACCCCTCTGGTCGACTTCGGCTTTTCACGTACCCTTTTAATATCTTCATATAACGTTCAGCAGGGTACATCCATCTCATATAAGCTGGTCCACACATCTGTGTCTCTTTCACAAGATGAACAACAAGATGTACCATTATGTCAAAAAAAGAGGGAGGAAAATACATTTCAAGCTCACACAAGGTAATAACTATCTGTTTTTGTAGTGTTGGTAAGATATCGGGATCGATTACCTTACTACAAATTGACCTAAGGAAAAAACACAAATTAGTTATGGCGCTTCTTACTTTCACTGGCAAAATAGAACGTATACCTATTGGTAGAAAGTGTTCCATTATAACATGGCAGTCGTGTGTCTTTAAACTCTTCAACGTGAGATCTTTCATAGACACAAGTCTTCTGACATCTGAAGAGTATCCTTCTGGAACTTTAACTTCACTCAGAAACTTACACAATATTTTCTTCTCCTTTCTAGACAGAGTAAAAGCAGCAGGTGGTAGATATGTCCGTCTTCCTTTCTTCACGGGTGCTAATTCAGTTCTAATCCCCATCGCTTCCAAGTCTTTTCTTGCTTTAAGGCCATCCTTAGTCTTTCCTTTTATATTGAGTAACGTACCAATAACACTTTCAAATACATTTTTCTCAATATGCATAACATCGAGAAAATGTCTCACGTACAAAGACTTCCAATATGGCAATTCAAAAAATATCGACCTCTTTTTCCACCCACCTTTGACAACCTTATGTGCAAAAGGTTTGCCAAACTCAGTACGCATATCTTTCACCTTTTTAAAAACTTGGTCACATGACAACATAGGTGGAGCTCTACCTTCTTCGGTGTCTCCATTGAATTCTTGACTCCACCCACGGTAGTGATGTTTGGCATTTAAGAATCTACGATGACCGAGAAAGACATTCTTATGACCAAAGTCCAATCGCTTCGAAACTGTTTTATCTTCACAAATAGGACACGCTTTTTCACCTTTTATGCTGTACCCTGATAGATTCCCGTAAGCTGGAAAATTATTAATTGTGCCAAACAACATCGCCCTCAAATTGAAACTTTCTTTCCTATATCCATCATAAACCTCCACACCGTTCTCCCACAATATCTTTAAATCTTCGATCAAAGGTGTCAAGTATACGTCTATGTCATTCCCTGGTTGTTTAGGCCCAGAGATTAACATAGATAACATCATGTACTTACGCTTCATGCATAGCGACGGAGGTAGGTTATAAATCATAAGAATCACAGGCCATGTGGTATGTGAGATACTTTGAAGACCATGCGGGTTCATTCCATCAGTAGATAATGCCAGACGAAGGTTTCTTGCTTCTTCCCCAAAGTCAGGATAATCATTATCAATTTTCGACCACTGTGGTGAATCAGCCGGATGTCGCAACTTTCCATCAATAATTCTTTCATCTGCATGCCAAGTCAGGTGTCTTGCATCGGTTTCACTACGAAACATGCGCCTAAATCTCGGTATTATAGGAAAATACCATAAGACCTTGGCTGGAGACAATTTTTTCTTATATCGAGACAAACCGCATTTAGGGCACTCAGTTAACGATGCATATTCCTTTCGAAACAAAACGCAATCGTTTGGACAAGCATGTATTTTATCATAGCTCATGCCAATAGAGCACAACATTTTTTTGGCCTCATAGGTTCGATTGGGAAGAACATTATCTTCCGGTAGCATTTCTCTCAAAAGGGCCAACAACTCTGTGAAACTTTTATCCGACCATCCATTGCCCGCCTTTAAGTTGTACAACTTCAATACCGCAGACAGTCTTGTGAATTTAGTGCAACCTTGATAGAGCGGTTTCTCTGCATCGCTTACCAACCTCTCAAACATTTCGGGACAATCATGAAGATCTTCTACAACTGCTTCTGCAATCTCTTCGACTCGATCACAATCGTATGTTTCCGTGTCTTTGTCATCTGAAGCATAGGTTGTATTACTTTTCCTCGTCGGTTCAACATTCTCGTTAATTTTCTCACCATGATGTATCCAACACTTATAACTTCGATCAATTCCATTCATCAGTAAATGCGATTTCAACCCATCTGCGTCAACCCTACCAACATAACAACAACCCAAGCAAGGACATTTTATTCGATTGAGCTCTTCAGCGTCAGCGTGTTGAACAACAAACTTAACGAAATCCAATACCCCATTCTCGTACTCTTTGGACAATCGATCGGCATCCATCCATTTTTTATCCATGGTTTTCCTACTTATTAATCCTAACAGTTAGAAAGAATTTAACATTAGCATAACAAGTCCAAACTAAGAAATTCAAAGCAATTAACTTCATTAACAAAATTGCTTTGAATTTCGGTTCTTTAGAACAACAACCTCAAGAATTTACATTATTAACATTAACACTAACACTAACACTAACACTAACACTAACCTAACACTAACACTAACACTAACCTAAACTAAACTAAACTAAACAAACACATTATATAGCAATAGTTAACAATGTAGAAAAATGTTAACAAGAACAAACTATAATAGATGTTCTAAACTAACACTAACACTAACACTAACACTAACCTAACACTAACACTAACACTAACCTAAACTAAACTAAACAAACACATTATATAGCAATAGTTAACAATGTAGAAAAATGTTAACAAGAACAAACTAAACTAACACATTATATTGATTCTATTCCTATATCACCAAAAATGAAGTTAGCACATATTTTATTCTTATATCCAACAACAGTCCAACATTAGCAACAACATTAACAACATTAGCAACATTATCAACATTAGCAACAGTCCAACATTAGCAACAACATAAACAACATTATTATCAACATCAACAACAACATTATTATCAACATCAACAACAACATTATCAACATTATCAGCAACATTATCAACTGAAACTCTGAAACTCTGAAACTTCCAAACTGAAACTCTGAAACGTGTAAAATGTGTAATACTCTGAAACGTGTAAAATGTGTAATACATCAACAACAACATTATTATCAACATCAACAACAACATTATCAACAGCAACATTATCAGCATACCTTATAAAATGTGTAATAATCTGAAACTCTTAAACTTCCAAACTGAGTGACGAAAACGCGAAATGAGAGAGGAACAGACGGTCACGGTGGAGTAAAGGTCGTCGGAGTCGCGAAATGAGGTAGGAACGGTGGACGACGGCGCGGTGGACGACGGCAAGGGTTTAGCTCAGGTTCGCAAGTATCCGTTCGCAACAGGGGAGGGAGAAGAAAGAGCGCAAAACTGAAAATGAAAACTGAGTATATTCATATATTTTAATTTTATTAGACCTTAGTCAGCGCTTTTCAACAAAGCGCTTTCTAAGGTGGCCCTTAGACAGCGCTTTAAAAGCACTTTCTAAGATTGGCCTTAGACAGCGCTTTTGTTTTTATTTTTTTAAATATTTAAGACCTTAGACAGCGCTTTCCTTAAAAGCGCTGTCTAAGGTCTTATATTTTTTTTAAATTTAAAAGGCCTTAGACAGCGCTTTTAAGGAAAGCGCTGTCTAATATTTTCCATTAAATTTTTTTAAAAATTTAAAAGGCCTTAGACAGCGCTTTTCACTAAAGCGCTGTCTAAGGTCTTATATTTTTTTGCGCTTTTCCTTTATTAAATTAATAGATTCCGTGTTTTTGACCTATAGCAGCGCTTTTGTAATAAAGCGCTGTCTAAGGTGAGATGTTATAAGTCCTTTTTGTTGTAGTGTGCTTTGAAGTCCACTGATCATACATAACTCATACATGTTATATATGTTGTGTTTGAACCAATTCATCATGTAATTCATGTCTGTATCAAAGTGTAGCATAGAAAATGCAATTATAGGCCTTTTTCAAAACCACTATCGGATTTTGAGGAGGGAGCATGATCTGAAAAAAATACCACCACCATTGGATTCCTTGTGAAATTCTAGACCAGGTGCATAAAAATTTTGTCCCCAACCATTGAGAAATGAGAAAGTTATGGACCATTTCGTTTCTTGGCAAAACTTGCCTTGCCTTGCCTTGGCCAGGCCTAGAAAACAAGGCAAGCCTTGTATATTTGTGGTTTCACTTCAAGCAATGGATGTATCACCACCCCAATGGTAAGGCGCGCGCCCTATAACCTTGAGGTCGTGGGTTCAAACCCTACCCATGCCATTTTGTGTTTTCTCACATTTTTGCTATTTTTTCCAATATTTTCATGTTTTATTAATTAATTGGAAAATTAATAACTCCTTCAATTATAATTATTTTTTATTGGTTCTTTTTGCAAAAAATCACAAAAATGTTGAAATCTTTTATTCCACAAAAAAATTAAGTTTATATTATTTATTTAATATAATTAGTATTTTTGTGAATAAATTCCTTTTTAATGTTTTTAAACATTTTAAAAGTGAATATTTACTTTGAAAATCAAAACCAAGTGAGTTTTAATTCACCTTGTGATTAATCCCTTATTTCTCAAACCTTAAACAAAAATCACAAATGGTTTATTCAAACTTATTTGGTATTTTATTTGATTTTCTTTAAATATTTACTTTTAAATAATAACAAATTAGGGTTTCTTTGATTTTCACCCTCATAAAACAATTTCAAACACTTGGGCCTCTAATAGAGTGTAAGACCCAATCCTTTGTAAATACAAACCTATTTTTAGGCCTCACTTATTGTATAAGTCCCGTTGTATTTCAAAATGTTCGACGCGATCATCGTCCGTTGAAAAACAAACCTTGGGCCTCTCCTCGAGCTATAAGACCCATTCAAAATCTTTTGGGACTCTATTAGAGTGTAAGACCCAACCCCCTTTGAAAACCAAACCATTTTGGGCCTCAATACATTGTATAAGACCCACCGCGTTTTCAAAAATCTCGGGGCGATCGCCATTTTCAAACAAATGACCCTGGGCCTCTCTTTGAGCTGTAAGCCCCACCACTTGTACAAAAATAAATCTTTTGGGCCTCTATTAGAGTGTAAGACCCAATCCCCTTTTAACCAAAACTTTTTGGGCCTCAGCCATTGTATAAGTCCCCCCTGCGTTAAAAGAAAACCTCGGCGCGATCGCCAATAAAAAAAACCAATCATCTGGGCCTACCCTCGTGTTGTAAGACCCATTCTTTTTCTTTAAACACTTGGGCCTCTTGAGAGAGTGTAAGACTCATCCCCTTGTACAGAAAACCTTTCTTGGGCCTCAGTCACTTGTATAAGTCCCTCTGTACAAAATGAGAGTGCGATCACTGATAAACCTTGGGCCTCTCCTTGAGCTGTAAGCCCCAACATCTTTTCAAAAATATTTTATCCTTTAATTTTGAATATACTGTTGTTTTCAATCTTTCTTTGTTGAACAACTAACCAAACAGCATGGAAGCTCTACAACCGAGTAAGTGTTTATATGCTTTCTTTATCCGCTTTCATATACATATAACTGTATTGTGGGGCTGTTTCACTGTAAGTCTTCTTTCATAAACTCATATCAACTGTGTAATACTAGTATAAATATTTAGAGTTTCCCCGGCAACTACGTCTAGCACTAAGCCCTGTTGATCACTCTTAAATAGACAAAACTAGATCCTCATAGGATTACCAGACACAGTCTTCCCTCCTCTTGGGGTTAAACAATATGGGGACATGAAAGGCAACATTCTCGGTGAACCATTTCACAGATTGTCACCCTTAGACATTGTCAAAGAAACTCTACTCCCCAGAGATGATCTTTTCTCCGTGAATGGCATCTCTTGAGTTTCTTCCAAATTCTCGGACTTTCCTGGCTTGATCTATTCTCTGTTAATAGCCTGTCTTGAATTTCTCGGGGTTTGGGGACCCACAGGCTTCCTAAAAGCATCCCCGCCTCCTCTTGGGCGTTATACAAGGACCCTACGGCTTCTTAGAAGTATTCACAGCCTCCTCTTAGGCTTCGTATAAGGATTCTTCCTTCAGGAAGAGAGCCTCCTCTTGGGCTTCATACAAATTATCCCTCGGCTTCTTAAAAGTTTCCAGCCTCCTCTTGGGCTTCGTACAAATTGTCCTGACGACCTCCTAGAGGTATAGGAACAGAAATTAGTCACCTTGATAGAACAATCTTTCAAAGAGTCTAGATTTTTCTACCATGAACGTACTACTACTGTTTCTTTAAGCATAGTACAAAGGACAAAACTCTAGACTTGGACAGTTTAATCTCCTTGAGTCTCGAAGGCATTCTCAAGTAGGGAGAAACACCAGTAGACTCGGACAGTCTCCAATACCCTCTGGATTCCCCATTTCCTTAAAGAACAGGAAATAACCTTGATCCTCTGATCAATCCCAAAGCATAGCCTTACCTTTAATCAGTCTCTTTATAAGAACTGATTTTCTCTTTTAACCAACCTACTGGACCTGTCACTCAACTGAAACAGCAATCCTTTTAGCCTCTATCTCGCGCTTCGTACGAGATACAAAAAGACTCTCTTGTTGAGTCAATAATCCTTTTAGCCTCTATCTCAGGCTTCGTACGAGATACAAAATCACTCTCTTGTTGAGTATAAAAGACTCTCTTGTTGAGTCAATCTCTCTTTTAGCCTCCATCTCGGGCTTCGTACGAGATACAAAACACTCTCTTGTTGACTATAAAAGACTCTCTTGTTGAGTCAACCTTTAGCCTCCGTCTTGGGCTTCGTATAAGACACATCTAAAAGCACTCTCTTGTTGAGTTAACTCCTTTTAGCCTCCCTCTCGGGCTTCGTACGAGACACAAAAGCATCCTCTTGTTGGGTCAATAGCCTCCTCTTAGGCTTTGTATAAGAAAAACCCTGGTTGAGTCAATCAACCTTTTAGCATCAAAACTGTGCCTCGTTCATAGGATACAAACATCAACAACTCCTTTCATCTAATTACTGTAAGCGGCACGCCTCTGGATTATTTACATCCACTCCACTGTCCCTCTTTTAGCATGAGAAATTCCTAAGGAAAGATAGCATTGCTCTACACTGAGTTAAAGTCTTCTCCTTCAGGTTAAAACCCCCTATAAAGGAAATTATGGCATTGCTAGGATTCACATATCCCGGTTAAATTAATCCTCAATTATAGTCAGTCACCCAACAGTTGTGACAAACAGACCCCCTTTAGAGATGACAAATTCTCTCTAAAGACAACACCTTTTTAGCTTCACATCTTGGGCTTCGAACAAGATACAAATAGACCCTTCAACTTCACATCTTGGGCTTTGAACAAGATATAAACCACCTTTTCAGCTTCACGTCTTGGGCTTTGAACAAGACACCAAAACACCATTTCCTCCCATAGAATAGGAGGAACTACGATCGCTCTGATTTCCTTGTTTCGGTAAATGGGAATACGTAGGCATAAGATTGAAAGAAAAATCTTAGCGAGCACACTAATACAAAGCCCCAAATCCCGTACCTTCACATATCAATCGAAAAGCATCAGTCCTAGCATCCTAACAAAATTCCCCATGAACATTCCCGGTGTTTCGTTCTAAACAAAGTAAGAAGAAAGAGGCCCCATTACCATATAGCATCTGTAACCTAACAGACCGCTGTTTAAACTCAGTATGCAAGCAGGGTCAATGGGAGACATCTATTTCCCTTCCTTAGTCAGCTCAATAGGATTAAAAATGAATCGACTTGTAGTAACCCCAGAGCGACAGTGCTTAAGAACCACGTCCAAAATCGCTCTCTACAACAAGAACCGGAGCAACGGCATACACTCCAATCCACACAATGGGATTGAAGCCACCACTGGACCGAAGTCCTAAAATCGTCACTGAACCAAACTCCTAGAATGCTATGAATGCATGATGCAAACGTCATAAATCGTCATCGTCACAAAAGCGTCAATTGCATCATCATTCATAAACTTCCATCAGGCAACATGGTAACACATCATTATCATACATCAAAAATCGACATAAATCATTATGTTATCAAATCATCATCATGCATAAAAAGTTATCCTAAATCATCAAGACACAAAGCATCACAAGGTAGAAAAGAAAAGGAAAGAAAATAAAATTACTACTCCTGCTCGCCTGGAGCTCGCCCGGCGAAGCAGCGCACTCGCCTGGCGAAGCAGGGGCGAAACATCTTCCCCATACAAAATCCAGAAACTCCAATTTCACACTCTCTCTTCGCTTCTATTTTCTCCCGGCGAAGCAGCTCGCTGGCCTGGGCTTCGCCCGACGAAGCAGGGGCAGGTCCCACACTCTCATTCAAAATCCAGTAGCACCTTTTTCCCACTTTTCCTTCACTTCCACTTTCGCCCGACGAGGTTGGGGCGAATTCGCTCCGCCCGGCGAGACGGGGAATTTCGTCCAGCGAAAGCTTGCGAACCTGCAACTTTCAGTTGCGATTCTGCACTATCTCAGACCCTAAGAGGTCTGCGATTCCAGCACCAAACCAACCAGTTTTCATCAGAATTCATCATAGAACCACACAGCAACAACAATACATCAAGATAGGTTTATTCCTAACATCGAATACGTCCCAAAAACCCCAATTCCGACATGAACTCGTCTAATCTACCCATAAACCGACTACCTACATACTTCTACACCTATATTAATTATAATGATGAATAATACTCCTCATACCTTAGAAAAATGCTTCTGATTCTTCCTCTCTGAGTTCTTCCGAAACTTCTCTGAGCCCTAGCCTTCTTCTCTTTTCCTCAGAGCGTTTTCTCCAAACTGATCGTACCAAGAATGACTTCCCACTTCTCTCCAATTCCTTTTGTTCATCTTACCCCTAGGACCCTTAATAGACTTTTTCAACATTGTCCTCACTTATTCTCGCACAATTACCCCTTAGCCTTTCCTTTTATTTTAAAATAATAATAATAATTTAAATAACATTGTCACATTATTCCATTATTATTATTATCGAAATAATCCCTAATAAATCATATACTTCTAACATCATCAACACACCCTTAACATCGCCAATACCCCACAACATAAATCATCAAACATCACAATAATTCACCAAAATTACCAATATTTAAAATAAACCAATTAAATAAATTTCTACTGATTTTGGGGTGTTACAGTAACAACTGAATTACAGTTACTCATCTTGAACTTGTTCAAGATGTCTTGGGCATACTTCGTTTGGTGTAGAAAAGCTCCTTCACTTATGTCTTTAAATTCCATCCCTAAGAAATATGACAAATTTCCTAGATCGGACATTTCAAACTGCTTAATTAGCTTCGACTAGATACCTTTGATTTATGCCTCATCTGCACATGTACAATAGGTCATCCACATACAAGCATATGATGACTCGACTAAGCCTTCTTGCATTGTTGATGTACACTACATGTTTTGAGATAAATTTTGAGAAACCTGCTTCGATCAGGAAGTTGTTTATTCTTTTGTTCCAAGCTCTTGGGGATTGCTTTAAACCATATAGGGCCTTCCTCAACATGTATAACTTAGACTCTTTCCTTTTGATTTTGAATCCCGGTGGTTGACTGACATAGACTTCTTCTTTCAAAGGTTCATTCAAAAATGCTGATTTTACATCTAGTTTATGTATCTTCCATCCTTTGTATGTTGCAGTCAATACAAAAATTATAATGGTTTCCAACCTTGCCACTGGTGCATAAACTTCGTCGAAATCAATACCAGGTTTCTGTAGAAAAACTCTTACCAACAGTCTCGCTTTGTGCTTAGCAATCTCACCAGTTGGCCTTAAATTCAACTTGTAGACTCAATTCACATCAATTGGCTTCTTAATTGCTTTTCCAACAAGTTCCCAGGTCTTGTTCTTCTCGATTGCCTTGAGATCTTCTTGCATGGCTGCTAACCAATTTGAGTCATTCATGACTTGATCTAAATCAATTGGTTTTGATTCAGCCATCATCATTACTTCTTCTATTAAGTAATCATCTGCATCGACTGCTTAATATAGAAATTTATCATATCCATCTAGCCTGGTCAACTCAGTTCTTCCTTTAGTCGATCTCCTAACATTCTGCTCAGGTGGTTCTTCGTTTCGATTGGTTGTAACTTCAGTCTGCCAGTTTTCATCAAGCATAGTTGTAACAGTTTCTTGCTCCTGTCGAACTGACCCTTGAATCCAATCCCATTCTTTGCTTTCATTCACTAGAACGTCTTGATTGATCACTAGTTTATAATCATTTGGTGAATACAATTTGTATGCATCAGTCGAATGATAACTTGTGAGTACCATAGCCTGACTTTGATCATCTAGTTTCTTCCGCAATTGTTCAGGTACATGCCTAAAGAACATTGATCCAAAGACTCTAAGATGACTAACATTTGACTTTTATCATATACAAGCCTCATAAGGTGTCTTCTCGACTATCTTCTTCGTTGGACATCTATTTAGAATGTATATTGTTGTCGAAACTACTTCACCCCAAAATCTCTTTGGCACTTTTTTAGCTTTCAACATACTCCTAGTCATGTTTAGTATACTTCTATTTTTCCTCTCAGTTATACCATTGTGGTGAGGTGTATAGAGTCTAATGACATCATGCTCTATACCTTCATTAGTGAAAAATCATGCAAATTCTCTAGAGGTGTATTCACCACCACCGTCTGTTCTCAGTTTCTTTAACTTGCATCCATTTTGTTTCTCGACATGCAATTTAAACTTCTTGAACTATGTGAATACCTCACACTTCCTTTCAAATAGATAAATCCACACACACACACACACACAAATATATATATATATATATATATTGAATTCATCTATGAAGAATAAGAAATAGCAGTTACCTCCATTCGACCTTACTTTAAAAGGTCCACATACTTCAGAGTGAATAAGCTCCAACTTTTCTCTCGACTTCATGGACAAGTCATGTTTCAATGCTTTTCTATCCTAATTTTCTATGCAGCATTCCTCACATACTTGACTCGGTTCTTTCACTTGAGGTAAGCCATACACCATTTTCTTCTGGTTGAACATACCTAGACCTTTGAAGTTTAAGTGTCCACACCTGTGATGCCATAGCCAGCTCTTATCTTTGACAACAGTCGAAGCAAGAAATTGATGATCAACCATGTAGATCTCAATCTTGAAAGTTTTGTTATCTACCAATGGTGCCTTCAGGATCATCCTTTCTTCATCATTATACACCTTCATCAGGTTTTCTTCCAACTTTATGTTATACACTTTGACAAGTAATTGACGTATGCTTTTTAAGTTACTTGATTGACGGTATATATAATACGTCAGTAATGCTGGCTCTTCGACCATTCCTTCTCATCACAACTATGTTTCCTATTCCCTCTGATGTAACATGTCTTCCATTTGCAAACTTATCACCCTCTTGACTGATTCATCTAACTTGGTAAACCAAATTTTATTTCCAGTCATGTGGTTGTTGCATCCTAAATTCAGATACCACATATTGGTTTGTTTATTACTCGTCTGACTATTTTCCACGAGTTGCATATCATCAGAGTCTTTTTCTCCAGCATGTGCATATTGCACTTCATCATAATCTTGTGCTCTATATTCTTTCTTTCTTCGACAATCTCTAGCATAATGATCGAATCCTTGATAGTTGTAACACTGCACCTCTTTCATGTCAACTTTCTTTCCTGAAAACTTGTTGCCTATGACTTTATTGATTGAATCAGAGTGATTCTTTGAGTTCTTACTTGACTTCTCATCATTAGCAAGATTCTTTCTCTGTTTCTCCTTTTCTTTCCCAGATTTCTTGGTGAATCTTGCTTGCATTGCCTGTTCAAGCATTTTCTCCCTCTCTGAGTTCCTCTGCTTCAGTCTCATCTCATGAGCCTCCAATGAAGCTTGAAGTTCTTCCACCTTCATCTCTGCTAGGTTCTTGGAATCTCCAATGGACACGATAATGTAATCAAAGTTTGCAGTCAAATATCTCAACACTTTCTCAATCTTCTGCAGATTAGTGATTGATTTACCATTCGCCTTTATTTGTTTGTTAGCGATACTACACGCGTAAAGAATTCTGAAACTGACTCATCTTTGTTCATTTGAGTCATCTTAAATTGCTTTCTCAGCATTTGCAACCTCACCCTCCTCAGCTTTTCATCTCCGTCGTACAAGTTCTTTAACTTGTCCTATGCTCCGTTTGTTGTTTCTTCTTCAATGATCTTCTCAAACACGTTAGGATCCACACAATGATGAATCAAGAACGGAGCTTTTTCATCTTTCTTGCCTCGTTCCTTGTGTGCAGCTTGCTGAATATTGTCTGCATTCTCTTCCAATGCATGTACTCCATCGTTCACGATTTCAGCCACATCTTGAAATCTGAATATGACCTTCATTTGCGCAACCCACCTCTTGTAGTTCTCCCTTTTGAAAACCGCTAGATTTGTGGGAAATTGTGTTGATGTTGTGTTTCTGTTTGCCATTACAGATTTTCTTTGAATCACAACTAAACTCGTTGATACCAATTTATTGGAACTGAAGGAACAATTAGGGTTTCAAGAAAAAGAAGAAGAAGAGACAAAGGAGAAAATATTGAGTAAAAATTGAAGTGATTACAATGAAGTTGTTATTTGAAACTACAAAGGTGTGTATATATATATATATATATATATATATATATATATATATATATATATATATATATATATATATATATATATATATATAGGGTTATGCTAATGCACACCCATGTAGGTGTGCATTAGCAACATACACCTTAGTGTATTTTTGTGTGGGGCCCACCAATTTTGGGTGGGACCCACATTAGAAAGATGAAAAAAAAAATAGAAAGAAAATAGATGTAGTGTATTTTTGTGTGGGGCCCATCAATTTTTGGTGTATGTTAGCATTTTTCATATATATATATATATATATATATATATATATATATATATATATATATATATATATATATATATATATAAGATGACAAATTTTCATAGGTGTGTAAAACCTGAAAGCATAAATTCCCAATGCCCCTGCAGTTCTCACTTCTAAATAGTTTGAGTAAGACTTGACGCTTGCATGATAAAATCTAGTTATGGATTTAGCTTCAAAGGTTATAGTCTTGAGGCCTAAAACAAACGGAACACCTTGATTAGAAAAAGACTTCATGACTAGCGTAGAACACACAGTCCATTCACCAATATATCAAAGTCACAATGAACTGTTATTTTTACACAGGCTCTTTTAGTTTTCACAAAGAAGACATCAAGGCACAATGAATTGATAATAATATACACATAAAGTCAATTCAGAAAAACACACACACATATATATAGTTTTAGTTTCAACTTTCAATTCTAATTCTTCTGAATTATAGTAACATGTACTAGAGAAATTTAAACCATCCAATGCAGATTACAAGGAACCTCAAAACAGAATGACAGGTTCTTCTTGGTTTGATGTATTATTCTCCCTTTGGTCCTTTCCCTAGCAATGTCAACAAAAACTCTTTGTAATCTCCTGAGGTATCCCCAATGACATCATCATCAAGATTATTTTTGAACATGTTAGCATATTCAAATCTGACTTTCAACAGGTCGATTTCAGCTCGAGTTACAATGCCTCTGTTGAGTGAATCTTCATCGGTTCCAAACCCGACAATAGAATCCCTTATAACCTGTTTGTGAATATGAATGAATAGAAATCAGAAAGCAGACATTTTGATGAACATGAAAGAAGTTAGAGTAAGCACCTTTGCGAAATGTTTCTCGGGGTGATCTATGCACCATACTACGACATTCAAAAGAGAAGCCAAATCACCTTTACCGCAAACTTTTATGTCCTGCAATGAAAATCCCCCAAATTCATAGTAATTGAGATTCGAGGCTTTTCTCGTAAGTGTTTTTCTTTCTTTCTTATCTGAATAAATGACGTGATTTAAATAACTAGTTTTAAGATTTAAGGAAAACCTCTTCGAATGTATTGTTATAGAGTTGCTTGTAGCATGCGAAAGTTTCGCGGAGCTGGAAAAAATTCCTGGTGCAAAGTATCCAAACAACGTGATCGTCGTCTAATTGCTTGTTTTTTATGGCTTCATGTAGTTTTTCTGCTTCTGATTTTGCAACCTCCGAATTTACGGTTACTTTATCATGCCTGTAGGAGCTTACTAGCCCCACTAAAATCTGCAAGAACATTGGATTCGTGAAACAATAGCGATTTGTTCAAATTCCGCTACGCAATAGTGCTATAGCTTATATCTGACAGCATTTTGTACTAAACAGTATATTGCAGAACAATAGCAATTTGTTCATATTCCGCTATTCTATAGCCGCAATTTAAAATCACGGACTTGAACTGAAATAGACAGACTTAGATAAGAGTTTCCTTACTTTTGTGAGGGGCGGAGAAACCGATGCTATAATGTCCTCCTCGAATGAGAAATCATAGAGAGCGCAGTAAGTCTGTCTCACAGCCATCAAATGATTAGGACTCGTCGCGCACGCTATTTCAACCAGAATCTGCAGCTGTTTGATCCCTTTCCTCTTAGCCTTCAATGCATCTCTTGCTAGTTTTGCATCTCTTTCCGAAGGATCACTTGTCCAAAGAACTATAGCATTCTGTTACATATCAATAGTTTGTGTCACGATATTGCTTAGTACATCACATCATTACTTCATAAAACCGCATTCTTCGAAAATCATATTGAAATTCAACAATACAATGACATCATGACATACTCTAAAATCACCGGAGAGTTCAGATTGGAGACGATCGACGAGTGATTCTTTGTAAATTTGGTGATAAGTTTCTCTGATTTCCCTCCTTTGATGAGCATTTCTATGTCCTAATACCAAGATTAGTTCCTTTTCATCTGTTCCAATTCCTACATCCATTTTCCAATAAGCGTCAAAATTTTAAATAGACTTTCAGGTCAGGTTTTATAAAGGTCAGACCATGCCATAAAAAATGCATATAATACGCGATAGGTCAGCCTAAGGCTTTAAAAATTTATTATAGGTCAGACTCAGACCTTCAAAGACCTGGCCTATTCCTATCCCGACAAAAACAGAAATCTAATGCCAACAATTACTCATATAAGAAATCTAAAGCAAAAATCTATGTTTGAAATCAAAGTCTTTGATTACAATTTCACAAACATGAAACATGCATATCACAAAGTAAAGATTCCGAAAATAACACATTAATAAAAACCTACAAAAGTTCAGATTTTTTACATAATTCTCGCTACCCAAATTCAGAAATCACCTAATAAATCATTAAAAAGTAATAATTTTTTTAACTTTCTTGAGCATTAATATAATAGAGAGAGAAAGAGAAACCTTGGAAAGCATTTCTAAGACGTTCAGAGTCCTGTGTAGGAGAAGGAACAACCTCTGGAAGTTTCAACGAAGCCATGAATAATTTGTCTGAGTCGAAAGATGATTTTTTTCAGTGACAACAAATCTAAAGTTTACAGAAACTGTTCAAGAAACATGTTTTTAATGTTTCAGCTGTTATTTTTTTTGTTTTCCCTCCTCAATGGATCCAACGACTTCGTAGAAAACAATAATTTGATGATGTAACAGTTTACTGCTTTTACTGTTTTGCCCTTTGTTGGTTTCGAATACTGAAACATTCTTACAATTATAGTCCTTTCTGTTTTACGTAATTTCAGTTTTGTATCTGGTTTTCTTAAATTGGAGAAGTACACCATAAGTTTCATGTATTTATTTTTGTACACCACAAATGGAGATGTTTGGTTTTTCTTATACCGAATTATAACGTCATTTTTTATGGAAACTGCTGAATTTGTTGAATGATATATACGTTACTTTTTCCTTCTTTATTATTTGTGTATTTAAATTAGTTTTTGAATTAATAATTAAATTTTTTATTTTTTTCTACCACCAATATCTAATCTATTAGATCGACTGATCCAGTTTAGAATCAGTTTTGATATCAAGTAGTTCCAACACCTTTCCAATTATAATTGTATGGAATTGAGTTGTGATTATCTCTACTAAATCCAACTGTTAATCACTATTAAATTATAAAAAAGATATATGCTTAACTTAAATTTTATTTTGATCCATCAAAACTTCTTGAATTCAAAATAAACTAAAAATTCTCTCAAAAAATTTAAGCATGTTCAAATTTTGATTTAAAACTATAACATTTGTTAAGATAAAAAAACATGTGTCATTTCATTAAAATTTTAAAATAAATCAACTTAAAATTATTTTACTTGATAATTTAGTATAAATATTTTATTTAATCAGCACGATAGTTGAATTCAAAGTTGACATACATTTTTATAAAGAGGTTAATGGTAGTGCACTATCAATGTAAAAAGTATTTTTTATATATATATATATATATATATATATATATATATATATATATATATATATATATATATATATATATATATATATATATATATATATATATATATATATATATATATATATATATATATATATATATAATTAAAACATTTTAAAATGATAAATTATATAAATAATTTAAAATTTATAGGCTGATTTGACGAGATATATGGTTGTCATTGATTGACAGTGTATAAATAATTTATAGTGTTAGTACACTGTCTTTTTTCTCTTTTATAAAATTTGAAATTTTTTTAATATTGCACCTAATAATTTTAATTGAATGTATAATAAATTTTTAAAAATACAAGTATTATGACTATTCGATTACAAAATTACAATTATCAAGTTTTTATAAAAACTTATAAAATTGATTTGCTCAATATAAAAACTAATTCAATAATTATATTGATAAAATTTAATATTTAAAATAAATGAGTAATTGTTTGGGTACACTTAATAATAGAATATTTTTTATAAATAGATTTTTTTATAAATACACTTGATAAGAGGTTATAGGATCTTGGAGATTGTCAAATTATACTGATACAGTTGTAACAGCATAAAGTTCTAGATGCTTGAGAAATATTAAATCAAACATGTATTGCACACTAATTTACACATGTACTGCACACTAATTTACCAATTACTAGTTAGTTTAATGATGATTGCCTCTAAATTTAATAGAGAAAAACATTGTTTGATGTATTATAACTACAATTAAAAGAGAATATAAATTATTTGATGTTTGAACTGGACTCCTAATTGGATTAACCGATCAAATGGATTAAATACTGGTAGAAAAAATATGTATTGCACTAAATCATTAAAAAAAACACTTCTCTTGTAAAAAAAGAAGTTTTATTTATTTCTATTTGAATCAGAAATTGATACACAATGTCATAAAATCATAATATAGATCATGTCAACTCTGTTAAATATGTAATTCATTGTTTTAAAAAGATTAGATTTAATTTAGATATATCATATTTGATTTAGAAAGATTAGATTAGATATTTTTTGCTTTTTATAGTTGGGTTATGCTAATGCACACCCATGTATGTAGGTGTACATTAGCAACATACACTTTAGTGTATTTTTGTGTGGGGCTCACCAATTTTAAGTGGGACCCACATTAGAAAGATGAAGAAAAAAATTAGAAAGAAAATAGATGTGGTGTATTTTTGTGTAGGACCCACCAATTTTGGGTGTATGTTAGCATTTCCCTTTATAGTTTAGGCTTTAGCTTGAAATGCAAGTTAACCTAAATCTATAAATAGGGAGTAACCCTTATCATTGTAATAATCAAGTTTGATAATTCACAGTTTGCAATCTGGTGCTTCTTTTATGAACTGTCAGTTGGGAAATTTCCATTTAAGTTTCTGGGTCTGACAGTGGGTGGTAGGCACAAAATCAAAGATTTCTGGAATCCTGTTATTTCTTCTTTCAAGAATAGATTGGCAACTTGGAGGGGAAAATTACTTTCAATAGGAGGTCGGGTAACTTTAATAAATTCGGTTCTTACGAATTTGCCTGTTCATTATTTGGCTTTCTATATTGCTCATGTTAGTGTGGTGAAGATTCTCAAGGCTATTCAGAGAAGATTTCTATGGTCTGGTGATGGAAATAAGGAGTCTATTGCTTGGGTTAAATGGTCCTTAATTTGTAAACCTAAATCTCAAGGGGGCCTTGGTGTGAAAGGTATAGGTACTTTTAATAGAGCCCTAATGTCCAAATGGCTGTGGAGGATTTCATATGAACATAATGCAATCTGAAGTAACATTATTAAGTCAAGATATGATGGTAATTTTAACAGTCTATTTCTGATACAATCTGAGGTATCCAATTATCAGAGGTCGGCCTGGTGGTCCGACTTATGTAATCTGGCTAGCTTTTCAAATAAGGAGGGCATTTGGAACAATTTGGTATGGAAAGTTGGGAATGGTAGCAAGACCTTGTTCTGGCATTCTAGGTGGGTTGGTGGTAATGCCATTAAATCTCAGTTTCCTGTGTTGTTTAGGTCTTCGCAAAATCAAAATTTACTAGTTAAGGATTGTGGCTATTGGGTGGGAAATGAATGGGTCTGGGACATTGTTGGTTTGAATGTTGTCACGCCTGGCATTGAGGAGGAATCCATTCGGGAACTACAACTTATATTACTTGATTTCAGTCTTAACAATAGGGAGGAGGATGTTGTACTTTGGCCAAGAAATATGGACAATTCATTTAGTGTTAAAGACTGCTATAACAGATGGATTCATACAAGAGATGACACCCCTTTGGAGAATGATATGATGCAAGCGCTCGGTTTATTGTGGAGGATCAAATTACCTTTGAAAGTTTTGATATTTCGATGGAGACTTTTGCTTAATCGTTTACTGACGCGAAGGAACCTTATGAATAAAGGAATCATAACTGATCCTCATCAATTGTCTTGTGTGCTGTGCTTTAAGGAGATTGAAGATATTAATCATATCATTCTTGGTTGTGATAAAACTATGATTATGTGGAGGGATATGGAGAAGTGGTTAGGTGTGAAGCTACCTAGAGGGAACAGTTGCTTAGATATGTTCTTACAATGGGCCAATTTAGATGGTATAGGTTCTTCAATTTTATTTTTCTGGTTGATATCTTGTTGGTCTATTTGGAAGACGCGAAATGGAGTTATCTTCAAAGACGGTATAGCCAACTCGAAGATTATGTTGCAGGACATTCAACATGCCTCGTGGGTTTGGAGATGGTGGAAGAAAAAGAAGCTTATGTTGGGAAGCTTTTATGAGTGGATTTCTTTTCCGTTGGAAATAAGCTATTGTTTCTAGGCCTTGTAATTAGGTTGCAATTTCTGGTATTTGTTGGTTTGTAGCAGTCTGTTTTATGCAGGCTGTTTTAGCAGGTTTTTTTCTCTGTTTCCCATTGGCCATATTGTCATGTTTGGTCAAGTTTCAACAGATTATTCTTGTCATTTGTATTGAAAATTTATTGACAATATAAATGATATTTGATTGTTCAAAAAAAAAAGTGAATATTGAAAATTTCAACTGTTTGTGGGCAGAAAGACTTCTGCAGCTTTTCATCTTCTTCTCCAACGCTATTAGTTCTCTTTTCTCTTTCTTTCTTTCTTTCTTAATTTTTTTTTTCGTTGCCATTGCGTGTGATTGTTAACAATCTTGAGATCAAGATTGAATAGAAGAATTCTCCATAGGTTGTGGTGAATTTCCAACATCTGGTATCTAGAGCTCCGGTTGCTATTTGAGGAAGAAAACTGTGATGGCCATGAATCATTCAAACGAGCACTTTTCGGCGAGCCTTTCGATTCTCAAGAAAGACAATTATGAGAATTGGTGCAAGCAGATTAAGGTGGTTTTCTGTTATCAAGATCTTTGGGATCTTGTGAAGAAAGGAGTAGCACCGCTTGCAGAAGACGCGACGGATCAAGAAAATGCTGCACACAAAGAATTGAAGAAGAAAGATTATAAAGCTCTCTTTATAATCCATCAATGTGTTGATCCAGGTAATTTTGAAAAGGTCAGTGATGCAGAATCAGCATAAGAAGCTTGGGAGATTCTTGAAAAGTCGTTTGGAGGCGCAGAGAAGGTGAAAGATGTGAGGTTACAAACTCAAAAAGGACTTATGAATTGCTTCAGATGGAAGACATGAAAGCATATTAGATTTCTTCACTAGGGTTACAAAGCTGGTGAATCAAATCAAGGTATATGGAGAAGTGTTGACATCAAGATCAGTTGTGTCAAAGATCTTGAGGTCATTGGCTCCAAAATTCGACCACGTGGTAGTAGCCATAGAAGAGTCGAAAGACTTGTCAGTATTGACGAAGGAACGGCTTCAAGGGACGCTTGAGTCTCGTGAACAAAGGATGGCTGAAAGAGCTGCAGGAAAATCGGAGAGTGATATGGCTTTGCAGGTGCAATCAGAAAAGGAAAGGAAAGGCAAAGGAAGTTGGAATGCCAACAAAGGTAGAGGAGGCTACACCAATTCGACTGGTCGAAATCAGCAGGAAGGAAACTAGTCGAATAAGAGAAAACCCTGGAACCAAGGCAACCAAAGAGGTGGTGTTGCCGGTAGAGAAAGAGGTGGTGGCCGAAAGTCTGACAAAAGTCACATTCAGTGTTTCAATTGTCAGAAGTATGGTCACTATTTTAGTGATTGTCCAGAAAAGAAGAAGAATCAAGAAATTGATGCAAAACTTGAGAAACATGAAGAAGAAGAGATATTGTTGATGGTGTTGCACCCCAAAATTTGCCCTCCTTACCTTTTTACTAACTGGCTTATGTTTCGTTTCATTCTCTTGCATTATCATGTATGCATATCATTAGCATGGGGTCAAGGTGCCTAAGGTAGTTCAGAAAGGTCTTATCTGGTCTACTACATCATCAGGGGTTCACAGGTGGCAAGGGATTTCAAGTGGATTACTCCCTCCTAACCAGTGCATGAATTAGGGTTTTGAGATTCTTGGGTTTATTGCTCCAATAGGCAAGCTCCTTGGGTTTTTATCATCAGCAAATGGCACATCTTATCTTTGTTGGAGAGGATACACATCATATTCAGAGGAATTTGGATTTGGAGACTGTGTTATTTCCTCCTAGACTGAGGGTGCCACAAACTAGGGTTTGCTATAAAGTCAGTTTATTTCTGATTTTTTGGGCAAGACTTGATTCCATGGTATTCCTTGGGTCCCTGAGTATCTAGGAGTGGAAGATTGTCCATTAGTTTGATTCAGGAGAAGTTCAATTGGCCAATGGATTGAAAATCAGTTAACCTGGTCAAAAAGTCAACTGTGGTCAACACAAAGTCAAACCTCAAGACTTTTGGTCAACATCAAGATTATGGGGTGAAATTCATCATTTGATCAAGGGTTGATCATGATTCATCAAGGAAACCTCAGAATCATCAAGAATCAGGAGTTACTAAATTAGGGGTTTTTTGTAGGAAAAGTCAACTGTACTTTGACCAGGCCTAACTTCCACGTACTTCATCAAAAATTCCTCAACCAAAGCCCATCTTGGAGGAAATTTAATTCCCTACAACTTTGTGTATCACAAGCCAAGTCCAGAAATGCTTCATTTGGGAGATATGAGCCAAGACATTATAGGTCATTTTGAAAGTCAACAAAAGTCAACCTTTTTCAAAAGCTCATAACTTGAACATGGAAGATCAACTTGACATGGGACCAAAAGGGTTGGGTAGAGGACATCTTGAGGTTTCTAAAAAGTATTAGTTTACATTAAGGAGCTAAAAATTGAAGGAGTTATGCTTAGTCAAAGTTGGGCAATTTTGAGGAGGTGCACAAAGCAAGCTATGCCTAAAACCCAAATTTTGACAAATGGGCCATAAGCTTCTTAAACCAAACTCAAACATAAAGCCATGCACGACCCAAAGAGCATATATTTAATTTTTCCTCATTTTATTTTATTTTTATTGGATTTAATTAGTTAAAATTCAATATTAAATGAAATAATTCAAAAATAATTAAACAATGGATTATCCAGGCCCAACTCATCATCAGAAGAATAACCCTAAGTATTTAAAACCCATTCATGCAGTGGTTGGGGTTCGGAGACACGTGAAATTAGAAGAATTCTCAAAAAACCCTAAAAAAGGATTCCTCACCAAAACTCACGATCCACAAGGAGATTCTTCAAACTTCTTCCACAAAGCTTCTCTTGGTAATCTATAGAGTGCAGATCAACCTCCATTCGCAGCCAAAAGCAAAGTTTGAAGGTATGCCATCTCCGGTTTGAAGGATTTTGAAGGATCCTGAAACTCCAAATTTTTACGTGAATATTGTTGTGTTTTCATCACTGATCATTCTGATATAATTATTTTTAATTATGGATGCATGTATGGCTTGCTATGATGATTTAAAGTTTGATGCCCTAACATAATTCCATGCGTTTTTTATTATACACTAATAATTTGTGATTTTTAAGGCCATATTTGGATTCCTTGCGAAATTCTGGGTCGGATAGTGTACCCATACGCATTTTCTGGGCAGGTTGGGTGGTTGTAGGTGGCGGCCGGCGGTGGAGCTCCAGCGAGGCGTGGTGGCCGGCCGGCCAAGGGTTCAAGGGAAGAAGATGATGTTTCAGCCGTTGATCCTCTTGATCTAACGGCCTCCAACGCGCCACTTGTCTTTTTTTTTGTTTTTTATTTTATTAATCGCATGTTTCTCATTCCATGAATTCCACCATGCATCTACTAATCGTGGCCCTTTATTTTCTTTTTATTTTGATCACATGGCCAGTTTCGTGACACCTCATTAATGAGGTCATGTGCCTTGCACATGGGGGGGCGCATGGTGGTCCCTTTTTTTTTTTTTTTTGCTGATTAATCAAGTGGGCCGGGTTGCTATGCGCACCCCCCACTTGTTAGCCCAATCTCGTTCCCTCTTCATTTCCCTACTTAACACACCCCCAGCCCGTTTCTCATTTTATTTTATTTTCAATTACAATTTTCATATTTTAAGTTTTAAAATAGTAAATTGCATCTAAAAAATCCTAAAAAATTCATACATTATTTTTATTATCTTATAAAATTTTTACAAATTTTATTTTTTATTTTTATTTTATTCTTATCATTTAAATTAATCGTTTAATTCAAGTCCTTTTCAATTACACATTTCATGCATACATGAATTTCTTTATTTTAATTCTCCTCGTCTACAAAACATTTTTCACTTGTTCTTTTTGTATTCATTCATTAACATTCTAAATTGCATAAAAATATTTTTCTTTCATTTTTAAATTTATTTTAAATTGCATTTAGGTCCTTCTCTTTGGCACATTAAACCCTATCCCTTACTTGAGTTTTGTGTGATTGTTTGAATGGCTAACTTTTTGGATTTTTGCAGGGACCTTTTATATGTTGACTGCCTCTGGTTGAGGAACTCTAATGATTAATTTGGGAATTTTAGGAATCACTTTGCTAATTATTTGATTTGCTTTCTTTTGAGGTTCTCTTGGGTGCACATCTTTGACCTTATATGATTACCTTGTTTGAAAGGCACTTATGCCATTTGCTTTGAGGGTGTTTATTTGATTCATGTTTGGATTATTATTATCATTGTTTGCCGTTGTTTGATTTTTATTCACCTCATTGCTTTTATTTATATCTGTTTCTCACTAACCTTTTATGCAGGATCAAGGTAAGTCCCTTAAGGGTATGGATAAGTATCCATGGTTACCCTTACCTTTTTTCTCTCCTATCTTTATTCTTTAGGGTTTAGGTCATCTTCAAGCCTCACTAACCGTAGGTCACCCATGCATGATAACATTAGGACCATTAGTTTCCCTTTAGAGTTACCCTTGTGTCTTCTCTCTTCTCACCTCGAATTTCTTTAAAACACTTAATAATAATAATAAGGTGTATTGAGCACGAGCCTTAAGTATGGGGAATGAGAAATGAGGGGCTTCCTCTCATGTTTCTAGAGTGCTTAGCGAGCGTCCTGTCTTGGGACGATGCGTTAAGTATTCGCCCCTGTGCCCTAGACTTTGGTGCAATGCAGCTTAGGAACTAACTTAAGCCACTTCTGTCCTAAAAAATACAAACCAACTTCAAACCTTTTTGTCCTTCGGGACCTTCAACTTAAAGGCTATTTTCAAAAAGGGCACGTTACCTTCCGTCTGAGTCGCAAACAGGCATCGACCCTAACTGCCGGACGCGAACTTAACGTCGCTCATAAAAAACACAAAAAGAACTTGGTCCGAACTACGTTGACTCTGAATTCCCCATTGCACAAAGGGGGTACGTAGGCCTAGGACATCGACGTCCTACCGAGTCGGTCTTTGTCTTTCCTTCCCCGTCTTAGTACAGCCTTAGATGATAGTATAACCCACCCTTAGATTAGATAACAAGCGTGGATCCCATCGAGTACGATGGACGCGTGGGGTGCTAGCACCTTCCCCTCGCGTAACTGACTCCCGAACCCAGGTAATGGTTGCGATGACCATTCCTTTCCCTCTTCCTAAGGTTTATGCGGTGTTCCCTTTCCCTCTCTTGGGATAAATTTACACGGCTGGCGACTCTGTTTTTCCGCGCCACTCTCGCGTTTGTACCTGGATGAAAATCCTGGGAGCGACAGCTGGCGACTCTGCTGGGGATGGGAGTTGACCTATGCTGGTCCATCCCTAAGCGAGTCAGTCCTAACGCTTGCTTGTCTTTGTTCTCTTTGGGTGTTTTTGTTTTTGCTTTGTTTTTTTGTTGTATTTTATTTTTACAGCTTTTCTGCATTGCATTCCATTGTTATTACTGCCATACTGCTGTGCTGTGCTGGCTGTCTTTGTTTTGCAGGTTGGGTGGGTTTGAGAGCTAAGCCCAATACCAAGGCTTGAGAATACCCTAGGACTAGAGTGGAAAGTAGTGGGACCTACGTGCTCGCTTGGTACGTTTGTGTGTTCATGAAATTCACAACCAGACGAGGCTATCTTGAGACGCATTCTAACGTGTGTGTCTTGCGCATGTTGGGGTGTTGATCTAGAGAGTTGTCGACTCTGGTGACCGATCATTGAGGACCTTAGTGGAAACATCCCTCTTTAGTGGTGACAGTGGCAGACCACATCCTGTGGAAAACCCATTCGCACCCGAGGGCCCGCTTTGGAACTCGCATAGGATGGCCCCTACGTTTTGAAGAGAATCAGTGGAGGCACTCCTCGATTGACTTTAGTACTGTACCTAGAAGGATGAATGTACTATTATTTCTCGACCTCAGTGCCAAAGCTGAGGACCTTCCGCCTTGGAGAATCAGTTGAGGCCTCCTCGATTGATGATGATGCCAAACCAGAAGTGGTGAACATATCATCATTTCTCGACCTGAGAGCCCGGGATACTGAACATCCTAGTACCCACATGTGATAGGGGATGGGCGTTTGCAGGTTTGCAGGTAACTGAGACTTTCAACCCACCCGGTTTTCTGGATTTCTCATTGATGTCTGATTATTTGGGTTCCTCAGTGGTTCAGAGTTCTGGTTTTCTGGTTTCTCGTTCAGCTAACAGCACAGCACATCCAGCAGTGTACCTTGACCCCATGTTTGCATGAGCATATTATTTTTCTTGCATTCTGACGTGGTTGACATTTTTCAGGGCTTGCATCTTACTCTTGATTCTGGTTTTCTGAGGTTACTTCAGTATGGATGTTCAGAGAAAGAAGACTGTTGCTTATTCATTCCCGGAACCAACTTTGACACTGATTCACAAATTGATTAATATGGCTAGTTCCGGAGTTCGTACAGAGTTCAGTGGAAGGTATGGAAGACTCCTGAAATTTGTCTATAATATCTCCCAGTATGAGAAGGATGCCATTCACACACTTCTTCAGTTTTACGACCCGCCTCTGCGTTGCTTCACCTTCCCGGACTACATCTTGGCTCCGACGTTGGAGGAGTTCTCATTTATTTTGGGAATTCCTATTAGTCATGATATAGTTTTCTTTTCTGAAGAACACCCCGGTATAAAAGATGTGGTTGTTGCCCTTCATATTAGTGAGCCTGTTCTGAACAGTAACATTGCAGAAAAACAAGGAGTTAAGGGTTTCCTATTGAAGTTCCTAGTTGATCAAGCTTGTATACATGTCAAAGAGAAGAAGTGGACTGCTTTCCAAACTATTCTAGCTGTGTGTATCTATGGGATTGTTCTGTTTCCGAATATTCCTGATCTGGTGGATATGCACGCCGTCAGGATCTTTATTTCGAAGAATCCTATACCTACCTTGCTAGGTGACGTGTATCACTCGGTTCACTACAAGAATGAGAATAGGCGTGGAAAAACCGTGAGTTGCTGTGCGCCGCTCTTAGCCACTTGGTTTCTGAGTCGTCTCCCTGAATCTAGCACTTTCGTTGATACGAAAGATTCTCTGAAGTGGTCTAAGAGGGTTATGGGCTTGACCGCTGATAACATCGTTTGGATTAATCGTGACTTGCTAGGAATGGAGATTATTTGCAAATGCGGAGAATTTCCTAATGTTCCCTTGATAGGGAGGAGAGGTGGATTTAACTATAATCCCTCCCTAGCTATCAGACAGTTTGGTTATCCTTTGAAGAATCCACCCGAAGAGCGAGATGTCCGAGAATCCTTATTCTTCAATGGTATTGAGGATCAAGGGTTGATAAGGAAAGTTGTGAATGCTTGGAAATAGGTGACTAAGAAGGGTAAGATTCCATTCGGGAAAAGTAACAATCGGGCTTTCCATCCATATAAAGAGTGGATTAAGAAGAGAACAGAAGAGGAGCTTCTCCCATTCCCGGTGGAACCACCTCTGTATCCTTTGGTGATCGAGCCTCCTACCACCGTTGAGTTGGAGAAGTATAACACATTATGGGCTGAAAAGGAAAGGTTGCGGGAAGAGAATAGTGAGCTAAAGAGAGAGATTTATCAGTGGAAACATGAGCGGGGTGAAGCTGTTCATACCGCCAAGTTAAAGACAGAGCTCCTTGCTAAAGCAGAAAAAGAGCTTGCTGACATGGTCGCATCCAGGGAAAGAATGAAACAAGCTTTGGATGGTATCAGTAGCATTCTCAGGTCCAAGGATGAGGAATTAGGCAAGGCTTTGTTGAAGATTCACAGGTTCAATGATCACCGAGAAACTGCCATGGCTGAGAATAAGAGAAAGGAAGACGACTACATAGCTAAGATTGATCAGTTGAAGTCGACGCTCAAGAAGAAAGATGCCGAGATCTTATCAGGGACATTCAAAAGACAAGTAGTCGAAGATCGACTCAAGGAAGCAATAGCCTCCATGGAAGAACTGAAAGTCCAAGCTGAAGTAAATAAACCTAGACATGAGGGTCCTAGCATGGATAGTGTTTCTGGAGAAGACGCTTGGGAGTTACATTGCCGATACTTGCATGGGATCATACACAGGAGAGACCTTCTCATTCAAGGGCTAATTCAGAGGCCGAAGCATCCCGATACCAGAAAGCTGTTCAAGGAGGTTCAAGACTGGTGCAGAAAGCATAATGGATGGGGGGATTGACACTTGTGGACTTTGATGATATGCCTTAGTTTTCTGTTTTCTTTCATTGTATGTGGATCACCACCAGGCTTGTTGGTTGGGACCTATGGTTTTTATATTTAGACTTGTTATCTCGGACTTGTGATTGTTGACATTTGGCTTTTCTCTGGTTTTCTTAATATATGAGCAGCAGTTCTATTCTATCTTATGGTTGAATCGGAATCAAGGGGTGGATCGCCTTGCGAATTTTCAAACACGTTCATTTGCATTTGCATACTCATTATCATTTTGCATAATCATTTTTTGCATGACAGGTGTTTATTTCCGGTGTTCTTATCTTGTTCTAATCTCAGGATCTCAGATCAGCGCATTCATCGGTATTCTACCAGACCAAATCAGAAGAGAATCATGGAACAAATCCAAGCTGAGTTGAGGGAAATGCGAGGCCAGATGGAGCAGTTTATGGGAAACATGTAAACCCTCGTGCAAGAGCAGCAGGTGCTGAAAGAAGAGGTCAACCAACTAAAGACTCAAATGAGTCTGGTTATGGAAGTTGTGAGTGGTGTGATAAGCAAAGGTAATACCCTCATGCCTGAAGCTGCGACTGGAATTGTCTCTCCCCCGGTGTTCAAGAAGGGTGAGAAGATTGCCACTGTGACCGTCCCTGCTGTACCTCAACAACGACAGAATCGTGCTCCGCGCCTGCCACAATCTACGCCTAAGCGGAATAGGCATTTTGAGGCTCCACCAGTGCCATATTCTCAACTACTGCAGCATCTCCTTCAGTTACGATTGGTACGAAAAAGGACTTTGGCTCCTCCCTCTTGTACTCCCCCACCAGGTTATGATGCAAGAGCCCACTGTGATTTTCACTCTGGCACGCCGGGGCATAATGTGGAAGATTGTAGGGCATTTCAGCATGTTGTCCAGGATCTGATAGATTCCAAGGCAATTGAATTCGCGCCGAGCGGTGTAAGCATACATGGTGGTCCTACTCTTGCTGTTGAAAAAAAGGTGGATGTCCCTGGTGCCTCTCCCAAAGCTACATCAAGTCAGGGGCATTTCCTGCAGTCTTTGGCCTTAGAATCCCCACATCCGCAAATGCTGCCTACGCCTCGACCAAGTCTGAAGAGAAAAATTCCTGAAAAGATTATGCGCTCAAATCAGCATCAACAACAGAAGTATCAACGTCAGAATCAGCATAGGCCGCGCAACAACTTGGAAAGAAGGAATACTCCTCTTCATCCAGTTCCCATGTCGTACAGTCAACTCTTGCCACACCTGGTTCGAAACTCATTGGTGGAGCCTAAGACTTTGAAGCCTGTTCCAGAACCATACCCTCTGGGGTACAACCCCCATGTGCAATGTGGATATCATGGAGGATCTATAGGGCACTCAACCGAAGATTGTAAAGCCTTTCAAGCCAAAGTGCAACAATTGATTGACCAAGGGTACATATCATTTCCAGAAGGAGACTTGGTTGTGCATGTCGACCTCTCATCTGCGTGAAGACTTCAAAGGACATCATCAGAAGAAATTAGCCCAGACGGAACCAAGCTTCCTCAGCAACGGCAGTCATCAGTTTCTTTTCTGCATTTTCATTTATAGTTTTTCATTTCTTGTTAAGAGCATCGTATGCAATTAAGACTCGTTTGTTTTTTTATGATGATATTAATGCAATGAGTATGTTTTCCTTGAAGTAATCCATTCGTGTTCACTCTTAAATGTTTATATGCGCTGCAATACCAACTTTTTTGTTTAGAACTCTTAAGGGAGGATGATGAGGCGAAAACGCAGAATCTTTGGTTGTATGTTCAAGGATAGAACCTTGTTGAGGATGTACATGCATTATTTCAAACCCCTAAACACTGGAGATATAAGGGAGATAGACCTTCGTTAACCCCTTCGAGCCTTGAAGTGGGAGTCTCTTTCGTACGAAAAAACCCTCATACTTAACCCAGGGGCAGGGTAGGCGTCAGTTAGTTTGACCAAGCGTTCAAATTTCAAGGAGAGGGTGCATCTGAGGAACCATTACCTTCTATCCCACCGCCGAGAGGTCAAGAGATGTGAAACCACAATGGTTATCCATCGACAATCAAGAAGTGAGGCAGTCACAACCCTTTCAAGCAAATAAGACAACCAGTGTCACACGCTTTGTTCAAAAGGGGAATAAAAAGAAAGCCCGCTAAGTCGAAACTTGAAAACAAGCGACTTAGGCAAAAGTCAGGGCACCCCGCTGGACTTCAAAATCGAAAAAACTCAAAAGAGTCAGTCCAGGCAAAAATTAGGGATTAAAAAAGAAAGAAAAAGCGAATGGCGAAAAGAAAATCCCCGATAAGAACAAATTCATGTGATTACAGACACAGAAGATAAAAAGGGATGACTGTCACTCCAAAACCTCCTTAGGTGTCGAATCATCAGTTGCACGGGTTCCTTAAAGATCATAAACCTTTGGAGAGATGAGCGTTTGTGTCAGATTAACTGAATATAGGACTGGAGAACATCACGAAGAGTGGGGGGCACCGATAAACTTTGAGCCATAAATTCTTTTTCTAAAACCGTGAACCAGACCACGTTACAACCCTTAAAAGTCCTAATTGAAACAGGGTTTATTCTGAAAGCATACTTTAACAGGATAGCGTTCCTGACTCCTATAAGTTGTGCTAATAAGATTTGTTGGTATTGCATGTGCACATTGTTTTTCCATTCAAAAATCAAGGTCGCATCCCAGCTAGTGATTCGTTCACAAGGTTGGGCGACGCATTTTTAATGAAAACTTCAAGGTTAGCATGAGTGTTGCATTAGAATTCTCATAGATAACTTGTTCTGTTTGCATACATGTGCCTAAGCATCAATGTAGCTTACACAGTGAAAGTCAGTCAAGAAGCTTGATCCTGCCAAGTTGGGTTGCTTGAAAATTTTGAAGGACAATCATATCAAGGGGCATGCTGCCAAGAGACTCAGTGTAGAGTGGGCTCTCCCAGTAAGTCGTGTTAAGATGTAGCCAATCTGGGGCAGTTACGTCGAGAAGTCCCTCTGAAATTCAGTTATTCTGGGGCATTCATTCTAAGATCAGGGGCAAAGTCACTTCAAAGCTCATATTGGGACGGGCCACCTCTAGAGTGAGGGAAATTGTCCATTCCTGAAAATGATTAATTGAAAGCGCCTCTTCAAGGTACAAAATAATGAGGCAAAATATTTCAGGTCATTGCAAATCCTTTCGAGGCAAGTTACTTCATAGTTTGTGTCATTTGGGGCAGTTATGTCGAGATCTGATAAATCTCTCCAAGAGTTTGAAGACCCCGGGGCAGTGCGAAGGCCCGGCCTTCTGTAAAATCCTCTCGAGACGATTTCCTCCAATAGACCTGGTGGTCTGGGGCAAGTGAAAAGTTCAGAGAGCCGTTTATGACCATAAAGACAAGTCAGGATTGCAGGGCAACAGGATCATACTTCCCCAGCAGCTTGCTCTCCCCAGCATTGAGATTGCATTTTCCTCAGCAGAGCAGACCTCCCCCAGCAGGAGACTTGGGAAGTATTTTCTCTGGATTAAGACATATTTCCCCACAGAGTCTGAACGCTTATTTTCCTCAGCCAGTCAGGAAATGTTTTTCTCAGCAGCAACGGTGCGACCTGATCCTCAACAGATAAGTAAGCATGATGTTATTCGCTAGCAGGGTGGATGTCAGCATTTACCGTTCCCCCAAGCAGAGTTTAGTGGTAATCCTCGCAACAGTTTGTCCAACGGGGGTTGACATCCCTAGCAGGTTTTAAATCCAAGTGGTATTTGGCTCTCCTCTGATTCAGGCCATGGCCTCCCTTTTCAAAGAGTTATGTATAATCCCCAGTGGAGCAGATGTTCTTTCTAGATTTCATCCCCAGCAGAAGTTGTTGATCCAAAGATTCGGTTGGAGTGATCCTTCTCAGCGGAGTTCCTGTTCAGAGGACAATTTATTTTTGTCGCCAGTCTTTTCTCTCCGACATTTATTTTGCTGGAGGGACCCTTTTTTGCATATCATAAGCATTTACATCGCATCAACCACATAGCATTTTCATTCGAAGCATAAGCTAGGTTTGTTACTTTCTTTGCCAATTCTCTTGCTCAGCAGAGGTGGCATAACTCAGGAGATTTTTTGGAGAGATGCGTTCCTCATACTTGTGTTCTCCGGCAGAGTCTTTTATTTAGACTTCTCCTTCCCCGACAGAGTCTTTTATTTAGACTTCTCCTTCCCCAACGGAGTCATCTTACCAGTAGATTGTGAAACGAGGTGGTTTAAAACCAGAAGTTTCGTCTCACATTATCCCCAGCAAAGTTGCCATTTATGTTGCTAGATTCTCTTTATCAGCAGAGAACAGCAATGTTTTGAAGATTTTCTTTAGTCAGTTTCCCTTTGTCAGCAGGGATGGCATTTATTTTGCTAGATTCTCTTTATCAGCAGAGGACAGCGATCTTTTGGAGATTTTCTCTCGTCAGTTTCCCTTTGTCAGCAGGGATGGCATTTACATTGCTAGATTCTCTTTATCAGCAGAGAACAGCAATATTTCGGAGATTTTCTTTCGTCAGTTTCCCTTTGTCAGCAGGGATGGCATTTATTTTGCTAGATTCCCTTTATCAGCAGAGGACGGCAATGTTTTGAAGATTTTCTTTTGCTAGATTCTCTTTATCAGCAGGGAACAGCAATATTTTGGAGATTTTCTTCCGTCAGTTTCCCTTTGTCAGCAGGGATGGCATTTATGTTGCTAGATTCTCTTTATCAGCAGAGGACGGCAATGTTTTGAAGATTTTCTTTCGCTAGATTCTCTTTATCAGCAGGGAACAGCAATATTTTGGAGATTTTCTTTCGTCAGTTTCCCTTTGTCAGCAGGGATGACATTTATGTTGCTAGATTCTCTTTATCAGCAGAGGACGACAATGTTTTGAAGATTTTCTTTCGCTAGATTCTCTTTATCAGCAGGGAACAACAATATTTTGGAGATTTTCTTTCGTCAGTTTCCCTTTGTCAGCAGGGATGGCATTTATGTTGCTAGATTCTCTTTATCAGCAGAGGACGGCAATGTTTTGAAGATTTTCTTTCGCTAGATTCTCTTTATCAGCAGGGAACAACAATATTTTGGAGATTTTCTTTCGTCAGTTTCCCTTTGTCAGCAGGGATGGCATTTATGTTGCTAGATTCTCTTTATCAGCAGAGGACGGCAATGTTTTAAAGATTTTCTTTCGCTAGATTCTCTTTATCAGCAAAGGACGGCAATGTTTTAAAGATTTTCTTTCGCTAGATTCTCTTTATCAGCAGGGAACAGCAATATTTTGGAGATTTTCTTTCGTCAGTTTCCCTTTGTCAGCAGGGATGGCATTTATGTTGCTAGATTCTCCTTATCAGCAGAGGACGGCAATGTTTTGAAGATTTTCTTTCGCTAGATTCTCTTTATCAGCAGAGGACGGCAATGTTTTGAAGATTTTCTTCCGCTAGATTCTCTTTATCAGCAGGGAACAACAATATTTTGGAGATTTTCTTTCGTCAATTTCCCTTTGTCAGTAGGGATGGCATTTATGTTGCTAGATTTTCTTTATCAGCAGGGAACAACAATTTTTTGAAGATTTTCTTTCGCCAGATTCTCTTTATCAGCAGAGGACGGCAATGTTTTGAAGATTTTCTTTCGTCAGTTTCCCTTTGTCAGCAGGGATGGCATTTATGAGCTAGATTCTCTTTATCAGCAGAGGACGGCAATGTTTTGAAGATGTTCTTTCGTCAGTTTCCCTTTATCAGCAGGGATGGCATTTATTCTGCTAGATTCTCTTTATCAGCAAGGGACAACAGTCTTTTGAAGATTTTCTTTGTCAGTTCTCTTTATCAGTGGAGATGACATAACTCGGGAGATTTGTTTCACTTTATACCCAGCATAGCAGCATTTATAGCTAATTCTCCAGTGAAGGATTGCAAATTTCCGGGTTCTTTGGTATTCAATCTCCGTGTATCCTGATTATCTGAAAGTTGTCGCTATCATACACTCAGGACCAAGTTGATTGAATAGGGGCAGCTGTTGCACCCCAAAATTTGCCCTCCTTACCTTTTTACTAACTGGCTTATGTTTCGTTTCATTCTCTTGCATTATCATGTATGCATATCATTAGCATGGGGTCAAGGTGCCTAAGGCAGTTCAGAAAGGTCTTATCTGGTCTACTACATCATCAGGGGTTCACAGGTGGCAAGGGATTTCAAGTGGATTACTCCCTCCTAACCAGTGCATGAATTAGGGTTTTGAGATTCTTGGGTTTATTGCTCCAATAGGCAAGCTCCTTGGGTTTTTATCATCAGCAAATGGCACATCTTATCTTTGTTGGAGAGGATACACATCATATTCAGAGGAATTTGGATTTGGAGAATGTGTTATTTCCTCCTAGACTGAGGGTGCCACAAACTCGGGTTTGCTATAAAGTCAGTTTATTTCTAATTTTTTGGGCAAGACTTGATTCCATGGTATTCCTTGGGTCCCTGAGTATCTAGGAGTGGAAGATTGTCCATTAGTTTGATTCAGGAGAAGTTCAATTAGCCAATGGATTGAAAATCAGTTAACTTGGTCAAAAAGTCAACTGTGGTCAACACAAAGTCAAACCTCAAGACTTTTGGTCAACATCAAGATTATGGGGTGAAATTCATCATTTGATCAAGGGTTGATCATGATTCATCAAGGAAACCTCAGAATCATCAAGAATCAGGAGTTACTAAATTAGGGTTTTTTTGTAGGAAAAGTCAATTGTACTTTGACCAGGCCTAACTTCCACGTACTTCATCAAAAATTCCTCAACCAAAGCCCATCTTGGAGGAAATTTAATTCCCTACAACTTTGTGTCTCACAAGCCAAGTCCAGAAATGCTTCATTTGGGAGATATGAGCCAAGACATTATAGGTCATTTTGAAAGTCAACAAAAGTCAACCTTTTTCAAAAGCTCATAACTTTAACATGGAAGATCAAATTGACATGGGACCAAAAGGGTTGGGTAGAGGACATCTTGAGGTTTCTAAAAAGTATTAGTTTCCATTAAGGAGCTAAAAATTGAAGGAGTTATGCTTAGTCAAAGTTGGGCAATTTTGAGGAGGTGCACAAAGCAAACTATGCCTAAAACCCAAATTTTGACAAATGGGCCATAAGCTTCTTAAACCAAACTCAAACATAAAGCCATGCACGACCCAAAGAGCATATATTTGATTTTTCCTCATTTTATTTTATTTTTATTGGATTTAATTAGTTAAAATTCAATATTAAATGAAATAATTCAAAAATAATTAAACAATGGATTATCCAGGCCCAACTCATCATCAGAAGAATAACCCTAAGTATTTAAAACCCATTCATGCAGTGGTTGGGGTTCGGAGACACGTGCAATTGGAAGAATTCTCAAAAAACCCTAAAAAAGGATTCCTCACCAAAACTCACGATCCACAAGGAGATTCTTCAAACTTCTTCCACAAAGCTTCTCTTGGTAATCTATAGAGTGCAGATCAACCTCCATTCGCAGCCAAAAGCAAAGTTTGAAGGTATGTCATCTCCGGTTTGAAGGATTTTGAAGGATCCTGAAACTCCAATTTTTTACGTGAATATTGTCGTGTTTTCATCACTGATCATTCTGATATAATTATTTTTAATTATGGATGCATGTATGGCTTGCTATGATGATTTAAAGTTTGATGCCCTAACATAATTCCATGCGTTTTTTATTATACACTAATAATTTGTGATTTTTAAGGCCATATTTGGATTCCTTGCGAAATTCTGGGTCGGATAGTGTACCCATAAGCATTTTCTGGGCAGGTTGGGTGGTTGCAGGTGGCGGCCGGCGGTAGAGCTCCAGCGAGGCGTGGTGGCCGGCCGGCCAAGGGTTCAAGGGAAGAAGATGATGTTTCAGCCGTTGATCCTCTTGATCTAACGGCCTCCAGCGCGCCACTTGTCTTTTTTTTTGTTTTTTATTTTATTAATCGCATGTTTCTCATTCCATGAATTCCACCATGCATCTACTAATCGTGGCCCTTTATTTTCTTTTTATTTTGATCACATGGCCAGTTTCGTGACACCTCATTAATGAGGTCATGTGCCTTGCACATGGGGGGGCGCATGGTGGTCCCTTTTTATTTTATTTTTTGCTGATTAATCAAGTTGGCCGGGTTGCTATGCGCACCCCCACTTGTTAGCCCAATCCCGTTCCCTCTTCATTTCCCTACTTAACACACCCCCAGCCCGTTTCTCATTTTATTTTATTTTCAATTACAATTTTCATATTTTAATTTTTAAAATAGTAAATTGCATCTAAAAAATCCTAAAAAATTCATACATTATTTTTATTATCTTATAAAATTTTTACAAATTTTATTTTTTATTTTTATTTTATTCTTATCATTTTAATTAATCGTTTAATTCAAGTCCTTTTCAATTACACATTTCATGCATACATGAATTTCTTTATTTTAATTCTCCTCGTCTACAAAACATTTTTCACTCGTTCTTTTTGCATTCATTCATTAACATTCTAAATTGCATAAAAATATTTTTCTTTCATTTTTAAATTTATTTTACATTGCATTTAGGTCCTTCTCTTTGGCACATTAAACCCTATCCCTTACTTGAGTTTTGTGTGATTGTTTGAATGGCTAACTTTTTGGATTTTTGCAGGGACCTTTTATATGTTGACTGCCTCTGGTTAAGGAACTCTAATGATTAATTTGGGAATTTTAGGAATCACTTTGCTAATTATTTGATTTTCTTTCTTTTGAGGTTCTCTTGGGTGCACATCTTTGACCTTATATGATTACCTTGTTTGAAAGGCACTTATGCCATTTGCTTTGAGGGTGTTTCTTTGTTTCTTTGATTCATGTTTGGATTATTATTATCATTGTTTGCCGTTGTTTGATTTTCATTCACCTCATTGCTTTTATTTATATCTGTTTCTCACTAACCTTTTATGCAGGATCAAGGTAAGTCCCTTAAGGGTATGGATAAGTATCCATGGTTACCCTTACCTTTTTTCTCTCCTATCTTTATTCTTTAGGGTTTAGGTCATCTTCAAGCCTCACTAACCGTAGGTCACCCATGCATGATAACATTAGGACCATTAGTTTCCCTTTAGAGTTACCCTTGTGTCTTCTCTCTTCTCACCTCGAATTTCTTTAAAACACTTAATAATAATAAGGTGTATTGCGCACTAGCCTTAAGTATGGGGAATGAGAAATGAGGGGCTTCCTCTCATCTTTCTAGAGTGCTTAGCGAGCGTCCTGTCTTGGGACGATGCGTTAAGTATTCGCCCCTGTGCCCTAGACTTTGGTGCAATGCAGCTTAGGAACTAACTTAAGCCACTTCTGTCCTAAAAAATACAAACCAACTTCAAACCTTTTTGTCCTTCGGGACCTTCAACTTAAAGGCTATTTTCAAAAAGGGCACGTTACCTTCCGTCTGAGTCGCAAACAGGCATCGACCCTAACTGTCGGACGCGAACTTAACGTCGCTCATAAAAAACACAAAAAGAACTTGGTCCGAACTACGTTGACTCTGAATTCCCCATTGCACAAAGGGGGTACGTAGGCCTAGGACATCGACGTCCTACCGAGTCGGTCTTTGTCTTTCCTTCCCCGTCTTAGTACAGCCTTAGATGATAGTATAACCCACCCTTAGATTAGACAACAAGCGTGGATCCCATCAAGTACGATGGACGCGTGGGGTGCTAGCACCTTCCCCTCGCGTAACCGACTCCCGAACCCAGGCAATGGTTGCGATGACCATTCCTTTCCCTCTTCCTAAGGTTTATGCGGTGTTCCCTTTCCCTCTCTTGGGATAAATTTACACGGCTGGCGACTCTGTTTTTCCGCGCCACTCTCGCGTTTGTACCTGGATGAAAATCCTGGGAGCGACAGATGCTCACAACAAGAGACGAAGAGAGATTCCAGGACCAGTGGTACTTGGACTCAGGATGCTCATCACACATGACTTGAAGGAAAGATTGGTTTGTCAACATGAAGCCCTCGTCGAAGAACACGGTGAAGTTTGCAAATGACAACACTCTATCAGCTGAAGGTGTTGGTGACGTTCTGATTATAAGGAAATATGGCAAGAGGTCAACAATTTCCAATGTGTTGTACATACCAGGCATGAAGAGCAATTTGCTCAGTATAGGGCAGTTGCTCGAAAAGAACTACAAGGTGTCGATCGAAGACAAGATGATGAGAGTTCTCGATGCAGGTGGTAGGTTGATCTTGAAGGCTTCAATGTCTCATAATAGGACCTTAAAGATTGAACTCAATGTGATGGAGCACAAGTGCCTAGCAACTGCAGCCAGCAGAGATGAGTGGTTATGGCATTTTCGACTAGGTCATCTCAACTTCAATGACATCAGAGAGATAAAAAGAAGAAATATGGTTTCAGGATTACCAGAAATTGACACTCCAAGTGAAGTCTGTGAAGAGTGTGTTCAGTCGAAACAACACAAGAATAGCTTCAACAAGGATGCAAGAAGGAAGTCGAAGGAAATTCTGGAAGTTATATACTTTGATGTATGTGGTCCTATCCAGGTGGATTCGATTGGTGGTAACAGATACTTTGTCACATTCATAGATGATTACAGTCGAAAGTTATGGACTTACCTCATCAAGAAGAAAAGTGATGTGATCGAGGTATTTTCCAGATTCAAATCTATGGTCGAAAGACAGAGTGGTCGAAAGCTGAAAATTCTGAGGACTGATGGTGGTGGAGAGTATGTGTTGAAAGAGTTTGATGCATTGTGTGAAAAAAAAAAAGGATTGTGCATGAGGTGGTGCCACCATACACTCCACAACAAAATGGAATTGCAAAAAGGAAGAACAGAACCATTATGAACATGGTGAGAAGTATGTTGAATGGAAAACATCTACCCAAAGAATTATGGAGAGAAGCGGTTTCGACAGCAACATATATTTTGAACAGATGTCCGACGAAGAAGCTTGAAGGAATCACACTAGAAGAATGTTAGTCTGGTGTTAAGCCAAGCCTCAGACACTTGAAGGTGTTTGGATCTATAGCATATTGAAATGTTCCAGATCAGTTGAGAAGGAAGCTTGATGACAAGTCGAATCAGATGATCTTGATAGGATATCATTCGACTGGAGGTTACAAGTTGTACGACCCAGTGAATAAGCAGGTAGTGATCAGCAGGGACGTGATCATAGATGAGCTTAAAGAATGGGATTGGACTGAGAATTTCAAGAAGGATTCAGTGAGAATCTCTTGTGAAGAACCAGCTATTGAAGTCGAAAGAGAAGTTCGACAGGAACAAGTCATAGATGAAGCAGGTCCGAGCAGACCTCGAAGAACAAGACGCATGCCTGCAAGGTTGCAAGAATGTGTAATTACATCAGATGATGTGGTTGATGAAGAGGGTGAGCTGGGCACTATGCTTTCTGCGCAGATGTCGAACCAGTCAATGCAGTTGAGGCATTGAAAGATTCGAAGTGGGCGAAAGCAATGAATGAGAAGTTAGAGTCCATCGAAGTAAATAACACCTGGTCACTTGTCGAATTGCCTCAAGGAAAGAAGGAAATTGATGTGAAGTGGGTTTAATGGGTGAAGGTGAATCCTAAAGGAGAAGTAACTCGACACAAGGCGAGACTTGTGGCGAAAGGATTTCTTCAGAAGGAAGGAATCGACTTCGACGAAGTGTTTGCACCTGTTGCTAGGATCGAAACAATCAGGTTGGTTGTTGATCTAGCAAACATAAATAATTGGCACACATGTCAGATGGACGTGAAGTGTGCATTCCTTAATGTCCCCTTAGACAAAGAAGTTTATGTCGCACAACCAGCTGGGTTTATGAAACAATGTGAAGAAAGAAAGGTGTACAAGTTGCATAAAGCCCTGTATGGACTTAAGCAAGCTCCAAGAGCTTGGAATAAGAAAATCAACAGCTTCTTAAGGGAGAAGGAATTTGTGAAGAGTACGACTGAGCATGGAGTGCATGTAAGAAGAAGCAATAGTGAAGTGCTTATACTATGTCTCTATGTCGATGACCTGTTGATAACAGGAAGTTGCAAGAAGGAGATCGAAGATTTCAAACATGACCTAAGTGAGGAGTTTGAAATGTCAGACTTGAGAAAACTCTCATATTTCCTTGGCATCGAATTCTACAAGACTAGTAGAGGTTTAATGATGCACCAAAAAAGATATGCAGGCGAAATACTCAAGAGATTTGAGATGCAAGATTGCAATCCAACTTCGACTCCAGCTGAGACCAGACTGCAACTGTAGAAGGATTTAGATGAAGATGATGTCGACCCAACCGAAGACTTATTGGGTCACTTTGATACCTTTGTCACACAAGGCCTGACTTAGCATACAGTGTGGGTATGGTAAGTAGATTCATGCAGAAGCCAAAGGTATTAAACCTAGCAGCAACAAAGAGGATACTGAGGTATCTAAAAGGGATTCTCAACTACGGAATTTTGTTTCCTGTAGCTGATGAAGTAAAAGAATGCAAGTTAGTGGGATATACCGACTCTAGTTGGTGTAGTGATGCTGAGGATCAAAAATCCATAGCTGGCTATGTGTTTATGTTAGGTGGTGCACTAGTTGCTTGGAGTTCGAGAAAGGAGCAAGTTGTGGCATTGCCATCATGCGAAGCAAAGTACATAGATGCTTCTCTTTGTGCATGTCAAGCAACATGGATGGTGAACTTGGTCAAAGAGATTAAAGGGAAGAGTCATGAAGCAATTACCATGAAGATCGACAGTATGTCAGCTATCAACTTGGCGAAGAGTCCAATAGAACATGGTCGAAGCAAGCACATCAAAATGAAGTTCTATTATCTTCGAGAGCAGGTAGCAGAAGGGAAGATGAACTTGGAACACGGCAGAACTGAGAGTCAGATTGCAGATATCATGACGAAGGGAGTGCAGGTCGAAGTTTTCAAGAAGCTAAGGTCTATGATGAATGTAGACAGTTTAGACACAATAAATTAGGTGGTGTGTTAAATGTGTAATTTATTGTTTTAAAAAAATTAGATTTGATTTAGATAGATCAGATTTGATTTAGAAAGATTAGATTAGATATTTTTGGGCTTTTATAGTTTGAGCTTTAGCTTGAGATGCAAATTAACCTAAATCTATAAATAGGGAGGAACCCTTATCATTGTAATAATCAAGTTTGATATTTCACAGTTTGCAGTTGCAAGTGGATATTGAAAGTTTCCACAATTTGTGGGCAGAAAGAATTCTGCAGTTTTTCATCTTCTTCTCCAATGCTGCTATTTCTCTTTTCTTTTTTTTTCTTTCTTTTTTAATTTTTCTTTTCGTTGCCATTGCGTGTGATTGTTAACAATCTTGAGATCAAGATTGAATAGAAGAATTCTCTATAAATTGTGGTGAATTTTCAACAATCTCAACAAATATGATCAATTATATAGTATATTAAACGAGTGTGCATTGGCATTATTTATTTAAAACCAAACAAATATCCCTTAAAAAAATAAATAAATTGTGTAGACCAACTACTAGTAATTAATCATCAGCAGATGGCACATGGTTTACACTTGGGGTGGACCAAGTAGTAGTAAGTGTTAATCAATTGACTCTATTATCGTATTCTTTTATTATTATCTCATAGAGTTTATATTTGTTTCTAAAATAATGCATTTGACTAAATATTTATAACCTCACGTAATCAGCGTGTATATAAATTAATACTAATTATATTGCATGTTTAATAACATGTACTAAATTATTCTCTTTTTATTATATAAGTAAATAAGTAAATGTGAGATTTGGGTCGAACTCATGCTGCGTCGAAGTAGTGCGTTCATGTGTTTTCGACAGGAGGCAAGCATGCAGTCGAAACTTGTTCAAATGCTGATGTCTGATTGTTACATATTGTAGTCGAAGTCTGTTCTAATATGTACTGTCGAATTAGTCTGTCGAATTGGGTCTTGTGTTAAGGATCCAATTGTCTAGGTTTCTTGGGCTGCAAGTTACCTAGTTAGTCTATAAATAGGCTAGTACACTCAGTTTATTGAGTGTGGCAAATTGTGATATTCACTTGTAATCATTTGTGACTTTAATGAGAAAGTGAATAGTAAACAGAACTTATTTGCCAAATCCTTGTTGTTTTCTTCTTCTTCTTGTTTTACTTTTCCATTAACCCTTGTTTTGGTTCTTGATCATCAAGAAACCATTTATACTTGGTACAAAGACATCGTCTTTTCACAACAAATTGGTGCGGTGAGCGTGAAGGAGATGTCTTCAACAAACTATGAGATTGAAAAGTTCACCGGAGTGAACGATTTTGGTCTGTGGCGCTTGAAGATGAAAGCCCTACTGGTACAACAGGGTTGTTTGGAAGCGTTGAAGGGACAGGCAGCCATGGATGCTGCGTTGACGGAAAGAGAAAAAACGGCAATGATCGAGAAAGCCCACAGCGCAATATTGTTGAGCCTTGGTGATAAGGTTCTCTGGCAGGTATCAAAGGAGACTACGGCGTCAGGATTATCGATGAAACTTGAAAGTTTGTATATGACCAAATCTCTGGTGAAACGTCTCTACGTGAAGCAAGCCTTGTATTCGTTCAAGATGAGTGAAGACAAAGCGTTGACTGAGCAGTTGGATTTGTTCAACAAACTGATTCTTGATCTTGAAAACATTGATGTGAATATCGATGACGAAGATCAAGCACTGTTGTTGTTGTGTGCTTTGCCCATATCGCATGCTCACTTCAAAGAAACTCTCTTGTATGCAAGAGAGTCCCTGACCTTTGAAGAAGTTCAAGCAGCCTTGTATTCGAAGGATTTGAATGAAAGAAAGGAGCAGAAACCATCATCAGTTGGCGAAGGGTTGTCCGTGAAAGGAAGATCGTCAAAGAAAGATGGTAAGTTTGACAAGAAGAAAGGTAAGGCTCAACAGAAGTCTTATGGTGGTGATATGTTTGGTATTAAATGTTATCACTGTAAGAAGGAGGGTCACACAAGAAAGATGTGCCCTGAGCGCCTGAATAATCATGGAGGTAAGGACAATGGGAATGCAACTATTGTGCAAGATGATTATGAATCATCTGATGTCCTTGTGGTGTCGAGCAGCCACTCTTGCAAAGAGTGGATTATGGATTCTGGATGTACTTGGCATATGACTCCAAACAAGAATGTGTTTGAAGAATTATGTGATCAAGATGGTGGATCAGTGCTGCTGGGAAACAATAAAGCTTGCAAGATTGCAGGTATTGGATCTGTTAGATTCAAGCTCCATGATGAGTCAATAAGGTTATTGACTGGGGTTAGGTATGTACATGACCTTAAGAGGAATTTAATTTCTCTTGGTGAATTCGACAAGAAAGGATATGTCTTCAAAGGAGAGCAAGGTATCCTGAAAGTCGTGAAAGGGTCGAAGGAAGTCTTGAGAGGCGTGAAGAAACAAGGCTTGTATACCCTTGAGGCTGAGGTTGTAAGTGGTTCGACAAATGTTGTATCCACGAAACCTGTGTCAAAGACAGAATTATGGCACATGAGATTGGGCCATGTCAGCGAAAGAGGCATGGTCGAATTGGGGAAGCAAAACCTGCTAGGTGGTGACAAAGTCGAAAAGCTGGAGTTTTGCGAATCTTGTGTATTTGGTAAATCCTGTAAGGTGAAGTTCAACAAAGGCAAGCAAAGAACACATGGATCCCTAGATTATATTCATGCTGATCTTTGGGGGCCTGCAAGGAATCCTTCACACTCAGGTGCAAGGTATTTTCTATCCATCGTTGATGACTATTCCAAAAAGCTATGGGTATTCATTCAGAAGACGAAGGATGAAACTTTTGAGAATTTCAAAAGTTGGAAGGTTCTGGTCGAAACTCAAACTGGCATAAAGGTTAAGAGGTTGAGAACCGACAATGGCCTTGAATTCTGTAACGAAGCGTTCGACATTTGCTGTGTTGTGTCTGGGATTGCAAGGCATAAGACTGTAGCAGGTACTCCTCAACAAAATGGCTTAGCTGAGAGATTCAATCGAACAATCCTTGAAAGGGTTAGATGCATGTTGGTTAGTGCTGGATTGAAGAAGGTGTTTTGGGCAGAGGCTGTTTCGACAGCAGCTTATCTGATAAATAGATGTCCCTCGACTGCGCTAGGAATGAAGACACCTGAAGAAGTTTGGTCGGGTCATCCACCAGATCTCGATAAACTGAGAGTATTTGGCTGTTTAGTCTATGCTCACATTAGGCAAGACAAGGTCGAACCTAGAGCTCTGAGATGCATGTTCCTTGGATATCCTGAGGGAGTCAAGGGTTATAGGCTGTGGTGCTTAGAACCAGGTCACAGAAGATGTATCACAAGTCGTGATGTAGTTTTCAATGAAGTCGAAATGGTGTTCAAGAAAACTGGTGATGTTAGTCAAAGTGCAGAAATCTCTGAAGAGGAGCTGGAACAGGTAGAGATACCTGTTGAGGTGGAGCATAGTGATGCTAAAGTGCATAGCCAAGATGAAGTCGAAGAAGAAGGGCAAGATGTTGAAGAGGTTGAGGAAACTGTCGATGACTACCTACTGGCAAGAGATAGGTCGAGAAGAGTCATCAAGCCACCTCAGAGATTTGGTTATGCAGATCTTATAGTGTTTGCCTTATTCTCTGCAAGTGAGGTACTTGACGAAGAACCTAGAGATTACAAGGAAGCTATAAGGAGTCGAAACAAGACTGAATGGCGAAAATCCATGGATGACAAGATGAAATCTCTTCATGATAATGACACGTGGGAGCTGATTGAGAAACCTGCAGGAGCAAGGTTAGTCAGTTGTAAGTGGATTTTCAAGGTCAAGGAAGGAATCGAAGGAGTGATGTCGAAGCGCTTTAAGGCGAGGCTGGTTGCTAGGGGGTTCACTCAGAAAGAAGGAGTCGACTTCAATGATGTGTTCTCACCTGTTGTAAAGCATAGATCCATTCGAATGTTGTTGGCCATGGTGGCAAAGTTCGACTTGGAACTTGAGCAAATGGATGTGAAGACATCATTTCTGTATGGTGTTCTAGATGAAACGATCCTGATGCGTCAACCTGAAAGGTATGCAGAAAAAGGTAAAGAAGATTATGTGTGCAAGCTGAATTGGTCTTTGTATGGCCTGAAACAATCTCCTCGACAGTGGAGCAAGAGATTCGACAAGTTCATGGCACACATTGGTTTCACTAGAATTCAGTTCGATCACTGTGTTTACTTCAGATTTCGACCTGGAAACTCACTTGTTATGTTGCTGCTGTATGTGGATGATATCCTCATAGCTAGCAACAGTGTTGAGGATGTGACGAAGGTGAAGGCTGAACTCAGTAAGGAGTTCGAAATGAAGGATCTGGGAGCTGCAGCCAGGATTCTTGGGATTGACATCCGAAGAGATAGAAAGCAGTCGAAGTTGTGCTTATCTCAGGAGACATACGTACGGAAGCTTCCCGACAAGTTTTGTATGTCAAATTTAAAGCTTGTTGTGACACCTATAAATCCTCAGTTTAAGCTTAGTACTACTCAAAGTCCGAGTACTGAAGCTGAAAGAATCTATATGAATAGCATTCCATATGCTAGTATAGTGGGTTCTTTGATGTATGATATGGTCTGTACGAGGCCAGACATAGCATATGGAGTGAGCCTTGTGAGCAGGTATATGGCCAATCCTGGAAAGGCGCACTGGCAAGCTGTAAAGTGGATTTCAAGTACATAAATGGGTCTCTGAAAAGAGTCTTGATTTATGGTGGAGCCTGTGGTGGTGATAGCATAGTCGAAATTGAAGGATTTGTTGACTCTGATTATATAGGTTGTATGGATTCTAGAAAGTCTATTTCTGGATATGTTTTCACAATGTTTGGCACAACAATTAGTTGGAAAGCAACGCTTCAGAAGGTTGTTGCCTTATCAACCAGTGAAGCTGAATATATTTTCGTCACTGAAGCTGTGAAGGAAGCATTGTGGCTTGAAGGTTTTGCAAAGGAGCTGAAACTTCAAGGTCGAAGTATCACTGTTAAATGTGATAGTCAAAGTGCAATACACCTATCGAAGAATTCAGCCTATCATGAGCAAACTAAGCACATCGATGTGAGACTGCACTTCATCAGAGAGATAATTGAGTGTGGTGAAGTCCAGGTGCTGAAAGTTTCGACTGAAGACAATGCTACTGATATGATCACCAAGACGTTGCCAAGTTACAAGTTTTTCCACTGTATGCAGTTGATAAAGCTGCATGATGAAAGCTAGTTGATTCCCTTGTTGCTGAGTTAGATCCAAGGTGGAGATTTGTGAGATTTGGGTCGAACTCATGTTGCGTCGAAGTAGTGCTTTCATGTGTTTTTGACAGGAGGCAAGCATGCAGTCGATGCTTGTTCACATATTGATGCTTGATTGTTACATATTGTAGTTGAAGTCTGTTCTAATATGTACTGTCGAATTAGTCTGTCGAATTGGGCCTTGTGTTAAGGATCCAATTGTTTAGGTTTCTTGGGCTGCAAGTTACCTAGTTAGTCTATAAATAGGCTAGTACACTCAGTTTATTGAGTGTGGCAAATTGTGATATTCACTTGTAATCATTTGTGACTTTAATGAGAAAGTGAATAGTAAACAGAACTTATTTACCCAATCCTTGTTGTTTTCTCCTTCTTCTTGTTTTACTTTTCCGTTAACCCTTGTTTTGGTTCTTGATCATTAAGAAACCATTTATACTTGGTACAAAGACATCCTCTTTTCACAACAGTAAATTTGTATCTCAGTTGTGTATGTATACATGACTAAATTTTGAACTCAAGATCTTTAATTAAATTAAATGAAATTTTTACTATCTCATTTAAATATTTTTGAGTGTTGAATATAATTCAAACATTTAAACTTATTTAGTTTTCGATTCATTTGCATTTATATTTGAGTTTCATTTGCATTTGAATTTGATTTGAATTTAGGTCATTATATAAATCTAAATTCAGTTGAATTTGTTATAGAATTAGTTCTTCTATTTTTGAGAAATTGAAAGTTAGTTACAAATCTCTCTCTCTCTCTCTCTGCAATTGTTCTTTATCTTCTCCAATTCTTGTGCATATTTAATAGAGGTTTATAGTTGAACTCCAACATTTGGTATCTAGAGCTTCAGTTCAATTCACAGGGAAACACAATTTTAGTGGGGTGTGTGATTGATTTTGGTTCTGAAATTCGAGTTAAATTGAAGTTCAAAATTGGAGAAAATCACAGGTCTTGATTCTTAGGGTTTGGGAAACACGAGTGTTGATGAGAAATAAGTGATTTGCACAAGAATGAAGATGAAGGACGGAAACAGTAGCTTAAACATAAAACTTCTATTATTCGACGAAAAGAACTGGAATCGGTGGTCGATTCAGATGCGTGTGTTGTTTGGAGTTCAAGATGTTCTTAATCTCGTCAATGAAGATTACATGCCAGTTGCAGAAAATGCAAAAGAAGTGCAAAGAACTGTGCAACGTGAAACGAGGAAGAAAGATTGGATGTCGTTGTTCTATATCCATCAGTGTGTGGATGCAAAGGTATTTGGGAAAAATGTTGATTCAACGACAGCGAAGGCGACGTGGGATACACTGGTAAGGTGTTATGGTGGTGACGCATCAGTGAAGAAGGTCAAACTTCATTCCATACGTAAGAAAAATGAGAATATCAACATAAAGAACAAAGAGAAGGTAACTAATTACAAGTAATCATTGAAAAGGTACTGAGATTACTTACTCCTCAGTTTGATTACATAGTTTTAGCCATATAACACTCTAAAGATAATAACACCATCAGAATTGAAGAGCTTCAGAGTAGTTTAAAGGCACAAGAGTTGCGTCTGACTGAAAGAAACTCTGAACAAGAGTTAGAACAGACTCTGAAAGCTTAGACTCTGAAAGCTTCTTTTACCAAGAAGAACCAGAAGCAAGCATGGTTAGAGAACAAGAAGAAGTGTGATGGTGGTGTTCAGAAGTCATAACTCTCTAATTCTGATAAGAAACATCATAATGCTCAGAAGGGAAAGGAGAAATTTGACAAGAGAAAGGTTCAGTGCTACAGTTGCAACAAGTTTGGCACTTTTGTTGTTAATTGCTGGTCAAACAAGGTCAACAAGGGTGAAGAAACCAACATAGCCAGGGCATATTTTGATGATGAATCTGTGATATTGATGGTATCTGGAAGTGTAGGTGGATCAATGGTAGACTGGTGGTATATGGACATTAGCTGCTCAAATCACCTAACTGGAAACAAGCAATGGCTGGTTGATTTTGACTTTGGTAAAATGACCAAGATCAGATGCGTTGATGATGGTATCTGAATGCTAAAGGAATGGGAAATGTCAGAGTTAAGTTGAATAATGGCAAAACTATACTAATCAAGGATGTATGGTATGTTCCTAGCATGAATAACAATATGATGATGTAGGTCAACTGATTGAAAAAGGTTTTTCACTAAACATGAAGAGCAATCTCTTCAGGGTTAATTTCAGGTTCAGGTTCAGGTTCTTTTTCCTCAGTGTCAGATGAGATTGTAATAGTCTAATATGAGGAGTCAGGGGTTAAGGGTTCATTGTTTCAGATGTGTTCCATAAAGGTGTCAATAACATGTTCATCTATGATATTAGGTTGGGGTGTTGGTGTTAATTCAGAAAATGTACGAATTTCAGAAATCACAATGTTGAAGGATGTATGTAGTGAATGGATAGTTTCAGAAGGGGGTTTTTCAGGTTTCTTTGGTTAAGGTTCTGAAGGGACTTTTTCAGAAACTTGTTGTTGAGTAGGTCAGCTAATTTTAATTATTTAATAATTATTGGAGTAATTATAATTATTAGAAATAATTCATATTTTGTGGATTTTTATTAAATAATTATTTAAGTGCAATTTTTATTTAAATTAAATAAAAGTGTGACATTTAATTGAAAAATATCTTTTTTTTTGGAATAAAAATAAAAGTTGAGATTTTACGTAAAATTGTCAGAATTATAGACTGTGAGTTATAATAGGGTGCAAAACCCAATTGAGATATTTTAGAATAATATAAATTCTAAAGTGAGAGGTAGAACCAGGGTAACGTGAAAAAGTTAGAAAATTGGGAAGCAGTCAATCTAAGATTTAGAATACACTGAGCTTTGGAAAACAATCGTAGGAGAGTGAAAGCTTCAATTTCGCGGTAAGGGGGATTACTTTACCTATGGGTGATTGTTAGACAACCAGGATGGTGAGGGGTCCTTACCCTCCCATTAGCGCCATGGGTGATTTTAGTATTTTTTTCAATTTTCTCAATCCTGTAATATGTTTGGTCAAAACTCCATTGGTATCGATGAAATGAATATGTTTGTTTCTGTGTGTTACTATTTGGCCAAATAGGGTTTGGGTAAAACATATTGGCGTGGATCAAATAAATAGTTTTGTTTCTTTGTGTTACTCAGGTGACCAAATAGGACTTGGGATAAATCTCATATGGTCACCGTAAATGGTTTGTTATTGATGATAATATATATTTTACTGTAATATATTGTTATGAGATGTATTGATGCGTGTTGTGATGTAATAGAATTTTGGTGTGTTTCTGTGATAAAATTGTTGATTATTATGAGTAGGTCTAGAAATTGGGACACTTTTGGGTACATGTGATTTTTCCCAATTTCAGTAAAACTGCGTGATTTGTATTTTTCCCAAATTTCCAAAATATAAAATAAAAAAAATTGGAACTTTTATCGAAAAATCAAAAATAGAAAAACGCATAACATCGCGGGTAGACATAGAAGATGAGTGGTTTTCCTATTTCATGCATAATTTGATTTTTGTAAGTCTGTTTGGGGTGAGGTTAGTTGCATAAGAAAGAGGGTTTAATGATCTTTCAAATTGGAGAGTTTCATAATTTCATTATGAGTATATAATTTGTTGTGCTATTTTGAAGCCAAACATTCTGTTTTAGATTTTATGCAAGAATTATCGCAATACGGCTGAACTGAAATGAATATAACTGGAGTTTGGTAACTCTGCTTGAGGTGTTGTTATGTTTGTTTGAAATAGGGTTTAATGATATTTTAAATTGAAGAGTTTCATAATTTTATCACGAGTATATAATTTTTTGTACTATTTTGAAGTCAAATATTATGTTTTAAAGTTTATGCAAGAATTATCGCGATAGGGCTGAACTGAAACGAATAGAACTGGAGTTTCGTAACTCTGCTTGAGATACAGTTAAATGTGTTTGAAAGAGAGTTTAAAGAAATTTAAAAATAAATAGGTTTATAGTTTTATCATAAGTCTATAATATTTGGTACTATTTTGAAGTGAGATAATTTTAGAGTTAAGTCTAGAGTTTTAGGAAACCCTTTAGCAATTTAAGGAATTAAACATAATTATAAACTCGGTAACATCCCCTAGGCCTCCCTTCATTGTGATCAAAAGACTTTGCAACACTGAACCAACCTTTATTACGGTCAAAGACTGTGACCACATGTGTGTTGGCTTTGGCAGCTTCGTCCTTCATGAATGTCATTGAACTATTACTGAACAACTGCCCAGATTGCAAGACAAAACCCCACTTTATACGTCTGGTATAAAAAGTGCACCGAGCCTAAAATATGTTGACCTTACTAAAGCGGTTATCGGTAGGTTTCAGATTCCCTTGAATACAGAGTTCATTGATTCAACGAGGTTTGTTGTCAGGTGGCCCCATCGCTGGCCATTGTCGTATGCCCTTGTCCATTTCTCCAGTTGAATATTATCAATCCATCTCAATGCATATGTGTTTTTCAGTCTGATCTCGTCACGATAGTGTTTGAAAGTAGGCTCTGTTAGTGCATACCCTGCGTTCACAACTTTCTTCCTTAGCATTTTGTCCTTGATCTCCCGCATAAAATTTTGAGCGATGTGTCTTATGCAATACACATGACTTGAGGGAGGATCTTGCCAACCGTTATCAAGATTCTTGTATGAACTCTCGATTGATGGGTGTCTATCAGAGATCAAACATAAGTTAGGTTGGGGAGACACGTATTGTCGGAGATTTTTTAGGAAAAAATTCCAACCTCCAGTAGTCTCCCCTTCAACTAGAGCGAAGGCGATTGGAAAAATGTTGCTGTTGTCATCTTGTGCCACGGTTATGAGTAGTGTGCCCTTATATTTCCCGTACAACCATGTTCCATCAATTTGAATGATAGGTTTACAGTACACAAATCCTTTGATACATGGTTCAAACGCCCAAAAGAGTCGGTGGAAAATGCCATTTCCACTGACACAAGTCCCGTCTGGCATATACGCCGGCAATGTCTCCAAGATGGAAACAGTCCCTGGAGCATATTGTTTAAGTGCCACCAGGTATTTTGGAAGTTCTTTGTAATACTCCTCCCAATTTTCGAACACTGTTTCAGCCGCCTTAGTCCTAGCTATCCATGTTTTCCTGTACGAAGGAGTATAGTTGTATCTTTGAACCATATGCGTGATTATGGTACTCACCTTCAAAGTAGGGTTGTCGTTAATGACTGATAGAATTTCATTGGATATCAACTGAGAGCTGAGCTTGTGATGATCCTGCATTAGATTCGTGCTTATACAAGTGTGCTCTGGACCCATTGACCCTATCTTCCATGAATCTCTTCTCTTCCAGAAATATGTTGTTAATCTAAACGGGAATACCTCGTTACGGAAATAGATCTTATACAGAGTCGGATTCGTTCGATCGACTCTATAATTTGCTGATAAGTCCATGTGATATTATTTTATAGCTCGGACACAATCTTCTTTTGTACGAAAATTGTCTCCCTCTTTTAATACTCCTTCTATTTGCATGTATGGATTATAAAAAATATCCGTTGATGGTTCGTCTTCACCTAAGTTGAGACTTGTCATGTGTTGAGGTGGGCAATAAACATGACTGACTGGTAATATGTATTCCTCGTTGTTTACCATTTCATCAATAATGACCTCAGCTTCTTCTTCTTCTTCTTCAACGACATCGACTTCAGCTTGTTCGTCGTCATATTCATAAAAAACTTGAGAAGAATCAAGTTGTTGAGACAGTTGTTGTTGTTGTAACACAATATATAGCTCAATATCATTGAAACCAGAATACTCATGACTGAGAAACATATTACGCACATCTTCATCGTCCCGAATCTTTAACTGAAAAAATTTGCATTGATCATGCCTGCCAAAAAACACAGGATTCTTGTAGATGATTTGGCCAACTGGACCACACTGTAATTTCTTTTCTAATCTGGCTTTCAAATGTAAAAAAATTGATCTTCTGTCAATTAAAAACCTAGTAACTTCCGTATTTTGAAAATTGAAACCGGTTATGGTACACTCAAATACCTCACCATTGAGATGTGCACTGATCATGTATTGTGGTGTATGTGCATTGATCTTGTAATTTATGCACACTTCTTATCATGCCTACAAACTACCATATACTCTTGCATGCCTACAAGATTCTCACATGCCTACACTAATAGTCTTGCAAGACTACACTTCTAAGACTACACTAAAGTCTTACCAACTATACTTACAAGACATTAAAGTAGTAAAAAACAAAACCATTGATTTAATGCATGCCTCATGTGATTCTCTGCATGACATGACTACACTTCCATGATTTAATGCTTTAAAATGCTTTACAAGTTGCTACAAAGACTTTATTACTATTACGAATACTTTTTGTAAATATTTATTATTATACTATCACATGTCTTGTATGCTTTATACGAAATGCTTTATACGAAATATGATTTAATGCATGCCTCACATTATTATTATCACTATTCTTTATCACACTTCTTAGATGTGTTGCATGCCTAGCTTCTATCACATGATCTTACCAACTACACTTACAAGACATTAAAGTCTTAATGTAGTAAAAAAAAAAACCATTGTCTTGCATGCATCATGTGATTCTCTGCATGACATGACTACACTTCCATGACAAGACTACACATGTCTTGTATGCTTTATATGAAATGTAGTAGAGAAAAACCTTGCATGCCTACAAGGATCTCACATGGGGTGAAAAAAAACACTATTCTTTATCATGCCTACAAACTATCTCTTTAGCATATTATACGAAATATTTATTCACTTCTTAGATGTCTTACCAACTACACTTACAACACATTAAAGTTTTAAAGCCTGCAAGATTCTCTGCATGACTACACTTTCTCTTGTATGCTTTATACGAAATATTTATTCACATGGCTACCATAATAGTCTTCCAAGACTACAATTCCAAGACTACACTTACAAGACATTAAATGGTTTCACATGCAATGCCTGCAAGATTCTCTGCATGACAATGACCAAGAATCTTGTAAGAGAACACTTACACGATTCCTTACACAAAGTTCATCACATTTCACCATGCATTTTCATGTGACTCCTCGCATCACATTTCACCATTATAAATAAATGTTCATCACATTACAAACTCTTCTCATCACATTACAAAATCTTCTCATCCATCATAAACTCTTCTCATCCATTACAAACTCTTCTCCTCACATTATAAAATCTTCTCATCCATCACAAACTCTTCTTCATACCAATTACTAAAAAATGTCTCTACTCACGATGGACAACAATCACAAAGGAACAATTGAAAACATTGGAGAGTTTGTAAGTGTTTTGCTTTATTTGTTTTGACTTCCCTTACTTAGTTGTATTTTTCTATAAAACTAAGGTTATTTATATTCTTTGTCGGGATGTTTCAAGGTTTCGTTGTCGTGGGCATGACTACGTACCACACGACCCATTCATAGAAGGATACCTAAATGTATGTGGCTTTGGTGATTTGATAAAAAACAAATTGTACTCACTTGACCCCAAATTTATTCTAGCTTTGCTAGAACATTGGAGACCAGAGACGCACACATTTCACCTTCCTTTCGGTGAATGCACTGTCACACTACAAGATGTCTATATGTTACCTGACCTACGCATCGATGGAAAGGCCGTCAACGGCAAGGTTGGTGTTGATAACCAACTTTGCGAAGATTTGTTGGGCCCCCGCTTTGTGTCGAAATACCTCAGCCACAACGTGAAGGTCAACCAAGGGGCCAAGGTATTAATTTAAAATTCCTAAGAGACCATTATAAATCTATCATATTAGATGAGGAATCCACCGAGTATGACAAGATAGTTAAAACTCGGTGCTATATTATGATTTTATTTGAACATTTTTTATTTCCAGAAAGTATTGGAAATAGTGTAAATATTATGTATTTACCATTGTTACACAACATTAATAAAGTGTGCACCTATAGTTGGGGCTCAGCTGTCCTGGCCCATCTATATAGTTCATTGTGTAAAAATTCAAAAAAAAAAATACTTGTAATTTTTATGGTTGCACCTATCTGCTTCAAGCGTGGGGTTGGTCTAGAATGCCAACACTAGCTCCTATCAACCGGAATCATTAACATTCCCCTACGCAAACAAGTAAGTTTATTTTTTAAAATCAAACATGTATACTTTGATGAAATGTTTATTTGTAACTAATTTATTTGTGTCACTTTTTTAGGTGGTCAGTTCTGGAAATGAATTACCAACGATGTCCCAGGAGCTCAATAATCGTCTACCGCAACCTTATAGAACACATTGGGCCGAATGATGTAATTTATTCTTACATTACCATAAATTTGTCTATTAAATTACCACACCGCAATTTTTCTCATTAACTCATTTGTTCATGTAGTTTGTCTGGAGGCCGTATGAGGGTCTCGACCATCAGCCCAACGCCGATGATGTTGCAGTGTGGACAACTAAAACACCGATCATTCGGTTCACTACAGTGGAGATGCACCAAAGTGATCGGGTGAAACTACAGTTTGGCATGCATCAGGATATTCCAGTCACTCCGACGTCTTTGGGAGACTGGCATTAACTTAGGGTGGATACACAATGGGTTGTAGGTCATTGGAAAAACTTTGCAAAAGAGATGTGTCTACATTGGAAGAATTGACATCGACACATCTTAGCCGACCCTGTTGTGGAAGGGGCTAGACCAAGTCATCAATAAATGATTTGGTTTTGGTCGGCTACAACACCACAACAATTTGTGTCAGAACCGACGTATCTGATTGATCCGCGCCAACGCGCTTCTTCCTCACACACACAACAACAAACACACGCCCAACATCAAACACTGTGTTATACCTAACAACCAAGTATACCCACCCAATCAATCTTCCAGCACCGCAACCCATTCATGCCACCAACCCAATCACAACAACATGAGCCTTACCCCTACCGCCAGCCTCCCAACACCGATACCACTTCTTCCTATCGCCCTGATAACTCTTTCGACCCTACCCTAGCCCACCATAGCCCCCAACAAATGAACACACAATCGTCCTACCACCAAAATACCCACCCACTATTTGACTACCAAACCCCACAACAACCATTGCATCGTTTCTAAAATGATTCAATGTACCAATTTAGCCAACCATGCCGTCCACACCCAACCCAACCCCCCGTCCCAACTACGAAAACATGGGCATGAAACTGGATTACGTAAGCGTCGTTGCAGCAACCCCCCGACTATTGGGGACAGATGCTTCAAAAAATTTCTGATACTCCGGGACCATCTCAACAAATACCTCTTCCACAGGTCAACATGCAAAGGCCACAAACACCCCAACAAAATCGTGGTAGACCTCGACGTCGCGCTAATGTACCGACATGTGGAACCGATGGACGTTTCGATAGGGCCAGTCATTGATTTTTTTTTCCAACTGTTGTACACTTTTTTATAATGTAAATATTATGAATTTAATTTTTCTTTGGTTTATTTTATTTTTTTCCCATTTAATTACCTAATAATTTCCTAATTAAAATAATAATTAAATAAAAAAAGGAATTGAACTGAGGCCCATATCATATGGCGCCTCCCATGAAAATTAGGGCACAACAAAACCACTGAATCGCCATATCATATGGCGTGTGGGAAGAATATATAAAGTGCGTCATCCCATATAGCGCCACTATGTTAATTTTTTCTGAAAACATGCTAGTTTCGTAATTTATTTGAAAGTCAGGTTATTTTGGTATTATATTTGAAAATATGTGTTATTTCAAAAAAAAAATCACAATTAATATCTTGAATGGAAAGGATAACGAGATTTTTTTTATAAACAAAGCTTAATGTATTTTATTAGGGAAAAGATTTCCTTCCATGTGAGTTGCTATCCAAACTCTAAAAAATTTTATACTATTATCCATTACTTTTTAATTAGATATGTTAACTCAGATTTATACAATGAATTTGTGCCCCTTTTTCATAAATTGACGGAATGAATTAAATTGAATAACAAAAATAAAATTAAAAGACTAATATGTAATGTTTTTTAGTTAAAAAATTTAAACGGAATCCTAAATTAAGTTAAAGAACTTGAAGATTGAAAAATTAGTACTCCTCCGTCTCATAAAAGTGTCTTAGGGGTGTTCGCGGTTCGGTTTGGATCGATTTTGTAGCAAAATATCATCCGATCCAAATATATATTTACTTGCGGTTTGGTTCGGTTTTGGATGATTAGTTAAAAAAATCTGATCCGATCCAATCCAATTTCTTACGGTTTGATTTGGATCGGTTTTTTGGATATCCAAATTACAAATTATAATTTTATTAATATTATAAAAACACTAATAAATACTACAAAATGATAATGATAAGTTATGATTGAAACAAATGAAATAATAAAAATTAATAGATTAAATCAAACTAATAAATAGTATTTTATATAAAAAAAGTATCAACTAATAATAAATTAACAAAAGGTATTATACTAATAAAAAATCAATAAGTATAAAAATATATACATGCGGTCCGGTTTGGTTTGGATCGGTTTTAAAAAATCAATCCGAAATCCGAACCGATCGATTTTTATAAAATGACATCCAAACACATCCAATAATTTTTGGTTTTTTTTTGTGATTTTTGGTTTTCTTGGATCGGTTTGCGGTTTTTATTTGGATTGGTTTGGATTTGAACACCCCTAAAGTGTCTCATTTACATTTTTTTATATCTAAAAATAAATGTATCTTTAGAATTCCAATACAACATTTATTTATTTTTTTTACTATTATACCCATATTTATTAACTTTCACGTTTTTCAACTACTCCACTAACTATAATAAATAAGGGTATTTTAGTAAAAAAAAAAAAATTTATCATTAAAATCAACACATATAATCATTTTTTTGAGAACCGTGTAGAGCTTAAATAAGATACTTATTATGAGACGGTGATAGTATTAAAAAATGTCTCATTTTATTAGAAGGTATCTTAAGGGTCCTTAATTTTTAATTTTTTAATAAAGTCATTAAGTTTTCCCAGATCAGATGAGTTGATAGCTGTTCAGGAACATCAAATATACGAGTGCAAATTCGACATGCGATATCTCATTTATTTATTTTTAAAAGCTAAATTTTAGCAACATGGTGATAATAATATTTGGGTTCTAAATATTGATGGTAATGAATTAACAAGATCAAGAGTAGTAAGTATGTTATGGTGTTCTAGTGTGCAATTCAGATAACTGATTTTAATTTGATTATTATGATAATGTGAGTTTGTGAAACATTTTACACCTAGAAATTCGTGCCTTATTTTTTTTGTAAGCAAGGAATCCATTAAAGGAGTACTAGGGGTACTCCAACCCAGATTACAAAAATGCCGGAAACAACAAACCGGAACGAGGAGAAATTAACAACCAAATGAAACCTACGACAAATGGTGCAAAGGTAATTTGCAAAATTCATAAAAATTACATTTGGGTTTATTAATATCTCCTAAACAAGACCACCTCCAAATCATAATTTTAACATCCCACAAAAGATCTGCAGCATTGCAAGAATCATTATCGAACAACATTATGTTTCTCTTTTTCCAAATGCACCAGCTAACTATTAGCCATAAGCCACCTACCATGCCCTCCTTAACATTGGCTTTCTTAAAAAGAGAAGTCCACTGTAAGAACAAATTATTAACAGTATCCCCATAAATAACAGCTAAACCAAACCAATTTGCAACTTCCCTCTATATAAACTTGGAAATACCACAGTTTATTAACACATGATTTAAAGTTTCCGCCTCCTCCAAACAGAACACACACAAAGTATCGGTATTAGATATATCACATCTACAAAACAATTTATTCTTCATCGGTAATCTATCCAATAAACATCTCCAGCCAAAAGTTCTGATTCTAAATGGGACAACAGAACGCCACACCCTACAGAAAGCCTCCTCGCATCCACCTATTGGAGCAGCCACATGATGATCCTGCATCAACAACGAATAACCAGAATTAACCTTAAAGCTTTCACCCGGTTCTGGTTTCCAAACTGTACTGTCAGTAAGAGAACGAGAAGGCGAAATGAGTAACCTCAATTCCCGCTCTAAACAATAAACAACAAAATTAGGGAAAGAAGTGAAACCAAGATCTCCCCAAAGTCAAAGATCATCCTGCCAATCACCCATGACAGCAACAGAAACATGTTTTCTAAAGCTTATTATTCATAAATTCGTGCCTTGTTAATACTCTCTCTGTCTCAAAATAAAAGTCTTTCTGGCCAAAAAATTTGTCCCACAATAAAAGTCTTTTTACGTTTCCAATACAATAATAATTAATTTTTACCAATTTTACCCCTAATAAATATTTTCTACACAACTTTTAAGATATTACATTTCATTATATATTTATGACAACCAATAATAATTAAGGACTGTTTTGTAAAATTGTTACAATAAATCATTCAATCATTATTTTTCTTAATTTATGTGCAACAATCTTACAATACTATTATTTTGAGACGGAGAAAGTATGAATTATACCGTCTAAATAGTGTCCAAAAAAACACTGAAATTTCATCATTATGGTATATGTTATGTTCTTGGAACCGATTATAAATAATCTAGTAAAGAATTAAGACATTTCTAGCCACAGCCTTCTAAAAAAAAGGAAACTCCTGAATAAATATATTTGTCAAATATTGTGTTTATCACATGAAATCTTTTTTATCTCTTAGTGTCATTTGTAGGACGTAGTCTTTTGTTTCCCTTTCTCTCTATCTCTCGTGTAACACTCGTGTAACAAGGACTCAATTAACTAATGGTTAAAAATTAAACAAGAATATTTTTTAACTTATATAAATTTATTTACATAGAATGTGTTTTTTTTATAATCACTTTAAACTATTTTTTTAATATTAATTTTAGGCTTAAATAATATTTTCGTCCCTGTAAGTTTGCAAATTTTTAATTTTCGTCTCTGAATTTTTATTTTCCGGTTTTAGTCCCTATATCTTACTTCGTGTTGATGTTTAGTTCCTAAAGCTAAAATCCACAGGAAAATCCGAAAGTTTCCTGCGGATTTTCCTTAAAAACAAAATCCGCAGAAAAATTCGCAGGAACATCTGCAGGAAACCTCTGTAGGGACTAAACACCAACAAAAAATAAGATATAAGAATTAAAACTAAAAAAAAAAATCATAAACGAAAACTAAAAACTCACCAACTTATAAGACCTTTCCAATAACCTCCTCTAGTCTTTCTTTGTAATCTGTTGCATCAATTGACGTACAAATTTATCCACCATGGGCCTTGCCCTGGCAACAATTTTAATCAATCCAGCCTGGAACTCCTCAATGATTGAAAATAAATAGAAACCATGTGTTTCACGAATGCTCTTAATATTTCAAAATATTATTCTACTTATTCTCTTTGGTTACTATTATAAAATAAAAAAAAATATTTTACATCTTGGTTATTATTATAAGCAAAAATTATTAAATTTTATATTAATTAATACTTGTATTACTATTATATTCATAGTTTAATTCAAAAGCATTTAATGTTAAAAGTTGATTCATCAAATAAACTAAGGATATTATCGTAAATTTTACTTTGATTGTACATGAAATCAAGAAAATTAATTACACTTAACTAACTTTTTTAATACGTATGAAAATAGTTATTTTGACTTATAATTGTGATCGGAGGGAATATTATCTTTTTAAAGATTATACTAGTATTTCTTTTTTCCATCCTTGATGTAAAGTCAACATGTTTGAATTTCAATTAAACTAGTATTACATAGAATAACACACTTAATACTATAAAATAAAGAACATTTACTAACATTTTCATTTTTTAAATATTTTACCTGCATAATGTGAATGTGACCTGTCATAAATGTTCCCATCTACTTTATGCCAACTGAAACCATCAATTATTAATATAAACAAATTATAAAAAAATACTGATAAATTAATATGAATGGAAATTTTTCAAAAGAATAATTAATATCGTGAATGGAAAGGATAACGAGATTTTTTAATAAATAAATCTTAATGTATTTTATTAGGAGGTACCTTATCAGGTTCCTTAATTTTTAATATTTTTTAATAAAGTCATTAGGTTCCTTAATTTCTAAGTAATTTGTTATTAAATTATGAAGTTTAAATTTTTTATGCTTTATTTGACTTTTAGAGAGGTTTAATTAAGCATGCTTCAGATGGATTTTCATTTAAAATTAATTTCATAATAATATATCTGCAAGTGAACTATTCTTATCCATGAAGAAATGAAGAATAATGAGGCTGGAACAACTTTTTTTGACTCAAGGCTGGAACAGCTATGTCTTTTAAAAGAAGAAAATATAAAGTAAAAATATATATAAGGAGAAATAATTATGTAAAGTAATAAGCTAAAGTTAGCTTGTTTGGCAGTTCTCTATACAAAATTATATTCTTGTGTTCTTTTATTATTCCACTTTTTCAACAATGTTGTATTTTATATATACATACTTTCTCCACTTCACATATATAAATAAAATAAATTCAAATCTTGACCTACAAATTGTAATAGATTTGATTTATAGTCTATATGAAAATATTTTTGCTTTTACTTTTTGTTAAAATATTCTATTTAATTTTAATTTTGATTATTTTATATAAGTGTTGCAAAATTTATTCATATTTAATTTGATTTTTATATTAATGAGTAAAATAAATAAAGCACTAAAGATTAAAAAAAAAAAGCAGTATATACGAAAATCAATTTTTTTAATGATTAAGAAAAAAAAAAGATATATTTACATGGTCTAAAATAATATTTAAACATATAAATAACATTAACAAATGAGACACATTGGAGAAAAATGTCCAACTAACTAACCAAAATACAACAAGCCTAAAACTCAAATGACATACACATTGGGGAGAGTTAACTCTACTAACTTTAACCCCTACCTCTAAAATTCATTTTGAAAATCAATCCATGGTCATGCAAGTGTAGAACCCTAATTATAACGAGGAGGTCATGGCATCAACACTTATTTTAATTAAGGGGCATGGTAGATTTGGGGTTAAAGCAACAATTATATATTCATTGTGGGAGAATTAATCTAATCATTAATTTTATCATGGAAACACGTTTTCTAAAATATGGTTATTTACTTGGATTTCAATTAAAAAACACTGCCTTCTATCAACAATGTTGATATTTGTTATTCTCAAAAGTCTTCACCAAATGACCAATATAGCAACAACCTTTCTTAGTCAACCATTGAAGATTAGTATGATCATATTTTGATTCTTCATAACGACTTTGTTGTTTCTTGAAATATCTATATTCCTCAATTAGCTACCAATAATATAACATCATAGAACTTTTTTTTAAGTATTATTGATTGACACTACGAACTAACACAAATCTTTTTAAATATGCTTTATCTCCATTCACACACTTTTTTACAAATTCTTAAAGGCCATCATCAGAAAATGACTCGCCAAATACGATTTACTATGAAGTTATTATTGTTAGGCTACTGGTAAAAACGTATCTTGTTAGTATAGGTAGTAGTAATAATTTTTTATAAGTTTTTCCTTAATCAATCAACTGATTGATCATTAAGAGGGGAAACATTTACATTGGGTTAAAGACTCATCCTAAACAAATGAGAGAGACATCACATATTCACCTAAAACCTTAAGGCAGTTGGTGTATGAGTCATCTCACTTATAAAGTGTTCAACCTTCATTTTTTCAAGTAATGTAGGACTTACACAACTCATACTTGTTTCTCATCATCGGCTTCATACTCGTACAACCTCAAAATCCTCCTCATTCAGATGTGAATTCAATTCATTCATGCGTCCATTTGCCTAGAAGTATCCCAAGAGCCATTCTTTGAACATGTCTTGTGCATCAACGATTACTCTCCACCTAACTACGGTACCACATGCCTACCAACTTTCTCGAACCACATTTAACTAGGACAAATCTACTTTGATATCATTTGTAATATCTTAAACTAGTTTTAAGTATTGTTGACTTACCCCACAAATCAACACATGTCTTTTCAACGTATTTTATCTCCACTCACACACTTCTTAGGAGCTTTTTAGAAGGCATCCAATTCCAAAATTTCTCAAAGCTAAACATGATTACCTATGAAGTTCTTAATGTATGTGATACTAAAATGAATATATATTTTTCGTAGATATAATACCAATCAATTCTTATAGGTCATCCTCCAACTATATAGTCCCATAACAACACAACATCGAGATCTCTCTTTCTTCAATGTGAATTTGATCCATTCATGTGACATTTTGCCTAGCATCACCCTAACATTCGATTGTTGAACACTCGTAGGTATTAAATTCAACAACTAAAGACCCATGAGAGGAATTATCCTACCCATTATTTGGAGTTGGGAGCAGTAGTATTTGTGCTTAAAATTTGAAGGCATTATTTGTATGGTTCGAGGTTTGAAGTGTTCAACGATCATAAGAGTTAAAAGTACTCGTTTGATCAAAATGAGCTGAATACGAGGTAGAGGAAATGGCTAGATATTTTGAAAGACTACGATTTTGAGTTGAGTTATCATCTTGGTAAAGCTAATGTTATAGCATATGCATTGAGTACGAAGTCCTTGCATATGTCGGCGCTAATGGTTAGAGAATTGGAATTGATTGAGCAGTTCATAGATCTTAGCTTGGTGTGTGTGATAATGCCAGGAAATGTGAAGTTAGGTATGCTGAAGTTGACTAGTAGTGTACTAGAAGAGATCAAGGAAGGTCAGAAGTTGGATTTGGGATTAATTTATCGATAAATCGGTGGTAATCAATCAAGGTAAAGAGATAGACTTAAGAGTGGACGAGAATGAGATTATGAAATTTTCGGACAGAGTTTGTGTATCAAATTTTCCATAACTTAAGAAGAGAATTCTTGAGGAAAGTCACAGGAGTAGTTTGAGTATTTATCTAGAAGCTACTAAGATGTATTGATCTTAATAAAATATTTTGGTGGCTAGGTATGAAGAAGAATGTCACAGAGTTTATGTATTCTTGTTTCACTTGCTAGAAGTCGAAGATCGAGCATCAAAAGCCATCCGGATTAATGCAACCTTTGAGTAATCCTGAGTGGAAGTGGAATAATATCTCTATGTATTTTATGGTGGGTTTACCAAAGATCACGAAAGAAAGTGATTCGATTTGGGTTGTCGTGGATAGAATGACTAAGTCACCTCATTTTTGTTCTGAGAAAGACCAGTTACCCATTGTAAAAGCTAGTCGAGATCTGCATCAGTGAGATTATGAAGTTGCTTGGTATTCCTTAGAGTATTGTTGCAGACAGAGATTCGAGGTTCACGTCAAGTTTCTGGGAGAGTCTGCAAGAAGCCTTGGGAACAAAGTTGAGGTTGAGTTATGCTTACCATCCGCAGACAGATGGCCAGATAGAAAGGACTATCCAATCTTTAGAAGATTTGTTGAGGGCTTGTGTTTTAGAGCAAGGAGGTAATTAAGAAAATTAATTATTGTTGATTGAATTTACCTATAACAACAGTTTCTATTCTAGTATTGGAATGACACCTTTTGAAGCTTTGTATGGTAGAAGATGTAGTACACCTTTGTGTTGGTACGAATCAAGTGAAAGTGTTGTGCATGGACCATAGATTGTTTAGAAAACTATTAAGAAGGTTAATATGATTTAGGAGAATATGAAGACATCGTAGATCAGACAGAAGAGTTATCATGATAAGTGAAGGAATACATTTGAGTTCCAAGAGGGATATCATGTGTTCTTGAGAGTCGTTCTGCTAACTGATGTTGGTCATCCGTTGAAGTCTCGAAAGCTCAGGCCTCATTTTATTGGTTCGTATCAGATCCTTCATAAAGTAGGAGAAGTGTCCTACAAAGTTGCCTTACCACTGTCTCTTGCGAATCTTCATGATGTCTTTCATGTGTCTCAACTTCGAAAGTATATTTTCAATCTATCCCATGTGATCTAATTGAATGATGTACAAGTGAGAGAGAACTTGACTGTTGAGGCATCACCCTTGTGGATTGAGGATCGAGAAGCGAAACACTTGAGAGGTAAAGAGTTTGCTTTGGTTAAGGTAGTGTGGGGAGGATCTGCTAGAGGAAGCGTGACATGGGAGCTAGAGAGTTGGATGAGGGAGTCTTATCTGGAGTTGCTTCATTTAGGTAATATTTGAGGGAGAAAATTCTTTAAGTGGGGGAGAGTTATAATTCTTTGTTTTTTTAAATTGAATTATTTTAATTGAGTTAAAATGCCTTATATTACTTTAATTGAGTGTTAGAGTGCTTTATTTGATTTAATTTGTATTTTTGGGAACTATTGAATTTTTGGGAACTATTGAATTTTTGGTAGAATTATTAGAAGTTTTAACTAATTAAAAATAGTATATATAATGAAATATTTAGTTTTGGGAGGAAAATAAAATTATAATATAATTAGTGTGGTGAGGAGAGAAATACCAAGAGCTAAGGGAATGTGGTGAAAATAATAAAATAAAATAGAATTAAGTTTTATTTGTTTTAAATATAAAAATTTGGGAGAGAAAGTGTTAGTACATGAAAGTTGGAGAATGGGATAAGTTGAGTAGAAGAGGCAGACCTATATAGAAGAAGAACACCATAGCCAAGTTCCAACTTTTTTCTGCAAATTTTATGTAAGGGGAGAGAGTTATGCATTTATGGATGTATTTTTTCATGAAGGATAGAGAGGGATCCTAATCATATTCCTTGTTTCTTTTTCCTTCATCCATTAATGAAGTTTTGGACCTTGATATGGCTGTTTAAACCTCTATAGATCATTTGGTTACAATGTTGTGTTTGTATGGTGTAAATTATTGAATTTTGTATGAATATATGTGTGAAAATTCTGAGTTATGTTATTCATGTTTAAGGGTTTTGAGATGATGAGCATAATGATGATTTTGTGATAGATTGATGAAATAAATGTTCAATCTGTATGTTATTGATGTGTTAAATGTCATATGACTCGTGTTTGTTGAATTGCTGCGAGTTTTGGGTGTTATGGAATAAAAATCAGAGCTTTGAGGGAGCTCCAATGGTGAAAAATGCAGATCCTGCATTCTGCACAGCGGTGATAGGCGCCACCTTCATGACGGGCCAACCGTCAATGTGTTGGATGAGCTGGCCAGCGTCAACGAGATGAAAGGCCACCCGTCATGGAAATCAGGGGTGAGTTCTCTGCTAGACGTCAGCGTGATGACGATTTTGGTTAGTGAGAGTGGTGACAGATTGGGTGACGGGCGTCATGCCCTTGGTTGACCAGTTTTGGGTCGTTGACTCGATTTTTCGAGTAGATTTTGTTTTTGATGATTATTTAATGTTGTTTTGATGTTGTTGATGATTATTGATGAGTTGTTGAGAAACTATATAATTTAATTATCATGATGAGTTATGATTAAAACGTTGAGTTGTGTTGGGATGTGTGGTTCAGAGAGGAACCACTTTCGTGTACTTATATTGGTGATATTCACGACGAGTCTTTGGTTCAAAGATGAACCAACGACGAGTATTGGAGTTGGATGTTTGAGATAAATATTTACATATGTTTGCTGCATTCATGCATCATGTATATCGGTGATAGGTGACAAACTTCGGTCCGGTGACGAGTCTCAAATTCAGATAGGGGACCTGTAGTGAGTTTAATGGTCATGGACTTCGGTCCAGTGTGACGGGCTTTGGTCGAGTGGTGAGTCTCAGGTTCAGAGATGGACCTTGTGTCGTGCATGATGGTTCAGAGATGAAACATGGTTCAGAGAGAAACCAGTGATGAGTGGATAAATCGCTAACATACCTCTGATATTCAGAAGTCTTGGTATCATATGCATTGGAGTAGAGGAGTTAATTACATTGCATATATAATTGCACTTTTGATTTGATGACTTTTATGGATGATTACATGTTTGATGATTGAGTGTGCTATCCTTTGTTGTTTTATGCACCGCTAACATTTATGAATGTATTCTCACCCCCTGTTTGTTGTTGTGTAGCTCTTTACCTCTGTGGTACAGATACTCAGATATAGGTTCCTTAGCTGCTGTTGAGTGAGAGGATGCTGTAGTGGCATTCTACGTTATTTTACTATTTTCGAGTTTATTGTAGTCTTCCTCGTGTCGCTCTAATAGTGTAACACTGGGATTAGTTACCTATTTCTTTTTTGTGTTTTGAGTTGTTGGATTATTTATTTAAATGAAGTATTTTCTATTTTGAGACAATTTCAGTGATTTGGGTATTTTGAATTTCGATGCTATATAATAATCTTTTTGAGTAAGCTGTATGTTAAGTATGTGTAACACCGTTTTTGAGAAAATTATTTTGTAATATCCTTTAATTAAGTGTTAGGGTTTTAGGATGTTACATAGTTGGTATTAGAACCTGGTTGGTTCATTTGGCCTAGGTTTTGTGAACTTGTTTATACCTTTGTGCACAACATGTATGTTAAACACTGTTGGTGATGTTGGTTTCAGTAACAATTATTTTCTTGTGCGGAAAGAAAAGGCTGGCAGGAACAATCGTGCAATTTTTGAAGTTTTGAGGAAATAGATCATGTGATGGAGCAAGCGAATGAAGTGTTACATGCTAATCAGAATCAGAATGGTGGAGCTGATGAGTTCCATGGGTTGGGAAAGTTCCATAAAAACAATCTACCTACTTTCAACGGAAGGTATGATCCTGAAGGTGCTTAGGTCTGGCTTTAGGAGATTAAGAAGATTTCCAAACTTATGGCATGCACTGATACGTAGAAGGTGTTGCTCAGAATGCATATGTTGTCTAAGAAAGATGAGTATTGGTGGGAGAATACCCATCAGAGGATGAAAGTTGCTAATGTAGAAATTACTTGGGCTAGTTTCAAGAATGAGTTTTGGACAAGTATTTTCCAGCTAATGTTTGTAGCAAAAAATAAATAGAGTTCTTGAAACTAAAGCAAGGGAATATGATTGTGGCTGACTATGCAGCTAAATTTGAGGAGATGTCAAGATGTTGTCCTCACTATAATGGTATGGAAGCGGAAGGATCAAAGTGCGTGAAGTTTGAGAGTGGCTTACATCCTGAGATCAAGTCGTTTATTAGTTATCAAGAGATTCGTCATTTCTTAGTGCTAGTGAACAAATACAGAATTTATGATGAAGATAGTAGTGCCATATTTTCTCACTACAAGAGTGCAAGTGAGAAGAAGAGTGGGAACCAGAATCGTGGTAAATAATATGTGACTCCAGCTGATAAGGGAAAATATAAGTTTCGTAAAAAGACTATAGGCAAAAGAAACAAGTCAGGAAGGCACTCCTGCTTATATGAGATGTTTCAAGTGTGGAAAGTTAGGCCATCATGCTGCTGAGTACAAGGGCACAATTTGAAGTATTTCAAGTGTGGGAAACAAGGACACCGTGTTGGTGAGTGCAAGAGTACTGTTCTGATTTGTTACAATTATGGAGAACCAGGTCATATCAGTATCCAGTGCCAGAAAATAAGGAAGACACTCGATGTCGTGCAAGCCAGTGTAAATGTGTTTGCTCTGAGTGGTACAAATGTCTCGATATCAGATAATTTGATTTGAGGTATGTGTTTCATTAATGGTGTTTCTCTGGTTGCTATTATTGACACTGATGCGATACATTCGTTCATATCTCATGATTGTGTTAACAAGTTGAATCTATAAGTGTCTTGTATGATTGGTAGTATAATCATTGATACCCAAACTAATGGTTGAATGACTACTTCGTTGGTTTTTCTGAATTTTCTTTTGCCCATTTATGGTAAGGACTTTGGATTTGACTTGATCTTCTTACCTCTAAGTCAACTTGATGTTATTCTAGGAATGAATTGGTTGGAGTTCAACCATGTTCATATTAACTATTTTGATAAGATCTTGTTGTTTCCCGAGTCCAAAGAGAGTACAAATTCGAGTTTTATGTCCTCCAAACAGATATAGATGTCTTTTAGGGAGAGTACCCAAGTGTTCATGATGTTTTCTTCCTTGAAAGTGGAAGGCGAAGTTGTGATTGCTGATCTGCCTGTTGTGTGTGAGTTTCCAGATGTGTTCCCAGACGATATTAGTGACTTACCTCCAGAGCGAGAAGTTGAGTTTGCCATAGATTTAGTGCCTTGTACTAGAAAAGTGTCGATGGCACTGTATAAAATATATACATCAGATATGAGTGAGTTGAAGAAGAAGTTATAAGATCTTCTAGAGAAGAATTTTTTTTCAGACCGCGTGTATCACAGTGGGGAGCGCCACTGTTGTTGGTTAAGAAGAAATATGGAAGCATGAGGTTGTGTGAAGATTATTGACAATTGAATAAGGTTACAATTAAGAATAAGTATCCTCTTCCCAGGATCGACGACCTTATGAATCAATTGGCTGGAGCTTTCGTGTTTAGCAAGATTGATCTCAGATCAGGTTATCATCAGATTCGAGTAAAGTCATAAGATATTCTGAAGACTGTGTTTAGAAATCATTATAGTCGTTATGAGTATTTAGTGTTTTCGTTCGGTGAGTCTAATTCTCTAGGAGTATTTATGGAGTACATGAATAGGATTTTTCATCCATACTTGGATCAATTTGTTGCGGTATTCATAAATGATATTTTGGTGTACTCCAAGTCAGATGAAGAGCATGCATTACACCTGAGAATTGTGTTGAAGACCTTGCAAGAGAAAAAATTGTATTCTAAGTTATCCAATTCCAAATTATGGTTAAGAGAAAAAAATCTTTGTCATGTGATCTACAGTGGTGGAATAGTAGTTGATCTGTCTAAGGTAAATGCGGTGTTACAGTGGGGGCTCCTAAGTCGGTTATTGAGGTCAGAAGTTTTTTGGGTTGGATGGTTATTATAAAAGGCTTATAGAAGGATTTTCAAAGTTATCTTTGCCTTTGACTCACTTGACCCGGAAAGGGAAAACTTATGTGTGGGGTGTTCAATGTGAAGGAAGTTTCAAAGAGCTGAAGAAGAGGTTGACGTCGGCGCTAGTTTTGATCTTACTAGATGCAAAGGAATCTTTCACTGTGTATTGTGATGCATCTAAGATGGGCTTAGGTGGTTTGCTTAGGCAGAATGGTCAAGTTGTAGCGTATGCTTTGAGACACCTAGAGACTCATGAGAGGAATTATGCTACCCATGAAATGGAGTTGACAGCAGTAGTCTTTGGGCTTAAAGTTTGGAGGCATTATTTGTATGGTTCGAGGTGTGAAGTGTTCAACAATCATAAGATTTTGAAGCACCTATTTGATCAGAAGGAGATGGATATGAGGCAGAGGAGATGGCTAAAGTTCTTGAAGGATTACGATTTTGAGTTAAGTTACCATCCTGGTAAAGCTAATATTGTAGCAGATGCGTTGAGTAGGAAGTCCTTGCATATGTTGGCATTAATGGTTAGAGAATTGGAATTGATTGAGCAGTTCAGAGATCTTAGCTTGGTGTGTGAGATAACGCCAAGAAGTGTGAAGTTAGGTATGCTGAAGTTGACTAGTAGTGTAGTAGAAGAAATCAAGGAAGGTCAGAAGTTGGATTTGGCATTGATTGATCGATTTGTAATCATCAATAATCAATCGAGGTAAAGAGGTAGACTTTAGAGTATACGAGAATGGGATTATGAAATTTCGGGATAGAGATTGTGTGTCAGATTTTCCTTAACTTAAGAAGAGAATTCATGTGGAAAGTCACAAAAGTAGTTTTAGTATTCATCCCGAAGCTATTAATATATATCAAGATATTAAGATAATGCTTTGGTGACCATGTATGAAGAAGGATGTCGCAGAGTTTATGTATTCTTGTTTGACTTGCCAGAAGTTGAAGATCGAGCATCAAAAGGCATCTGGATTAATGAAACATTTGAGTATTCCTGATTGAAAGTGGGATAACATCACGATTTTCTAGTGGGTTTTCCAAATACAGCAAAAGAAAGTAATTCTATTTGGGTTGTCGTGGATAGACTGACTAAGTCAGCTCATTTTGTCCAGATAAAGATCAGTTACCTGTTAAAGAAGCTAGTCGAGATCTACATTATTGAGATTGTGAAGCTGAATTGTATTCCTTTGAGTATTTTGTCAGACAGAGATCTGAGGTTCATGTCAAGGTTCTGGGAGAGTTTGCAAGAAGCCTTGGGAACTAAGTTGAGGTTAAGTTCTGCTTACCATCCGCAGACGGACTTTTAGACATAAAAGAGTATCAAAATCTTTGGAAGATTTGTTGAGGGCTTATGATTTATAGCAAGGAGGTAACTGAGATAATTACTTTTTGTTGATTGAGTATACCTATAACAAAAATTTCCATTCTAGTATTGGAATGACACCTTTTAAAGCTCTGTATGGTAGAAGGTGTAGGACACCTTTGTGTTGGTACGAATCAGGTGAAAGTGTTGTGTTTGGACCACAAAATGTTCAGCAAACTAATGAGAAGTTTAAGATGATTTAGGAGAAAATTAAGGCATCGCAAGGGAGATAGAAGAGTTATCATGATAAGCGAAGGAAGGCACTTGAGTTATAAGAGGGTAATCATGTGTTCTTGAGAGTCACTTCGGTAACTGGTGTTGGTCGTGCGTTGAAGTCTCAGAAGCTCACTACGTATCAGATCCTTCAGAGAGTAGGAGAAGTGGATTATGGATTTGCCTTACCATCGCCTCTTACCAATCTTCTTGATGTCTTTATGTGTCTCAACTTCAGAAGTATATTCCTGATCCGTCCCATGTGATCCAATTGGATGATGTGCAATTGATAGAGAACTTGAATCTTGAGGCATCACCCATGCAAATTGATGATCGAGAAGCGAAACACTTAAAAGGTAAAGAGATTGCTTTGGTTAAGGTAGTGTGGGAAAGACCTGCTGGAAGAAGCGTGAAATGGAAGCTAAAGAACCGGATGAGGGATTCTTATCCAGAGTTGTTTCTTTTAGGTAATTTTCGAGGGCAAAAAATATTTAAGTGGGGGAAAGTTATAACGCCCCGGTTTTTTAAATTTAATTATTTTAATTTATTTAAAATGCCTTATATTATTTTAATTGAGTGTTAGAGTGCTTTGTTTAATTTTATTGATATTTTTGGAAATTATTGAATTTTTGGTAAAATTATTAGAAGTTTTAGTTAATTATAAATAGTACAAATAATTAAATATTTGGTTTTGGGAGGAAAATATAATTATAATATAATTAGTGTGGTGAGGAGATAAATACCAAGAGTTGAGGGAATGTGGTGAAAATAATAAAATAAAATAGAATTAGGTTTTATTTGTTTTAAATAGAAAAAGTTAGAAGAAATAGTGTTAATGCATGAAAGTTGGAGAATGGGAGAAGTTAAGTAGAAGATGCAAACCTACCTAGAAGAACACCATAGCTAAGTTCCAGCCTTTTCTGCAAATTTGAGGTAAGGGGGGGGGGGGGGGGGGGGAGTATTCATATATGAGTGTATTTTTCATGCAGGATAGAGAGAGATCCCAACCCTCTTCCTTGTTTCTATTTCCTTCCTTCATTAATGAGATTTTAGACCTTGAGATGGTTATGTAATCTCCTCTAGATCATTTTGTTATGATATTGTATTTGTTTTGTGTTAATTTCTTTTTTTTGTATGAATAGATGTGTGAAAATTCTGAGTTGTGTTGTTCATGTTTAAGGGTTTTGAGATGATGAGCATAATGATGATTTTTTTTGATAGATTGATGAAATAAATGTCCAATCTGTGTGTTATTTATGTGCCAAATGTGTATGATTCGTGTCTGATGAATTGCTACAATTTTTGGGTCTTCTGGAATCGAAATTAGAGCTTTGAAGGAGCTTTAATGCTGAAAAAATGCAGATTTTGCATTCTGCACAGCGGTGATGGGCATCATCTTCATGACGTTCCAAACCGTCTTTGCGTTGGATGAGCTGACGGGTGTCAGCAAGATGACGGACCACCCGTCATGGAACTCAGGGTTGAGTTCTCTATCAGACATCAAGGGCGAGTCCTAAGTTGTTGGATTATTTATTTAAATGAAGTATTTTCTATTTTGAGATAATTACGATTTGGGTATTTTGAATTCCGCTTCTATATCATAATCTTTTTGATAAGTTATATGTTGAGTATGTGTAAGACCGTTTTTGAGAAAATTATTCTATAATATCCTTTAATTAAGTGTTGGTGTTTTAGGATGTTACATCATCCTCCAACTATACAATCCTATAACAACACAACATTGCGATATCTTTTTCTTCAACCAGAATTTGATCTATTCATGTGACATTTTGCCTAGCAGCATCCTAGCGGTTGATTGTTGAACACTCATTGTGTGTACCAACGATCTCTCTTCGCTCAACTCAAGCATCACATGTCTAAATTGATTGTGAAAGTTAAGGAATCATTGGTTTTTTTCATATGTATTGAATTCAACTTCTACCAACAAAAAAAACTCACTGAGTTGTCTAGGGGCGAGAAGTACGTCAATGATTGGCGAGAAGTCACACGACAATCGATACTATTATTCACGGGTATCTCATCTCGTCTTCTCATAAAAAATTTAGCAATTAAAACTCGATATCTAGAAGATAAATATATTTCTTTAATCCTATTATCAATTGAGTTGAATATTAATTGACACTGATAGTTAAGGAATCATGAAATTTATTCACTAAGTATGGGTTTTAATTTACACTAAAATAAAAAATTTACTATATTGTTCAGAGAGAAAGGGGGTTTTAAGAAATTTGTGAGAAATAATGTCAATTGTCGTGTAAGAGTGGACTGCTACAAACACCACAACTTCTCAAAATCATATCATTAATTCGATTTCATCACTTTTAACTTAAAAGAATTTTGTATATAAGTCAATGGATACTGAGGTTACTATTGCAAGAATGGAAGTTACAGCCATAACAGAAAATTCAAGGAAGAAGAAGATGATTGTAACCGGAAATAACAGAAAAAGTAGAACGATAGTGGATCACAAAAGTGAGGCTCAGATTATCTCATTTTGTATTAAGTATACAAATGGCAGTTTAAGAGCTATTTATACACTAGTTACAAGAAAGAAATAAGATCTACTTACAACCGTTAGATCTAATGTAATCTGGGCCACTAATACTTCAACAGCCTCCCTCAAACTGTGCATTGTAAATGTCAATCATGCCCAACTTGGATATAAAACTATTGAATTTGGGAGCAGCCAATGCCTTGGTCAAGAAATCTGCCAATTGTTCTTGAGAAAGAATAGGCAATAGTCCAGAATTCCTTGTTGCACCTTTTCTCTAACCAAATGACAGTCAATGTCTAAATGTTTAGTTCTCTCATGAATCACCAGATTAGAGGCAATATGAATTGCACTTTGGCTGTCACAGTAGAGGACAGGTTGCCGATTTGGTGTGACTTGTAAGTCTCTAAACAAGTGCAATAGCCATTGAAGTTCACAAGTTGCCATTGAAAGTGCTCTATATTCAGCTTTAAATGATGATTTGAAAATTGTCTGCTGCTTTTTGGCACGCCATGAAATGAAGGAAGAACTAAGAAAGAAGCAGTAGCTAGAAATGGAGTTGCGTGAATCTATACACCCTGCCCAGTCAGAACCAGAGTATCCTAAAAGTTGTATCTCAGGGTTTCTAGGAAATAGAAGACCTCTGCTAGGATTGTGTTTAAGATACATGATTACACGACATGCTGCATTGAAATGTGTCATGGTTGGAGCATGGAGAAATTAACTCAATTTTTTAGTAGCAAAGGTAATATCTGGCCTTGTTGTGTTGAGATATAAAATTCTTCCAATAAGCCTCCTGTATGCAGCTATATTCTCAAAGGGTTTACCACTATCTTGATGGAGTTTGATAGAAGGATTAAGGGGAGTACATGCAGGTTTAGATCCTAACAAACCAGATTCATTAAGGAGATCTAAACAATATTTTCTTTGAGAGATGGTGATGCCAGATTTTGAGTGTGCCACTTCTAAACCCAAAAAATATTTAAGTACTCCTAGATCTTTGATTTTGAAGTGGCTGTCAAGTATAGTTTTGATCCTTTGAAACTCACTAAGGGAGGTACCCACTAATATCACATCATCAACATAGACTAAGAGTGCAGTAAAATCAGTGGCAGTTCTTAATGTGAAGAGTGAATAATCAGATGTGGATTGTGTATACCCTTCCTGAAGTAGTAGTGAAGTTAATTTCTCATACCATTTTTTGCTTGATTGTCTAAGACCATAAATACTCTTGAGTAACTTACAAACCTGATTAGGTTTAGTACAAGAAACTCCATCTGGTATTGTAATATAGACATCCTCTTGTAAGTCTCCATGGAAGAATGCATTGTTAACATCTAATTGGTGTAAGTGCCAATTGTGGATGGATGCCAATGCAAGCAACATTCTAACAGTTGTGAGTTTGGCTACTGGACTGAAACTGTCAAAGAAATCAAGTCCCTCTATTTAATTGTAGCCTTTGGCTACCAATCATGCCTTGTACCTCTCAATAGAGCCATCAGCTCTATGTTTAACATTGAAAACCCATATATTACCTATAGGTTTAACATGAGGAGGTATATCAACAATAACCCAAGTGCCAAGTTTTTCAAGTACTTCTAGTTCTGATTTAATAGCAGTTAACCAATGTTCAGATTGTCTAGCTTCTTTGTAAATTTTTGGTTCAACACTATGTGTAAGTGAGACAGAAAAAACATGTTGAGCAAGAGATAAATTTGAAAGGAATGGAAATTAGCAATAGGATATAGTGTACTTGAAGGTGTTGATTCATTTGAATCATGAGAAGCATTGCACACATAATCTGCTAAATAAGAAGGTGGATTTTTCTGTCTGGTAGGTTTAGGATTTTGGATTGTCTGTTGATTTTGTAAAGGTTCAGTAGGTGATGAGATAGGTGAGTCAGTTGGTACAGGAATATGGCTAACAGTTGGAGGGTCTGATGTGTTAGTGATAGGAGAAGCTGGTGTATTAATAGGGTTAACATTTGGAGGGTATGATGTGTGAGTGATAGGAGAAGCTGGTGCGTTAATGTGGCTGTGGTTTGTGGGACAGTGATAGGACCAAGTTGGTGGTTTGGAAGTTGGGTTATAGGGTAGTATATTATCATGATGTTTTGTGTGTCTAGAGACAAAGATTTCTTTATTGTTTAGGTCATATAGGACACATCCTTTTGTTCCAAGTTTGAAACCAAGGAAAATACATGTTCTGCCTCTTGGATCAAGTTTGGTTCTGTGTGATTGAATTATGGAAGTATAGACAAGTGAACCAAACACTTTTAGGATATGTAGATCAGGTAATGTTTTGTGTAATATAAAATAGGGTGATGTATTATTAAGGAGAGGACTAGCTACTCTATTCATAATGAACACTACATGAGAGACAACATAGCACCAAAAATGTTTAGGTAAATTTGAATGAAAAAGAAGAGCTCTTCCTATATTTAAGATTTGTTGGTGTTTTCTCTCCACTCTTCCATTTTGTTGGGGAGATTCATCACAACTGGTTTGGTGTATTATTCCTTTAGATGAATATAATTGAGGCATTAGAAACTCTTGACCATTGTCAGTTCTAATGATTTTAACAAGGGTATTGTGTTGTGTGTGTATTAAGTTTACAAAATTCATGATTTATGGTCATCAACAGCAGCAAGAAAATATGAAAAACCATGGATAGATTTAGTAGCAAGTGGTCCCCATATATCAAAATGCAGTAAATCAAAAGGTTTAAGAGCTTTATTGAAACTTCTTTGATAAGGCAAATTTCTATGTTTAGCTAAATGACATATATCACAAGTACCTTTAGTATCTACAAAAATAAAGGGAAAATCAGAATGTAGCATAGCCATTCTAGAACTAGAAAGGTGTCCTAACCTAAAGTGCCACAAAGCTTGGTCAGGTATAGTGATGGCATTAGAAGCAGAAATATCAACAGCAGTAGGTAACTTCTCATTTTGTAGATTTAGGTGATACAGGCCTTTAATGAAATTAGCATAATCAATCATCTCCAGTGAATGAGGATCATGAATTATGCATTGAGAGTTAGTGAAATTGACTATACAATGTAACTCAAGACAAAGTTTGGAAACTAAAATTAAGTTCAAAGAAAATTGAGGAACATACAATACATTTTGAATGGTAAATTCAGGAGTAACACTGATGATACCTATTTGTTTAGCTATGGCAAAGTTGGCATTAGGTAACCTAATGTTGACAGGATTTATATCATGAAGAGATTGAAACCTGTGAGTAAATCCACAAATGTGGTCACTGGCCCCAGAATCTACAATCCAAGAACTAAGAGTGGAATTGTTTAAGCATAATGAGGTGGTTATGTTACCTGTGTTAGCTGCTAAATGGAAGATTTTCACCTGATTTAAAGCACTAGGTTATTTACTACCATTAGAGCCTTGAAATATAGTCATGAGTGTTTGATATTGCTCAGCTGTACGTTGTGGTGGAGATTAGTGATTAATGTCACAAGGAGTTACAGTACTTGAACTATCAGAATGTTGCTCTGCACTTGTATTGTGAGCATTGGAACTAGAATTACGCTGCAAATGAGGAGGGACGCCATGTTTGCGATAACATGTGTCTATTGTATGTCCTGATTTTCCATAGAAAGTATAGTTTCTCTGTCCATATTTCTTGAAAAGAGATTTTCTGCTATCAGAAACAATGATAAAAACCTTTGATTCATCATTAGTGGAAACAGAGATAGGTGGAATAGGTGAAACTTGACGCTCGTGTTGAATGACCATGGAAAAGATTTTGTTCAATGGTGGTAACGGATCAAGAAGTAAAATTTGTGATTTCACCACATTGAAATCTTCATTTAAACCAGTCAGAAAACGGATAACATATAACAGATTATGATTAGTTCTAGCACTACGCATAGCTTCATAAGAACAACAGATTCGACAACTACAATGAGGTATAGGCATATACAATTCCAATTCTTCCCAGAGTATATTTAGTTGAGAAAAGAAATCAGTTACCGTGCGATTATCTTGCTTCAAAGCATAAATATCTTGCTGCAATTCTGAAATCCATACCAAATCACCTTGTTCAAAATGTTATTTCAAATTGATCCAAACATCAACAACATTCTCTATGAATACGATTGATTGGCCTTTCTGTAGCGAGCGAAACTGGACGTGTTTCTTAAGCATTGTCGCTCCTTGGGGGTTACTACAGGTCGATTCATTTTTTATCCTATTGTGAGCTGACTAAGGAAGGGAAATAGATGTCTCCAATTAACCATGCTTGCATACTGAGTTTAAACAGCGGTCTGTTAGGTTACGGATGTTATCAATATGGGGGGCCTCTCTTAGGTTATTTTCAGGGAATTCAAACTTTTAGCGGGGAATACGGACTAGGATGTTTTGACTGATATACGGGATTTTGGGTTTTTGTTTAGTGTGCTCGCTAAGATTTTTCTTTCAATCTTATGCCTACGTATTCCCGTTTTTCCGAAACAGGGAAATCAGAGCGATCGTAGTTCCTCCTATTCTACGGGAGGAAATGGTGTTTTGGTGTCTTGTTCAAAGCCCAAGACGTGAAGCTAAAAGGGTTTGACTTTAGAGAGAATTTGTCATCTCTAAAGAGGGGTGTGTCTGTCACAACTGTTTATAAAGGAGAATTACTTTAACCGGGATGTGTGAATCCGGCAATGCCATAATTTCCTTTATAGGGGATTTCCAACCTGAAGGAGAAGACTTTAACTCAGTGTAGGGCAATGCCATCTTTCCTTAGGAATTTCTCATGCTAAAGGAGGGACAGTGGCATGGATGTAGATGATCCAGGGGCTTGCCGCTTAGAGCGATTAGATGAAGGGGAAAGAGTTGTTGATGTTTGTGTATTGTGAACGAGGCACGGCTTTGACGCTAAAAGGTTGATTGGATCAACCAGTGTTTTTCTTATACAAAGCCTAAGAGGAGGCTATTGGCCCAACAAGAGGGTGTTTTTTATGTGTCTCGTACGAAGCCCGAGAAAGAGGCTAAAAGGGTTGTTTTAAACTCAACAAGGGAGTGATTTGTGTCTTGTACAAGCCCAAGACGGAGGCTAAAAGGTGTTTGACTCAACAAGAGAGTCTTTTATCCTCAACGAGAGAGTGCTTTAGTATCTCGTACGAAGCCCGAGATGGAGGCTAAAGTGTTGATTCAATAAGAACCTTTTTGTATCTCGTACAAAGCCTGAGATGGAAGCGAAAGAGGGTACTGTTTCAGTTGAGTGATCAGTATATGGGTTCAAAGAGAAAATCAGTTCTTATATGAATAACGCTGTACTCAGGGATTTTGATTCGAGGATCAGGGATATTTCCTTTTCTTTGAGGAAATGGGAAATCCAAAGGGTATTGAGACTGTCTGAGTCTACGGGGTTCCTTCCTATTCTTGAAGGGTGTTTGAGAATGTCTTTGAGACTCAATGAAATTAGACTGTCCAAGTCTAGAGTTTCATCTTTTGTACTATGCTTTGAGAAACAGTAGTAGACTCTTGGAAAGACTGTTCTATTAAGATGATTAATTTATGTTCCTATACCTCTAGGAGGTCGTCGGGACAATTTGTACGAAGCCCAAGAGGAGGCTGGAAACTTTTAAGAAGTCGAGGGACAATTTGTACGAAGCCCAAGAGGAGGCTATCATTCCCGGAGGAAGAAATCATTTATACAAAGCCTAAGAGGAGGCTCTGAATACTTCTAAGAAGCCGAAGGGTCCTTGTACAACGCCCAAGAGGAGGCAGGGATGCTTTTAGGAAGCCTGTGGGTCCCCAAACCCCGAGAAGTTCAAGACAGGCTATTCACAAAGAATAGATCAAGCCAGGAAAGTTTGAGAATTTAGAAGAAACTCAAGGGATGCAATTCACGGAGAAGAGATCATCTGTGGGGAGTAGAGTTTCTTGACAATTCCTAAGGGTGCTTTTAAGAAGCCTGTGGGTCCCCAAACCCCGAGAAGTTCAAGACAGGCTATTCACAAAGAATATATCAAGCCAGGAAAGTTCGAGAATTTGGAAGAAACTCAAGGGATGCAATTCACGGAGAAAAGATCATCTCTGGGGAGTAGAGTTTCTTGACAATTCCTAAGGGTGCTTTTAAGAAGCCTGTGGGTCCCCAAACCCCGAGAAGTTCAAGACAGGCTATTCACAAAGAATAGATCCAGCCAGGAAAGTTCGAGAATTTGGAAGAAACTCAAGGGATGCAATTCATGGAGAAGAGATCATCTTTGGGGAGTAGAGTTTCTTTGACAACTTCTACGAGTGACAGTCTGAGAAAGGGTTAAAAAAGAATCTGCCTTTCACATCTCCATATTGTTTAACCCCAAGAGGAGGGAAGACTGTGTCTGGTAATCCTATGGGGATCTAGTTTTGACTATTTAAGAGTGATCAACGGGCTTAACCTAGTGCTAGACGTAGTTGCCGGAGAAACTCTAAATATCTATACTATTATTACACAGTCGATATGAGTTTATGAAAGAAGACTTATAGTGAAACAGCCCCACAATACAGTTATATGTATATGAAAGCGGATAAACACTTACTCGGTTGTAGAGCTTCCATGCTATTTGGTTAGTTGTTCAACAAAGAAAGATTGAAAACAACAGTATATTTCAAAATCAAAGGAGAAAGCGCTTTGAAAAAGAAAGATTTGGGGCTTACAGCTCAAGGAGAGGCCCAGGGTTTTATCAGTGATCGCACTGTTGAATTTGTACAGAGGGACTTATACGAGTGACCGAGGTCTAAAAATTATTTGTTGTACAAAGGGATGGGTCTTACACTCTCTCAAGAGGCCCAAAAGGTTTAAAGAAAAAGAGTGGGGCTTATAACACGAGGGTAGGCCCAGATGATTTTTCGTTTGAAATGGCGATCGCGCCGAGATTTTCTTTTAACGAAAAGGGGCTTATACAATATCTGAGGCCCAAAGTTGTTTTGGTTAAAAGGGGATTGGGTCTTACACTCTATTAGAGGCCCAAAAAGTTTTGAATGAGTCTTATAGCTCGAGGAGAGGCCCAATTGATTTTTTTAAAGGCGACGATCGCGCCGTTTACTTGTACAGAGGGACTTATACAATAAGTGAGACCAAAACTTGTTTGTACAAGGGGGTTTGGGTCTTACACTCTCTCAAGAGGCCCAAAAAGTTTTGAATGGGTCTTATAGCTAGAGGAGAGGCCCAATTGATTTTTTAAAAGGCGGCGATCGCGCCGTTTACTTGTACAGAGGGACTTATACAATAAGTGAGGCTCAAAATTGTTTGTACAAGGGGGTTTGGGTCTTACACTCTCTCAAGAGGCCCAAAAAGTTTTGAAAACGATTTATGAGGGTTGAATTAATCAAAAATCCTAATTTGTTTTCAAAATGTGTTTTAATTGAATAAAATATTCAATTAAAATGATCAAAATTGTTTAACATGTGGAAAACAAATTGTGATTTTGGATTAATGCTTCATAAATCAAGTTTTGCCCTACAAAATGATTAGAAATCATTAAAATTTGCAAAATCAATAAGGAAAAAATATTTTAAATGTCAAAAACAATTAAAACATTAATTCTTTGCAAAAATATCAATTATATGAAATAAATAATATTTTTGGGATTTTTTGGGAAAATAAAATATTTTAACATTTTTGTGAATTATTAAACAAAGAATCAACTCAAAATCATTAAAACTCAGAGAGAAATTAATTTTTGAATCAATTAAATAAAAATCACAAAATTCAAATATTTGAATTTTCAAAAAAGGCGCCAAGAACACCCCAAGAACACGCGCGTGTTCTGGGTTTTGCCCAGATTTGCATTTTCTCTCCAATCTCACTGAATACTTGATTATATCATGCAATCCACATACCAATCTGCTCGTCTCAACCTCACGATCATGTCTATGGTATTTAATTTCATTTTTATTAAACATGGAATAAAAAATCAAGACAAAACCTCAAGAACCTTAATTTCTGCATGAAGGCTGAGAATTTTGATACACGATTCAAACAAAGCAATTAATTGAGGGGAAACATTCCATGCATGATTATGAACATTTGGCAAAAGTATTGTGCGAGGAAATATGCATAGATTGAGAGATGACCAAGTTTAGGCTTACCTCTAGGTCGTGGCAGCAAGTTCAAAGTGATTTCTAAGTTGGAGGTGTTACAGATGAGTTGTGATGATCTGAACAGCTTCCCTACACCCTATGGAGTGTGTTTGAATGCTTGGACTTGATGGAAATTAGCTGGATCACTTCATGGCATCTCAACTGCAACTTGGTTAAAACCTTGAGCAATTGACTGATGATTATGAGAAACCAGTGTTCCAAATGTTGTTTAAGTGTTTGATCAGCTCACATATGATGTATGTGAGGTGTGTGTGTGTGTGATTGGTTTGAGTGGAATTGCTCTCTACTGAAAAACTCGATAGTGACTTGCTAAGAAAGGCATTTTTGAGAGTGAGAAGTGGATTTTAAGAAAGGCAAGTGTTGTAGGCCTTTGGTGTACTTAAAATGATCACAATTGAGCTCTATTTATAGTAGAGCAAGTTTGTTTTGCAAGGAATAGTGAATGGCAACTGCTGAGTAGGGTTGGCCAATGTTGGCAAATGAAAATCCAAGTCTCCTCTAGCCATTGACTAGAGGTTAGGGCACAGGCTGCTGGTCCCCTTGGTCTTGGATAAGTCTTGACTGAATTCAGTTGCTAATAGCTCAGTCCATGCCACCTTGGTGCTTCCATTGAATGCTCCAATCCAAAATTGGAGTCTTGTCCCTATTTTGGGCAATTCTAGGTTTGGCATGCTATTTCTTGTTCCAAGGACTTTGGAGGCTTGGCTCAGTGATTGTCCCCTTTAGATTTAATCCTCAGATGTGTCCAAAGTGATGAAAAGGCTTGGAATTGGCTGATTTTGGCAAATCGACCAAAAGTGCAAAAATCTGCCTTGCCTTGGCAGATTTCAGCAAGGCATCTTGCCACTACCATATCTCAAAGCTCAAACTGAATTTGGTGATGTTCTTGGCCATTTTGGAAAGCCCTTATATGATACAACAACTGTCTGATCATATTTGGTTTTGATACCTTTTGGATCCAAGTGAAAAATCCCCCTACATTTGGAAAAAGTAAGGCAGATTCTGACTTAGTGAAATTTTCACTAAGTGTTGGAACAAAGTGACTTTTCTTGATTTTGATCACTCCATAGCTCAAAATCCATGAGGAATTTGGACATAGATCAGCATGAAGCTTTTGTATAGGGCAATGAGATATACAAATCAAGCTTTGGATGGGGAAAAATGGCTTTGTGGTTTAGGAGTTATGATCCTCCAAAGTTGGTACCTTTGTCACTTTATTTCATAACTTAGAAAATTTTCTAAGTTTTTATGGTTACCCCTTTTACAAGTTATCCCACTTTCTTTGATTTTTCTTGATGAATGATGATTCAAATCATACATTAACATCATTTTAGGGTTAAAAATCCATTTTTGTGAAAAATCTCAAAAAGTCAAATTGACTTTTGTGCACAGTTGACTTTTTGTCAAATGAATTTCAAACAGTGCGATCCTTTGGGAAATCATGTCCTTGACTTAAATCAAACTTGATGGACATGTTCCATGGGTGTTATAGGGTATATTGATTCATGTCCTAGGGCTTGGGAGCATGTCCTGGTCAAAAGTCAAAGCTACAGTTGACTTTTTCCTCAAAACCCTAACTGTGGTACTGATGAAATTGAGACTTGTTGCTCAAGCTTCTTGGATCAATCCATTGTTCCAAATGGATCAATGTGGTATATTAGAGACCCTCAAATCATGTCTTGAGGTCTTGGTTCATGATTTGTCCCAAAAGTCAACTTAGGGGTGAATTAGGTCAAGAAACCCTAATTCCTGACTTTTGATGTATACATCCCTTGAGGCCAAATTGACTTGATGATTGGGTCCATGAGGTTCCATGGAGTATATTAGGATATGCTTTGAAGCATTGGCTCATGCCTAGAGGACAATTTCCATCTGGAGGCCCTAGTCGACCAAACTCTAATTTGGTGGCACTGGCGATCTTGAAGCTTGATCCACCTAAAAGGGAGCAACCTTGTGCTTAATCCTTGAAGTGGGAGTCCTCTTGATCCATTGTGGATGTTTGGGAGGTTAGACAAGTTGAAGATCATGTCATTTCTTGATTGATCCTTTGTCTAAGCACTCAGAGAGGGCTTGAAACCCTAATTTTGATTGTGGTGAATGCTCAACAATTCCTTGAGGAGATTGATGAGGCATAAAGGTACATCCATATTATGATGATGATTTGCACAATGATGGGAAATCTTAGTGGTCAAAATTTGGGGTATGACACTATCGAATCTGATACAGAACGCATAATCCAAGAGTGTACCAACATGTTGCAGCGAGTCCAAGCACAAAAGGATGGATCAAAAGGATCAGAAGGAACTTGAATCGTGCCATCAACGAAATCAAATTTCATCTTTCCTCCGAGAGCTCTACGCATCGATCTCGCCCAACTATGGTAGTTGGAACCATTAAGATCCGGAGTGATAGAAATTAAAGAAGAACCATCACTTGGGTGTACATAATTGGGGCTAGTTTGATCAAGAACGAGATCAGAATTGGAGGTGGAAGTAGAATTACGAGGAGCCATGGATGCACAGGCTCAATGATACCATATTGCAAGAATGGAAGTTACAGCCATAACGGAAAATTCAAGGAAGAAGAATATGATTGTAACAAAAAATAACAAAAACAGTAGAACGATAGTGGATCACAAAAGTGAGGCTCAGATTATCTCATTTTGGATTAAGTATACAAATGGCAGTTTAAGAGCTATTTATACACTAGTTACAAGAAAGAAACAAGATCTAATTACAACCGTTAGATCTAATGTAATCTGAGCCACTAATACTTCAACAGTTACACACCATATAAATTCTTTTGTTATTAATATCATGCTATAAAAATGTTAATTACATTATTATGAAATTTTTTGAGTGTGTTTTGATGAAACATTTTAATGAGGGAAAGTAATTTTTTGAGGGAATTAAAACTGACTTGACCAAAATCCATTGTTTGGATAAAAAATATAGATAATTGTTAAAATGATGTAAATTTATGAAGTATTTTATTCAAGTTAAATTTAAATAATTTCAAATGACATTAAAAAGTAAGGAATTTGAAATTACTCCTTCACTCTATATGATACAATTGTTAAATTGTTTATTATTAGTTTTTCAAATTTTGTAAGATGGTCCTCATATTTTATGAAAATTTTAAATTCACCCCTAAAATTTTCTAAAAATTGCAAATAAGTCTCTAAAATTTTTCAAATTTTATGAATTGGTCCCTTCAAATTTTCAAAAATTACAAATTGGTACTTTTTTTTTCATAAAGCAAATGATCTATTGAAGAGATCACAAAGGGTGATCAACCATTACAACATCAGACAAAAAGAAAACTAAAAATTCCCAACCAACACCATCTACCTAATTCTACCAAAGGGATCAAAACAGAAAGAATGAAAATCGGTGTTGGAGTAGGGAATTTCTCTGATATAAGCCCACTTCCAAGCAAGGAATTTAACAGTCTAAATAATGTCGTCAACATTACATCCTTCGTTTCTAAATATAACGTTATTTCTAGCCTTCCAAAGGCACCACACTACCGTTAACCAAATCGAACCCAACTTACTCCTACCAACCTTGGGAGTTCTAAAGCTGCACCAGTCTGCGAAAAACATTCCAACGTCTCCTGAGAACTTGCTCGTGTTGCCGCACCAGACCCCTATCTTATTCCAAACCGATAACGCTAAATTGCATCCAAATAAAGTATGACTGATATCTTTAGCATTAGACAGACAAAAAACACATTTATCTTTAGTAAAAGATATTCCCCTCTTCGATAATAGGTCCTTCGTCGGCAACCTATTCCACAGAAGCTTCCAACCAAAACACAGAACTTTTGTCGGCAGTTTAATCCTCCACAAATCTTTAAACAGTTTCTGATTCATCTCAGGCAGATGATCTTCAGAACAAGAAATCTTCATGATGTTGTAAACGGATTTAACAGAGAAAGAATCCTCATTGCAACCAGTCCAAAGCAAACCGTCAGACGCCCCCTCTACAGGCCTCACGTCAGCCAGCTGAAGCATGAGGTTTTTGAAACTTGTTTCAAATTTACTTTGATGCTACGCAGTGATCCCTAAATCACCCCATCTCCACTCACCAAGCTTTGACTCAAAAGTTTTAAAATTTATGAAAATGACCCCAAAAATTTAACAATGAATCATTTTAATACTCCATCCAAGCAAAAGAATTTAAAAATGAATGAATTTCAATTGAATCATTTAAATTGCTTAGAATTTTGAATTCCTTAAAAATTCTTAATTACCTTATCCAAACACACTCTAAAAGTGTGTCTGGAAGAAATATTTTAATGAGGGAAAATTATTTTTTGTGAAAATTTGAAATGATTTGACCAAAATCTATTGTTTGAATAAAAAATATGGAGAATCGTAAAAATGATCTAAATTTATGAAGTATTTTATTCAAGTTAAATTTAAGGAATTTTAAATGACATCAAAAAGTAAAGAATTTGAAATTGCCTATTCATTCTATATAATACAAGTGTTAAATTGTTTATTATTAATTTTTCAAAATTTGCAAGGTGTTCCTCATATTTTATGAAAATTTCAATTCAATAATTTCAATTGTTTAGAATTTTGAATTCCTTAGAAATTCCCAATTACATCATCCAAATACACTTTAATAGGGAAACCATCATTAATACATTAGAATATGTTAAAACTTTAGATATAATAATTCTACTTAACGTTTGTTTTTTCTATTTGTGTCACTAAATTGATAGATTATACACAATGTTATCTCTATTTTATTACTTATAATACTTAGGGTTAAATATGTTTTTAATTATTATACATAAACGAATTTCAATTTTAGTCCTTATGAAAATTTCTTTCGAATAGTGGTTCTTATAAAGTTTTTTATCCACAAATTTGGATTCTGCCGTCTATTTGTTCTAATAAAAGTTGACGTGGCACTTGACTGCACAAAAACGCGTTAGATTGCGGGGGTTACAAACCTCCCTAAAACACGTTTTAAAGTGCAAAATGTCGTATTATATTGTGTTATAGTAGTATAGAGAGAAAAGAATCCTTTTGCTATTGTCTCAATCTTCATAACGTTAACTCCTTGTAACTTTGGAACCAACAACAACAATAACACTTGATTTTTTTCCTCTTAAACCAACACGACACTACTAATATGTCTATTCCCTACTTTAATTATTTTATTTATTCAAATTGAACTCAAACATTCTCAACCAAATATTCATCTTCTTCTTCTCAATATGGTTGTTGCTTGTGGTTTGTTCATGGTGTTAGAGGAGGAAATACCACTACTGTTACTACTGATGAAACCAACAACAATAGTACCTCTAACTCAAGTAACATCAGCAGTGAAGATTTTCACAACATGCCACGACAACATTAACCTCATCATTTTGAAAGAAAATTTCTTAGAAAAAGAATGGCTTCACAAACATCTTAAATAAGCCATCAATTCAAAAGATTGGCTTACATCAACCGTTTAACTCACACTTTAATATACATAAAATTCTGAATAGATAAGTGAAATATGAAGCATGATAAATTCAACAACAAGTACTCATTCGTTTAATCCAAAAAAAGTGATCTTATTTAACCCTTTATTCCAACAGGACAAAGTCCTAACAAACATTTCATCAAACACCCTAGCTGCACCATTCAAATCACCAAATGCAAGATAAAAATCCATAACACGTTCACACAAAATCACTTTATCACAAAATCCCATCTTCATAATCTTCCCATGAAGCTTCATCCATTTGTGTTGCTGAAAGCTGCAAAATTCAAAATTAAAAAATTTGTACCTCAGGGCATAGATGTCGAACACGATATTATAGACAACAGGTTCGACAAGATAAACCATAACCTCGACAAATTAGGAGTACCAGATGATGGATCAGAAAAGAAATAAAAAACACAATAGATGGTATCCTAGTTCGATGCAACAGTACCTACGTATGGATGGTTGGCTTCCAACCCATGAAAGGAAATTCACTATAAGTAGCTTAGTATAATTATTCTTACAAGAAACAACAAACCCTATGTTGTTCAATGCCTCTTCCTAACTCTACGTACCCAATGACTTTCTATTTAGGACCCCCTAAATATGAGAAACTCTCTCATTTTCCCTCAATCACTAACCCCTAGTGATTGGTGTTTCACTAAATTATAAATGTCGAATATTACAACACAACTTGACAAACCTTTTATGCTAAGTTACTAAAATATAGAGGTGTGCATAAAGATGTTGAATATACAACTCAATTGGACAAACCTTCTATGCCAAGTTACTGAAATATATAGGTGTACATAAAACAACAAGGACTCTTGTAAACCCTAGCACTCTAAAATTCTTAATGTGAATGGTTGCTTTACAATTTAGGTTTGAGCTCCTTATATATAGCATAATAACTCTGGGTTTTTTTCTTGGGTATTAGCTTTAATTTCGTCCAAAATTAATGAAGAATCTGTTGGAAATTATCAGTTCCATAAATCTTTCCAACAAGATATGATTTGTTTCAATTTAAATTCAAATTTAAATCTTTAATTAAATATAAATCAATCTTCGCCGAGTTGTCAAACGAATCACTTAATCATACTGCTAAACCAATAATAATAAAATCTGATCCAATCTTTGACCGAAAACTCTTCCAAAACACAGCGGATGGTTAGTACTAAACAAATATCTATGTTACCTTAGCAAAACCAATACTACTCCCTCCTTTTTCCATTATTTGGCACATGGTTAGTATATAAAATATCATCTAGATGCTAGTCATGCATATGTTAGTATGTCAGCACATATACAACCAAAACATGAGTGGAACAACCAAGAACAACATCAATAGATGCCAAGCATTATAACCAAATATTGAAGATTAAGTACAAAGTTATTACTCATTTCATCACACACAAAAAAACACAAGCAAAGGGAAAAACTACAATAATCAGCTTCAAATGTTCATTAATGACAAATGGTGAGTGACAATATGGTGAGAACCTTAAATAATTACTTCTCTTCAAGTGTTCATTAATGAAAAATGGTGAGAACCTTACACATTTTCCTCTAACACACACCTTCCTATACTCTTGATTATCTTCAATATTGCACTCAAGTGAGATGTTTGCTATAAATTCCATAACTAGCTTTTCAAACCAAGGAACAATATGAGTGACAATATTCATTAATCCTGCAGCCTTTATCAGGTTTACAAGATCTTTGCATCGTAAGGCTTCTTCACTTAGCTCTCTTTCACAAGCAATCCTCTTTTGTACAACAAATTTCCATTTCTGAGAGCTTGATTCAGAATGGAATGACACAGTATCCAGAGGAGCAGTAAAAATGTTTACAAGAATTTTCTTTCCTTCAACTTTCCTTTTGGTAGAGGGAAAAATGTCTTGGACATCTTCTTCAACATCTGAATCTGAATCACCAGACACCACAAGTTTTCTCTTCAGGGGTCTTTTTTCAATAGTTTTTTTTCTTTTTCTTCCTTCTTAGCAAGTTCTTTAATCTTCTTGTTTTTAATAATCCATTTCATCATGCTAACAATGGGGAATGTCATCATCCTCACTACTAATAACTTCTTTATTTTTTGTCTTCTCATTAGCTTGATCAGCTACCACATTCTACTTTCTTTGAACCTCTATCCTTTTTATTTGAGGATCTTCTTCAGTTGAAGAATCAAATGTAACATCCTTTCCATCCAGAATGTCATTCATACTTTTGTCAAGAACATGCATATTCACAGTGACAAGATAGGGTTCAGTGAGCGACTCACACAATTTACCATAAGTTCTAACATTGGGTTCAACATGTTGGTCAGACTCAATATCATCATTAGCAGTATATGCATAAATATCTTTCATAACAGAGTCCAAATCATGCTCAGATTGCTCATAGATAGAAGAACTTACCTTTTTAGAAGTTTTTCACTTCCTAATCCCATTATGCTTTACCTTCTTCTATGGGAAATCAACACGAACAACCATCCTAAGCGGTACAACATCTTGAATGGCTTGATTTTTGTCTGCTCTACTACTTGATTTAAAAACCCTAGGTTTCGATGACATGCCTTTTCTCCTAACATCTTAACCCCTTGGGTGTGAGAGGCAAAATTGAGCTCAGAGATGTTGTTAGTATCATATTTTTGCCTTATTTTAGAGATTCTTTGATGATTTAGAAATAGAAAGAGACGATTGAAGGTTGAATAGCAATTGAAGAAGAATTTTTTTCTTTGAAAAAATGGGGGCAAATAGTTTTTTTTAATTTTGAGGTAATGACGCCTTGTTTCTTGTAAAGTAATGTTATTGGTGAAAAAATCTTCTTTTTGCATGCTTTCTTAGCAATAACTTCTCACTCGCGCAAATGACACAAGTTCTCTTCAACTTATTACTTTCCATGTTATTATGAGGACCGTCCATACTAGCTTGTATTTGACTAACTTGACACCCAAGTAAGTGATTAACTGTTTCATCAAACTTTCTTTCTTTTTCAAAGACGCATTATTGAGCAAGAAGTTCTAGCATTGTGTTATATATTCTTCCTTTAGTGATATTGTTACTCTCTTTATCATACTTTTTCTCATCCTTTGATGTTTTACAGGAGCTTGACTCAGATCTCCACAAGTAGCAGTTGTCTTTGAATCTTGAGCCCTTTATCACTTCCTCATGCTCTTTGGTGGTGACAATACATTCACCCTTGTTGAATCTTACTTTGAATCCTTGATCACACAGCTAACTTATTCTGATCAAATTTGCAGTTAAGCCTTCTACAAGTAACACACTATTAAGGAAAGGAAGTTCTGGCATGGCCACATTTCGAATGCCTTTGATCCTTCCTTTTCTTCCACCTCCAAATGCTACATATCCTTGAGAGAAAGATTTGACTTCTTCAAGGAATGACTCTTCACCAGTCATATGATTGAAACACCCACTATCAAGAACCCAATCATTCTCTAAATACACTCCACCAATTGTTTGAGCTATGAGGGCCTTAACTTCAACTTTTTGTTTGCACACTTTCTTGGATTGAGCCTTCTTCCGTTTCCTTTTGGGTCTGGGTTGATCGTAGGGTTGAGGATAACTATACAATCTAAAACAGTAGGACTTATGTGGTCATATCTTCCACAATGATCACATTTTCTATTTGAGTTCACGTTTTTCGCATTGTAGGAATACGCATGTCGAGCAGGATGTTGTGACATGTGGTCTAACATCTGAAACTCAGTTTTATTCTTAGAAGGAACACATTTTTTTGGATGATTTGTGTTCTTCTTGTTCATCCAACATATCAGACCCATTGTTTAGCATATGTATAGATTTTTTTTCATGTTTTCCAACATGGAGTTTAACATAGCTACTTCTTCTTCCAGATTAGTGATGGTAGTAGCATGTTTTCACCTTCTCTTGTAGGAGATCATTTATATTTTTCTTCTGATTGTCCACTTTGGTGAGCAAAAATTTGTAATTAGCAACTAAATCCTCATTAGTCATGTCTTCATCAATGGACTCACTTTCAGCCTCATATTTTCCAAAGTAAGCTATCACATTGTCGACATTTTCTCTTTCAATTTCATTTTTCAGAATCAGACCATATTATGGAAAAACCTCTATTCTTCTTCTTTAGAAGATTAGGACATTCAGTTTTAATATGTCCAAAGCCTTCACACTCAAGGCACTGAGTATCCTTGATACTATTGAGATTGTTTTAATTCATGCCTTTTTCTTGGAAGCTGATGTCATACCTCTTGTTCTGGAAATTAGACCTCCACTTTCTGTCCAGATTCTTTAAGGATTGGTTGAAAATTTTCCCAAGAAGAGCTATAGCATTTGAAATGGTCTCTTCTTTATCACCTTGCTCTCCTTCAAAAATGGAAACATAGGCTATACCTTTGTTCTTCTTTTCTGACCTTTCATTGATGGACATCTCAAAGGTTTGCAGGGAACCAATGATTTCATCAACCTTAATGCTACTTAAATCCCAAGCTTCTTCAATAGTAGTTACTTTCATATCAAACCACTTAGGCAATGATTTGAGAATTTTTTTCTGGCAAGCTTTTCTTCAAACATCTTTTCACCTAAGGCAAAAGAGGTGTTGGCAATATCATGTAATCTAATGTGGAATTCACAAATTAATTCTTCTTCATTCATCCTCAGATTCTAAAACTTAGTGGTAAGTAGCTATAACCTTGACATACGAACTTTGAATATGCTTTCATGAACAATTTTGATAATCTCCGAAGCTTCTTTATCTTTTGAACATGTGTTGATTAATCTAAACATGTTCTTGTCCACACCATTGACGATAGCATTTATAGCCTTGGAGATTCCAAGAGCCTCCTCATCTTTAGCATCAATCCATTCAGCTTTTGGTTTTAAGCTCGTAGTTCCATCTTCAGAAGTGATCACTGGATGTTTCCATCCTTTTATCGCAACTTTCCATGCTTTGCTGCCCATGGATTTGAGAAAGACCACCATCGTAGCCTTCCAGTAATGATAATTAGTTCCATCCAATACATGTGGTTTGTTGAATAGTCTTCCATCTTTCATAGTATCCATTTAAGAAGAATTTATCTGCCCTAGAGCTCACCCAACAGGCTAGGGTTCCTGCTCTGATACCAATTGAAATTTTGTACCTTAGAGGACAGATGTCGAACACAATGTCCTTGACAATAGTTTCGACAAGATAAACCAGAACCTTGACAAATTAAAAGTACAAGATGATGGATTAGAAAAACAATAAAGAACACAATAATTGGTAACCCAGTTAGATGCAACATCATCTATGTTTGGAGGGTTAACTTCTAATCCAAGAAAGGAAATTCACTATTAGTAGTGTCGCAGCCGGAAAAATCATAGAGTCGCCATCATCCTTTATTTGTTCCTAAGGAATGGGGAAACAATGATAAAACCTAATGATTAAGGGTGAGAGACTAGGTTCGTGAGTCGGTTAAGTGAGAGAAAGGTATTAGGCACCCCTCACCTCCATTGTATTCAATGGGATCCTCCTTCAATTCCAGGGGTAATGTGTCTTTAAGATGTTTGCTTAACATTTACCCATGATTTAATTATTTATTTATTAACATAAAGTTATTTTAATATTTACAAAGAGAAAACCTAAAAATGTTTTGATTATTTGTACTCGCTAGAGTCTTACAACTCTATGTCTACGTACCCTCAAGTTTACTGAAGGACCAGAGCACCGAAACTCGTCTAAAAAATGTTGGTTGGTTGGTTGTTTTTATCCCTTTAAAAATTCTCATGCATCGGAGGCGGAGAAATATTTATTTTTTGAAAAAAATGCCTTAATGCACAAGGGCAGAGGACTTCCAATTTGAGGTGCATAATTTTATCCCTTTTTATTGATTGCAAAAATATGATAATTAATTTATTTAAGAAAATAAATTAAAATGATATCAAATATTATATATTCCAAAATTAATGACGTATCACCTTATCTCTGATTTTTATCTTTGACTTTTGTATCCCTGAAACCCTAAAAATTTTCCTAGAATTTTATCCCATAATTATCCCAAAAATTATCTTAAAATTTATCCCTGATTCCTAAATTAATTTTATTCCATGATTACTTATATTTTTTATTTTTTATATTTTTGTTTAAGACTTATTTGATCATTAATACTAACTAATCATTTTCTAATTATCCCAAAAGAATTACCTTAATTAAATAATTAGTCCCTAATTGTATTAATAATTCTTAAATTATTGTCATAAAATACTAAGTATTTATTTGCTTTTTAAGATTTTTGTTTTCTAAACATGTTATGGGTAGTTACATAGTGCATATTTAAAAAAAAAAAAAAAACTTTAACTTATGTTAGCAAAAAAAATTAATTTGATTTACGATATTAAGTTAAAAAAGGTTTAATGATATTTGTTTAAGAAAAACTGATTTAATTTATAATACTAAGTTTAAAAAGATTTTATGATATTTGTTAAAGAAAAATTGATTCGATTTATAATATTAAGTTTGAAATTTTTTTATGATATTTGTTAAAGAAAAATTGATTTGATTTATGATAATAAGTTTGAAAAGGTCTTATGATATTTGTTAAAAAGAGTGTTTTATGACATTTGTTAAAAAGAGTGATTAAAGATTTTAAAACATAATTTTTTATATGACTTTAGTAAACAAATTGATATGCTTTTTTTTTAAATTAAGATCAATTTATAAAAATAAAATGGATTTGAATGTGAATAAGAAAACAACTAGGTGAATATAAATTTTTTTTGTAGTTTTTTTAATAATAGTGTAATGATTAAAAAATGAATATTAAAAAAATTAGGATCTAAATAGTATAAATAAGAACTATAAAATAATTATCAACAAACATAGTATAAATATAAATCACAAAAAAACGAAATTCATAAAGATCAAACACGTCGACGATTAAAAAATTCAGACGACCAACCTGGAGTGTTGTGACCAACTTAAGATGCTTCCTCCATTCTTTCCGTTTGCTTGGAGGGATGTTGAAGATTTAGGGTTTTAGTGTTGTTGTGTGAAGAACAACAACTTTTTAGACTGGATTTTCTGTCAATTGTGGATGAGAAAAAGTGTAGAACATAGGTGCTATTTATAGGTAAAATTAGGTTAAAAAAATTAAATGTGATTGTCTATTTTTATAATGATTCAATTTAACCAGATTTTTCATATTTCTTAAAGCCCAAGTAGGGATGGCCATGGGCAGGGTATGGGTAGGGTACTATAATACCCGTCCCCATACCCGCAGTTGAAAAAAATCCCCGTACCCGAGCCCATACCCGCTTGGGTATTAAAATTGGCACTCGTCCTCGTACCCTATGGGTATATAAGTGTCCGTACCCGTACCCGTTACCCGCATTTCTAATAAAAATAAATATATCAAGTATAAAATATCATAATATTTTAAGTTTTTAAAAATATTAAAAAGTTAAAAAAAAATTATTATTGAACTATGAAATAAATGATCACGTATATTAAACATGTAGTAATTTAAAATTGATGTTTTTTTTTTAAATTTTATAAATATTGATTTTTATATAATAATATAAATTAAAATATATAAATTTATATTGTGCGGGTATGGGGCGGGTTGGGTACTAAGGTGCCTATCCCCGCACCCATCCCCGCTTATTTAAGTGGGTAATTACCCGAGCCCGTACCCGTACCCATTTTTGCGGGTTTTTACCCTACCCGTTGTGGGTAATTTTCTGGGTACCCACTGGGGATGGGGCAAATTGCCATCCCTAAGCCCAAGTCAAAGAATCTGGATGGATTCGTGACTTGGTGAATTTTGATAAAAAATTATTTTAAATAAATGAAAATAAGCTAATAATCTAATAATAATAAAAGATTTTGATTTTTGATTTTTTTTGAGATTTTATTTATAAAATCATGATTTTAACTAAAAATAATATTTTAAAATATGCATTAAATAAAAATTCGAAAATTAATAATTAAATAATAAAAAAAAATTATTTTTGTAATTTTATTTTTAAAATAGAAAAGTTAGAAAAAATAATAAAAGAGAAAAAAAAAACTAAAACTAAGAAATGTGAGATTTGAACTCATAACCTTCCTCCTTATAACTCCTTGTACTCCTTTTGGGACCAACTAAGCTATTCCATTTATTTGAAATAAAACAATATTGGCGAGTATATAATAATCTTAATAATAATTCCATGATAATAATAAAATTAATAATAATATTTATACTAACATTAAAGCTCTAATAGCCCCATTATGACCCTAATTAAATAATATATCAATTAATAATAATTTGATTAATAAAAAAATTAGTTTAACCCTAATTAATCCCCATATTAATCTATAACTTAATATCAATAAAAATAATATTAATATTAATCTAATCCCATTTAACTAATAACGCTATTATAATCTATTCTACCTATGCTATTAAAATAAATAACCCCCTTAATACTTATTATTATTTTTTTACTAATATGTTTTAATAAGACAAAATGTCCTAGTTACTAATGGTAATATACCTCTAGCATAACTTCCTAAATTATAACATTCTAAGCAACATCCCTGAATTAAAACAAATCCCTATGAGTGACTAAAAAGTCAAAATGGTCCCCGTTTGACTTTTTAGGTCATTGGGTTGACTAGATGCCTTATAAAGGGCCCTGAGCATGTCAATGACCTGCATTTTAAGTCAATAACAAGAAAGAAATAGTTGTCAAAATTTGGGGTACGACAAGTAGATTTGTACAATTAGCCTTACAATCAACAACAAATCATATGTTGTTCAATGTCTCTTCCTAACACTACCTAATGACTTTCTATTTAGGAATCTCCCTAAATATGAGAAACTCTTTCACTTTCTCTCAATCACTAAACCCTAGTGATTGATTTTTCACTCAATTATCAATGTCGAATCTTACAACTCAACTTGACAAACCTTTTATGCCAAGTTATTGAAACATAGAAATGTACATAAAGATGTTGAATATACAACTCAATTAGACAAACCTCCTATGCCAAGTTATTGAAACATAGAGGTGTACATAAAACAACAAGGACTCTTATAAACCCTAGCACTCTAAAATCTTTATTGTGAATGATTGCTTTCCAATGTAAGTTTGAGCTCTTTATATAGCATAATAACTCTGGGCTTTTCTCCTTAGATATTATATTTTATTTCACCCAGAGTTAATCAAGAATTTATTGGATATTATCTATTCCATAAATATCTCCAACAAGATATGATTTGTTTCAATTTAAATTCAAATTTAAATCTAAATCAATCTTTGTCTAACTATCAAATAAATCACTTAATTATATTGATAAACCAATAGCAGTAAAATATGATCTAATCTTTAACCAGAAAGTCTTAAAAAAACAACAGTATTGACCTGTTATGAAAGGCCTAGATGTTGTACCTCATGGTGTGACATCGCATTCAACATGTGTCCCTTCTGCATTTCCATACTACTTAAGCAAGCTAGATTAATCTTGAACACTTTGAGTCGTTCTCCATTGTTGTTGTTTTGTAAAAATGCAGCCAATCCAAAAGGAACAACAATTTCCACAAAGTAATTGCACTTATTGAAGATTTTGTGAAGGTATTGTTTAAGTAAAGAAAATTTATTCTTATTGTGATTTGAATCGGTTAATTATAGTGACTCCTCCGTTGGAGTGGTGCACGACGCATTCAACACGTTTTTCAACGAAATTGTTTCTAGCAAGCACGTTCCTTGTGTTGTTTTTATAGATCTTAAACCTACCGTCATCAGTGAAGTCGGGTCTGGTACATATTGATTTGGCAAGGAAATCATAGAAATTTGGGTAGTTCTGTGCTTTTGGTTAACTATTGTTGGAACATCTCTCTATTGATTATGGAAATAAGTCCAAACTTGGTTTCACTATCTGTTGTGCCCAAAATTTTACCCTCCGATATTCTGATCGTTTGCATATCCTTTTCATTGGTCTCTGTTTTCGCATTTTAGTATACATATTAATAATCATGCATTTTTTGTTAGAATTTAATTTGTTTTATTTCTTTTTTTCACTAACTATTTTCAATTATCTTTTTTATTATTTTTAGTTTTATTATTATTATTATTATTAATTTTATTATTATTAGTTTTATTATTATTAGTTTTATTATTACTAAGCTTTATTATTATTATTATTATTATTACTTTTATTTTGTTTATCTTCATGGTAAGTGGGGACCACTCAATCATTCTAACACTTCACATGGATTGCCAACTTGGATTTATCAATGGCCAAAAAAGCATTCTTACACTTCACTTATCAATGGCCAACAATCATTCTCATAAAGTCACATGGATTGCCAACTTGGATTTATCAATGGCCAAAAAGCATTCTTACACTTCAATTATCAATGGCCAAGAATCATTCTCATAAAGTCACATGGATTGCCACATCAACACTCCCACTTTATTCACACTATAAATAAGATCTCTCATTCTCTCATTTTGGGACACACCAGATTCACCCCACACAAAGGCTGAATACTCTCTTAATTTTCTCGCTCAATTATTCTTGCAAATTTTCTGGAGAGAATGCTCGTCTTCATTTTTCCATAACTTGTGTCATTGAAGAGACAGTGGACCGTCTCCACTAGGTAACATTCACCTCTTTTATTTCTCCGTTTTCAAAGTACCATGATCATTTATCTATGCTGTTATCAAGTTCATTAGCATGTTAATATTTTCCTGGAAAAAGTATTGTAATATCCTATAATTTTTGTTTGGTTTTATTATGAATGATGTTTAAAAGATAAGATAAAAATTCAAAAAGACAAAAAACATGCTTCATCACCACCCTTTTATTATTTCATACTATTTTTATTTTATTTTCCATTTATTTCTTAATTTTGTTTCTCTAGTTTTTATTTTATGAGCACTTTGAATTTTTAGTTTCAATTTATCACGTTATTTCTTGAATTCATAAATTTTTCTTTCGAATTTTGTTTTGATTTTTATTTTTCGCTTACGATCTTTATTTCGATTTTTAGGGCCAATGATATTACAAAATCATGACTTAGTTGATTTATGCAAAATGACTAAAAAGTCTTGATATGTATGAGGCTCATTTCTTTATTTTTGTTGGTCAATGAAAATCGAATATCAAAAGATTATCGATCCTCCGATTAAATCTTGATCAAGACGAGACTAACTTTATTCTTCATTTCGAGTCCGTTTTCTTTACTTTATGCCGATGACATTGCACATATCTTGACTTTGATTATTTCAAATCAATAAAGTCTTGATAAATATGAGGCCACTTTTTACTTATTTTTATTGGTCGATGAAAGTAAAAAATCTAAGATTATCGATTTATCGATTTAAATCTTGATTAAGACGAGACCAACCTTATTTTTTTATTCTGGTTTCATTATCTTTATTTTGGTCGATGACATAACAAACTTCATGGTTTGGTTGACTTCATTGAATCAACAAAACTTTGATCAATATGAGACCGCTTTTTCTTTATTTCAGTTTCATTCACTTTTTAGTCGATGAAAGTCAAGAATCATTGATTATCGATTCCTCGATTAAATCATGATTAGGACGAGACTAATTCTATTTCGTGTTCTTAGCAAGCAAACATAACATAACACAAACTTAGCAAGAGGTTCATGTAGAGTACTACAGATACTTAGGGTGCTAATATCTTCCCTTTGTATAACCAACCCCCGAACCTTAGATCTCCCCCCTTTAGGTTTTTTAACGATCTTGAACCTTTCCTTTGGATAAATCAAAGTCGGGTGTAAAAGAAAATGATGCAAGTTAAGTAATAGCTTGTTATCCGATTTTCACCACAACAGAAATGGCGACTTCACTTGGGAAAAGTTAGACCTATTGCTGGTCCTTTCCTAAGAGGGTTAAGCCAATCTTGTTTTTATGTTATTTATGTTTGCTTATTTACTTGTATATTCTTATGTATGTCATATTTGCTTATATACTTGTATCTTTGTTCTTGCTTTATTATCCTGTTTATTTTGGGTTATCATGGTATCTATGAGTGAGATAAGTCCTAACCCGGACTTGAGAGAACACATATGTTTAGGAACCATGGACATAGTCAAGGGAACTTCGAGGGAGAAATCCCAAAGGAGGGAACTTGAAGTCCACACTCAGTTGAGGCCCTCTTGGAGGTGGTAAATGTTGAACGAGCAATCGTGAATGCGTTACTACTTTCGACCTAGGAGCCAGAGATACTGATGACCTTTAGTTATCCCTTTTCCCCACCTGGCCTATTTAGGATGTAGTGCGATGATTATGATGGAGTAATCATAAATGATTGCTACGCAATACTACGCTCAGACGAGACTCTCTTGAGGATTTTATTGATCACCGAGCAATTGGGAAGTTGATAAAATCTGAAAGATGGATTGTTGACTCTGGGAACTTTTTAGAATCTTGCTCTACAGATACAAGAACCCTAGTACACACTCTGTGGTTGGTTCTTTACCCAAACTTCATGTTGTGATCTCGAACCCTTGATCCTGTTGCATGTGTTTTTGCATCCTGTTTGCATTGCATTGCATTTGATTTGCATCTTTGCATGTCTCATTGCATACGTCTGTCTGCCCAGCTACTCATTTCCAGTGGTCTCTATCTTCCAGTGTCATCTGTGAGTCGTCAAGCTGATTCCTCGACACCGATACCAGACTAGAGCTAATTACAGACGCAAGATGTCAGAGCAAGAGGCGCACAATGCTGAGGTCCGAATGGAGATCGATGACCTTAAGTCGAGCATGACTAAACTCATTGAGATGATTCAAGTCTTGATTGCTAGGGGAGAGCCACCCCAAAGGACTGTCATCCAGGAAGTTTCAAGCGCTGATCCTCTACCAGTTCAGATGCCGCCTTCAACGTGGGCAGAGTTTGGTTTGCCACACAACTATTCTCCACCTCTTGCATCTACTGCTATGGTTGGTCAGACTGCTATGCCTGTCTTTCAAGCTCCTGTTTTCTCCGAGCCCAGACCCGTGGTTCATGCTGTTCCACAGACTTTTCGAGCTTCTTTCAAGAATCCCCTCTATGAGTACAATGCTGCCAGTGCTCAAGGTGAAGACCGTGAAGACTTTGTTGAACCTGAAGTTGTTCGAGAGCAGTTTTAGAGCATAGAGAAGAGACTCAAAGCCGTTGAGGGTACTGATTTCTTTAATGTGGATGCAGATAATATGTGCTTAGTATCAGACCTTGTTATACCTGCTAAGTTTGTAACTCCAGATTTTTTGAAGTACAAGGGTCACCCTTGCCCAAGAGCTCATTTGGTCATGTATCTTCGCAGGATGACTGCTCATGCCAAGAATCAGAAGTTGCTTATCCACTGTTTTCAAGACAGCTTGAGTGGAGCATCACTCAAATGGTACATGGGTCTCGAGCAAAACTCTATCCATAGCTTCCAAGACCTCACAAATGCCTTCATAAAGCAGTATAAGTATAACCTCGACATGGCTCCTGATCACCGTCAACTGCAAAACATGTCTCAGAATGATAAAGAGTCTTTCAAGGAGTATGCTCAACGCTGGAGAGAGTTGGCTTCCCAGGTTGAACCTCCTTTGGCTGAGAAAGAGTTAACCGGAATGTTCATGGATACCCTGTCCCCATTCTATTGGGAGAAGATGGTTGGAAGTGTTTCCTCCAATTTCACTGATTTGGTTACTATTGGCCAAAGATTAGAGGAAGGTCTTAAGAAAGGAAAAGTATCCAAGGCTGTTGAATCTTCTAATGCTGTGAAGAAATCCTACGGGAACTTTCAGAAGAAGAAGGAAGATCAGACTAATGCTGTCATGGTTGAAGCAAGAAGGCCTCGTCCCCGACCTCAGTATGTTGTTCACCCTGTTGTTGCTGCTGTTACTCCTATGGTTGCTGCACCACAACCAACTCAAGCTTTCCAACGTCCGCTGCAGGACAGAGCCAGCATTGTAATAGGGGTCAATTTAATCCTATTCCCATGACTTACACTGAACTTTATCCTAGTTTGGTTCAACAAGGTTTGATTACCACAAGGCCTCTGCCTCCTCCTCCAAATCCTCCTCCAGCCGGCTATAGGGCTGATCTTCATTGTGAATACCATCAAGGTGGTGCAGGCCATAACTTGGAAAGTTGCTTTGCATTGAAGGCTAGAGTACAAGAGCTGATGAGGAACAAAATCCTCTCCTTTAAGGACAATCCCAATGTTCAGAGGAATCCTCTGCCAGGGCACGCCAAGTGAAGCCTCAGTCGACTTCGGCTCAGCTACTTCTTAAAGGCAGGACAGCTCATCCTTGTGTTTGATTAGTCACTAGGCCTTGTTTCTTGTTGTTTACATTTCCCTCATTTTGTAATAGCCGTTTGTTTTCAAATTATGTTTGTACTTTCACAATTAATGAAATGAGCACTGCAACTTTTGATTCAATTCATTTGTGTTTGCTATTTACTTCTTATTGCTTCCTCTTTCATGAAAAATAAAATAAAAAAATTCTCTTGTCCACTTTCTTCTGATTATGCAAAGATTGGAGGGAGGATGATGAAAACGTTATACCCATAATTGCTGTTGGTATGCTTTTAAATCAAAACTTTGCAGACGATGTAAGGCATTGTTTCAGTTCTCCAAACACTAGAGAAATAAGGAAGTTAACCCCTCTTTAACCCCTTCGAGCCTAGAAGTAGGAGTTTCTTTCTTTACAAATAAAAACCTGCAATTTTAACCTGGGGCAGGGTAGTTCTCAGTTAACTTGATTGTGCGTTCAAATACAAGAGTAGCATTCAAGACGCCTTTCAACAAAAGGTTGCATTCACAGTTTTCCTTCGCGCACAACAAACAAGTGTCGAAGATGTCTTTCAAGTCAAACGCCAATGATGGTTCATTATAATCATTAAGCCAGGCAGTCACTAAAAAAAAAGGGAAAAAAATAAGAAAGAAAAGGAGGAAATCTTTAAACCTTTTATCCAAAAAGTCCTCAATGGCAAACAGTTTAGTGAGAAAGCAGTGACTGTCATCTCAAGTCCATTGAATTTTGAACCATCATCATTACTATCATCAGTGCAATTTCCAACCCTTGGGAACCTGAGTGCATAGTTTGAGTTAACTGAGCATAGGACTGAAGTTCATCACGTAGATTGGGTGGGTCACAAATAAACTTTGAGCCTTTATCCTTTGTTTCTTAAACCGTGAACCGTGTCACATTACAACCCTCAAAAGACCTAACTGAAGCAAGGTTATTTTGAAAGCATACTACAGCAAGGTTGCGTAAACTGACTCCAAAAGATCTTTGCGGATCATTTATTTTTGCATCAAACTTGTGCTTTAACTCTCACTTTGAATATCTTGAACCGCCGTGTTCTAACTAATGACCCATATGCTTTGCATCTTTCCAAAAATGATTTTGATTTCAAAAGTTGCATGAACTTTGCATTTACCACGTTTGTACAAATACTTTGATTGCAAACTAGCTTTCTTCTTAAGGAATTTTCAAACAATTGAGAAACTTGGTCGGTGGTCCAATCAGGGGCAGGTTCCTTCCATATTCTGTTGAGAATCAGTTCAAGATTTGTGGTTTAATGGCGACTTCTCAAAATTGGTTTATACATAAATTTTCCAAGACTCGGACTGGAGCAAGCTTTCCAAGAGCACCACGAAACGGTCATTTCCAAAATCAATCAAGCTGAAGCAATGATCAGCTCATCTACAATAATAAGCTAATCTGGGGCAGTTTACTTGAAAAATCCCCAAGCAGCTCTCCATCCTTCTTTACGAGGATCATCACCAGATACAGTTTATTAGTGTGGCAAAGATGTGTTCAGCAGAAGCATCTCTAGTCCCAAGCAGAATGGCAGTGATCTCCGTGTAGAGGAATCAGTCTTCCAGTCTTGTCTTCCCAGAGAGTCGAGCCATGTCGTCGACATCTGCATTCGTATTTGATCATATATCATCTACATAATTTATACCATATGCATAACATGAGTGTTTAATCCTCATTTGCATTTCTCCCGAGGTCGTGTCATTATCCACGTCTTACCTTCCCAAAACATTACCTGTCCTTTTCATTCAGTGCAATTCCTGAATGTTGTCATTATCTTGCGCATCTAATCCTGTTGATAGATGTTTATCTTCTCTCATTCCAGTGCTATTCCCGGATCTTTATATTCTTTCATTCCAGTGCCATTCCTGGATGTCTTTCTCACTATCATTTGATACTATTCCTGAATATAGTGATTTACATTTACTTTCGGTGCCATTCCTGAAAGTTCACATTCATTCAATGCTGTCTTGAATACTGTGGTTCCTTTTGTCCAATGCTTTCTTGGATTTCTATCTTGTTCACTTTCATCTGATGCCTTCTCAGATATTATGAGTTATACCTTTCATCTAAAGCCATTATTGGATGACTGGTGTTTTTTTTTACATTCAATGTCATTCTTGAATGTAATCTTTGTTCACTTTATCTAAAGCCGTTATTAGATATTGTGATCTATACCTTTCATTCAAAGCCAGTATTAGATGTCCGATTTCTCTACCATCTGATGCCTATCCGGATGTGTCTCTCTTTCTGATTTTTTTCCAGATAGAGTCTTTGTTCACTTTATCTAAAGCCGTTATTAGATATTGTGATTTATACCTTTTGTTCAAAGCCATTATTGGATGGCTGATTTCTTTGCATTCAAAGCCATTCTTGAATGTAGTCTCTGTTCACATTCATCTAAAGCCATTATTATTTATTATGATTTGTACCCTTCATTCACAGCCATTATTGGATGACTGGTTTTTTTTGCCATCTGATGTTTTTCCGGATGTGTCTTTCTCTGTCTTTTCTGGTTTTTCTTGAAGATCCCGTTTGAACTCTTCAGTATAAGAAAATCCCAGAAAATCTTTTGTTGGTGTCTATCCTTTTATCCCAAATTGATCCCCAGGGGAGATCATGTCTTCTTTCTGGTTCCATGCCCAGTAAAGAGTGTACTTTCATTTCCCCAGTGTCGTCCGGTCACCTATAAACCTGTCGTCCATCTCCTTGGACTTTTCCCTAGTGGAGAGCCCCTCTCTGGCTTCCATCCCCAGTGAGGGCCTGTAGGATTTCCTCTTTATTTTTCAATCCCTGGTGCATCCTTAGAGTCTCCCCAGTGAGTCTATCGTTGGGCAGTCTGTATCCCCAGTGAGTCTTTCTCGTGAATGCTAACCTTATCCTTCCCCAGTAAGCTCACCTGTGGTGGATTGCCCTTCATCCTTGGTGTCTTGTTCGTCTGCATTCTTGCACTATCATATCATCATACTAGAAGTTCATGGCATGTCAGCATTTGCATGTCTACTGCTTGTCCTTAGCATCTGCATTCCATCTAAGGGCAAAATTTTCGGTTATCTATATTTAAATACCTTCCACCATGATTTCATGAAGACTATCATCACTCATGTCATCCGGTGAAGATATTTAAATAGGGGCAACTGTTGTACCCCAAATTTTACCCTCCGATATTCTGATCGTTTGCATATCCTTTTCATAGGTCTCTGTTTTCGCATTTTAGTAAACATATCAATAATCATGCATTTTTTGTTAGAATTTAATTTGTTTTATTTCTTTTTTTCACTAACTATTTTCAATTATCTTTTTTCACTAACTATTTTAAATACCTTCCACCATGATTTCATGAAGACTATCATCACTCATGTCATCCGGTGAAGATATTTAAATAGGGGCAACTGTTGTACCCCAAATTTTACCCTCCGATATTCTGATCGTTTGCATATCCTTTTCATAGGTCTCTGTTTTCGCATTTTAGTAAACATATCAATAATCATGCATTTTTTGTTAGAATTTAATTTGTTTTATTTCTTTTTTTCACTAACTATTTTCAATTATCTTTTTTATTATTTTTAGTTTTATTATTATTATTTCTTTATTATTATTATTATTATTATTAATTTTATTATTATTAGTTTTATTATCATTATTAGTTTTATTATTATTAGTTTTATTATTACTAAGCTTTATTATTATTATTATTATTATTATTATTACTTTATTTTGTTTATCTTCATGGTAAGTGGGGACCACTCAATCATTCTAACACTTCACATGGATTGCCAACTTGGATTTATCAATGGCCAAAAAAGCATTCTTACACTTCACTTATCAATGGCCAAGAATCATTCTCATAAAGTCACATGGATTGCCAACTTGGATTTATCAATGGCCAATAAGCATTCTTACACCTCAATTATCAATGGCCAAGAATCATTCTCATAAAGTCACATGGATTGCCACATCAACACTCCAATTTTATCCACACTATAAATAAGATCTCTCATTCTCTCATTTTGGGACACACCAGATTCACCCCACACAAAGGCTGAATACTCTCTTAATTTTCTCGCTCAATTATTCTTGCAAATTTTCTGGAGAGAAGGCTCGTCTTCATTTTTCCATAACTCGTGTCATTGAAGAGGCAATGGACCGTCTCCACTAGGTAACATTCACCTCTTTTATTTCTCCATTTTCAAAGTACCATGATCATTTATCTATGCTGTTATCAAGTTCATTAGCATGTTAATATTTTTCTCTAAAAATTATTGTAATATCCTATAATTTTTGTTTGGTTTTATTATGAATGATGTTTAAAAGATAAGATAAAAAGACAAAAAGACAAAAAACATGCTTCATCACCACCCTTTTATTATTTCATACTATTTTTATTTTATTTTCCATTTATTTCTTAATTTTGTTTCTCTAGTTTTTATTTTAGGAGCACTTTGAATTTTTAGTTTCAATTTATCATGTTATTTCTTGAATTCATAACTTTTTCTTTCGAATTTTGTTTTGATTTTTATTTTTCGCTTATGATCTTTATTTCGATTTTTAGGGCCAATGATATTACAAAATCATGACTTAGTTGATTTATGCAAAATGACTAAAAAGTCTTGATATGTATGAGGCTCATTTCTTTATTTTTGTTGGTCAATGAAAGTCGAATATCAAAAGATTATCGATCCTCCGATTAAATCTTGATCAAGACGAGACTAACTTTATTCTTCATTTCGAGTCCATTTTCTTTACTTTATGTCGATGACATTGCACAAATCTTGACTTTGATTATTTCAAATCAATAAAGTCTTGATAAATATGAGGCCACTTTTTACTTATTTTTATTGGTCGATGAAAGTAAAAAATCTAAGATTATCGATTTATCGATTTAAATCTTGATTAAGACGAGACCAACCTTATTTTTTTATTCCGGTTTCATTATCTTTATTTTGGTCGATGACATAACAAACTTCATGGTTTGGTTGACTTCATTGAATCAACAAAACTTTGATCAATATGAGACCGCTTTTTCTTTATTTCAGTTTCATTCACTTTTTAGTCGATGAAAGTCAAGAATCATTGATTATCGATTCCTCGATTAAATCATGATTAGGACGAGACTAATTCTATTTCGTGTTCTTAGTAAGCAAACATAACATAACACAAACTTAGCAAGAGGTTAATGTAGAGTACTACAGATACTTAGGGTGCTAATACCTTCCCTTTGTATAACCAACCCCCGAACCTTAGATCTCCCCCCTTTAGGTTTTTTAACGATCTTGAACTTTTCCTTTGGATAAATCAAAGTCGGTTGTAAAAGAAAATGATGCAAGTTAAGTAATAGCTTGTTATCCGATTTTCACCGCAACACTATCCATTCTTCCCCTTAGGTATATTAGATCTCAATTATTGGTATGTGCATAGATTTGTGCTTCAAATCACAATTTAAATTCTAGGTTTGGTTTGAAGGTATTATTAAGCGAGGATGAATTTTCTGGGTATGTTTAAAGGAGGTATGTAACCCTCGCAATCTAAGGTGTTTTTTATTTTAGTTTTTACAGTTTGTCTTCCACGTGACATGCCACACCAGCTTCTGTTAATGGACGTTGACAATAGGGACCAAAATTTTGGATGAAAAATTTTATGAGGACCATGATTTGAAGGAATATTTTCGAGGGACTAAAATTGAATTATGGGATATTTATAGGGACCCCAAACATATTTAACCATAATACTTATAAGTGTTTGATTTTGCATAATTTCCCAAAAAAAAAGGTATTGACATAATAGATAAATATGAAGATCTATATATCTTCCAGGGTCATGAAAATACTTCTTTCACTCTTTAAAATATTTCTCAGCTTAAGTGATTCCCACCTAGTTGATTTGGCTCTGCTTGTAAAATGTTAGTGGAGGTTGATCTCATATGTTATTGGTTTTTAGTGTAATATATTTTCATCTGGATATGAGGCTCAAATTATCTTCTCTTTTAGAAGGGATTGTCTTTTAGTTTTCGAGCATCACTGTCTTGGTGGAAATATTGATAAATAAGGTGGGGATTAGCCTGTTCACTTCCTTTAGGGAAGGCTTGGGTGGGGTCAATCATTCTAAGAGTTAGATTCCCTAGATTATATCCGATTTTATCCTACAAAATTTGAAAGTGGGTGGAGATTGACCATTTGGAAGAAGGGTTTTAGTTTGAGATCTCTAGTGAAGAAAAAGTGTTTTTCTAAGAACAAGAGTTGAGTGATAATCTCCTTCTAGTTATTCAGACCAATATTCTTTCTCTAGACCTTTTTTAGTGGTGCCTATTGGCTCCGAATCATACTACATATGATCCAAAAGTTACGATCAGTTCGACGTATCCCCACAGTTTGGTCACTGATCCGTTGAATCCCTGCAAATCAGACCCCACGTAGGGGGTAAGGTGTGATTCGTCCAGTTGAAGTGTTAAAAATAGCAGAGAGTACATAATGTCGACCGAGCTGCCCTGGTCGACGAGGATTCTCCGAACGTCGAAGTTCGCCATTCGGGCTCCTCGAGTTTGGAGACCCACCGAGGAGCTCTTCCCGGTAGAAAGAGATGGGGGTGGAGCCCTTCTGGGCTTGATCGAGCGTGGCCACCTTGTTAGAGCTTGTGTTGATTAGATGCTCGAATTTTCGTTTCACGGAGCCCACCGTGAATTTATTGAAGCCCCCGCCCAAGATGACCATGGCGGAGGGGAATGTCTCCCACGGGCTGTGGGCCGCGAAGTAGGCAGGGGCGTTGAGCCTGTCCGGGACGTAGAAGTCTTTTGGTCGCGACACGGCCATGGTGACTTGGATGCTGGCTTCTTCCGAGGAAGGTACTTCTTCCTCTATCTTCTTGGACTCCTGGGCGTCTTATCGAGGAGCGTCCTTCTTCTTAGTGAACTGTTTCAAGTGGCCGTCCCTGATCAATACCTCGATAGCATCCTTCAAATGGATGCAGTCTTCAGTAGTGTGGTCGTGACTCTTGTGGAAACTGTGTAACACCCCTTTCTATACCCCCAAATAATTAATTAAATCATTTAGGCACGTATTAAAAAAAAATTATCAGAGTATAATTGCAACCACGGCATAAAAAGGTATGTCACATTATGCTTGAAATTAAAACACATACAACACCTGCTCAAAATGATATGCAACAGTGGGGTAACTTTCAACAATCAAGGATCTCAGTCCTTATACCCACATGTCAACATTTAGAATAAAAGCGAAAACATCTAAACATTGATTCAAAAACATATATACATATATATATATATCATACTCCAATAGTAGTCACCAATATCATTCATGTTTACATAAACCTTCATCAGCTAGATACATGTACAAAAGTATCACAAAAGCTCATAAACACATCCTAGCTACCCGGTGCTACATATCAGAGCCAGACGACCAAAAAGGAAATGAAGCCACGCTTCACAAAAGACCACCTGATACCTAATCTGCAATGCCTCATAGAGCATCATAAAATAGCAGAAGGGTGAGAAGTATTATCATAATAACGTTGCATATAATTATATATCTCAACATATAATACACATATACCACATTCTCACCACAACTCATCACTATGCATGTATATATACATATCACACCAAGCATATACCATAAATCAAATACACGACATAACAATCCGTAATTAACGCATCCTTCACATAGGCATATTCATTCATGCTCAAATACATGCATCCCTAATACATCTCAATTCATCACCATTCATTCAACATAACACGCATACATGTTTATTCACCAATGTATCATTACAAAGATACAACTCTTATCGCCATTCATCACATCTTACTCAATATACATCGCAAGGCATATATATATATATACAAAACCAAGCATATACATCACAATGCTTATCATTCAACATAAATACATATATTCAGGTTCCTTCATCAATGCACATATACAAAGATGACCAATGCAAATCATAGAGACCGACTCACGACTCTATGCAAATGCAATGCGGTACCGACTCAATCATCACTAGTTCACTCAGGAACTCTGCTGGAATCATCGCTCGTTACATAGAGTAACTCCCCGTCGGGCCTACGATGTTCCCCGTCGCTATAAACCATTATTTCAGGGCGTACGACGTTTATGGATTGCTTTAGTCCACTATTTCAGAGCGCACAATCAGATTGCCATAGTCCACTATTTCAGGGCGCACAATCATTTGTGATTAATCGCTTCTACCATTATTTCAGGGCGTAAGACGATAAAACTGATTGTGATTAATCGCTTCTACCATTATTTCAGGGCGTAAGACGATAAAACTGATTCATCTATGAATCTTCCAATGCAAGAATGCATATCATGATACTTGACACATTAATGACTCATGCCAACATCAAATGCTCATGCATTAACAATAATCATGTATTTCAAGTACACATAAAGTAATGCACACAATTGCCCAAAATGGCCACAAACACCAATACACCATTCTACAACATCAAATTCCCATCAAAGAATCATCACACAAGCCATCTCATAACACATCATAATATGTCTTACAATATTGAAAAATAACTCAAAATTCCATTATTCGGTTTTCCGAAAAAGTCGGCTAAAAGTCGGCCAAAAATAGTATTTTCTATCATCATCAAAAAGTACTCATCGACAGCTTCGATTCGGTATAAAGAACTCTTAAATACGATAAACGGTTAACAAGATATGAATATTTCAAAATAACGCAAAAACATAAACCGGACGCCCGACACTACGAAATGGTTCGTAAAAACTGTACCGATTGGACCAAGTTCAGACCCCAAAACTATTTTTCCTAGAAAGAACATCTCGTTAGCTTTCCAACGCTTCGAACGGGGGTTAAAACCGACTTACGGTTCAAGAGATATGAATTTCCGAAGTTTCCCCGACAAACCAGAATTTTATGGTTCAGCACAGTATGTATCGATACATAGGCTTATGTATCGATACAAAAAGCCACATGTATCGATACATAGCACGCATGTGTCGACACATGCTGTAGTGAAAATGTTGTTTTCCCAAATTTCTTCAGTATGTATCGATGCATAAGGGTTATGTATCGATACATAAACCATTTCGTATCGATACATAGCTGTTATGTATCGATTCATAACGCTGTTTTTCCTCAAAAACCAGATTTTCTCAAAATACACCTTTGCTGCCATTTTTCCAAAGTGCCCGGAAACTCGACTAAATCGAACATTTTCACCGAAACAAACATATACGCGCAACCACCAAATACATAAGAACAATTTAGAACACATAAACGAAATTTCTACGACGTTCGATTTTTCGATTAAATTTCAACCTTTCAAAAACCAGAATTTTCGAACATCGCCAAATCGAATAAAAAGCACGCTATACGACAACCTAACCTTACTCGATACAACTACGTAATTTATTCCGAATTCTAACCGTGAAAACATCGGTTTCTATTGATTTCCTACAATTCGACCTAAACGGAAACAACAACGGAAACATACCGAAAACTAACCGAAACATAACAAAACTTCATGAAACTTTAAACAACAGCTCACATACATATAACCAACCAACACATGTATTCATACGACTTTTCGACCGTAAAAACATTGGTTTCTATCGATTTCGTCCAATACGGCATAACCGGAAACATATGGAAAACCAACCAAAACATCCACACAAAACACATACATAATCATACACAAAGTTAGGATAACAATATTTCACACCCTTACCCGATTAAATCGACTCCGAAAGATTGATCTTGGTGATTTTCCACACTTTTCTCTTGCTCTTCTGTTTTCTCCTCTCTTTTCCTTCTTCTTCTCTTTTTCTCTCAAAATTCTGTTTTTCTCCCTTTCTCACCTCTAACTTTCTATTTTAATAAGACAAATATCTATCCCCACAAAAGACCAAAATACCCCTACATTCAAATATCTCGCAAACGCTCTCAAAACGCGACAAAATATAATCACGATGAAAAATAACATTTTTCTAAATAAAAGTCAAAAATAAAATAATATAATAATAAAATAATCAAAACGACTTGATTAATTAAATAAGACAAAACCGGGGCGTTACAAACGGCAGTACTTTGATTTGTCGGCGTTGGGTTTGGCCGACAGTTGTTTGGGGAAGCGGACCCCTGCTTGCTTGAATTCCGAATTCGCACATTCGAAAAGTATCTTTTCCCAGGAGACGGTCAGGGGGGTATAGTCGTGGAATCGCCCGGGCCCCTTGCTGTCGCGGGAGTCCCGTGGACAGTCTTCGCGCTTCCTTTCGCCTCGACGAGATGTCGAGGCTTCTTCGCCTTTGAAGGCCCGAGCGTTCTCCTGATGGCGTGACGCCCAGACGTTGCTGGCCGCAACCTTCTCTTCATACTGAATGTGCGACTGGGCTTTGAGGAGGAGGGCATCTAGGTTCCTCGGAGGTGCGAGGCCGACGGCCTTAGAAAACTCAGAGCCCGGGTGGAGTCCTTGCTCAAGCAGAAACTTTTTCATCTCGTCCGTTGTAGGGACCTGTACTGCTTCTTTGTTGAACCTCTCGATGTACGCGCAAAGAGGTTCGTCCTTTCCTTGGATTATGGCCCCAAGGGAGGCCTCAGTCTTGGGGTGACGGCGAGAAGCTGTGAAATGCCGTGAGAACATTCTGCCCAGTTGTCTCCATGAGGTAATGGATTCTTCGGGCAACTGCTTGTACCATATCATCGCCCCTTTTCGGAGCGTGGTCGGAAATAACCGGCACTTGATGGCGCCCCAGACGTCGCGGCAGTCTAGAAGTGCATCGATATTCTCAATGTGTTCGTCGGGGTCCGTCGTACCGTCATACGTGCCCAGTGACGGGGGCTTTTCCAGGCCCTTAGGGAGACAGGTTGCCAAGATTTAATTTCCTGGGACAATGGGCCGCGAGGCTCATCATCACTGCTGGAGCTGGTGAACGACGTGGACCGAAGGGTACGCTCGCGACGGCGGTTCCTTCCGGGAGAAGGTGAGCGGTTCCTTCGGGGAGAAGGTGATCGGGCCCGGCCTTTATACCTGATCGGGGGTGACTGCTCGTCCTTTTGTGTCCTATTGCGACCGAGAGAGTGCTGGTTACGCGGGGAAACCTGGTCACGCTTCTGGACGGTGCGAGAGGTAGGCTCTTGGCATAGCCTTTGGTCGGTATCTCGCCGGGGCTGCGGGCTCCTTGATCGTCGTTGGTTCCTCCTTGGGGGAGGGGATCTTGGATGGGTGGATTCTTCTAGTGCCCCGATCCTTTTGTTCTGCGGCAGGATCAGGGTGTTGGTTCTGTTGATTGCCTCCAGGAGGGCCACCACGGACGGGTCGGCGTTGGGTGGGTCAGGAATGGGTTGGATGTCCAGCGAAGGCTGGTCGTTGTTGAGATCAGCGGGAGTGGGGGAAGGAGAAGCTATGGCCCTGTCCCTCAGAAAACGGGCATCTCCGAGAAGAGATGACTGGCCGTCAATATCAGTCTTGTTGACGGGGAGTACATCATTTTGGAGAGCTCCTTTGGCGTGATCTTGCGTGGCCATGATGATGATCTTGGAAATTTGCTTTGATCTTCGGTTTCCGGGGAAAGAAAGATGGGGAGAACAATGTTTCCCACAGACGATGCCACTGATCGTGAAGGCTGGATCATATCCTGTTGAAGTGGGCCACCAAGTACGTCTCAGGTGCTGGCGGTATAGGGAGGAGGAGGGGGGTGTACCTGCAAGGCACTCCGACGCTCAAGTAAGAAAAGGTCAGAGAGAAAGGGGCAAGTACAAAATATGAGTTTCGAGGGCGAATATTTGATACCTGACCCTCTCAAGTGAGAGAGTTTATATAATGCCCCCAAGCGCGTGGCCAACGGTCCTATTTTTGGGGCGAAATAATCGTTTTCCCGAAGAAATGGTAACTGCCCAAAACTAGCCGTTATGTCGGGCAGGGTGCCCAAAACTAGCCGTTATGTCGGGCATAAGCATGGTTTCGGCCACATGCCCTTAGCTGTTCGGGGAGCGAAGGAGTCGTGCGTAACGAGCAGCATTACCGGGGAGGAGGGATGCAGTCCCTGCCCGGTTTAAGGGGCAGAAAGGTAATTTTTGCCCCCTTGTGGATTGGACTTAGGAAATTGGGTCGTTCCAGGAGCAGAGGTGGATTGGGCCATGTTTAGCCATTGGTCCAGTCCAGAACAAAAACCATGAAAAGATTTTTCATTCACCAATAAACTATCTCTGAAATTAAACCTTGTAAGAAATCTCCTAGAATATTGAGAGTGTGAGAATTATACTATTGTGTTGTATGAGATGCTTTAGATACTAATCATTATCTTTAACCTTATACCAATAAACCATTGTTATGGGTCTCTACTCTAAAGATTGAGTATGAGTGGTAGATTGAAGGTACATTAGGGTAAAGAATTGTTGCTTGCATTAGGATAAAGAATTGTTTTTGTTCACATTTTGATTGGTACTTATCATGAAAGAGAATATTTTCTTCATACTCCAAGGAAGACTTTGGTAGATCCGAGTAAAGGTTGCCACAAAAAAAGTTAGGAGTTGTCCTCATTCAATGATAAAATAATCGCTCAGACAAATCTTCGTTAGATCCGATTAAACGAGGCTACATGATTGAAGCTTGGAGAATGTCATTTGGTCTATCAAGTTTGGTGGATCAAGATCATTAAAGATATTGAATGTTAATAGTTGAGTAATCTACATCAACATGTGGAATTATTATTTTAGATCTGTGTTTGCTAAAGCATTGGGATGTTAGTGTTTCGTTTGATAATAATTCGTTGTACCAAAATACTTGTATCTTTAACTTTAATTATGCTGGAAGATGATACCAATTTTGATGGTGAAATTCATAGAAAAATGGAATATGCATAGCCAATACAAATTTTCGAATCACTATGTACTTGATGTACATTTTTCTTTCCTTATCTCCTTTAATTTTTTTTTTTGCATTGTATAATGTTTTATCATATAAGTGTAGGTCTTTGATGCATTTAATTTAATGAATATTCATCTATTGAATTATGTTTGCATTGACTCAAAGTTTCTGGATTTGAATTGCTTGTTAAAGCAACTTCAAATGTGCTTGAGTTAATGATTTAGTTTGAATTCTAGCCTCTATGATAATGACGAAACATATGATATTGAATCCATTCACCATGTTTTTCTTTCGCTAATTATCTTTTACTTATACGCTTTAACTCTAACTTTCTAAAAAGTAATTGTTTTTGAATTCGATTGTTCTAAAAGGGAAAAATATATTAAACCACCCCCTTCTACACCTTATCGTATCCCTATTCTCGCCCAACAAAGCATTCTCCGAACTCATATTCTCAAATCTTGCATCACACCCACCAAGCCTGAGAGACCCCTCACATAATCCAAAGCATCAAATTTATTATTCAACACCAAAATAGCCACCACTTCATATAAAGCGCTGATAATCACTTCAACAACTTTTTCTTGAGTAACACGTTTGTCCCTTTGGGCATGTAATTATGTATGGCTTTCAGAAGACCCTTATTTCCCCCCAAAACTAGACTCACTAACAAGACGAAAAACAACAATATTATTATAAGAAGATGTAATTGCTTATCTGGGAGACGACCTAGGTTCATTATTTACACTTCCCGACTCTAACAAAGAGGAATGAACACCCATGGTCTTCTACTCGACCTCTTTCTTGTCTTTCAAAGGAAAGCCCTTCAAATCATTGAAATAAAAAAGTTATATTCCGAATAATGAATAGAAGCATTTGGAAAAAAAAAAGAATAAAAACAATATCAAAGAGGAATGAGCACCCATGGTCTTCTACTCGACCTCATTCTTGTCTTTCAAAGAAAAGCACTTCAAATCATTGAAATAAAAAAGTCATATTCCTAATAATGAAAAGAAGCATTTGGGAAAAGAAGAACAAAAACAATATCACAGAGGAATGAGTACCCATAGTCTTCTACTCGACCTCTTTCTTGTCTTTCAAAGAAAAGCCTTTTAAATCATTGAAATAAAAAAGTCATATTCCCAATAATAAATAGAAGCATTTGAAAAAAAAACAAAAACATTATCAAGTAAAAAAAAATTAAAATTACTTATGTCTATAGCTAAGAAGATTAACATCTTATTGATGTTTACGAACTTCTAAAAAAAAAAAGACATTAAACCTTTGGAATTTAGTCAGAATATGGGTTTACATCCCTTAATAAATGCAATACAAAAAGTAGTGTATTATTTTTGAAAATGAAAGGTAAATGCAAAATGATGAATATCCTAATGCCTACATAGCAAAACTCCTACAAAGACACGAAGCCAAGTGTCCATAACAAACTATAATCTTCCATGATAATCTCACACTCCCTCACCTCACTCTATATACTACTAAGAGAGACATACTCTTTCAATTCTTTTTTAAATTTCATTTTCAGAATAATTTTTTTTTTCTTTTTAATTGTCATTTACAAAATGCAAGGTAGTATTAATTGCACTTTTGTCAAAATTATCTTTAAGTAATCATTACAGAGAGAAAAAAAAGTTAGATGAATATAATAAATAATTAGGGGTATTATAAATAAAGAGAGCATTGTTATTTGAAAAATAACTATATTAATTAATTTTATTAATAAGTGTAAAATATCAAAAAATAACACTTAAAAAAGAACAAATGGCCAACTAAGGAGTCTACCCCACTCATTGTTTACCTTATAACTTCACCACACTCTTTATTACAATAATACTCTCTCTTTAGAATAATCTAGTTAACTTTTCACATAAATTAAAAAATAAAAAATAAATGAAGAAGAGAATAATATTTTTATTATATAATAAGAATTATGAAAATAATATTAATTAGATAATAAAATAGAAAAAGATACGTTAAAAATTGAAATAAATCATACATTTTAAAACACTATTTTATTCTAAATGAATCACTCATTATAAAATAGAATAGCCTTTTTCTACCGTGATTTGTATATGTGCAACAATGCTTCAAAAATAAGATAAAATAAATTAATTTTTTAATAAATTTATCTTTATACTTGTTTTATATTTTATTCAGTTACTTTTTTAATAATATAAATTTAAGTATTTAACCATTGATATATTGAATTAAAAAAAATATTTATACAATAAAATTCATACAAACCTAAAGACAAAAATATATAATAACATACTCCTATAACAAAATTTAAAAAATTTGAGAGGACCATAATAACCTTGGTCCACCTTCTAAGTCGTAGTGTAAATAAATTAAATCAATTATTAATTTCAAACTTTTGAAGTGGTCATACCAGAAATTAAAGCAACCATGTGGCCTGAGTTATATAAGCACATAATTTAGGGATCAGGGGCATGACTGCAACTGCACAAAATAATCAATTAACTATCTCACTTTTTTTTTTTAATTTTCTTTTTAACAACCATTATAACTGAACTTTTGTTATAATTTTTTACTTTAAATATTTTTCCGTTACCTTGTTTTACTAAATATTTTTCTGTGACCTTAATAATAATATAACCATCACAAATTAATTAGAGTTTTCAATTTCATTTGTCAGCATCATTATATTTGAAATAATGTACTTAACTGTTACATTAATTAATAATGGATATAGTAGTTTTCATCGAAGTTTCAATTGTTAGATGTTGCCAAATATTTACCGGCATGTTTAACAAAAATATATAATAAAATAATATAATAAAAATCTAATTAAATAATATCATCATTTTTTCTAAAGAGTTATGGGAGTTTATATCCAAACTGATTCAAATAAAAACTATAAATTAATATAAAAATATTAACTTATAAAAAATTGCATAATTTTGGATGTGTTTGTATTCTCTTTTATTAGAACCGCTCTAATCTAATTAAATTTTAAATTGATTTTTTAAAAGAATTTAATTGAAATACACTGACAGTGTAAAATGATTTTACACTGTCAATTAATTATAACCGTTGGAGGTAAAGAGAAGTTTGACTTTTAATTTAATAATATGTAAAGTAACTCAAACGGATGATGGTGATGTATTGACAGTGTAAAACTTTTTACACTGTCAGTGCATAGTAATTAATCTCTTTTTAAAATTGATTCCAATCAAATCAAATATACATACATTTTAATACTTATTTATTATTATTATTATTATTATTATTATTATTATTATTATTATTATTATTATTATTATTATTATTATTATTATTATTATTATTATTATTATTATTACTTGTTTATATTTAATTTGTTTTAATACTATTTATTAATTTATTTATCAAATCGAATATACATATATTTTAATACTTATTTATTATTATTATTATTATTATTATTATTATTATTATTATTACATTAATTTATCATTTGTTTGTATTTAATTTGTTTTAATACTATTTATTAATTTAATTAATTTATTTATTTTTAAAAACTCGTTTGTTTTAAATATATTGTTCGTTTCTTATTTTGTAATTTTAACTTTTATTATATTATATATCATATATTATTTGACATCTATTGTTTTATAATATTTATATATCATTAATATAAATAAAATATTATAATATAACTTAAACATTCAAAAATCAATTCAAAAATTATATGAAATTGAATCAAATCATATCATATTTAAAAAAAAAATCATTTTAAATCAAACTAAATTTTAAATAAATTATTTTTGAATCGAATAAATTCCTAAAATGGAACAACTCTAATCAGCCCATAAATCATAAACTTTATTTATTTTTATTTGAAATATTAATAGATAAATGACATGTTCATGCTTGATTGGTCAAAAGTCTTAAACTCATTTCAATTATTACACACAAAATGACGAAAATAGCCTTGTAGGGCCCTATAAAATGAAACACACCTTTCACTGAACATTATACAACTATCCTATTTAATAGCTACAATATTGTCTCAACTCTATCAAGCTTTCACATAATCATGGCATTCAACCAAGAATTAGAAGCCATAACTAAAGCTTTTTCAGGTTCTCTATTTCTCAACTTGAAGTATATCATATATTAAATTATCACATATTATTTTAATTTTTTAAATGATATAATTTTCAGGACATGGTGTTGATGAGAAATCATTGGCAACAATATTGGGAAAATGGGATCCTGTGGAGAGAGAAACGTATAGGAAAAATACATCAAATTTCTTTGTTGAAGATCATGAAAGAAAATTTCAGAAATGGAATGATCACCATGTTCGTCTTCTCAAACATGAGTTTGTGCGTTTTAAGGTATGAATTTTCTTTTCTATTTGATGTTTTCTATTGGTTTTCTATCAGCCAGATGTTGAAGTTTTTGTTTTATTGTAATTTTTCATTTTTATTTTAATAATTATTTTTATTAAAAAAATAAATTAATTATTTAAGATTTTTCAAAAAATAATTTAATTATTTAAATCAACTCTATGCATTCTGAATTTTTAAATTTTGTTATCACGAATATGTAGAAAAAAAATTGGCAAAAAGTTTTATACTGCAGTAGATTGTCCTTAATTTATTGTTAGAAAGATCAATTTTTTGGTGAAGTCAACCAAAAAAAAAATTAAATTGCAAGAGTAATTATTTTAATATAAAAGTTGTTGTCACAAAATATTTATTTGATCACATTTTTCATAAAATAAGCTAGTCTCATTTAGAGTGTTCACATCCGAATTTATTTAAATAAAATATAATCAGATCTTATCACATCAAATATTTAAGTTCAATAATGTAATTCATATCAACCAGCACGTTTTTCTTTTTATTCCTTTTAGAGAAAAAAGATTATACACCGAGTGTAAAATACTTTACACCGTCAACCAATTACGTGCGTGTATTCCGGTAAATCACAAGTTTAATTTTAAAATATTAATATGACATGGTGAAATGTTATAATTCTATTGGAGGATGGTATAAAATAAATATACACTGTGCACTACCTTTGCTCTCTTTATTTTAATAAAATATTTAATACTATAGAAATCTAATGTACGTTTAGTTTCATGTTTGAAGCATCTATAATTAATTATGAATATGTGTTACGTTATTGTTGATAGAATTGATTATGTTTTATAAAATTTATAATACTTCAAATTAAAATATATTATTCAATTTATTTTTTTAAAAATTTATTCAAACATAATTCACTTACTTTAAACTTATTTTTAAAACAAATTCTTAGGTAACTATTATATAAGTACTTGAGTATCACTACCAAAAGTAAATTAATTTAAAATACTAATTTATTTTTAAATAAAAAATATATAAAAAATGACATGATATTAAATAAGAATGTTTTATTGGATGAAGGTACCGGTACTCAATTGAATTTAAAAATATCAAAGTGTTCGCTTATTTTTATTCCGAATCAATTTTACAGAATTAATTGATTAAAAATCTTTTTTTTTTTTTCACTTCAACATCAATTGACTTAAAAAAGTAATGCCCTCCTAATTTTCTGGACTAATACTCACCTTTTTTTTTATTAATTAACTAGATTAGAAGACAATTAGATAAAATGTATTTTAATAGCACGTTATTGCAAGTTGCAACTATGACAATTATTATTATTTTTTAATTTATATATAATTAAGTAGAAGATTCAACCATAATAATAAAATAAAAGGAACCACAAATTAGAAAGTTCATAATTTTTTGTGTGGTTGCATATGTCTTGACTATTGAATGTAATGATCAGAATGCAGTGGTGCTTTGGAGCATGCACCCTTGGGAAAGAGATGCTCGTTTAGCAAAAGAGGCCCTAAAGAAAGGCCCAAGTTCATATAATGTACTCATTGAGATTGCATGCACTAGATCTTCTGAGGAGCTTTTGGGAGCTAGAAAGGCATATCATTCGCTCTTTGATCACTCAATTGAAGAAGATGTTGCCTCTCACATCCATGGCATTGACAGAAAGGTATAAATATCCTCCAATCACTCTTATAAACAAATATTTATTTTATAGATTCATTAAATAATTTATATATTTTATGTATATATAGTCAATAAAGGATCTTTGATCTTTTGTAGATGCATAAACCTATTTAACATCTTAATCCCTTTAAATTTATCATAAGATTAGTTATCGAATTTGTAGTTGCCCACTCGGCCAATCGTTCAAATGAGCGATTTACTCGGGCATGGGCAGAGCTACACTCGATAGGTCCATGTATATTTTGCATTTTGAATCCACTATTTTCTCTTGCATCACTAGTCTTTAAGAGACCTTATTTTGTATTTGTTTTTTGCACCCTTAAGCCAGAATATTGAATATGCCGATGCAGTCGATACTAGGATAGATGACTTTGAGAGTCTTTGTATTAAGAAAGTTTGTAACACGACTCTCCTCTTAAAAGAGAATTTGAGTTCAATCTTAGAGTCGACTATTTGAAATGATGACTTAAAGAGTCTTTGAATTGAAAAAGTTTGTAACACAATTCTACTCTTAAAAAAGAATTTGAGTTCTATCTTAGAGTCGACTATTTGAAAGAGAGCCTAAGTAGGTATAATGAAAAATTGATATTTTGAGATTGGGTCAAGAATTAGTCTCATTGTCTCGCATCGAGACCAAAAAGACTAAGCCGCGTGGATACAATATGTGTGCTAACAAAACTAAGAACAATAAAATACAATAAAACACATCTATGTTCGCAACCCAATTGAACACCTAAGTTATTCTATATAAAAAATGTCCAAACTTTAAAATGAGATTTAATATTGTATTTGATCAAACAAAATGAATGCTAAATTTCCAAGTGTTTAGGTGAACTACTATTATTTATATGTGTATAATCTCACACTGTTATTTTTTGTTATTTCAAATATCATCTAATTAACTCCTATTACTTTTGGAAACAGCTCTTGGTTGCACTTGTAAGTGCCTATAGATACGAAGGATCAAAGGTTAAAGATGACACTGCAAAATCAGAAGCTAAAACACTTGCCAATGCCATTAAAAATGATCAAAAGAAGCCAATCATTGAGGATGATGAAGTCATAAGAATTTTGGCAACAAGAAGCAAGCTACATCTTCAAGCAGTTTATAAACACTATAAAGAAATATCTGGCAAGAATCTTGAAGAGGTATTATAAACATTTCTAATCATGTATGTCTGTGTTAAGTTTTTGAAGATCATGTATAGATTAACTTCAATTCAACTATGACAATAATTACAGATTCTATTTAATCATATTTTAACAGTGAAAAATATTTTATCAGATTTTATTTATCTACGATTTAAGTCTGACAAATTTTAAATCTTATGTGATAACCTACCTTGCACGCCTTCAAAAAGAGCCTGATAAAGCCCTAATGCACCATAATGTCATTAGAATTTATGAGATTCAATTTCTGATTAAAACTTCACTATCTTTTGTTAGGATCTTAATGACTTAAGGTTTAAAGAGACTGTGCAATGTCTTTGCATTCCACAAGTATATTTTAGCAAGGTAAGAAAAATTTACAAACTCAAAATCCAACAACCTCTTAAAGTGGTTGCTTCTTCTTTAATTATATATATAATGCATATATATTTTTTACCTATAGGTTTTGGATGCAGCATTAAAAATTGATGTGGATAAGAATGTTAAGAAATCACTTACTCGTGTGATAATTACTAGAGCTGATATTGATATGAAGGAGATAAAAATTGAGTATCAAAAGTTATATGGAGTTTCTTTGCCTCAGAAAATTGAAGAGACTGCTAAAGGAAACTACAAGGATTTCTTGCTAACCTTAATTGCTAGAGGAGGCTAATTGATGAGATTAATCAAAGAAAAAAAACTTTGAGAGGTGAAATTTGAGTTGTTGTTTTGTTCATGTTATGCTGTGTTTGATCTTGTATTATTATTCGTCACCGAAGAAAAAACTAAAATGTAATCGAATAAATAGTATTCTGCTATCTGAATGCACGTTTGATGGAATTTCATCATAATTTTTAATTGACATTCTTTCATTGGCGCATTAAGAATACGAAATGACAAGAAAATGAATCGACAAGAAATTCGAAGTCACTTTATTATTACTATGGTATTATTATTGTTATTATTACCATAGTCATTTGAAAAAAAAGCACAAAACAATTTGAAAACATGTTCTTATAACAAGAGCTTTACTATTCTCTCCCTATAAGAGTAACAAGGAACCTCTTGTAGTCTCCTGAGATCTCCCTGGCCACTGCATCCTCGAGACGAACACTGTTTCTGTGATAGTACAGCTCTTTGATGTCCTTCAAGTCCTTCTCAGCCCTTGTCACCACCACGCGGGTTAGTTCATCTTCATCGGTTCCGATCCTTTTCAGCGCGCTCCGAAGAACCTACACGAATGAGAGTCAAAGACAAATCTATTAGTCTACCATCAATCAAATAGTATAACTTATATCATCATTTATGTTAGTTGCATACTTAAATTTGAAACTATTACACCATCTCAATAATATTATAAGCAAAATTCGACTTTTTTGGTTCATTTAAAAATCGATGTATCTAGTGTATGTTTTAGTAGTGTTGGTATTAGACTTAGTATTACCTTTTCATAGTACTTCTTGTGGTCATCAATGCAACGAATGGCAACATGAGCAGCTTTAAAGAAGTCATCAGACTCTTCATTCAATAGTTTCTGCAAACAAAAAGTTTGTTATACAAATAGCTTAGGCATAGTAAGTACTTATTTGTTAAGTGCTTAATCCAAACGAGATTATAATCTTTAATACAAACCTTGCTGATAGAGTAGCCATGATCATCTCTGTAACGGTTGAAAGTAGCCTTAAGTTGTCTCTTGCTCCTTGTAGTAAGGATCCTGATAACTTCATCAAGGTTACCATTCTTGTTTTTGATAGCCTCATGAAGAATTTCAGCTTCATATTTTGCCAAACTTGGATGGATATAATCACCATCATATCGAAACGAGCTCACCAGTCCAACCAAAAGCTGCCAAAACAAACCATCAAATAGTACACTCAACTCAAGAATGTAAATCATTTATATATACAGAGATGTCTAAGTTTTTGGAGATCTGTGTAGAATAGTTGCAGTTTAACTAAGGTTTAACTGTGACAAACAGTTTACGCAGTTAAATTTAGATCGGGCGTCATGACTTTACCTGGCGAAAATAGCCAGAGGTCTGTGCAGCCACATGTTCTTCCAAAGAATGGTGGAATCGATAATGATAGGCGCGCCGCACATTCACAAGCTCTTCAGGTTTGAGAACACTTGCAATTTCCACAATCACATGATAATCTTTGTGAACATTCTTAAGAGCTACATTTGCCAACACAGCATAGCAATCTGAAGGTTCCAATATCCACCTATACATTGCTTTCTGTTCAAATTAATTAACTACTATTAGTTTCAATTCTCATGTTAATTAATACTAATAATTATTCATTAATCATTATTATGGAATGAATATAATACCTCAAAGTTACCAGAGAGCTCTGATTCAAGACGTTGGATGAGATCTTCTTGGTACATGTCTTCGTAAATTTGTCTTATTTGTTGCCTTTGAGTAGCATTTCTATGTCCCATTATAGCTATGATAGCACTCTCATCAGTTCCCCAGCCTATAAATTTAAACATAAAATAATCAATTATCTAACCACAGTTTAACCGTTACAAATTTTTGAATTATAAAATCTAACCTTTGACTGCCTTATAAAGAACCATAGCATCATCTTCAGGAGTAAAATGCTGAGGAGCAACAATAGTAGCCATGGTTTGTAATGTTTATTCTATGATAGGGTCCATGATTATATTTATAGTATGCTCTTACAATGTACATTTCTACAAATGTAATTAACAAGTTTTCTTTTTTCGACCTTTTTTGTTATAAAATCTTAAAATAATAAATTAATTCAATGTATTTCTTCTATGGTAAGCACTAATAAAGAAGTATTACTTTACATTTCACTTTTATTATATTTATAATTGGTGTCCTCATAATTACCATTTATGTTATGAAAAAGATACAAAGAATTTTATTTATATATTAAAAATATGCTTGCTGGTCAAACTAAAACAATATAATAATATATAATATAATAGTCCCGGTAAGCCACTTTATTTGATAGTTGTGTAGGGAAAGTTCAAACCTACAATATCCCATTTGTTTATTTTTAATAGGCATTCTAACAAATAGCCCACTTCACCAAAAAATATATAATAAATGTTAAATATGATTATAATTGTAATATATATATATATATATATATATATATATATATATATATATATATATATATATATATATAATAGACACAATATTGATATGTATAAGTTTTTTAACTTTTCTAAAAAGTACATTGTCTCTGGTGCTAGGAAACTAAAAGTATCAAAGACAAATTATATGAAGGCATGTCGATTCTTGGAATACATTTTCTCATGTTTAACCATTTTACATAAATCAACATTGAGAGTTATTTGTTCCATAGTAAAACCTCTAATCTTCAGTCCCACCAGTGGAAAAACCTCATTGAAGTCCACGTATGCATGTTTCCTCCTACCCACTTTTACACTTAACATTTGCTGATCTAACTGTTGATTTCCCCTCTTGTAGATCAATAAAGAAATTCACAATCGTCCTTTTTTTCACAGATACTCCAACCTACAGAATTATATCAAATAGGGCATCCATAATAACAAAGTCATGTTGGTATTAGAAGTCTGGAAACTCCTTACAATGAACCCTCTGTTCCCCAAATATATTCAAGCACGTCTTGCTACAATTAAGACAATCATCATCAATAGAAAATAAGATAATCATAAGACGATATCTAATAATCATATCATTTTGTTTAAATTTAGTGTTTAAGTAGAAACTTTTTATCCTCAAAATAGTTTGAGCTAGAAACTATTAGAATAGATAAAAAAATAGTTATTTTTAAAACAATTGTTGATTTATAAATATCAATAATTAATCAGTAGCATTTTGAATGTTTTTATGAGTATTTTATGTTTGAGTTCTAATAGTTGATCTTTATTTTTGTGCACTTTTACTTTCGTATGCGTGTTTTCTCTAGGTTTCATGTAAGAAAAACAAACTACAAATTGGAGTCAAAATGGAAAAAAGCGCGAGAAGACTAATAAAGACAATGGTTTCTGGTACAAAAACGTGAGCCCATTATATTCATGTCGTAATTGCCATTATGGGCAATAATAGGAGCAACCCATAAAGAAAAATAGCCAACATTACCACTTGTCAGTAGCAGGAATTACTGGTCGTAGCTAGCATTACCACCTGCCCGTAACAAGCATTAATGACCATAACTAGCATTACCACCTGCCCGTGGTTGCCATTACCGGTCTTAGCGTATAAGAGGTTGGCCTTAGATTATGTTTCGTGCTGGCCAAAGACTCGGGACCTACTACTCCATGTCGGCCTAAGGCCCAATAGCACAAGGTCCATTATCTAGCCTACTCTGTCAAACCCAAGGTATAAATACCTTCGTAAAGGGTTTTGTTCTGGACTGGACCAATGGCTAGAATTGGCCCAATCCGCCTCTGCTCCAGAGCGGCCCAAATTGCCTAAGCCCAATCCACAAAGGGGCAAAAGTGACCTTTCTGCCCCTCCAACCGGGCAAGGAATGCGACGTTCCTCCCCGACATTTACGCCCGTTACGCACGGCTTCCTCGCTGCCCGTACAGCAAAGGACAGGTGCCCGGGACTACGCCTATGCCTGGCATAACGACTAGTTTTTGGGCAGTTACCTATTCTTTGGGGAAAACGGTTATTTCGCCCTGAAAATAGGACCGTTGGCCACGCGCTGGGGGCTCTATATAAACCCTCTCGCTTGAGAGGGTCAGGTATCATATTTTCACCCTAAGAATACGCTTTGTACTTACCTCTTTTCTCTGACCCTTTCTTACTTGAGCGTTGGAGTGCCTTGCAGGTACACCTCATCCTCTCCTCATTCACAAGTCGAACACCTTGCACGCCTGACGACCATCATCCGTCCGAGCACCTTGCCATCTGACGACCAGCTTACGTGGACCCGTTTGAATACTCCGGATCAGGTTCTTAGGTACACAATATCTAATCTACACTTTCACTTACACTATCTTGAACCCAAAACAGACTTAGGCATTGGAGAGCTAACCATGAAGTTACCCCCCCTACGAGTCCACTGTATCGGAGATAGCAACACTGAATAACGGAATCGCATCAAGACTGATCAGTGCATTTTAATGCACATTCTCTTATGTTTGTACTTAGGCATTCCTACAGTTTATTTGAGTGTTTTTACAATTTTAATGTGTTTTCATATTTAAGTTTGTTTCTACCTTTATTTTATTTTCGCAGCTTATTTTTCAGCATTAACACTTATTTGATACCTTTCACTGCGCATGTCATAACTTGAGCTACGGGATACCGTTCTGCGCGTTCTACCAGAAGATGGAAAGCTAAGACAGAGAGCTACAATTTTCATGTTTTATGCAGAAGCTGATTCGGAGTGAAAGATGGTCAAATAAGTCGTTGAAGTCAGAACCCGAATTCTGACTTTAGAAAATAATTTGTTTCGGGTCGTTTTATGGGTCTGGTTTATGTTTTCGACCCAGTTTGAGTTATTAGTGAAAAACCTTATTTTGTTTATAAGATTTTCAGTCGTACAATGTTCATTACCTTTTGACTATTCACGAATTTTGTCCTTGCTTTTAACGATTGTAATGGAGAACTAAAATCTTTGAGTTGATCTGCTGTAACCGTATCTCCGTTCACTTTGAGGTTAATATATTTTCCAAGTAATTTCAATTCTCTTTTCAATTCTATCTATAATCTTGTTTGCTTAATTCAGTTGTCATTGTTTGCTTAATTCAATTGCATGTTTTATAGAATAAGATTGAATTAATTCGATTGATGTATGTTTTGTTAATCGTAACCGCGTTTGCTTAATTTGTGTTTGCGTTATCTGTTTGCTTAATTCAGATTTAGGAACATAAATCATATAGTAATTCAATCACGCTTGCTATTGTTACTATGATCGAAAGAGAATGAATTCCGTTTAGGGCTTAGTAATTATATGATCAATGATAAGTAGGAGAACGAACATCATATCAACTTGTTTTAAAATCACTTATTTTTAATAATTTATTTTTAATCACTTATTTTTAATCACCTCATTCGAAAACCCCCCACCCCCAATCATTTTCAGCTGGTTAAATTCTCAACAAGAATCCTAGCGATACGACTCGAGTCATTGTCGCTAACTACCGCTTTTAAAATTACTCGTTTTGATCCGTGCGCGACAGCGGATCAAAGAACGATTTCTCTGGTTCAAGAAGCATCGTGATCGTAAACTTTGATCTATGGTGTCGCATCAGCGCAGTGTATCAGAAGCTTTGTTTCACCGTAGTTTTTGCAATCATTATCATTTCTGGTTCCGCAACAGAACAATGGCGTCGTCTGTGGGAATCAACTTTTGATTCCTACGATTTCCATGATTCCACATTCGATCCGCATATCTAAACTCCAAAAATGTATCAGGCAAAGAAATCAAAGTCTTGAGAAGCCAAAATCTCATATTTGTGTCGTTTGGATCCACCGATCTCCAATCTAACGTCGAATAAACGGCTGTGAAAACTCAAAACCTCCGCAGATCTGTGTGATCTGTTAAATTCCTCCATCCATGCCTCCTTAGATTTCAGAAACATCAGAGTTCAGGGGCAAACACACGAAATCACCGCAAGAGGCCCAGTCAGGACCGCCTCGGCTACCTCTTCATCGTTCAGGCCTAAAACTCACTCAACATCTACGAAGATTAGTGTCATACCCTAATTTTTTACCCCAATATGTCACCACATTTGCATCATTAGCATAACATTCATCATTACGTTTATATATGTCTTTATACATCACTAACCCATCATAAATACAAGATATGTGTGCTTACTTGCTTCACAGGTTAGGTGATCCCCCTAAAGCTCAAGCAGATGCATTATCAAGGGATATACATCATATTTAACACCACAAGTCCCTTTGTCATCCATAAAGATCGAGATTTTTCATCCATAAAAAAATCAAGTGCAAGATAGCTTCGTGATAAGCACATCAAGTCTCAAGATCCTCAGTGCATCCAAATTAGGGTTTTTGACCTAATTCAGTCTCTGAGTTGACTTTTGAAGTAAGACATGATCCCAAACATCCAAATAAGTTTCAAGGACCTCAAATGCCTCATATTAATCCCTTCATATGATTGGATTAACCCAAAGGACTTGATTCATAGGCAATGCAAGAAGTTCAAATTCATCTAGTCCACAAACTAGGGTTTTTGATAAAAAGTCAATTGTACCTTTGACTTTTGACTAGTACATTCTTTGGAGTCCATCTGTAGTGTTTAATTAGCCCAAGGGTTTCATGTCATAAAAGATCACAAAGTTCAAAGTTCATCTGATACCAAAGTCAACTGTTGGTTGCAATATAGAGCAAGCAAACAAAAAGATTTGGAAGTATTTTTTCGGGAATTTATCGTGTACATAAGATTTGTAAAGCATTTAAGCAAAAATCAAGAACAATCACCAACAGAGATTTGTAAAGCAAATTAAATATAACGCCATGGGCGACAAATGTACATAAGATCAAAGTAAAAACATATACAACCCCAAAAAAGAAGAAAGACATGAAGAAAATAAAAAATGAACCAAACACTTCACGGATTGTCAGAGTCGATCAATGAGAAATCCACCCTGGATCATCCAAATGTAAGCTTCCATGATGTTTTCTAAGCAAATCCAATGAAGAAATGAAGTTTGATGGAGTTGGGAGCAAAAAACCCCAAAACCATCCCTAAAAATGTGTTTTTTACCCATATTTATTGATGTCATCATCGCAGACCGCGCTAAGCGCGCCCTTATTAATGTTAAACCGCTTTAAAAGTGCGCTAAGCGCGCTACCTGCAGCCATGAAAAATGTTTCGGCCATAACTTGAGAACCGTAACTCCGTTTTTCGCCCGGTTCGAAGCATTGGAAAGTTTATTCAATTTCCTATCTAACAATACATAAATATCAACCAAATTGATGATTTATATTATCCTCATTTTGAGCCTTATTCGGTGATGAGTTGCTCAAAATCGCGCGTTTGAAGTCATGTCTTCGACACTTTATTGCTCATGCTCCAAATACACCTCAATACCTACAAAATGAGTAGAAAACTATCAAACGGTACACAAATACTCTAAAACTTGATTATACAATAAATATACACATTTACATACAAAGTGGGGTTTATTCGAATGATTTTAACAAAAAGTATCGATAAGTGCAACCAAACTTATATACACCAATAGCTACAATTTGCACTTATCAAACTCTCCCCAACTTACATAATTGTTTGTCCTCAAACAAAGCCAAACAAACTTAAAAACACAAAAGCAATAACCAAAGAATCATGAATCAACAATTTTTTACAAACAAAAACAAATGCAATGGTTCAATCAAAAACGGTACACACAAAGTAAATACTTACCACTAAACTACAACGATAACATAATCCCGAAACAAATGCTAAATACAAAAGTCATGCCCAACATTCTAAAACAACACAAGTTCAAATGTGAATCACACCTAGCAAAAACAATCATCAGTAGATGAAAAACATAAAATGAGGGATTTTTCACTCATACAACAATCCTGCAAACAACAGACTAAATTATGCATCCATCCAAAAATTCACATTGAACATACAAAGGCAATAATCACAAGGACTTTCAAGGCTGTAATGTGGTCAGGTAAACAAACAAGGGGTAATTCCTAAAGCTAATCGAAACAAAAACTTGCCTAAACCTAAAGGAGTGATTAACTCACAAAAGACTCAAACCAAAAATTTCAATCAAACTTCTTCCAAAATCCCAAGTGTTACACAAAACACACAACTTATTTAGCACAATTATTGGAACTCTTTTTGTTTCCTTTCTCAAGGATTTTTTTTCTTTCTTTTTTCTTTTTCTTTTCTCTTGTCATATTTTTCTCTTTTTTCTTTTCTTTTTCAACCTCATAGCAACCAATAACATAAGTGAGAAAACATTGCTCTCCCAAACTTGAATTCAACCACATCATCATGTGAATACTCCCTACTTTCTAAGGCAAAGTAAAAATTCATACAACAACACAAAGTTGAGGGTTCAAGAATAAACAACAATCAAGATCCACACAAAAAATGAATTTGACACTCATAGACAAGAATCAAACTCAAACAACATGGATAATGACCAAAGGCTCAAAGGGTTTACAAACGATCACACACTCACAAGGTGAATTGACTATTTGGCTTAGGTAGTTGTGCTCAAAATGAAACAAAATGCCTTGATCCTTTTCATGCATTCATATAAGCAATACAAACAACAGATTCAACATAATAAAATCCAGTAAAACAAAATTCTCGGTACTCCGAGCATATATGAACAATGGAAAGTCACCTCACAAAAAGGTGGGAACTAAAGTGATTCACAATAAGAACAAGTATACGAAAGAATGAATGGCATAGAAGTTGTAAAAAGCCTAAGTATCATGAATATGCTAAAGTCAAGAAAGCGATAAACACATACCTTGAACGTGTACAAAACTTTAAACATTATCATTACCACGCATTCGCAAGTTGAAATGATCAAAAATGGACAAACACCGAATGCGACTTCAAGCAATCGGGCAAAAACTTGAGTCCAAACAATCAACAAAAGAATTAGAAAAATTACTAATAATTACTAATATATAAGGCCTTGGTGGAAGTGGGAAGAAGGGGGACAAGTGAACAATTAAAAGAATTCACTGGCTCAGCACAGCAGAGCACGCTAAGCACGTAGGCCCACGCTAAGCGCGCTACACCAGAAGGAGAAAAACCAGTACAACAACAAGGTTCTGGTGTAGGTCTCCACTTAACACCTACACAATCTCATATACAATGAAAAAGTAATAACGAAACAAAAAATGATAAAACATGCTTGTTTTACGTCGTAAGCTCGACGCCTATTATTTATACACACTTCTCCAAGTTGCCTCTTTACACGGTTAGCGCTCACCGACGACGAAACCTAACCAAATACTTAGCAAACGTGAAGAGAAACAAATATATACACTATATTTACAATTATGCAAAACATGTAAAATTCACAAATATGGTAAACATATACAAGTATCAATATAAACAAGTGAAAATAGACAATATATACGATATCTACAAAACTCAAAAACAAAGAAACTATCGCAATGCGATTCAATAAAAACATCGACCCCCGGCAACGGCGCCATTTTGTTGGTTGCAATATAGAGCAAGCAAACAAAAAGATTTGGAAGTATTTTTCCGGGAATTTATCGTGTCCACAGAGATCGGTGCTAATGAATTGCCGTTCGACAATATCAATGTTAATGAGTTTGGTTTTAAAATGGTTTAATGCGTAAAAACAGAAAAGTAAATAAAAACATAAAAACAATTCATTCTTCAACAAGACGAACTTATCAAGCATACATATAATCCACTCGTCACAGACTTAAACTTATCGACCAGTTGCACTCAACTTACAATACTCCTCAATATCACCAGGTATCGCTCACAATAGTGTTCATCTCTGACACACCGAGCTGAGAAACAACCGTATCACTCTCTTCGTCACTCTCGCGCACGAAGCCTCGAAATACGGAAGGCATTTAAGTTCCGACACCCATACGGATTGTTAGCCCTAAATCTATCTCTAGCATCCAGAAACTAACAGATAATTATCCTTAATCGAAGTTTGTGACGTTTATCTCTAACACGACCCAAACCCCGAGCATTTAAGCAAAAATCAAGAACAATCACCAACAGAGATTTGTAAAGCAAATTAAATATAACGCCATGGGTGACAAATGTACATAAGATCAAAGTAAAAACATATACAAACCCAACAAAGAAGAAAGACATGAAGAAAATAGAAAATGAACCAAACACTTCACGGATTGTCAGGGCCGATCGATGAGAAATCCACCCCGGATCATCCAAATGCAAGCTTCCATGATGTTTTCTAAGCAAATCCAATGAAGAAATGAAGTTTGATGGAGTTGGGAGCAAAAAACCCCAAAACCATCCCTAAAAATGTGTTTTTTACCCATATTTATTGTTGTCATCATCGCAGACCACGCTAAGCGCGCCCTTATTAATGTTAAACCTCCTTAAAAGCGCGCTAAGCGCGCTACCTGCAGCCATGAAAAATGTTTCGGCCATAACTTGAGAACTGTAACTCCGTTTTTCGCCCGGTTCGAAGCGTTGGAAAGCTTATTCAATTTCCTATCTAACAATGCATAAATATCAACCAAATTGGTGATTTATATTATCCTCATTTTGAGCCTTATTCGCTAATGAGTTGCTCAAAATCGTACGTTTGAAGTCGTGTCTTCGACACTTTATTGCTCATGCTCCAAATACACCTCAATACCTACAAAATGAGTAGAAAACTATCAAACGGTACACAAATACTCTAAAACTTGATTATACACTAAATATACACATTTACATACAAAGTGGGGTTTATTCGAACGATTTTAACAAAAAGTATCGATAAGTGCAACAAAACTTATATACAACAATAGCTACAATTTGCACTTATCAGTCCACAAACTAGGGTTTTTGATAAAAAAAAGTCAATTGTACCTTTGACTTTTGACCAGTACATTCTTTGGAGTCCATCTGTAGTGTTTAATTAGCCCAAGGGTTTCATGTCCTAAAAGATCACAAAGTTCAAAGTTCATCTGATACAAAAGTCAACTGTGGTCAAAATCAAGTTTGACCTTTGAAGTTTTTGGTCAAACATAGTATCTTCGAGTCAAGAATGATGTTAATTTTTTATTTGGATCATGGTTGATCAAGAAAAATCAAGAAATGTAAGGTTACTTGTAAAAAGGGCAACATTGGAGAAGTTGAATTTTTCTAAGTTATAAATTCAATGATTTTTACCCTACTTTGCAAGGGCATAACTTCCAAACCAAGTAACCATTTTCTTTGATCCAAATATCAAATTGAAGAGCTTGTTACATACTACAACTTTGTCCTTGAGGGTGGATTCCCATAAAATGCATAGATTTTAAGATATAAGGCCATGAAGTTGGAGGTTCCATGATTTTAAACCTAAAACACTTAGTAAAATTTTAGGCAGAACCTGTCTTGTGTTTAAGCCAACTTTAGGGCTATTTTTCACTATGATCCACTTTGATTCAAGACAAACCTTGAACATAAAACTTGAAGTACATTATACCAGCTTTCGAAAATGATCATGAACATCAAAATCCTTTACTTGAGCAAGAAGTTATGGATGTTGCAATAAGGCTTGATCAAGCTGAAATTCCAAGACAAATTTGCAACATATTTGTGCCACACGATTTGGATAAGTCTTGCAAGCCTGAAATCTTCACAAGATCAACTCCAAAAGTAGGAAGTGAGGTTTTGTCCTCTAGCATTAAAGTGTTATAGTGAATTTGAGCAAAAATCATGCAATATGCCCAAGGATGATCATAACATCAAAGGATAGGATGAAACCTGATGGAACAAAGCTCAAAAGATCAGAATGTGAGCCATGTGAAGAATAGCCCATGTGTGCCTTGGCTTTCAAGTTATAGGTGCATGACATCATTTGTTGGGTAATAGCCTACATCCAAATCCTTTCAAACTCAAAATATCAGACACATTTCTCCTATAAATAGAGCTCATTTTTAACATTCAAATCACACCAAAACATCTCAAGAATCTTGTTTTCTCCAAATCCTCTCCTTTCCACATTTCAAAGCTTTCTAAGAGAGTCAAGACTTAGAACTTTAGTTCCAAGTAACCTCTGTCCAAACCAGTGATCCAAACACTTTATATACATCATATAGAAGTGATCCAAATACTCATCAAACTTCTGAAACACCAGAATCACCAAGTCATATCCATTTTGCTCCATTTTGCTTCAAAGCTACAAATTGGATAGGCCAAAGAGTTCCAGAAGGTTTCCAACCAATTTCAGCATTGCAACACAATCCTTGGAGGTCAAGGAAGCTGTTAGCATCAAGATTTTGCATCTGTAACACCTCCAAGCCAGAATTTGATTCTCACATGCAATGTAAGTTTCATCAACTACTGAACTCTATGATTCATGCATCATTCTTGATCATTTGAGTTACAAATATGTTTGACATGATGTAAGGTTCATTTTCCCTCAATCAATTGCTTCATATCTTGTACATATGGAATTTCTTTTTAAATGTTCATTTTAGGGTTCATACGGTTTTCAAATCAATTTCTTTGGATACACTAAATTTAAATTAAATTGAATAGAACCATTCAATTCCTTGTCAAATTTCCATCAAGTCTCATTTTTACATCGTGCCATTTGGATGTATGTTCTGAAAGATAGCACTTGGAGAAGATGAAGATGATGAAGTTGATAAAGGTGATGGCCATGACGCCATATTTCAAAATAAAAATGAATTTTTATAATATATTTATTTTGATGAAAACAAATCAACGGATGTATTACCACCCTAGTGGTTGAATGCGCGTGTTTAAGGCTTTGTAT